>OZ009938.1:22530962-23924770 GCA_963932045.1 Caenorhabditis sinica
TCCCAGCCAGAGCCTTCTAGACCTCAAAGACCTCATAAACCTACTTGGCCAAGCCTTCCAGACCTCATAAGCCTCCCATCCAGAGCCTTCTAGACCTCAAAGACCTTCCAGACCTACTAGGCCAAGCCTTCCAGACCTCATAAGCCTGCCATCCAGAGCCTTCTAGACCTCAAAGACCGCCCAAACCTACTTGGCCAAGCCTTCCAGACCTCATAAGCCTACCATCCGAGACCTCCTAGACCTCAAAGACCTCCCAAACCTACTTGGCCAAGCCTTCCAGACCTCATAAGCCTCCCATCCAGAGCCTTCTAGACCTCAAAGACCGCCCAAACTTACTTGGCCAAGCCTTCCAGATCTCATAAGCCTCCCATCCAAGTCCTCCCAGACCTACTAGGCCAAGCCTTCCAGACCTCATAAGCCTACCATCCGAGACCTCCTAGACCTCAAAGACCTCCCAAACCTACTTGGCCAAGCCTTCCAGACCTCATGAGCCTCCCATCCGAGACCTCCTAGACCTCAAAGACCTCCCAAACCTACTTGGCCAAGCCTTCCAGACCTCATGAGCCTCCCATCCAGAGCCTTCTAGACCTCAAAGACCTCCCAGACCTACTAGGCCAAGCCTTCCAGACCTCATAAGCCTGCCATCCAGAGCCTTCTAGACCTCAAAGACCGCCCAAACCTACTTGGCCAAGCCTTCCAGACCTCATAATCCTCCCATCCAAGACCTCCTAGACCTCAAAGACCTCCCAAACCTACTTGGCCAAGCCTTCCAGACCTCATAAGCCTCCCATCCAGAGCCTTCTAGACCTCAAAGACCGCCCAAACTTACTAGGCCAAGCCTTCCAGATCTCATAAGCCTCCCATCCAAGTCCTCCCAGACCTACTAGGCCAAGCCTTCCAGACCTCATGAGCCTCCCATCCAGAGCCTTCTAGACCTCAAAGACCGCCCAAACCTACTAGGCCAAGCCTTCCAGACCTCATAAGCCTCCCATCCAGAGCCTTCTAGACCTCAAAGACCTCCCAGACCTACATGGCCAAGCCCTCCAGACCTCATAAGCCTCCCATCCAAGACCTCCTAGACCTCAAAGACCGCCCAGACCTACTAGGCCAATCCTTCCAGACCTCATAAGCCTCCCATCCAAGACCTCCTAGACCTCAAAGACCGCCCAGACCTACTTGGCCAAGCCATCCAGACCTCATAATCCTCCCATCCAAGACCTCCTAGACCTCAAAGACCTCCCAGACCTACATGGCCAAGCCCTCCAGACCTCATAAGCCTCCCATCCAAGACCTCCTAGACCTCAAAGACCGCCCAGACCTACTTGGCCAAGCCATCCAGACCTCATAATCCTCCCATCCAAGACCTCCTAGACCTCAAAGACCTCCCAAACCTACTTGGCCAAGCCTTCCAGACCTCATAAGCCTCCCATCCAGAGCCTTCTAGACCTCAAAGACTTCCCAGACCTACTTGGCCAAGCCCTCCAGACCTCATAAGCCTCCCATCCAAGACCTCCTAGACCTCAAAGTCCGCCCAGACCTACTTGGCCAAGCCTTCCAGACCTCATGAGCCTCCCATCCAGAGCCTTCTACACCTTTGTCACATCATAAGGAGTCTAACAATATAAGACAGTGATCATTATCCTCATACCGTTCGTGAGATGCACTGGATTTTCTATTTTAACGTCATCTGGAGGCCTAACGTCTTCTGTAGTGCTCCAAATAAAAATCAACTCAAAGCTTGATCATCGTCATTTCATAGGGATTCCAACGATATAAAACAAGGGGCACTTTATCGATACGGGTCGTGAGATACAGTGGATTCTCGTTTTTAACGTCATCTGGAGGCCTAACGTCTTCTGAAGTGCTCCAAAAAAAATCGACTGAAAGCTTGATCATCGTCACATCATAAGGATTCCAACGATATAAAACAAGGGGCACTTTATCGAAACGGGTCGTGAGATACAGTGGATTCTCGTTTTTAACGTCATCTGGAGGCCTAACGTCTTCTGAAGTGCTCCAAATAAAAATCAACTCAAAGCTTGATCATCGTCACATCATAAGGATTCCAATGATATAAGACAAGGGGCACTTTATTGATACGGGTCGTGAGATACAGTGGATTCTTGTTTTAACGTCATCTGAAGGCCTAACGTCTTCTGAAGTGCCCCAAATAAAAATCAACTCAAAGCTTGATCATCGTCACATCATAAGGATTCCAATGATATAAGACAAGGGGCACTTTATCGATACGAGTCGTGAGATATAGTGGATTCTCGTTTTTAACGTCATCTGGAGGCCTAACGTCTTCTGAAGTGCTCCAAATAAAAATCAACTCAAAGCTTGATCATCGTCACATCATAAGGATTCCAATGATATGAGACAAGGGGCACTTTATCGATACGGGTCGTGAGATACAGTGGATTCTCGTTTTTAACGTCATCTGGAGGCCTAACGTCTTCTGAAGTGCTCCAAATAAAAATCGACTGAAAGCTTGATCATCGTCACATCATAAGAAGTCTAACAATATAAGACAGTGATCGTTTTACTCATACCGTTCGTGAGATGTATTGGATTTTCTTTATCTACGCTATTCTGACGTCTTCAGAAGACGTGGGAGCATCTGACGACGTCAAAACCAAAAAATTCGGATTCCCCGTGTCTTTTTACCCTAGAATACACTTAAATTGACCAAACTACACACAAATTGATCAGACTACAAACTACGAAAAAGGTTCTAGAAGCCGTAAACAAGAAAGTAGGGCATCCACGTAGGTGCCACGTGGCTCCGCCCATCGATGAGTTGGAGCTTTCAGTGGGTAAAAATTTGCAGTTTGCTCTCACTTTTTGCTCCGAAACGTCTTCAAAAATGGTCCGAATTTAGTCAAATTTTTTTTTGGGGACATCTACTCTTTGAGACAAATCGAATGATGTAAAAATTAAGGTATGCTTACTGGCAAAAAAATTGAGTAACACTGACTTTTGTGTTCAAAAACTGAAAAAATTCGAAAAATGCTCAATTTTTAAGCTTTTTGTCTGAATGTTTTTTTGAATTGTAGAACAGAACCCGGTTGAATTTTCAAAAAACTTTTCACAAAAATGCCACATCATGCCGGTCTGTAACAACGATTTTTCGAAGTAGGGTCGAAAATCGACGAAAAAAGTGCGAAAAAAGTTCAAATTTCTCTGAAATTGTTGGAAAAAGTTATGAAATCGGGAAGAGCCTAAGGTTACTTAACAGATTTCATAAGAAAAAGTTCCAAAAAACCTAATTTTTTGGGAAATTTCTCGAATTTTATGCAAAAATTTCGACTAAAAAAATTTCCTTCCAAAATTTCAAGAAAAATATAAATAAGTTTTCTAGGAATGCGTCATTGGTGGCATATCGAGGACGAGAGGATTCTTCAAAGATGGTTCATGGACGATTCCAGTCAAATTCGACAACAAAAGGATGGAAACTTAGATGGAAAATGCCTCAAAATCGGGATGTCGAATTGGAGACGGATTCAGATGAGGACGATCGATTCGAAGGAGTGGAAGTCAGTTTATTTCCATTTCAATCCTTGAGGACGCTTAGATTTTGAGAATTAGGTTTCAGGTGGTAAGTTTATGCGCTGGGGTTTCCGATTACTGTACTTAGTTTTTTTGGTGCTTGGGGGAAATGCAAAGAGGTAAAAACAGGATGTCAGCAAATGCGCTCTCGTGAGAGATTAGAGAATGATCTGGGTCTCTCTACTTTCTTGCAACAGAGGTCCTTTTGCTGTATTGTAAAGACACCCAGAGTTCTTTTTGATTTCTCATTAGAGCGCATCTGCGTAGATCCTACTTTTCCTTTGTGGGGACGGGAAATAGGTATGGTTAGTTGGTTAAGGGATAGATCGCTTAGAGTACTGCTGAATGACTTGGCTCTATTGTAGTATTAGACTCGCGAACTTTACGCGCTTCACTGATCATGGCAGTTTCTGCCAACCAACATCTATTATTTTTCACTTTTTTGTTTTCTCCTTCATTTCTGCTCATTTTCCCCCCTTTTTTCTTTACTTTTTTCAACTGAGCAAAGCTACAATAGAGCCAAGCATTGTGAGATTATTGGGTTGAGAATTGAGATAATGAGTTAAGGAGGTACCTCAAAATGAGAGACATTCTGGCCTATAGCTGCATTATAGCTTGGCTTCAGAATCTATTTTCCAACATAATTTCAATTATTTTTTCATTTTTCTTGTGTAATCCGCTGGTCTTCACAATGGTCTTCACACAAAAAAGGTAAAGTAAAAAATAAACTACATTGTTATTACCGCACAAATTCTACATGATCAGCAAGGAATCGACCGATGGAAGGTAAACAAAAAAAATATTATTTCCAGGTTCTAGGTGTATGTTTTTTTTGTGTTTTTCTTTTGTAAAGGCCGACCGAAAAGGATAAGAAGAATTGAAGGAAATGCAACCGATGGATATTCATTTCTACAGTAGTAGAAACTGCAATCAAATAAGGATGTTTAGTCCTGGTGGTTTGATTGCACTAGTCTTCGAGACTAGAGCTAGAGTTTTCATTAGATCTTAGAACGATCTTTTGAAGTGTGTTGAACACACAGGTCAAATTGACCACTTGGACTTTTTTATATACTTTTTGTGTTGTCTGGACTCTTTGTGTTTTTCAGATCTCTGATTTATTTTGGATATTCAATCATCTATGTCTTCAGTACTAATGATCACTTCAACAACTACATATTCACTATGTAATCCATTTTTCAGCTTATCAATTCTGCACAACCATTCCATTGTCTATAAAGAAGAAAATCATCGAAAGAAATGCCACTTCTCGCTAAAAGGACTTCAGCAACATCAACACTATGCCGGACTTAAATCCTTTTTTTTTTCAGAAAATTGCATTCTTTAAAACGATCCAGATGACAATAGTATCAATCAAGACAATCACCTTTCTTATTTCACAAACCTGCAAATAGACTCCAACTCATACTGAGGTTTTTCCATCATATACCTAAACTTTTTCAGGTTTTTCAGATTAACAAGAATGGAACCAATGCATCTGAAGATTTTCCAGTTTTTCTTTTTTACCAATTTCTCCAATTTTTACAAACTTATTCTTCTTCTTTGTTTAGTTCTTGAAATACTTCTAGCATTCGCTCAACGTTCAAATCTTATTCTAATCTTCTTTTTCAAATTCTATGGCTCTGTTCCAGTTTCTTGGACCTATTCTTGAGGAGTTGAAATCCAAACTATATAATAATATAAGAAGTCACCCATCGAATTTTTCTTTAAGCTGGGACCGCCTGCAGGAAACAGGAACAGGGCTATTTCTTCTCCTCTTTTTGTCGTTTCTTTTTGCCTTTTCTTACTCAAACACTAGAAAGCCTTGTGACGTCATGTTTCCTGAGATCTTCATTCTTTCTCTTTAATTCCCTATCTTTGCATTTTTATTTTTATTTTCTGTGTTGGTATTCCGGTCGCCTAATTTAAGGCATCCAGGCTTCGGCTGAGATAAAAATACCATCGCAATTTTCCTTCTTTTCTTTCTCATTATAGTGGTACAAAGAATAATAACTGGATGAATAGGATTACCAAGAAACTTCTATTTCTCTAGTTATTATTCTTTGTTCTACTCTCGAATCAAAACTTGTAATAAAACATTGAGTTTTCAGAAGCTCACTTCTACGCTCCTGTCAGCTCACTGTCAACTCCAATCGAGTCATTTGATCGTGAGTTTAATGTTTTTTTGGCTCTGAATTCAAACAATTTGTATTTTCAGATGCAGCACAGACAATCCTTCCGTCGAAACCAAAATGTCCAAAACTTCCAGCTTGGAAGATTGATCAAGGATGGTCACATGAAAGAGATATGGTGCGGAACACAAAATGCCACTGGCGAAAGAGCCGCGGTAAAATTTCATGACAACGAGGACGCCATGAAGTTTGAAGTCGAGATTCTGACCAAGTTGAGAGGGATGTACAGTCCGAAGTTCTTGGAGTCCGGAACTGCTCAAGGCAAACACTTCCTCGGTAGGAAATTTTGTATCATTCTTTAAATGCAAATCAACTTTTTTCAGCAATGGAATCGTTCTCCGGTAACCTCGACGAGTTCTTGGACAAAAACGATGAGAAGGAGTTCACATGCACAAACGTCCAGCTCATCATGACGCAAGTCATTTCTGGTCTCGAGTTTATTCACAAGAACTTCATCATGCATGGGGACCTCACTTCTTCTCATGTCATGTTCTCTCATCCCATGGGAGTCGAGAGAAACGTGCTTGTTAAGCTTGTCGGACTTGAGAAAGCGAAGAAGTTTGATGTGATCGATGGAAAAGTGGTGGCGACAGGTTTGGACATGGAGTCAGTCAACAAAAAATGGGCAACCGCCGGGATCCTCTCAACCGGATTCATGAAGCCGATTGATGAAATCTATCAGGCCATCTACCTCCTCTGGCCTATGAATAATCTGTCCATGGACAGTTTCGAATCAGATGATGGTGGTTTCAATGCCAAGCTTGAAATGGTCAGTAGCGCCAAGTTTTACTTAAGAAACATTGAACTCTTTTTTTTCAGGCGATTTCTCCTATGAAGTCCATTCCTCGTCGTCTGCGTTGGCTCGCTTCATTCTTCACCAGTCTCGACGCCTTCGACACTGATGCATTGCCTACTTATCCGAAACTTCAGAAGGCCATCCTCACATGTGTCAGAGACACTAACAGAATGTGCCAGTTGCAGATGAAAGATTCGGAAGGCATGCTCCACATTGAATAGTTAACTGGGTCTTACCGATTTTTCTGTGTTCTTACTTCATTTCACCATTCTAGACTATTGTACATTACACTATTTCCTCTCGTTATCATACGTCTGGGTTGATTTCATATGTTTCTTCTCCCCTGCTTTTTCATCATATGCTCTTTATTGGATAGTCGAGTAGTCACCCATGTCATAGTCTCCCACTTTCTGTATGCATTCCCCATTTCATTCATATCACCTGCTTCTGAATCACTCGGTTCGATTCATATCCTTGCACTATTCTTCTTCCCCCGCTTTATCATGATATTCTCCTTATCCATGAATCTTAACTTGACAAGTGATCTTTCTTTTGCCTCTTGCTATTTGTATAAGAATAGTTTTTATTATACGAGTATTAACTTTTTCATAATTATTCGTGATTATAGGCTTTCAGACTTCCCCGTATTCTTATAAACCTTCCATCATCATGACATTTGTATTTAAAGATTCTAAATGAGCATTAGTGTCTTATTTCATTTCATTTGTGTTCAGGATTTCTGTGTTCCTGGATTCTTATAGAATCCCCCTACTCGTTCTGTATGTAAATAGTTTCCGTTCGCAGTCTACTCGTGAAAAAATAAAAAAAATCCAAAAAAATTAAATGTTCTTGTTTATTTCTCTGGAAAATATATGGTCGTCTTAACAGACATCCAAAACGTCAACAATTTTTTCACTTTTTATCATCATCGCCTTTTCCTCTTTCTGTGTTGGTATGTCGGTCGCCAATTCATTGGCATCCAGGCTTCGGCTGAGACAAATAATACCATCACACTTTTTGTTTTTTCTTCCTGATGATAGTGGTACAAAAGATAAGAACACATTCTATTGAACTAGTACTTATCCTTTGTGCCACTATCATTTTCAACCTTATATTTTGTTTTTAGAGACGTCCGCTTCTCTCCACTGCATTCAGTCTCATTATGATGTGAGTTTTGACGGGGTGTGGGGCTCGGTTTAGAATGGGATAGTGGGAGATTGTGTAGGAAACAAACATAATTTCAGGGACCCTATCAATTTCAAAGCCGGAGGCTTGATCAATCAACGCTACCGTGTCGTTTCTCGTATTGGATTTGGATCGTTCGCTTCCGCGTTTCGAGTCGCTGACACCAAGGACGGTGATGCTGTCAAGGTGTGCAAGACTACACGGATTTCTGAAGATCCTACCAACAAGCACGAGATGGAAGTGGTCGCTTTGAAAGGATGTCTTGGACTCACTCGTTGGCCACAGATTTCCGATCATTTCGCCACCAAAAGTTTCAAAACCATTGGTGAGTTTTTCGGAATTTTTGAGAGTCTAGTCAACATGTTTCTTCAGTTCTGAGCCTCGAAGGAGAGTCCATCTATGATGTCCTCGAGAGGAACACACCATCTCGTTTCTCCAATCCGAACATCTTGCGCCTCACCTTCGGAATCTTCGACGCACTTCAGACACTTCACAGTGTAGGATTCGTTCATCGTGACATTACGCAGGATAATGTCATGCTCAAAAAAGTCAAGGAGGTAAGATTTTTAGAGATTTTCTCCAAATAAGTTGGTATTTCCAGGGGGTCGTGGTAAAGATGATCGATCTTGGCAACAGCGCCAAAACCGATCCACCTTCAAAGTGCATGTACAATTCGATGAACACGAGCCTGCATGTGATGAAGAGTCGTGTTTATACTACACACGATGATTTGATTTCGGCCATCTATTTGCTCATCCAGCTCTCCGGAACCGAGCCATTCGATCTGAAAATTCCATTGCTTCAGGCCAAGGAAAAACTGGTGAGTTTGAAATTTACAAACAATTTGAAAGAATAACTAATTTTCAGCATTCCCATCCGTCTACTTGCCTTGATGAGACTCTTTGGTGGCTCGGAGACATCATTTCCCTCGTTGATCAGCTCAAGACTCAAAATACGTCACAGATGACTACCATCTGGAGCAAACTGGAGAATGCGATCCCGAAAGTCTCTCCATATTCTCCAATCACCTTCAAAACAGTCGACGGAAAAGTCATTGTGGACTGATTGGTTTGAGTTGTAAAGAAGACTGGATACTATTCATTTGTGTGTATTAAATTTTCTTCCCAGCTCTATCATCATTTCCCCTTTCATTCATCTCGTGTTAACTATTTGCTCTCCATTTCCAACGTCTGGATTAAGTTTCTATTTTTCTTTTCCCGAGCTTTATTATCATAGGTATTATCATTTACCACGAATCATAACTTTACATGTGATCCTTCTTTTGTATTTTCATATATGAATTAGTAGCTTATTGATCATAAGAGTTCCCATAAAGTTAGTCCTGATGACTACAACTGAATAGTCCATTTAATTCTGTCTTATATTCATTTCAATTGTGTTGTATGATTTCTGTATCCCTGGATTGGAATTGAATTTCCCTACTTGTTCTGTATGTATATAGTGTTCCGCTCGTATTCTACTCGAAAAAATAAAAAAATCCAAAAAAAATTGAATGTTCTTGTTTATTTATTTAGAATTTATATGGTCGTCTTAACAGACATCCAAAAATTTATTTCTTAAATGGAAAATTACTACTTTATATTTTTCAGCCTTATACATTCTTAACAATCGTTCAATTGTCGATAAAGAAGAAATTGAGAGAAATGCCACTTCTCGATTTAAAAGGACTTCAGCAACTCCAGAAAATTAAAAGACAATCGGTAAGTTCTTTTTGAGTTTTTGAGAGTCTAGTCAACATTATTCTTCAGTATTGTCTCTCAAAGGAGAAGCGATTTCCGATGTCCTCGAGAAAAACCTGCCGTCTCGTTTCTCCATCAAGAACATATTGCGCCTCACCTACGGCATTTTCGATGCCCTTCACACTTTTCACGCTGTTGGATACCTTCATCGTGGCATTAAGAAGGATAATGTCACGTTGAAGAGAGTCAATGAGGTGACATTTCAAAAGATTTTTTCTAAATAAGTCGGTATTTCCAGGGTGTCGTGGTAAAGATGATCGATCTAAGAAACTGCCCCAAAATTGATCCGCCTTCCAAGTGCACGTACAATTCTATGAACACGAGCCTGCATATGATGAAGACTCATCTTTATACTCCACACGATGATTTGATTTCAGGAGCTACAGTCACTTGTTCATGCTTACAATACATCAACAAATACAACGACAGGAGTCTCCCCACATATTGTTATGCACGGACAGAAGGCCAGAACACCACTCACCAACGAGATGCCCGAGAAAACAGCTGCTGGGGAACCGAAGGATTATGTGGAGAAGAAGAAGATGACGCAAGAATTTCTACAGAAGGAGTCGATTTCTACATAAGAAGCTCAACCGTTGAAGAGACCTCTGGAAGGACTGGAGCCGGAGCAGAAGACATCGAATAATCCGGCCCACCAAATCCTTCTTGGCAGATGCACTGGAAAACAGTGCCAACACGGACGCAAAATCCTCGAGCGGAGCAGGATGCAGAGCAGACGATGTCAGCGACACGAGACGACATTCTGGAAAAATCATCAGTGGAATCGGAAGAAAAAGCTGTTCAAAAAGAGAAGAAAACTGTGAAAAATCAAAAATGAAAATGAATGAGACGGAATGAAGCAAAACAAGTGGAGGAAAATTAGCATAAGCAATACAGTACGATTTTCTTACGCTCACCGTATGCTGCAATTTAAAGGATGCTGCATCAACCGGAAAATGGGTCTCGCCACGATCTCAACGGATTTGCAAGACTTTCGCCAAATTTCGCCATTTTCACCGATTTCGCAGTTTTGAAGACGATTTTTCCGGGAGTTTTGAGGATTTTGTATAGTTTTCGTCATGGATTTCGGAGTTTTAGGAAGCGACGAGAAGTGACACGAATGGAAAGAGCGAATGGACAATTCATGGAGTTCAACATCGGCCAAAACTTCTCCACTCCAATCATCTGGAAACTCTTTGGCAAGAAGGACATTCGAGAAGTTCCGAAAATCAAGATCCCGATTGAGGACATCACTCTTCTTCGTGAATTCAAGACGTATGATGTTCCCAATAACCTCCTTCAAGCACGGTCAAAGTTCTATCCCGACGACCGCCGTCATCCTCAAGCTCAGCTTCTCATCGCTCTCAAGTCGATTCGGCAATGCCAATATGGATAGAGAGAGAAAAGAAGACTCATGGAACTCAATTGATCACTGACTGCTGATGAACTCCAAATGCTGGCTCTCATCGACAACAAGGATACCGGATTGTTCGATCCACTTCTGGAAAGAGAACTTGGAAGACCACCAATTTTTGCTTTTTCTACACCCTTGTCACACCAAAAAATGTCTGCGTTTCTCCTTCTCGCACACTCTCTCCCCCTCCTCCCGTTCACCTCCCGTGGACTTCCCGTCCACACCTTCCCCGTCGTGTTTCTCTGCGTCTCTTCAAGGGTTTATACTCTCTCGCATTTGACCTCTCCCCCCGCGCACAAAAACAGTTTTTTTTTGGAAGTTTCGATGGTCCGAGGGCGCACACCGTTCATTATTCCTCATTTTTTTGTCGTGATCGGTCGTATTGTTTTTTCTCTCTTGTTCTTCGCCATTTTTCGATAGTTTGTTCTAGATTTCGCTAGTTTTTTCTCTGTTTTCGTTATTATAAAGGGCCGCGTGTGCATTTTACTTAGTTTTAGCTTTATTTTCACACAGTTTAGCAATAACTTCACCTACTTTTATCGGTTTTTCGAAGATAATTAGTTTCATCTTTTGGAATTCGTCACTGTTTAGTCTGATTTCTGCCGCATGACCATTAATCTAATGGAAAAAACCCCAGATAGACATCCCCATTTTGGAACGTTCTTGAAAATGTTTCTTTTTCTTCTCTCCTTCTTTTCTCGGCCAATCAGTTCCACTTATTATTTTTTCTACATTTTTCTCTAGTCTCTTCTTATCAACAATCGGGTTATCATATTCATCCTCTCACATCTTTTGTCGGTAGATTAGAAGAAAATGTGTACTCTACTTGCTCCGCGGGGTACAAATTTGAAACCTTTTAAAGCGGAACGTTTGGCCATGCCGATCACATACTTTTTCCTTTTGGAAAACGAGTGTCTCCTCCTCTTTTTTCAACTCAAATTGGGTATAAATGAGGACAGAAAAGGAACATTTAGTTCTCCACAAGAGGCTTTTTGTAGACCTTCTCGGAGACCAAACTACCAAATGTCCATACATCAGGATTTGTGCCTTCTTATATATTCCGAATACACTCTTGTCAATCATTGCTTATGTATATTATTCTTCTTTCTTCTCATTTTCCACTGTCATAACGTACCCTCAACAACGTTTTTTTTTCAGGTAAAGTGCACATTACCGAGCTAACGGTCGAAAAATGGTTATTCTAACCGAGGAACAGCAACAAGAAGCTGCCCAAACTGGATTGTAGCTTCCACAGCTTGAGCGAGATGCCTGCGGAGTTGGATTCGTGTGCTCCATAAAGGGAACAACATCGAGCAAGATCATGTCGGACGCTCGGACCATGCTGGAGAGAATAGCTCATCGCGGAGCATGCGGATGCAGCAACGACTCGGGAGACGGTGTAGGAGTGTTGACGGCGATCCCAGATGACCTGTACAGGAAATCTGTCAAGAAGTGAGTTTTTTCACTTGCACAGTACTTACAGTTACACTGCGCTTCATTGAGAATTTGTTAGCAAGTCACATTTCCAGCCTTGGTATTGTCTGGTGTGTGTTTCGTGGCTCACTTTTTCCAAGAAACTGACCCTAGAGAAGTAAACGAGAGAGTGACGTTTGAAATCTAACTTTCTACCGAATTATCACTGGAGGCTAATGTGACTTTGTGGATATTCCGAATACGCTGATTGGAACTTCTGATATCTAGAATTCCAAAGAATTTGTGCTTCGCATCAAACAAATATCCTTTTTTCCAGACAAAACGGATCCGACCTCCCGCCACTCGGGCAATACGATACAGGAATGTTGTTCCTCGAGGAAGAATCATACAAGCAGGCTAAGGAAGCCTTCCAGGATCTCGCCCTTGCGTGTGGACTTCGGGTCATCCTGGTGTAAACTGGGGGAACAAACCGGGATTGCTTCGGAGAGGAAGCCAGAATAACGGAGCCACTGATCTGCCAGGTTTTCGTCAGTGCTGACTACGCGGAAAGCAATCAGGCCAAGTTTGAAAGAAGCGTCTACCTCCTTCGCAAACAAGTCGTCACCTGCATCACCAAACAAGAAGTTGAATGCTACGTCTGCTCGCTGTCCACATCTACCATCGTCTACAAAGGACAATTCAACACCCGCCAGTTGTTCAAGTACTACGAGGATCTGACTAATCCAGAATACCAAACACATCTGGCTCTGGTTCACTCGCGGTTCTCCACCAACACTTTCCCCAGCTGGAACCATGCTCAGCCCAACCGGATCTTGGCTCCCAATGGAAAGATCAACACCCTTCGAGGAAACATCAACTTGATGCGAGTTCGCGAGGGAGTCATGAAGAGCAAGCACGAACCGTGACGATCTGTAAAAATTGTTCCCGATTGTGGAAGAGGTGAGCCTTATTCGTAATTTTTGTTTTCGTTTTCGACTAACTCCCGTCCCCATTTTAATCGCCGAGCACACAACTTGCATCAAAATCTAATTCCCCAGTTTTTTTCCGTTTTGGTTTTCTGCGGGTGTGTGTCAACAAGATACTGAGGGACAAGGCAGTGCAAACTTAATTAGACCCACAAGAATAACAAACATGATTGAAAAACGTTATTTGTCTAACCTTTCAAGTCTAGTATTTTACATGACGATAAAGAGGGAAGAAAGGAGACAACGTGTATCTAGTGAATTTGGGGGAATCGCAAATTGCACCGCAAAAACATTTCGAATTACATGACCTTTCGTCCCTTGGATTTCAAATCAGAATCTTTACTCGTTCTTTGTTGCAGGGTCTCACCGACTCCGGATGCCTCGACAACGTCATGGAGTGCCTGGTTCGCGCTGGTGGAAGATTGTTGCCCGAAGCGGCCATGATCATGGTGCCGGAGGCGTGGGAGAAGGACGACGATATGTCTACTGAAAAGAAGCACTTCTACCGCTGGGCCGCGATAAGCATGGAGCCGTGGAATGAACCTGGTAAATACTTAATCTATTCTAGAATGCAGCGCAAAGAAAAAAAGGAAGGAATTGTAAAAGATTTTTCTCATTTTTATGAATAGTGCATGAGCAGCACTAGGAAGTGACACAGACCACATTTAAAAGATCACCTTTCGAGACCCGGTCACATAATGATTGGTTTGAGACAGAGAGTCTAATTTGTGTTCGCCTAGAGATCTCCCATTCCCAGAACACTTCGATTTGTGTATAATGTTTGAATTCGAATTCCCGTGCACTTTTTGAACCATTGGAATAATCAATTTCATTTGAATGATGTGTTCTCAAGTGGACTTTTGATAAATATGTGAAGTGGAATCACATATTTTTGAAAATGCGCGTAGATTAGACAAGACGCTTGACAATTAAAAAATGAAACCTCTTTTTGAAACTCTCCCTCTTTTCAGCGCTTCTCGCCTTCTCGGACAGAAGATACATTGGAGCGATCCTCGACAGAAGTGGCCGAAGGAAGCAGAATGGTAGTGGCAACGAGGACGAGAGGAATCGACAGTAGATCGATGATGGATGACAGCAGTTGAGCCGAGGCCAGGCACCAAAGGCCAAACCGGAAGGAATGGAAACGTTGTCCCTTTATGTGCAAGATGTATACCCCTGGAAGGTTCAGTGGCTATGGGACCTGCGACATGCACTTTGTAGGTGGATCGATTTTTGCGCAGTTTCTAAGATCGATCATCTTCACAATGACTCCCTGGAGATACCAACTTATTTAGAGAAACTCTTTTTAAATCTCACCTCCTTGACTCTCTTCAAAGTGACATTGTCCTTTGTAATGTCACGATGAAGGTATCCGACAGTATGGAGACTCTGAAGAGCATCGAGAATGCCGTATCCAATACGCAAAGTGTTCGCAATAGAGAAGTGAGACTGCGAGTTCCGTTCAAGGACATCAAAGATCGACTCGCCTTCAAGCGATACGACTGAAGAAACATGTTGACTAGAAAAAAGCAAAAACTCAAAAAGAACTCACCAATGGTTTTGAAATTTTTCGTGGCAAAATGATTGAAAATCTGTGGCCAACGAGTCAACCCAAGACAACTTTTTAGCGCGAGAACTTCCAACTCGTGTTTGTTAGAAGGATCTTCAATAATCCGTGTCGTCTTGCACACTTTCTCAGCATAGCCATCTTTGGTGTCCACGACGCGAAACGCGGAAGCGAATGATCCGAACCCGATTCGGTTAAAAACACGGTAGCGGTGATTATGAGGGCTCCCACTTCGAAATTAATCGGGTTCCTGAAATTATGTTCGTTCCTTACACATAATCACCAGTACCCACTATCTCATTCTAAACTGACATTGAGCCCCACAACCCGCCGAAACTTACAGCATAATAAGAGTGATGGCTGTGGAGAGAAGCGGAAGGCAATGGAGATAAGCCTAAAAACAAAAGAATAGGTTGAAAAAGTACTAATTATATAGAATGTGTTCTTAACATTTGTACCACTATCATTAGGAAGAAAAAAATGAAAAGTGTGATGGTATTATTTATCTCAGCCAAAGCCTGGATGCCAATAAATTGGCGACCGGAATACCAACACAGAAAGAGGAAAAGGTGATGATGATAAAAAGTGAAAGAATTGTTGAAATTTTGGATGTCTGTTAAGACGACCATATATTTTTCAGAGAAATATACAAGAACATTTAATTTTTTTGGATTTTTTTATTTTTTTTCAAGTAGAACACGATCAGAGAACTATGCACATATAGAACGAGTAGGGGACTTGAAATCCAGGAACTACAGAAATCATATGACACAAATACATGGACTATTCAATTGTAGTTATCAGGACTACTTTGGGAACTCTTATAATCAGTAATAAATATGAAACAATATGTAGTCGTATAGTTAATAATCTTCTAATACAATTATGGAGAGTAGAATGAAGATCATATACATAAGGATCATTATGATGAATTGGTGGGAGAGAATATGAAGCGGGGGAGAAGAAAAATAGGATCTTAATCTAGACTTTGGATATGGAGAGCAATTTGTGTAGTGTACAATGAGGTAGAGTTTACGGGACATGAATAAAATATGGGGAAATGAAATTGTGACATGGAGGGAACACGACATGTAGGAAAAACCGGAAAATTCACAGAAAATGGGTAAGAGCTACGTAACTATTCAATATGGAGCAGTCCTTCAGTATCCTTGAGTTGCAACTGGCACATACGGTTGGTGTCTCTGACACATGCAAGAATGGCCTTCTGAAGTTTCGGATAACATGGCATCGCATCGGTGTCGAAATCGTCGACACTGACGAAAAACGAGGCCATCCAACGAAGGCGACGAGGGATGGACTTCATCGGAGAGATCGCCTGAAAAAAGAAGAGTTCAATGTTTCTGAATTGAAACTTGTTGCTACTGACCATGTTGAGTTTGGCATCGAATCCGCCATCCTCTGTTTCGAACATGTCCATCGAGAGCCCGTTCATGGGGAAAAGAAGCAAGATGGATTGGAAGACTTCATCCATGGGCTTCATGGTTCCAGATGAGAGCATCCCGGGGCTCACCCATTTTTTGTCGACCGTCTCCATATTCAGAACCGCTGGCACCACTTTTCCGTCGACCAAATCAAACTTCATGGCTTTGTCGAATCCACAGAGTTTAACCAGCACATTCCGCTCGATTCCCATTGGATGAGAGATCATCACATAAGAAAAATTAAGGTCACCATGGAGGAAGGAGTTTTTATGGATGAATTCCAGTCCAGAAATGACCTGCGCCATGATCAGCTGGACATTTGTACAAGTGAAATCTTTCTCGTCGTTCATGTTGAGATATTCGTTGAGGTTACCAGCGAACGATTCCATTCCTGAAAAAACAAAAGTTGATTTTCATTTAAAGAATGATCCAAAACTTCCTACCGAAATAGAATTTGCCTTGGCTTGATCCAGATTCGAAGTACTTGGGAGTGTAGATCCCTTTCAACTGGGTAAGCACATCGATTTCCGCCTTCATGGTTTGTTCGCAGTCGTGAATTTTGACAACGGCTCTCTCTCCAGTGGTATTTTGAGTAGCACACCAAATTTCCTTCTTGTCTCCTTCTTTGATCAGTCTCCCCAACTGGAAGTTTTGGACATGTTGATTTCTACGGAACGATTGACGATGCTGCATCTGAAAATACAAATTGTTTGGATTCGGAGCCAAAAAAAGATTGAAACTCACGCTCAGAATATTTATGGGAGTGTACAGTGAAGGTGACACGAACGTTGAAGCTTCTGAAAACTAATTGTTTTATTTCAAGTTTTGATTTGAGAGTGAAACAAAGAATAATAACTAGAGGAATGAAAGTTTCTTGCTGATCCTATTCATCCAGTTATTATCCTTTGTACCACTATAATGAGAACGAAAAGAAGGAAAATTGTGATGGTATTTTTATCTCAGCCGAAGCCTGGATGCCTGAATTAGGCGACCGCAACACCAACACAGAAAATGAAAAATAAAATGCAAAGATAGACATCTCGGTTTTCGTTGGGATGACAGCAGATGAGGGCTGGGCTTCGAGTTTCTTATCGTTGTTCGAAGACCATTTCAAAAGCACGTCTTCCGGCTCTTCATTCTTCACTATAAGCAAGATCGTTCTCGATTTTAGTGGATTGGGAAGCGATCTGCAAGAAGTTGCATTCTTGTTGTGAATAACGAAAATAGAAAGTTAAAAAAATAACTCACTGAGTCAAACGGTTCAAATACCACCCAATTGAGTTGCACATCATCGACGGAAAGTTGCATATTTTGCTGAATCTGCATTAAATTCCTACTTAACTGAATGATCTGCAAATGGCTGGTTTATCTGAAAAGATGAAGAGAAATATAATTCAGCAAATGCTTGGATGTCTGTTAAGACGACCTCATTAACAATATTATAAACAAGAAAATTTTTTTTAAATTTTTTTTATATTTTTCGAGTAGACGAGAGAAGCGAGAAATTTTAAAGAATAAAATAATACACAAGAGCCATCAAATACAGTATAATTATAATCTATCACTGATGACACAGTTGAAGAACAAGTAAGTAGAGGTGAAATGGGAAAATGATCTCATCAGAAAAATTCAATGATAAAATAAATACAAGTACGTTCTATTATGGATGTATAGAGGGAGAAAGAAAAAAATGTATTCTTTACAATAGATAGAGAGCTAGTTTAGAAAAAGATAAATAGATCACGGCACAGTCAAGATTGAAGAAACTATATGGATATTCTCAAGCATTTACGTCACATATAGTCAAATTAGATTGAATAATGAATACCAAAAATTACATACCCAGAATGATTTTAAGAGGAATGAAATGGGAGAAATAATCATATTTTATAAGATGCTAAGAATACTTCGGGAATACAGTGGAAACACAATACACAAGAATCATGATACTAGACAATGACAACTACTATATTCACTTGATTACATTCAATAAAGAGAAACGATAGGAATTGGGTATAATAATGAACTCAAATGAGTTGTGGGCCGTACTTGTCTTCGGTCAACATCAGGCACTCTTGTCCGTCAGTATCACGCAAAAGATCCTCGATCGCCTCAATAACCGAATCATAATCGAGCTGCTCGGCAGTGTAGCAATCAGAGATGGCAAGGAAGAGTGGGAGCATCCACATCAGTTTGGCTGGAAGGATACGAGATGGCTGGACAATCTGAAAGAAGAAAATTTTCAGATTCAGCATGGAAAATATCCCTTTTTCTAGTTTTGCCTCACTCACCAAATCCCATTTGAGAGCCTTTCCGGCATCCCCTTGGAATGGGTCGAGACGGAGACCGTTGAGCATCCAGGCCATGTAGCTCATCATGATAATGTCGTCCACTGGCCCATATTCGACGTTCTTAATGGCGCTAACGCTGCAGTAGTCCAGATCGGAGAATGGATGCTGCATTTCACATTTGATGATCTCTCCATCCGTATCAATGTAACGATGTGCGAGGCCAAAGTCTGCGACTTTGACCTGCATCTTTCCGAAATCTCCAAACGCGTTGGTTAGCAGCAGATTGCCCTCTTTCAGATCACGGTGGATGTATCCATGACCATGAATCTCGCGGAGAGCGACGCAAACTTCTTTGAGAATTTTCTGGATGCTTCCAGTCGTCAATGCATTCCCATTACGATGCATCATCAAGTCTTCGACACTGCCTGCGTATTTGTGGAATACTGCAAAAATAATAATTTCTATCCCTGACGCAATCACTAAAAGTCTCACCGAGAAAATTGAACTGCGGAGTTTCACCGGCTCCCAGCAGCGGCGAGATGGTACAAGTCCGCAAATCATTGAGAACTTTCAATTCATGCTTGTACACATCTGTATCTTCCTTGGCCATCAACTTTATCGCATACGAAGATCCATCTTTTCCTTTCGCAGACCAGACCACCGAGTAGCCTCCCTGTCCCATTGGCTCCTCCAACTGCCAAGTTCCAGCAATCATCAGTCCCTTATGGATCGGCGCAGAAGACTCTCGGCGTGGCAGTTGACGATTAGATGGCATGGTTGCCAATGGAACGGATGGGAGAGAAGTGGAAAATTGGTCGGAATCATCCGAATAGTCAGCTGAGTCGTTATTGATACGAGACGTCATATCTGAAAATTAGAAAGGGTTGAATCGGTCTATAAATGGAGAACTTTTTGCTGAGAAGATACTATAATAAGATGAAAATCAACGCACCTATCGTCAGAATTTGGGACTTAGATGCGTGAGAAGTCTGTGCTGGTCACTGAAAAAAAAAATCAATTAAAGTTCAGATATGAAGGTGATTCAAAGAATAAGAACTTGAAAAATAAAAGTTTCCACAAATTGCAGAAGTTCTTATTCCCCAGTTCTTATTCTTTGTACCACTGGTATGAGAAATAAAAAGAGGAAAAGAGTGATGGTAATACTTTTCTCAGCCGAAGCCTGGATGCCAATGAATTGGCGACCGGAATACCAACACAAGAAGAGAAAAAGGAACGCAAAGTAGTCAATTAGACAGAAAAATTGTAAACCTAAGGAAGCAAAAAGTTACGAATTTTTCACTATTAGAGATAGAAAAAGCACATGGAAAATTTGAGAAGAGGGGAAGAAACGGTTCCAGTTCTATGTTCCAGTTTCTTGGACCAAATCCCTGGGTCCGCATATTTGTAGTCAAAACTTAGAGACTTTAGAAGCGGAGGATCTATGACAAAATACGAAAGTAAGAAGCGCTATGAAAATTGAATAATTTAATGCTGAATTTTCTCACTCATGTTTTCTCACTCATAGCATAATTTAGCGGAATTTGGTTTCGTAAGCTAGTTTCAGAAAATCCTGTAGACTATCCTATTTAGCTTACAGAAAAGTTTAATGGGGACCCCCGATAACTTGTATAGTTTGGATTTCAACTCCTCAAGAATAGGTCCAAGAAACTGGAACAGAGCCATTGAATTTGTAAAAGAAGATTAGAATAAGATTTGAACGTTGAGCAAATGCTAGAAGTATCTCAAGAACTGAACAAAGAAGAAGAAAAAGATTATGAAAATTGGAGAAATTGGTAAAAAAAGGAAAACTGGAAAATCTCCAGATGCATTGGCTTCTTTTTTGTTTATCTGAAAAGCCTGAAAAAGTTAAGGATTATGATGAAAAACCTCAGTATGAGTTGGAATCTACTTGCAGTTTTGTGATATAGGAAGGGTGATAGTCTTGATTGATACTATTGTTATCTGGATCGTTTTGAAGAATGCAATTTTCTGAAAATATAGGATATTTAGTAGTAAGTCCGGAGAAAGCTGGTGGTTGTTGAGGTCGTTTTAAATCGAGAAGTGGCTTTCTTTCAATGATTTTCTTCTTTATAGACAATTTAATGGTTGTGCAGAATGGATAAGCTGAAAAATAGATTACATAGTGAATATGTAGTTGTTGAAATGATTATTAGTACTGAAGACATAGATGATTGAAGATCTGAAAAACACAAAGAGTCCAGACAACACAAGAAGTATATTAAAAAAGTCCAAGTGGTCAATTTGACCTGTGTGTTCAACACACTTCAAAAGATCTTTCTAAGATCTAATGAAAACTCTAGCTCTAGTCTTGAAGACTAGTGCAATCAAACCACCAGGACTAAACATCCTTATTTGATTGCAGTTTCTACTACTGTAGAAATGAATATCCATCGGTTGCATTTCCTTCAATTCTTCTTATCCTTTTCGGTCGGCCTTTACAAAAGAAAAACACAAAAAAAACATACACCTAGAACCTGGAAATAATATTTTTTTTGTTTACCTTCCATCGGTCGATTCCTTGCTGATCATGTAGAATTTGTGCGGTGATAACAATGTAGTTTATTTTTTACTTTACCTTTATTGTGTGAAGACCATTGTGAAGACCAGCGAATTAGACAAGAAAAACGAAAAAATAGTTGAAATTATGTTGGAAAATAGATTCTGAAGCCAAGCTATAATGCAGCTATAGGCCAGAATGTCTCTCATTTTGAGGTACTCCCTTAACTCATCATCTCAATTCTCAACCCAATAATCTCACAATGCTTGGCTCTATTGTAGCTTCGTTCAGTGAAAAAAGGAGAAAAGAGGTGGAAAATGAAAAGCAGAGAATAACAAAACAAAAAATTGGAAAATAATAGATGTTGGTTGGCAACTTTTCTGTGAAAATGAACATTAGTGCCGCGTAAAAAGTGGAACCATTTTATGCAATTTGGTACTTTGCAGAGTAGACACACAATAGATTTTGTTTTTTTCGAAATTTTAAGGTGTCTACTCTGCGAAATACCAACAAAAGCTCAAGAAGGTTTGCCTTTTTACGCGACCCGAACGCTCAAAATCACAGAAACTGCCGTGATCAGTGAAGCGCTAAAACTTTGCGAGTCTAATACTACAATAGAGCCAAATCATTTAGCAGTACCCTAAGCGATCTATTCCTTAACCAACTAACCATACCTATATCCCGTCCCCACAAAGGAAAAATAGGATCTACGCAGATGAAAGTAGAGAAACGCAAAATTTTCTCTAACCTCTCACGAGAGCGCATCTGCGGACATCCTGTTTTTACCTCTGTGCATTTCCCCAAAAACCCAAAAAAGTAAGTACAGTAATCGGCAACCCAAGCGCATAAACTTACCACCTGAAACCTAATTCTCAAAATCTAAGTGTCCTTAAGAGATAAAATGAAAATAAACTGACTTCCACTCCTTCGAATCGATCGTCCTCATCTGAATCCGTCTCCAATTCGACATCCCGATTTTGAGCCATTTTTCATCGAAGTTTCCATCCTTTTGTTGTTGAATTTGACTGGAATCGACCATAAACCATCTTTGAAGAATCCTCTCGTCCTCGATTTGCCACCAATGACGCATTCCTAGAAAAATAATTGATATTTTTCTTGAAATTTTGGAAGAAAATTGTTTAAGTCTAAATTTTGGCACAAAATTCGAGAAATTTCCCAAAAAATGAGGTTTTTTGGAACTTTCACTTATGAAATCTGTAGAGAAACCCTAGGCTCTTCCCGATTTCATAACTTTTTCCAACAATTTCCAAGAAATTTGAACTTTTTTCGCACTTTTTCCGTCGATTTCTGACCCTACTTCGAAAAACCGCTGTAAAAGACCGGCATGATGTGGCATTTTTGTGAAAAGTTTTTCAAAAATTCAATCGGGTTCTGTTCTACAATTCAAAAAAACACTCAGACGAAAACCTTGAAAATTGAGCATTTTTCGAATTTTTTCAGTTTTTGAACACAAAAGTCTGTTTAACTCAATTTTTTTGCCTATAAACATACCTTAATTTTTACACCAATCGATTTGTCTCGAAGAGTAGATGTCCCCAAAAAAAATTTTGACAACATTCGGACCATTTTTGAGATGTTTTCGGAGCAAAAAGTGAGAGCAAACTGCCAATTTTTACCCTCTGAAAGCTCCAACTCACCAATGGGCGGTGCTACGTGGCGGTGACGTGGCTGCCCTACTTTCTTGTTTACGGCTTCTAGAACCTTTTTTGTAGTTTGTAGTCTGGCCAATTTGTGTTTGTAGTTTGGTCCAAAAGTGTATTCTAGGGTAAAAAGACACGGGGAATCCGAATTTTTTGGTTTTGACGTCGTCAGATGCTCCCACGTCTTCTGAAGACGTCAAAATAGCAAAGATAAAGAGAATCTACTGAATCTCACGAACAGTATGTCTAAAGTGGTGGATGTCGCACATTTTTAGACTCCATATGATGTGATAAAGCTCAAGCTTTAAGTTGATTCTGATTTGGAACAATTCAGAAGACGTGACGGCTTCAGAAGACGTCGAAAAAGAGAATCCAATGAATCTCACGAACGGATTGACTAAAGTGGACGATGTCGCACATTTTTAGACTCCTTGTGATGTGACAAAGGTCAAGCTTTGAGTTGATTTTGATTTGGAACAATTCAGAAGACGTGACGGCTTCAGAAGACGTCGAAACAGAAAAGCCAATGAATCTCACGAACGGATTGATTAAAGTGGACGATGTCGCACATTTTTAGACTCCTTGTGATGTGACAAAGCTCAAGCTTTAAGTTGATTTTGATCTGGAACATTTCAGAAAACGTGACGGCTTCAGAAGACGTCGAAAAAGAGAATCCAATGAATCTCACGAACGGATTGACTAAAGTGGACGATGTCGCACATTTTTAGACTCCTTGTGATGTGACAAAGGTCAAGCTTTGAGTTGATTTTGATTTGGAACAATTCAGAAGACGTGACGGCTTCAGAAGACGTCGAAACAGAGAAGCCAATGAATCTCACGAACGGATTGATTAAAGTGGACGATGTCGCCCATTTTTAGACTCCTTGTGATGTGACAAAGGTCAAGCTTTGAGTTGATTTTGATTTGGAACAATTCAGGAGACGTGACGGCTTCAGAAGACGTCGAAAAAGAGAATCCAATGAATCTCATGATCAGTAGGGATAAAGTGCCCCTTGCCATATATCGTTGGAATCCCTATGAAATGACGATGATCAAGCTTTGAGTTGATTTTTATTTGGAGCACTACAGAAGACGTCACGGCTTCAGGAGACGTTAAAATAGAAAATCCAGTGCATCTCACAAACGGTATGAGGATATTGATCACTGTCTTATATTGTTAGACTCCTTATGATGTGACAAAGGTCTAGAAGGCTCTGGATGGTAGGCTTATGAGGTCTGGAAGGCTTGGCCAAGTAGGTTTGGGAGGTCTTTGAGGTCTAGAAGGATCTGGATGGTAGGCTTATGAGGTCTGGAAGGCTTGGCCTAGTAAGTTTGGGAGGTCTTTGAGGTCTAGAAGGCTCTGGATGGTGGCTTATGAGGTCTGGAAGGCTTGGCCAAGTAGGTTTGGGAGGTCTTTGAGGTCTAGAAAGATCTGGATGGTAGGCTTATGAGGTCTGGAAGGCTTGGCCAAGTAGGTTTGGGAGGTCTTTGAGGTCTAGAAAGATCTGGATGGTAGGCTTATGAGGTCTGGAAGGCTTGGCCAAGTAGGTTTGGGAGGTCTTTGAGGTCTAGAAGGCTCTGGATGGTAGGATTATGAGGTCTGGGAGGCTTGGCCAAGTAGGCCTGAAAGATCTTGAGGTCTAGAAGGCTCTGGATGGTAGGCTTATGAAGTCTGGAAGGCTTGGCCTAGTAGGTTTGGGAGGTCTTTGAGGTCTAGAAGGATCTGGATGGTAAGCTTATAAGGTCTGGAAGGCTTGGCCAAGTAGGTTTGGGAGGTGTTTGAGGTCTAGAAGGCTCTGGATGGTAGGCTTATGAGGTCTGGAATGCTTGGCCAAGTAGGTTTGGGAGGTCTTTGAGGTCTAGAAGGCTCTGGATGGTAAGCTTATAAGGTCTGGAAGGCTTGGCCAAGTAGGTTTGGGAGGTCTTTGAGGTCTAGAAGGCTCTGGATGGTAGGCTTATGAGGTCTGGGAGGCTTGGCCAAGTAGGCCTGAAAGATCTTGAGGTCTAGAAGGCTCTGGATGGTAAGCTTATGAGGTCTGGAAGGCTTGGCCAACTAGGTTTGGGAGGTCTTTGAGGTCTAGAAGGATCTGGATGGTAGGCTTATGAGGTCTGGAAGGCTTGGCCAAGTAGGTTTGGGAGGTCTTTGAGGTCTAGAAGGCTCTGGATGGGAGGCTTATGAGGTCTGGAAGGCTTGGCCTAGTAGGCCTGAAAGATCTTGAGGTCTAGAAGGCTCTGGATGGTTGGCTTATCAGGCCTGGAAGGCTTGGCCAAGTAGGTTTGGGAGGTCTTTGAGGTCTAGAAGGCTCTGGATGGGAGGCTTATGAGGTCTGGAAGGCTTGGCCTAGTAGGCCTGAAAGATCTTGAGGTCTAGAAGGCTCTGGATGGTTGGCTTATCAGGCCTGGAAGGCTTGGCCAAGTAGGTTTGGGAGGTCTTTGAGGTCTAGAAGGCTCTGGATGGGAGGCTTATGAGGTCTGGAAGGCTTGGCCAAGTAGGTTTGGGAGGTCTTTGAGGTCTAGAAGGCTCTGGATGGTTGGCTTATCAGGCCTGGGAGGCTTGGCCAAGTAGGTTTGGGAGGTCTTTGAGGTCTAGAAGGATCTGGATGGTAGGCTTATGAGGTCTGGGAGGCTTGGCCAAGTAGGCCTGAAAGATCTTGAGGTCTAGAAGGCTCTGGATGGGAGGCTTATGAGGTCTGGAAGGCTTGGCCAAGTAGGTTTGGGAGGTCTTTGAGGTCTAGAAGGCTCTGGATGGTAGGCTTATGAGGTCTGGAAGGCTTGGCCTAGTAGGTTTGGGAGGTCTTTGAGGTCTAGAAGGATCTTGATGGTAGGCTTATGAGGTCTGGAAGGCTTGGCCAAGTAGGCCTGAAAGATCTTGAGGTCTAGAAGGCTCTGGATGGTAGGCTTATGAGGTCTGGAATGCTTGGCCAAGTAGGTTTGGGAGGTCTTTGAGGTCTAGAAGGCTCTGGATGGTAAGCTTATGAGGTCTGGAAGGCTTGGCCAAGTAGGTTTGGGAGGTGTTTGAGGTCTAGAAGGCTCTGGATGGTAGGCTTTTGAGGTCTGGAAGGCTTGGCCAAGAAGGTTTGGGAGGTCTTTGAGGTCTAGAAGGCTCTGGATGGTAAGCTTATGAGGTCTGGAAGGCTTGGCCAAGTAGGTTTGGGAGGTCTTTGAGGTCTAGAAGGCTCTGGATGGTAAGCTTATAAGGTCTGGAAGGCTTGGCCAAGTAGGTTTGGGAGGTGTTTGAGGTCTAGAAGGCTCTGGATGGTAGGCTTATGAGGTCTGGAATGCTTGGCCAAGTAGGTTTGGGAGGTCTTTGAGGTCTAGAAGGCTCTGGATGGTAAGCTTATAAGGTCTGGAAGGCTTGGCCAAGTAGGTTTGGGAGGTCTTTGAGGTCTAGAAGGCTCTGGATGGTAGGCTTATGAGGTCTGGGAGGCTTGGCCAAGTAGGCCTGAAAGATCTTGAGGTCTAGAAGGCTCTGGATGGTAAGCTTATGAGGTCTGGAAGGCTTGGCCAACTAGGTTTGGGAGGTCTTTGAGGTCTAGAAGGATCTGGATGGTAGGCTTATGAGGTCTGGAAGGCTTGGCCAAGTAGGTTTGGGAGGTCTTTGAGGTCTAGAAGGCTCTGGATGGGAGGCTTATGAGGTCTGGAAGGCTTGGCCTAGTAGGCCTGAAAGATCTTGAGGTCTAGAAGGCTCTGGATGGTTGGCTTATCAGGCCTGGAAGGCTTGGCCAAGTAGGTTTGGGAGGTCTTTGAGGTCTAGAAGGCTCTGGATGGGAGGCTTATGAGGTCTGGAAGGCTTGGCCTAGTAGGCCTGAAAGATCTTGAGGTCTAGAAGGCTCTGGATGGTTGGCTTATCAGGCCTGGAAGGCTTGGCCAAGTAGGTTTGGGAGGTCTTTGAGGTCTAGAAGGCTCTGGATGGGAGGCTTATGAGGTCTGGAAGGCTTGGCCAAGTAGGTTTGGGAGGTCTTTGAGGTCTAGAAGGCTCTGGATGGTTGGCTTATCAGGCCTGGGAGGCTTGGCCAAGTAGGTTTGGGAGGTCTTTGAGGTCTAGAAGGATCTGGATGGTAGGCTTATGAGGTCTGGGAGGCTTGGCCAAGTAGGCCTGAAAGATCTTGAGATCTAGAAGGCTCTGGATGGGAGGCTTATGAGGTCTGGAAGGCTTGGCCAAGTAGGTTTGGGAGGTCTTTGAGGTCTAGAAGGCTCTGGATGGTAGGCTTATGAGGTCTGGAAGGCTTGGCCTAGTAGGTTTGGGAGGTCTTTGAGGTCTAGAAGGATCTTGATGGTAGGCTTATGAGGTCTGGAAGGCTTGGCCAAGTAGGCCTGAAAGATCTTGAGGTCTAGAAGGCTCTGGATGGTAGGCTTATGAGGTCTGGAATGCTTGGCCAAGTAGGTTTGGGAGGTCTTTGAGGTCTAGAAGGCTCTGGATGGTAAGCTTATGAGGTCTGGAAGGCTTGGCCAAGTAGGTTTGGGAGGTGTTTGAGGTCTAGAAGGCTCTGGATGGTAGGCTTTTGAGGTCTGGAAGGCTTGGCCAAGAAGGTTTGGGAGGTCTTTGAGGTCTAGAAGGCTCTGGATGGTAAGCTTATGAGGTCTGGAAGGCTTGGCCAAGTAGGTTTGGGAGGTCTTTGAGGTCTAGAAGGATCTGGATGGTAGGCTTATGAGATCTGGGAGGCTTGGCCAAGTAGGCCTGAAAGATCTTGAGGTCTAGAAGGCTCTGGATGGTTGGCTTATCAGGCCTGGAAGGCTTGGCCAAGTAGGTTTGGGAGGTCTTTGAGGTCTAGAAGGATCTGGATGGTTGGCTTATCAGGCCTGGAAGGCTTGGCCAAGTAGGTTTGGGAGGTCTTTGAGGTCTAGAAGGATCTGGATGGTAGGCCTATGAGGTCTGGGAGGCTTGGCCAAGTAGGCCTGAAAGATCTTGAGGTCTAGAAGGCTCTGGATGGTTGGCTTATCAGGCCTGGAAGGCTTGGCCAAGTAGGTTTGGGAGGTCTTTGAGGTCTAGAAGGCTCTGGATGGGAGGCTTATGAGGTCTGGAAGGCTTGGCCAAGTAGGTTTGGGAGGTCTTTGAGGTCTAGAAGGATCTGGATGGTAAGATTATGAGGTCTGGAAGGCTTGGCCAAGTAGGTTTGGGAGGTCTTTGAGGTCTAGAAGGCTCTGGATGGTAGCCTTATGAGGTCTGGAAGGCTTGGCCTAGTAGGTTTGGGAGGTCTTTGAGGTCTAGAAGGCTCTGGATGGTAGCCTTATGAGGTCTGGAAGGCTTGGTCAAGTAGGTTTGGGAGGTCTTTGAGGTCTAGAAGGCTCTGGATGGTTGGCTTATCAGGCCTGGAAGGCTTGGCCAAGTAGGTTTGGGAGGTCTGTGAGGTCTAGAAGGCTCTGGATGGGAGGCTTATGAGGTCTGGAAGGCTTGGCCAAGTAGGTTTGGGAGGTCTTTGAGGTCTAGAAGGATCTGGATGGTAGGCTTATGAGGTCTGGGAGGCTTGGCCAAGTAGGTTTGGGAGGTCTTTGAGGTCTAGAAGGCTCTGGATGGTAGCCTTATGAGGTCTGGAAGGCTTGGCCTAGTAGGTTTGGGAGGTCTTTGAGGTCTAGAAGGCTCTGGATGGTAGCCTTATGAGGTCTGGAAGGCTTGGTCAAGTAGGCCTGAAAGATCTTGAGGTCTAGAAGGCTCTGGATGGTAGGCTTATCAGGCCTGGAAGGCTTGGCCAAGTAGGTTTGGGAGGTCTTTGAGGTCTAGAAGGATCTGGATGGTAGGCTTATGAGGTCTGGAAGGCTTGGCCAAGTAGGCCTGAAAGATTTTGAGGTCTAGAAGGCTCTGGATGGGAGGCTTATGAGGTCTGGAAGGCTTGGCCAGGTAGGTTTGGGAGGTCTTTGAGGTCTAGAAGGCTCTGGATGGGAGGCTTATGAGGTCTGGAAGGCTTGGCCAAGTAGGTTTGGGAGGTCTTTGAGGTCTAGAAGGCTCTGGATGGGAGGCTTATGAGGTCTGGGAGGCTTGGCCAAGTAGGCCTGAAAGATCTTGAGGTCTAGAAGGCTCTGGATGGTAAGCTTATGAGGTCTGGAAGGCTTGGCCAAGTAGGTTTGGGAGGTCTTTGAGGTCTAGAAGGCTCTGGATGGTAAGCTTATGAGGTCTGGAAGGCTTGGCCAAGTAGGTTTGGGAGGTCTTTGAGGTCTAGAAGGCTCTGGATGGTAAGCTTATGAGGTCTGGAAGGCTTGGCCAAGTAGGTTTGGGAGGTCTTTGAGGTCTAGAAGGCTCTGGATGGTAAGCTTATGAGGTCTGGAATGCTTGGCCAAGTAGGTTTGGGAGGTCTTTGAGGTCTAGAAGGCTCTGGATGGGAGGCTTATGAGGTCTGGAAGGCTTGGCCAGGTAGGTTTGGGAGGTCTTTGAGGTCTAGAAGGCTCTGGATGGTAAGCTTATGAGGTCTGGAAGGCTTGGCCAAGTAGGTTTGGGAGGTCTTTGAGGTCTAGAAGGCTCTGGATGGGAGGCTTATGAGGTCTGGAAGGCTTGGCCAAGTAGGTTTGGGAGGTCTTTGAGGTCTAGAAGGCTCTGGATGGTAGGCTTATGAGGTCTGGAAGGCTTGGCCAAGTAGGTTTGGGAGGTCTTTGAGGTCTAGAAGAATCTGGATGGGAGGCTTATGAGGTCTGGAAGGCTTGGCCAAGTAGGTTTGGGAGGTC
Organism: Caenorhabditis sinica; assembly: GCA_963932045.1. NCBI lineage: Eukaryota > Metazoa > Nematoda > Chromadorea > Rhabditida > Rhabditidae > Caenorhabditis > Caenorhabditis sinica. Next base: position 22,560,388 of record OZ009938.1, read on the forward strand.
TTTGAGGTCTAGAAGGCTCTGGATGGTAAGCTTATGAGGTCTGGAAGGCTTGGCCAAGTAGGTTTGGGAGGTCTTTGAGGTCTAGAAGGATCTGGATGGTAGGCTTATGAGGTCTGGGAGGCTTGGCCAAGTAGGCCTGAAAGATTTTGAGGTCTAGAAGGCTCTGGATGGTAAGCTTATGAGGTCTGGAAGGCTTGGCCAAGTAGGTTTGGGAGGTCTTTGAGGTCTAGAAGGCTCTGGATGGTAAGCTTATGAGGTCTGGAAGGCTTGGCCAAGTAGGTTTGGGAGGTCTTTGAGGTCTAGAAGGATCTGGATGGGAGGCTTATGAGGTCTGGAATGCTTGGCCAAGTAGGTTTGGGAGGTCTTTGAGGTCTAGAAGGCTCTGGATGGGAGGCTTATGAGGTCTGGAAGGCTTGGCCAAGTAGGTTTGGGAGGTCTTTGAGGTCTAGAAGGCTCTGGATGGTAGGCTTATGAGGTCTGGAAGGCTTGGCCAAGTAGGTTTGGGAGGTCTTTGAGGTCTAGAAGGCTCTGGATGGGAGGCTTATGAGGTCTGGAAGGCTTGGCCAGGTAGGTTTGGGAGGTCTTTGAGGTCTAGAAGGCTCTGGATGGTAGGCTTATGAGGTCTGGAAGGCTTGGCCAAGTAGGTTTGGGAGGTCTTTGAGGTCTAGAAGGATCTGGATGGGAGGCTTATGAGGTCTGGAATGCTTGGCCAAGTAGGTTTGGGAGGTCTTTGAGGTCTAGAAGGCTCTGGATGGTAGGCTTATGAGGTCTGGAAGGCTTGGCCAAGTAGGTTTGGGAGGTCTTTGAGGTCTAGAAGGCTCTGGATGGTAGGCTTATGAGGTCTGGAAGGCTTGGCCAAGTAGGTTTGGGAGGTCTTTGAGGTCTAGAAGGCTCTGGATGGTAAGCTTATGAGGTCTGGAAGGCTTGGCCAAGTAGGTTTGGGAGGTCTTTGAGGTCTAGAAGGATCTGGATGGGAGGCTTATGAGGTCTGGAATGCTTGGCCAAGTAGGTTTGGGAGGTCTTTGAGGTCTAGAAGAATCTGGATGGGAGGCTTATGAGGTCTGGAATGCTTGGCCAAGTAGGTTTGGGAGGTCTTTGAGGTCTAGAAGGCTCTGGATGGTAAGCTTATGAGGTCTGGAAGGCTTGGCCAAGTAGGTTTGGGAGGTCTTTGAGGTCTAGAAGGCTCTGGATGGTAAGCTTATGAGGTCTGGAAGGCTTGGCCAAGTAGGTTTGGGAGGTCTTTGAGGTCTAGAAGGCTCTGGATGGTAAGCTTATGAGGTCTGGAAGGCTTGGCCAAGTAGGCCTGAAAGATTTTGAGGTCTAGAAGGCTCTGGATGGTAAGCTTATGAGGTCTGGAAGGCTTGGCCAAGTAGGTTTGGGAGGTCTTTGAGGTCTAGAAGGCTCTGGATGGTAAGCTTATGAGGTCTGGGAGGCTTGGCCAAGTAGGCCTGAAAGATCTTGAGGTCTAGAAGGCTCTGGATGGTAAGCTTATGAGGTCTGGAAGGCTTGGCCAAGTAGGTTTGGGAGGTCTTTGAGGTCTAGAAGGCTCTGGATGGTAAGCTTATGAGGTCTGGAAGGCTTGGCCAAGTAGGTTTGGGAGGTCTTTGAGGTCTAGAAGGATCTGGATGGGAGGCTTATGAGGTCTGGAAGGCTTGGCCAGGTAGGTTTGGGAGGTCTTTGAGGTCTAGAAGGCTCTGGATGGTAAGCTTATGAGGTCTGGAAGGCTTGGCCAAGTAGGTTTGGGAGGTCTTTGAGGTCTAGAAGGATCTGGATGGGAGGCTTATGAGGTCTGGAAGGCTTGGCCAGGTAGGTTTGGGAGGTCTTTGAGGTCTAGAAGGCTCTGGATGGTAGGCTTATGAGGTCTGGAAGGCTTGGCCAGGTAGGTTTGGGAGGTCTTTGAGGTCTAGAAGGCTCTGGATGGTAAGCTTATGAGGTCTGGAATGCTTGGCCAAGTAGGTTTGGGAGGTGTTTGAGGTCTAGAAGGCTCTGGATGGTAGGCTTATGAGGTCTGGAAGGCTTGGCCAAGTAGGTTTGGGAGGACTTTGAGGTCTAGAAGGATCTGGATGGTAGGCTTATGAGGTCTGGAATGCTTGGCCAAGTAGGTTTGGGAGGTCTTTGAGGTCTAGAAGAATCTGGATGGGAGGCTTATGAGGTCTGGAAGGCTTGGCCAGGTAGGTTTGGGAGGTCTTTGAGGTCTAGAAGGCTCTGGATGGTAGGCTTATGAGGTCTGGAAGGCTTGGCCAAGTAGGTTTGGGAGGTCTGTGAGGTCTAGAAGGCTCTGGATGGGAGGCTTATGAGGTCTGGAAGGCTTGGCCAAGTAGGTTTGGGAGGTCTTTGAGGTCTAGAAGGATCTGGATGGTAGGCTTATGAGGTCTGGGAGGCTTGGCCAAGTAGGTTTGGGAGGTCTTTGAGGTCTAGAAGGCTCTGGATGGTAGCCTTATGAGGTCTGGAAGGCTTGGCCTAGTAGGTTTGGGAGGTCTTTGAGGTCTAGAAGGCTCTGGATGGTAGCCTTATGAGGTCTGGAAGGCTTGGTCAAGTAGGTTTGGGAGGTGTTTGAGGTCTAGAAGGCTCTGGATGGTAGGCTTATGAGGTCTGGAAGGCTTGGCCAAGTAGGTTTGGGAGGTCTTTGAGGTCTAGAAGGATCTGGATGGTAGGCTTATGAGGTCTGGAAGGCTTGGCCAAGTAGGCCTGAAAGATTTTGAGGTCTAGAAGGCTCTGGATGGTTGGCTTATCAGGCCTGGAAGGCTTGGCCAAGTAGGTTTAGGAGGTCTTTGAGGTCTAGAAGGATCTGGATGGTAGGCTTATGAGGTCTGGGAGGCTTGGCCAAGTAGGCCTGAAAGATTTTGAGGTCTAGAAGGCTCTGGATGGTATGCTTATGAGGTCTGGAATGCTTGGCCAAGTAGGTTTGGGAGGTCTTTGAGGTCTAGAAGGCTCTGGATGGTATGCTTATGAGGTCTGGAATGCTTGGCCAAGTAGGTTTGGGAGGTCTTTGAGGTCTAGAAGGCTCTGGATGGTAGGCTTATCAGGCCTGGAAGGCTTGGCCAAGTAGGTTTGGGAGGTCTTTGAGGTCTAGAAGGCTCTGGATGGGAGGCTTATGAGGTCTGGAAGGCTTGGCCAGGTAGGTTTGGGAGGTCTTTGAGGTCTAGAAGGCTCTGGATGGGAGGCTTATGAGGTCTGGAAGGCTTGGCCAAGTAGGTTTGGGAGGTCTTTGAGGTCTAGAAGGCTCTGGATGGGAGGCTTATGAGGTCTGGAAGGCTTGGCCAAGTAGGTTTGGGAGGTCTTTGAGGTCTAGAAGGCTCTGGATGGTAAGCTTATGAGGTCTGGAAGGCTTGGCCAAGTAGGTTTGGGAGGTCTTTGAGGTCTAGAAGGCTCTGGATGGTAAGCTTATGAGGTCTGGAAGGCTTGGCCAAGTAGGTTTGGGAGGTCTTTGAGGTCTAGAAGGCTCTGGATGGTAAGCTTATGAGGTCTGGAATGCTTGGCCAAGTAGGTTTGGGAGGTCTTTGAGGTCTAGAAGGCTCTGGATGGGAGGCTTATGAGGTCTGGAAGGCTTGGCCAGGTAGGTTTGGGAGGTCTTTGAGGTCTAGAAGGCTCTGGATGGTAGGCTTATGAGGTCTGGAAGGCTTGGCCAAGTAGGTTTGGGAGGTCTTTGAGGTCTAGAAGGCTCTGGATGGGAGGCTTATGAGGTCTGGAAGGCTTGGCCAAGTAGGTTTGGGAGGTCTTTGAGGTCTAGAAGGCTCTGGATGGTAGGCTTATGAGGTCTGGAAGGCTTGGCCAAGTAGGTTTGGGAGGTCTTTGAGGTCTAGAAGAATCTGGATGGGAGGCTTATGAGGTCTGGAAGGCTTGGCCAAGTAGGTTTGGGAGGTCTTTGAGGTCTAGAAGAATCTGGATGGGAGGCTTATGAGGTCTGGAAGGCTTGGCCAAGTAGGTTTGGGAGGTCTTTGAGGTCTAGAAGAATCTGGATGGGAGGCTTATGAGGTCTGGAAGGCTTGGCCAAGTAGGTTTGGGAGGTCTTTGAGGTCTAGAAGGCTCTGGATGGTAAGCTTATGAGATCTGGAAGGCTTGGCCAAGTAGGTTTGGGAGGTCTTTGAGGTCTAGAAGGCTCTGGATGGTAAGCTTATGAGGTCTGGAAGGCTTGGCCAAGTAGGTTTGGGAGGTCTTTGAGGTCTAGAAGAATCTGGATGGGAGGCTTATGAGGTCTGGAAGGCTTGGCCAAGTAGGTTTGGGAGGTCTTTGAGGTCTAGAAGAATCTGGATGGGAGGCTTATGAGGTCTGGAAGGCTTGGCCAAGTAGGTTTGGGAGGTCTTTGAGGTCTAGAAGAATCTGGATGGTAGGCTTATGAGGTCTGGAAGGCTTGGCCAAGTAGGTTTGGGAGGTCTTTGAGGTCTAGAAGAATCTGGATGGGAGGCTTATGAGGTCTGGAAGGCTTGGCCAAGTAGGTTTGGGAGGTCTTTGAGGTCTAGAAGAATCTGGATGGGAGGCTTATGAGGTCTGGAAGGCTTGGCCAAGTAGGTTTGGGAGGTCTTTGAGGTCTAGAAGAATCTGGATGGTAGGCTTATGAGGTCTGGAAGGCTTGGCCAAGTAGGTTTGGGAGGTCTTTGAGGTCTAGAAGAATCTGGATGGGAGGCTTATGAGGTCTGGAAGGCTTGGCCAAGTAGGTTTGGGAGGTCTTTGAGGTCTAGAAGAATCTGGATGGGAGGCTTATGAGGTCTGGAAGGCTTGGCCAAGTAGGTTTGGGAGGTCTTTGAGGTCTAGAAGGCTCTGGATGGTAAGCTTATGAGGTCTGGAAGGCTTGGCCAAGTAGGTTTGGGAGGTCTTTGAGGTCTAGAAGAATCTGGATGGGAGGCTTATGAGGTCTGGAAGGCTTGGCCAAGTAGGTTTGGGAGGTGTTTGAGGTCTAGAAGGCTCTGGATGGTAGGCTTATGAGGTCTGGAAGGCTTGGCCAAGAAGGTTTGGGAGGTCTTTGAGGTCTAGAAGGCTCTGGATGGTAAGCTTATGAGGTCTGGAGGGCTTGGCCAAGTAGGTTTGGGAGGTCTTTGAGGTCTAGAAGGCTCTGGATGGGAGGCTTATGAGGTCTGGAAGGCTTGGCCAGGTAGGTTTGGGAGGTCTTTGAGGTCTAGAAGGCTCTGGATGGTAGGCTTATGAGGTCTGGAAGGCTTGGCCAAGTAGGTTTGGGAGGTCTTTGAGGTCTAGAAGAATCTGGATGGGAGGCTTATGAGGTCTGGAAGGCTTGGCCAAGTAGGTTTGGGAGGTCTTTGAGGTCTAGAAGGCTCTGGATGGTAAGCTTATGAGGTCTGGAAGGCTTGGCCAAGTAGGTTTGGGAGGTCTTTGAGGTCTAGAAGGTTCTGGATGGGAGGCTTATGAGGTCTGGAAGGCTTGGCCAAGTAGGTTTGGGAGGTCTTTGAGGTCTAGAAGGATCTGGATGGGAGGCTTATGAGGTCTGGAATGCTTGGCCAAGTAGGTTTGGGAGGTCTTTGAGGTCTAGAAAGCTCTGGATGGCAGGCTTATGAGGTCTGGAAGGCTTGGCCAAGTAGGTTTGGGAGGTCTTTGAGGTCTAGAAGGCTCTGGATGGTAAGCTTATGAGGTCTGGAAGGCTTGGCCAAGTAGGTTTGGGAGGTCTTTGAGGTCTAGAAGGCTCTGGATGGTAAGCTTATGAGGTCTGGAAGGCTTGGCCAAGTAGGTTTGGGAGGTCTTTGAGGTCTAGAAGGCTCTGGATGGTAAGCTTATGAGGTCTGGAAGGCTTGGCCAAGTAGGTTTGGGAGGTCTTTGAGGTCTAGAAGGCTCTGGATGGTAAGCTTATGAGGTCTGGAAGGCTTGGCCAAGTAGGTTTGGGAGGTCTTTGAGGTCTAGAAGGTTCTGGATGGTAGGCTTATGAGGTCTGGAAGGCTTGGCCAAGTAGGTTTGGGAGGTCTTTGAGGTCTAGAAGGCTCTGGATGGTAAGCTTATGAGGTCTGGAAGGCTTGGCCAAGTAGGTTTGGGAGGTCTTTGAGGTCTAGAAGGATCTGGATGGGAGGCTTATGAGGTCTGGAATGCTTGGCCAAGTAGGTTTGGGAGGTCTTTGAGGTCTAGAAGGCTCTGGATGGGAGGCTTATGAGGTCTGGAATGCTTGGCCAAGTAGTTTTGGGAGGTCTTTGAGGTCTAGAAGGCTCTGGATGGTAGGCTTATGAGGTCTGGAAGGCTTGGCCAAGAAGGTTTGGGAGGTCTTTGAGGTCTAGAAGGCTCTGGATGGTAGGCTTATGAGGTCTGGAATGCTTGGCCAAGTAGGTTTGGGAGGTCTTTGAGGTCTAGAAGGCTCTGGATGGTAAGCTTATGAGGTCTGGAAGGCTTGGCCAAGTAGGTTTGGGAGGTGTTTGAGGTCTAGAAGGCTCTGGATGGTAGGCTTATGAGGTCTGGAAGGCTTGGCCAAGAAGGTTTGGGAGGTCTTTGAGGTCTAGAAGGCTCTGGATGGTAAGCTTATGAGGTCTGGAAGGCTTGGCCAAGTAGGTTTGGGAGGTCTTTGAGGTCTAGAAGGATCTGGATGGTAGGCTTATGAGGTCTGGAATGCTTGGCCAGGTAGGTTTGGGAGGTCTTTGAGGTCTAGAAGGCTCTGGATGGGAGGCTTATGAGGTCTGGAATGCTTGGCCAAGTAGGTTTGGGAGGTGTTTGAGGTCTAGAAGGCTCTGGATGGTATGCTTATGAGGTCTGGAATGCTTGGCCAAGTAGGTTTGGGAGGTGTTTGAGGTCTAGAAGGCTCTGGATGGTATGCTTATGAGGTCTGGAATGCTTGGCCAAGTAGGTTTGGGAGGTGTTTGAGGTCTAGAAGGCTCTGGATGGTAGGCTTATGAGGTCTGGAAGGCTTGGCCAAGTAGGTTTGGGAGGTGTTTGAGGTCTAGAAGGCTCTGGATGGGAGGCTTATGAGGTCTGGAAGGCTTGGCCAAGTAGGTTTGGGAGGTCTTTGAGGTCTAGAAGGCTCTGGATGGGAGGCTTATGAGGTCTGGAAGGCTTGGCCAGGTAGGTTTGGGAGGTCTTTGAGGTCTAGAAGGCTCTGGATGGGAGGCTTATGAGGTCTGGAATGCTTGGCCAAGTAGGTTTGGGAGGTGTTTGAGGTCTAGAAGGCTCTGGATGGTAGGCTTATGAGGTCTGGAATGCTTGGCCAAGTAGGTTTGGGAGGTCTTTGAGGTCTAGAAGGCTCTGGATGGGAGGCTTATGAGGTCTGGAAGGCTTGGCCAAGAAGGTTTGGGAGGTCTTTGAGGTCTAGAAGGATCTGGATGGTAGGCTTATGAGGTCTGGAAGGCTTGGCCAAGTAGGTTTGGGAGGTCTTTGAGGTCTAGAAGAATCTGGATGGGAGGCTTATGAGGTCTGGAAGGCTTGGCCAAGTAGGTTTGGGAGGTCTTTGAGGTCTAGAAGGCTCTGGATGGTAAGCTTATGAGGTCTGGAAGGCTTGGCCAAGTAGGTTTGGGAGGTCTTTGAGGTCTAGAAGGCTCTGGATGGGAGGCTTATGAGGTCTGGAAGGCTTGGCCAAGTAGGTTTGGGAGGTCTTTGAGGTCTAGAAGGCTCTGGATGGTAGGCTTATGAGGTCTGGAAGGCTTGGCCAAGTAGGTTTGGGAGGTCTTTGAGGTCTAGAAGGATCTGGATGGGAGGCTTATGAGGTCTGGAATGCTTGGCCAAGTAGGTTTGGGAGGTCTTTGAGGTCTAGAAGGCTCTGGATGGGAGGCTTATGAGGTCTGGAATGCTTGGCCTAGTAGGTTTGGGAGGTCTTTGAGGTCTAGAAGGATCTGGATGGTAGGCTTATGAGGTCTGGAAGGCTTGGCCAAGAAGGTTTGGGAGGTCTTTGAGGTCTAGAAGGCTCTGGATGGTAAGCTTATGAGGTCTGGAAGGCTTGGCCAAGTAGGTTTGGGAGGTCTTTGAGGTCTAGAAGGCTCTGGATGGGAGGCTTATGAGGTCTGGAAGGCTTGGCCAAGTAGGTTTGGGAGGTCTTTGAGGTCTAGAAGGCTCTGGATGGGAGGCTTATGAGGTCTGGAAGGCTTGGCCAAGTAGGTTTGGGAGGTCTTTGAGGTCTAGAAGGCTCTGGATGGTAGGCTTATGAGGTCTGGAAGGCTTGGCCAAGTAGGTTTGGGAGGTCTTTGAGGTCTAGAAGGCTCTGGATGGGAGGCTTATGAGGTCTGGAAGGCTTGGCCTAGTAGGCCTGAAAGATCTTGAGGTCTAGAAGGCTCTGGATGGTAGGCTTATCAGGCCTGGAAGGCTTGGCCAAGTAGGTTTGGGAGGTCTTTGAGGTCTAGAAGGATCTGGATGGTAAGCTTATGAGGTCTGGAAGGCTTGGCCAAGTAGGTTTGGGAGGTGTTTGAGGTCTAGAAGGCTCTGGATGGTAGGCTTTTGAGGTCTGGAAGGCTTGGCCAAGAAGGTTTGGGAGGTCTTTGAGGTCTAGAAAGATCTGGATGGTAGGCTTATGAGGTCTGGAAGGCTTGGCCAAGTAGGTTTGGGAGGTCTTTGAGGTCTAGAAGGCTCTGGACGGCAGGCTTATGAGGTCTGGAAGGCTTGGTCAAGTAGGTTTGGGAGTTCTTTGAGGTCTAGAAGGCTCTGGATGGTAGGCTTATGAGGTCTGGAAGGCTTGGCCAAGTAGGTTTGGGAGGTCTTTGAGGTCTAGAAGGCTCTGGATGGTAAGCTTATGAGGTCTGGAAGGCTTGGCCAAGTAGGTTTGGGAGGTCTTTGAGGTCTAGAAGGCTCTGGATGGTAAGCTTATGAGGTCTGGAAGGCTTGGCCAAGTAGGTTTGGGAGGTCTTTGAGGTCTAGAAGGCTCTGGATGGTAGGCTTATGAGGTCTGGAAGGCTTGGCCAAGTAGGTTTGGGAGGTCTTTGAGGTCTAGAAGGATCTGGATGGGAGGCTTATGAGGTCTGGAAGGCTTGGCCAGGTAGGTTTGGGAGGTCTTTGAGGTCTAGAAGGCTCTGGATGGTAGGCTTATGAGGTCTGGAAGGCTTGGCCAAGTAGGTTTGGGAGGTCTTTGAGGTCTAGAAGAATCTGGATGGGAGGCTTATGAGGTCTGGAAGGCTTGGCCAAGTAGGTTTGGGAGGTCTTTGAGGTCTAGAAGGCTCTGGATGGTAAGCTTATGAGGTCTGGAAGGCTTGGCCAAGTAGGTTTGGGAGGTCTTTGAGGTCTAGAAGGCTCTGGATGGTAAGCTTATGAGGTCTGGAAGGCTTGGCCAAGTAGGTTTGGGAGGTCTTTGAGGTCTAGAAGGTTCTGGATGGGAGGCTTATGAGGTCTGGAAGGCTTGGCCAAGTAGGTTTGGGAGGTCTTTGAGGTCTAGAAGGATCTGGATGGGAGGCTTATGAGGTCTGGAATGCTTGGCCAAGTAGGTTTGGGAGGTCTTTGAGGTCTAGAAAGCTCTGGATGGCAGGCTTATGAGGTCTGGAAGGCTTGGCCAAGTAGGTTTGGGAGGTCTTTGAGGTCTAGAAGGCTCTGGATGGTAAGCTTATGAGGTCTGGAAGGCTTGGCCAAGTAGGTTTGGGAGGTCTTTGAGGTCTAGAAGGCTCTGGATGGTAAGCTTATGAGGTCTGGAAGGCTTGGCCAAGTAGGTTTGGGAGGTCTTTGAGGTCTAGAAGGCTCTGGATGGTAAGCTTATGAGGTCTGGAAGGCTTGGCCAAGTAGGTTTGGGAGGTCTTTGAGGTCTAGAAGGCTCTGGATGGTAAGCTTATGAGGTCTGGAAGGCTTGGCCAAGTAGGTTTGGGAGGTCTTTGAGGTCTAGAAGGTTCTGGATGGTAGGCTTATGAGGTCTGGAAGGCTTGGCCAAGTAGGTTTGGGAGGTCTTTGAGGTCTAGAAGGCTCTGGATGGTAAGCTTATGAGGTCTGGAAGGCTTGGCCAAGTAGGTTTGGGAGGTCTTTGAGGTCTAGAAGGATCTGGATGGGAGGCTTATGAGGTCTGGAATGCTTGGCCAAGTAGGTTTGGGAGGTCTTTGAGGTCTAGAAGGCTCTGGATGGGAGGCTTATGAGGTCTGGAATGCTTGGCCAAGTAGTTTTGGGAGGTCTTTGAGGTCTAGAAGGCTCTGGATGGTAGGCTTATGAGGTCTGGAAGGCTTGGCCAAGAAGGTTTGGGAGGTCTTTGAGGTCTAGAAGGCTCTGGATGGTAGGCTTATGAGGTCTGGAATGCTTGGCCAAGTAGGTTTGGGAGGTCTTTGAGGTCTAGAAGGCTCTGGATGGTAAGCTTATGAGGTCTGGAAGGCTTGGCCAAGTAGGTTTGGGAGGTGTTTGAGGTCTAGAAGGCTCTGGATGGTAGGCTTATGAGGTCTGGAAGGCTTGGCCAAGAAGGTTTGGGAGGTCTTTGAGGTCTAGAAGGCTCTGGATGGTAAGCTTATGAGGTCTGGAAGGCTTGGCCAAGTAGGTTTGGGAGGTCTTTGAGGTCTAGAAGGATCTGGATGGTAGGCTTATGAGGTCTGGAATGCTTGGCCAGGTAGGTTTGGGAGGTCTTTGAGGTCTAGAAGGCTCTGGATGGGAGGCTTATGAGGTCTGGAATGCTTGGCCAAGTAGGTTTGGGAGGTGTTTGAGGTCTAGAAGGCTCTGGATGGTATGCTTATGAGGTCTGGAATGCTTGGCCAAGTAGGTTTGGGAGGTGTTTGAGGTCTAGAAGGCTCTGGATGGTATGCTTATGAGGTCTGGAATGCTTGGCCAAGTAGGTTTGGGAGGTGTTTGAGGTCTAGAAGGCTCTGGATGGTAGGCTTATGAGGTCTGGAAGGCTTGGCCAAGTAGGTTTGGGAGGTGTTTGAGGTCTAGAAGGCTCTGGATGGGAGGCTTATGAGGTCTGGAAGGCTTGGCCAAGTAGGTTTGGGAGGTCTTTGAGGTCTAGAAGGCTCTGGATGGGAGGCTTATGAGGTCTGGAAGGCTTGGCCAGGTAGGTTTGGGAGGTCTTTGAGGTCTAGAAGGCTCTGGATGGGAGGCTTATGAGGTCTGGAATGCTTGGCCAAGTAGGTTTGGGAGGTGTTTGAGGTCTAGAAGGCTCTGGATGGTAGGCTTATGAGGTCTGGAATGCTTGGCCAAGTAGGTTTGGGAGGTCTTTGAGGTCTAGAAGGCTCTGGATGGGAGGCTTATGAGGTCTGGAAGGCTTGGCCAAGAAGGTTTGGGAGGTCTTTGAGGTCTAGAAGGATCTGGATGGTAGGCTTATGAGGTCTGGAAGGCTTGGCCAAGTAGGTTTGGGAGGTCTTTGAGGTCTAGAAGAATCTGGATGGGAGGCTTATGAGGTCTGGAAGGCTTGGCCAAGTAGGTTTGGGAGGTCTTTGAGGTCTAGAAGGCTCTGGATGGTAAGCTTATGAGGTCTGGAAGGCTTGGCCAAGTAGGTTTGGGAGGTCTTTGAGGTCTAGAAGGCTCTGGATGGGAGGCTTATGAGGTCTGGAAGGCTTGGCCAAGTAGGTTTGGGAGGTCTTTGAGGTCTAGAAGGCTCTGGATGGTAGGCTTATGAGGTCTGGAAGGCTTGGCCAAGTAGGTTTGGGAGGTCTTTGAGGTCTAGAAGGATCTGGATGGGAGGCTTATGAGGTCTGGAATGCTTGGCCAAGTAGGTTTGGGAGGTCTTTGAGGTCTAGAAGGCTCTGGATGGGAGGCTTATGAGGTCTGGAATGCTTGGCCTAGTAGGTTTGGGAGGTCTTTGAGGTCTAGAAGGATCTGGATGGTAGGCTTATGAGGTCTGGAAGGCTTGGCCAAGAAGGTTTGGGAGGTCTTTGAGGTCTAGAAGGCTCTGGATGGTAAGCTTATGAGGTCTGGAAGGCTTGGCCAAGTAGGTTTGGGAGGTCTTTGAGGTCTAGAAGGCTCTGGATGGGAGGCTTATGAGGTCTGGAAGGCTTGGCCAAGTAGGTTTGGGAGGTCTTTGAGGTCTAGAAGGCTCTGGATGGGAGGCTTATGAGGTCTGGAAGGCTTGGCCAAGTAGGTTTGGGAGGTCTTTGAGGTCTAGAAGGCTCTGGATGGTAGGCTTATGAGGTCTGGAAGGCTTGGCCAAGTAGGTTTGGGAGGTCTTTGAGGTCTAGAAGGCTCTGGATGGGAGGCTTATGAGGTCTGGAAGGCTTGGCCTAGTAGGCCTGAAAGATCTTGAGGTCTAGAAGGCTCTGGATGGTAGGCTTATCAGGCCTGGAAGGCTTGGCCAAGTAGGTTTGGGAGGTCTTTGAGGTCTAGAAGGATCTGGATGGTAAGCTTATGAGGTCTGGAAGGCTTGGCCAAGTAGGTTTGGGAGGTGTTTGAGGTCTAGAAGGCTCTGGATGGTAGGCTTTTGAGGTCTGGAAGGCTTGGCCAAGAAGGTTTGGGAGGTCTTTGAGGTCTAGAAAGATCTGGATGGTAGGCTTATGAGGTCTGGAAGGCTTGGCCAAGTAGGTTTGGGAGGTCTTTGAGGTCTAGAAGGCTCTGGACGGCAGGCTTATGAGGTCTGGAAGGCTTGGTCAAGTAGGTTTGGGAGTTCTTTGAGGTCTAGAAGGCTCTGGATGGTAGGCTTATGAGGTCTGGAAGGCTTGGCCAAGTAGGTTTGGGAGGTCTTTGAGGTCTAGAAGGCTCTGGATGGTAAGCTTATGAGGTCTGGAAGGCTTGGCCAAGTAGGTTTGGGAGGTCTTTGAGGTCTAGAAGGCTCTGGATGGTAAGCTTATGAGGTCTGGAAGGCTTGGCCAAGTAGGTTTGGGAGGTCTTTGAGGTCTAGAAGGCTCTGGATGGTAGGCTTATGAGGTCTGGAAGGCTTGGCCAAGTAGGTTTGGGAGGTCTTTGAGGTCTAGAAGGATCTGGATGGGAGGCTTATGAGGTCTGGAATGCTTGGCCAAGTAGGTTTGGGAGGTCTTTGAGGTCTAGAAGGCTCTGGATGGGAGGCTTATGAGGTCTGGAATGCTTGGCCTAGTAGGTTTGGGAGGTCTTTGAGGTCTAGAAGGATCTGGATGGTAGGCTTATGAGGTCTGGAAGGCTTGGCCAAGAAGGTTTGGGAGGTCTTTGAGGTCTAGAAGGCTCTGGATGGTAAGCTTATGAGGTCTGGAAGGCTTGGCCAAGTAGGTTTGGGAGGTCTTTGAGGTCTAGAAGGCTCTGGATGGGAGGCTTATGAGGTCTGGAAGGCTTGGCCAAGTAGGTTTGGGAGGTCTTTGAGGTCTAGAAGGCTCTGGATGGGAGGCTTATGAGGTCTGGAAGGCTTGGCCAAGTAGGTTTGGGAGGTCTTTGAGGTCTAGAAGGCTCTGGATGGTAGGCTTATGAGGTCTGGAAGGCTTGGCCAAGTAGGTTTGGGAGGTCTTTGAGGTCTAGAAGGCTCTGGATGGGAGGCTTATGAGGTCTGGAAGGCTTGGCCAAGTAGGTTTGGGAGGTCTTTGAGGTCTAGAAGGCTCTGGATGGTAGGCTTATGAGGTCTGGAAGGCTTGGCCAAGTAGGTTTGGGAGGTCTTTGAGGTCTAGAAGGCTCTGGATGGGAGGCTTATGAGGTCTGGAAGGCTTGGCCAAGTAGGTTTGGGAGGTCTTTGAGGTCTAGAAGGCTCTGGATGGTAGGCTTATCAGGCCTGGAAGGCTTGGCCAAGTAGGTTTGGGAGGTCTTTGAGGTCTAGAAGGATCTGGATGGTAAGCTTATGAGGTCTGGAAGGCTTGGCCAAGTAGGTTTGGGAGGTGTTTGAGGTCTAGAAGGCTCTGGATGGTAGGCTTTTGAGGTCTGGAAGGCTTGGCCAAGAAGGTTTGGGAGGTCTTTGAGGTCTAGAAAGATCTGGATGGTAGGCTTATGAGGTCTGGAAGGCTTGGCCAAGTAGGTTTGGGAGGTCTTTGAGGTCTAGAAGGCTCTGGACGGCAGGCTTATGAGGTCTGGAAGGCTTGGTCAAGTAGGTTTGGGAGTTCTTTGAGGTCTAGAAGGCTCTGGATGGGAGGCTTATGAGGTCTGGAAGGCTTGGCCAAGTAGGTTTGGGAGGTCTTTGAGGTCTAGAAGGCTCTGGATGGGAGGCTTATGAGGTCTGGAAGGCTTGGCCAAGTAGGTTTGGGAGTTCTTTGAGGTCTAGAAGGCTCTGGATGGTAGGCTTATGAGGTCTGGAAGGCTTGGCCTAGTAGGTTTGGGAGGTCTTTGAGGTCTAGAAGGCTCTGGATGGGAGGCTTATGAGGTCTGGAAGGCTTGGCCAAGTAGGCCTGAAAGATTTTGAGGTCTAGAAGGCTCTGGATGGGAGGCTTATGAGGTCTGGAAGGCTTGGCCAAGTAGGTTTGGGAGTTCTTTGAGGTCTAGAAGGCTCTGGATGGGAGGCTTATGAGGTCTGGAAGGCTTGGCCAAGTAGGTTTGGGAGGTCTTTGAGGTCTAGAAGGCTCTGGATGGGAGGCTTATGAGGTCTGGAAGGCTTGGCCAGGTAGGTTTGGGAGGTCTTTGAGGTCTGGAATGCTTGGTCAAGTAGGTTTGGGAGTTCTTTGAGGTCTAGAAGGCTCTGGATGGGAGGCTTATGAGGTCTGGAAGGCTTGGCCAAGTAGGTTTGGGAGTTCTTTGAGGTCTAGAAGGCTCTGGATGGGAGGCTTATGAGGTCTGGAAGGCTTGGCCAAGTAGGTTTGGGAGGTCTTTGAGGTCTAGAAGGCTCTGGATGGGAGGCTTATGAGGTCTGGAAGGCTTGGCCAGGTAGGTTTGGGAGGTCTTTGAGGTCTGGAATGCTTGGCCAAGTAGGTTTGGGAGTTCTTTGAGGTCTAGAAGGCTCTGGATGGGAGGCTTATGAGGTCTGGAAGGCTTGGCCAAGTAGGTTTGGGAGTTCTTTGAGGTCTAGAAGGCTCTGGATGGGAGGCTTATGAGGTCTGGAAGGCTTGGCCAAGTAGGTTTGGGAGGTCTTTGAGGTCTAGAAGGCTCTGGATGGGAGGCTTATGAGGTCTGGAAGGCTTGGCCAAGTAGGTTTGGGAGGTCTTTGAGGTCTAGAAGGCTCTGGATGGTAGGCTTATGAGGTCTGGAATGCTTGGTCAAGTAGGTTTGGGAGGTCTTTGAGGTCTAGAAGGCTCTGGATGGTAGGCTTATGAGGTCTGGAAGGCTTGGCCAAGTAGGTTTGGGAGGTCTTTGAGGTCTAGAAGGCTCTGGATGGTAGGCTTATGAGGTCTGGAATGCTTGGCCAAGTAGGTTTGGGAGGTCTTTGAGGTCTATAAGGCTCTGGATGGTAGGCTTATGAGGTCTGGAAGGATTGGCCTAGTAGGTTTGGGAGGTCTTTGAGGTCTAGAAGGCTCTGGATGGGAGGCTTATGAGGTCTGGAAGGCTTGGCCAAGTAGGTTTGGGAGGTCTTTGAGGTCTAGAAGGCTCTGGATGGTAAGCTTATGAGGTCTGGAAGGCTTGGCCAAGTAGGTTTGGGAGGTCTTTGAGGTCTAGAAGGATCTGGATGGGAGGCTTATGAGGTCTGGAATGCTTGGCCAAGTAGGTTTGGGAGGTGTTTGAGGTCTAGAAGGCTCTGGATGGTAGGCTTATGAGGTCTGGAAGGCTTGGCCAAGAAGGTTTGGGAGGTCTTTGAGGTCTAGAAGGCTCTGGATGGTAGGCTTATGAGGTCTGGAATGCTTGGCCAAGTAGGTTTGGGAGGTCTTTGAGGTCTAGAAGGCTCTGGATGGTAAGCTTATGAGGTCTGGAAGGCTTGGCCAAGTAGGTTTGGGAGGTGTTTGAGGTCTAGAAGGCTCTGGATGGTAGGCTTATGAGGTCTGGAAGGCTTGGCCAAGAAGGTTTGGGAGGTCTTTGAGGTCTAGAAGGCTCTGGATGGTAAGCTTATGAGGTCTGGAAGGCTTGGCCAAGTAGGTTTGGGAGGTCTTTGAGGTCTAGAAGGATCTGGATGGTAGGCTTATGAGGTCTGGAATGCTTGGCCAGGTAGGTTTGGGAGGTCTTTGAGGTCTAGAAGGCTCTGGATGGGAGGCTTATGAGGTCTGGAATGCTTGGCCAAGTAGGTTTGGGAGGTCTTTGAGGTCTGGAATGCTTGGTCAAGTAGGTTTGGGAGGTCTTTGAGGTCTAGAAGGCTCTGGATGGGAGGCTTATGAGGTCTGGAAGGCTTGGCCAAGTAGGTTTGGGAGGTCTTTGAGGTCTAGAAGGCTCTGGATGGTAGGCTTATGAGGTCTGGAATGCTTGGTCAAGTAGGTTTGGGAGGTCTTTGAGGTCTAGAAGGCTCTGGATGGTAGGCTTATGAGGTCTGGAATGCTTGGTCAAGTAGGTTTGGGAGGTCTTTGAGGTCTAGAAGGCTCTGGATGGGAGGCTTATGAGGTCTGGAAGGCTTGGCCAAGTAGGTTTGGGAGGTCTTTGAGGTCTAGAAGGCTCTGGATGGTAGGCTTATGAGGTCTGGAATGCTTGGTCAAGTAGGTTTGGGAGGTCTTTGAGGTCTAGAAGGCTCTGGATGGTAGGCTTATGAGGTCTGGAAGGCTTGGCCAAGTAGGTTTGGGAGGTCTTTGAGGTCTAGAAGGCTCTGGATGGTAGGCTTATGAGGTCTGGAAGGCTTGGCATAGTAGGTTTGGGAGGTCTTTGAGGTCTAGAAGGCTCTGGATGGTAGGCTTATGAGGTCTGGAATGCTTGGTCAAGTAGGTTTGGGAGGTCTTTGAGGTCTAGAAGGCTCTGGATGGTAGGCTTATGAGGTCTGGAAGGCTTGGCCAAGTAGGTTTGGGAGGTCTTTGAGGTCTAGAAGGCTCTGGATGGTAGGCTTATGAGGTCTGGAAGGCTTGGCCAAGTAGGTTTGGGAGGTCTTTGAGGTCTAGAAGGCTCTGGATGGTAGGCTTATGAGGTCTGGAATGCTTGGTCAAGTAGGTTTGGGAGGTCTTTGAGGTCTAGAAGGCTCTGGATGGTAGGCTTATGAGGTCTGGAAGGCTTGGCCAAGTAGGTTTGGGAGGTCTTTGAGGTCTAGAAGGCTCTGGATGGTAGGCTTATGAGGTCTGGAATGCTTGGCCAAGTAGGTTTGGGAGGTCTTTGAGGTCTATAAGGCTCTGGATGGGAGGCTTATGAGGTCTGGAAGGCTTGGCCAAGTAGGTTTGGGAGGTCTTTGAGGTCTAGAAGGCTCTGGATGGTAGGCTTATGAGGTCTGGAATGCTTGGCCAAGTAGGTTTGGGAGGTCTTTGAGGTCTAGAAGGCTCTGGATGGTAGGCTTATGAGGTCTGGAATGCTTGGCCAAGTAGGTTTGGGAGGTCTTTGAGGTCTATAAGGCTCTGGATGGGAGGCTTATGAGGTCTGGAAGGCTTGGCCAAGTAGGTTTGGGAGGTCTTTGAGGTCTAGAAGAATCTGGATGGGAGGCTTATGAGGTCTGGAAGGCTTGGCCAAGTAGGTTTGGGAGGTCTTTGAGGTCTAGAAGGCTCTGGATGGTAAGCTTATGAGATCTGGAAGGCTTGGCCAAGTAGGTTTGGGAGGTCTTTGAGGTCTAGAAGGCTCTGGATGGTAAGCTTATGAGGTCTGGAAGGCTTGGCCAAGTAGGTTTGGGAGGTCTTTGAGGTCTAGAAGGCTCTGGATGGTAGGCTTATGAGGTCTGGAAGGCTTGGCCAAGTAGGTTTGGGAGGTCTTTGAGGTCTAGAAGAATCTGGATGGGAGGCTTATGAGGTCTGGAAGGCTTGGCCAAGTAGGTTTGGGAGGTCTTTGAGGTCTAGAAGAATCTGGATGGGAGGCTTATGAGGTCTGGAAGGCTTGGCCAAGTAGGTTTGGGAGGTCTTTGAGGTCTAGAAGAATCTGGATGGGAGGCTTATGAGGTCTGGAAGGCTTGGCCAAGTAGGTTTGGGAGGTCTTTGAGGTCTAGAAGGCTCTGGATGGTAAGCTTATGAGATCTGGAAGGCTTGGCCAAGTAGGTTTGGGAGGTCTTTGAGGTCTAGAAGGCTCTGGATGGTAAGCTTATGAGGTCTGGAAGGCTTGGCCAAGTAGGTTTGGGAGGTCTTTGAGGTCTAGAAGAATCTGGATGGGAGGCTTATGAGGTCTGGAAGGCTTGGCCAAGTAGGTTTGGGAGGTCTTTGAGGTCTAGAAGAATCTGGATGGGAGGCTTATGAGGTCTGGAAGGCTTGGCCAAGTAGGTTTGGGAGGTCTTTGAGGTCTAGAAGAATCTGGATGGTAGGCTTATGAGGTCTGGAAGGCTTGGCCAAGTAGGTTTGGGAGGTCTTTGAGGTCTAGAAGAATCTGGATGGGAGGCTTATGAGGTCTGGAAGGCTTGGCCAAGTAGGTTTGGGAGGTCTTTGAGGTCTAGAAGAATCTGGATGGGAGGCTTATGAGGTCTGGAAGGCTTGGCCAAGTAGGTTTGGGAGGTCTTTGAGGTCTAGAAGAATCTGGATGGTAGGCTTATGAGGTCTGGAAGGCTTGGCCAAGTAGGTTTGGGAGGTCTTTGAGGTCTAGAAGAATCTGGATGGGAGGCTTATGAGGTCTGGAAGGCTTGGCCAAGTAGGTTTGGGAGGTCTTTGAGGTCTAGAAGAATCTGGATGGGAGGCTTATGAGGTCTGGAAGGCTTGGCCAAGTAGGTTTGGGAGGTCTTTGAGGTCTAGAAGGCTCTGGATGGTAAGCTTATGAGGTCTGGAAGGCTTGGCCAAGTAGGTTTGGGAGGTCTTTGAGGTCTAGAAGAATCTGGATGGGAGGCTTATGAGGTCTGGAAGGCTTGGCCAAGTAGGTTTGGGAGGTGTTTGAGGTCTAGAAGGCTCTGGATGGTAGGCTTATGAGGTCTGGAAGGCTTGGCCAAGAAGGTTTGGGAGGTCTTTGAGGTCTAGAAGGCTCTGGATGGTAAGCTTATGAGGTCTGGAGGGCTTGGCCAAGTAGGTTTGGGAGGTCTTTGAGGTCTAGAAGGCTCTGGATGGGAGGCTTATGAGGTCTGGAAGGCTTGGCCAGGTAGGTTTGGGAGGTCTTTGAGGTCTAGAAGGCTCTGGATGGTAGGCTTATGAGGTCTGGAAGGCTTGGCCAAGTAGGTTTGGGAGGTCTTTGAGGTCTAGAAGAATCTGGATGGGAGGCTTATGAGGTCTGGAAGGCTTGGCCAAGTAGGTTTGGGAGGTCTTTGAGGTCTAGAAGGCTCTGGATGGTAAGCTTATGAGGTCTGGAAGGCTTGGCCAAGTAGGTTTGGGAGGTCTTTGAGGTCTAGAAGGCTCTGGATGGTAAGCTTATGAGGTCTGGAAGGCTTGGCCAAGTAGGTTTGGGAGGTCTTTGAGGTCTAGAAGGTTCTGGATGGGAGGCTTATGAGGTCTGGAAGGCTTGGCCAAGTAGGTTTGGGAGGTCTTTGAGGTCTAGAAGGATCTGGATGGGAGGCTTATGAGGTCTGGAATGCTTGGCCAAGTAGGTTTGGGAGGTCTTTGAGGTCTAGAAAGCTCTGGATGGCAGGCTTATGAGGTCTGGAAGGCTTGGCCAAGTAGGTTTGGGAGGTCTTTGAGGTCTAGAAGGCTCTGGATGGTAAGCTTATGAGGTCTGGAAGGCTTGGCCAAGTAGGTTTGGGAGGTCTTTGAGGTCTAGAAGGCTCTGGATGGTAAGCTTATGAGGTCTGGAAGGCTTGGCCAAGTAGGTTTGGGAGGTCTTTGAGGTCTAGAAGGCTCTGGATGGTAAGCTTATGAGGTCTGGAAGGCTTGGCCAAGTAGGTTTGGGAGGTCTTTGAGGTCTAGAAGGCTCTGGATGGTAAGCTTATGAGGTCTGGAAGGCTTGGCCAAGTAGGTTTGGGAGGTCTTTGAGGTCTAGAAGGTTCTGGATGGTAGGCTTATGAGGTCTGGAAGGCTTGGCCAAGTAGGTTTGGGAGGTCTTTGAGGTCTAGAAGGCTCTGGATGGTAAGCTTATGAGGTCTGGAAGGCTTGGCCAAGTAGGTTTGGGAGGTCTTTGAGGTCTAGAAGGATCTGGATGGGAGGCTTATGAGGTCTGGAATGCTTGGCCAAGTAGGTTTGGGAGGTCTTTGAGGTCTAGAAGGCTCTGGATGGTAAGCTTATGAGGTCTGGAAGGCTTGGCCAAGTAGGTTTGGGAGGTGTTTGAGGTCTAGAAGGCTCTGGATGGTAGGCTTATGAGGTCTGGAAGGCTTGGCCAAGAAGGTTTGGGAGGTCTTTGAGGTCTAGAAGGCTCTGGATGGTAAGCTTATGAGGTCTGGAAGGCTTGGCCAAGTAGGTTTGGGAGGTCTTTGAGGTCTAGAAGGATCTGGATGGTAGGCTTATGAGGTCTGGAATGCTTGGCCAGGTAGGTTTGGGAGGTCTTTGAGGTCTAGAAGGCTCTGGATGGGAGGCTTATGAGGTCTGGAATGCTTGGCCAAGTAGGTTTGGGAGGTGTTTGAGGTCTAGAAGGCTCTGGATGGTATGCTTATGAGGTCTGGAATGCTTGGCCAAGTAGGTTTGGGAGGTGTTTGAGGTCTAGAAGGCTCTGGATGGTATGCTTATGAGGTCTGGAATGCTTGGCCAAGTAGGTTTGGGAGGTGTTTGAGGTCTAGAAGGCTCTGGATGGTAGGCTTATGAGGTCTGGAAGGCTTGGCCAAGTAGGTTTGGGAGGTGTTTGAGGTCTAGAAGGCTCTGGATGGGAGGCTTATGAGGTCTGGAAGGCTTGGCCAAGTAGGTTTGGGAGGTCTTTGAGGTCTAGAAGGCTCTGGATGGGAGGCTTATGAGGTCTGGAAGGCTTGGCCAGGTAGGTTTGGGAGGTCTTTGAGGTCTAGAAGGCTCTGGATGGGAGGCTTATGAGGTCTGGAATGCTTGGCCAAGTAGGTTTGGGAGGTGTTTGAGGTCTAGAAGGCTCTGGATGGTAGGCTTATGAGGTCTGGAATGCTTGGCCAAGTAGGTTTGGGAGGTCTTTGAGGTCTAGAAGGCTCTGGATGGGAGGCTTATGAGGTCTGGAAGGCTTGGCCAAGAAGGTTTGGGAGGTCTTTGAGGTCTAGAAGGATCTGGATGGTAGGCTTATGAGGTCTGGAAGGCTTGGCCAAGTAGGTTTGGGAGGTCTTTGAGGTCTAGAAGAATCTGGATGGGAGGCTTATGAGGTCTGGAAGGCTTGGCCAAGTAGGTTTGGGAGGTCTTTGAGGTCTAGAAGGCTCTGGATGGTAAGCTTATGAGGTCTGGAAGGCTTGGCCAAGTAGGTTTGGGAGGTCTTTGAGGTCTAGAAGGCTCTGGATGGGAGGCTTATGAGGTCTGGAAGGCTTGGCCAAGTAGGTTTGGGAGGTCTTTGAGGTCTAGAAGGCTCTGGATGGTAGGCTTATGAGGTCTGGAAGGCTTGGCCAAGTAGGTTTGGGAGGTCTTTGAGGTCTAGAAGGATCTGGATGGGAGGCTTATGAGGTCTGGAATGCTTGGCCAAGTAGATTTGGGAGGTCTTTGAGGTCTAGAAGGCTCTGGATGGGAGGCTTATGAGGTCTGGAATGCTTGGCCTAGTAGGTTTGGGAGGTCTTTGAGGTCTAGAAGGATCTGGATGGTAGGCTTATGAGGTCTGGAAGGCTTGGCCAAGAAGGTTTGGGAGGTCTTTGAGGTCTAGAAGGCTCTGGATGGTAAGCTTATGAGGTCTGGAAGGCTTGGCCAAGTAGGTTTGGGAGGTCTTTGAGGTCTAGAAGGCTCTGGATGGGAGGCTTATGAGGTCTGGAAGGCTTGGCCAAGTAGGTTTGGGAGGTCTTTGAGGTCTAGAAGGCTCTGGATGGGAGGCTTATGAGGTCTGGAAGGCTTGGCCAAGTAGGTTTGGGAGGTCTTTGAGGTCTAGAAGGCTCTGGATGGTAGGCTTATGAGGTCTGGAAGGCTTGGCCAAGTAGGTTTGGGAGGTCTTTGAGGTCTAGAAGGCTCTGGATGGGAGGCTTATGAGGTCTGGAAGGCTTGGCCTAGTAGGCCTGAAAGATCTTGAGGTCTAGAAGGCTCTGGATGGTAGGCTTATCAGGCCTGGAAGGCTTGGCCAAGTAGGTTTGGGAGGTCTTTGAGGTCTAGAAGGATCTGGATGGTAAGCTTATGAGGTCTGGAAGGCTTGGCCAAGTAGGTTTGGGAGGTGTTTGAGGTCTAGAAGGCTCTGGATGGTAGGCTTTTGAGGTCTGGAAGGCTTGGCCAAGAAGGTTTGGGAGGTCTTTGAGGTCTAGAAAGATCTGGATGGTAGGCTTATGAGGTCTGGAAGGCTTGGCCAAGTAGGTTTGGGAGGTCTTTGAGGTCTAGAAGGCTCTGGACGGCAGGCTTATGAGGTCTGGAAGGCTTGGTCAAGTAGGTTTGGGAGTTCTTTGAGGTCTAGAAGGCTCTGGATGGTAGGCTTATGAGGTCTGGAAGGCTTGGCCAAGTAGGTTTGGGAGGTCTTTGAGGTCTAGAAGGCTCTGGATGGTAAGCTTATGAGGTCTGGAAGGCTTGGCCAAGTAGGTTTGGGAGGTCTTTGAGGTCTAGAAGGCTCTGGATGGTAAGCTTATGAGGTCTGGAAGGCTTGGCCAAGTAGGTTTGGGAGGTCTTTGAGGTCTAGAAGGCTCTGGATGGTAGGCTTATGAGGTCTGGAAGGCTTGGCCAAGTAGGTTTGGGAGGTCTTTGAGGTCTAGAAGGATCTGGATGGGAGGCTTATGAGGTCTGGAATGCTTGGCCAAGTAGGTTTGGGAGGTCTTTGAGGTCTAGAAGGCTCTGGATGGGAGGCTTATGAGGTCTGGAATGCTTGGCCTAGTAGGTTTGGGAGGTCTTTGAGGTCTAGAAGGATCTGGATGGTAGGCTTATGAGGTCTGGAAGGCTTGGCCAAGAAGGTTTGGGAGGTCTTTGAGGTCTAGAAGGCTCTGGATGGTAAGCTTATGAGGTCTGGAAGGCTTGGCCAAGTAGGTTTGGGAGGTCTTTGAGGTCTAGAAGGCTCTGGATGGGAGGCTTATGAGGTCTGGAAGGCTTGGCCAAGTAGGTTTGGGAGGTCTTTGAGGTCTAGAAGGCTCTGGATGGGAGGCTTATGAGGTCTGGAAGGCTTGGCCAAGTAGGTTTGGGAGGTCTTTGAGGTCTAGAAGGCTCTGGATGGTAGGCTTATGAGGTCTGGAAGGCTTGGCCAAGTAGGTTTGGGAGGTCTTTGAGGTCTAGAAGGCTCTGGATGGGAGGCTTATGAGGTCTGGAAGGCTTGGCCTAGTAGGCCTGAAAGATCTTGAGGTCTAGAAGGCTCTGGATGGTAGGCTTATCAGGCCTGGAAGGCTTGGCCAAGTAGGTTTGGGAGGTCTTTGAGGTCTAGAAGGATCTGGATGGTAAGCTTATGAGGTCTGGAAGGCTTGGCCAAGTAGGTTTGGGAGGTGTTTGAGGTCTAGAAGGCTCTGGATGGTAGGCTTTTGAGGTCTGGAAGGCTTGGCCAAGAAGGTTTGGGAGGTCTTTGAGGTCTAGAAAGATCTGGATGGTAGGCTTATGAGGTCTGGAAGGCTTGGCCAAGTAGGTTTGGGAGGTCTTTGAGGTCTAGAAGGCTCTGGACGGCAGGCTTATGAGGTCTGGAAGGCTTGGTCAAGTAGGTTTGGGAGTTCTTTGAGGTCTAGAAGGCTCT
Source organism: Caenorhabditis sinica (assembly GCA_963932045.1). NCBI lineage: Eukaryota > Metazoa > Nematoda > Chromadorea > Rhabditida > Rhabditidae > Caenorhabditis > Caenorhabditis sinica. The sequence goes on from OZ009938.1 coordinate 22,583,662, forward strand.
GGATGGGAGGCTTATGAGGTCTGGAAGGCTTGGCCAAGTAGGTTTGGGAGGTCTTTGAGGTCTAGAAGGCTCTGGATGGGAGGCTTATGAGGTCTGGAAGGCTTGGCCAAGTAGGTTTGGGAGTTCTTTGAGGTCTAGAAGGCTCTGGATGGTAGGCTTATGAGGTCTGGAAGGCTTGGCCTAGTAGGTTTGGGAGGTCTTTGAGGTCTAGAAGGCTCTGGATGGGAGGCTTATGAGGTCTGGAAGGCTTGGCCAAGTAGGCCTGAAAGATTTTGAGGTCTAGAAGGCTCTGGATGGGAGGCTTATGAGGTCTGGAAGGCTTGGCCAAGTAGGTTTGGGAGTTCTTTGAGGTCTAGAAGGCTCTGGATGGGAGGCTTATGAGGTCTGGAAGGCTTGGCCAAGTAGGTTTGGGAGGTCTTTGAGGTCTAGAAGGCTCTGGATGGGAGGCTTATGAGGTCTGGAAGGCTTGGCCAAGTAGGTTTGGGAGTTCTTTGAGGTCTAGAAGGCTCTGGATGGGAGGCTTATGAGGTCTGGAAGGCTTGGCCAGGTAGGTTTGGGAGGTCTTTGAGGTCTGGAATGCTTGGTCAAGTAGGTTTGGGAGTTCTTTGAGGTCTAGAAGGCTCTGGATGGGAGGCTTATGAGGTCTGGAAGGCTTGGCCAAGTAGGTTTGGGAGTTCTTTGAGGTCTAGAAGGCTCTGGATGGGAGGCTTATGAGGTCTGGAAGGCTTGGCCAAGTAGGTTTGGGAGTTCTTTGAGGTCTAGAAGGCTCTGGATGGGAGGCTTATGAGGTCTGGAAGGCTTGGCCAGGTAGGTTTGGGAGGTCTTTGAGGTCTGGAATGCTTGGCCAAGTAGGTTTGGGAGTTCTTTGAGGTCTAGAAGGCTCTGGATGGGAGGCTTATGAGGTCTGGAAGGCTTGGCCAAGTAGGTTTGGGAGTTCTTTGAGGTCTAGAAGGCTCTGGATGGGAGGCTTATGAGGTCTGGAAGGCTTGGCCAAGTAGGTTTGGGAGGTCTTTGAGGTCTAGAAGGCTCTGGATGGGAGGCTTATGAGGTCTGGAAGGCTTGGCCAAGTAGGTTTGGGAGGTCTTTGAGGTCTAGAAGGCTCTGGATGGTAGGCTTATGAGGTCTGGAATGCTTGGTCAAGTAGGTTTGGGAGGTCTTTGAGGTCTAGAAGGCTCTGGATGGTAGGCTTATGAGGTCTGGAAGGCTTGGCCAAGTAGGTTTGGGAGGTCTTTGAGGTCTAGAAGGCTCTGGATGGTAGGCTTATGAGGTCTGGAATGCTTGGCCAAGTAGGTTTGGGAGGTCTTTGAGGTCTATAAGGCTCTGGATGGTAGGCTTATGAGGTCTGGAAGGCTTGGCCTAGTAGGTTTGGGAGGTCTTTGAGGTCTAGAAGGCTCTGGATGGGAGGCTTATGAGGTCTGGAAGGCTTGGCCAAGTAGGTTTGGGAGGTCTTTGAGGTCTAGAAGGCTCTGGATGGTAAGCTTATGAGGTCTGGAAGGCTTGGCCAAGTAGGTTTGGGAGGTCTTTGAGGTCTAGAAGGATCTGGATGGGAGGCTTATGAGGTCTGGAATGCTTGGCCAAGTAGGTTTGGGAGGTGTTTGAGGTCTAGAAGGCTCTGGATGGTAGGCTTATGAGGTCTGGAAGGCTTGGCCAAGAAGGTTTGGGAGGTCTTTGAGGTCTAGAAGGCTCTGGATGGTAGGCTTATGAGGTCTGGAATGCTTGGCCAAGTAGGTTTGGGAGGTCTTTGAGGTCTAGAAGGCTCTGGATGGTAAGCTTATGAGGTCTGGAAGGCTTGGCCAAGTAGGTTTGGGAGGTGTTTGAGGTCTAGAAGGCTCTGGATGGTAGGCTTATGAGGTCTGGAAGGCTTGGCCAAGAAGGTTTGGGAGGTCTTTGAGGTCTAGAAGGCTCTGGATGGTAAGCTTATGAGGTCTGGAAGGCTTGGCCAAGTAGGTTTGGGAGGTCTTTGAGGTCTAGAAGGATCTGGATGGTAGGCTTATGAGGTCTGGAATGCTTGGCCAGGTAGGTTTGGGAGGTCTTTGAGGTCTAGAAGGCTCTGGATGGGAGGCTTATGAGGTCTGGAATGCTTGGCCAAGTAGGTTTGGGAGGTCTTTGAGGTCTGGAATGCTTGGTCAAGTAGGTTTGGGAGGTCTTTGAGGTCTAGAAGGCTCTGGATGGGAGGCTTATGAGGTCTGGAAGGCTTGGCCAAGTAGGTTTGGGAGGTCTTTGAGGTCTAGAAGGCTCTGGATGGTAGGCTTATGAGGTCTGGAATGCTTGGTCAAGTAGGTTTGGGAGGTCTTTGAGGTCTAGAAGGCTCTGGATGGTAGGCTTATGAGGTCTGGAATGCTTGGTCAAGTAGGTTTGGGAGGTCTTTGAGGTCTAGAAGGCTCTGGATGGGAGGCTTATGAGGTCTGGAAGGCTTGGCCAAGTAGGTTTGGGAGGTCTTTGAGGTCTAGAAGGCTCTGGATGGTAGGCTTATGAGGTCTGGAATGCTTGGTCAAGTAGGTTTGGGAGGTCTTTGAGGTCTAGAAGGCTCTGGATGGTAGGCTTATGAGGTCTGGAAGGCTTGGCCAAGTAGGTTTGGGAGGTCTTTGAGGTCTAGAAGGCTCTGGATGGTAGGCTTATGAGGTCTGGAAGGCTTGGCATAGTAGGTTTGGGAGGTCTTTGAGGTCTAGAAGGCTCTGGATGGTAGGCTTATGAGGTCTGGAATGCTTGGTCAAGTAGGTTTGGGAGGTCTTTGAGGTCTAGAAGGCTCTGGATGGTAGGCTTATGAGGTCTGGAAGGCTTGGCCAAGTAGGTTTGGGAGGTCTTTGAGGTCTAGAAGGCTCTGGATGGTAGGCTTATGAGGTCTGGAAGGCTTGGCCAAGTAGGTTTGGGAGGTCTTTGAGGTCTAGAAGGCTCTGGATGGTAGGCTTATGAGGTCTGGAATGCTTGGTCAAGTAGGTTTGGGAGGTCTTTGAGGTCTAGAAGGCTCTGGATGGTAGGCTTATGAGGTCTGGAAGGCTTGGCCAAGTAGGTTTGGGAGGTCTTTGAGGTCTAGAAGGCTCTGGATGGTAGGCTTATGAGGTCTGGAATGCTTGGCCAAGTAGGTTTGGGAGGTCTTTGAGGTCTATAAGGCTCTGGATGGGAGGCTTATGAGGTCTGGAAGGCTTGGCCAAGTAGGTTTGGGAGGTCTTTGAGGTCTAGAAGGCTCTGGATGGTAGGCTTATGAGGTCTGGAATGCTTGGCCAAGTAGGTTTGGGAGGTCTTTGAGGTCTAGAAGGCTCTGGATGGTAGGCTTATGAGGTCTGGAATGCTTGGCCAAGTAGGTTTGGGAGGTCTTTGAGGTCTATAAGGCTCTGGATGGGAGGCTTATGAGGTCTGGAAGGCTTGGCCAAGTAGGTTTGGGAGGTCTTTGAGGTCTAGAAGGCTCTGGATGGTAGGCTTATGAGGTCTGGAAGGCTTGGCCAAGTAGGTTTGGGAGGTCTTTGAGGTCTAGAAGGCTCTGGATGGTAGGCTTATGAGGTCTGGAATGCTTGGCCAAGTAGGTTTGGGAGGTCTTTGAGGTCTATAAGGCTCTGGATGGGAGGCTTATGAGGTCTGGAATGCTTGGCCAAGTAGGTTTGGGAGGTCTTTGAGGTCTAGAAGGCTCTGGATGGTAGGCTTATGAGGTCTGGAATGCTTGGTCAAGTAGGTTTGGGAGGTCTTTGAGGTCTAGAAGGCTCTGGATGGTAGGCTTATGAGGTCTGGAAGGCTTGGCCAAGTAGGTTTGGGAGGTCTTTGAGGTCTAGAAGGCTCTGGATGGTAGGCTTATGAGGTCTGGAATGCTTGGCCAAGTAGGTTTGGGAGGTCTTTGAGGTCTATAAGGCTCTGGATGGGAGGCTTATGAGGTCTGGAATGCTTGGCCAAGTAGGTTTGGGAGGTCTTTGAGGTCTAGAAGGCTCTGGATGGTAGGCTTATGAGGTCTGGAAGGCTTGGCCAAGTAGGTTTGGGAGGTCTTTGAGGTCTAGAAGGCTCTGGATGGTAGGCTTATGAGGTCTGGAATGCTTGGCCAAGTAGGTTTGGGAGGTCTTTGAGGTCTATAAGGCTCTGGATGGGAGGCTTATGAGGTCTGGAAGGCTTGGCCAAGTAGGTTTGGGAGGTCTTTGAGGTCTAGAAGGCTCTGGATGGGAGGCTTATGAGGTCTGGAAGGCTTGGCCAAGTAGGTTTGGGAGGTCTTTGAGGTCTAGAAAGATCTGGATGGTAGGCTTATGAGGTCTGGAAGGCTTGGCCAAGTAGGTTTGGGAGGTCTTTGAGGTCTAGAAGGCTCTGGATGGTAAGCTTATGAGGTCTGGAAGGCTTGGCCAAGTAGGTTTGGGAGGTCTTTGAGGTCTAGAAGGATCTGGATGGGAGGCTTATGAGGTCTGGAATGCTTGGCCAAGTAGGTTTGGGAGGTGTTTGAGGTCTAGAAGGCTCTGGATGGTAGGCTTATGAGGTCTGGAATGCTTGGCCAAGTAGGTTTGGGAGGTCTTTGAGGTCTAGAAGGCTCTGGATGGTAGGCTTATGAGGTCTGGAAGGCTTGGCCAAGAAGGTTTGGGAGGTCTTTGAGGTCTAGAAGGCTCTGGATGGTAAGCTTATGAGGTCTGGAAGGCTTGGCCAAGTAGGTTTGGGAGGTCTTTGAGGTCTAGAAGGCTCTGGATGGTAGGCTTATGAGGTCTGGAATGCTTGGCCAAGTAGGTTTGGGAGGTCTTTGAGGTCTATAAGGCTCTGGATGGGAGGCTTATGAGGTCTGGAAGGCTTGGCCAAGTAGGTTTGGGAGGTCTTTGAGGTCTAGAAGGCTCTGGATGGTAGGCTTATGAGGTCTGGAATGCTTGGTCAAGTAGGTTTGGGAGGTCTTTGAGGTCTAGAAGGCTCTGGATGGTAGGCTTATGAGGTCTGGAAGGCTTGGCCAAGTAGGTTTGGGAGGTCTTTGAGGTCTAGAAGGCTCTGGATGGTAGGCTTATGAGGTCTGGAATGCTTGGCCAAGTAGGTTTGGGAGGTCTTTGAGGTCTATAAGGCTCTGGATGGGAGGCTTATGAGGTCTGGAAGGCTTGGCCAAGTAGGTTTGGGAGGTCTTTGAGGTCTAGAAGGCTCTGGATGGGAGGCTTATGAGGTCTGGAAGGCTTGGCCAAGTAGGTTTGGGAGGTCTTTGAGGTCTAGAAAGATCTGGATGGTAGGCTTATGAGGTCTGGAAGGCTTGGCCAAGTAGGTTTGGGAGGTCTTTGAGGTCTAGAAGGCTCTGGATGGTAAGCTTATGAGGTCTGGAAGGCTTGGCCAAGTAGGTTTGGGAGGTCTTTGAGGTCTAGAAGGCTCTGGATGGTAGGCTTATGAGGTCTGGAATGCTTGGCCAAGTAGGTTTGGGAGGTCTTTGAGGTCTAGAAGGCTCTGGATGGTAAGCTTATGAGGTCTGGAAGGCTTGGCCAAGTAGGTTTGGGAGGTCTTTGAGGTCTAGAAGGCTCTGGATGGTAGGCTTATGAGGTCTGGAAGGCTTGGCCAAGAAGGTTTGGGAGGTCTTTGAGGTCTAGAAGGCTCTGGATGGTAAGCTTATGAGGTCTGGAAGGCTTGGCCAAGTAGGTTTGGGAGGTCTTTGAGGTCTAGAAGGATCTGGATGGTAGGCTTATGAGGTCTGGAATGCTTGGCCAGGTAGGTTTGGGAGGTCTTTGAGGTCTAGAAGGCTCTGGATGGGAGGCTTATGAGGTCTGGAATGCTTGGCCAAGTAGGTTTGGGAGGTCTTTGAGGTCTGGAATGCTTGGTCAAGTAGGTTTGGGAGGTCTTTGAGGTCTAGAAGGCTCTGGATGGGAGGCTTATGAGGTCTGGAATGCTTGGTCAAGTAGGTTTGGGAGGTCTTTGAGGTCTAGAAGGCTCTGGATGGTAGGCTTATGAGGTCTGGAAGGCTTGGCCAAGTAGGTTTGGGAGGTCTTTGAGGTCTAGAAGGCTCTGGATGGTAGGCTTATGAGGTCTGGAAGGCTTGGCCAAGTAGGTTTGGGAGGTCTTTGAGGTCTATAAGGCTCTGGATGGGAGGCTTATGAGGTCTGGAAGGCTTGGCCAAGTAGGTTTGGGAGGTCTTTGAGGTCTAGAAGGCTCTGGATGGGAGGCTTATGAGGTCTGGAAGGCTTGGCCAAGTAGGTTTGGGAGGTCTTTGAGGTCTAGAAAGATCTGGATGGTAGGCTTATGAGGTCTGGAAGGCTTGGCCAAGTAGGTTTGGGAGGTCTTTGAGGTCTAGAAGGCTCTGGATGGTAGGCTTATGAGGTCTGGAAGGCTTGGCCAAGTAGGTTTGGGAGGTCTTTGAGGTCTAGAAGGCTCTGGATGGTAGGCTTATGAGGTCTGGAAGGCTTGGCATAGTAGGTTTGGGAGGTCTTTGAGGTCTAGAAGGCTCTGGATGGTAGGCTTATGAGGTCTGGAATGCTTGGTCAAGTAGGTTTGGGAGGTCTTTGAGGTCTAGAAGGCTCTGGATGGTAGGCTTATGAGGTCTGGAAGGCTTGGCCAAGTAGGTTTGGGAGGTCTTTGAGGTCTAGAAGGCTCTGGATGGTAGGCTTATGAGGTCTGGAATGCTTGGCCAAGTAGGTTTGGGAGGTCTTTGAGGTCTATAAGGCTCTGGATGGGAGGCTTATGAGGTCTGGAAGGCTTGGCCAAGTAGGTTTGGGAGGTCTTTGAGGTCTAGAAGGCTCTGGATGGGAGGCTTATGAGGTCTGGAAGGCTTGGCCAAGTAGGTTTGGGAGGTCTTTGAGGTCTAGAAAGATCTGGATGGTAGGCTTATGAGGTCTGGAAGGCTTGGCCAAGTAGGTTTGGGAGGTCTTTGAGGTCTAGAAGGCTCTGGATGGTAGGCTTATGAGGTCTGGAAGGCTTGGCCAAGTAGGTTTGGGAGGTCTTTGAGGTCTAGAAGGCTCTGGATGGGAGGCTTATGAGGTCTGGAAGGCTTGGCCAAGTAGGTTTGGGAGGTCTTTGAGGTCTAGAAGGCTCTGGATGGTAGGCTTATGAGGTCTGGAAGGCTTGGCCAAGTAAGTTTGGAAGGTCTTTGAGGTCTAGAAGGCTCTGGATGGCAGGCTTATGAGGTCTGGAAGGCTTGGCCAAGTAGGTTTGGGAGGTCTTTGAAGTCTAGGGGGTCTCTGATGGTTGGCTTATCAGGCCTGGAAGGCTTGGCCAAGTAGGTTTGGGAGGTCTTTGAGGTCTAGTAGGTCTCGGATGGTAGGCTTATGAGGTCTGGAAGACTTGGCCAAGTAGGTTTGGGAGGTCTTTGAGGTCTAGTAGGTCTCGGATGGTAGGCTTATGAGGTCTGGAAGACTTGGCCAAGTAGGTTTGGGAGGTCTTTGAGGTCTAGAAGGCTCTGGATGGCAGGCTTATGAGGTCTGGAAGGCTTGGCCAAGTAGGTTTGGGAGGTCTTTGAGGTCTAGAAGACTCTGGATGGTAGGCTTATGAGGTCTGGAAGGCTTGGCCAATTAGGTTTGGGAGGTCTTTGAGGTCTAGAAGGCTCTGGATGGCAGGCTTATGAGGTCTGGAAGGCTTGGCCAAGTAGGTTTGGGAGGTCTTTGAGGTCTAGAAGACTCTGGATGGTAGGCTTATGAGATCTGGAATGCTTGGCCAAGTAGGTTTGGGAGGTCTTTGAGGTCTAGAAGGCTCTGGATGGCAGGCTTATGAGGTCTGGAAGACTCTGGATGGTAGGCTTATGAGGTCTGGAAGACTTGGCCAAGTAGGTTTGGGAGGTCTTTGAGGTCTAGAAGGCTCTGGATGGCAGGCTTATGAGGTCTGGAATGCTTGGCCAAGTAGGTTTGGGAGGTCTTTGAGGTCTAGAAGGCTCTGGATGGCAGGCTTATGAGGTCTGGAAGGCTTGGCCAAGTAGGTTTGGGAGGTCTTTGAGGTCTAGAAGGCTCTGGATGGCAGGCTTATGAGGTCTGGAAGGCTTGGCCAAGTAGGTTTGGGAGGTCTTTGAGGTCTAGAAGGATCTGGATGGTAGGCTTATGAGGTCTGGAAGGCCTTCTAGACCTCAAAGACCTCCCAAACCTACTTGGCCAAGCATTCCAGACCTCATAAGCCTACCATCCGAGACCTCCTAGACCTCAAAGACCTCCCAAACCTACTTGGCCAAGCCTTCCAGACCTCATAAGCCTACCATCCGAGACCTACTAGACCTCAAAGACCTCCCAAACCTACTTGGCCAAGCCTTCCAGACCTCATAAGCCTCCCATCCAGAGCCTTCTAGACCTCAAAGACCTCCCAAACTTACTAGGCCAAGCCTTCCAGACCTCATAAGCCTCCCATCCAGAGCCTTCTAGACCTCAAAGACCTCCCAAACTTACTAGGCCAAGCCTTCCAGACCTCATAAGCCAACCATCCAGATTTTTCTAGACCTCAAAGACCTCCCAAACCTACTTGGCCAAGCCTTCCAGACCTCATAAGCCTACCATCCAGAGCCTTCTAGACCTCAAAGACCTCCCAAACCTACTTGGCCAAGCCTTCCAGACCTCATAAGCCTACCAACCAGATTTTTCTAGACCTCAAAGACCTCCCAAACCTACTTGGCCAAGCCTTCCAGACCTCATAAGCCTACCATCCAGAGCCTTCTAGACCTCAAAGACCTCCCAAACCTACTTGGCCAAGTCTTCCAGACCTCATAAGCCTACCATCCAAAGCCTTCTAGACCTCAAAGACCTCCCAAACCTACTTGGCCAAGTCTTCCAGACCTCATAAGCCTACCATCCAAAGCCTTCTAGACCTCAAAGACCTCCCAAACCTACTTGGCCAAGCCTTCCAGACCTCATAAGCCTCCCATCCAGAGCCTTCTAGACCTCAAAGACCGCCCAAACCTACTTGGCCAAGCCTTCCAGACCTCATAAGCCTACCATCCGAGACCTCCTAGACCTCAAAGACCTCCCAAACCTACTTGGCCAAGCCTTCCAGACCTCATAGGCCTCCCATCCAGAGCCTTCTAGACCTCAAAGACCTCCCAGACCTACTAGGCCAAGCCTTCCAGACCTCATAACCCTACCATCCAGAGCCTTCTAGACCTCAAAGACCTCCCAAACCTACTTGGCCAAGCCTTCCAGACCTCATAGGCCTCCCATCCAGAGCCTTCTAGACCTCAAAGACCTCCCAGACCTACTAGGCCAAGCCTTCCAGACCTCATAAGCCTCCCATCCAGAGCCTTCTAGACCTCAAAGACCTCCCAGACCTACTAGGCCAAGCCTTCCAGACCTCATAACCCTACCATCCAGAGCCTTCTAGACCTCAAAGACCTCCCAAACCTACTTGGCCAAGCCTTCCAGACCTCATAAGCCTACCATCCAGAGCCTTCTAGACCTCAAAGTCCTCCCAAACCTACTTGGCCAAGCCTTCCAGACCTCATAAGCCTACCATCCAGAGCCTTCTAGACCTCAAAGTCCTCCCAAACCTACTTGGCCAAGCCTTCCAGACCTCATAAGCCTCCCATCCAGAGCCTTCTAGACCTCAAAGTCCTCCCAAACCTACTTGGCCAAGCCTTCCAGACCTCATAAGCCTCCCATCCAGAGCCTTCTAGACCTCAAAGTCCTCCCAAACCTACTTGGCCAAGCCTTCCAGACCTCATAAGCCTCCCATCCAGAGCCTTCTAGACCTCAAAGACCTCCCAAACCTACTTGGCCAAGCCTTCCAGACCTCATAAGCCTACCATCCAGAGCCTTCTAGACCTCAAAGACCTCCCAAACCTACTTGGCCAAGCCTTCCAGACCTCATAAGCCTACCATCCAGAGCCTTCTAGACCTCAAAGACCTCCCAAACCTACTTGGCCAAGCCTTCCAGACCTCATAAGCCTCCCATCCAGAGCCTTCTAGACCTCAAAGACCTCCCAAACCTACTTGACCAAGCCTTCCAGACCTCATAAGCCTACCATCCAGAGCCTTCTAGACCTCAAAGACCTCCCAGACCTACTTGGCCAAGCCTTCCAGACCTCATAAGCCTACCATCCAGAGCCTTCTAGACCTCAAAGACCTCCCAGACCTACTTGACCAAGCCTTCCAGACCTCATAAGCCTCCCATCCAAGACCTCCTAGACCTCAAAGACTTCCCAGACCTACTAGGCCAAGCCTTCCAGACCTCATAAGCCTCCCATCCAGAGCCTTCTAGACCTCAAAGACCTCCCAGACCTACATGGCCAAGCCCTCCAGACCTCATAAGCCTCCCATCCAAGACCTCCCAGACCTACTAGGCCAAGCCTTCCAGACCTCATAAGCCTACCATCCGAGACCTCCTAGACCTCAAAGACTTCCCAAACCTACTTGGCCAAGCCTTCCAGACCTCATAAGCCTACCATCCAGAGCCTTCTAGACCTCAAAGACCTCCCAAACCTACTTGGCCAAGCCTTCCAGACCTCATAAGCCTCCCATCCAGAGCCTTCTAGACCTCAAAGACCGCCCAAACCTACTTGGCCAAGCTTTCCAGACCTCATAATCCTCCCATCCAAGACCTCCTAGACCTCAAAGACTTCCCAGACCTACTAGGCCAAGCCTTCCAGACCTCATAAGCCTCCCATCCAAGACCTCCTAGACCTCAAAGACCTCCCAAACCTACTTGGCCAAGCCTTCCAGACCTCATAAGCCTACCATCCGAGACCTACTAGACCTCAAAGACCTCCCAAACCTACTTGGCCAAGCCTTCCAGACCTCATAAGCCTCCCATCCAAGACCTCCTAGGCCTCAAAGACTTCCCAGACCTACTAGGCCAAGCCTTCCAGACCTCATAAGCCTCCCATCCAGAGCATTTTAGACCTCAAAGACCTCCCAGACCTACATGGCCAAGCCCTCCAGACCTCATAAGCCTCCCATCCAAGACCTCCCAGACCTACTAGGCCAAGCCTTCCAGACCTCATGAGCCTCCCATCCAAGACCTCCTAGACCTCAAAGACTTCCCAGACCTACTAGGCCAAGCCTTCCAGACCTCATAAGCCTCCCATCCAAGACCTCCTAGACCTCAAAGACTTCCCAGACCTACTAGGCCAAGCCTTCCAGACCTCATAAGCATCCCATCCAAGACCTCCTAGACCTCAAAGACTTCCCAGACCTACTAGGCCAAGCCTTCCAGACCTCATAAGCCTCCCATCCAAGACCTCCTAGGCCTCAAAGACTTCCCAGACCTACTAGGCCAAGCCTTCCAGACCTCATAAGCCTACCATCCGAGACCTCCTAGACCTCAAAGACCTCCCAAACCTACTTGGCCAAGCCTTCCAGACCTCATAAGCCTCCCATCCAAGTCCTCCCAGACCAACTAGGCCAAGCCTTCCAGACCTCATGAGCCTCCCATCCAGAGCCTTCTAGACCTCAAAGACCTCCCAGACCTACTAGGCCAAGCCTTCCAGACCTCATAAGCCTCCCATCCAGAGCCTTCTAGACCTCAAAGACCGCCCAAACCTACTTGGCCAAGCCTTCCAGATCTCATAAGCCTCCCATCCAGAGCCTTCTAGACCTCAAAGACCTTCCAGACCTACTAGGCCAAGCCTTCCAGACCTCATAAGCCTACCATCCGAGACCTCCTAGACCTCAAAGACCTCCCAAACCTACTTGGCCAAGCCTTCCAGACCTCATAAGCCTCCCAGCCAGAGCCTTCTAGACCTCAAAGACCTCCCAAACCTACTTGGCCAAGCCTTCCAGACCTCATAAGCCTCCCATCCAGAGCCTTCTAGACCTCAAAGACCTTCCAGACCTACTAGGCCAAGCCTTCCAGACCTCATAAGCCTACCATCCGAGACCTCCTAGACCTCAAAGACCGCCCAAACCTACTTGGCCAAGCCTTCCAGACCTCATAAGCCTCCCATCCAGAGCCTTCTAGACCTCAAAGACCTTCCAGACCTACTAGGCCAAGCCTTCCAGACCTCATAAGCCTACCATCCGAGACCTCCTAGACCTCAAAGACCTCCCAAACCTACCAGGCCAAGCCTTCCAGACCTCATAAGCCTCCCATCCAGAGCCTTCTAGACCTCAAAGACCGCCCAAACCTACTTGGCCAAGCCTTCCAGATCTCATAAGCCTCCCATCCAAGTCCTCCCAGACCTACTAGGCCAAGCCTTCCAGACCTCATAAGCCTACCATCCGAGACCTCCTAGACCTCAAAGACCTCCCAAACCTACTTGGCCAAGCCTTCCAGACCTCATGAGCCTCCCATCCAGAGCCTTCTAGACCTCAAAGACCTCCCAGACCTACTAGGCCAAGCCTTCCAGACCTCATAAGCCTGCCATCCAGAGCCTTCTAGACCTCAAAGACCGCCCAAACCTACTTGGCCAAGCCTTCCAGACCTCATAAGCCTACCATCCGAGAAATACTAGACCTCAAAGACCTCCCAAACCTACTTGGCCAAGCCTTCCAGACCTCATAAGCCTCCCATCCAGAGCCTTCTAGACCTCAAAGACCTCCCAAACTTACTAGGCCAAGCCTTCCAGACCTCATAAGCCTACCATCCGAGACCTCCTAGACCTCAAAGACCTCCCAAACCTACTTGGCCAAGCCTTCCAGACCTCATAAGCCTACCATCCGAGACCTACTAGACCTCAAAGACCTCCCAAACCTACTTGGCCAAGCCTTCCAGACCTCATAAGCCTCCCATCCAAGACCTCCTAGGCCTCAAAGACTTCCCAGACCTACTAGGCCAAGCCTTCCAGACCTCATAAGCCTCCCATCCAGAGCATTTTAGACCTCAAAGACCTCCCAGACCTACATGGCCAAGCCCTCCAGACCTCATAAGCCTCCCATCCAAGACCTCCCAGACCTACTAGGCCAAGCCTTCCAGACCTCATGAGCCTCCCATCCAAGACCTCCTAGACCTCAAAGACTTCCCAGACCTACTAGGCCAAGCCTTCCAGACCTCATAAGCCTCCCATCCAAGACCTCCTAGACCTCAAAGACTTCCCAGACCTACTAGGCCAAGCCTTCCAGACCTCATAAGCATCCCATCCAAGACCTCCTAGACCTCAAAGACTTCCCAGACCTACTAGGCCAAGCCTTCCAGACCTCATAAGCCTCCCATCCAAGACCTCCTAGGCCTCAAAGACTTCCCAGACCTACTAGGCCAAGCCTTCCAGACCTCATAAGCCTACCATCCGAGACCTCCTAGACCTCAAAGACCTCCCAAACCTACTTGGCCAAGCCTTCCAGACCTCATAAGCCTCCCATCCAAGTCCTCCCAGACCAACTAGGCCAAGCCTTCCAGACCTCATGAGCCTCCCATCCAGAGCCTTCTAGACCTCAAAGACCTCCCAGACCTACTAGGCCAAGCCTTCCAGACCTCATAAGCCTCCCATCCGAGACCTCCTAGACCTCAAAGACCTCCCAAACCTACTTGGCCAAGCCTTCCAGACCTCATAAGCCTCCCAGCCAGAGCCTTCTAGACCTCAAAGACCTCCCAAACCTACTTGGCCAAGCCTTCCAGACCTCATAAGCCTCCCATCCAGAGCCTTCTAGACCTCAAAGACCTTCCAGACCTACTAGGCCAAGCCTTCCAGACCTCATAAGCCTACCATCCGAGACCTCCTAGACCTCAAAGACCGCCCAAACCTACTTGGCCAAGCCTTCCAGACCTCATAAGCCTCCCATCCAGAGCCTTCTAGACCTCAAAGACCTTCCAGACCTACTAGGCCAAGCCTTCCAGACCTCATAAGCCTACCATCCGAGACCTCCTAGACCTCAAAGACCTCCCAAACCTACCAGGCCAAGCCTTCCAGACCTCATAAGCCTCCCATCCAGAGCCTTCTAGACCTCAAAGACCGCCCAAACCTACTTGGCCAAGCCTTCCAGATCTCATAAGCCTCCCATCCAAGTCCTCCCAGACCTACTAGGCCAAGCCTTCCAGACCTCATAAGCCTACCATCCGAGACCTCCTAGACCTCAAAGACCTCCCAAACCTACTTGGCCAAGCCTTCCAGACCTCATGAGCCTCCCATCCAGAGCCTTCTAGACCTCAAAGACCTCCCAGACCTACTAGGCCAAGCCTTCCAGACCTCATAAGCCTGCCATCCAGAGCCTTCTAGACCTCAAAGACCGCCCAAACCTACTTGGCCAAGCCTTCCAGACCTCATAAGCCTACCATCCGAGAAATACTAGACCTCAAAGACCTCCCAAACCTACTTGGCCAAGCCTTCCAGACCTCATAAGCCTCCCATCCAGAGCCTTCTAGACCTCAAAGACCTCCCAAACTTACTAGGCCAAGCCTTCCAGACCTCATAAGCCTACCATCCGAGACCTCCTAGACCTCAAAGACCTCCCAAACCTACTTGGCCAAGCCTTCCAGACCTCATAAGCCTACCATCCGAGACCTACTAGACCTCAAAGACCTCCCAAACCTACTTGGCCAAGCCTTCCAGACCTCATAAGCCTCCCATCCAGAGCCTTCTAGACCTCAAAGACCTCCCAAACTTAATAGGCCAAGCCTTCCAGACCTCATAAGCCTACCATCCGAGACCTCCTAGACCTCAAAGACCTCCCAAACCTACTTGGCCAAGCCTTCCAGACCTCATAAGCCTACCATCCGAGACCTACTAGACCTCAAAGACCTCCCAAACCTACTTGGCCAAGCCTTCCAGACCTCATAAGCCTCCCATCCAGAGCCTTCTAGACCTCAAAGACCTCCCAAACCTACTTGGCCAAGCCTTCCAGACCTCATAAGCCTACCATCCAGATTTTTCTAGATCTCAAAGACCTCCCAAACCTACTTGGCCAAGTCTTCCAGACCTCATAAGCCTACCATCCAGAGCCTTCTAGACCTCAAAGACCTCCCAAACCTACTAGGCCAAGCCTTCCAGACCTCATAAGCCTGCCATCCAGAGCCTTCTAGACCTCAAAGACCTCCCAAACCTACTTGGCCAAGCCTTCCAGACCTCATAAGCCTACCATCCAGATTTTTCTAGACCTCAAAGACCTCCCAAACCTACTTGGCCAAGTCTTCCAGACCTCATAAGCCTACCATCCAGAGCCTTCTAGACCTCAAAGACCTCCCAAACCTACTAGGCCAAGCCTTCCAGACCTCATAAGCCTACCATCCGAGACCTCCTAGACCTCAAAGACCTCCCAAACCTACTTGGCCAAGCCTTCCAGACCTCATAAGCCTACCATCCGAGACCTACTAGACCTCAAAGACCTCCCA
The DNA here is from genome assembly GCA_963932045.1 of Caenorhabditis sinica. Lineage (NCBI taxonomy): Eukaryota > Metazoa > Nematoda > Chromadorea > Rhabditida > Rhabditidae > Caenorhabditis > Caenorhabditis sinica. The sequence continues at coordinate 22,598,749 of OZ009938.1, forward strand.
AACCTACTTGGCCAAGCCTTCCAGACCTCATAAGCCTCCCATCCAGAGCCTTCTAGACCTCAAAGACCTCCCAAACTTACTAGGCCAAGCCTTCCAGACCTCATAAGCCTACCATCCGAGACCTCCTAGACCTCAAAGACCTCCCAAACCTACTTGGCCAAGCCTTCCAGACCTCATAAGCCTACCATCCGAGACCTACTAGACCTCAAAGACCTCCCAAACCTACTTGGCCAAGCCTTCCAGACCTCATAAGCCTCCCATCCAGAGCCTTCTAGACCTCAAAGACCTCACAAACTTACTAGGCCAAGCCTTCCAGACCTCATAAGCCTCCCATCCAGAGCCTTCTAGACCTCAAAGACCGCCCAAACCTACTTGGCCAAGCCTTCCAGACCTCATAAGCCTCCCATCCAGAGCCTTCTAGACCTCAAAGACCTTCCAGACCTACTAGGCCAAGCCTTCCAGACCTCATAAGCCTACCATCCGAGACCTCCTAGACCTCAAAGACCTCCCAAACCTACCAGGCCAAGCCTTCCAGACCTCATAAGCCTCCCATCCAGAGCCTTCTAGACCTCAAAGACCGCCCAAACCTACTTGGCCAAGCCTTCCAGATCTCATAAGCCTCCCATCCAAGTCCTCCCAGACCTACTAGGCCAAGCCTTCCAGACCTCATAAGCCTACCATCCGAGACCTCCTAGACCTCAAAGACCTCCCAAACCTACTTGGCCAAGCCTTCCAGACCTCATGAGCCTCCCATCCAGAGCCTTCTAGACCTCAAAGACCTCCCACACCTACTAGGCCAAGCCTTCCAGACCTCATAAGCCTGCCATCCAGAGCCTTCTAGACCTCAAAGACCGCCCAAACCTACTTGGCCAAGCCTTCCAGACCTCATAAGCCTACCATCCGAGACCTACTAGACCTCAAAGACCTCCCAAACCTACTTGGCCAAGCCTTCCAGACCTCATAAGCCTCCCATCCAGAGCCTTCTAGACCTCAAAGACCTCCCAAACTTACTAGGCCAAGCCTTCCAGACCTCATAAGCCTACCATCCGAGACCTCCTAGACCTCAAAGACCTCCCAAACCTACTTGGCCAAGCCTTCCAGACCTCATAAGCCTACCATCCGAGACCTACTAGACCTCAAAGACCTCCCAAACCTACTTGGCCAAGCCTTCCAGACCTCATAAGCCTCCCATCCAGAGCCTTCTAGACCTCAAAGACCTCCCAAACCTACTTGGCCAAGCCTTCCAGACCTCATAAGCCTACCATCCAGATTTTTCTAGACCTCAAAGACCTCCCAAACCTACTTGGCCAAGTCTTCCAGACCTCATAAGCCTACCATCCAGAGCCTTCTAGACCTCAAAGACCTCCCAAACCTACTAGGCCAAGCCTTCCAGACCTCATAAGCCTGCCATCCAGAGCCTTCTAGACCTCAAAGACCTCCCAAACCTACTTGGCCAAGCCTTCCAGACCTCATAAGCCTACCATCCAGATTTTTCTAGACCTCAAAGACCTCCCAAACCTACTTGGCCAAGTCTTCCAGACCTCATAAGCCTACCATCCAGAGCCTTCTAGACCTCAAAGACCTCCCAAACCTACTAGGCCAAGCCTTCCAGACCTCATAAGCCTACCATCCGAGACCTCCTAGACCTCAAAGACCTCCCAAACCTACTTGGCCAAGCCTTCCAGACCTCATAAGCCTACCATCCGAGACCTACTAGACCTCAAAGACCTCCCAAACCTACTTAGCCAAGCCTTCCAGACCTCATAAGCCTCCCATCCAGAGCCTTCTAGACCTCAAAGACCTCCCAAACTTACTAGGCCAAGCCTTCCAGACCTCATAAGCCTACCATCCGAGACCTCCTAGACCTCAAAGACCTCCCAAACCTACTTGGCCAAGCCTTCCAGACCTCATAAGCCTACCATCCGAGACCTACTAGACCTCAAAGACCTCCCAAACCTACTTGGCCAAGCCTTCCAGACCTCATAAGCCTCCCATCCAGAGCCTTCTAGACCTCAAAGACCTCACAAACTTACTAGGCCAAGCCTTCCAGACCTCATAAGCCTCCCATCCAGAGCCTTCTAGACCTCAAAGACCTCCCAAACCTACTTGGCCAAGCCTTCCAGACCTCATAAGCCTACCATCCAGATTTTTCTAGACCTCAAAGACCTCCCAAACCTACTTGGCCAAGTCTTCCAGACCTCATAAGCCTACCATCCAGAGCCTTCTAGACCTCAAAGACCTCCCAAACCTACTAGGCCAAGCCTTCCAGACCTCATAAGCCTACCATCCAAAGCCTTCTAGACCTCAAAGACCTCCCAAACCTACTTGGCCAAGTCTTCCAGACCTCATAAGCCTACCATCCAGAGCCTTCTAGACCTCAAAGACCTCCCAAACCTACTTGGCCAAGCGTTCCAGACCTCATAAGCCTACCATCCAAAGCCTTCTAGACCTCAAAGACCTCCCAAACCTACTTGGCCAAGCCTTCCAGACCTCATAAGCCTCCCATCCAGAGCCTTCTAGACCTCAAAGACCGCCCAAACCTACTTGGCCAAGCCTTCCAGACCTCATAAGCCTACCATCCGAGACCTCCTAGACCTCAAAGACCTCCCAAACCTACTTGGCCAAGCCTTCCAGACCTCATAAGCCTACCATCCGAGACCTCCTAGACCTCAAAGACCTCCCAAACCTACTTGGCCAAGCCTTCCAGACCTCATAAGCCTCCCATCCAGAGCCTTCTAGACCTCAAAGACCGCCCAAACCTACTTGGCCAAGCCTTCCAGACCTCATAGGCCTCCCATCCAGAGCCTTCTAGACCTCAAAGACCTCCCAGACCTACTAGGCCAAGCCTTCCAGACCTCATAAGCCTCCCATCCAGAGCCTTCTAGACCTCAAAGACCTCCCAGACCTACTAGGCCAAGCCTTCCAGACCTCATAACCCTACCATCCAGAGCCTTCTAGACCTCAAAGACCTCCCAAACCTACTTGGCCAAGCCTTCCAGACCTCATAAGCCTACCATCCAGAGCCTTTTAGACCTCAAAGTCCTCCCAAACCTACTTGGCCAAGCCTTCCAGACCTCATAAGCCTACCATCCAGAGCCTTCTAGACCTCAAAGTCCTCCCAAACCTACTTGGCCAAGCCTTCCAGACCTCATAAGCCTCCCATCCAGAGCCTTCTAGACCTCAAAGTCCTCCCAAACCTACTTGGCCAAGCCTTCCAGACCTCATAAGCCTCCCATCCAGAGCCTTCTAGACCTCAAAGTCCTCCCAAACCTACTTGGCCAAGCCTTCCAGACCTCATAACCCTACCATCCAGAGCCTTCTAGACCTCAAAGACCTCCCAAACCTACTTGGCCAAGCCTTCCAGACCTCATAAGCCTACCATCCAGAGCCTTCTAGACCTCAAAGACCTCCCAAACCTACTTGGCCAAGCCTTCCAGACCTCATAAGCCTACCATCCAGAGCCTTCTAGACCTCAAAGACCTCCCAAACCTACTTGGCCAAGCCTTCCAGACCTCATAAGCCTCCCATCCAGAGCCTTCTAGACCTCAAAGACCTCCCAAACCTACTTGACCAAGCCTTCCAGACCTCATAAGCCTACCATCCAGAGCCTTCTAGACCTCAAAGACCGCCCAAACCTACTTGGCCAAGCCTTCCAGACCTCATAAGCCTACCATCCAGAGCCTTCTAGACCTCAAAGACCTCCCAGACCTACTTGACCAAGCCTTCCAGACCTCATAAACCTCCCATGCAGAGCCTTCTAGACCTCAAAGACCTCCCAAACCTACTTGACCAAGCCTTCCAGACCTCATAAGCCTCCCATCCAAGACCTCCTAGACCTCAAAGACTTCCCAGACCTACTAGGCCAAGCCTTCCAGACCTCATAAGCCTCCCATCCAGAGCCTTCTAGACCTCAAAGACCTCCCAGACCTACATGGCCAAGCCCTCCAGACCTCATAAGCCTCCCATCCAAGACCTCCCAGACCTACTAGGCCAAGCCTTCCAGACCTCATAAGCCTACCATCCGAGACCTCCTAGACCTCAAAGACTTCCCAAACCTTTTTGGCCAAGCCTTCCAGACCTCATAAGCCTACCATCCAGAGCCTTCTAGACCTCAAAGACCTCCCAAACCTACTTGGCCAAGCCTTCCAGACCTCATAAGCCTCCCATCCAGAGCCTTCTAGACCTCAAAGACCGCCCAAACCTACTTGGCCAAGCCTTCCAGACCTCATAATCCTCCCATCCAAGACCTCCTAGACCTCAAAGACTTCCCAGACCTACTAGGCCAAGCCTTCCAGACCTCATAAGCCTCCCATCCAAGACCTCCTAGACCTCAAAGACTTCCCAGACCTACTAGGCCAAGCCTTCCAGACCTCATAAGCCTCCCATCCAAGACCTCCTAGGCCTCAAAGACTTCCCAGACCTACTAGGCCAAGCCTTCCAGACCTCATAAGCCTCCCATCCAGAGCCTTCTAGACCTCCAAGACCTCCCAGACCTACATGGCCAAGCCCTCCAGACCTCATAAGCCTCCCATCCAAGACCTCCCAGACCTACTAGGCCAAGCCTTCCAGACCTCATGAGCCTCCCATCCAAGACCTCCTAGACCTCAAAGACTTCCCAGACCTACTAGGCCAAGCCTTCCAGACCTCATAAGCCTCCCATCCAAGACCTCCTAGACCTCAAAGACTTCCCAGACCTACTAGGCCAAGCCTTCCAGACCTCATAAGCCTCCCATCCAAGACCTCCTAGACCTCAAAGACTTCCCAGACCTACTAGGCCAAGCCTTCCAGACCTCATAAGCCTCCCATCCAAGACCTCCTAGACCTCAAAGACTTCCCAGACCTACTAGGCCAAGCCTTCCAGACCTCATAAGCCTCCCATCCAAGACCTCCTAGACCTCAAAGACTTCCCAGACCTACTAGGCCAAGCCTTCCAGACCTCATAAGCCTCCCATCCAAGACCTCCTAGACCTCAAAGACTTCCCAGACCTACTTGGCCAAGCCTTCCAGACCTCATAAGCCTCCCATCCAGAGCCTTCTAGACCTCAAAGACCTCCCAAACCTACTTGACCAAGCCTTCCAGACCTCATAAGCCTACCATCCAGAGCCTTCTAGACCTCAAAGACCGCCCAAACCTACTTGGCCAAGCCTTCCAGACCTCATAAGCCTACCATCCAGAGCCTTCTAGACCTCAAAGACCTCCCAGACCTACTTGACCAAGCCTTCCAGACCTCATAAACCTCCCATGCAGAGCCTTCTAGACCTCAAAGACCTCCCAAACCTACTTGACCAAGCCTTCCAGACCTCATTAGCCTCCCATCCAAGACCTCCTAGACCTCAAAGACTTCCCAGACCTACTAGGCCAAGCCTTCCAGACCTCATAAGCCTCCCATCCAGAGCCTTCTAGACCTCAAAGACCTCCCAGACCTACATGGCCAAGCCCTCCAGACCTCATAAGCCTCCCATCCAAGACCTCCCAGACCTACTAGGCCAAGCCTTCCAGACCTCATAAGCCTACCATCCGAGACCTCCTAGACCTCAAAGACTTCCCAAACCTACTTGGCCAAGCCTTCCAGACCTCATAAGCCTACCATCCAGAGCCTTCTAGACCTCAAAGACCTCCCAAACCTACTTGGCCAAGCCTTCCAGACCTCATAAGCCTCCCATCCAGAGCCTTCTAGACCTCAAAGACCGCCCAAACCTACTTGGCCAAGCCTTCCAGACCTCATAATCCTCCCATCCAAGACCTCCTAGACCTCAAAGACTTCCCAGACCTACTAGGCCAAGCCTTCCAGACCTCATAAGCCTCCCATCCAAGACCTCCTAGACCTCAAAGACTTCCCAGACCTACTAGGCCAAGCCTTCCAGACCTCATAAGCCTCCCATCCAAGACCTCCTAGGCCTCAAAGACTTCCCAGACCTACTAGGCCAAGCCTTCCAGACCTCATAAGCCTCCCATCCAGAGCCTTCTAGACCTCAAAGACCTCCCAGACCTACATGGCCAAGCCCTCCAGACCTCATAAGCCTCCCATCCAAGACCTCCCAGACCTACTAGGCCAAGCCTTCCAGACCTCATGAGCCTCCCATCCAAGACCTCCTAGACCTCAAAGACTTCCCAGACCTACTAGGCCAAGCCTTCCAGACCTCATAAGCCTCCCATCCAAGACCTCCTAGACCTCAAAGACTTCCCAGACCTACTAGGCCAAGCCTTCCAGACCTCATAAGCCTCCCATCCAAGACCTCCTAGACCTCAAAGACTTCCCAGACCTACTAGGCCAAGCCTTCCAGACCTCATAAGCCTCCCATCCAAGACCTCCTAGGCCTCAAAGACTTCCCAGACCTACTAGGCCAAGCCTTCCAGACCTCATAAGCCTACCATCCGAGACCTCCTAGACCTCAAAGACCTCCCAAACCTACTTGGCCAAGCCTTCCAGACCTCATAAGCCTCCCATCCAAGTCCTCCCAGACCTACTAGGCCAAGCCTTCCAGACCTCATGAGCCTCCCATCCAGAGCCTTCTAGACCTCAAAGACCTCCCAGACCTACTAGGCCAAGCCTTCCAGACCTCATAAGCCTCCCATCCAGAGCCTTCTAGACCTCAAAGACCGCCCAAACCTACTTGGCCAAGCCTTCCAGATCTCATAAGCCTCCCATCCAGAGCCTTCTAGACCTCAAAGACCTTCCAGACCTACTAGGCCAAGCCTTCCAGACCTCATAAGCCTACCATCCGAGACCTCCTAGACCTCAAAGACCTCCCAAACCTACTTGGCCAAGCCTTCCAGACCTCATAAGCCTCCCAGCCAGAGCCTTCTAGACCTCAAAGACCTCCCAAACCTACTTGGCCAAGCCTTCCAGACCTCATAAGCCTCCCATCCAGAGCCTTCTAGACCTCAAAGACCTTCCAGACCTACTAGGCCAAGCCTTCCAGACCTCATAAGCCTACCATCCGAGACCTCCTAGACCTCAAAGACCTCCCAAACCTACCAGGCCAAGCCTTCCAGACCTCATAAGCCTCCCATCCAGAGCCTTCTAGACCTCAAAGACCGCCCAAACCTACTTGGCCAAGCCTTCCAGATCTCATAAGCCTCCCATCCAAGTCCTCCCAGACCTACTAGGCCAAGCCTTCCAGACCTCATAAGCCTACCATCCGAGACCTCCTAGACCTCAAAGACCTCCCAAACCTACTTGGCCAAGCCTTCCAGACCTCATGAGCCTCCCATCCAGAGCCTTCTAGACCTCAAAGACCTCCCAGACCTACTAGGCCAAGCCTTCCAGACCTCATAAGCCTGCCATCCAGAGCCTTCTAGACCTCAAAGACCGCCCAAACCTACTTGGCCAAGCCTTCCAGACCTCATAAGCCTACCATCCGAGACCTCCTAGACCTCAAAGACCTCCCAAACCTACTTGGCCAAGCCTTCCAGACCTCATAAGCCTCCCATCCAGAGCCTTCTAGACCTCAAAGACCGCCCAAACCTACTTGGCCAAGCCTTCCAGATCTCATAAGCCTCCCATCCAAGTCCTCCCAGACCTACTAGGCCAAGCCTTCCAGACCTCATAAGCCTACCATCCGAGACCTCCTAGACCTCAAAGACCTCCCAAACCTACTTGGCCAAGCCTTCCAGACCTCATAAGCCTCCCATCCAGAGCCTTCTAGACCTCAAAGACCGCCCAAACCTACTTGGCCAAGCCTTCCAGACCTCATAATCCTCCCATCCAAGACCTCCTAGACCTCAAAGACTTCCCAGACCTACTAGGCCAAGCCTTCCAGACCTCATAAGCCTCCCATCCAAGACCTCCTAGACCTCAAAGACTTCCCAGACCTACTAGGCCAAGCCTTCCAGACCTCATAAGCCTCCCATCCAAGACCTCCTAGGCCTCAAAGACTTCCCAGACCTACTAGGCCAAGCCTTCCAGACCTCATAAGCCTCCCATCCAGAGCCTTCTAGACCTCAAAGACCTCCCAGACCTACATGGCCAAGCCCTCCAGACCTCATAAGCCTCCCATCCAAGACCTCCCAGACCTACTAGGCCAAGCCTTCCAGACCTCATGAGCCTCCCATCCAAGACCTCCTAGACCTCAAAGACTTCCCAGACCTACTAGGCCAAGCCTTCCAGACCTCATAAGCCTCCCATCCAAGACCTCCTAGACCTCAAAGACTTCCCAGACCTACTAGGCCAAGCCTTCCAGACCTCATAAGCCTCCCATCCAAGACCTCCTAGGCCTCAAAGACTTCCCAGACCTACTAGGCCAAGCCTTCCAGACCTCATAAGCCTACCATCCGAGACCTCCTAGACCTCAAAGACCTCCCAAACCTACTTGGCCAAGCCTTCCAGACCTCATAAGCCTCCCATCCAAGTCCTCCCAGACCTACTAGGCCAAGCCTTCCAGACCTCATGAGCCTCCCATCCAGAGCCTTCTAGACCTCAAAGACCTCCCAGACCTACTAGGCCAAGCCTTCCAGACCTCATAAGCCTCCCATCCAGAGCCTTCTAGACCTCAAAGACCGCCCAAACCTACTTGGCCAAGCCTTCCAGATCTCATAAGCCTCCCATCCAGAGCCTTCTAGACCTCAAAGACCTTCCAGACCTACTAGGCCAAGCCTTCCAGACCTCATAAGCCTACCATCCGAGACCTCCTAGACCTCAAAGACCTCCCAAACCTACTTGGCCAAGCCTTCCAGACCTCATAAGCCTCCCAGCCAGAGCCTTCTAGACCTCAAAGACCTCCCAAACCTACTTGGCCAAGCCTTCCAGACCTCATAAGCCTCCCATCCAGAGCCTTCTAGACCTCAAAGACCTTCCAGACCTACTAGGCCAAGCCTTCCAGACCTCATAAGCCTACCATCCGAGACCTCCTAGACCTCAAAGACCTCCCAAACCTACCAGGCCAAGCCTTCCAGACCTCATAAGCCTCTCATCCAGAGCCTTCTAGACCTCAAAGACCGCCCAAACCTACTTGGCCAAGCCTTCCAGATCTCATAAGCCTCCCATCCAAGTCCTCCCAGACCTACTAGGCCAAGCCTTCCAGACCTCATAAGCCTACCATCCGAGACCTCCTAGACCTCAAAGACCTCCCAAACCTACTTGGCCAAGCCTTCCAGACCTCATGAGCCTCCCATCCAGAGCCTTCTAGACCTCAAAGACCTCCCAGACCTACTAGGCCAAGCCTTCCAGACCTCATAAGCCTGCCATCCAGAGCCTTCTAGACCTCAAAGACCGCCCAAACCTACTTGGCCAAGCCTTCCAGACCTCATAAGCCTACCATCCGAGACCTCCTAGACCTCAAAGACCTCCCAAACCTACTTGGCCAAGCCTTCCAGACCTCATAAGCCTCCCATCCAGAGCCTTCTAGACCTCAAAGACCGCCCAAACCTACTTGGCCAAGCCTTCCAGATCTCATAAGCCTCCCATCCAAGTCCTCCCAGACCTACTAGGCCAAGCCTTCCAGACCTCATAAGCCTACCATCCGAGACCTCCTAGACCTCAAAGACCTCCCAAACCTACTTGGCCAAGCCTTCCAGACCTCATGAGCCTCCCATCCAGAGCCTTCTAGACCTCAAAGACCTCCCAGACCTACTAGGCCAAGCCTTCCAGACCTCATAAGCCTGCCATCCAGAGCCTTCTAGACCTCAAAGACCGCCCAAACCTACTTGGCCAAGCCTTCCAGATCTCATAAGCCTCCCATCCAGAGCCTTCTAGACCTCAAAGACCGCCCAAACCTACTAGGCCAAGCCTTCCAGACCTCATAAGCCTCCCATCCAGAGCCTTCTAGACCTCAAAGACCTCCCAGACCTACTAGGCCAAGCCTTCCAGACCTCATAACCCTACCATCCAGAGCCTTCTAGACCTCAAAGACCTCCCAAACCTACTTGGCCAAGCCTTCCAGACCTCATAAGCCTACCATCCAGAGCCTTCTAGACCTCAAAGTCCTCCCAAACCTACTAGGCCAAGCCTTCCAGACCTCATAAGCCTCCCATCCAGAGCCTTCTAGACCTCGAAGACCTCCCAGACCTACTAGGCCAAGCCTTCCAGACCTCATAACCCTACCATCCAGAGCCTTCTAGACCTCAAAGACCTCCCAGACCTACTAGGCCAAGCCTTCCAGACCTCATAAGCCTCCCATCCAGAGCCTTCTAGACCTCAAAGACCTCCCAAACCTACTTGGCCAAGCCTTCCAGACCTCATGAGCCTCCCATCCAGAGCCTTCTAGACCTCAAAGACCTCCCAGACCTACTAGGCCAAGCCTTCCAGACCTCATAAGCCTGCCATCCAGAGCCTTCTAGACCTCAAAGACCGCCCAAACCTACTTGGCCAAGCCTTCCAGACCTCATAAGCCTACCATCCGAGACCTCCTAGACCTCAAAGACCTCCCAAACCTACTTGGCCAAGCCTTCCAGACCTCATAAGCCTCCCATCCAGAGCCTTCTAGACCTCAAAGACCGCCCAAACCTACTTGGCCAAGCCTTCCAGATCTCATAAGCCTCCCATCCAAGTCCTCCCAGACCTACTAGGCCAAGCCTTCCAGACCTCATAAGCCTACCATCCGAGACCTCCTAGACCTCAAAGACCTCCCAAACCTACTTGGCCAAGCCTTCCAGACCTCATAAGCCTCCCATCCAGAGCCTTCTAGACCTCAAAGACCGCCCAAACCTACTTGGCCAAGCCTTCCAGACCTCATAATCCTCCCATCCAAGACCTCCTAGACCTCAAAGACTTCCCAGACCTACTAGGCCAAGCCTTCCAGACCTCATAAGCCTCCCATCCAAGACCTCCTAGACCTCAAAGACTTCCCAGACCTACTAGGCCAAGCCTTCCAGACCTCATAAGCCTCCCATCCAAGACCTCCTAGGCCTCAAAGACTTCCCAGACCTACTAGGCCAAGCCTTCCAGACCTCATAAGCCTCCCATCCAGAGCCTTCTAGACCTCAAAGACCTCCCAGACCTACATGGCCAAGCCCTCCAGACCTCATAAGCCTCCCATCCAAGACCTCCCAGACCTACTAGGCCAAGCCTTCCAGACCTCATGAGCCTCCCATCCAAGACCTCCTAGACCTCAAAGACTTCCCAGACCTACTAGGCCAAGCCTTCCAGACCTCATAAGCCTCCCATCCAAGACCTCCTAGACCTCAAAGACTTCCCAGACCTACTAGGCCAAGCCTTCCAGACCTCATAAGCCTCCCATCCAAGACCTCCTAGACCTCAAAGACTTCCCAGACCTACTAGGCCAAGCCTTCCAGACCTCATAAGCCTCCCATCCAAGACCTCCTAGGCCTCAAAGACTTCCCAGACCTACTAGGCCAAGCCTTCCAGACCTCATAAGCCTACCATCCGAGACCTCCTAGACCTCAAAGACCTCCCAAACCTACTTGGCCAAGCCTTCCAGACCTCATAAGCCTCCCATCCAAGTCCTCCCAGACCTACTAGGCCAAGCCTTCCAGACCTCATGAGCCTCCCATCCAGAGCCTTCTAGACCTCAAAGACCTCCCAGACCTACTAGGCCAAGCCTTCCAGACCTCATAAGCCTCCCATCCAGAGCCTTCTAGACCTCAAAGACCGCCCAAACCTACTTGGCCAAGCCTTCCAGATCTCATAAGCCTCCCATCCAGAGCCTTCTAGACCTCAAAGACCTTCCAGACCTACTAGGCCAAGCCTTCCAGACCTCATAAGCCTACCATCCGAGACCTCCTAGACCTCAAAGACCTCCCAAACCTACTTGGCCAAGCCTTCCAGACCTCATAAGCCTCCCAGCCAGAGCCTTCTAGACCTCAAAGACCTCCCAAACCTACTTGGCCAAGCCTTCCAGACCTCATAAGCCTCCCATCCAGAGCCTTCTAGACCTCAAAGACCTTCCAGACCTACTAGGCCAAGCCTTCCAGACCTCATAAGCCTACCATCCGAGACCTCCTAGACCTCAAAGACCTCCCAAACCTACCAGGCCAAGCCTTCCAGACCTCATAAGCCTCTCATCCAGAGCCTTCTAGACCTCAAAGACCGCCCAAACCTACTTGGCCAAGCCTTCCAGATCTCATAAGCCTCCCATCCAAGTCCTCCCAGACCTACTAGGCCAAGCCTTCCAGACCTCATAAGCCTACCATCCGAGACCTCCTAGACCTCAAAGACCTCCCAAACCTACTTGGCCAAGCCTTCCAGACCTCATGAGCCTCCCATCCAGAGCCTTCTAGACCTCAAAGACCTCCCAGACCTACTAGGCCAAGCCTTCCAGACCTCATAAGCCTGCCATCCAGAGCCTTCTAGACCTCAAAGACCGCCCAAACCTACTTGGCCAAGCCTTCCAGACCTCATAAGCCTACCATCCGAGACCTCCTAGACCTCAAAGACCTCCCAAACCTACTTGGCCAAGCCTTCCAGACCTCATAAGCCTCCCATCCAGAGCCTTCTAGACCTCAAAGACCGCCCAAACCTACTTGGCCAAGCCTTCCAGATCTCATAAGCCTCCCATCCAAGTCCTCCCAGACCTACTAGGCCAAGCCTTCCAGACCTCATAAGCCTACCATCCGAGACCTCCTAGACCTCAAAGACCTCCCAAACCTACTTGGCCAAGCCTTCCAGACCTCATGAGCCTCCCATCCAGAGCCTTCTAGACCTCAAAGACCTCCCAGACCTACTAGGCCAAGCCTTCCAGACCTCATAAGCCTGCCATCCAGAGCCTTCTAGACCTCAAAGACCGCCCAAACCTACTTGGCCAAGCCTTCCAGATCTCATAAGCCTCCCATCCAGAGCCTTCTAGACCTCAAAGACCGCCCAAACCTACTAGGCCAAGCCTTCCAGACCTCATAAGCCTCCCATCCAGAGCCTTCTAGACCTCAAAGACCTCCCAGACCTACTAGGCCAAGCCTTCCAGACCTCATAACCCTACCATCCAGAGCCTTCTAGACCTCAAAGACCTCCCAAACCTACTTGGCCAAGCCTTCCAGACCTCATAAGCCTACCATCCAGAGCCTTCTAGACCTCAAAGTCCTCCCAAACCTACTAGGCCAAGCCTTCCAGACCTCATAAGCCTCCCATCCAGAGCCTTCTAGACCTCGAAGACCTCCCAGACCTACTAGGCCAAGCCTTCCAGACCTCATAACCCTACCATCCAGAGCCTTCTAGACCTCAAAGACCTCCCAGACCTACTAGGCCAAGCCTTCCAGACCTCATAAGCCTCCCATCCAGAGCCTTCTAGACCTCAAAGACCTCCCAAACCTACTTGGCCAAGCCTTCCAGACCTCATAAGCCTCCCATCCAGAGCCTTCTAGACCTCAAAGACCGCCCAAACCTACTTGGCCAAGCCTTCCAGACCTCATAAGCCTACCATCCAGAGCCTTCTAGACCTCAAAGACCTCCCAAACCTACTTGGCCAAGCCTTCCAGACCTCATAAGCCTACCATCCAGAGCCTTCTAGACCTCAAAGACCTCACAAACCTACTTGGCCAAGCCTTCCAGACCTCATAAGCCCACCATCCAGAGCCTTCTAGACCTCAAAGACCTCCCAAACCTACTTGGCCAAGCCTTCCAGACCTCATAAGCCTCCCATCCAGAGCCTTCTAGACCTCAAAGACATCCCAAACCTACTTGGCCAAGCCTTCCAGACCTCATAAGCCTACCATCCAGAGCCTTCTAGACCTCAAAGTCCTCCCAAACCTACTTGGCCAAGCCTTCCAGACCTCATAAGCCTCCCATCCAGAGCCTTCTAGACCTCAAAGACCGCCCAAACCTACTTGGCCAAGCCTTCCAGACCTCATAAGCCTCCCATCCAAGACCTCGTAGACCTCAAAGACCTCCCAGACCTACTAGGCCAAGCCTTCCAGACCTCATAAGCCTACCATCCAGAGCCTTCTAGACCTCAAAGTCCTCCCAGACCTACTAGGCCAAGCCTTCCAGACCTCATAAGCCTACCATCCGAGACCTCCTAGACCTCAAAGTCCTCCCAAACCTACTTGGCCAAGCCTTCCAGACCTCATAATCCTCCCATCCAAGACCTCCTAGACCTCAAAGACTTCCCAGACCTACTAGGCCAAGCCTTCCAGACCTCATAAGCCTCCCATCCAAGACCTCCTAGACCTCAAAGACTTCCCAGACCTACTAGGCCAATCCTTCCAGACCTCATAAGCCTCCCATCCAAGACCTCCTAGACCTCAAAGACCGCCCAGACCTACTTGGCCAAGCCATCCAGACCTCATAATCCTCCCATCCAAGACCTCCTAGACCTCAAAGACCTCCCAGACCTACATGGCCAAGCCTTCCAGACCTCATAAGCCTCCCATCCAGAGCCTTCTAGACCTCAAAGACCTCCCAAACCTACTTGGCCAAGCCTTCCAGACCTCATAAGCCTCCCATCCAGAGCCTTCTAGACCTCAAAGACCTCCCAGACCTACATGGCCAAGCCCTCCAGACCTCATAAGCCTCCCATCCAAGACCTCCTAGACCTCAAAGACCGCCCAGACCTACTTGGCCAAGCCTTCCAGACCTCATGAGCCTCCCATCCAGAGCCTTCTACACCTTTGTCACATCATAAGGAGTCTAACAATATAAGACAGTGATCATTATCCTCATACCGTTCGTGAGATGCACTGGATTTTCTATTTTAACGTCATCTGGAGGCCTAACGTCTTCTGTAGTGCTCCAAATAAAAATCAACTCAAAGCTTGATCATCGTCATTTCATAGGGATTCCAACGATATAAAACAAGGGGCACTTTATCGATACGGGTCGTGAGATACAGTGGATTCTCGTTTTTAACGTCATCTGGAGGCCTAACGTCTTCTGAAGTGCTCCAAAAAAAATCGACTGAAAGCTTGATCATCGTCACATCATAAGGATTCCAACGATATAAAACAAGGGGCACTTTATCGAAACGGGTCGTGAGATACAGTGGATTCTCGTTTTTAACGTCATCTGGAGGCCTAACGTCTTCTGAAGTGCTCCAAATAAAAATCAACTCAAAGCTTGATCATCGTCACATCATAAGGATTCCAATGATATAAGACAAGGGGCACTTTATTGATACGGGTCGTGAGATACAGTGGATTCTTGTTTTAACGTCATCTGAAGGCCTAACGTCTTCTGAAGTGCCCCAAATAAAAATCAACTCAAAGCTTGATCATCGTCACATCATAAGGATTCCAATGATATAAGACAAGGGGCACTTTATCGATACGAGTCGTGAGATATAGTGGATTCTCGTTTTTAACGTCATCTGGAGGCCTAACGTCTTCTGAAGTGCTCCAAATAAAAATCAACTCAAAGCTTGATCATCGTCACATCATAAGGATTCCAATGATATGAGACAAGGGGCACTTTATCGATACGGGTCGTGAGATACAGTGGATTCTCGTTTTTAACGTCATCTGGAGGCCTAACGTCTTCTGAAGTGCTCCAAATAAAAATCGACTGAAAGCTTGATCATCGTCACATCATAAGAAGTCTAACAATATAAGACAGTGATCGTTTTACTCATACCGTTCGTGAGATGTATTGGATTTTCTTTATCTACGCTATTCTGACGTCTTCAGAAGACGTGGGAGCATCTGACGACGTCAAAACCAAAAAATTCGGATTCCCCGTGTCTTTTTACCCTAGAATACACTTAAATTGACCAAACTACACACAAATTGATCAGACTACAAACTACGAAAAAGGTTCTAGAAGCCGTAAACAAGAAAGTAGGGCATCCACGTAGGTGCCACGTGGCTCCGCCCATCGATGAGTTGGAGCTTTCAGTGGGTAAAAATTTGCAGTTTGCTCTCACTTTTTGCTCCGAAACGTCTTCAAAAATGGTCCGAATTTAGTCAAATTTTTTTTTGGGGACATCTACTCTTTGAGACAAATCGAATGATGTAAAAATTAAGGTATGCTTACTGGCAAAAAAATTGAGTAACACTGACTTTTGTGTTCAAAAACTGAAAAAATTCGAAAAATGCTCAATTTTTAAGCTTTTTGTCTGAATGTTTTTTTGAATTGTAGAACAGAACCCGGTTGAATTTTCAAAAAACTTTTCACAAAAATGCCACATCATGCCGGTCTGTAACAACGATTTTTCGAAGTAGGGTCGAAAATCGACGAAAAAAGTGCGAAAAAAGTTCAAATTTCTCTGAAATTGTTGGAAAAAGTTATGAAATCGGGAAGAGCCTAAGGTTACTTAACAGATTTCATAAGAAAAAGTTCCAAAAAACCTAATTTTTTGGGAAATTTCTCGAATTTTATGCAAAAATTTCGACTAAAAAAATTTCCTTCCAAAATTTCAAGAAAAATATAAATAAGTTTTCTAGGAATGCGTCATTGGTGGCATATCGAGGACGAGAGGATTCTTCAAAGATGGTTCATGGACGATTCCAGTCAAATTCGACAACAAAAGGATGGAAACTTAGATGGAAAATGCCTCAAAATCGGGATGTCGAATTGGAGACGGATTCAGATGAGGACGATCGATTCGAAGGAGTGGAAGTCAGTTTATTTCCATTTCAATCCTTGAGGACGCTTAGATTTTGAGAATTAGGTTTCAGGTGGTAAGTTTATGCGCTGGGGTTTCCGATTACTGTACTTAGTTTTTTTGGTGCTTGGGGGAAATGCAAAGAGGTAAAAACAGGATGTCAGCAAATGCGCTCTCGTGAGAGATTAGAGAATGATCTGGGTCTCTCTACTTTCTTGCAACAGAGGTCCTTTTGCTGTATTGTAAAGACACCCAGAGTTCTTTTTGATTTCTCATTAGAGCGCATCTGCGTAGATCCTACTTTTCCTTTGTGGGGACGGGAAATAGGTATGGTTAGTTGGTTAAGGGATAGATCGCTTAGAGTACTGCTGAATGACTTGGCTCTATTGTAGTATTAGACTCGCGAACTTTACGCGCTTCACTGATCATGGCAGTTTCTGCCAACCAACATCTATTATTTTTCACTTTTTTGTTTTCTCCTTCATTTCTGCTCATTTTCCCCCCTTTTTTCTTTACTTTTTTCAACTGAGCAAAGCTACAATAGAGCCAAGCATTGTGAGATTATTGGGTTGAGAATTGAGATAATGAGTTAAGGAGGTACCTCAAAATGAGAGACATTCTGGCCTATAGCTGCATTATAGCTTGGCTTCAGAATCTATTTTCCAACATAATTTCAATTATTTTTTCATTTTTCTTGTGTAATCCGCTGGTCTTCACAATGGTCTTCACACAAAAAAGGTAAAGTAAAAAATAAACTACATTGTTATTACCGCACAAATTCTACATGATCAGCAAGGAATCGACCGATGGAAGGTAAACAAAAAAAATATTATTTCCAGGTTCTAGGTGTATGTTTTTTTTGTGTTTTTCTTTTGTAAAGGCCGACCGAAAAGGATAAGAAGAATTGAAGGAAATGCAACCGATGGATATTCATTTCTACAGTAGTAGAAACTGCAATCAAATAAGGATGTTTAGTCCTGGTGGTTTGATTGCACTAGTCTTCGAGACTAGAGCTAGAGTTTTCATTAGATCTTAGAACGATCTTTTGAAGTGTGTTGAACACACAGGTCAAATTGACCACTTGGACTTTTTTTATATACTTTTTGTGTTGTCTGGACTCTTTGTGTTTTTCAGATCTCTGATTTATTTTGGATATTCAATCATCTATGTCTTCAGTACTAATGATCACTTCAACAACTACATATTCACTATGTAATCCATTTTTCAGCTTATCAATTCTGCACAACCATTCCATTGTCTATAAAGAAGAAAATCATCGAAAGAAATGCCACTTCTCGCTAAAAGGACTTCAGCAACATCAACACTATGCCGGACTTAAATCCTTTTTTTTTCAGAAAATTTCATTCTTCAAATCGATCCAAATAACAAAAGTATCATTCAAGACGATTACCCTTCCTATTTCACAAGACTGCGAATAGAATCCAACTCATACTGAGGTTTTCCATCGTAATCCTAAACTTTTTCAGGCCTTTCAGATAAACCAAAAAAGAATCAATGCATCAGGATGCATCCCTTTTTACCAATTTTTCCACTTTTCATAATTTTTTTCTTCTTCTTTGTTTAGTTCTTGAGATACTTCTAGCATTTGCCAAATGTTCAAATTGTGTTCTAGTCTTCTTTTTCAAAGGCTCTGTTCCAATTTACTTGGACCTATTATTGGGTCCTGAAACCCAAACTAAAAGTCCCCCATCAAATTTTTCTTTAAGCTGGGATATTCTGAAACTAGCTGGCAAAATTGAATTCCACTAATTCCATGCTATTTTGAAAACAATAGTAAGAAGACTCATTTTGGTATTGAATAATTCAATTTTTATATCATCAAGGAAATATAACTCTTGCATTTGGCTATAGATCCATCGACCTCGTTTTAAATTTGTGAGGTTTTGACCATGAGTCCTTGAGTCCAAGGGTTTAGTCAAAGAAACTGGAACAGAGCTATTTTATCTCCTGTTTCTGTCTTTTCCTTTTGCTTCTTCTTACTCAAACACTAGAAAGCCTCGTAACGTCATGTTTTCTGAGATCGTCACTCCTTTTGTTTAATTGCCTATCTTTTTTTTTCACATTTTATTTTTCTTATTCTGTGTTGGTACTCCGGTCGCCTAATTTAAGGCATCCAGGCTTCGGCTGAGATAAAAATACCATCACAATTTTCCTTTTTTCTTTCTCATTATAGTGGTACAAAGGATAATAACTGGATGAATAGGATGTTCAAGAAACTTTCATTCCTCTAGTTATTATTCTTTGTTCCACTCTCGAATCAAAACTTGAAATAAAACATTGAATTTGCAGAAACTTGCGTCAACGTTCGTGACACTTCACTGCACACCCTTATCGACTTATTTGATTGTGAGTTTCAACTTTTTTTGGCTCTGAATCCAAACAGTTTGTATTTTCAGATGCAGCATCGTCAATCGTTCCGTAGAAATCAACATGTCCAAAACTTTCAGCTTGGAAGATTGATCAAGGATGGAAACATGACAGAGATCTGGTGCGGAACACAAAATGCCACTGGCGAAAGAGCAGTGGTAAAATTTCATGACAACGAGGACGCCATGAAGTTTGAAGTCGAGATTCTGACCAAGTTGAGAGGAATGTACAGTCCGAAGTTCTTGGAGTCCGGAACTGCTCAAGGCAAACACTTCCTCGGTAGGAAATTTTGTATCATTCTTCAAATACAAATCAACTTTTTTCAGCTATGGAATCGTACTCCGGTAACCTTGACGAGTTCTTGGACAAAAACGATGAGAAGGAGTTCACATGCACAAACGTCCAGCTCATCATGACGCAAGTCATTTCTGGTCTCGAGTTTATTCACAAGAACTTCATCATGCATGGAGACCTCACTTCTTCTCATGTCATGTTTTCTCATCCCATGGGAGTCGAGAGAAACGTGCTTGTTAAGCTTGTCGGACTTGAGAAAGCGAAGAAGTTTGATGTGATCGATGGAAAAGTGGTGGCGACAGGTTTGGACATGGAGTCAGTCAACAAAAAATGGGCAACCGCCGGGATGCTCTCAACCGGATCCATGAAGCCGATTGATGAAATCTATCAGGCCATCTACCTCCTCTGGCCTATGAATAATCTGTCCATGGACAGTTTCGAATCAGATGATGGTGGTTTCAGTGTCAAACTTGAGATGGTCAGTAGCACCAAGTTTTCTTAAGAAACATTGAACTCTTTTTTTCAGGCGATTTCTCCGATGAAGGCCATTCCTCGTCGCCTTCGTTGGCTCGCTTCATTCTTCACCAGTCTCGACGCCTTCGACACTGATGCATTGCCTACTTATCCGAAACTTCAGAAGGCCATCCTCACATGTGTCAGAGACACTAACAGAATGTGCCAGCTGCAGATGGTGGATACCGAGGGAATGCTTCATATCCAATAGTCAACTGGCACTTTCCCATTTTCTGTATTCTTGTCCCATTTCATCATTGGCTTTCTGAATCGCTAGGTTTGATTCAGTTCATTGTAGTTTTCTTCCTCCCGGCTCTATCATCACATGTATTCTTATTAACAGCGAATTATTGAACTGTATTCCTTATTGAGTCTTTTTGAATATGTATTAGCATATTTCTGATCGAGTACAGACCTTCCCATATTTCTTTCATCATAAGATTCCAGACATTCCCGTATTCATATTAACCACGTATCATTATGTCTTTCCCGTATTCTTATTTTCATGACTTTTGTGTTTCTGGAATTGAGCCCCCCATATGTGTCTTATGTCATTTCATTGGTTCCATATATTCATTTTATTTGTCCTAGGATGTCTGTGTTTCTGGATTCTTCTAGAATCCCCTCTACTTGTTCTGTATGTAAATAGTTTCCGCTCGTAGTCTACTTGAAAAAAAATAAAAAATCCAAAAAAATTAAATGTTCTTGTTTATTTCTCTGGAAAATATATGGTCGTCTTAACAGACATCCAAAATTTCGAAAATTTTTTTATCTTTTATCATCATTACCTTTTGCTCTTTCTGTGTTGGTATGTCGGTCGCCAATTCATTGGCATCCAGGCTTCGGCTGAGACAAATAATACCATCACACTTTTTTTATTTTCTCTTCCTGATGATAGTGGTGCAAAGGATAAGAACACATTCTATTGAACTAGTACTTATCCTTTGTGCCACTATAATTTTCAACCTTATATTTTGTTTTTAGAGACGTCCTCTTCTCTCCACTGCATTCAGTCTCATTATGATGTGAGTTTTGACGGGGTGTGGGGCTCAGTTTAAAATGGGATAGTGGGAGATTGTGTAGGAAACAAACATAATTTCAGGGACCCTATCAATTTCAAAGCCGGAGGCTTGATCAACCAACGCTACCGTGTCGTTTCTCGTATTGGATTTGGATCGTTCGCTTCCGCGTTTCGAGTCGCTGACACCAAGGACGGTGATGTGGAAAAGGTGTGCAAGACGACACGGATTTCTGAAGATCCTACCAACAAGCACGAGATGGAAGTGGTCGCATTGAAAGGATGTCTTGGGCTCACTCGTTGGCCTCAGATTTCCGATCATTTTGCCACCAAAAGTTTCAAGACTATTGGTGAGTTTTTTTTGAGTTTTTGAGAGTCTAGTCAACATTTTTCTTCAGTTCTGAGCCTCGAAGGAGAGTCCATCTATGATGTCCTCGAGAGGAACACACCATCTCGTTTCTCCACTGCAAACATCTTGCGCCTCACCTTCGGAATCTTCGACGCCCTTCAGACACTTCACAGTGTAGGACATCGTGACATTACACAGGAAAATGTCATGCTCAAAAAAGTCAAGGAGGTAAGATTTCAGAAGATTTTCTCTAAATAAGTTGGTATTTCCAGGGGGTCGTGGTAAAGATGATCGATCTTGGCAACAGCGCCAAAATCGATCCACCTTCGAAGTGTACGTACAATTCGATGAACACGAGCCTGCATGTGATGAAGACTCAGTTGTACACGCCTTATGACGATTTGATTTCGGCAATCTATTTGCTCATCCAGCTCTCCGGAACCGAGCCATTTGATCTGAAAATTCCATTGCTTCAGGCCAAGGAAAAACTGGTGAGTTTGAAATTTACATACAATTTGAAAGAATAACTAATTTTCAGCATTCCCATCCGTCTACTTGCCTTGATGAGACTCTTTGGTGGCTCGGAGACATCATTTCCCTCGTTGATCAGCTCAAGACTGAGAATACGTCACAGATGACAGCCATCTGGAGCAAACTGGAGAACGCGATCCCAAAAGTCTCTCCATATTCTCCAATCACCTTCAAAACTGTCGCCGGAAAAGTCATTGTGGACTGATCGGTTTGAGTTGTGTAGAAGACTGGATACTCTTCATTTGTGTGTATTAAATTTTCTTTCCAGCTCTATCATCATTTCCCCTTTCATTCATCTCGTGTTAACTATTTGCTCTCCATTTCCAACGTCTGGATTAAGTTCCTATTTTTCTTTCCCCAGCTTTATTATCATAAGTATTCTCATTCACCACAAATCATAACTTTACATGTGATCCTTCTTTTGTATTTTCATATTTGAATTAGAAGCTTATTGATTATAATAGTTCCCATAAAATTAGTCCTGATGACTACAACTGAATAGTCCATTTACCCATTTCAATTCTGTCATATGATTTCTGTGCCCCTGGATTTGTATTGAGTCCCCCCTACTCGTTCTATCAATGTACATAGATTCCGCTCGTATCCTACTCGTGAAAAAATGAATAAAAATCCAAAAAAATTAAATGTTCTTGTTTATTTCTCTGAAAAATATATGGTCGTCTTAACAGACATCCAAAAATTTCTGTGTGAAAGGGAAAATTACCATTTCAAATTTTTCAGCCTTATACATTCTTAACAATCGTTCAACTGTCTATAAAGAAGAATATCATTGAGCGAAATGCCACTTCTCGATTTAAAAGGACTTCAGCAACTTCAAAAAGTTACAAGACAATCGGTGAGTACTTTTTGAGTTTTTGAGAGTCTAGTCAACATTATTCTTCCGTATCGTTGGGGAAGGCAAGTCGATTTTTGATGTCCTCGAGAGGAAAACACCATCGACAACATATTGCGCCTCACCTACGGCATCCTTGACGCCCTTCACACTCTCCAGACTGTTGGATACCTTCATCATGACATTAAAAAGGATAATGTCACGTTAAAGAGAGTCAATGAGGTAAGATTTCAGAAGATTTTCTCTAAATAAGTTGGTATTTCCAGGGAGTCGTGTTCAAGATGATCGATCTGGGCAACTACGCCAAAATCGATCCGCCTCCCAAGCGTCTTTACAATTTTTGGAACACGAGCTTACATGTGTTGAAGATGCGCATCTACACTTCACACGATGATCTGATTTCGGCTCTCTATCTGATCATCCAGCTCTCCGGAACCGAGCCATTTGAATCGAAGGTGCCGTTGCTCCAGGCAAAGGAGAAACTTGTGAGATTGAAATTTACATACTATTCGAGAGAATAACTGATTTTCCGCATTCCCATCCGTCTTCCACTGAACCTTCCAGAGTATCCATCAAAACAGAAACAAGGACAACGTCAGAAAAAAGACAACGCTAGGACTTCTACGCTACCCGAGAACATGGGAATCGACCTACGGACTATGGGCTCAACATGTCCCATAGCCACTGAACCTTCCAGAGTATCCATCAAATCAGAAAAAAGGACAACGACAAAAACACAAAAAGGGACAACGTTAAGACTTTTACTCCATACGAGAACATAGGAATCGACCTACGGACTATGGGCTCAACATGTCCCATAGCCACTGAACCTTCCAGAGTATCCATCAAATCAGATAAAAGGACAACGACAAAAACACAAAAAGGGACAACGTTAAGACTTCTACTCCATCCGAGAACATAGGAATCGACCTACGGACTATGGGCTCAACATGTCCCATAGCCACTGAACCTTCCAGAGTATCCATCAAAACACAAACAAGGACAACGTCAGAAAAAAGACAACGCTAGGACTTCTACGCTATCCGAGAACATGGGAATCGACCTACGGACTATGGGCTCAACATGTCCCATAGCCACTAAACCTTCCAGAGTATCCATCAAATCAGATAAAAGGACAACGACAAAAACACAAAAAGGGACGAGTAAAGACTTCGATTTGAAATCCGAGGAACGAAAGGTCATATAATTCAAAATGTTTTTGCGGTGCAATTTGAGATTCCCTCAAATTCACTAGATACACGTTGTCTCCAATCTTCCCTCTTTATAGTCATGTGAAATACTAGACAAGTTTTGAAAGGATAAACAGACGTTTTACGAGCATGTTTGTTATTCTTGTGGGTCTAATTAGGCTTCCACTCCTTGTCCTTCAGTATTTTGCTGACACACACCCGCAGAAAACCGAATCGAAAAATAACCGGGGAACAAGATTTTGAAATAAGTTGTGTGCTCGGCAATTAAAATGGGACATGAGTTAATCGAAAACGAAAACAAAATTACGAACAAAGCTCACCTCTTCCACAATCGGGAACATGTTTTGCAGATCGTCACGGTAGTGCTTGCTCTTCATGACCCCCTTGCGAGCTCGCATCAAGTTGATGTTTCCTCGAAGGGTGTTGATCTCTCGATTGTGAGCCAAGATCCGGTTGGGCTGAGCATGGTTCCAGCTGGGGAAAGTGTTGGTGGAGAACCGCGAGTGAACCAGAGCCAAATGTGTTTGGTATTCCGGATTCGTCAGATCCTCGTAGTACTTGAACAACTGGTGGGTGTTGAATTGTCCTTTGTAGACGATAATAGATGTGGACAGCGAGCAGACCCAGCATTCAACTTCTTGTTTGGTGATGCAGGTGACGGCTTGTTTGCGAAGAAGGTAGACGCTTCTTTCAAACTTGGCCTGATCTCTTTCCGCGTAGTCAGCACTGACGAAAACCTGGCGGATCAGTGGCTCCGTCTTTCTGGCTTCCTCTCCGATGCAATCCCGGTTTGTTTCCAGCATACGCTAGGATGACGCGAAGTCCACACGCACGGACGAGATCCTGGGAGGTTTCCTTAACCTGCTTGTATGATTCTTCCTCGAGGAACAAGATTCTTGTGGCGTGTTGCCCAAGTGGCAGGAGGTAGGATCCGTCTCGTCTGAAAAAAGGATATTTGTTTGATGTGAAACAAAAATTTTTCAGAATTCAAGATATCAAAAGTTCTAATCATTTCTAGGAAAAAGTGAGCCACGAAACATAGACCAGACAACACCAAGGTTGGAAATGTGACTTACTATCAAATTCTCAATGAAGCGCTGTGTAACATTAAGTACTGTGCAAGTGAAAAAACTCACTCCTTGACAGATTTCCTGTACAGGTCATCTGGGATCGCCGTCAACACTCCCGCACCGTCTCCCGAGTCGTTGTTGCATCCGCATGCTCCGCGATGAGCCATTTTCTCCAGCATGGTCCGAACGTCCGACATGATCTTGGTCGATGTTGTTCCCTTGATGGAGCACACGAATCCAACTCCGCAGGCATTTCGCTCAAGCTGTGGAAGCCACAATCCAGTTTGGGCAGCTTATTGTTGCTGTTCCTCGGTTGGAATAACCATTTTTCGACCGTTAGCTTGGTAATGTACACTTTACCTGGAAAAAAAACGTTGTTGAGGGTACTTTATGACAGTGGAAGAAGAGAAGAAAGGAAAGATGATGTGAGAGGATGGATATGATAACCAGATTTTTGATGAGAAGAGACAAAACAAATAAGTGGAACTGATTGGCTGAGAAAAGAAGGAGAGAAGAAGAAGAAACATTATCGAAAACGTTCTAAAATGGGTATGTCTATCTGGGGTTTTTTCCATTAGATTAATGGTCATGCGGCAGAAATCAGACTAAACAGTGACGAATTCCAAAGGATGAAACGAATTATCTTCGAAAAACTGATAAAACTAGATGATGTTATCGCTAAACTATGTGAAAATAAAGCTGAAACTAAGTAAAATGCCCACGCGGCCCTTTATAATCAACGAAAACAAAAAGAAAGCAAAATCTACAACAAACTATCGAAAAATGGAGAAGAACAAGAAAGAAAAAAACAATACGACCGATCACGACGAAAAAAATGAGGAAGAATGAACGGTGTGCGCCCTCGGACCAACGAAACTTCCACAAAAACAACTGTTTTTGTGCGCGGGGGGAGAGGTCAAATGCGAGAGAGTATACACCCTTGAAGAGACGCAGAGAAACATGACGGGGAAAGTGTGGACGGGAGGAGGGGGAGAGAGTGTGCGAGGGAGAGAGACGCAGACAGCCCCATTCCCACACACACCTCCCATTTGTTTATTTTCCCAAGAGCGAATTCCAAATTTAAAACTCTTCACATTTATCTCCCCTGTGTCCTCGGCGACCGCATTTGACCGTTGCGCGTTGTTAACCAATCAATAAATTTCCACGGCCGTAAATCTATCCAACTTCATTCATTTTTTATCATTCCCTCGTTCATGTTGGTGACCATGAAATTTTTCATTTTCTTCTTTTTATCGATTTTCCCCTTTTTTGCATATTAAATTTTTTTGAACTTTCAGACGCTTCGACACACAAGCCAACCAGAAGGAATATGTCAAAAAAGTGAAAAATGTCTTTCTAGGAGACGTCAGGATATCAGGAGCCACTACAAAGATATCAAAAGGTATGCGGGGGTACTTATGGGAGGGGGGGTGTGTTTTAGAATAAGAACTGAAGGAAATTCGGGCAAAATGGATAAATAGAAAGTTCATGGGGTTAACAAGCTGATAGTACCGAGTCTTGAGTGAAATGAGCAAATTGCTAGCTTGCTCGATAACCTCACGCTTCTGCGAAAGGATAGAAGTTGTACTGAATTATTTTATTTTAATTGTTTTTCTATTTAATTGTTTTGCTTTTTTTCGTAGCTTTGTTATATTGAGCCACCAGAACCAATCGAGAACGATGGAACAAACAGAACAACAAAGTTGAAGTAAGGTGATCGTCGTTGATCATTGAAAGTGAGGTGATCCCATGATGAGCTGACAAGAGAAGAGGTCAGGGACCCTCCGGAAAGCGGGCTGGCAAGAGAAGATGTCAGGGACCCTTCGGAGAGCGGGCTGGCAAGAGAAGATGTCAGGGACCCTCCGAAGAGCGGGCTGGCAAACGAAGATGTCAGGGACCCTCCGGAGAGCGGGCTGGCAAGAGAAGATGTTAGGGACCCTCCGGAGAGCGGGCTGGCAAGAGAAGGTGTCAGGGACCCTTCGGAGAGCGGGCTGGCAAGAGAAGATGTCAGGGACCCTCCGGAGAGCGGGCTGGCAAGAGAAGATGTCAGGGACCCTTCGGAGAGCGGGCTGGCAAGAGAAGATGTCAGGGACCCTCCGGAGAGCGGGCTGGCAAGAGAAGATGTTAGGGACCCTCCGGAGAGCGGGCTGGCAAACGAAGATGTCAGGGACCCTTCGGAGAGCGGGCTGGCAAGAGAAGATGTTAGGGACCCTCCGGAGAGCGGGCTGGCAAGAGAAGATGTCAGGGACCCTCCAAAGAGCGGGCTGGCAAACGAAGATGTCAGGGACCCTCCGGAGAGCGGGCTGGCAAGAGAAGATGTCAGGGACCCTCCGGAGAGCGGGCTGGCAAGAGAAGATGTCAGGGACCCTTCGGAGAGCGGGCTGGCAAGAGAAGATGTCAGGGACCCTCCGGAGAGCGGGCTGGCAAGAGAAGATGTCAGGGACCCTCCGAAGAGCGGGCTGGCAAACGAAGATGTCAGGGACCCTCCGGAGAGCGGGCTGGCAAGAGAAGATGTTAGGGACCCTCCGGAGAGCGGGCTGGCAAGAGAAGGTGTCAGGGACCCTTCGGAGAGCGGGCTGGCAAGAGAAGATGTCAGGGACCCTCCGGAGAGCGGGCTGGCAAGAGAAGATGTCAGGGACCCTTCGGAGAGCGGGCTGGCAAGAGAAGATGTCAGGGACCCTCCAAAGAGCGGGCTGGCAAACGAAGATGTCAGGGACCCTCCGGAGAGCGGGCTGGCAAGAGAAGATGTCAGGGACCCTCCAAAGAGCGGGCTGGCAAACGAAGATGTCAGGGACCCTCCGGAGAGCGGGCTGGCAAGAGAAGATGTCAGGGACCCTCCGGAGAGCGGGCTGGCAAGAGAAGATGTCAGGGACCCTCCAAAGAGCGGGCTGGCAAACGAAGATGTCAGGGACCCTCCGGAGAGCGAGCTGGCAAGAGAAGATGTCAGGGACCCTCCAAAGAGCGGGCTGGCAAACGAAGATGTCAGGGACCCTCCGGAGAGCGGGCTGGCAAGAGAAGATGTCAGGGACCCTCCGGAGAGCGGGCTGGCAAGAGAAGATGTCAGGGACCCTTCGGAGAGCGGGCTGGCAAGAGAAGATGTCAGGGACCCTCCGGAGAGCGGGCTGGCAAGAGAAGATGTCAGGGACCCTTCGGAGAGCGGGCTGGCAAGAGAAGATGTCAGGGACCCTTCGGAGAGCGGGCTGGCAAGAGAAGATGTCAGGGACCCTCCAAAGAGCGGGCTGGCAAACGAAGATGTCAGGGACCCTCCGGAAAGCGGGCTGGCAAGAGAAGATGTTAGGGACCCTCCGGAGAGCGGGCTGGCAAGAGAAGGTGTCAGGGACCCTTCGGAGAGCGGGCTGGCAAGAGAAGATGTCAGGGACCCTTCGGAGAGCGGGCTGGCAAGAGAAGATGTCAGGGACCCTCCGGAGAGCGGGCTGGCAAGAAAAGATGTCAGGGACCCTCCGGAGAGCGGGCTGGCAAGAGAAGATGTCAGGGACCCTCCGGAAAGCGGGCTGGCAAGAGAAGATGTCAGGGACCCTCCAAAGAGCGGGCTGGCAAACGAAGATGTCAGGGACCCTCCGGAGAGCGGGCTGGCAAGAGAAGATGTCAGGGACCCTCCGGAGAGCGGGCTGGCAAGAGAAGATGTCAGGGACCCTTCGGAGAGCGGGCTGGCAAGAGAAGATGTCAGGGACCCTCCGGAGAGCGGGCTGGCAAGAGAAGATGTTAGGGACCCTCCGGAGAGCGGGCTGGCAAACGAAGATGTCAGGGACCCTTCGGAGAGCGGGCTGGCAAGAGAAGATGTCAGGGACCCTCCAAAGAGCGGGCTGGCAAACGAAGATGTCAGGGACCCTCCGGAAAGCGGGCTGGCAAGAGAAGATGTCAGGGACCCTCCGGAGAGCGGGCTGGCAAGAGAAGATGTCAGGGACCCTCCGGAGAGCGGGCTGGCAAGAGAAGATGTCAGGGACCCTCCGGAGAGCGGGCTGACAAGAGAAGATGTTAGGGACCCTCCGGAGAGCGGGCTGGCAAGAGAAGATGTCAGGGACCCTCCGGAGAGCGGGCTGGCAAGAGAAGATGTCAGGGACCCTCCAAAGAGCGGGCTGGCAAACGAAGATGTCAGGGACCCTCCGGAGAGCGGGCTGGCAAGAGAAGATGTCAGGGACCCTCCAAAGAGCGGGCTGGCAAACGAAGATGTCAGGGACCCTCCGGAGAGCGGGCTGGCAAGAGAAGATGCCAGGGACCCTCCGGAGAGCGGGCTGGCAAGAGAAGATGTCAGGGACCCTCCAAAGAGCGGGCTGGCAAACGAAGATGTCAGGGACCCTCCGGAGAGCGGGCTGGCAAGAGAAGATGTCAGGGACCCTCCGGAGAGCGGGCTGGCAAGAGAAGATGTCAGGGACCCTCCGGAGAGCGGGCTGGCAAGAGAAGATGTTAGGGACCCTCCGGAGAGCGGGCTGGCAAGAGAAGATGTCAGGGACCCTCCGGAGAGCGGGCTGGCAAGAGAAGATGTCAGGGACCCTCCAAAGAGCGGGCTGGCAAACGAAGATGTCAGGGACCCTCCGGAAAGCGGGCTGGCAAGAGAAGATGTCAGGGACCCTCCAAAGAGCGGGCTGGCAAACGAAGATGTCAGGGACCCTCCGGAGAGCGGGCTGGCAAACGAAGATGTCAGGGACCCTCCGGAGAGCGGGCTGGCAAGAGAAGATGTTAGGGACCCTCCGGAGAGCGGGCTGGCAAGAGAAGATGTCAGGGACCCTCCGGAGAGCGGGCTGGCAAGAGAAGATGTTAGGGACCCTCCGGAGAGCGGGCTGGCAAGAGAAGATGTCAGGGACCCTCCGGAGAGCGGGCTGGCAAGAGAAGATGTCAGGGACCCTCCAAAGAGCGGGCTGGCAAACGAAGATGTCAGGGACCCTCCGGAAAGCGGGCTGGCAAGAGAAGATGTCAGGGACCCTCCAAAGAGCGGGCTGGCAAACGAAGATGTCAGGGACCCTCCGGAGAGCGGGCTGGCAAGAGAAGATGTCAGGGACCCTCCGGAGAGCGGGCTGGCAAGAGAAGATGTCAGGGACCCTCCGGAGAGCGGGCTGGCAAGAGAAGATGTCAGGGACCCTCCAAAGAGCGGGCTGGCAAACGAAGATGTCAGGGACCCTCCGGAAAGCGGGCTGGCAAGAGAAGATGTCAGGGACCCTCCGGACAGCGGGCTGGCAAAAGAAGATGTCAGGGACCCTCCGGAGAGCGGGCTGGCAAGAGAAGATGTCAGGGACCCTCCGGAGAGCGGGCTGGCAAGAGAAGATGTCAGGGACTCTCCAAAGAGCGGGCTGGCAAACGAAGATGTCAGGGACCCTCCGGAAAGCGGGCTAGCAAGAGAAGATGTCAGGGACCCTCCGGAGAGCGGGCTGGCAAGAGAAGATTTCAGGGACCCTCCGAAGAGCGGGCTGGCAAGAGAAGATGTTAGGGACCCTCCGGAGAGCGGGCTGGCAAGAGAAGATGTCAGGGACCCTCCGGAGAGCGGGCTGGCAAGAGAAGATGTCAGGGACCCTCCGGAGAGCGGGCTGGCAAGAGAAGATGTCAGGGACCCTCCGGAGAGCGGGCTGGCAAGAGAAGATGTCAGGGACCCTCCGGAGAGCGGGCTGGCAAGAGAAGATGTCAGGGACCCTTCGGAGAGCGGGCTGGCAAGAGAAGATGTCAGGGACCCTCCAAAGAGCGGGCTGGCAAACGAAGATGTCAGGGACCCTCCGGAAAGCGGGCTGGCAAGAGAAGATGTCAGGGACCCTCCAAAGAGCGGGCTGGCAAACGAAGATGTCAGGGACCCTCCGGAGAGCGGGCTGGCAAGAGAAGATGTCAGGGACCCTCCGGAGAGCGTGCTGGCAAGAGAAGATGTCAGGGACCCTCCAAAGAGCGGGCTGGCAAACGAAGATGTCAGGGACCCTCCGGAGAGCGGGCTGGCAAGAGAAGATGTCAGGGACCCTCCGGAGAGCGGGCTGGCAAGAGAAGATGTCAGGGACCCTCCGGAGAGCGGGCTGGCAAGAGAAGATGTTAGGGACCCTCCGGAGAGCGGGCTGGCAAGAGAAGATGTCAGGGACCCTCCGGAGAGCGGGCTGGCAAGAGAAGATGTCAGGGACCCTCCGGAGAGCGGGCTGGCAAGAGAAGATGTTAGGGACCCTCCGGAGAGCGGGCTGGCAAGAGAAGATGTCAGGGACCCTCCAAAGAGCGGGCTGGCAAACGAAGATGTCAGGGACCCTCCGGAGAGCGGGCTGGCAAGAGAAGATGTCAGGGACCCTCCGGAGAGCGGGCTGGCAAGAGAAGATGTTAGGGACCCTCCGGAGAGCGGGCTGGCAAGAGAAGATGTCAGGGACCCTCCGGAGAGCGGGCTGGCAAGAGAAGATGTCAGGGACCCTCCAAAGAGCGGGCTGGCAAACGAAGATGTCAGGGACCCTCCGGAAAGCGGGCTGGCAAGAGAAGATGTCAGCGACCCTCCAAAGAGCGGGCTGGCAAACGAAGATGTCAGGGACCCTCCGGAGAGCGGGCTGGCAAGAGAAGATGTCAGGGACCCTCCGGAGAGCGGGCTGGCAAGAGAAGATGTTAGGGACCCTCCGGAGAGCGGGCTGGCAAGAGAAGATGTCAGGGACCCTCCGGAGAGCGGGCTGGCAAGAGAAGATGTCAGGGACCCTCCAAAGAGCGGGCTGGCAAACGAAGATGTCAGGGACCCTCCGGAAAGCGGGCTGGCAAGAGAAGATGTCAGCGACCCTCCAAAGAGCGGGCTGGCAAACGAAGATGTCAGGGACCCTCCGGAGAGCGGGCTGGCAAGAGAAGATGTCAGGGACCCTCCAAAGAGCGGGCTGGCAAACGAAGATGTCAGGGACCCTCCGGAGAGCGGGCTGGCAAGAGAAGATGTCAGGGACCCTCCGGAGAGCGGGCTGGCAAGAGAAGATGTCAGGGACCCTCCGGAGAGCGGGCTGGCAAGAGAAGATGTCAGGGACTCTCCAAAGAGCGGGCTGGCAAACGAAGATGTCAGGGACCCTCCGGAGAGCGGGCTAGCAAGAGAAGATGTCAGGGACCCTCCGGAGAGCGGGCTGGCAAGAGAAGATTTCAGGGACCCTCCGAAGAGCGGGCTGGCAAGAGAAGATGTTAGGGACCCTCCGGAGAGCGGGCTGGCAAGAGAAGATGTCAGGGACCCTCCGGAGAGCGGGCTGGCAAGAGAAGATGTCAGGGACCCTCCGGAGAGCGGGCTGGCAAGAGAAGATGTCAGGGACCCTCCGGAGAGCGGGCTGGCAAGAGAAGATGTCAGGGACCCTCCGGAGAGCGGGCTGGCAAGAGAAGATGTCAGGGACCCTTCGGAGAGCGGGCTGGCAAGAGAAGATGTCAGGGACCCTCCAAAGAGCGGGCTGGCAAACGAAGATGTCAGGGACCCTCCGGAAAGCGGGCTGGCAAGAGAAGATGTCAGGGACCCTCCAAAGAGCGGGCTGGCAAACGAAGATGTCAGGGACCCTCCGGAGAGCGGGCTGGCAAGAGAAGATGTCAGGGACCCTCCGGAGAGCGTGCTGGCAAGAGAAGATGTCAGGGACCCTCCAAAGAGCGGGCTGGCAAACGAAGATGTCAGGGACCCTCCGGAGAGCGGGCTGGCAAGAGAAGATGTCAGGGACCCTCCGGAGAGCGGGCTGGCAAGAGAAGATGTCAGGGACCCTCCGGAGAGCGGGCTGGCAAGAGAAGATGTTAGGGACCCTCCGGAGAGCGGGCTGGCAAGAGAAGATGTCAGGGACCCTCCGGAGAGCGGGCTGGCAAGAGAAGATGTCAGGGACCCTCCGGAGAGCGGGCTGGCAAGAGAAGATGTTAGGGACCCTCCGGAGAGCGGGCTGGCAAGAGAAGATGTCAGGGACCCTCCAAAGAGCGGGCTGGCAAACGAAGATGTCAGGGACCCTCCGGAGAGCGGGCTGGCAAGAGAAGATGTCAGGGACCCTCCGGAGAGCGGGCTGGCAAGAGAAGATGTTAGGGACCCTCCGGAGAGCGGGCTGGCAAGAGAAGATGTCAGGGACCCTCCGGAGAGCGGGCTGGCAAGAGAAGATGTCAGGGACCCTCCAAAGAGCGGGCTGGCAAACGAAGATGTCAGGGACCCTCCGGAAAGCGGGCTGGCAAGAGAAGATGTCAGCGACCCTCCAAAGAGCGGGCTGGCAAACGAAGATGTCAGGGACCCTCCGGAGAGCGGGCTGGCAAGAGAAGATGTCAGGGACCCTCCGGAGAGCGGGCTGGCAAGAGAAGATGTTAGGGACCCTCCGGAGAGCGGGCTGGCAAGAGAAGATGTCAGGGACCCTCCGGAGAGCGGGCTGGCAAGAGAAGATGTCAGGGACCCTCCAAAGAGCGGGCTGGCAAACGAAGATGTCAGGGACCCTCCGGAAAGCGGGCTGGCAAGAGAAGATGTCAGCGACCCTCCAAAGAGCGGGCTGGCAAACGAAGATGTCAGGGACCCTCCGGAGAGCGGGCTGGCAAGAGAAGATGTCAGGGACCCTCCAAAGAGCGGGCTGGCAAACGAAGATGTCAGGGACCCTCCGGAGAGCGGGCTGGCAAGAGAAGATGTCAGGGACCCTCCGGAGAGCGGGCTGGCAAGAGAAGATGTCAGGGACCCTCCGGAGAGCGGGCTGGCAAGAGAAGATGTTAGGGACCCTCCGGAGAGCGGGCTGGCAAGAGAAGATGTCAGGGACCCTCCGGAGAGCGGGCTGGCAAGAGAAGATGTCAGGGACCCTCCAAAGAGCGGGCTGGCAAACGAAGATGTCAGGGACCCTCCGGAAAGCGGGCTGGCAAGAGAAGATGTCAGGGACCCTCCAAAGAGCGGGCTGGCAAACGAAGATGTCAGGGACCCTCCGGAGAGCGGGCTGGCAAACGAAGATGTCAGGGACCCTCCGGAGAGCGGGCTGGCAAGAGAAGATGTTAGGGACCCTCCGGAGAGCGGGCTGGCAAGAGAAGATGTCAGGGACCCTCCGGAGAGCGGGCTGGCAAGAGAAGATGTTAGGGACCCTCCGGAGAGCGGGCTGGCAAGAGAAGATGTCAGGGACCCTCCGGAGAGCGGGCTGGCAAGAGAAGATGTCAGGGACCCTCCAAAGAGCGGGCTGGCAAACGAAGATGTCAGGGACCCTCCGGAAAGCGGGCTGGCAAGAGAAGATGTCAGGGACCCTCCAAAGAGCGGGCTGGCAAACGAAGATGTCAGGGACCCTCCGGAGAGCGGGCTGGCAAGAGAAGATGTCAGGGACCCTCCGGAGAGCGGGCTGGCAAGAGAAGATGTTAGGGACCCTCCGGAGAGCGGGCTGGCAAGAGAAGATGTCAGGGACCCTCCGGAGAGCGGGCTGGCAAGAGAAGATGTCAGGGACCCTCCAAAGAGCGGGCTGGCAAACGAAGATGTCAGGGACCCTCCGGAAAGCGGGCTGGCAAGAGAAGATGTCAGGGACCCTCCGGACAGCGGGCTGGCAAAAGAAGATGTCAGGGACCCTCCGGAGAGCGGGCTGGCAAGAGAAGATGTCAGGGACCCTCCGGAGAGCGGGCTGGCAAGAGAAGATGTCAGGGACCCTCCAAAGAGCGGGCTGGCAAACGAAGATGTCAGGGACCCTCCGGAGAGCGGGCTAGCAAGAGAAGATGTCAGGGACCCTCCGGAGAGCGGGCTGGCAAGAGAAGATTTCAGGGACCCTCCGAAGAGCGGGCTGGCAAGAGAAGATGTTAGGGACCCTCCGGAGAGCGGGCTGGCAAGAGAAGATGTCAGGGACCCTTCGGAGAGCGGGCTGGCAAGAGAAGATGTCAGGGACCCTCCGGAGAGCGGGCTGGCAAGAGAAGATGTCAGGGACCCTTCGGAGAGCGGGCTGGCAAGAGAAGATGTCAGGGACCCTTCGGAGAGCGGGCTGGCAAGAGAAGATGTCAGGGACCCTCCAAAGAGCGGGCTGGCAAACGAAGATGTCAGAGACCCTCCGGAAAGCGGGCTGGCAAGAGAAGATGTTAGGGACCCTCCGGAGAGCGGGCTGGCAAGAGAAGGTGTCAGGGACCCTTCGGAGAGCGGGCTGGCAAGAGAAGATGTCAGGGACCCTTCGGAGAGCGGGCTGGCAAGAGAAGATGTCAGGGACCCTCCGGAGAGCGGGCTGGCAAGAGAAGATGTCAGGGACCCTCCGGAGAGCGGGCTGGCAAGAGAAGATGTTAGGGACCCTCCGGAGAGCGGGCTGGCAAACGAAGATGTCAGGGACCCTTCGGAGAGCGGGCTGGCAAGAGAAGATGTCAGGGACCCTCCGGAGAGCGGGCTGGCAAGAGAAGATGTCAGGGACCCTTCGGAGAGCGGGCTGGCAAGAGAAGATGTCAGGGACCCTCCGGAGAGCGGGCTGGCAAGAGAAGATGTCAGGGACCCTTCGGAGAGCGGGCTGGCAAGAGAAGATGTCAGGGACCCTCCGGAGAGCGGGCTGGCAAGAGAAGATGTCAGGGACCCTTCGGAGAGCGGGCTGGCAAGAGAAGATGTCAGGGACCCTCCGAAGAGCGGGCTGGCAAACGAAGATGTCAGGGACCCTCCGGAGAGCGGGCTGGCAAGAGAAGATGTTAGGGACCCTCCGGAGAGCGGGCTGGCAAGAGAAGGTGTCAGGGACCCTTCGGAGAGCGGGCTGGCAAGAGAAGATGTCAGGGACCCTCCGGAGAGCGGGCTGGCAAGAGAAGATGTCAGGGACCCTTCGGAGAGCGGGCTGGCAAGAGAAGATGTCAGGGACCCTCCGGAGAGCGGGCTGGCAAGAGAAGATGTTAGGGACCCTCCGGAGAGCGGGCTGGCAAACGAAGATGTCAGAGACCCTTCGGAGAGCGGGCTGGCAAGAGAAGATGTCAGGGACCCTCCAAAGAGCGGGCTGGCAAACGAAGATGTCAGGGACCCTCCGGAAAGCGGGCTGGCAAGAGAAGATGTCAGGGACCCTCCAAAGAGCGGGCTGGCAAACGAAGATGTCAGGGACCCTCCGGAGAGCGGGCTGGCAAGAGAAGATGTCAGGGACCCTCCGGAGAGCGGGCTGGCAAGAGAAGATGTCAGGGACCCTCCAAAGAGCGGGCTGGCAAACGAAGATGTCAGGGACCCTCCGGAGAGCGGGCTGGCAAGAGAAGATGTCAGGGACCCTCCGGAGAGCGGGCTGGCAAGAGAAGATGTCAGGGACCCTCCGGAGAGCGGGCTGGCAAGAGAAGATGTCAGGGACCCCCCGGAGAGCGGGCTGGCAAGAGAAGATGTTAGGGACCCTCCGGAGAGCGGGCTGACAAGAGAAGATGTCAGGGACCCCCCGGAGAGCGGGCTGGCAAGAGAAGATGTCAGGGACCCTCCGGAGAGCGGGCTGGCAAGAGAAGGTGTCAGGGACCCTCCAAAGAGCGGGCTGGCAAACGAAGATGTCAGGGACCCTCCGGAGAGCGGGCTGGCAAGAGAAGATGTCAGGGACCCTCCGGAGAGCGGGCTGGCAAGAGAAGATGTCAGGGACCCTCCGGAGAGCGGGCTGGCAAGAGAAGATGTCAGGGACCCTTCGGAGAGCGGGCTGGCAAGAGAAGATGTCAGGGACCCTTCGGAGAGCGGGCTGGCAAGAGAAGATGTCAGGGACCCTCCAAAGAGCGGGCTGGCAAACGAAGATGTCAGGGACCCTCCGGAAAGCGGGCTGGCAAGAGAAGATGTTAGGGACCCTCCGGAGAGCGGGCTGGCAAGAGAAGGTGTCAGGGACCCTTCGGAGAGCGGGCTGGCAAGAGAAGATGTCAGGGACCCTTCGGAGAGCGGGCTGGCAAGAGAAGATGTCAGGGACCCTCCGGAGAGCGGGCTGGCAAGAGAAGATGTCAGGGACCCTCCGGAGAGCGGGCTGGCAAGAGAAGATGTCAGAGACCCTCCGGAGAGCGGGCTGGCAAACGAAGATGTCAGGGACCCTCCGGAGAGCGGGCTGGCAAACGAAGATGTCAGGGACCCTTCGGAGAGCGGGCTGGCAAGAGAAGATGTCAGGGACCCTTCGGAGAGCGGGCTGGCAAGAGAAGATGTCAGAGACCCTCCGGAGAGCGGGCTGGCAAACGAAGATGTCAGGGACCCTCCGGAGAGCGGGCTGGCAAACGAAGATGTCAGGGACCCTTCGGAGAGCGGGCTGGCAAGAGAAGATGTCAGGGACCCTCCGGAGAGCGGGCTGGCAAACGAAGATGTCAGGGACCCTCCGGAGAGCGGGCTGGCAAACGAAGATGTCAGGGACCCTTCGGAGAGCGGGCTGGCAAGAGAAGATGTTAGGGACCCTCCGGAGAGCGGGCTGGCAAACGAAGATGTCAGGGACCCTCCGGAGAGCGGGCTGGCAAGAGAAGATGTTAGGGACCCTTCGGAGAGCGGGCTGGCAAGAGAAGATGTCAGGGACCCTCCGGAGAGCGGGCTGGCAAACGAAGATGTCAGGGACCCTCCGGAGAGCGGGCTGGCAAGAGAAGATGTCAGGGAGTTTGTTATTTAGAAATCGAAAAGAAAAAATATAGGTCAATAGTCAAGATCCAGAAAAAGGGAAGTGAAGTTTGAACTATCGGAATGCTATGTACAGCAATGCAATGACAACAATGACGCAGACAACAAAGAAGACACAAAAAGCCAGTTGAAGAAGACGAATTGCTAATCTGACAATCACTCTGAAAATGAAATTCACAGTCAACATTAAAGTATTTTTGATAACTAACCGACAACAACAAGGCAAACGATTGATCCTATATTCAATTCGTTGGCAAAAACTCTTCTGTCCCCAATACGGGTGTTGGCTCGGTGGTAGCGTTTCGATGTCGATTTCTGTCATCTGAAAATGCGAACCTTAGTTATAAAAAAGTAAGGAATATTAGATTGAATTGACTACTTTTCAATTTACTCACTTGTCTTGGGGCTCCTCTATCTATGTTGTCCATTGACTCGAAAAAGATATCGTCATGCTGTGTGACGAGAATCTGAAAGGGAGACACCACGAAATGTATTATTCTCTGTTTAAAATTACCGTCGGAAGGTTTCG
Source organism: Caenorhabditis sinica (assembly GCA_963932045.1). Taxonomy (NCBI): domain Eukaryota; kingdom Metazoa; phylum Nematoda; class Chromadorea; order Rhabditida; family Rhabditidae; genus Caenorhabditis; species Caenorhabditis sinica. The sequence continues at coordinate 22,636,381 of OZ009938.1, forward strand.
AGCTGGATTATTGGCCACTATTGCTTCCGAAGAAGGATTCAAAATCTGAAAAAAAATTGGTTTTGTTCCGTTTTTAAACGGTTATTAAAATCATTTGGATTGGATTCAACCAATGAACTGGGTTCAATGCGTTTATTGAGAAATCTGATTATGTTGCCAAATAAGCTTTGAGAGTTTGATTGAGAATCAAAAATTTTTTTTTTTGAAAAAAAAATGGAAAAAACAGTTCAAAGTACTAACCGTGTCATCTAGGATTTTGAGTGGACGAAGTGGTCTTAATTTTGGCACATCTAGATAATACATGGTGGACTTCTGCAAGTATTATTGATTTGAAAATGAAAAATAAACTAGTCTCTGTTTTTTCTATTTATTTCAGGTCTTGTTTAATCATAAAATAACAAAACGAACAGTTTTTATCTCTACAAGAACCTTCTTGAGATGTTTAAAGTTTATTATTACAAGAAGGCACTGAATTACGAGAGAATTTTCGGGAAGCCGGAAAACACCAAAGTCTATGACTAAGATATAAAAAAATGTTGTCATTTTTCTCACCTGTCCTTGAGCACTCATTGAGTGCACCACTATCGGAAGCCCAGAATCTATTCGGTTGGCCGAACGCGTTGGAGAAACTGGAGGAACTGCACGTTCTGGATTTTCGATTGGGACGATAACAGTTTCTACAGCAGGTGTGACGTGATTCTGGAAAAAATATATTTTTTTATCTATGCTACTCTCAAATAATAATCTCATATAGAATACTGAAAACAGCGATAATATAGTCTTGTTAATGACTAAGTTAAATATCCCTCAATCTTTAGAAATTTCGACTCTAAGAATCATTTGGTGGGATTCATTTGTTCATGTATAGTTTTTGTCAGTCTATCCCTCTATAAACCGCTTTTTCTAGCGGTCTAATCTCTTAGATAATTAGTCATGAAAGAGAAAAACAACATCAAAAGGTGAGAGCCCTTCTCATCATGAGACAGGTGCCGACCGACTAGACAATATTTCGAAAAGAGACGGAGAGCCCCCCACCCTCTCGTGCTCTTAATTAGGATTCCCAGAGGAAAAAAAAGGGAAAAGAAGAATAGAAGAGACTGGAACTTTTCAAATGTGAATAAAAAAGAGGAAAGGAAAAATTGGAACTGATAGGATCTGTGACTGGAAAGAGACCAAAAATTAGAAAGTCGATGTAAAATAGGAGCACTTAAATGAGCTATAACTGCTTGAAAGAAGTGAAAATATAGAGGTAGTAGACCTTTTTTGGTTAGGTCAAAAATACCACTAAAATCGGTTATTGTTAGGAATTCAATTTCAAATGCAAAATTTGAATATAGAAAACTTTAGACCTCACATTTGCATGAAAACGAAAAACACTGCGTTTTGTCTTTCATTGGATACGATTCTGAATAAACAACTCATTTTAACTTACCTGTACTACAGTACTTTGCTGTCCGCGCAGTCCTGGAAGCCCTGAAACCGGTCTTCTGATAGCATGGGCTGACGACTCCCGCAAAATTGATCGTTCTGGCTCGTCAATGGGAGCCAGACCGATTTCCGCTGCTCGGGCGGCGCGTTCCTGTAAAAATCAAAGTTGACCCATTTTTATTATGACGTCCGATTTTCAGAGAACATTTTGACATGGAATATCAATAAAAACATCAGCAACGTCTTAGATATATTCTAGAATTGTTGAGCTTTTTCGGACCCACAGCTTTTTCCTCTTTTGTGTAGTTCTCGTTTCTTTGGTGTATGACCCATTTTTAGGGCAGATAAGTCTCTCACAAAAAAAGAGATGCAGGCAGTCGGATTTTGTCTTGTCAATAACACAAAAGAAAAGGAAAATCAAAATCGAAAAAAGCTACTTTCACGGTAAGTCCCAAAAAAAGGGAGTAAGAGATGAGCTCCAAACATTCCTAGGAGTAAAAAAACGAACTCAGAAATGGAAAAGCTGGGAATGAAAATATTCCCGAGAAAATGTAACTGGATAACACTTCCGTCGAGATTGGAAGATTTGAGATGTAGGGAGAATGCTTTTTTTTTTGAAAATTACCTTCAATCGAGCACTCTGATTGATCACCAACGAGGCCGAAGATATTGGATGTGCCTGAAAATCAAATTACAAGTCTATTATGAGTGATAATATTTGTCTCACTTGTTCACCGCAATCCGAGACGGCATGAGTCTGAGGCAGGCCGTACATTGCTCGATACATGTCGCCGAAATTGGTGGAAATCGGAAGTCAATATGACAAAGAAGATAAACTGAGGAGGATGAAGACTAGAAGGTGTGAAAGCGAAGGGAAAATTAGTGTGATAAGGGTGGTGAAGAAGAAAAAGAAAAGGAGGGGAAGAAAAAGTGGGAGATGAGGAGTAAACGAGCAAATGGCAACGCGCCACTCTCTTTATGCTCATTAGCTGTCCCTGGAGGATGATCACGAGTGAAATTTGTAAAGATTGACAAGTCTAGAAAATTTTTCAAGAGAAAAATATCAGAATTATCAGCATTCTCGGGTAGTTTCGGTTACGTCATTCATCAAATTGAAATTTCAGAATCCTTCAGAATTTCAAAATCAGTGTGTCAAACAGTACAAATGAGTAAAATTTGATTTATTGGTGATTGATAAAAAAAAAATCAAAAGTCGGTTTTCTTGACAACGTTGGAGAGGTTCATGACAATTGTCGAGCTTTTGTATTTTTGGAGACGAGGAGGCTTCGGAGGTTTTGCCGATGTGTTTGTCCATTCCACTGCTTTTTTTTCTTCTTTTCGGTCGTCTGGTCCTTGGATATCAAAAGGTTTCGAACCTCTCTGTAAACATTGAACTCAATTTTACACTCAATCAGATTTTTAGATTTTCTGGCATTGGTTGACCAAATACATAGTTCAAAATTTGTCAAGACTAATGTAAATAAGGGAATCGCTATCTTATAAACAAAAATGTACAGGTTTCACCTAATAAAAAATTATTGGTAGAACCAAAGAAGGTCACAACTGTATTCCGCTATATTCTGTTCACATGTTTCGCTATTAGCTCAGAATATCATTCAAAAACATTAAACTTACCCGATAGCGGCATTCAAAAAGTGATCATCGTTCTTTCCGTCCTCCAAAAATCCAAACTTCTGAATCTCAAACCACTCGGCCAACTGAAAAAAAACCATATTTTTTAATGGGAATATAAGTAGGCTATACCTTCTCTCTAGAGGTTCCGAAGTATAATCCAATTTTACTCAGTTCGTTATCACTTGGAGAAGGTTCGTAGTGATAGAACTCTAGAAGTTTGCAGTATTCTTTCACAGAAAGAGAAGAGATTTTCTCGCATATTGGAGATAGTGGTGGTTTGACGAATGAACTATGTTTTTTTGGTAGTTCAGGCTCGTTGAACATCTTGGAGTTCTTCTTTTTTCTGTAAATTGAACATACATCCGAACATAGTTGACAAATAATAAGGTGAACTTCGAAATCATAACGTTATTTAGAAGACAGAAAGAGAACTCGATTCAACAGAAAATATTCCAAATGTAAAAATGGTCCCTTCTCCGAATCAAGAGACTCATCTCTGAATACTACCAATGTTTGCGTCTCTTCACTCTCCTCCACTATTTCATTTGCTCATGTAAATATTCGGTCTTATAAGCCCCTCCACACCCATAATTATCCTAACTTGCACCCAGCCCCTTTCCTCCTTTTCGAAATTTCTTCCCCCTTTGACACCTTATTCACTTTTATAAATGTGATCACTATACGATTTTCGCGTTTATAGTGTACCCATGTACTCAGCTTTGGTTTCAGGACTTAAGAAAAAGGTGGAGGATTCCAAAGCTTGAAAAAAATACAAAGGCTTCTGGGGTGATGAATTTATTTAAAAATGTTCAATTAGGTGATTTCTTATTGACATTTCTTCACAGAAATGTTACATTTTATTTGATTCCATTTTCTTTGACCAGAGTCAGAAGAACCAAATCGATAGCTTGGAAAGACATCACATCCTCCTAGGATCCTCACTTCGTCCGACAATCCAGAACCTCAGAAACTTTCACCTTATCCGCCATTCCAGAGACTCGGAATCCTTCATTTTGTCTGACATTCCAGAAACTCAGGATCCTTCACCGCAATTGAAGAGCTCAGGATCTTCCACCTCGTCTGATATTCCAGAAATTCAAGATTCTCCACTTTATCCAACCATGCGACGGTTCAGGATCTTTCACCTACTCCGACTATCCGCAAACTCACGATCTTTCACTTCATCCAAGGTTTCAAAATCTCAGGACTTTCCACCTCATCTAACATCCCAACTCATCCAATTTTTCAGCTCATCTAGGGGCCCCTAAAAGACCCTGTTTCAAAAAAAAATATATCGTTACAAAAATTGTCAAAGTGAGTAATATAAATAAAACTGTGGTCCTTTTTTTATATTTCCCACTCAGGATGGACGAAGAAGAGGAGAAGGAGGAGAAAAGGGGAAAAGGGGCGGAGTCAACGTTTTGTCTAGTTGAAAGATGTCTGTCACGCTTTTTGAAATGCCTGTAACTTTGTGGAACCTGGACCAATTGTGATGATTTTTTGTTCAACAAAAAGATGATGTTATAAGCAGTGTACTGATAAAGGTGGTAACTAGTTTTTGTCTTTTTAAAGTTTGTGAGAATCGCAACTATGCGAAAAGGGGGTGAAAGCGATTAAGTGGTAACAAGTTTATGATTTCTTAAAGTTTGTGAAAATTGCAAATGATTTGGTTGAACAAAAATCAATAAAACTGGTTATTGAAATATCTATTTTTGGAAAAAGGTGAATCTGAAAAACCAAGAGAGAAAGGGTAAAAACAAGAATGAATGAGAAATGAAATAAGAAAATTAGAAACACAAGGCAGTCATGTATCGGTTTGTGACACCTGGGCCAATATTCGCGGGTTGATAGATCAAAACAACAGTGTCTGCGCCTCTCAAAAATCAATGCTCTCTACTCATTGTGCACCTTCCGTTGTGCACACCCTCCCGTTTTTAGATATGGGAGGGGAATGAGCAGTGAGATCTGATGTTTGATGTCAGAATGAATTTCAAATTAAAAAAGAGAAAATTGTGAATCGAGATCTAGAAAGTTTACTGAAGAGAAGAACATGGAGACAAAAGCTAGAGTTGTTTGATTTCCAGATTCAATAAGGATTATGATGTCCCAAAATTTTTGGGCTTACCGATGACGAAGAGAAGACAAGACAGTCAAAAAGATAACTTTAAGAACACAAAAACTAGTTACCACCTAATCACTCTTATCTCCGCACTTTTTTTGACAATCCAGAATCTCAGAAACTTTCGCCTCGCCCGACAATCCAAAATGTCAGTATCCATCCCCATCCAACGGCCCAACGGCTCAGGACCTTTCCCATCGACTGACACACCAGACACTCAGGATGTTTTCCTACATTTTTTTGACGATCCATGCACCTATTCCAGCAATTCAGAAGGTCACGATCTTCCTCCTCATCCGACAATCCAGAAGCTTAGGATCCTTCACCTCATCCAACAATTGATAGACTCAGGGTCTTCCATCTCGTCCGATATTCCAGAAACTCAAGATTTTCCACTTAATCCTACCAAGGTTCAGGATCTTTCACCTACTCCGACTATCCGCAAACTCATGATCTTTCATTTCATCCAACGTTTCAAAATCTCAGGACTTTCCACTTCATCTAACATCCCAACACATCCGATCTTTCAGCTCATCTAGGACCCCTAAGACATCCTGTTTCCGAAAATTATCGTTACAAAAATTGTCAAAGTGAGTAATATAAATAAAACTGTGGTTTTCCTTTATATTTACCACTCAGTATGGACGAAGAAGAGGAGGAGGAGGAGAAGAGGGGGAAGAAAAGGGAAAAAAGGGCGGAGTCAACGTTTTGTCGAGTTGAAAAATGTCTGTCTCGCCTCTTGAAATGCCTGTAATTTTGAGGAACCTGGACCAATTTTGATAATTTTTTGTTCACCAAAAAGCTGATGTTATGTGCAATGTACGTATATTTATCAGAACAATGTGCGTTGGGTTTGACGTAATTTGCACTCGCTCAAAGTTGGCTCATTCAAAAAACTTTGACTTGCAAATATCTTAACCTCATCGGTCACAGTTTCAGTGATGCTCAAATCTGAAAGCTCCGAATTTGAAGTTCGCACAACAAGAAAAACACTTTGTGATCAAATTGTGAATTAGTTTGAAAAAAATATTCCGAATTTCGGAAACATTCATCCATACGGACAATACAGAAACTTAGGATAATCCACCTCATCCGAAAAAAACTAAGACTCGTAATCCTCCATTTCGTGCGATATTCCAGAAGCTCAGGTAATTTCACTTCGTCCGACAATCGAGGAACTCAGAATTTAGCACGTCGTCCGACAAAACAGAATCTCAGGATCCCTCACCTCATTCGGCGATGCCTAGGTTCAGGATCTTCCACCTACTCCAACTATCCGCAAACTCCTGATCTTTCTCCTTATTCTACGTTTCAAAATCTCAGGTTCCTCCACCTCGTCCGACATTATAAAAATTCAAGATACTCCATCTCATCTGACGATGCATAATCTTAAGATAATCCACCTCATCCAACATCCAAACCCATCCGATCTTTTAACTCATCCAAGACCCTTTAAATGACCCCGTTTTTAAAAATTATCGTTACAAAAATTGTCAAAGTGGGTAACATGAATAAAACTATGGTTCGTTTTCATATTCCCTACTGAGGATGGACAAAGAAGAAGAGGAGGAGAAGAAGAGGGGGAGAAGAGAGAAAAAGGGGCGGAGTCAACGTTTTGTCGAGTTGAAAAATGTCTCTCACGTCTTTTGAAATGCCTGTAACTTTGCGGAACCTGGACCGATTTTGATAATTTTTGTTCACCAAAAAGCTGATATTATTTGCAATATTCAACATTCATCAAAACAATGTGCATTGTGTCTGGCGCAATGTGCATTTGTTCAAAGTTGGCTCATTCAGAAAAGTTTGGCTCACAAATATCTAAACCTCGTCGGTCAAAGATATGTAATACTCAAATTTAGAGGTGAAAAAAACGTCCCTTCGAATTCCTTAATGGTAAGTTTCTTTTGATACTTTTAGTATGTAGTCAGTCTTTTCACATTGATCTGCCTCATCCGACAATCCAGATACTCAGAATCCTTCACCTCATCCGACAATACAAAGGGTCAGGATCTTGCACCTTGCCGAAAACTGTTTTGCATGCGAAAGCATGCTGACGGCCCAAAAATACCCCGAACCTGGAAGGAGAGAAAAAGACAAAAACTAAATTCCAATACAAATCACAACGGGGAACGAAATACCGTAAAAACTGTATTAGAGCGGCCCCTTTCATAGAACGACAGTCTCTAATAGAACGGCATTATAACACGAGCATAAAACTTTTTACCAAACATTTTCGAGTTTATTTTGAAATTTTCAGCACTTTTTTCTGTATAATGGTACATGACTTATGCCTTTAACTGCCTTAATTCACATCGAATTTAAGCTGGATCAACTATAATACTCAAAATTTTAGACTTCATGAAATCAGGCTTTGAAATTCAACTAATTTTGTTGTTTCGGATAATAAAAATCTACTGAGACCGTTTCGTGAAATCTGAAAAAATCATTCGAAAAATAGACCGACAGCCTCTAGTAGAACGACAGCCTCTAATAGAACGACAACAAAAACCTGTTCGAAAAATAGTGCGACATGTCGCTCTGATACAGTTTTTTCGGTATGTGGTGGGAAGGAACCAAGCACCGAACTTAACAACAATAATGATTAATTAATTAATGAGCGGCCCAAAATAGATCTTGCCACAATGCTTGATGCGCAGGTTCCTTGGTTACTGTAGGTCCAATTAACGGGTGTTCAAATCGGGTTGGTGACGGCGGGTAAAGCTGGTAACATTTCACTTATCAATAAATTAAAGGAAAACAGTGAAGCACAAGAGTAATAATGAACTGTGAAAGAGTCGTGGAAGGATGGCTCATTTCACCTACTCCAAATACGCGACAAGCCTCCAATTATCCGTCGGTACCAACAAACTGCACCTTGATAATAAAACAAGAAGGAAAGTAAAAGTGGTTAAGTCCAATATTTATTTGCGTATTCTCACTGAAGGAGGGATGGGGGAGGAAATAGAATAGATACTGGAGATTGCTTCTGAAGGAATGAGACAGAGGGAGTTGTGCCATCTGCCCATTTTTTCAGAGTGAACCACAGACATTATGGGAATAGAAGAGAAGACGAAAACTTAAGCTTTCATCTTCCCGCGAGGCGGAGAAAAAGAGAGGAGAGGGCGGAAGGATTGGAAGAGAGTAATGGATAGATGACTCAGAAGGTTTTAACCATCTAAAGCCATTTAACCAATACAAATGAACACAGAAACAGAAGGGGGGGGGGGAGTGAAAAAAGGATAAGTAGGGAGAGTTATTCCATGTCGTCGTTCACAATTGGCTGTCGGTCGAGAGGCGGTTGAGGATCGGTCGGTGGTTGGTTGACAGCAGTTTTTGGATGCGGTGGCTCCGGTTTAGTTTTCATTTCTTCAACTGATCCCCAAATTTTCTCCAATTTCGCGATGGCCTCTTCATACAACTTTATGAGTGCCGTCCCGGAGTCATCCGACTCTTTTGCTAAGAATATGTATTGCTTCGAACATAGTCCATAAGCAATCGCGCTTACATTCCACTTGATTTCGTCCGCGAACTTTTTTGGGCCCAGGCTCACAACCGTCGGAAGGCTCTTCAAATTCTTGGAGAGCTGATCCATGTCTGCCACAAAATTTTTCGCAAATTCCTTGATTGGCTCCGGATTTTCATTTCCAAGTTTTAGAAAGACTTGTTCCATAGTTTTGTGGCAAATAAACATGGAAGGGGCAAAGTCATCTGTGGAACTCGGGACGTTGATGGTGTCTTCTGGAGTGTCTCTGGAAAAAATGAAATAGGTGAACATATACTACGGAAGGTCGAGAAATCGTCGGTCGACAGACGGTTTTCTGACGGTGAATCGGTGATCAGTCTAGAATTCTGGCATGGAACAATTAACGCACAGTCTACCGCACGGACTGCAAAAAACCGTAATTTGTAGACGGACGACGGAGAGGCAAATTATGGTCAATAGACAGACGGCCCTCCGTCATCCCACTATCGATTAACGGTCAATTGTCGGTAGACGGACGATAAACGGTAAAGACCCTTCTGGCAGACGCTCTGCGGTCAGTCTACAGACGGTTTGTGGATCACGGTCGAATAATATATCAACAATATGTCCGGTAGTCAGTCGACAAAAACAAGAGAAACTAAAAAACATACCTAACGTCCCCATTCATGTTCTCCTCCACAGCATCGATTTCTGGTTCAATAGCATCCTGGACTATTGGCAGCGGGGCAGATTCTGAAACAGCGTTGTCATTCAGCTTTTGTGGTTTGCCATCGGGACCAGAAACTTGCTCACGAGCACGACGGGTGTATCTTGCCATTTCGAATCTGAAAATGCAAAGATTGTAGAAATATGTACACTGTGATTGAGAGCAGAAACTGTTGAGTAATAATTAGGGGGATTATACAAAAAAATTAGGGAAATCACACAAAAAAGGTAGCAAAAACCAATATCTCAAAAAACCCAATACGAAGGACCCCTAACAACCAAAAAAAAACCAATATCTCTACATGACGACGGCGGTGTGTGGTCTTGTTTGAAATGCGTCACATCGACTCGTTATCGATTTTTATGGGTAGATTCTTCTGGAAGGAAAATGCATATCGATCCAAAATGGACAATGGTGGGCCGTGGGAACCTCCAGTAGAATGACACTTGACGGAGTGACACTCATTAGCGGTCCCTACAGATTGATTGTAATCTGTTCGAAATACTTCCATGTCTGATGAGTACACATGCGCTTTTCCAAAAGTGCATGATGAATGTCTTTTCGATTTTCGATGAGTAGTTAGTAATAATTCATTGGTTTTTTTCTACTTGCAAGTTTGATTGAGAAAAGGTCACTTAGTGAGATGGCATTTTAAAAAGTCAAACTAAAAATCTGCAAAGCTCTTCGAAAAGAAAAATGCAGGTGGTTAGATTTTCTGGACAAATGTGATGGGAAAAATAAAATTCCAAAAATCATCAGCGAAACAATGACAGTAATTACATTTCAATACTATTCCGGTCTGCCGAAATGAGGCTCAGGACTTATAGTTTCGCAAACTTCCAAACTCACGGATCGCAAGGTTGATGGGTAGCAAGGATTTTTTTGAAGATCCCAGTTTCAAAATTGCAAACTTCCCCAATTGTACCCTCTATCAAAGCAACCTTCGAAAATCCCAGAAAAGTCTCACTGATGTATGTATTATTCGGCCACTGCAATTCTATTCATATGGAGCATAAAATGCGACAACTTTGCGATTTGTCTTTCAATTGGGATCAATTTCAATTCCCGACAACAACAAAAAAACTAATGTGCTTTCAGTAAGCAATGGAGACGACTCAATTATTGCACTAGCTCGTCTTAAATGATTGAATGGATTCAACTGATTGCTACTTTTTCGGTTCACTTCACGGCATAAATTTCTCTCGGGATTTTCATCATTTTACCGCCGTTTTCCGGCTCCATGCTTTGTTTTTGTGTATATGTGATGATCGACTCGAACTCTCATGTTGATTTCAGTATCCACGTTCTATCGTTCAGGATGCGCCGCGGACGGGTAGTTGGCCAGGCTGTTTTCTTTATTAGAATGACATTATCTTTACCATAGTATGTACACAGTAGACACAGTTGCCAACGTAACAGTCTGTGGCATCATAGTCTATCGGTTTACCAATTCTCCGTTGAAATTACTTGAAAAGTGCAGATTCATGGAAAAAACGAAAATCGATCATATCTCTGTTCAAAATGTGCCCAGAAAGAAACCGGTAACATTTTTTGAATCAGCATGAGTTTTTACGTATGATTGGCTAAATTGTAAACATACACACATCTCTCAATATTCTAAAAAACCTCAAACACGCTGAGGAAAGTCTACATTTTTCAATTTTTTGAGGTCGTTTTTCAAAACTTATAAATTTTGTACACTTTCGACTTCTCACTTTTCTACAATTTCAGAGGATATGAAAAAGAACCATTAAATCAAAGTCTGACAAATAGCTTTTCTCTTCCGGCTTTTTTCTGGCTTTTCTCAAAAATTGCACTGCTCAAAACAAAAAAACCACCGGAATTTGAACGGTTTATAGGATCAATAGCAAACAGATAACGATAATAAAGTTGCAGATATCCACAAGATCATCGACAATCAAAACATTGTCCAGAAAGAAAGCAAAACCATCAAACATGAGTAAACTATTCCTTCAGGAACATATCCCGTATATTTAACCAAAATATCAATGGAAGGAGACCGGCAACAGCCAGTTTAAAATAATTATGTAAATTTGAGAAGCACCAGCTCCGCTCATAGTCATTATTTAAATACACTCCGAGAGACTTCCCTTGTTCTTATTGAGTGCTGCATCGATCTGTGTTACAACATCCAAAACTTATTATTGATTTCCTCCCTTTGAAACGCAAACAAACATACCTTATTTCCTCTAATTGACCGGCATGTCGGTCATAAATACCAATGACTCCCCTGCAGACGTCACCAGCACTTCCGCCGCATTTCCGAAACAAGGGAGCGTTTGCGAAGCGTCTCAGTAATCTATATGATTTTTCTATATTTCAGCCAACCCCGGTGCCAAGGATGAGCCATCCACTTCAAGAGCCAACACTGATTTTTAATGGAAGTGCAAAATAATGAGTGAGTAGTCTTTCCCGGTCGACTCATAAATGAAAAATACACATTTGAATGTAAAATAAAACTTCATTGTGTTCAAGAAAAACCAAAAATTGTACGTATGAAAAAATGAAGAAGCTCAATGATCGGTACAATTTCCATCCCTCATCACGATTATGGAATTCTTTTCATTTTCTTCAAGTTATCCTCTGTCCAGACAACAATAGAGACGTCCTCGCTAGTGCATATAACGGTGGCTCGCTGTCCATCGGTTGTTCTTATGATGTCCCGCGACTGTCGAAGTCGGTTATCTTCTTCATGGACATTCGAATGAACATCCATCATCTCTTGCAAACTGTAAATCGAAAACATGAAATACGAATATAAGAAAGTCTAATCAACTCACGTCATCTCAGTGACCATCGTCTCCACTCCTTCGTATACCGGACCATAATAGTTCTCGTAGAAACTAATTGCAAAAGTGATCTTTTCGGTAACTTCATTCTTGCCGTTTAACCAAGCTTTTATGAACTCATTGGCGTTTTCTCTAGCTAGGAAACTCCCGAGACGACTGCGAGATGAAACAGAAACATTCTTCACGCTTGGCATATTTTCAAAATCAACCCAAAATGCCTCTCGGATGTTGAGTTGGTCGATAGAAAGGGCTTGACCCTGACGACTACGATACCTTATCACCTCTCTAGTTGGGTTGATTTCGATGGTCATTTTTTGAGCCTTCAGGTTCTCCAGAACAATATCCAAATCTCTTTGTCTCACTTTAAGACCAGAATTTCCACCGCCAATCCAGATTTCGTCAAATTTCTCAACACATTTCAAATGTTGGCAAAGTTTAGGGAGCACTGGATTGGCCTTCAAAACTAAATCAAACTTTTCAACTTTCAAAACTCTTTTGAATTGTTCCAAAAGTTTCTCGAGAGACTTGAGGCAATAATCGACTCTATTGCGGGCTCCGCGTGGAGCAGTCATCACGAACTTGCCCGTTTCGATTTCTTCGACTTGAAGACGCACGCCCCCGATGGTTACGAGCTGTGCATTGTTTAATTGCGGACGATAGGCCAGTTGACATTGCACTTTCTGAGTGCCCATTGAGACATCAAGATTGATATTCTCTTCATTGACTCTCACCGCAATACCAGCGGGGAAACGACCGATGGCACAGCGAATCATGAATTCCGCACGTTTGGATGTCCAGGAGAGTGAAATGCTGTAAGATAAATAAAATCTTCATATGGTACCCATAAACTAGAAATCTAATTGCTCTCATTGCTTGTAACTCATAATATACATGCTCCATAAACTTTGTATCAGCATCAATTTGATCGACACAAACCATCACTGTAAGCGCCATCGCCCAATAAGAAAACCCAATGTCGCATTGTGGCAAATTGAAATATGAACTCCATGATGTATGTAGCTACAGGCCGAATCTGTCCTGATAGCTCATCACCTATACTAATTGAACATCCGAATGCCATGGATAATCAGAACTCATGAACTCGTCGACCTCATTATCTATGCCCAAAGCACAAATAGACCTCATGAAAAGTCCCACAAGCAATAATCCCGAAAGCCTATTGACCTCAAAATCTATAAACCCAGTAACCTACGAACCCCAAACTATACCACAACCTAGACAAATACAAACTGAAGAACCTATCAATAGATATCCCCGTCACCCAAGACATGGCTTGCATTATCAACGAACTCTACCCATTGCCCTCGCGATTCGGAAGCCCTAATATTGAGGGGCCCAAAACGACATAAATTGGTCGCCGAGGTCTAAAATTTCATGTTTTTTTTGCAGTTACCGTAAAAGCTGTATTAGAGCGACATGTCGCTGTATTTCTCGAACAGGTTTTTGTTGTGGTTCTATTAGAGGCTGTCGGTCTATTTTTCGAATTTTTTTTTCATATTTTCCAAAACGGCTTCAGTAGATTTTCATTATCCAAAACAAAAAAATTAGTTGAATTTCAAAGCCTGATTTCACGAAAAGTCTCAGATGTTGAATATTTTAGATAATCCAGCTTATTTGCACTGTGAATTAAGGCAGTTAAGACATACATCGTGTACCACTAAACAGAAAAAATGCTGGAAACATAAAAATACACGCGACAATTATCGCTTGAAATTTCTATGCTCGTGTTAGAGTGTCGTTCTATCAGAGACTGTCGTTCTATTAAAGGCTGTTGGTTTATTTTTCGAAGTTCTATTTGTATGTCGTTCTATTAGAGGTGTCGTTCTAATAAAAGTGGCGCTCTAATACAGTTTTTACGGTATGTTTTTTCGTAAACTTCCTATACAATATTACACTAGTAAGGTTTTATTTCACGGTTTCTTGATCGGAACAACCGATCAGGAGTACCAAACCGTTTCATGTTTTTCTTCGCCTTTCAAAAATGATCTCCATTTTCAAAACCGATGACGTCATAAATTAAGACAAAGACGGCTGGTAACCCCCCCCCCCCTACCTATGTATAATACAACCGGAAACTCAGGAAACCTATCCTCTGTGCCCCCGCCGTTTACGAGACCCATCACCTTTGTACACCTGGAGTCTATATTCTCAAAACACAGTGCCCATATACCCATTGTCCCTCAATATTCAGGCTGAATGTGTCTCATTATATTTTAGGCCTCTTAACCCTTTGCTATTCATGCGCCCAAAATTTCAAAACCACCTTTGAACGGAATCGGATTGATTTTCGGAAAAAGTAAGTTTTGAAAATGCCTTAAAGTTCTCAAATATACTTACCGTTCTGAGAGCTCCATTTGCATGATGATCGCCTCTTGACTCAGATATGGGAATTTGAGCATTGGAATTGATGCCATTTCGAAAAGAAGAAGGGTAGGAATGTACTGTAAAAGAATAAGGTTGCAACAGGGGTAATAGACAAAAAACTAGAGTTGGTTCATAAAAAATTCGATAATTATTGAAAAGAAAATTATCCAAAACAAAAACAGAGGGGACGTAGATGTTTCAGTGTGCTATGTTGGAGACAGACTGAACGAGTATAGGCTGACGATTTTCCCTCAAACCACTGTTCGTTTCTTACTATTTCTCGATTTACAGTACTCTCTCGTCTTCTGCCCATCGATTCTGAATGTTACAACTGTCACTGCCAGGTTAACAACCGTTGTAGATAGTCCTCTCCAGCACAATAGATGTGTCGCATGCACTATGTTCCATCAAAGTGAATGTGAAGAGGTTTTTGAACTTTGGATAGAATATGTAATAGTCTAACATATAAAATATCTTTTAAAAAGTTTTTTGAAAAGCTGCTCGAATGAAATCTGCTGTCTTGTAAACGCCACCATGGTTTATCTGGAACTCTGAATGGAAATTTAGTCTTACCAAGGAATGGTCAGAACTGACCATGACCTTGTGATGTGAGTGATGCATCATTCGAAAGATGAGATAACAGGATTTTGGAATCAGTTTTCTGTTTCACATATCAAAAGGCCACGGTCAGTTCTGACTATTCCCTGGTTAGTACTGAGGATTGAGTCGGCATTTCCCTTACTGTAGGTTCTTGATGATCTTTCGATTGTTCAAATTTCTTTAATTTTCTCATCAAATTTTTTCCCATCTTATGTTTCATATTACTACTTCAACTGAATCACTTGTAAGCATGGGAAACAACATTCAACTTTATCGATTTTCCTCTGACTGCCAGACAGTCCTCCTGCCCCACTGTCTTTATACCTTTTTCCCTGAAGGATCAGTGCAAATCGATAAGGCTCTTTTGGACTGTATGAATACAAGGGGGTTCATTGTTATCCAAGAGTTGCGTGTGTGTCGCGGTTTGTACACCGGAACATAGAGCACGCAAGCTTATGATTACTAAAGAACTGTCTGAACCGACAGATGGATATGCTAAGAAAGTGTTACTATCGGGAAGCTGTCTGTGCGTAATGAAGATTCCGAATTTTCTGTTAATAAGATCAAGGTATTGAAAGCGCAATAGTCTTATAGATATAGACTGTGTTGATTGCAAATTGATGGCCAAGTGTCAAAAACGCAACTCAAATTGCGAAGGCGTCAAGGGGATCAAAACCCTCCGATGCCAGCCTTTCTTGATTTTTTTGGAGTTTTTGAGGTTTACAATTTTTTATAATCCAATATTTCTCGATATGTGAACTTTGAAACAGTTCAAAAAATAACCCAAAAGTATTTGGCAGCAGGGGGAGGTGAACCCTCCGCACATTGGGATGCCTGGTTACCACTTACTCCGCATTTCAAATAGTAGTGGGTGTATTAGTTTATTGCGCGCAAATCGAGGAAAAATCAATGAATAACGTTAGAAACTGGGAATTTCAGAAGACATGTTCCACATCATTTGTTCTTATTCAACTGCAAAAAAAACACTTGAACCATCACTTTAAACTTTCGATTTTAGAATGGTAACACTTTTGTAGCATATTTCCATCCCACGGTTGAAGTGTTTCCTAACCAGATTATCAATTTCTGTAGTTTCAAAAGTTTGGGAAAAATGATAGTTTTCTGATGCTCAAGTGATTTCGTATGATAATGAGAAAAGAAGTCAATCAACTTTGATGTTTTCCTAACCTTCATCCCTAGTATCTATCCCTCTTCTTTTCATTGCCCAATGCTCAACTCTTAGTTTCCATCTTCCCTATTTTTTTCTCATTGTGTTGTAATTTTATCATATCTCTCTTCACTCAATTTCCCAACGACCCACAGAGTCACCTGACGAGAATCCAAAAAATCCTCCGGCCAAAAAAACTAGTAGAAAAAACTTCTGGGCGGGTGCTTGATAACAGAGTTGCTTCTGATAAGAAAGCGGAGTTGGTAAGAAAAGGTAACAATGGAAACATAAAAACGAACTACAGTTTCTTCATCATAATTTATTAATGATTCTGAGATTTTACGATAATTTCATGACTCTGAGATTTGTGAAACCTACATTTTGTTTTAATCTGATTCTTACGAAATTTTTATTATTTCCAGAATTGGGTATCATGATACTCTTGTTTCCCTTTGTAGTACTTCTCCTTTTACCTTTTGTTTCTCATGCACTTCTTGAATACTTGGACAAATTCTACGGCTTCCTTCCAACTGCTCCATCTCTTACCACCAGTCTCTGTGTCACTGCTACCGTCACGTGCAACATAACATCCCCAACCACGCCAAATTGTATTTTCGCATAGTACAAAAAAATGGAGAAGTTGTGAGTATATGTAGATAAAAGTTAGAAAAATTCGAAACAAAACCTGCTATTTTTAGCACTTGGCCTGATGTACTGCATACAATAAAATCCTATTGTACAACATCCGAGAAAGTTCGAGGGCTTGCAAAGTTCTAAGAAACCAATAAGGTTATAAAAATCAGCATGACTTTTTACATATAGAAGGCTAAACTGTAAGCATACACACATTTCTCAATATTCTAGAAAACCTCAAACGCGCTGAGACAAGTCTAAATTATTCAATTTTATGAGGTCTTTCTTCAAATTTTCCAAATTTTTTACACTTTCGACTTCTCACTTTTTTACAATTTCAGAGCATATTAAAAAGACTTGTGGAGTCAAAATCTGAGAAATACGTGATTTTTCAGTCTTCAGCTGACATTCAGAGTGAAATCTTAGAAAAAACGAAAATCGACCATATCTGTGTTCAAAATGGTCCTTGCAAGAAACTGATAACATTTTTAGAATCAGCATGTTTGTCTACGTATGATAGGCTTAATTGTAAGCAAACACATACATCTATCAATATTTTTAAAAATTTCAAACGCGCTGAGACAAGTCTAAATTTTTCACTTTTTTGAGGTCTTTCTTCAAATTTTCCAAATTTTTCACACTTTCGACTTCTCACTTTTTTACAATTTCAGAGCATATTAAAAAGACTTGTGGAGTCAAAATCTGAGAAATACGTTATTTTTCAGTCTTCAGCTGACTTTCAGAGTGAAATCTTAGAAAAAACGAAAATCGACTATTTCTGCGTTCAACATGGTCCTTGCAAGAAACTGACAACATTTTTAGAATCAGCATGCTTTTCTACGTATGATAGGCCTAATTGTAAGCATACACACACACACATCTATCAATATTTAAAAAAACTTTAAACGCGCTGATGCAAGTCTAAATTTTTCAATTTTTTGAGGTCTTTCTTCAAACTTTCCAAGTTATGTACATTTTTGACTTCTCATTTTCTTACAATTACAGATAATATTAAAAAGACTTGTGGAGTTAAAATCTGAGAAATACGTGATTTTTCAGTCTTCAGCTGACATTCAGAGTGAAATCTTAGAAAAAACGAAAATCGACTATTTCTGCGTTCAACATGGTCCTTGCAAGAAACTGATAACATTTTTAGAATCAGCATGCTTTTCTACGTATGATAGGCCTAATTGTAAGCATACACACACACACACATCTATCAATATTTCAAAAAACTTTAAACGCGCTGAGGCAAATGTAAATTTTTCAATTTTTTGTGGTCTTTCTTCAAATTTTCCAAATTTTGTACACTTTTGACTTCTCACTTTCTTACAATTACAGATAATATTAAAAAGACATATGAAGGCAACATCTGAGAAATACGTGATTTTTCAGTCTTCAGCTGACATTCAGAGTGAAATCTTAGAAAAAACGAAAATCGACTATATCTGCGTTCAACATGGTCCTTGCAAGAAACTGATAACATTTTTAGAATCAGCATGCTTTTCTACCTATGATTGGCTTAACTGTAAGCATACACACACACACATCTATCAATATTAAAAAAAACTTTAAACGCGCTGATGCAAGTCTAAATTTTTCAATTTTTTGTGGCCTTTCTTCAAATTTTCCAAATTTCGTACACTTTTGACTTCTCACTTTTTTACAAGTTCAGAGAATATTAAAAAGACATATGGAGTCAAAATCTAAGAAAGACGTGATATTTCAGTTTTCAGCTGACATTCAGAGTGAAATCTTAGAAAAAACGAAAATCGACTATATCTGCGTTCAAGATGGTCCTTGCAAGAAACTGATAACATTTTTAGAATCAGCATGCTTTTCTACGTATGATAGGCCTAATTGTAAGCATACACACACACACACATCTATCAATATTTCAAAAAACTTTAAACGCGCTGAGGCAAATGTAAATTTTTCAATTTTTTGAGGTCTTTCTTCAAATTTTCCAAGTTATGTACATTTTTGACTTCTCACTTTCTTACAATTACAAATAATATTAAAAAGACATATGGAGTCAAAATCTAAGAAATACGTGATTTTTCAGTTTTCAGCTGACATTCAGAGTGAAATCTTAGAAAAAACGAAAATCGACTATATCTGCGTTCAAGATGGTCCTATCAAGAAACTGATAACATTTTTAGAATCAGCATGCTTTTCTACCTATGATTGGCTTAACTGTAAGCATACACACACACACATCTATCAATATTTCAAAAAACTTTAAACGCGCTGAGGCAAATGTAAATTTTTCAATTTTTTGAGGTCTTTGTTCAAACTTTTCAAGTTATGTACACTTTTGACTTTTCATTTTCTTACAATCACAGACAATTATAAAAAGACATATGGAGTCAAAATCTAAGAAATACGTGATTTTTCAGTTTTCAGCTGACTTTCAGTGCGAAATCTTGGAAAAAACGAAAATCGATTATATCTGCGTTCAAGATGGTCCTTGCAAGAAACTGATAACATTTTTAGAATCAGCATGCTTTTCTACGTATGATAGGCCTAATTGTAAGCATACACACATCTATCAATATTTCAAAAAACTTTAAACGCGCTGAGGCAAATGTAAATTTTTCAATTTTTTGAGGTCTTTCTTCAAATTTTCCAAGTTATGTACATTTTTGACTTCTCACTTTCTTACAATCACAGACAATATTAAAATGACATATGGAGTCAAAATCTGAGAAATACGTGATTTTTCAGTTTTCAGCTGACTTTCAGTGCGAAATCTTGGAAAAAACGAAAATCGACTATATCTGCGTTCAAGATGGTCCTTGCAAGAAACTGATAACATTTTTAGAATCAGCATGCTTTTCTACGTATGATAGGTTTAATTGTAAGCATACACACACATCTATCGATATTTCAAAAAACTTTAAACGCGCTGAGGCAAGTGTAAATTATTCAATTTTTTGAGGTCTTTCTTCAAATTTTCCAAGTTATGTACATTTTTGACTTCTCACTTTCTTACAATCACTGACAATATTAAAATGACATATGAAGTCAAAATCTGAGAAATACGTGATTTTTCAGTTTTCAGCTGACTTTCAGTGCGAAATCTTGGAAAAAACGAAAATCGACTATATCTGCGTTCAAGATGGTCCTTGCAAGAAACTGATAACATTTCCAGAATCAGCATGCTTTTCTACGTATGATAGGCCTAATTGTAAGCATACACACACACACACATCTATCAATATTTCAAAAAACTTTAAACGCGCTGAGGCAAGTGGAAATTTTTCAATTTTTTGAGGTCTTTCTTCAAATTTTCCAAGTTATGTTCACTTTTGACTTCTTACTTTCTTACAATATCAGAGAATATCAAAAAGACTTGTGGAGTCAAAATCTAAGAAATACGTGATTTTTCAGTTTTCAGCTGACTTTCAGTGCGAAATCTTGGAAAAAACGAAAATTGACTATATCTGCGTTCAAAATGGTCCTTGCAAGAAACTGATAACATTTTCAGAATCAGCATGCTTTTCTACGTATGATAGGCCTAATTGTAAGCATACACACACACACATCTATCAATATTTCAAAAAACTTTAAACGCGCTGAGGCAAGTGTAAATTATTCAATTTTTTGAGGTCTTTCTTCAAATTTTCCAAGTTATGTACACTTTTGACTTCTCACTTTCTTACAATCACAGACAATATTAAAAAGATATATGGAGTCAAAATCTAAGAAATACGTGATTTTTCAGTTTTCAGCTGATTTTCAGTGCGAAATCTTGGAAAAAACGAAAATCGACTATATCTGCGTTCAAAATGGTCCTTGCAAGAAACTGATAACATTTTTAGAATCAGCATGCTTTTCTACGTATGATAGGTTTAATTGTAAGCATACACACACACACACATCTATCGATATTTCAAAAAACTTTAAACGCGCTGAGGCAAGTGTAAATTATTCAATTTTTTGAGGTCTTACTTCAAATTTTCCAAGTTATGTACACTTTTGACTTCTCATTTTCTCACAATCACAGACAATATTGAAAAGACATATGGAGTCAAAATCTAAGAAATACGTGATTTTTCAGTTTTCAGCTGATTTTCAGTGCGAAATCTTGGAAAAAACGAAAATCGACTATATCTGCGTTCAAGATGGTCCTTGCAAGAAACTGATAACATTTCCAGAATCAGCATGCTTTTCTACGTATGATAGGCCTAATTGTAAGCATACACACACACACATCTATCAATATTTCAAAAAACTTTAAACGCGCTGAGGCAAGTGGAAATTTTTCAATTTTTTGAGGTCTTTCTTCAAATTTTCCAAGTTATGTTCACTTTTGACTTCTTACTTTCTTACAATATCAGAGAATATCAAAAAGACTTGTGGAGTCAAAATCTAAGAAATACGTGATTTTTCAGTTTTCAGCTGACTTTCAGTGCGAAATCTTGGAAAAAACGAAAATCGACTATATCTGCGTTCAAGATGGTCCTTGCAAGAAACTGATAACATTTCCAGAATCAGCATGCTTTTCTACGTATGATAGGTTTAATTGTAAGCATACACACATCTATCGATATTGCAAAAAACTTTAAACGCGCTGAGGCAAGTGTAAATTATTCAATTTTTCGAGGTCTTTCTTCAAATTTTCCAAGTTATGTACACTTTTGACTTCTCACTTTCTTACAATTACAAATAATATTAAAAAGACTTATGAAGTCAAAATCTAAGAAAGACGTGATTTTTCAGTTTTCAGCTGATTTTCAGTGCGAAATCTTGGAAAAAACGAAAATCGACTATATCTGCGTTCAAGATGGTCCTTGCAAGAAACTGATAACATTTTCAGAATCAGCATGCTTTTCTACGTATGATAGGCCTAATTGTAAGCATACACACACATCTATCGATATTTCAAAAAATTTTAAACGCGCTGAGGCAAGTGTAAATTATTCAATTTTTTGAGGTCTTTCTTCAAATTTTCCAAGTTATTTACACTTTTGACTTCTCACTTTCTTACAATCACAGACAATATTAAAAAGATATATGGAGTCAAAATCTAAGAAATACGTGATTTTTCAGTTTTCAGCTGATTTTCAGTGCGAAATCTTGGAAAAAACGAAAATCGACTATATCTGCGTTCAAGATGGTCCTTGCAAGAAACTGATAACATTTTTAGAATCAGCATGCTTTTCTACGTATGATAGGCCTAATTGTAAGCATACACACACACATCTATCAATATTTCAAAAAACTTTAAACGCGCTGAGGCAAGTGTAAATTATTCAATTTTTTGAGGTCTTTCTTCAAATTTTCCAAGTTATGTACACTTTTGACTTCTCATTTTCTCACAATCACAGACAATATTGAAAAGACATATGGAGTCAAAATCTAAGAAATACGTGATTTTTCAGTTTTCAGCTGATTTTCAGTGCGAAATCTTGGAAAAAACGAAAATCGACTATATCTGCGTTCAAAATGGTCCTTGCAAGAAACTGATAACATTTCCAGAATCAGCATGCTTTTCTACGTATGATAGGCCTAATTGTAAGCATACACACACACACATCTATCAATATTTCAAAAAACTTTAAACGCGCTGAGGCAAGTGGAAATTTTTCAATTTTTTGAGGTCTTTCTTCAAATTTTCCAAGTTATGTTCACTTTTGACTTCTTACTTTCTTACAATATCAGAGAATATCAAAAAGACTTGTGGAGTCAAAATCTAAGAAAGACGTGATTTTTCAGTTTTCAGCTGATTTTCAGTGCGAAATCTTGGAAAAAACGAAAATCGACTATATCTGCGTTCAAGATGGTCCTTGCAAGAAACTGATAACATTTTCAGAATCAGCATGCTTTTCTACGTATGATAGGCCTAATTGTAAGCATACACACACATCTATCGATATTTCAAAAAATTTTAAACGCGCTGAGGCAAGTGTAAATTATTCAATTTTTTGAGGTCTTTCTTCAAATTTTCCAAGTTATGTACACTTTTGACTTCTCACTTTCTTACAATCACAGACAATATTAAAAAGATATATGGAGTCAAAATCTAAGAAATACGTGATTTTTCAGTTTTCAGCTGATTTTCAGTGCGAAATCTTGGAAAAAACGAAAATCGACTATATCTGCGTTCAAGATGGTCCTTGCAAGAAACTGATAACATTTTTAGAATCAGCATGCTTTTCTACGTATGATAGGCCTAATTGTAAGCATACACACACACACATCTATCAATATTTCAAAAAACTTTAAACGCGCTGAGGCAAGTGTAAATTATTCAATTTTTTGAGGTCTTTCTTCAAATTTTCCAAGTTATGTACACTTTTGACTTCTCATTTTCTCACAATCACAGACAATATTAAAAAGACATATGGAGTCAAAATCTAAGAAATATGTGATTTTTCAGTCTTCAGCTGACTTTCAGAGTGAAATCTTAGAAAAAACGAAAATCGACTATATCTGCGTTCAAGATGGTCCTTGCAAGAGACTGATAACATTTTTAGAATCAGCATGTTTTTCTACGTATGATAGGTTTGATTGTAAGTACACACACATCTATCAATATTTAAAAAAACTTTAAACGCGCTGATGCAAGTCTAAATTTTTCAATTTTTTGAGGTCTTTCTTCAAATTTTCCAAGTTATGTACACTTTTGACTTCTCATTTTCTCACAATCACAGACAATATAAACAAGACATATGGAGTCAAAATCTGAGAAATACGTGATTTTTCAGTTTTCAGCTGACTTTCAGTGCGAAATCTTGGAAAAAACGAAAATCGACTATATCTGCGTTCAAGATGGTCCTTGCAAGAAACTGACAACATTTTTAGAATCAGCATGCTTTTCTACGTATGATAGGCCTAATTGTAAGCATACACACACACACACACACATCTATCAATATTTCAAAAAACTTTAAACGCGCTGAGGCAAATGGAAATTTTTCAATTTTTTGAGGTCTTTCTTCAAATTTTCCAAGTTATGTACATTTTTGACTTCTCACTTTCTTACAATCACAGACAATATTAAAATGACATATGGAGTCAAAATCTGAGAAATACGTGATTTTTCAGTTTTCAGCTGACTTTCAGTGCGAAATCTTGGAAAAAACGAAAATCGACTATATCTGCGTTCAAGATGGTCCTTGCAAGAAACTGACAACATTTTTAGAATCAGCATGCTTTTCTACGTATGATAGGCCTAATTGTAAGCATACACACACACACACATCTATCAATATTTAAAAAAACTTTAAACGCGCTGATGCAAGTCTAAATTTTTCAATTTTTTGAGGTCTTTCTTCAAATTTTCCAAGTTATTTACACTTTTGACTTCTCAATTTCTCACAATCACAGAGAATATTAGAAAGACTTGTGGAGTCAAAATCTAAGAAATACGTGATTTTTCAGTTTTCAGCTGACTTTCAGTGCGAAATCTTGGAAAAAACGAAAATCGACTATATCTGCGTTCAGATGGTCCTAGCGAAAAACTGACAACATTTTTAGAATCAGCATGCTTTTCTACGTATGATAGGCTTAATTGTAAGCATATACACACATCTATCAACATTCTAAAAAACCTCAAACGCGCTGAGGGAAGTCTAAATTTTTCAATTTTTTGAGGTGAGTTTTTCAAAACTAATAAATTTTGTACACTTTCGACTTCTTGTTTTCTCACAATTACAGAGAAAATTGAGAAGACTTGTGGAGTCAAAATCAAAGAAATACGTGATTTTTCAGTCTTCAGCTGACTTTCAGAGTGAAATCTTAGAAAAAACGAAAATCGACTATATCTGCGTTCAAGATGGTCCTAGCGAGAAACTGACAACATTTTTAGAATCAGCATGCTTTTTTACGTATGGTAGGTTTAATTGTAAGCAAGCACACACATCTATCAATATTTAAAAAAATTTCAAACGCGCTGAGGCAAGTGTAAATTTTTCAATTTTTTGAGGTCTTTCTTCAAATTTTCCAAATTTTGTACACTTTTGACTTTTCACTTTCTCACAATTACAGAAAACGTTAAAAAGACTTATGGAGTCAAAATCTAAGAAAGACGTGATTTTTCAGTCTTCAGCTGACTCTCAGAGTGAAATCATAGAAAAAACGAAAATCGACTATATCTGCGTTCAAGATGGTCCTAGCGAGAAACTGATAACATTTTCAGAATCAGCATGCTTTTTTACGTATGGTAGGTTTAATTGTAAGCATATACACACATCTATCAACATTCTAAAAAACCTCAAACGCGCTTAGGCAAGTCTAAATTTTTCACTTATTTGAGGTGAGTTTTTGAAAACTAATAAATTTTGTACACTTTCGACTTCTTATTTTCTTACAATTACAGAAAATATTAAAAAGACTTGTGGAGTCAAAATCTAAGAAATACGTGATTTTTCAGTTTTCAGCTGACTTTCAGTGCGAAATCTTGGAAAAAGTAACGACGGTTACCTCTGTAACAATTTGCAAAAATCCGTCGAGAACAAACCAAGTTATGGGCCTTTGAAATAAAAATTTCAGATTTCGTGAAATTTTGACAAAAAGTTTATTTTCTCGAAGACCGTTAATAAGCTACAAAAAAGGTTCCAACCCCTTACACAACTTTTTATGCTTGTTCTATTCAGCATAGTCTCGTTCAAAAAGCCTTACCTCAAACGGGATACATTACCGTTTAGAAAAAACGAAAATCGACTATATCTGCGTTCAAGATGGTCCTTGCAAGAAACTGATAACATTTTTAGAATCAGCACGCTTTTCTACTTATTATGCATATCTAAATCAAAGAGAGTGCGCGCCAAAGATTCGATTTATCGGAGATCACGATTTTTGCTACGGTATCTTTAAAGGGGCATAACTGATTTTCAGACTGATTTCTCCGATTTTCTCAGTTTTTAAGCAATTTTTCTTCAAAATTTTGCAAGAGGTACGAAACAATCATGCATCGAAGTCATATTTTATCAGAAAAAATGGCTGAAACTCGACCAAAATTGAGAAAAACGGAAAATCAGTTTGAACATGAGTTATGCTCCTTTAAAGCTTTCGTGGCGAGATATCGTGCTCTACAAAATGTCAAATCTTCGGCGCGCACTCTCTCTCATGAAGATCTGCATAATATAATAGGCTTGATTGTAAGCATACACACATCTATCAATATTTAAAAAAATTTCAAACGCGCTGAGGGAAGTGTAAATTTTTCAATTTTTTGAGGTGAGTTTTTCAAAACTAATAAATTTTGTACACTTTCGACTTCTTATTTTCTTACAATTACAGAGAAAATTAAAAAGACGTGTGGAGTCAAAATCTAAGAAATACGTGATTTTTCAGTCTTCAGCTGACTTTCAGAGTGAAATCTTAGAAAAAACGAAAATCGACTATATCTGCGTTCAAGATGGTCCTAGCGAGAAACTGATAACATTTTTAGAATCAGCATGCTTTTCTACGTTTGGTAGGCTCAATTGTAAGCATACACACATCTATCAATATTTCAAAAAACTGCCAAAACCCCATCAGCTCTTTGGATTTCCACACAGGTGTGATTGTCGCAGCGGGTTCCATATCCTGGGCTGGCTCTGGAAAGTTTTTATTTTTTCTACCGCTTCAAAAAAGCTGAAGATGCATGACTAGAAAGCATCTGGAGTTATCAAAAAGTTGTCAACTACAAAATTTTTCAGCAAAGCGTACCGTAACTTTTTGAAAAAGCTTACTTTAAACGCGTTGAGGCAAGTCTAAATTTGCACTTTTTTGAGGTTGTTTCTCAAAATTTCCAAATTTTGTGAATTTTTGACTTCTCCATGATCTTTCACTTCATTCAACGTTTCAAAATCTCAGGACTTTCCACCTCATCTAACATCCCAACCCATCCAATCTTTCAGCTCGTCCAGGGTCCCCTAAGAGACCCTGTTTCCGAAAATTGTCGTTACAAAAATTGTGAAAGTGAGTAATATAAATCATACTGTGGTTAGTAGTCTCTTTTGTTTCTCCTGCTCAGGGTGTCAAAACAAAGAGATAAAATAGAAAAAGAAGAAGAGGGGGGAAGAAGAGGAAAAAAGGGGCGGAGTCAACGTTTTGTCGAGTTGAAAGATGTCTGTCATGCCTTTTGAAATGCCTGTCACTTTGCAGAACCTGGACCGATTTTGATATTTTTTTGTTAACCGAAAAGCTAATGTTATGTGCAATGTAAAGCAATGTGCATTGTGTATGACGCAGTGTGCACTCGCTCAAAGTTGGCTCTTTCAAAAAACTTTGGCTCGCAAATATCTAAACCTCGTCGGTCAAAGATGCAGTAATACTCAAATTTTGAAGCTCCAAATCTGAAGATGCACAAAAATAACACAACTTTGTAATCAAAGTGTTATTTAGTTTGAAAAAAATATTCCGAATCTCGGAAACATTCACCCATACGGACAACACAAAAACTCAGGATAATCCACCTCATCCGAAAAACCAGAGACTCGGAATCCTCCATTTCGTGTGACATTCCAGAAACTCAGGTAATCTTACTTTGTCCGACGATCTAGAAACTCATCAGAATTTTTCACGTCGTCCGACAATCCCAAATCTCAGGATCCCTCACCTCATTCGGCAATGCGTAGTTTCAGGATTTTTCACCTACTCCAACTATCCGCAAACTCCTGATTTTTCCCCTCGTCCAACTTTTCAAAATCTCAGGTTCCTCCACCTCGTCCGACATTACAGAAACTCAAGATACTCCAGCTCATCTGACGATGCATAATCTCAAGATAATCCACCTGATCCTACATCCAAACCCATCCGTTCTTTCAACTCATCCAAGACCGCTAGAGTGACCCCGTTTTCAAAAATTATCGTTACAAAAATTGTCAAAGTGAGTAATATAAATAAAAGTGTGGTTCTCTTTTATATTTCATACTCAGGATAGACGAAGAAGAGGAGGACGAGAAAAAGAAGGGGAAGAAGAGGGAAAAATGGGCGGAGTCAACGTTTTGTCGAGTTGAAAGATGTCCGTCACGCCATTTGAAAAGCTTGTAACTTCGAGGAACCTGGACCGAATTTGATAATTTTTTGTTCACCAAAAAGCTGATATCATTTGTAATGTACTTATATTCATCAGAACAATGTGCATTGTGTCTGGTGCAATGTGCACTCGCTCAAAGTTGGCTCATTCAAAAAACTTTGCCTGGCAACTATCTAAACCTCGTCGCCCTAATCAAGTTTTTTGGAACGACGTTGTAGCCGACGGCTACGGTAACACCGAGGACTGGAAAGTCACAAGACGAAAAGGTCACACGACAAAAAATCAAGTTAGGAAAAAAACGTGTACAAACACTGCGACCCCACTGATTTGCATTAGCCAATGCAAAACCTATCCTCTTTGAACCATCATGCTGAAAAATGCAATTATTTGCAAAAGCTTCCCAAAAAAGCCATAAAGCGTTGTCAATTATCATATCAGCTGTGGCCAATACCACCGAGTTTCCACTGAAGTGAGCCATTAGGACAGGTACCATTGCTCGGAAACCTAGCCCCTTACTGCCTACTCAAGTGGTCTGAGATGACCAAGTTTTTTTTTGGAAAGTTGAAATTCCAGGGATAGAAATGGGTAATAAGACCCATAGAATTTACATAACAAGATTTTTGGTAATCATCATTTATTCAAGAAGTCATTGATACAAAAAAAATTTCACAGTTTAATTGTCTTATCCGTAATTTTGTTGATCTCGTTGAGCTCTCGATCCAGTCTCTTCGCTTTGGAGACAGCCGTTTGCTTCTTGTTCTTCTGACGGCCTTCGCCATTTTTGACTCCGTATTGATAGGCGGCTTTCAGGAGAGCTTCACGGCTTTTCTGGAAATTTAGGTAATTGAAAAGGGGGTCTAAATTTTTTTGTTTTTGATGCCGTTTGCCTCTCAATTCGACCCAAAACAGTTTTTTTTTCAAAATTTACGACTAGCTTGTTTTTGAGAATCTTTCATCTTGAAAGTTTTTCGGTGTCCGGTAGTTCTTTTTCATAATTTTGAAGAACTCTCACCATGTACGTCGCGTACTCCTACTCCGTGTCGAAATCCCACCGATTCACCGCCTGGTTCTTATTGGGACCCGAGTCCATCTTAGAGTAGTCGGCCTCCTCATTAGAGTCCCAAGCCCTTCTGGAGTTGGCCGACTTCTCAAAGTATCGATCGGAGCGCAAAAATAGAAAATCAAAGAATAGTTTTGGGAAAATACAAGGCCATGGGTATGTTTGACATCCGTTCAGTAGGTTGTCTTGGAAGGCATATTGGTTATTCCCCCACATCAAATCTCTTTTATACCCGAAAAAGTAGGCGGAGTCTCATAGAAGCTCCGCCTACTACTTTGTGGAAAGAAAACGTCCTTTCGAATTCCTTAATGAGCCTATTAAAATTCAATTAACATGTATTGATCGCCAACTGATTCCCCTAAATTTTTTTGAAGTGGGCATAATTCGAACCTACCCATAGACGTAAGAAACCCTGTGAAACGATTTTTTTTGAGGAGCCCCCCTTCCCGAGATATGCCGCCTCCTAGATTTTTGCGTAAGATGGGCCTCCGCAGACTTTGAGGGGTCATAACTCTGCTCAAAATTATCCAATCAAGATGTTCAAAAAACCAAAATGTGTAAAATCTTTTTGTTTTTCAGATTATAACAAAATGATGTACAGAAACTCTGTCTTGAATATTGAAAATCGTGAAAAAGTGAAAGGTGTCAATCCCAAATTTTTTTCCAACTCATTGAATTAAATGGGACTATACCCAAAAGAAAGAGCATCCTTAACTTAGTATATGTTCAAAAAATCAGGGTAGGTTATCGGTCATTTTCGAGAAAAAAATTATTTTTTTCAAAAAATAAATTTTTTTTGAGAACTTTTTTCTAAAATTGGGTCAAAATCTTATTTTCTTGTGTTATTTTGTTGATTCTCAGTATTAGTAACATTTATATGCATCAGGATTCATCAGCAGCCTGATATCATAAAACAACACATATGAGAATTTTTGTTCTACGAGTTCTGGAAATTTGGGTCTTTGAAGAATTCTAATGCATATAAATGTTATTAATACTCAGAATCAACAAAATAACACAAGGAAATAAGATTTTGAAACGTTTTTGAGAAAAAAGTTCTCAAAAAAATATTTTTTTTTTGAAAAAATTAATTTTTTTCTCGAAAATGACCGATAACCTACCCTGATTTTTTGAACATATACTAAGTTAAATGTGCTCTTTCTTTTGGGTATAGTCCCATTTAATTCAATGAGTTGGAAAAAAAAATTGGGATTGACACCTCTCACTTTTTCACGATTTTCAATATTCAAGACAGAGTTTCTGTACATCATTCTGTTATAATCTAAAAAACAAAAAGATTTTACACATTTTGTTTTTTTGAACATTTTGATTGGATAATTTTGAGCAGAGTTATGACCCCTCAAAGTCTGCGGAGGCCCATCTTACGCAAAAATCTAGAAGGCGGCGTATCTCGGGAAGGGGGCCTCCTCAAAAAAATCTTTTCACAAGGTATCTTACATCTATGGGTAGGTTCGAATTATGCCCACTTCAAAAAAATTTAGGGGAATCAGTTGGCGATCAATACATGTAAACCAAGAGCGTTTGTAAAATTCACATTTTGAATTGAAAAGGTCGGCCCATTAACGTTGATGGTAGGTCGTTCTTATTTATTAGGGCAATAAAATTGGCAATATAGGTCTGATAGAAATGTCAAAATTAATTGGATATGTGTGCAAAATAATAGGTTTTTCAACATGATGGTTCAAAAAGATAGGTTTTGCTTTGGCTAATGGCCTTATCAGACAGGGAAGTTTTTCGAAGATATCTTTACTATTAACAAACGCAAAATTCTGTCTGTGTGTGTGTCTGTGTGTGGATCCCCCGCCCTAGCGGAGTCCCCACTGAACCGATTTCTCTCAAATTTTCACAGGTCATCAGAAATAAGGTCTTAATGATGCCCGTCTATTTCGTTTTCCGATACATCAAAAAATGAGGTCACGAGGTAACAAAAACCTCATTTTTGAATCCAATATGTTGTTTCAGTTTTGAGAGGGGGAGAGACGAGTTCACGGAGATAATTTTCACTTTTCGAAAATGTTTCGGTTCTTTCATTTTCAAAAATTCCACGTTGACTAGAGAAGTGAAAAACTAAAAAAGAAGCCCAAGGCTTTTTGATTTTCTAAAAGGGCCGCAGGCCCTGAAAAAAAAGCTGTCGGCTTTTTGATTTGCTAGAAAGGCCGCAGGCCTTGAAAAAGAAGCCGAAGGCTTTTTGATTTGCTAGAAAGGCCGCAGGCCCTGAAAAAGAAGCCGAAGGCTTTTTGATTTGCTAGAAAGGCCGCAGGCCCTGAAAAAGAAGCCGAAGGCTTTTTAGACTTTTGAATAGTGGCGCAAGCTTTGAATAGGAGCCAAGGCTCTGTAAACCTTATTGAAGGGCCGCGAACCTTTAGAAAAGAATCCGAAGGCTGAAGCCGTCAAAAAACAAGCGGACACCAGGTGGTGGAGCCCCCGAAGGGGGCGGAATCCACCTGGTTGCAATTATTCTCCAGGGCCCGCTGATGAGTGTCTCTCTGCCAATGGTCATTCGATTGGAGGGTCCCACGCACCCCCCCCCCCCTGTCAGTTTTGGATCGATATTCATTTTTCTTCCAGAAGAATCTAACCATAAAAATCGATAACGAGTCGAGGTTACGCATTTCAAACAAGACCACAGACCGTCGTCGTCATGTAGAAATATTGGTTTTTTGGTTATTGGGGGTTCTTGGTATTAGGTTTTTCGAGATATTGGTTTTTTCGCTACCTTTTTTGCATGATCCCCCTAATTATTTCTCATCATTTTCTCCTCCCAATCATTGTATCCAGTTCTGCAACCTTTGAATTTTCAGATTTGAAATGGCAAGATACACCCGTGGTGCTTGTAAGCAAGTTGCTGGTCCCAATGCCAAACGACAAAAGCTGAATGCGGAGGCTGCTCCAGGAGCTGTTCCATTGCCAATAGTCCAGGATGCTATTGAACCAGAAATTGATGCCGTGGAGGAGAACATTGTTGAGGACGTTAGGTATGTTTTTTCTCTCGTTTTTGTCGACTGACTTATTGGATCGACCGTGATCCGGTCGTCAACCATCCGTCAAGTGATCATCGACCGACCTGGCAGACCGCCGATCGTCAGGCGACCATGCGACGATCATTCGGCCGATGACCTTCAATTGAAATCGTTGACCGACAGTCAATAGTCCTATGATCGACTACTGACATATCGCCGACCGATTGTTGGTCAACTGAAAACCGATCGTTGAGCGTCTTTCGACCGTCTGTAGTCCAACCGCAGACCGTCTGCCAAAGGGGTCTAGACGTTTATTGTCCGTATACCGACGAGCGACAGACAATCGATAGTAAGACGACCTAGGGCCGTCCGTCTATGGACCATAATTTGTTGTCGACCCTTTGTTGACTTATAGAGGTCTGCTGGCCGTCGGCACGTCGACTGTGCGCTAGCTGTTCATTGCCTGAATGCCAGCCGTCTGTCAACCTTTTCTTTGACAGACCGGCGATTCGCCGTCCATAGACCGACCACTTCTTGACCTTCCGAAGTATATTTTCACCTATTTCATTATTTCCAGAGACACTCCTGAAGCCCCTATCAACCGCCCGGCTTTCACAGATGAGGTTCTCCGTGCCATGGTTATGTGCCACAAAGTTATGGGACAAGTCTATCTAAAACTTGCACATGGAAATCCGGAGCCAATCAAGGAATTCGCTAAAGATCGAGTGGCAGACATGGAAACGCTTTCCAAGAATTTGAAGACCCTTCCGTCGGTTGTGAGCCAGGGCCCAAAAAAGTTTGCGGAAGAAACCGAGTTGGATGTGGGAGTGATTCTTCATGAAATATCTTCAATGCAACACAAGTTCTTTGTAGAAAATTTTGGTTCTTTCGGGAGAGCTCAGGGGCTGGAACTTATAAAATTGTTTGAGGAGGCCATAGAGAGACTGGAAAAAATTTGGGGGTCAGTTGAAGAAATGGAAGTGAAACCGGAGCCACCGCAGCCAAAAACTGTCGACCGACCATCGACAGATCCTCAACCGCCTATCAACCGCCAGCCAATTGTGGACGACGACATGGAATAACTATAGCTCTTCTTTTTTCCCTCCCCCTCATCTGTTTCTGTGTCCATTGGTGTTGGATAAATGACTTTAGAGGGTTTAAACTTTCTGAGTCATCTATCCAACACACTTCCAATCCCCTACTTTCTTTCCACATCGCTGGAAGACAAAAACAATCTTTTCGTCTTCTCTTCCCTTCCCATACTGTCTGTGATTCTACCCCCCCCCCCTTTCGGTGAGAAAAAGGATGCGCTTCTTCTCCCCAACCCCCCCCCCCCCCCCTCACAACAGTCCCCTCCTTTTTTTTCTCACTTCTTGTTCCTTTTTATCACCATTTCCTTATGCGTCCTAAGTTTCTCCCAGAGCATCCCCATATCCGACCTGGGGAGCTCTTTGAGAGGCTCAGGTTTAATTACAGAAGTTTGAGAAAGCAAATAAATATCGGACTAAACCAATTTTACATTCCTTTTTGTCTGATCAGTATGCAGACTGTTGGAAAACACAACTAAACTATCGGAAGATCTTCGGGAATTTTCGGAATTTCCGGATCTCACAAAGTGATCTTTGCTCAATTAAACTTTGAAGTCGAAAAACATATGAATCATTATTAATTTTTCATCGAAATTTGGAATGATATTCATCATGAACTTTTGGAAAATTTGTACTTTTCCGACATGGAAGAATCTCGAAGATATTGCAGTTATTCTCCAGAGACCGCTAATGAGCGCACAGTGGCACGCCGCCAAGTGTCATTGACTCCTCGTCCTTCTTTCTTTTTTCTTTTAGCTCATTTGCCTCACTTCTTTCCCCACTTCACACCTCTAGAGCTTCATTTTTTCTTATTGTCCGACCAGCTAGTCAAAGCTCCGTATGAATTCCTTATCGATGCTTCCCCCTCCCCCCCCCCCTTTAAAGAGGAATTTGGAATTATATTTCTCACCAAAAAAAAACTGAAAATCGACTGACTCATCAAAAATGGGTACTGTTTTTGGCCGAAAATTTGTAGCCCTCTGGCATCCATAGAATCAGAAAGTTGGGGAAACTTTGACAAAATTCAACAAGAGTCATATCACAAACTAAATTCTCTGAAAACCCTTCTTTCTTCTTTTCCAGAGTAGAAAACTCAAAATTTTAGACTACCATAAAAACTGTAGTCGAACGACACAGGTTTTTTTCGGGTCTCTTTTTTGTGTCGCTCTATTAGAATTTCAAAATTTTTTTTTTTCACATCACATTTTTCCAATAATCTAATCGTTCTCAACTCTATTTTCAAAATAGTGCAGATTCTTAGTTATATTTTTGAAACTGCCATCTCACTAAGTGATCGTTGCTCAATTAAACTTGCAAATCAAGAAATACTTGTGAATCATTAGTAACTTCTTATCAAAAACCGGAAGGAAATTCATCATGCACTTCTGGAAAATGTGTACTTATGAGACATGGAAGAATCTCGAAGAATATGCAATTATTCTCCAGGGACCGCTAATGAGCGCACAGTGGCACGTTGTCAAGTGTCACTGACACCTCGTCCTACTCTTTTTTTTCCTTTCAGCTCATTTGCCTCACTTCTTTCCCCGCTTCACACCTCTAGAGCTTCATTTTTTCTTATTGTCCGACCAGCTAGTCAAAGCTCCGTATAAATTCCTTATCGGTGCTCCCCCGCTGAAGAGGTATTCGGAATTTTATTTCTCACCAAAAAAAACTGAAAATCGACTGACTCATCAAAGATGGGTACTGTTTTTGGCCGAAAATTTGTAGCCCTCTGGCATCCAAAGAATCAGAAAGTTGTGGAAATTTTGAGAAAATTCAACAAGAGTCATATCACAAGCTAATTTTTCTGAAAATCCTTTTTTCTTGTTTTCCTGAGTTTTAGAAAACTCAAAATGTTGAGACTACCACAAAAACTGTTTTAGAACAATATGTTGCACTTCTCAGATCACTTTTTTGTGTCGCTCTATTAGAATTTCAAAACTCCATTTTTCACAACACATTTTTCCAAAAATCTAACCATTCCCATCTCTATTTTCAAAATAGTGCAGATTTTTAGTTCGATTTTTGGAAATGCCATCTCACTAAGTGATCGTTGCTCAATTAAACTTGCAAATCAAGAAATACTTGTGAATCATTAGTAACTTCTTATCAAAAATCGGAAAGACAATCATCATGCACTTCTGGAAAATGTGTACTTATGAGACATAGAAAAATCTTGAAGAAATTGCAATTATTCTCCTGGGACCGCTAATGAGTTTAAAGGGAGTGGTGTGTTGCCACTTTTCACTTCCTCCTTTTCTTCTTTTTCTCTTCTCTCATTTCGCTAATTTTCCTCACGCCCACTTCACACCTACAAAACTTCAGTTTTCGACTTGCCTCTAGCATCTCAGATTTTTAAAATTTTCGAATCTCAGAATCCATCTTCTCGAACTTTTCATATTTTTCAATCCGTCGTGATAATCCTCCAGGGACCACTAATGAGCATAAAGGGAGTGACGTGTTTCTATTTTTCAGTTTCTCCTCGTCTCTCATCGCGCTAATTTCTCTCACACCCACTTCACACCTCCAAAGCTTCGTTTTCCGACCTTCCCCTCTCTGCCCCTGTCGACTTCGAAGCTGAAAATATCGATCAACTCACGACGGCACCTACGAAATTCAACTCCTTCGTCCAGGTGAGTCTAAAACGTGAACTGATCGATGATTTTTCACTTTATTTTCAGAAAGACTCCGCTCACATCGACCATAACAAGATGGAGCCCTTCATCTTCAAAACAAATAGACATCAGGTATTTTTTAAATTACGATGAACGCTTTTTTCACAGCCTAGAAGTTTCTAGAAAATCACTGAAGTCAAAAATTAGCAAGAACCATCCATTTTTAGAAAAGCGTTTTTTTATGTCGAGTGTTATCTACTTCTAGAGGGACTTTGTGGGCATGGAGAATTTTGGAATTTGAAAAAAAACACTAAATATATAATTTTAGCCGTTTCGCAACTTTAGTGCATATTCTTAAGGCGATTTGCTCAAAAATTTTCGAGTTATGCAACAGAAAGTGACGTGATACTTACTCTATTCCTATGGGGATCCCAATTATGAGCGCGCGGTGCTTTCTTGTTTTCTTCTCAAACAGAGCTCAGTCACCTGACTCGTGATGAGATCACCTCTCACCTTTCGACTTTGTTTTTTGAGTTACTTGACCAATTTACGTCAGGTGATTAAACTAATGAAAGGATTCCGGCCAAAAATGTTTATTGCCTTGAAGGAGGATTCCGGTCAAAAATCTTTAATGCTTTAAAATATGTAAAGATGTGCGTAGATTTCGCAAATCGTACTTACAGTACGCTCAAAAATTGGTCCAAAATCCGAAAATTTCGAAACAAGCAAAAATCAAGCATATGATCTCCGAGGGCTGTGGCTGAGTTTCCCAAAAAAGGGGCGGAGTCATCCAGTGAGCGCCATCGTGAAAACGGACGCAAGCGGTGTGATTGGCTGACCCCGCCCCCATTTTTGGGAAACTCGGCCACGGCCCCCAGAGAACATGATTTTGCATGATTTTCGCTCATTTGGGAAAACATCTTCAGGGTTTTGGACCAACTTTTAAACGTTTTCATGATGATTTTCGAAATCTTCACACAATTTTACATATATTGAGGCAGTAAAAAACAGTTGACCGGAATCATCCTTTAAAACACGTAAAAATGTGTGCAGATGTTGGAAATCATAATAAAACGCTCAAAAATGTACTCCAAAACCTAGAAAATGAGCTCCGAACTGAGAAAAATTATATGTATGATCCCCGGTGGCCAAGTTTCCCACAAAAGAGGCGGAGTCAGCAAATAGACAACTCTTCCACGTGAGCCGGAGAACATTCATGCGATTTTTGCTCAATTCTGAGAGCATTCAAAAACTTAAAGTAATATTCGAGCACTTTCATCTTGATTTTTGGAATCTACTGACATTTTTAAGTAATCTAAAGGGATAAGAATTGTTAACCGGAGGGGGGGGGGAATACCATACAAATGTTACAACACAGGTTTTTGTTTCCTTGGGACTGAGTTGTGGATTACCTTGGGATATTTTCTAAATAACGTGATCCTTGAAAAATTAAAACTAGATTTTTTTCCAACCGAAAAATCACGAAAATAACAAGTTCGATATTTCACAGTATTTTTCCAAACAAGCATTTTGAGCAAACAAATGAATCGAAGAATTTTGTTAATTTTCAAACGACATATCACGCAAATTAATTTATCAACACAAAACCTGAAATTTTTTTTTAGCGGCGCGACGCAATTCAAGCAGTAGCTGCTCTGGTACCAATCGATGAGCCAAAACGACAGGTGAGAATTACAAGCATTTTCTTTGACATTTCGATAAACCGAGTTTGAATTAAAAACATAAGAGATCCATTGAAAGGTCAGATTTTCTCATTTCCAGGAAACTCAACCTCGGACTCCACAAGCAAATGGTGGAGTTATTATGGTGGTGAGGACGGTATATGAAAAATATCGACTTCTTCATAGTTTCGAATTGAAGTCGGGTTTCACCGAACTTGAAAATCATATTTCAGAACAAAACACTTTTCTTTGGCTTTGTTTTTTATTCGGGTTCTCATGTTAGATACCAGTGCCCAAGATTGTAAAGTTCCTGATAGTTCAAAATCTAGTTTTGGTCTTCTGCAATCGAATCATAAAACGGCATAGTTCCAGACTTCGTCACCAGTCGGCGCGTCTGAGACCATTGGGGTCATTGAGACTGG
The DNA here is from genome assembly GCA_963932045.1 of Caenorhabditis sinica. Taxonomy (NCBI): domain Eukaryota; kingdom Metazoa; phylum Nematoda; class Chromadorea; order Rhabditida; family Rhabditidae; genus Caenorhabditis; species Caenorhabditis sinica. The sequence goes on from OZ009938.1 coordinate 22,674,169, forward strand.
TGCTGTCCCAAAGGTGAGTTGCGAAATTAGCAAGGTTTTCGTTTATTGTGCGATCTTAACTTAATAAAAAAATGGTAAATACAATGTTCAATATCGGAAACCCATATCATGTTTTATGTTTAAAAAATTAGCCTTCTTTGTTCAGGTCGTCGTCAAAAAAGTGCCATTCGACTGGAAGTCCATGGACAACATCAAAAGACAGCCCCGGAAAGAGGCGAGTGAATTGAAAAATTGTGAAATTCAATAGAATTCATAATGTTCTCTGAATAATTTTCTCTCTGATTTCAGGAGGAGAACGTAGTTTCTCCACCAGCCCAGCAAACGCTTCCACAAGCCCAGCAACAGCACCCTGAACCAACGGGATGCTGCGAGAAATTGAGAGCCAAGCAGTGAGTTCTGAAAAATGTGAAAAATGTGCAACACGACAATGGATCTAACTTCAGAGTGGGCTGCTATCTTGCCCTCGTCGCCACTGTCGTTGCTGTTATCATTGTCATCTATCTTCTTGCTCGATAGATGGAATCCATGAATTACCTTCAGTACTACTCCGTATTTTCCATTCCCATTCCCTTACATCTTTCTCATTCCCTTTCGATTGCCCTTCTTCTTATTGTATCTGTGGGTGTTGAGTAGATAGCATCAGAAGCATAACACCGTCTGACTCATCCACTAAACACTTTCTTCTAATTCCCCAATTCCTCTCTCTATCCCACGGGATAGGAAAGCCTTTTTCTCGTCTCCTCAAACCCCAAAATTCTCTCACTCCCCTTCCCTCCATACGGTGAGAAGAGGCCTGTGCTTCTCCTCTTCTCATCATGTCCGTCCCTCCTCGTCCCTCATACTATTTGGAGATAGAATGTATTCTGGCCGTCTGTGACTAATATCTTCTATCTCTCCCTCGCTCCGCCCCCTTGGACCGTCCCTTCAACCACAAGTCAGTCTTCTTAGATTGGCTCGTGATGGAAGGTGACCACTTTTTTCCCTCCTCCAGTTCTTCCTTTCTTTCTTACTTTTTATCACCCTTTTCTGATGTTGCTGAGTCCCTCCCAGGATTCCCCAGTCCCCGGCCTGGTGAAGGTCTGGGAAAGGCTTACTGGTTCGATTACCCCAGTTTGAGATCGCATTCAATAAACCGTATCTATTGGAAAATCTCCATTTTGCCATCTACCTTCCGTGTTAACAAGCTCAACAAGTTATTCGTGCTCCTCTGAGGGCGATCATCTCAACCACCAGCTCATCTGGACAATGCACCATCTCCCAAGAAGGGTAACGGACAAGGCTCAATAAGAGCCCCAATTCGACACCGTTTTTTATACACGTGACCACTATTCATATTTCAAAACTCTGAAGTAGATGTCCCGAAGGTTAGTTAAAACGTGTTTCATCTTTTATTGGGCCCTATTTGTATATTAGCGTCACGCGACCTATACATACAGCGAACGATGTGGGAAACCCATATCATGTTTAATGTTAAAATATATTAGCTTTCTTTGTTCAGTTCTTCGTCAAGCCACATCCAATTCGACTTCAAGGCAATCGACAACATTGAGAGACCAAAGTGGAGAAATAATCGACTCAAAAATCATGAAAATAACCAAAATTTCTTTCAAAAAATCCGAAAATCTCAAAGTTCTGATTTCTGAAAGTGGGCGGAGCCAAATCTTTACTGGCCCCGCCCACTTTTGTGAGCTTAATTTTCATGCTTTTGGACGGGTTTTCATAATTACAGTATTTTAGTTTTTGGTTGTAAGTTGATGAAAACTATGAAAAATGGTCTTACTAAAATAGTAACTATGAAAACCCATACAAAAGAAAAAATCTAAGATGCCGTATCTTCAGAGGAATGGCAAAATCTAAGATGCCATTCTTTGGAGGTGCTTTTTTTTGTACCCAGTGGTGATAAGCGCTGTTACTTTTGAATAACTGTCTAAGAATCCGAAAGTTCTTGAATTCTAAAGAAGTCATGACTATTTTTCGAAGTGAGGGTTACTTGTAAGATTCATAGAAAAGCACACAAAATCAGACGAATTCTAAAATTGATGAGTTGATTAAAATTGTTCTCATTTGTTCAGGGTTGCGATAAGCTCATTGTTCATTAAAAACTAAAAAATTATAAGAAAATTTAGGAGCGATAAAAGAACATGGAAAAAATTATACAGAAGGATATGGCAGGGACAACTGGAAAAAAAAAGAAGGATGTGATGATAAAATATGAGAAAATATATAATTCAAAAAGGGACTGGTAGTGAATGAACACGAAAATGTCAAGAAAACTTTGAAAATCGTAGCAAATACTGAAATTAGACGATGTATTAGAAAACTCTGAAGAAAACTATTATAGAAAATAAAATGGGAGAGAGTGGATGAGATGTAGGTTTGAGAGAAAACAACAAAAAAGTGTAGGAAAAAAATCCGAAGTTTTCATTAATTCTGATTGGAATTCAGAACCTTGTCATTGAGTTTTTGACCTCGAAACATCTCAAATCTTTGATTTCATCCGGTTCCCAATAGTGAAGTGCCATTTTTACAAATTCATGGACCGATACCTCCATTTTTGATTGCATGGACTGCTACCTCCATTTAAGGAATCTGAAAATAGCAAGCTCAAAATTTCAGAATTTTTGTTGAGACTTAGAATGTATCATATCATCTAGAACTTCTCAAAAAGTATCCAAGCTCTCAGAATCTTTACTGATCTTCCGGTACTCTTCTCGTTGGTCAAGAACCCAACGCGACTTTCCCAGGTTCCTTAGAATTAAAAACTTTTTCAAAATTCTCAAAACACCACAAGTTTTAAAAATGGCTACAAACCTGAGAACTTTTTGAATCATTTCTTTGACATTCCCATTTTCACGACTTCTCGAAGATTCAGCGCGTCTCCATATGGTCTCTTGAAGATTCAGGGGGTCTCCATATGATCCCTCGAAGATTGAGCGGGTCTCCATAGGCTTCAGTTAGCTTCCGTTTTTTCTTTTATTGAGCTCAAAGTCCATCATCATCCCTGCATTCTTTGTTTCCCGGCTCCTGGACCACAACTAGAAGTAGAGGCCGCACGCGTTGCACATGGGAACCCTAATTTGTCTTTGAAGAGTTGTTCGTGTGGCTAACACACACACACACATACACACGGAGGGGCGTTCCGTTTTTGGGCGTTCTGCTAAAAAACCAACTTTCATTTTCAGAAGTTTTTTTTTGAAACCTACCTTCTGGACCCATATGACCCGAGCCACAGAGTTCCAGGCAGGTGCGGTTATCCTTGACCGAAAACAAGTTAGGTGGAGCAACCGAGATGATTCCACTGAATCTTTGTTCTCTTTGTTAGGCTCTGGTTTTGTCTTCTCACGTTTACGAGTTCAAATTGCATCATCATCTCTTTATTGACTTTGCTATTCGGTTCCTGGGCCACAGTTGAAGTAAAGCCCGCATGCATTGCAGACTGGGTGGCCTTCTCCGTTTCGTCTCCAGAGCGTCGTGTCGATCCGTTTTTGGACGTTCTGCTAAAAAAAACCAAATTTTATTTTCAAAAAACCTTTTTTTTTTAACCCTACCTTTTGGAGCCACCCAGCTGAATCCAGCCATAGCGTTCCAGACATGTCAAACTGTTCTCAATTGAAGAGTGTCTTAGTGGAGCCACACAGGTGATTCCGGAACGCTTCATGTATTCCTTCTCGATGAGCATTCCAATGCATCTCTTGATCTTCCTGCTTCCTGGGCCACAGTTTGAAGTAGAGGCCGCATGCATTGCACACTGTTTTTGTCTCCTGAGGGTTGCGTTGTTCCTGTTGTTGGTGGTGGGCAACAGAATATTTCCTATGCGCACACAAGTTGGAGGTTTCGGGAAGAAGCCTGAAAACAGGAAACAAAATAATTTCAGAGGTCCAGTTGCTCTTTTTCCTTCTGGTGCCCAGTCTGAAAATAAAAATACTGAACTTCAGATAAAATTCACTCACTGAAAATAAAAGAACACAGAAGGAAAGCTTTTCGAAAAAAAATTGTTCCAAAAAATGTATGAATTTTTTGTTTGAAAATGGTAATTTCTCCATTTAATTGTATTTTAAAAAATCGAGGAATGATTAAAAATTCCGAAAAATGCTGAAAAAGTGCCGAAATTGGTGAAAATAGTGAATTTTCGACATTTTCCGAAAATATATTTTTTTTCTTTTTTTTCTTATTTTCCACAACATATCTTGTGAATTTTTCATTCAAAACTGATGAAAATCGCACTAAACCAAAAAAAAATTGGCGAAAAATGAAGGAAAACAAAGAAAAATGCGAAAAAATTGAGTGCGAAAAATTAGAAATTCTCTTTGTCCACGAGGAGTCCACGCGGTGTGGAGGTTTCTAGCCCAGGAATTTTTGGTGACATTAAAAGTTTATCTAAACGGTAATGTACCCCGTTTGAGGTACGGGTTTTTGGACGGGCTTATGCTGAATAGAACAAGCATAAAAAGTTATGTAAGTGGTTAGAACCTTTTTTGTAGCTTATTGACGGCCTTCGAGAAAATCAACTTTTTGTCAAAATTTCACGAAATCTGAAATTTTCATCTTCAAAGGGCCATAACTTGGTTTGTTCTTGACGGATTTTTGCAAACCAAAGTGGGTCATGAAGATATAACATTCAAAAATGTAATTCTGGAAACAATTATGTTTGATCTATTTGTGTAAAAAAGTTATCCGTCGAAAACCATGAGTGCCAAAGTACCAAGGATGGCCTAAAATTTTTTATGGAGTATAACATTTTCTGGATTCAACTTAAAATGAAAGTCCGTGTTTGATATGGTAAAAAAACATAATTTGTTATAGGGGTAACCGTCCAAATTTGAAAAATAATTTTGATTTAATAAAATTTTATTTTGACATTTTTTGGGAAATTTAAAATTTCTCACAATTTTTGCACTGAACTTCAAAAGATTGTTTTGAAACCGAATCGTTTTAATTTGAGCTTTTCAATAAACTTTAGATTGTTCAATTAGCTTCAGTTTGAAGCATTTTATGACCGTTTGAAGTTGGAAGGCTGATTTGGAGGTACTCTCTGAAAGTCGAAAAATGAAAATGATCCTAGAGCTTTGAAATTTTTTGCATTTTGTAGATAATTCAAACACAAAACATATTGTCAACTGCAACATTTTTCCATCTCTTCATCCTCGTTCGTAAAATTGCGAAGTATAATATCGAGCCCATCAGAATGGCGATTTTCTCCTTTTGCTATTTTACGAACGAGGATGAAGAGATGGAAGAAAGTTGCAGTTGACAATATGTTTTGTTTTTAAATTATCTACAAAATGCAAAAAGTTTCAAAGCTCTAGGATCATTTTCATTTTTCGACTTTCAGAGGGTACCTCAAAATCAGCCTTCCAACTTCAAACGGTCATAAAATGCTTCAAACTGAAGCTAATCAAACAATCTAAAGTTTATTGAAAAGCTCAAATCTTAATCATTTCGGTTTCAAAACAATCTTTTAGAGTTCAGTGCAAAAATTGTGAGAAATTTTAAATTTCCCAAAAAATGTCAAAATAAAATTTTATTAAATCAAAATTATTTTTCAAATTTGGACGGTTACCCCTACAACAAATTATATTTTTACACTAAATCTAACACGGACTTTCATTTTAAGTTGAATCCAGAAAATGTTATACTCCATAAAAAATTGTAGGCCATCCTTGGTACTTTGGCACTCATGGTTTTCGACGGATAACTTTTTTACACAAATAGATCAAACATAATTATTTTTAGATTTACATTTTTGAATGTTTTATCTTTATGGCCCACTTTAGTGTGCAAAAATCCGTCAAGAACAAACCAAGTTATGGCCCTTTGAAGATGAAAATTTCAGATTTCGTGAAATTTTGACAAAAAGTTGATTTTCTCGAAGGCCGTTAATAAGCTACAAAAAAGGTTCTAACCACTTACATAACTTTTTATGCTTGTTCTATTCAGCATAAGCCCGTCCAAAAACCCGTACCTCAAACGGGGTACATTACCGTTAAGTGGGTTGATATGTATATTTTTGGAATCAGCGGAACAAGGCGGTTCGAATGAGTACATTGCCGACTATTTTGGAGTAACTTTGAAAATTTATTTATTTTTTTGTACACGGCCAAAATGACTGTTTCATGATTTTTTTTATTTCTTTGTAGATTTTGATTTTTTTGTATCAAATCGCCATCACTTTTTTGTGAACTGTCTCAATTGATTCCCGAATTCGAAGAAAGCTCATAGAAGAAAAAAGTAGGAATTTCTGAGAATCGAATATTTTAAAAAAAGCTTACTGATCCTCCAAAGGAGTTCACTAATCATCAGAGTTTTGAGCAAAATTCACAGTCACATCTTCTGATTCAGCACAAAATTCCGATTCGGAATAGTTTTGAAATGCTGGAAAACATTTAAAATGTGCATAAAATTAAAATAAAGGAAATTCGCTCATTTGAGAGATACAGTCATTTGAAATTTTGCAACTTTGCGTGCACGAAACTTGGTTCACACTCAAAATCAGAAGAAAACAATGACATATCTGAAATCAGCGCGAAATTCTCTATAGATTAAAAAAGAAACATGTTTGAAGATCTGATAGGATGAAGGGTTCTGATCTGATAGATTGTTGGGGTAGAAGATCCTGATGATGTGGATTGTTGGATGAGGTATTTTTTTGAACCTAGACTCAGTCCAAAACGAAGATGAAATTTGGGATGCATTACCGTTTAGTAGTGCGCATTCACAATGAAAACCCTTATAGCAGATTTTAACAAACCGGGCACACCTCTATCTTTCACTTGGGAAGAAGTAGGAGAATTTACAGTACGGTTTGACCTGCGCCGAGAGGATTCACAGGGCAGAGAAGTCTTAGCCGCATAGTGTCAGCAACGTTCATTGTCTTATTGTTGCCAGTGTCATTCAAATGTTGCAGCTGGTGATCCTTTCTTTTTGGGGGGACAATGACAGTGTCACTCAAAGGAGAAAAGAGAGCATATGGATGGATAGGAAACAAACAAAGACATCATTGAACTTTCATTGAACATTGGATAATTATCATTGAAATTAACGCTGATGGAGAACAAATGCAATTACTCATCTGGCTCTAATAAATGAAATTGAAACTGGATGACACCAAAATCCTCGCTATCCACCACATCGACAAATCCTTCCTGGCTGTCGTTGATAATTGTTTGAAATTGGATGTTTCTGGAATTTGAAAAATTACACATGTTTAATTTTGCGCGAGTTCTTACTGATTAACTTGTTCTAAATGGTCGATGTCCGTTAATATAGCCACAGCATTCAATTCCCCTTTTTCAAGAGTTAAATCATCCCATCTCGGATGAGCTCTGGCGCCAGTTTTCCAATCTTTCAAAAATCGATTTACATCGACGTTTTGATAATTTCCTCCGGTTATTATTATGGTTTTCGATGGAATATTCCAACAATCATCCAAGCGGAGCCAAGATCCAAATGCAACAATCAATGATTTTGGTGCCAGTGGGATAGTACAGACAAAATTTTCCAAAAAGTGCACAGCAACACTCAAAGAGTCACAGTCCTTGAATAGTCTCAGTAAATCATCCGCTGTTTGGTTCTCAGTGGTTTGTTCCCCCATTAGAGAGGCTTCCTTAATAGAGTTTGCGTGATTATTTGCCCATCTGAGAATTGATTCGTCGCATTCACGGCTCATTCCAAGCCAGAAAGACGCTCGTTTGGGCAATACGGCAAAATATTGAAAAGCTCGCTCTGTCATGTTCACGACTTTCGCCATCGGTTGCAAGGCATCAACATCTTGACGCTCGTTATGAGTAATACTATCGGTTGTTACACGGTTGCGAAATTTTATTTTACTCCTATGGGAGAGACGAACAGATAGATCATACTGGTCAGTGAGATTCATTTTCACGGACTTGACATTTAGTTCCGACCTTTTGGAACATGTGGATAACCGTAGTCTGAAAAATGTAAAATTACAAAGAAAGACAGAAAAGGAGATCTCACATTCTGACTGGATTCATGTGGCACAATACTTCTTTGAAAGCCAGGTATGGTAGTTTGAGCAGCGGAAATTTTGAGGCAGGAGTGCTCATTACTGAAACTTGGCTACTGGGAAGAGAAACGCAAATTGTCTATAAATGATTCGATAAAACAATCTATCATGAACAATAAAATAGAAGAAAGAGAGGAGTGAGTAAAAAGACAGAAATTTTCGAAAATCTCAGTGGAAATTTTATCGATCGTTATAAGCAAATGAGGAGAACGGTAAGACGAAATGTGGTCGACTGACTGAGACGTGGACAGTACCATATAAGAGCGGGGTTCGGGTGGTAATGGGTCTGTTGTCTGGCTGTCTTGTTTTAAATCTGTTGTATGTTATTGTTGTAATGAGATTGACACTTGTCACTAAGTGCATAGTGACAATCAAGAGGAAAAATAGAGAGTCCCAGACAACAGTCCTACGTCATTTTATCTCTTTTGTTTCTCATAATGCCAGTGATGACCGATGGCTGGCCTACTGACAGGTGGCCTCATACATTGTATCAATATGTACATGATTTTGCTGACATTGCTACAGAACTGTTTCTTCTGTACTTCTCATATGCTTTGTTTTCGAATTGAAATTTCAAAGTCGTTTATAACATGAACAGATATAAGAATTTATGCCATCAAGGCAAATGAAAACTTTAAATTTTTTATCAGATAAGCGTGATATGTTACAAAGCCCGTATTTGGTAGAGTTGGAAATTGACATAACTGTTGGGAAAACCGGTAAGGATTGAAAAAAAGCATTGATAAAAAGAAAAAAAATCAAGAATCAAACCAGGAAAATTCAAAAACGATGAGAAACGATGAAGATCAAAGTGGGAAGGAACAAAATGGCAACAACAATATAAGACTAAAACCAACAACTACTTTTCTCAATTTCACGGATCTCCAATCAACAACAACCCGGTGCGGTAGTACTGTGAGAAAAGAACTACAGTACTCTCACAATCAGTTACTGTAAACTGGAGATTCGTGAATTTGAGAATCGGGAAAAAATAATAGAATTAGGTTTCTGGCGAGTCTGTCGATTACGGGTAAAACTTAATCTATGGCACACTGTATGCCCAATGAGGATAGCACCTCCTCAATTTTGACCTTTTAGGTTAACTTAGAAAAGTTATTAAAAACTGTGACTGCCTGGGGAGCTAATATTTCATGACTTTCCGTGCTCATGTACTATCCAAAAGTTAATTTCCCGGCTGTCCAATGAATATAAGACTACTTGAAAAAGGGAAAAATTCATCAGATTTTTGAGTATTAAAATATTCACTTGTGCGTGAAAAAAATATGGCTCCCGAGCTTATCAAGTATCCCAAATCAATTGGCAGTGACAGTTTTTAATAACTTTTTTACCAAAAAGGTCCAAAGCGATGGGTCCTATCCTTATTTGACAGACTATACTTTCAGAGGGTCCAAAAATGCGAGAATTTCATAGAGCTCTTGTTCCATAAGCAATGGATATTGTACTAGGAGCTCGCAATTCCTTCCATGCCATTTTTTTGAAAATCATTTTTTTCCATCCCTTCAAAATTCTCTGGACATTGACATCACACAATGCCAGGAAAATTGGCATGGAGAGCGAAACCTGAAAAATTGTATTCATAATATTTTGTTGAGAAGAAGAATGAATTTCACATTTTCATAATTTTTCATGAAATACTCACCATGTCGGAGGTGAACGGCAGAAGGCGTGATGTTACCCACGGGTAGGAGGAGCCAGTAAATGCAAAAAGGACGGATAGACCCTGAAAAGTTGGTTTAAGTCAAGTTTACAATTGTGAAAGAGGGAATGTACTAATGCCAAGAGTATGGACGTTTTTATCTGGTTCGAGTCCAAATTCATTTGAGGTTTTTTTTTAATTCTTTTGGGCTGTAGTCTGAAAATGACTCGTTCTCAAAATATCTTAAAAAGGAGGTTTAAGAATTGAACATAGAGTGGTAAAATGTGATGCAATTTTTGGAGGAAAAATCCTAGAGCTGTCAACGTGAACCTTTTCAGAACAATTTTTTCTTTACGTTGATTTTTTGAGCCAATTATTTCGCAAATATCTCAAAAAAGAGTCATATTCAGAAAACAGCCCAAAATAGTTTCTGAACCTAAACTAAGTTCTACATCCATCTTCAAACTTCTAGTTTTTGAATTAGTTCACTTCCCCATTAAAAACATACCAAAGTCACAACATTGCCTAGAATTACGAACGTGGTGTAGAGCAGTGTGAAGACTGCTTTCCGCATAATATCGTTTGGCTTCTCCACACTGCTACGATTGGCAGTCGATTTCTTCTTGTTCTTATTTAGTCTCCAAATGACTGCCAGTCCACCAATCTCATTCGCCAATAAGCATACTGATCCCACGATCAAGTTGAATATATTGAGGGTTAATCGCGCATCCTAAATAATAATACAAAAAGGAGTTTTAAAGATATAATGTTTTACCGGATCGGGTGTTACTTGAAGTTTGCCATCAAGCAATTGGACGACCGTGGCGGGGCCCCTGATCCATATATAAAGATGCACACTAACTCCCAACACTACAGTTATAAAGGGAACTCTCCGCCAGGTCCTCTTCCATCTCTAAAGAACAAAAATTAAAAAAAAAAACAAATTTCATTTTAACTCACGTCGTCCCAATCGAGGCGGAACGCGAGCGTGACTCGGCAAAAATTTAACATCAATGAGGTGAACATTTGCATATAATAGCAGCTGAAAAGAGTTTTGATAATTAATGAATATTTGGAGTCTGATTAGAAACACTTACGCGATGGTGAGAATTCTCAAATGGGTCAAAATTCCCGGTATATGTTCTTCCAAAAATATTTTGAGTGCCAAGCCGTATGGAAGAATGGAGCCATCGGAACGAAGGGCCACCCATGAATTGACATAGGTGACAATGTTCTGAAAATAGTGAGGATCATTACTAGTAGCAATCACCAATTTCTGTCTGTGCATCTGTTTGTGCATCTATTCAAAGAACACTAGTAATCAGACATTCTGAACTTTTTAAGGCTGGCTTTGAAAGCATGTTCCCACGTAAAAAACCTATGTTTGTTTTTTTCATTTTATTTTTTCACAGTGCTCATCATCATCGTTTTTATTGTTTTGCATAGTGCGCGTCTCAATGCGGAAAGTTTTAATAACCGGCCGGCCGCCTAAAGCCGCGGTTTTTCCACTCTGATCAGCAACTTTTCCAATCTGATCAGCAACCTGCCGCTAAGTTCAGAATTTTTTCGGTATGCCGTAGGTCATCCTGGACGCGTCTGATCTTTTCAAAATGTTGCTCTTAAGACTTTCTCTGATCTTTCAAAATCCCTTACTTACACTAACTAGATTTTCTTGATTCCTTGTAATTTTTTTAGTCTATGTACTCCGTTTCCCACGTTCTAGTGCTCTAGGCAAAGTGTACGTGTAAACATAAAAAGAAACCCCGGAATTGAGCTTCTAAACAAGAGACTTTGAAGTTCTGCTGAATGATGATTCAGGGGGCTTGACAACCAGATCAGATTTCAGGAAAACGCGGTTACTAAAGTCAAAGCTATCGGTTATGTTTGCAATTTTTCCTAGTCTCCCTAATAAAATTGTCCAAATTTCCTAACACTTCCTGTGGTACAAACTTATAATAGACTATGTTTTCTGGATGGTCCCAGTACTTTTGTCAAAAAATTGACATATGAGAATTAAATGTAGCATCTTTCAAGGTGTCTTTCTCGTACTGTGCAATTCAAGAGAATAGAAAGCAGAATTTACCCAGGCAACAAATCAGAAGGGATCAAGATTTAACGGCTCCTGAAGGACCTCATTGCCAAAAACCACTAGAAATCAGAAAATCGAAATTATTCGCGGTTTCATGATTTCAAAAACCACTTTCAGCCTCTCAGAACGCTTTTCTTAAACAAGCAGCGGAAGTAAGTATCACTGTAAGTATTTCGTCACCCCTTCCCTCTGCAAATTTGTTTCTAAGACCTGGTGTGTTCCCAGAAAATTCTAACATCTCACTAATCAGACACCTACACATATTTCCATGTTTTTCTCACGGTCTTTCTACTCCGTTGCCCTCGGTCTAGTGCTCGTGGCAGTCTACATGGGAAAATAATGAGAAAGGTGCCAGCTGGCACCGGGATAAGCAAGGAAAATGAGGCAGAGCCCAGACTGGCGGGAAAAAAACGAAGAGAGCAAAAATAGATATCTCCGAACTCATTTTCTGTAGTTGACAACTTTTCCGTCCGGCATCTTCTGAAGTTGATATGTTCCTTTAAAGTGGGACAATGTGAAATTTCCACATTTTCGGTGCAATTTCCACTGATTTTATGGTCTTCTGAATTTCAAAAGCCACATCATCTTTAGAAGAGGTTGTACAAAAAGTTGTCAACTACAAAAATTGAGTTTTAAAGTTGATGTATACACCTGGAAAGTTTCTGATCAAAAGGTTAGGTTCGAACTCCTTTTGCAGAACCCCAAACTTGGCCTTTTCTGAACTAGAAACGTCAAACGTTTAATAATTGGCAGATACTGTAGCAGTGTCCAAAACGTGAACTGTCAGACAATTTTAGTAAGTATCCAATTGAAGGACTCGGTGGAAAAGGCATTTTTTATAGCCTATTATCAAACTAATACTACACACCTCAGAACGCCTTTCTTGATGAACCAGCGGTACACTATAAGTATTTCGTCACCCCCTCCCTTTGCAAATTTGATTCTAAGACCTTTTTTGTTCTCACAGAAATCTAACATCTCACTAATCAGGCATTCTATGTCTCCATGTTTTTCTCACGGTCTTTCTACTCCGTTGCCCTCGGTCTAGTGCTCTTGGCAGTTTACATGGGAAAATAATGAGGAAGGTGCCAGGTGGTACCGGGACAAACCAGGAAAATGAGGCAGAGCCCAGACAGGCGGGGAAAAACGAAGAGAGGGAAAATAGATTTAAAAACACTCTTTGGAAGTTTTTTGGGAAAAAGCACAAATATTAGGTTGGCCCGAAAGTTTTTGACCATACTTGTTTCGTCGTCTAACTTTTTTTGAAATGGAGTCAGAGGGAAACCGTTTTAGTAATAGATAGTCAAGACTCTTGTATAGCAATACTTGATAATCTCCAGAATTGGAACCTCTCTCATAATGAATAACAGGCTTGTCACCAGACCAGTACATTTTCATGGTTCAAACCATGTGACTTCCACTGCTCATATCTCCATTCAGAAAAAAGTTCTCAATAAGGTTTTATGATATGTTGATGTACAACTCTTTTTCATTAAACGGCAATAAAAATTAATAAGTTAGAGACTGTTAGATCGAAGATATTGTGAAAAAACGATGAAAAACGGAAAAATGAGTTTTTTCGTCGAATTTTCGAAAGTTGATAGTCAAACTTTACTGAAACAATTTTAGTATCATTCAAAACTTCTATACAAAATTTCAGTCATATCAAAGCTGATTCATAGCTTTTAGGTCAAAAAGCGTGTTTTTGCCATTGTTTGAGAAATCCTGCTTTTGCGTTCGAGTAAAGCTCCTACTGCTAAAACTGCTCGCATTTGTCTGAATTTATCAAAAGAAACAGTTATGATGTTTTTCTTTTCGCGTGTCAATTTTTGAGTGATTACCTCAATTTATGACAAAACCGCAAGCCCTCGAACATTGTATAAGCCCAAAATGACGGTTCGATATTTTCCACTCATAACTTGATGCAAAAGTTAATCACACTTATGAAAATATGGTGACGAATGATACTATACTAGCAAATTGTATTGCACAAAAAATCAATCTCAATCACTTACCCTTCTTCCCGCGCGGAGCGATTGATTAATGGTCAAAAACTTTCGGGCCAACCTAATATATAAGTAGATGAGACAGAAAAAACGATGCTCATTGGGAAGAGACCCCAAGAAATTGAAGAAACTAAAATTAGAAAATAAAACTAAGGAGTTTTAGAGAGTCTAGAAAAGTAGAAACTTGTCTTATAATTCTACCCTGTTAAAGAGGCAAAATGTTAAAAATAGAAGGAATAAGAGAAAATGTTGTCCACACAGAGATCTGATGAAAATACTATTTTTTGGATGATGTACAGTATCGGTCAAAAGTTTATAAATCTATGCCTTATTCAGTTGAAAGAAGGCAACTTTGGAGGGCCTGGGAAAGTACTCCAAACTTGACCGTTTGATCTGAAACTATCCATGTGTATAGATTAACTCTAGAATTCTTTTTTTGTAGTTGACAACTTTTTGGTCCGACATCTTCAAAATGTGGTGTCTCCCTTTAAAGTGAGGCAATGTCACATTTTTGCATTTTCACTGCAATTTTCACGGATTTTTAGGTCTTCTGGATTTCAAGAGCCACATCACCTTAAAAAGAGGTCCTAAAATAGTTTCTAACTACAAAAATGAGTTCTAGAGTGGATGTATACATCTGAAAAGTTTCAGATCGTACGGTTGGGTTTGACTTTTCTTGCAGACTCACATTTAGCGTTTTTCAACTAGAAATTTGTACTTATGACAGGTAATGTAGCAGTGTCCAAAATGTGTATTGTCAGAAAAACTTAACAAGAAGGAAATTGAAGGAGTCGGTGAAAAATGTGAACTTTACAAAGAATGTCTTTATACCTGATTACTGATTACTACTGATTACTACTAACTGATTACTTCCCTCCCAGCACATTTTCTTGTTTCCAAAACTCACCACGACGGCTTGGCACTGTATTAGATAATAAAAAAAGTTGCTCAATCCTCCCTTCTCGCGATAAACAAATGGGAGGATAAGGAGAACAATATCCAATGGGAAAAGGGCCACTCCATAACTGAGTTGAGTGGCGAAAAAGGTGATGTCCGCAGCTGACATCTTTTCCGGACGGAGATGGGATGATTTGGGGAGAAGACGCAAGATTTGAAAATATGAAGTGTCAAAGAATTGGAGGAAAGAGTACTCGAAGGTCTGGAGAAGTGTGAGTGAGTGGTCTGAAAAAATTGGAAAGATTTTGCCTTTGTTATACGCAGAGAAAAAAGAAGTTAATTGACTCCGCCTTCTTCGTTTCTTTCTTCTAATCAGAGTGAAAGTGGCTGGAAAAAATAAGAGGATGTAAAAAAAGAAGGATGCATCAGTACACTTGATTAAAGTTGAGTTATTTAGATTACCTGATCTTACGAAATAGAATATTTTTACGAGATTCATAAGGAACAAAAAGGAAATGAATCATAATGGACTCTTTTTTGAGTGCAATAAAACTTCAGTTCGAGTCATGGATATAAACAGAACAATTTTCCGTTCTAACGCAGTTTTGATATCACTCACAAGGAATACGCAAAACCGCACGAGTTTGGAGTTTCTGGAAATGTTTGTCATAGAGACTTCTTGGGTTATCTACAAAAACCTAAAAAATATAGGTGTTCGCTCGTTAGTTAGAGCCAAGATATTAGAGTCCAATTTAAAAAAAGCTCTGTTCAGTACTAAAATGGCCGTATTCAGATTAGGTTTCCCTGAGTTCTAGGCCGTTTTCCCTGCCAAACTTTGGAAATTAGACCTAAAGTCAACTACTTTTTATTTTCAGATATTCGCTTATGGTGGAAAATATGAACGCCAATATGTGTGGATTCCATGTTAGATTCCTTAAGTTTCCCCTTCATAGATTCTTTTGTGGAGCTTCAATAGTTCATTTATTGGTCTCCCTTCCCCCCACATTTTTCTGGAATTCGATTGTTCATGGTGAGTCGCGTCACCATTGGTGACTTATCCTCTCCAGAGTCTAAAAAAAAAAAGGAAATTAAAATTTCTTAAAACGTTGGCAACAAACGGAAATTGAATTTTCAGATTAATCCATGAATAGCTCAATTCTTTTAAAAATAGATACATTTTGGGTAAGTTTCAAGAAGAAATCCTTTTGTGATTCAAATGAAATAAACCAGAAAAAAGAGAGATATTTCTGGGAACATTGAAAAAAGAGTGAACTATTTTTGAATTTTAGTTTTTGGAAATGAATTTGGAAATGAAGAGCTTTTTTTGAACGAAGGGAAGTATTTTGAAGGAAAGTCTGAAAATGACTCTGTACAGAGTTACAGGCCCTCAAGATGTTTGAAATTTTCGAAATTTTGGACTGAGTCTGCTATTTCAAGGCCCCACACATAATAATTTTAACGTAAAATTGTTCAACTAAAAATGTCCTTGTAAGGGCCGGGAATAGCCGATTCAAGCCAAAATTCCCAACTCGGAAAATCTGTAGCTCTGTTGAGAGTCATTATCAGACTTTATTCCAGAAAGAATTACTTTGTTCTATGAGATTCTGCGTCAATCCTTGTCAAAATACCAAAAATACTAAAATAGTTTAGTCCCCAGTTAGAAAAAACATATTTATTTTGTAATCTACGTGGACAGAAATCTGGAGATTTTCTAAAATTGATAAAAACCAATACGTTCAGCAGGGTTTTTAAAGATTTACATTTTTTCCAGGCTAATTGTCCGGTCGTTCTGACGTCGCGGTCGTTCGGACGTCGTGGTCGGTCGGTCAGTCGGTCCACGCGGTCTGTCTTTGATGATTTCAAAGATTGGATTTCAATTTGCGTTCTACTCCTGGAATAATTTGCTATTTTCTCTCATGCCATTTTCAGAAAATTTCTTTCCATTTTCATTTCAAAATTTAGATCTCTCAAATCGAAGAAGTGGGCTGTCGAAACGAGCAAATTTTCTGATTATGAAACTTGCTAAGGTTGATTTCATTTGTGGAGACCTGTTATTTTGATTCTAGATCTAATGTATCTAGCCAAAATCTTTTTTTTTTCAATATCTCCTTGCACATCGCCTGCCCAATGATGATTTATGATCATGAATTCATGAACACTGATTTTTCCTGATGTTTCACTTTTTCAATTTTTTCCCATGTTTTCGCAATACAATTTATGTACTCTAGATTCTCACATTCACTTTCTGACCAAGTTCTCACAACCAACACCATGAAAAATATACTTTTGTCTCGAAAAACAATGAGAAACTTTTGTGCACTTTTGTTTACGCGAAACGCCAAACCAGAACCATGGAGAAAAACCTGAAAAAATCTCTTGAACCTAATAACCTCTTTGAAAAGGGAACGACAGAGGACTTTTTTAAAAGAATACATGGACCCAACAGTAGCCGAATTCGGCATTTCAGGTGTTTTTCTGTGAAACAAGGAATGTCTCCAGCAAAAAAAATTTGTGAAATTCCCCGATAAATAAAAAAAACCTCTTTTTAACTTTTCAAAATTCTCAATCACACATTTTGAGCCTTCTTCATCTTCATTTTTCCTTCTCCTCCATCTTTTTCTTCTCCGTACTTAAGCTCCGCCCCTTTTTCCCCTCCGCCTTTCCTTGGCTATGAGCAATTCTGCACCCTTTTTCTTTTGAGTATTAACTACATACACTGCATGAAAAGATGAAAATTCGACAGATAAAGTTCGATTAAAAAAAAAAATTACAGGTTTCTTCATGAGACACATCCCAAAAAATATTCTCCAACAAATTGGAATTTTAGTGTTTTAAAACTCAAAAAGAAAGTGAAGTAGATGGATCCAGAGAAAATGAAAAATAAAAAAAAAGAACAAATATGTTCAGGTCTCATCATCAGTATTAGTATATATCAGTTTTCCTTATTTTGAAAAAAAATGTCTATCAAAGTGCATGAACCAATTCAGTAAATCAGTAGCAATGTTTTCGTTCAACTTATCCTACCACATACTTATGTAACACAGCTGCTATCACTTGACAATAGCCAAATTAAGGTGCGCAAAAACTCTAGAAAAAAATTTAGATTATGCAAGTCAAATTTATTTAATTCCAAAGACAAATAGAAAAGAAACAATTACAAAAAAGGAAAGGGGTGGCGAATTCGGAACATAAAAAAATTCATCTTATAATAATAAAACGATGAGAAGAGTTTTCAAAATTACATATAATACAAATGATGGAAGTTATAGAACTGGATTTTTTTCTGAAATACAGAGCAGAAATCTTGAGAAGAATTTGATGATTTACAGGATTTGGAAAGGTACATTGAAAATCCAAAAATTATATAGACATTATACAAGCCAGTACAAAGAACTAAATGAGATTCAAATATAAATTTGGCTGTATTGTGGCACATGTTGGGGGGGGGGGGGGGGGGGGGAAGAAAAGAAATCAGGGACGGAGATCATTGCGAATTGTGTATTTATAAAAATTATGAATTTCAACCTAAGGGATAAAACATATATAAAATTACCGGTAAAGAAGACATAGAGCATTGACGCCAATGGAAAGACGTTGGATTGAAAATAATGAAACAAAGGCATTGAAATTCTTAGCACTAAACGGGTGAAGTAACGAACGTGAGAATAAAAAAATGTGACATCGAAAACGATACGGTATACTGATTAAAAATCCTTAATAGAAGGAGGTGTGGTACCGTTTCCGCCGTTGGTTTTCGTAGTAGCCTTCGACCTGAAAAATTCAATTTTCAAACAGATATGTTAACTGAAAACTCACCTTTCCAATGTTGACACCAAGGAGTTGGGCAACTCTCTGTATCAACGTGATCCTACCGTTCTTGGACTCGTTGATGTACTCCACTATATACTCCCTCAGCATTGCCTGAAACATTGAAATATGAGAAATATTTGAAATCGGTGTCGAGTCGACACTGTCGACGGGTAAGCCGTGTTTGAAGAAAACAATTTTTTTCAAAGTTTTTTTTAAACTCTTATACTCACCCTCTGTTCTTTATTCCATTGGAAAGGTCGGAAACGGGATCTTTTAGAAGATGGTCCAGCGGTGCTCTAAAAAAAGGAAAGTTTGATAATGTTTCATTTGGATAAGGTGGAACGTTCAAATCTTTATAAAGGTATCGCGAATTCAAAATATCAAATCTGCGTACCTTTTTCAATGGTGTGCTCCTACTATCTCTTTCCTGTCTCGGCTCCTCCCTTCTTCTCTTGGAACTGGGCTCTCCTTCATCGTCATCAATAGTGATGACCTCGATCGGTTTCTTGGCTAGAACGGGAGCTTGCTGTAATTTTTGTGGTTGGATGTGGTGGTGTTGCCAATATTGCTGCTGCTGAAGATGAGCCATTTTTGAATAATGCTCGCTCATTAGTTTTTCGTGAGTGCGAGCCAGCTCTTCATAGCAGAAATATTGCTGAGCTGGATTTGGATGATATGGAGACACCATTCTCGGATGCACTACATTCGGGGGAACTTGAGCAGTTGGGGTTGTCCCTGGATATAGTGGTTGACCAGCTCGCAGCATGGTTCCGTCGTTTTGCCAACAGTGATTTCGTTTATGAGATTGCCTCTCCTCCGGGTTAACGCGAAAGATCTGTAGTGTATCTGATGAAACTCGCATCTGTTCTTGAGTGGAACGTAGCGTGGAATAAAGTCTCATAGAAGGATCAACATGTTGGCGTGATCCCTGATTTTGTTGAGCATTTGAGGTTTTGTTGAGCATCAAATCAGAATCATAAAGCCTGCGATGAACAAAGCTTATGGCGCTTTCCACGATCAAAGGGAGCTGTGGCGGTACTCCGGAGCTCTCTGTGATGGGAAGGTGCTTCTTTGATGCCTTCTCATTCGATTGTGGCTCGGCGTGTTGAGTTTGTGTCGTTGGTTGCACTGAAAGCTGCGGCTTAGCTTGAGAAGCTTGATGCAGAATGGCACTTTGGACAGGGAGGCTTTGAGTACTCTTGTTGTTGTCTTTCAAAAACTCGGTATTGCTTCGAGGCACTTGAGCACCAGCGTCTTCTGGAGTCTTTGATTCCAAAGATGATGGTGTGGAGTCGGAGACAAGAGATTGTAAGTGATGAGTTGTTCCTCGATTTCCTGACCCTTCCTCGGTTGAATTGTTCTCTGGAGAATTTTCGAAAACTGATGCAACTATTGGAGCAACTCCCGGATTAGTTGCTTCAGTTTTCTCGACCATTGATTCCTCCTTAGGGACAGAAGCGGCGGAATGCATTCCGGGAACAGTATTTGAGGAAGTCATCAATTTCATAGTTTCCTCGGCTCTAGCGAACTGCATCAAATTCCCGGTATATGTGTAGTCCATTTGGAGCCGATTCTGAAAACAATGAAATTTTGAAAAACTAAACAATTAAGCTGAAACGAAAGACTTACCGCCAATTTCATGATTTGTTCCATATTGGCAGGGTTGTTGTCATTTGCCGACAAGACCAAATACATGTTCTCAGAAGGTGCTGAAAAAATAATCATATTTTCAATCTTAAAGCTGAATCTACAGAAAAACCAATTACAAATTGCCTAACACCACCACAAAAAAAATGACAAGAGATAAGAAGTTCAGGACCTGTCGAGGATCTCTAAAAAAGTCGATGAAATAATAGAAAGTTACAAAAAGTTAAAGCTGAAGTCTAGGGTAAAAAATTGAAAGAATTCAAAAAAATGGGGTGTGAAAGTGGTTAAAAAATATCCCATTGTGAATGCTTTTTTCTTAAAATCTATGTAAGTTGCGAAATGTCCCGGAGTCGTTGAAATTTTAAATTATTTCAAAGTCTTGAAAACAACTAGTGAAAGTCTCTGCAAATTCTGAATTTTCAACCCGACCGCATAACCTAGTGAGTGAAGCCAAGAAGAAAATTAGAAAAAAACCGAATGCAGAAAAGTGAGAGGTTCTGTAGGCACCTTCCAATTGTCCTAGTGAAAAATGAGGAGATGAGATCATCAAAAAATACAATTGCTCTTAAGAAAGTTTAAACATTTTTTTCATCAGGAAAATCTCGAAAACCTTATCCATTGGACTTCCGGGGACACATTTAGAGGGTATGCATTAATCCAGGAGAGTAACAGGGAGGTGTGGGAGAGACAAGCAAGTGGAGTCAGGGGACCGGAAATTAGCTTTTGTGTGGACTACTTTGGCATTAGCTTCATGGTTAATGAAACTCCACATAGGAGGGAAAGATTATATGCAAAATACATTTAGTCATGAAAATCATGATTAATAAGAGGGGTGGAGTAGCTGTGATACATGTAGGGATGAAGAGCATGTGTGTGAGAAAAGAGAATTGAGTAGAAATAGCGTACAGCAATGGTTATAGTCAGAAGATACGGGAGGGGGGGGGGGGGGGGAAGGTGCAGCCGTAATTAGTGTGAGTTAATAAGGCCCCTTCTGTTTCTCTCTATTTACAAGGAACGGAAGGGTCGCAAATAGAAGAAGGAAGACTATAAAGAGAAAAAGGAAGACCTGGTTGCATTAGTGGTTCTAAAAGAGATTGATCCGGGAAGGGAAGGCACTGGAGATAATTACCCCTCAATTTTGAGAAGCATTAAAACTAGGATTTGGTTTTTTCGAAAGAAAGTAAAGAAAAATAATACCAGAAGATATGAGGCTACCGCGGTTTTATAAATTGGAAGTTGTGAGGCTTCAATCTACCTGAAAGCAGAATAACGCAAAAAGCAGAAAATTGATAATGAATGTTTTTACTAATATTTTTCAAATTTTTTCAACAATTTTTTTCAAATCTTTAAAATATTATCAAGATTCTAGTTACTAACACTTACATACATCTTTGACCTTTACCTCTTCTTCTAAAAATCACTTTTCATAAGATTCAATATCTCTAGTCCTTCCCCACATTTTGTGTATCGCAGAAAAAAAACAACAATAGGAACCACTAGTCCCTGTACTATATTTTCAAAAATTCACCAACCTGTACGATCCGGCGCAATCTCTTGGCCTGGAGTAGCGGAGCTTGGCGTTTGAATACTCTCCGAAGAAGAGATTTGTTCAATATGAAGGCTTCAAATTATACTCGTTACACACCTTCGTAGGAATAGATGAGGACCCTTCCCTCTTTCCCTCTCTCTAATGTGGAAGATGCAAAGAAGAGAAAGAGGCTGTCAACAAAAGTGCACCTGGCCTTTTTCTATTTGAGGGAACACAATTGAGGCGATATGGATCTGAGGGGGGAGGCTTAATCCTTCTACTGGAGCATTCGTACAGCCGGTGTATGCGGGACCTAGGAAAAGGGTGCATCGTCGTTTGGAAATGTGGGAATTCGAAAATAATTACCCCTTAGATTAGAGATGAATTGAGACTAGGCTTTTCCTCACCCGAATGAAGGCGAGAAAAAGGGGAAAATGGAGGCATAATAGGGAATATGAAACTGAGAAAGTTCACAGATTAGGAGTTGAAGCTCTTGATTTTCTCGCCAACCCCAATCTTCTTTTAACTCACATTTCGGATTTTTTTATAGTAATTTTATTTTTCTTCTTCTTTCTCTACAACAATTAACGCAGCAACACCTCACTCGAAAAGATCTCATAATTAGTGTAGAGAAAAGGTGTAAAAAGAAATGAGATCTTATCTTTACGAGAAGGTGGTCACTGTCTTTGAGTAAAGACACCGGTAGTTAGTCCGTTAGTCCAATCGTTCGCATTCCAAGTTTGGATTGTGGATTCTGATGGAAATGGAGACAAAAAACCGGAGAGGAAGCAACGAGTCGAAGCAGGATTACGGTAACAAGAAGAAGATTTGAGAGTATGTGTGTTTTTGTTTTTTTGTGAACACGAGCCGTATGTTTTTGTTGTTTGAAAAATATTTGTGAATTGGATAACCTTTAGGAAATGGTACGGTCAAAGCGCAAGGTGGAAGAAAAACAGCAGAATCCAGATAATCCTAGCAAGAGAAAGAAATCAAAAGTATATAACTTTTTCAACACACTATTTTGTTATTATTTCACATGGAAACTGTCCGGAGTCACCAGCGAGTTTTGTTTCGATATTTTGTGTGTGAGTAAGCCTGGCAAAAAATAGTGCACTGGTTGAATTATAGCGGCACTCTCTGAAGTTACGGGAAGTTATTCCACTTTACATATTTTGGAAATTTTTTGACCGACTACATTCACAAGACCATAACTTTTATATTTTTTATCCAAAGTGGTTGCTCTTTTTTGCAACTGGTAGAACTTGGATAGGCGTACATACAGGGTGGCATTTAATTACCCGCGCACAACTTCAGCAAGATGAAAAACTATGTTGCAGTCAATGAAATAAGATGATTTTTTGTGTGTTCATAGAAAAAGACATGTTCTATTCCTGCTTCAAATTTCAAAAGATTTGCTCAAGATTTGAAAAAGTTAGGTATGTCCTAATTCCTTCATCACATGCGTAAGGCGCGGAACCGGGTTTTTAGTGGTTGGGAGAAGGGCTAGGAAAATTGTCTAAGAGCTTCGATCGATCAGGGATTGAGCTTTATGTGAAGTTCTACTCTGGTTTTATCAGAAAAAACAGTAATCATACTAAATTTGATACCTATCCCAAAAAATGGGACCGTCGAAAATTGCAAGTTTTGCGTTGGCACGGTGCTTTGAGTAAAGAAAAATAGTCTTGTCGCCTATGTCAATTTATCGGAAATGAATAGCTCGAACACTCTGAAACTTTCAGTATACTTTGTGTAAGAGTTCTTCTACACAACGAATTTAATTTTGACTACCTTGATGTTTGATGACGGGCGTACAGCTACAAAAAGTGCCCTAATCAGCATTCTGGATGGTTTTTGAGAAAATTCGGTATATTAATGTGAGAAAGGTTCCAGTCAAACGGTTTTTTAACTGAATATACGCTTTCTTAAGTTTTAATCATTTTGAAAGACAAAAATGATCCCACTGCTCATAACAAAACCATATTTTTTCGATTTCCTATTTTGCTGGGTCATGGCGCGCCAATTTCAGAACGGAGGTAGCCACGAAAAAATGGCGAAATTCGATGTTGCAGTTGAGAAAACTGCAAATTTTTTTGATATGATGGAACCGAATATCTACTCTGCCAGCACTCCAAATTTCTAGCTTATGCTGATTATATGAACAAAACTACGCCACGCTTTCTAGCTGGCCATACAGCGTGCCTCACCAGGTCCCGCAATTGTGATGTTTTAGCTTCTAGCTTTTTTCGTGACGTGCGCACAAACTTGAAATTTTGTGACGTAAATTTTGCACATTTCAATAAGTTGTGTTTGAATTTTCAGCTCAAAAGCTCTATTCGTTCTTTTGAACCACGTCCTCAAACATGCGCGGGTAAATAAATGCCACCCTGTAGTTGTCAACTAAACCCTTTAGCTAGCACTTTCCAGAAATTTGCAATTTTCAAAAATACAAAAATTGTGTGATGGAGTGAAACTCAAAAGTGGCAATTTTTGGAAAAACGTATCTGGGAAACTGTGTCTATTGGATTGTATACAGCGAATAAGGCCCACATACATATTCAAAAGTATACCTACGCTTTGAGTTACGAAACATATTAGTTTTGTAAGAAATAACGGATTTCATGAATTTGCGACGGCATTGGCAATCTTATACCGATTTCGATCTTTCAGTTCAAATTTTCAATGTGAAAAAAGTTGAAATAAGTCTTGTAACTCAAAGCGTAGGTATACTTTTGAATATGTATGCGTGCCTCATTTGCTGTATACAATCCGGTAGACACAGTTTCCCAGATACGTTTTTCCAAAAATCGCCATTTTAGAGTTTCACTCCATCACACAATTTTTGTATTCTTGAAAATTGCAAATTTCTGGAAAATGCTAGCTAAAGGGTTTAGTTGACAACTATGTACGCCTATCCAAGTTCCACCAGTTGCAAAAAAGAGCAACCAGTTTGGATAAAAAATATAAAAGTTATGGTCTTGTGAATGTAGTCGGTCAAAAAATTTCCAAAATATGTAAAGTGGAATAACTTTCCGTAACTTCAGAGAGTGCCGCTATAATTCAACCAGTGCACTATTCTTTGCCAGGCTTGCTCACACACAAAATATCGAAACAAAACTCGCTGGTGACTCCGGACAGTTTCCATGTCAGTATTTTCCCATTCTTGTTCATGTTTTGATATGTTATTCTTATTTCAATAATTTTGTTTTATTTTAAAATTTAAGTTTTTCTTTCCCCATTATTGTTCTTATTTTCACATTTTGTTTTTTATTTATTTATTCTTGTTTTCATTTTCATTTTCATATTTTTCCTTTAATTTTATATTCCTTGGCGCGGAGGGACCGTAGGCACACTATTATCGTCAAGGTTCCGCGTGCCGACACCAGCCCAAATGCATAACCCTAGTAAATTTTAGGATGACCAAAGACAATGCCGAAGTTAGGATTGAAGATTTGGATAAAAGTGAGGCAGAAAATCGGAGAAGAAGAAGCCCATCAAAGAAGGATTACGGTTGCAAGAAAAAATGAAACACGAGTTTTTTTTCATATTACTTCCTCCTTCGCATTCCTTCGGTCGCACTTCCTCCTTCGCATTCCTTCGCATTCGTTTGGTCGCATTTCCTCCTTCGCATTCCTTCGCATTCCTATTAGCCGCCCACCCACCCAATCCTTCGCATTCCTTTGGTCGCACTTTCTCCTTTGCATTCCTTCGCATTCCTTCGGTTGCACTTCCTCCTTCGCATTCCTTCGCATTCCTTCGGTTGCACTTCCACCTTCGCATTCCTTCGCATTCCTTCGCATTCCTTTTGGCCGCCCACCCACCCAATCCTTCGCATTCCTTTGGTCGCACTTCCTCCTTCGCATTCCTTCGCATTCCTTTGGTCGCTTTTCGTCCTTCGCATTCCTTCGCATTCCTTCGGTCGCACTTCCTCCTTCGCATTCCTTCGCATTCCTTTGGTCGCTTTTCGTCCTTCGCATTCCTTCGCATTCCTTTGGTCGCACTTCCTCCTTCGCATTCCTTCGCATTCCTTTTGGCCGCCCACCCACCCAATCCTTCGCATTCCTTCGGTCGCACTTCCTCCTTCGCATTCCTTCGCATTCCTTCGGTCGCACTTCCTCCTTCGCATTCCTTCGCATTCCTTCGGTCGCATTTCCTCCTTCGCATTCCTTCGCATTCCTTCGGTCGCATTTCCTCCTTCGCATTCCTTCGCATTCCTTCGGTCGCAATTCCTCCTTCGCATTCCTTCGCATTCCTTCGGTCGCACTTCCTCCTTCGCATTCCTTCGCATTCCTTCGGTCGCACTTCCTCCTTCGCATTCCTTCGCATTCGTTTGGTCGCATTTCCTCCTTCGCATTCCTTCGCATTCCTATTAGCCGCCCACCCACCCAATCCTTCGCATTCCTTTGGTCGCACTTTCTCCTTTGCATTCCTTCGCATTCCTTCGGTTGCACTTCCTCCTTCGCATTCCTTCGCATTCCTTCGGTTGCACTTCCACCTTCGCATTCCTTCGCATTCCTTCGCATTCCTTTTGGCCGCCCACCCACCCAATCCTTCGCATTCCTTTGGTCGCACTTCCTCCTTCGCATTCCTTCGCATTCCTTTGGTCGCTTTTCGTCCTTCGCATTCCTTCGCATTCCTTCGGTCGCACTTCCTCCTTCGCATTCCTTCGCATTCCTTTGGTCGCTTTTCGTCCTTCGCATTCCTTCGCATTCCTTTGGTCGCACTTCCTCCTTCGCATTCCTTCGCATTCCTTTTGGCCGCCCACCCACCCAATCCTTCGCATTCCTTCGGTCGCACTTCCTCCTTCGCATTCCTTCGCATTCCTTCGGTCGCACTTCCTCCTTCGCATTCCTTCGCATTCCTTCGGTCGCATTTCCTCCTTCGCATTCCTTCGCATTCCTTCGGTCGCATTTCCTCCTTCGCATTCCTTCGCATTCCTTCGGTCGCAATTCCTCCTTCGCATTCCTTCGCATTCCTTCGGTCGCACTTCCTCCTTCGCATTCCTTCGCATTCCTTCGGTTGCACTTCCACCTTCGCATTCCTTCGCATTCCTTCGCATTCCTTTTGGCCGCCCACCCACCCAATCCTTCGCATTCCTTTGGTCGCACTTTCTCCTTTGCATTCCTTCGCATTCCTTCGGTTGCACTTCCTCCTTCGCATTCCTTCGCATTCCTTCGGTTGCACTTCCTCCTTCGCATTCCTTCGCATTCCTTCGGTTGCACTTCCACCTTCGCATTCCTTCGCATTCCTTCGCATTCCTTTTGGCCGCCCACCCACCCAATCCTTCGCATTCCTTTGGTCGCACTTCCTCCTTCGCATTCCTTCGCATTCCTTTGGTCGCTTTTCGTCCTTCGCATTCCTTCGCATTCCTTCGGTCGCACTTCCTCCTTCGCATTCCTTCGCATTCCTTTGGTCGCTTTTCGTCCTTCGCATTCCTTCGCATTCCTTTGGTCGCACTTCCTCCTTCGCATTCCTTCGCATTCCTTCGGTCGCATTTCCTCCTTCGCATTCCTTCGCATTCCTTCGGTCGCAATTCCTCCTTCGCATTCCTTCGCATTCCTTCGGTCGCAATTCCTCCTTCGCATTCCTTCGCATTCCTTCGGTCGCACTTCTTCCTTCGCATTTTTTCGCATTCCTTCGGTCGCACTTCCTCCTTCGCATTCCTTCGGTCGCATTTCCTCCTTCGCATTCCTTCGCATTCCTTTTGGCCGCCCACCCACCCAATCCTTCGCATTCCTTCGGTCGCACTTCCTCCTTCGCATTCCTTCGCATTCCTTCGGTCGCATTTCCTCCTTCGCATTCCTTCGCATTCCTTCGGTCGCATTTCCTCCTTCGCATTCCTTCGCATTCCTTCGGTCGCACTTCCTCCTTCGCATTCCTTCGCATTCCTTCGGTCGCACTTCTTCCTTCGCATTTTTTCGCATTCCTTCGGTCGCACTTCCTCCTTCGCATTCCTTCGGTCGCATTTCCTCCTTCGCATTCCTTCGCATTCCTTTTGGCCGCCCACCCACCCAATCCTTCGCATTCCTTCGGTCGCACTTCCTCCTTCGCATTCCTTCGCATTCCTTCGGTCGCACTTCCTCCTTCGCATTCCTTCGCATTCCTTCGGTCGCAATTCCTCCTTCGCATTCTTTCGCATTCCTTCGGTCGCACTTCCTCCTTCGCATTCCTTCGCATTCCTTCGGTCACACTTCCTCCTTCGCATTTTTTCGCATTCCTTCGGTCGCACTTCCTCCTTCGCATTCCTTCGCATTCCTTTTGGCCGCCCACCCACCCAATCCTTCGCATTCCTTCGGTCGCACTTCCTCCTTCGCATTCCTTCGCATTCCTTCGGTCGCACTTCCACCTTCGCATTCCTTCGCATTCCTTCGCATTCCTTTTGGCCGCCCACCCACCCAATCCTTCGCATTCCTTTGGTCGCACTTCCTCCTTCGCATTCCTTCGCATTCCTTTGGTCGCTTCTCGTCCTTCGCATTCCTTCGCATTCCTTCGGTCGCACTTCCTCCTTCGCATTCCTTCGCATTCCTTTGGTCGCTTTTCGTCCTTCGCATTCCTTCGCATTCCTTTGGTCGCACTTCCTCCTTCGCATTCCTTCGCATTCCTTTTGGCCGCCCACCCACCCAATCCTTCGCATTCCTTCGGTCGCACTTCCTCCTTCGCATTCCTTCGCATTCCTTCGGTCGCACTTCCTCCTTCGCATTCCTTCGCATTCCTTCGGTCGCATTTCCTCCTTCGCATTCCTTCGCATTCCTTCGGTCGCATTTCCTCCTTCGCATTCCTTCGCATTCCTTCGGTCGCAATTCCTCCTTCGCATTCCTTCGCATTCCTTCGGTCGCACTTCCTCCTTCGCATTCCTTCGCATTCCTTCGGTTGCACTTCCACCTTCGCATTCCTTCGCATTCCTTCGCATTCCTTTTGGCCGCCCACCCACCCAATCCTTCGCATTCCTTTGGTCGCACTTTCTCCTTTGCATTCCTTCGCATTCCTTCGGTTGCACTTCCTCCTTCGCATTCCTTCGCATTCCTTCGGTTGCACTTCCTCCTTCGCATTCCTTCGCATTCCTTCGGTTGCACTTCCACCTTCGCATTCCTTCGCATTCCTTCGCATTCCTTTTGGCCGCCCACCCACCCAATCCTTCGCATTCCTTTGGTCGCACTTCCTCCTTCGCATTCCTTCGCATTCCTTTGGTCGCTTTTCGTCCTTCGCATTCCTTCGCATTCCTTCGGTCGCACTTCCTCCTTCGCATTCCTTCGCATTCCTTTGGTCGCTTTTCGTCCTTCGCATTCCTTCGCATTCCTTTGGTCGCACTTCCTCCTTCGCATTCCTTCGCATTCCTTCGGTCGCATTTCCTCCTTCGCATTCCTTCGCATTCCTTCGGTCGCAATTCCTCCTTCGCATTCCTTCGCATTCCTTCGGTCGCAATTCCTCCTTCGCATTCCTTCGCATTCCTTCGGTCGCACTTCTTCCTTCGCATTTTTTCGCATTCCTTCGGTCGCACTTCCTCCTTCGCATTCCTTCGGTCGCATTTCCTCCTTCGCATTCCTTCGCATTCCTTTTGGCCGCCCACCCACCCAATCCTTCGCATTCCTTCGGTCGCACTTCCTCCTTCGCATTCCTTCGCATTCCTTCGGTCGCATTTCCTCCTTCGCATTCCTTCGCATTCCTTCGGTCGCATTTCCTCCTTCGCATTCCTTCGCATTCCTTCGGTCGCAATTCCTCCTTCGCATTCCTTCGCATTCCTTCGGTCGCACTTCCTCCTTCGCATTCCTTCGCATTCCTTCGGTCGCACTTCTTCCTTCGCATTTTTTCGCATTCCTTCGGTCGCACTTCCTCCTTCGCATTCCTTCGGTCGCATTTCCTCCTTCGCATTCCTTCGCATTCCTTTTGGCCGCCCACCCACCCAATCCTTCGCATTCCTTCGGTCGCACTTCCTCCTTCGCATTCCTTCGCATTCCTTCGGTCGCACTTCCTCCTTCGCATTCCTTCGCATTCCTTCGGTCGCAATTCCTCCTTCGCATTCTTTCGCATTCCTTCGGTCGCACTTCCTCCTTCGCATTCCTTCGCATTCCTTCGGTCACACTTCCTCCTTCGCATTTTTTCGCATTCCTTCGGTTGCACTTCCACCTTCGCATTCCTTCGGTCGCATTTCCTCCTTCGCATTCCTTCGAATTCCTTTTGGCCGCCCACCCACCCAATCCTTCGCATTCCTTCGGTCGCACTTCCTCCTTCGCATTCCTTCGCATTCCTTTTGGCCGCCCACCCACCCAATCCTTCGCATTCCTTCGGTCGCACTTCCTCCTTCGCATTCCTTCGCATTTCTTCGGTCGCACTTCCTCCTTCGCATTCCTTCGCATTCCTTCGGTCGCACTTCCTCCTTCGCATTCCTTCGCATTCCTTCGGTCGCATTTCCTCCTTCGCATTACTTTTGGCCGCCCACCCACCCAATCCTTCGCATTCCTTCGATCGCACTTCCTCCTTCGCATTCCTTCGCATTCCTTCGGTCGCACTTCCTCCTTCGCATTCCTTCGCATTCCTTCGGTCGCAATTCCTCCTTCGCATTCCTTCGCATTTCTTCGGTCGCACTTCCTCCTTCGCATTCCTTCGCAATCCTTCGGTCGCACTTCCTCCTTCGCATTCCTTCGCATTCCTTCGGTTGCACTTCCACCTTCGCATTCCTTCGCAATCCTTCGGTCGCATTTCCTCCTTCGCATTCCTTCGCAATCTTTCGGTCGCACTTCCTCCTTCGCATTCCTTTGCATTCCTTTGCATTCCTTCGGTCGCATTTCCTCTTTCGCATTCCTTCGAATTCCTTTTGGCCGCCCACCCACCCAATCCTTCGCATTCCTTCGATCGCAATCCTCCTTTCGATCGCAATCCTCCATTCGCTCGCAATCCTCCTTTCGATCGCAATCCTCCTTTCGATCGCAATCCTCCTTTCGATCGCAATCCTCCTTTCGATCGCAATCCTCCATTCGCTCGCAATCCTCCATACGCTCGCAATCCTCCTTTCGATCGCAATCCTCCATTCGCTCTCAATCCTCCTTTCGATCGCAATCCTCCATTCGCTCGCAATCCTCCATTCGCTCGCAATCCTCCTTTCGCTCGCAATCCTCCATTCGCTCTCAATCCTCCTTTCGATCGCAATCCTCCATTCGCTCGCAATCCTCCTTTCGCTCGCAATCCTCCATTCGCTCGCAATCCTCCTTTCGCTCGCAATCCTCCTTTCGCTCGCAATCCTCCATTCGCTCTCAATCCTCCTTTCGATCGCAATCCTCCATTCGCTCGCAATCCTCCTTTCGATCGCAATCCTCCATTCGATCGCAATCCTCCATTCGCTCGCAATCCTCCTTTCGATCGCAATCCTCCATTCGCTCGCAATCCTCCTTTCGCTCGCAACCCTCCTTTCGCTCGCAACCCTCCTTTCGCTCGCAATCCTCCTTTCGCTCGCAATCCTCCATTCGCTCTCAATCCTCCTTTCGATCGCAATCCTCCATTCGCTCGCAATCCTCCTTTCGATCGCAATCCTCCATTCGCTCTCAATCCTCCTTTCGATCGCAATCCTCCATTCGCTCGCAATCCTCCTTTCGATCGCAATCCTCCATTCGCTCTCAATCCTCCTTTCGATCGCAATCCTCCTTTCGCTCGCAATCCTCCTTTCGCTCGCAATCCTCCATTCGCTCGCAATCCTCCTTTCGCTCGCAATCCTCCATTCGCTCGCAATCCTCCTTTCGCTCGCAATCCTCCATTCGCTCGCAATCCTCCTTTCGCTCGCAATCCTCCATTCGCTCGCAATCCTCCTTTCGCTCGCAATCCTCCATTCGCTCGCAATCCTCCATTCGCTCGCAATCCTCCTTTCGCTCGCAATCCTCCTTTCGCTCGCAATCCTCCATTCGCTCGCAATCCTCCTTTCGCTCGCAATCCTCCATTCGCTCGCAATCCTCCATTCGCTCGCAATCCTCCATTCGCTCGCAATCCTCCTTTCGCTCGCAATCCTCCTTTCGATCGCAATCCTCCATTCGCTCGCAATCCTCCATTCGCTCGCAATCCTCCTTTCGCTCGCAATCCTCCATTCGCTCGCAATCCTCCTTTCGATCGCAATCCTCCATTCGCTCGCAATCCTCCTTTCGATCGCAATCCTCCATTCGCTCACAATCCTCCATTCGCTCGCAATCCTCCTTTCGATCGCAATCCTCCATTCGCTCACAATCCTCCATTCGCTCGCAATCCTCCTTTCGATCGCAATCCTCCATTCGATCGCAATCCTCCTTTCGATCGCAATCCTCCTTTCGAGTCCGGTGGGGACATTCACAGTCCAGTGGGGAAAGTTATAGTCCAGTGGGGACATTCACAGTCCAGTGGGGAAAGTTGTAGTCCAGTGGGGAAAGTTGTAGTCCAGTGGGGAGAGTTATAGTCCAGTGGGGAAAGTTATAGTCCAGTGGGGACATTTACAGTCCAGTGGGGAAAGTTATAGTCCAGTGGGGACATTCACAGTTTAGTGGGGAAAGTTACAGTCCAGTGGGGACATTCACAGTCCAGTGGGGAAAGTTATAGTCCAGTGGGGACATTTACAGTCCAGTGGGGAAAGTTATAGTCCAGTGGGGACATTCACAGTTTAGTGGGGAAAGTTACAGTCCAGTGGGGACATTCACAGTCCAGTGGGGAAAGTTATAGTCCAGTGGGGACATTTACAGTCCAGTGGGGAAAGTTATAGTCCAGTGGGGACATTCACAGTTTAGTGGGGAAAGTTACAGTCCAGTGGGGAAAGTTGTAGTCCAGTGGGGACATTTACAGTCCAGTGGGGAAAGTTATAGTCCAGTGGGGACATTCACAGTCCAGTGGGGAAAGTTGTAGTCCAGTGGGGAAAGTTGTAGTCCAGTGGGGAGAGTTATAGTCCAGTGGGGAAAGTTATAGTCCAGTGGGGACATTTACAGTCCAGTGGGGAAAGTTATAGTCCAGTGGGGACATTTACAGTCCAGTGGGGAAAGTTACAGTCCAGTGGGAAAAGTTATTGTCCAGTGGGGACATTCACAGTCCAGTGGGGAAAGTTATAGTCCAGTGGGGAAAGTTTTAGTCCAGTGGGGACATTCACAGTTTAGTGGGGAAAGTTATAGTCCAGTGGGGACATTCACAGTTTAGTGGGGAAAGTTACAGTCCAGTGGGGACATTCACAGTCCAGTGGGGAAAGTTATAGTCCAGTGGGGACATTCACAGTTTAGTGGGGAAAGTTACAGTCCAGTGGGGACATTCACAGTCCAGTGGGGAAAGTTATAGTCCAGTGGGGACATTTACAGTCCAGTGGGGAAAGTTACAGTCCAGTGGGAAGAGTTATTGTCCAGTGGGGACATTCACAGTCCAGTGGGGAAAGTTATAGTCCAGTGGGGACATTCACAGTCCAGTGGGGAAAGTTATAGTCCAGTGGGGACATTTACAGTCCGGTGGGGAAAGTTATAGTCCAGTGGGGAAAGTTTTAGTCCAGTGGGGACATTCACAGTCCAGTGGGGAAAGTTATAGTCCAGTGGGGACATTTACAGTCCGGTGGGGAAAGTTATAGTCCAGTGGGGAAAGTTATAGTCCAGTGGGGACATTCACAGTCCAGTGGGGAAAGTTATAGTCCAGTGGGGACATTTACAGTCCAGTGGGGAAAGTTATAGTCCAGTGGGGACATTCACAGTCCAGTGGGGAAAGTTGTAGTCCAGTGGGGACATTTACAGTCCAGTGGGGAAAGTTATAGTCCAGTGGGGACATTCACAGTCCAGTGGGGAAAGTTGTAGTCCAGTGGGGAAAGTTGTAGTCCAGTGGGGAGAGTTATAGTCCAGTGGGGAAAGTTATAGTCCAGTGGGGACATTTACAGTCCAGTGGGGAAAGTTATAG
The DNA here is from genome assembly GCA_963932045.1 of Caenorhabditis sinica. Taxonomy (NCBI): domain Eukaryota; kingdom Metazoa; phylum Nematoda; class Chromadorea; order Rhabditida; family Rhabditidae; genus Caenorhabditis; species Caenorhabditis sinica. The sequence continues at coordinate 22,707,697 of OZ009938.1, forward strand.
TCCAGTGGGGACATTCACAGTCCAGTGGGGAAAGTTACAGTCCAGTGGGGAAAGATACAGTCCAGTGGGGAAAGTTATAGTCCAGTGGGGAAAGTTTTAGTCCAGTGGGGAAAGTTATAGTCCAGTGGGGACATTCACAGTCCAGTGGGGAAAGTTACAGTCCAGTGGGGACATTCAAAGTCCAGTGGGGAAAGTTATAGTCCAGTGGGGACATTCACAGTCCAGTGGGGAAAGTTGTAGTCCAGTGGGGAAAGATACAGTCCAGTGGGGAAAGTTATAGTCCAGTGGGGAAAGTTTTAGTCCAGTGGGGAAAGTTACAGTTCAGCGGGGACATTCACAGTCCCGTGGGGAAAGTTACAGTCCAGTGGGGACATTCAAAGTCCAGTGGGGAAAGTTATAGTCCAGTGGGGACATTCACAGTCCAGTGGGGAAAGTTGTAGTCCAGTGGGGAAAGTTACAGTCCAGTGGGGAAAGTTATAGTCCAGTGGGGACATTCACAGTTTAGTGGGGAAAGTTACAGTCCAGTGGGGAAATTTGCAGTCCAGTGGGAAAAGTTACAGTCCAGTGGGGAAAGTTTTAGTCCAGTGGGGACATTCACAGTCCAGTGGGGAAAGTTATTGTCCAGTGGGGAAAGTTTTAGTTCAGTGGGGACATTCACAGTCCAGTGGGGAAAGTTATAGTCCAGTGGGGGAAATTACAGTCCAGTGGGGACATTCACAGTCCAGTGGGGAAAGTTACAGTCCAGTGGGGAAAGTTATAGTCCAGTGGGGAAAGTTATAGTCCAGTGGGGACATTCACAGTTCAGTGGGGAAAGTTATGGTCCAGTGGGGACATTCACAGTTCAGTGGGGAAAGTTATAGTCCAGTGGGGACATTTTTTCGTTTTCATTTCGGTTTTTTTGCTTTTATTTTTACTACTTTGTTTTTATTTTGGTACTTTTGCTTTTTTTACACTTTTTCTTTTTTTCAGAACCACAAAGATAATAAACAGAGAAAAATCAAAGAAATTTGAAGAAAATTGTGCCATCAAAAGGCAGTGTGCAAGTAAAATCTTGCTGACCTCGAGTCGTGCAGTAAGCTGTGAGGCCGTTTCCGCAAGCGTTCTACTAGTAAGTTTTTATATCCCCCGCGCAACTTTTTACCATCTTGCCCAAAATTCTTTGATCCCCCTTACCCGAAATTCCTTGTGATATCCCAGCAATGGCTTCTGATTCCCGAAGACTTCTGCGCTGACATTTTTGGCTTTGCCACATCGCGTTTGGTTGTCCTTCTTGCCGATTGATGTGCCTGAAAATATAAGAGTTTAAAAATTTTAAAAATAAGTTTTAAAATTTTGAAAATGAACACGAGAAATGAGAAATTCAATGAAAAGAGTAATAGTAACCAAAAAGAAGTGTTGATAAGTGAACAATGAAAAAAGTATGATAAGAGTTATATGGGTGAAAAAGTATTGATTTTAACACAACACAGTGGAAAAGGGGCACACAAATGATGACAAATACGACAATAACAACAACAAAGGGCGAGAGCACTGTTGCCGCGCGGCCGGCGCGCGACCGGCGCGCGGTGCGTGTCAATGACCACCGCAGTGGCACGCGTGCGTGGGGTTTGTCACGGTTGCAATTGCGCTCTGCTAGACTATACACTGAAAATGGTGAATGGAGTGTGGGTTCCTCATATCAACTTGTGCTCTTCTCATTCACTTGCTTGAGCTTAACGTGCAAAATCCCGAAACAATTTTTTGATTATTGACTACTTCAAAAAATGAAAATAAATGGTGAAAATAAAAAAGAAAAAGAACAAACTGAGAAATGAGTTGTCGGATTTGTATCGGAATTAAGATTTTCAGAGTGAGTGATTTTGAACTCGAATTTATTCAAATGACGATCAAAATTGACGAATGATCTCCAGATCTCCAATCAATGCAAAAAATAAGAGGTGAAGATGAAATGAAATAGTGAATATCCCTCCAGAAAAAATAAGATATCATATCACAATGAAGATTATTGTGAAACAAAATGTGACCTGTTCTCAAGGGCAACACTTACGAGAACATCTATGATGTGTTGGAGCATTTGAAAGATGAACATTAAAATTGGAATTTTCGGACATTTGGTAGTACAATGGTACTAATTTTTGACAAAAACAGGAAAATCCGATAATACGAAATGTCAATTTTCCGACTCTGAGCCTGGTGATTGTGTATGTCTGATTACAAGTGATGTGTTTAGCTTATAGCTTCACCATTTGAAATTATATTTTTGTTCTTCATCTTATTCAACCAACTGTTTTTATCCATGAGCTATCAAGCGGAACCTATTTCAGTGGGATTTTACTTTTGCTTTTTGTTCACTTTTTTCTACCCTCGTTCTCTGAGTGGAGCAAAAGCTCTCTTTTCCCTCCCTTTTTTCTCTGCGTATGACAACAACAAGTTTTTTGTTTTTTTCTTCTCGTCTTCTCTTCTTTTCAATTTCATTGTGACATTTCACTGTGTTCAACAGCAGTTTCTACCTCCCAACTCATCGAAAATGGAATTTCAAGCACTCATCATTATCACTCTCTTGATAATTACACTCCCATTGATTGCAATGCTATTTTTATCTCTCTGTCTACCTTGCTGCAAGGGGAAAAAATTCAGGTCTCCTTATTATTATCTACTTTGGGTCGACGCATTAATGGTAAGCCAACGTTTTTGTACAAAATGTATCACTGTAGTTCAGAACATTGTATGTTATGCCAATACATGGCTTGTTCTTCGACTTGAGATCCTGAACTTCGGACCCGAAATACAGTTGTTAGTGTGGCTAGAGTCTACTGTACCCGGTTCCCTCACTCAGCTTAGGAATGTAGCAGCTATGTAAGTAATATTAATACTGAATGTTGGATTATAACAATATTTTTTGCAGTTTCTTTCATCTGCAAAATTTGAATAGATTGGCACCCCTCTATTACCGGACAGCAGTTTTGACAGAATCAAGGATGAAGAAGGTAAGTATTGAAAAAAGCATAATCAAGAGAATTAGCACAACCTATATTTTCAGTTTTTGGATGAATGCTGGTTTCTAGTTCCGATTCTTACTGTTTTGGTCGCCGTCATTCTTCATTCTATTTGGTGCTTTCCGGTAAACACAATCACCATAGTCTCGATTGTGAATGGAACGATTCAGAAGTCGACTGACCAGGTTTGAGTAAAATCCAATGCAAGTGATCATAGTTGCATTTGTTTTAGGATTCCTTGTATCGGTACACCATGTTTAATTCCTTTTTCGGTTTGGTGTACCTTATATTGAATGTTTATGGGGGAGTACTCACCTATAAAGAAGTTAGAAAGATTGGATATAGGAACAATGCAAATGAGAAGTTTGAACCAGCAAAAAGAGCCAGGAAAAGTTTGATCGTCAGCAGTATTGCGATCTCCGGGAATCTTGTGTTTTTAGTAATTGCTCAGCAAACTCGAGATGTCTCTAAATTTGTCAAATTTTCAGATATCCACAAGTATCGCCCTGCTTTTCAACCAATCGTCAAAAGTTGATTGGATACGAAACATCGTGTTACCAATCACTTCTGACATGGTGAGTTGGTTTAACTTTATTATCTCTAATTTTAAAAATAGGGCCTGAAAGATATGATCTGAAAGATAGAAACATGCTACAAAAGTGGGATCATCGGAAAATTGGCAGTTCAAAATGAAGATTCAGAATTTCATTTCCTGCCTAATAATATCAAAAGACGTGAAATTTTTAAACATTGGCTTTCTGCATTTTCCTCCGATTTGTCTTCGATTCTCACGGGGCCGTCAAATTACCACCTGGCCACCACTTCTTTTTCCTGAGGAGGCTTGGAGGGTATAGACTTATGCGCGCGATTCATGGAGAATGAGGAGGGGGGGGGGGGGTGGGGGGAAGGTGAAGACAAATCAAAGAACACAGCAAAAACCAAGGTAAAAGTGTGCAAATTTCAAAAGACATGGTTGGTCTTTTCTGATCTTATTTAGCAAAAAATGAGATTTTGAATTTCCCCAGCTTATACGGTTATCTGATAAGTTATGTTTCAGGTCACCTTCTCCCAACCGGTACTTCTGATTTTTCTCGATGGTCCTGTTCGTCGACTTCTGAAACTCGATAGAAGAGAAGGAGTCACCATATCACGCGTCGAGAAGTTCAGCGAATCTTCTTCGAACAAATCTATTTGGAGTCGGTTGAAAAAGTTTATGAATAGGTGCAGGAACTGAATTCAAATTATTCGGGTATTTTGTTGTTTGTAACTTAGACGGTTTTCTTTTTTTCATGTTCTTAATTTTTTAAATTTTGTTTTTTCTCAAGTTTCCATTTTTTTTACCGTTAAAAAAAACCCTTTCTTTTTCTGTTTTTTTTCCTCCCCCCAAATTTTTGTTTTGTTATGTGGTTTACAGAATAAATTTAGTTAGATGTTCACAAAACTTTTCTTTCTCTTTTCCACTTGATTTTTCTCAGTGGACTTGCAAAAAGATACGCAGATTTATCTATTTTCGAAAGAATGGAATCACTCTTGGATTAATCTGGAAATCCAATTTCCTCTTGTTGCCAACATTTTTGAGTTTTTCATTTCCTGCCTGGGAAGTGCTTTTTCATGGATTTTGCACGGATTAGGGAAGATTACTTATTACCTTCGAAAACACCGATCTTATATTTTAGGTCATCTTGTCCCAACCGATACTATTTTGTTCTTCGCATCACCTTTTCCAACAATAAAATCAACTTCTCACTTTTCACCTGAGCACTAAGAAAAGGATTGCTTATGAGCGCTTTCCTTATATTCTTCTAGGAATTCCGTTGTTTGAAGTTGCTTCTATCTATCGGTCATTTTTTGGTTTATTTTCACAGAACGTCTGGAAGGGTGTCTCTACTTTATCTTTTTCTGCTCTCTACGTTTTTTCTCTGTCTGTCTGAACTCTGCCGCATTTGCCAGATTTGTCCTGGTACCAGCTGCCACCTTCCTCATTATTTTCACACGTAGACTGCCGGGAGCATTAGACCGTGGGAAACGGAGTGAAGAGAATATTATGAATATATGTCTGAGGTACCTCATTAGTGTAACTTTAGTATTTCGTAAAACAACATCATGTCGGCCAGCTGCGAGGGATAATTTCGGAGTAGGGCAACGGGTTTCATTGGAAACTGTCAAAAAAATTTTCCATTGGGGCCTGTAAAATCTCAAATTGTTCTAGTACTATCAGAAATGTACTTTTCCTTCTTTTTCAGAGATTTTGGATCATTAAATGTCTTTTAATCAATAAATGAAAGTGAATCAGTGCAACAAATGACTTCTACTTTATGAAAGTTCGAGTTTTTTTTTCTACTTTTTTCCAGCGGATATGTTAAAATTTATCTCTGGGAATGATTTTGAACGTTTCATTGTTTGTTGAGTTACCACTCTGTAAGTAATATTGTGAGACCGAGAGTGAAAATTTGGTAAAAAGTGTGAGTAAGGCCGCGGCCTTGTAACGACCCTACTTTTACTGTAAGAGCTGGTTTTTTCAAGAAAAGCACTTTAAAATCATGAAAAGGTTGGGAACAGAAAACACTCTTTGGGAACAGCTTGATAAAATCAAATGTGAAAAAGTTTTGAATTTTTTATTTAAAGTAGTTTTATTTCGATTTTACCAAAACTTTTGTTAACCACAACACCATCGAAAAACATACGCCATTATAAATTGTCATTGTTTTTAAGTTCAGAGATTCAAAGTTCCCAACGGGTCTGAAAACAGAACATAACAACTTTACCTCTAAAATAAACCATGCTCCTATTGCCCGCAAAAGTACCAACTGATGAAGAACTTGGAGTTTTTAGAAACAATTGCTGCCCATTGTCACTTTCGTCTTGGTCTTTTCAACACAATGCTCCATCCAAGCCTCCCTTCAACTCCACATAACCACCTGAAATCTGATTTCCAAGAGACACAGAAACGCTTATTTTCTAAGAACAGGGGATGATTTGCATGTTGAACTTTTTAGGTATCCAGGGGGACTGACAGGGTTAAAAGTTGAGCCCGAACTTATAAAACACTTCAGACACGCAACCATCACTCTGTTCCTGGAATCACAACAAAAGAGCACAAATTTTACTGACATGAAGTATTTCTGAAAAGAGTGCAAACCAGACAATAAACGATCAAACTCAAAAGTACAAAGGTTTATTGTTTGAAGTCAATGAAAACACATAGAAAGATATTCAAAAATGAAGTAAGACAACAATTACTCAAAATTATCCTCTGGTTCCTCCTTGATTTCCACGTTGTCTTTCTTGAGTTCCCTCTGTCTCCGAAACCATTCCTTAACTTGTTCCTCTTCCAACATAGTCTGCTTCATCATATCCGCCAACTCTCCCATATTCAAAAAACGATGCTTCAAGAACTGTCCAATAAGAACTGTTTCTTGAGCTGGAGTCACATCGAACGATTTGACATTATCACGTGCCTTGCCTGCATTCTCCCAACGTTTCAACTTCCGTCGATGACTGCTAAACCACTCGGCAACCTGCGCCTTGGTCAACCCGGTTTTTTCAGCAAGAGAATCTCTTTTTTCCCAGTCCAAATAGTTTTCTTCCGTGAAAGCCGCTTCAAGAACGTCGCGCTGAGGTTTTGTGATTCCGGACACTTTTGCTTTCCTCCAATTGCTATGTCCTGAGTCTTTTCTGCGACGGTTTATGAACCAATTGCTGACTTGCTTCTTGGTTAGGTTTGTTGCTGCGGCCAAGTGCACTTTCCTCTCCCCTTCAACATAGTCATTCTCCTTGAAAGCCAATTCCAGAGTGTCAATTTGGGATTGGGAAAACTGTGTTCTCTGGGAAGAGTCAGTTGCAACAACAGTGCTTTTCTCGAGTCTGAAAATTCAATGTTTTTCATACAATTTTAACTTAACGAGGGGGTTATTTTACAACTCAAAATGTTAATTTTCTGAGAGTCGGGTTATAAACTATGATGACCGTTAAATTCTCAAATCTGTAATAAGATTTTGCGAAACCTTCGCATAACTTGATTTACGGGTCATAGTTGCAGCCATAGTCTATGACACAACTCTCGAAAATAATTTCATATGGAGTGGTCAGTTTATCTTCTCGTAAAACTCACTCGACTTGCTCCTTCTTGCGACGTGTCAAAAACCAATTCTTGATCTGGTTCTTGGTAAGTTTGGTTGCTTCAGCTAATTCTTTTTTCCTTTCTCCCGTGGCAATGTTATTTTCTAGAAATGCCGCTTCTAGAATGGCGAGTTGAGCTTTTGTGTGACCACGGTGACGTGAATCGGCACTGGAATAGTTAGTATCAACAGCAGTGTCTTTTTCGAGCCTAAAAATTTTAAATGTTTCATAAAATTTTATCTTTAGCAAGGGGATTACTTGACAACTCAAAATGTTAATTTTCTGAGAGTCTGATTATAGACTATGCTGACCGTTAGATACTCAGATCTGCAATGAAGTTTTGCAAAACCTTCGCGTAACTCGAGATGTTTGTATTCTACTGACTGAATTCGGTACATTAGTACTAACGTGTATAGTGTACCGTGCATATGATTATTGTGACCATTTTAGTTACTATAGTCTTTGACACATTTCTTGGAAATAAGATCATCTGGAGTGGTCAAACCCCTAGTAAAACTCACTTGGCTTTCTCCCTCTTGCGACGTTCCGAAAACCAAAACTTGACCTGGCTCTCGGTTAGTTTTGTTGTTTCAGCCAATTCTGCTTTCCTTTCTCCCGTGGCATAGTTATTTTCTAGAAAAGCCGCTTCTAGAATTGCGAGTTGAGATTTCGTGTGACCACGGTGACGTGAGTGTCTGTCGGCACTGAAATTTGAAATTTAAAAATCTTGTCTAATGTCACAGAGTGTGAACTGAAGTTCGATATTTTGGGTTTAGAATATTAGCTTAGAATTTTTGACTCCGATGATAATCATGTCAACTCACCGTTGATTCTCCATTTGAAGCTTCGAATTACAAGAACACTCTTGATAGAAGGCAGTATGTCGCTTCGCGTCGTTGCAGAGTACAAGTTATTGGTACTGGTGGACGAAAAAAGTGAATGTATGAATGTGGGTAGTGAGTGGAGGTGGGCAACAATGACCCCTAATCGGTCTTTTCTCCAGTGTCCTGTTTCTTGCCCCCAGGAAATCTCGCAATGGTTCATTTAGATACATCAACAGGACTCCAAAGACTGGCTCCCGTGAATACTACAGAGAGTAGCACTTAAAGGGGGAGGACAGCTCGCAAAAGGGGGGGGGCAGACTGGGAGGCAATTCTCCTGCAGCCTTATGTATGCCTTTGGCGCGCTCATTCTTGACCTCTAGCCCACGGGTTCAAGCCCACCTGAGGTCTATAATGACAAAATATAATATGAGACAAACTTTTTTTGACCTGCCTACCGCCTTTAATGATGATTTCTACAAACGGGGTTGAGGTGCGAAAATGAATGAGTATCACTGCTTAATACTATGTACCTCTAGTGTTTCTATTCGATTTGCTATGAAATGTTACAGAGATGCTGACAAAACTTCAGAATTATACATCCAGGTTTTTTACATTTTGAAGTTTTCTATAGCTTCAGAATCCTTTTGGATGTGAACGTCACTCAAAAATTAAAAAAAAAGCTTTATCAGAAATGTATTCTTCTTGCTGGTTTTTTGATATTATGATGTAACACGGTCAAGAATGCATCAAAAAATTTGGTGCACTTTTGTAGATCGGCTCTAAACTTAAACATATCGGAGCATTCACTTATGAAACGAAAACTTGGCATGAATGACTAATATGTGTCAAAATCTCACTTTTTGGAAACTTTGCAACAATTTTCTGGAAATTTCCGATTAGTTTTATGAAACGAGCCGTTTATTTTCGGTCCCCACAACACAATGCCCCATCCATGCCTCTCTTCAACCCCCACGAATCCTTTGACCGCCTCAAATATTATTTCCCAAGAGCACATAAACACCTATTTTCTAAGAATAGATGATGATCTGCATGTTGACTTTTTTAGGTATCAAGGGCGACTGTATATTTCTTAACCTCAGGAAGAACGGCGATTTTAAATTTTGCCTACCCTAAGCTATAGCTTTCGACATTGGACTGATAAAAAAGGAGCAACCGATTGTGAAAAACGTTTTTGGTTTTTTTTCGAAGCCGGCCCTTTAGCTTTCTTTTTCGCAGCTGCTTGATTCTTCGTACCAAATTCCTGAATTAACATACTAAATGTTAGAGCTTACAAAATGTTAGAGCAAACATACAAAATGTTAGAGCATCACCCGGGAGCTTGAGATTCTCTTCATCAGAATGTTTGATTCTCCAAATTCTAACATCGATGGATGGTCTGTTAAGAAAATATACATGTGCCAAGTTGTTGTCTTAGTCGATAAAGATTTGGTTTGAATATACAAATTTATTTATTTAGGAATTATAGCAAATATGTTAAGAATAGATGGATTAAAGGTGATAACTCCTCCACTGACTTCTACATCCTTGGTATACTTGACCATCTACATCTCTGCGTCCTGGATTCCTTCCTTTAAAACTTGAATATCAATTGCAACCGGCGTCTCCTTTGGACTGGATGTTGATTACGTTTCCTCCGTTCCTCTTGAATGGTTCCAGTAGTTGTTGTGCGAGCTTGATTCTTGGTCGGTTTCTGAAAAAGAGAAAGAGAATCTGATAACCAATACTTCTAACCTGTTTAATTGTCCTATAGAAAAATTGTTTCTTGGTTGCTCGTTCATCTCGTTGATTTCCTCTTCATCACTTTTATTTTCTGACACAAGGTTATCCATTTTGTGTTTCCGAACCTCCATTTTGTACTTCAATTTGTCCACATCTTCCTCATCAATGACCTTTTTTTCAGCTCTTCTATCATTCAACCAGCCTCTGAAGAAAAGTATTGTAAAACGTGATTCACCTATTCTTCATACCAATTATCCTTCTATCTTCAATTTTCGTATCAAATCATTCAACACATTTTGTTTGAGATTCTGATCTTTCGTGTACTCCTCGTGGAGAACCCTTATTTGGAATGGAAGCTCTTCAGTGGGATGTGTTACAAAGTCTCGTGGAACTGCTTTTCGCTGATTTCGAATCCACATTTTAACTTGTGACACAGTTCGATGAGTTTTTATACTCTCCGTCTTGTATTCATCAATTGATGGGTCCTGTACTCTTTTGAAAAGTTCATGGTGAGAAGCAGTGTGAATGTCAAGGGGACGATGGAGACGCCCTGGATCTGAATAACGAAACAAGTCATTCAATTATTTGAGCTTCAGCCGTTTGGTAATGGGAAACGTCCATTTCATCTTCAGGGCGGCGGAGAGGTGTTCTGGAAATTGAGATGAATTAGCTTTTTGAAGAGATTTTTTGAAGTTTTTCGGAATTGTAGGAGCCTTTTACAGACTAGACGGCTTCATATTTTGTAGAATTGATCGTTGACACCCCTGTTTTGCTTAAAAACTTTCGAAATTCGATACATGTTTAGGATAGCAAACAAGGGGCAGGTGTTTTCAAGTCAAAAGTAAAAGAACTCACATTATACAACGAATATCTTTAGAAAAATCATCAGAAAACAATAGCGGCAACCAGTCGAGCTGCCTAACAGACGCCTCGATACTACGAGTATGAGTTTTATCGTCTCTGTGTGGTCCTTTTATACCCGCATTGGCCCCGCCCACAAACGCCGAGAAGGGGGCAAGCGGACCTATCCGCCTACTCCGTGCTCCTGGGATATTGGAGGCTTTTTTGTAGTTCCGAATTTATTTTTCTCTATAAAAAATTAACGGCACATGGCAGAATAGAGAAAAACCCAGATTTGGGAAGATCTTGAAAAATGGAGTCAGAACATATGAAACATCATATGAAGGGAATTCTTTAAAAGTTTTCGTCGTGAATTGCTATTGGATTCTGTTGAATTTTATACTGGAATTTTTTCAAATATGATTTTGTTATCGATGGCTTATTTTATCTAAAAATTTTGAAACCCAAGTTACAAGCCTATAAAATATAAAGTTTACGGTACATAGTAGAATAAAGAAATCATCAGATTCAGAGAGATCTCGAAAAATAGATTCAGAACATATGAAACATCAAATTTCTTCATAAGGATTGAAATTTTAAGATTTCTTTCGATAACTTCTATTGGATACATTTTCACGAAACGGGCCGAATATAGGTCAGCCAGCAATACTGCTTATAAAATTGCATCTCTGCATTTATCAGATTTGCTCGAATTTTCAATCATTCATATAGTTCGCAGTAGTTTTGTTCCCCTTGTGTTACCCATGGTCCCTTTCTTTTTGGTCCCCCAACACAATGCCCCCATGCATGCCTCCCTTCATATCCACGAATCCTTTTACCACCTCAAATCTGATTTCCCAGGGGCTCATAAACGATTATTGTCTATGGACAGTTCTGCATGTCGACCATTGCAGGGGTTTAGGTGGGATTATGATTCTCTTGATCTTAAAACAAACACCGAACACAGATGTCACCTACTTCAAATGATTGCCTTCGACATGAGGCCAGACGGTTTTCAAACATTACTTCTGGGACATTGGCTTCTGGGATATTCACTTTCAGTAGTTCAGAATACAATTTTCACTATAAAGAGTTAACGTTACATGAGGAAAAAGAACAAACACCAGATTTAGAATAATCTGAAAAATGTAGTTTTAACATATAAAACATAAAAAAGAGGGGAATTCTTCGATAGTTATTTGTTCTAGATAGTGCTGGAAGTCAACTTTTGTTGTTTGAACCATTCACTTCAATCTTCAACCTTGCTTTTTGGCTGCGGATTGGGCATCAGATTTGACGCCAACTGGTTTGCGCTAACCATTAGAACACCAAACAGAATAACATATTTCCCCAGGAACCAACTTTCCATCTTACAAGACCAAGGGGTATCATGAGTGGCGTATCATTGAGTGGCTTATCATTTTGTGGATTGGAAAAAACGAAAATTTTGAAAATTTTTATTCTTCTCATTTTCTCGATATCAGTTAAATTTTGTTTTGGGACCCATGAATCTCACTAAATGAGTGTTTTATACACCAAGAATGATAAACTCTCGGCATTTCTCATTTTTGAGATTTCCGAAAATTTTCGAGGTTCATCTTGAATATCTGAGATTGTTCTATAAAGTCAAATTGCATCCCTGCATTTATCATATTTCTTCAAAATTTCAAATAATCATATATTCACAGTAGGCTTGTTCCCTGTGTGTTACCCATGGGCCCTTTCTTTTTGGTCCCCCAACACAATGCCCCCATCCATGCCTCCCTTCAACCGCACGAATCCTTTTACCACCTCAAATCTGATTTCCCTGGAGCGCATAAACGATTATTGTCTATGGACAGATGAAGATCTGCATGTCGATTATTGTAGGGGTTTAGGTGTGATTATTGTTCTCTTGATCCCAAGAAGAACACCGAACCCAGATGTCACTTATTCTAAATAATCGCCTTTGACATGAGGTCAGACAGCGAGCAAGCAATGCTTCTGGGATAATGGATCATTTTTAGTAGTTCAGAATACAACTTTCACCATAAAATTTTCATGTTCCATGACGAAAGAAAAACAATAGCAGATTTGAAGAAATCATGAAAAATCGAGTCGGAACATACAAAAAACATCACATAAGGGATAAATTCATCAAAAGATCTTTATTGAGAGAAAATATTGTAAGTCAATTTTTGTTCTTCAAATAATTTAGTTCTATCATCAACTATATTAGGACATCTCGTTTTATAATTTTTCAAATTTTAATTTTGAATATTAAAGATTTTCCCTTCCATATCCTATCTTATCTATCAGCAACCTTATCCACAACTAATCTTATCATCAAATGTAAATATTGACATTATTGTATTGAAACAAAAGTTGTGTTGCAACCTTTCACTTCAACATTTTTCAACTAATTTGATTTTTGGTTGTGAGGTTATTCAGAGACCTCGTGTGAAAAAACAAAGATTTGCCGATCAGCTCTCATGGATTTATCCAGTAAACTTTTAGAATTTGACTTGAAATTCCAAATATTCATCTAACAAGCCATAGTTGTGTTACCCAAGTGTTAGCCATGGTCCCTTTCTTTTCGGTCCCCCAACACAATCCCCCATCCATGTCTCCCTTCAACCCCACGAATCCTTTTACCACCTCAAATCTGATTTCCCGGGAGCGCACAAACGATTATTGTCTATGGCCAGATGAAGATCTGCGTGTCGACGATTGTAAGGGTTTTGGTGGGATTATTGCTCTCTTGATCTTAGAACAAACACCGAACACAGATGTCACCTATTCTAAATGGTCGCCTTTGAGGCCAGACGAAACAGTGCTTCTGGGATATTAGATCATTCTGAGTACCTCAGAACACAGTTTTCAAGATACAACTTGATAATACGGATACCTCCATTCAGACCAAAATGTCAGAAAATAAGAATTCTGAATAAAAAGGCGAAGAGTAACACTACAAAGACGGGTTGTGATTTTTGGTTGGATAGTGGATTTGTAGCGTGGAAATGCAGACGTAAGGAAAAACACAAAGTTCATGTTCTGGGGAGGTAGTAATGCCAAAGAGGGTAACTGAATTGTTTTTAAGCTTTTCAGGAAAATAGTGGATACAATACGTTGTGCAACATCAAGGGTAAAATAGGATTTTATGGAGCCCAACTCTTTGTTAGGTCTTCTTTTGAATTGCAACAATAGGTTCAGTGGTATATTTAATAGTGGTTTATCAGAAAAGAAGCAAAATACGCCCATTTCAACAACATTCTGTTCTCCTAGCGCATCCTGACTAACGTTCCCCTCAATAATGGCTTCATTATCAGTGAACCAAATCGGGTAGACCACGATGAAAGAGCTAAGTCCATGTAGATCAATCTCTACATGATTACGTCCAACGATCGGCGTCATCTCGTAGTAGGAAAGTCCGTGTTTTGGAACATCAATGACGGCACTTTTGTTGAAGCGGATTCTCATTTTTGGGTTTTCGGTTCCACATGAGTATTTGCCCTGGAAAACAGAAACATATAATATTTGAGGAAACTGTCATGGAGATTAATGAGTTATTCAGGAATCTCAAGTGTCAGATGTCTGGAGCTTATGAATCCCATTTTATTTACCGCAAAACCTTTGCTAGAGCGACACGCAAACCATAGTTCTTCTGAATTTTAAAGTGAACCATGAGGCTTTTTTTTGAAACTCCCTATAAACTATAATAATGCGCACTTTTGCATTATCCTCATGAAATCCCTCGAAAAACACATTGAAATAAGCGGAAAACACAATTTTTCAAAATGTGGTGCTCAAAGTCCGCGGTCGTTGGTCAGAAAACTTTTTTTCAATATTTTTAGTTTTTTCGTTAACCGAAAAATACATCCTTTGATCAAATTTATACTCAAGTTCCTTAATCACACCTTTGTTTCCCGAAATCCAACCCGAGACCGTACCCAAATATGGGTTTCAGGACACATTGGCGAGACTCAAGGAATCAAAGTTGTGTCCCTAGATGATGAAAGGTCCTTATAACTAAATTTGAAGTTTCCATGTCTCTGAGTTTCTTACAGGGTGACCCATAATTACGGAAAATTTTCTTTAAATGAATGCAGTATAGCGCATACTAAACTTTTTCGTAAGATTTTTGGCTGTCTGGTTTTGACAATATGCTAAATATGTATGTGGAACCGAAAATATTATTTTCACAAAAAATTGCTGCCAGTCTATACTTCAATAAGATGAAAAAACAAGACTTATCTGAAAAATTGGAAAAATGTTTAAAAATCATTAAATTTCTATAGGATGCAATCGAGCTGGAATTTAACAGTCAACACAAAAAATGATCAATAACTTGCCGGAAACACAATTCTGAAAAGATTACAACTCTATCTTCGAAAAGAAAAATTTACATTTTCGCACCTATCAGATGTACTACTTTTCCAAAAATGGGCGGAGCCTAATTTCAAAAATTGTATTTTACTAACATCAGCCCAAGGACCCTCCATACCAAAAATCACCCCATCGGAAAAGTTTGGGGGATGTGTTACATGACCCTATAGGCCTATAATCGACTTTCTGGGACATCGGCTCTTAACTCATTTCTGACAATTTTCGGTCTATTTTTGGTCACAACACCATCAACATGCCTGAGCATGGACACAATTTCAGAGAAATCGACGTCAAATACATCAATTATAGATGAATGATAACACCGGCATAGGTAGGCCATCATCATTCTTCATCACCGTCTGACAATTTGCCGATTTTAGGGGGTTTTATTTTATATTCGAGCGAGTTTAAGAGGATTTTAACTCATTTCTGACAATTTTCGGTCTATTTTTGGTCACAACACCATCAACATGCCTGGGCATGGACACAATTTCAGAGAAATCGACGTGAAATACATCAATTATGGATGAATGATAACACCGGCATAGGTAGGCCATCATCATTCTTCATCACCGTCGGATAATTCGCCGATTTTAGGGGGTTTTATTTTATATTCGAGCGAGTTTAAGAGGATTTTAACTCATTTCTGACAATTTTCGGTCTATTTTTGGTCACAACACCATCAACATGCCTGGGCATGGACACAATTTCAGAGAAATCGACGTGAAATACATCAATCATGGATGAATGATAACACCGGCATAGTTAGGCCATCATCATTCTTCATCACCGTCGGATAATTCGCCGATTTTAGGGGGTTTTATTTTATATTCGAGCGAGTTTAAGAGGATTTTAACTCATTTCTGACAATTTTCGGTCTATTTTTGGTCACAACACCATCAACATGCCTGGGCATGGACACAATTTCAGAGAAATCGACGTGAAATACATTAATTATGGATGAATGATAACACCGGCATAGTTAGGCCATCATCATTCTTCATCACCGTCGGATAATTCGCCGACTTTAGGGGGTTTTATTTTATATTCGAGCGAGTTTAAGAGGATTTTAACTCATTTCTGACAATTTTCGGTCTATTTTTGGTCACAACACCATCAACATGCCTGGGCATGGAGACAATTTCAGAGAAATCGACGTGAAATACATCAATCATGGATGAATGATAACACCGGCATAGTTAGGCCATCATCATTCTTCATCACCGTCGGATAATTCGCCGATTTTAGGGGGTTTTATTTTATATTCGAGCGAGTTTAAGAGGATTTTAACTCATTTCTGACAATTTTCGTTCTATTTTTGGTCACAACACCATCAACATGCCTGGGCATGGACACAATTTCAGAGAAATCGACGTGAAATACATTAATTATGGATGAATGATAACACCGGCATAGTTAGGCCATCATCATTCTTCATCACCGTCGGATAATTCGCCGACTTTAGGGGGTTTTATTTTATATTCGAGCGAGTTTGAGAAGATTTTACTCATTTCTGACAATTTTCGGTCTATTTTGGTCACAACACCATCAACATGCCTGGGCATGGACACAATTTCAGAGAAATCGACGTGAAATACATCAATCATGGATGAATGATAACACCGGCATAGTTAGGCCATCATCATTCTTCATCACCGTCGGATAATTCGCCGACTTTAGGGGGTTTTATTTTATATTCGAGCGAGTTTGAGAAGATTTTACTCATTTCTGACAATTTTCGGTCTATTTTGGTCACAACACCATCAACATGCCTGGGCATGGACACAATTTCAGAGAAATCGACGTGAAATACATCAATCATGGATGAATGATAACACCGGCATAGTTAGGCCATCATCATTCTTCATCACCGTCGGATAATTCGCCGACTTTAGGGGGTTTTATTTTATATTCGAGCGAGTTTGAGAAGATTTTACTCATTTCTGACAATTTTCGGTCTATTTTGGTCACAACACCATCAACATGCCTGGGCATGGACACAATTTCAGAGAAATCGACGTGAAATACATCAATCATGGATGAATGATAACACCGGCATAGTTAGGCCATCATCATTCTTCATCACCGTCGGATAATTCGCCGACTTTAGGGGGTTTTATTTTATATTCGAGCGAGTTTGAGAAGATTTTACTCATTTCTGACAATGTTCGGTCTATTTTTGGTCACAACACCATCAACATGCCTGGGCATGGACACAATTTCAGAGAAATCGACGTGAAATACATTAATTATGGATGAATGATAACACCGGCATAGTTAGGCCAACAATTTTCGCTCTATTTTTGGTCACAACACTATCAACATGCCTGGGCATGGACACAATTTCAGAGAAATCGACGTGAAATACATCAATTATGGATGAATGATAACACCGGCATAGTTAGGCCAACAATTTTCGCTCTATTTTTGGTCACAACACCATCAACATGCCTGGGCATGGACACAATTTCAGAGAAATCGACGTGAAATACATCAATTATGGATGAATGATAACACCGGCATAGTTAGGCCAACAATTTTCGCTCTATTTTTGGTCACAACACCATCAACATGCCTGGGCATGGACACAATTTCAGAGAAATCGACGTAAAATGCATCAATTATGGATGAATGATAACACCGGCATAGTTAGGCCAACAATTTTCGCTCTATTTTTGGTCACAACACCATCAACATGCCTGGGCATGGACACAATTTCAGAGAAATCGACGTGAAATACATCAATTATGGATGAATGATAACACCGGCATAGGTAGGCCATCATCATTCTTCATCACCGTCTGACAATTTGCCAATTTTAGGGGGTTTTATTTTATATTCGAGCGAGTTTAAGAGGATTTTAACTCATTTCTGACAATTTTCGGTCTATTTTTGGTCACAACACCATCAACATGCCTGGGCATGGACACAATTTCAGAGAAATCGACGTGAAATACATCAATTATGGATGAATGATAACACCGGCATAGGTAGGCCATCATCATTCTTCATCACCGTCTGACAATTTGCCGACTTTAGGGGGTTTTATTTTATATTCGAGCGAGTTTAAGAGGATTTTAACTCATTTCTGACAATTTTCGGTCTATTTTTGGTCACAACACCATCAACATGCCTGGGCATGGACACAGTTACAGAGAAATCGACGTGAAATACATCAATTATAGATGAATGATAACACCGGCATAGGTAGGCCATCATCATTCTTCATCACCGTCTGACAATTTGCCAATTTTAGGGGGTTTTATTTTATATTCGAGCGAGTTTAAGAGGATTTTAACTCATTTCTGACAATTTTCGGTCTATTTTTGGTCACAACACCATCAACATGCCTGGGCATGGACACAATTTTAGAGAAATCGACGTGAAATACATCAATTATGGATGAATGATAACACCGGCATAGGTAGGCCATCATCATTCTTCATCACCGTCTGACAATTTGCCGACTTTAGGGGGTTTTATTTTATATTCGAGCGAGTTTAAGAGGATTTTAACTCATTTCTGACAATTTTCGGTCTATTTTTGGTCACAACACCATCAACATGCCTGGGCATGGACACAATTTCAGAGAAATCGACGTGAAATACATCAATTATAGATGAATGATAACACCGGCATAGGTAGGCCATCATCATTCTTCATCACCGTCTGACAATTTGCCGATTTTAGGGGGTTTTATTTTATATTCGAGCGAGTTTGAGAGGATTTTAACTCATTTCTGACAATTTTCGGTCTATTTTTGGTCACAACACCATCAACATGCCTGGGCATGGACACAATTTCAGAGAAATCGACGTGAAATACATCAATTATGGATGAATGATAACACCGGCATAGGTAGGCCATCATCATTCTTCATCACCGTCTGACAATTTGCCGACTTTAGGGGGTTTTATTTTATATTCGAGCGAGTTTAAGAGGATTTTAACTCATTTCTGACAATTTTCGGTCTATTTTTGGTCACAACACCATCAACATGCCTGGGCATGGACACAATTTCAGAGAAATCGACGTGAAATACATCAATTATTGATGAATGATAACACCGGCATAGGTAGGCCATCATCATTCTTCATCACCGTCGGATAATTCGCCGATTTTAGGGGGTTTTATTTTATATTCGAGCGAGTTTAAGAGGATTTTAACTCATTTCTGACAATTTTCGGTCTATTTTTGGTCACAACACCATCAACATGCCTGGGCATGGACACAATTTCAGAGAAATCGACGTGAAATACATCAATCATGGATGAATGATAACACCGGCATAGGTAGGCCATCATCATTCTTCATCACCGTCGGATAATTCGCCGATTTTAGGGGGTTTTATTTTATATTCGAGCGAGTTTAAGAGGATTTTGACTCATTTCTGACAATTTTCGGTCTATTTTTGGTCACAACACCATCAACATGCCTGGGCATGGACACAATTTCAGAGAAATCGACGTGAAAGACATCAATTATGGATGAATGATAACACCGGCATAGGTAGGCCATCATCATTCTTCATCACCGTCTGACAATTTGCCGACTTTAGGGGGTTTTATTTTATATTCGAGCGAGTTTAAGAGGATTTTAACTCATTTCTGACAATTTTCGGTCTATTTTTGGTCACAACACCATCAACATGCCTGGGCATGGACACAATTTTAGAGAAATCGACGTGAAATACATCAATTATTGATGAATGATAACACCGGCATAGGTAGGCCATCATCATTCTTCATCACCGTCGGATAATTCGCCGATTTTAGGGGGTTTTATTTTATATTCGAGCGAGTTTAAGAGGATTTTAACTCATTTCTGACAATTTTCGCTCTATTTTTGGTCACAACACCATCAACATGCCTGGGCATGGACACAATTTTAGAGAAATCGACGTGAAATACATCAATTATGGATGAATGATAACACCGGCATAGGTAGGCCATCATCATTCTTCATCACCGTCGAATAATTCGCCGATTTTAGGGGGTTTTATTTTATATTCGAGCGAGTTTAAGAGGATTTTAACTCATTTCTGACAATTTTCGGCTTATCAAAATACAGCCCTGGATTTATTACATTTTCTCAAAATTTCAAATATTCATTAAACAAGCAGTAGGTTTGTTCCCTGTGTGTTACCCATTGTCCCTTTTATTTCGGTCCCCGAACACAATGCCCCCATTCATGCCTCCCTTCAACCGCACGAATCCTTTTACCACCTCAAATCTGATATCCCAGGCACACGTGAACGATTATTGTCTATAGACAGATAACCAGTCGGTTAACGCCCCGCTACGCGGGGCTCAACCTCCTGGCTTTTTCTGAAAACTTCTGGAATCTCGCATGATGTGTCAATGTTCCTATTACTGTAACTCAGCCATTCATTGAGCAATCAATTCGAAACTTGGCGTTGTAAGACGCGTTACCTGAGATACTCGATCAACAGTACGGACACGAAAAAAGTTGACCTCCGCCAATTTGATTTATATTCGATATATTAATGGTACAAAGTGTCCATAACAAAAAAATCTAGTTTTGGTCCCTCTCCGTGCTGGTGGTGTCTAACTATGGTCTAAAACCCGAAAAAATGAAAATTTTCCTTGAAAGAGATAATGACAGGATCGTGTCGGGAATGAATTTTCGGCATGTTTTTGAGCATTTTTTGTGTTTAGACCAACCAGCTAGCTCAACTCAGTCAGCACAAAAATGCATGATTTTTCAACTTTTTTGGTCAATTTTCCATTCAAGGCGATTTCTGGGCCGGGGACCATAAAAGACATGGGTTTCTCTTTCAGAATCAGAATCCTTGATGAATTTTGCACTAGAATAACTTTGTTTAGTATAGAACCAGTCGGTTTACGCCCCGCTACGCGGGGCTCAACCTCCTGGCTTATTCTGAAAACTTCTGGAAACTCGCATGATGTGTCAATGCTCCTATTACTGTAACTCAGCCATTCTTTGAGCTATCGATTCGAAATTTGGCGTTGTACTCGTTCATTGGTTGTGCATTGTTTTTGCAAATTTTCAGATTTTTTCGCTTATATTGAGCTACTTTTCCAAATTTTGAGTTACTGTACCTACAGTAATCCTGAACAAAATTTTGGTTTTTAACTAACAGTCATGAAGCGCCCGAGCATTCATGACTGTATTGCAAATATGACGACATTTGGTTCACAAAAAAAAATTATGCAGGAAACAATTTCGGACGGACACACACACAGACAGAACTATTCCCTCAGTAAGGAGTAGATTTCTTTCCCCTAAGAACACTTTTGAGGCAAAACATGTGAAATTCGAAAATTTTCCATGGGGTCCCCCCTTATGAAAAAATCGAAAATTTTGGATTTGGTCTTTTTTGATGTTGATAGCCTTGCCCAACCATAAATGAGAGTCTCTCAAGATCAAAATATGGGTGCTGTATCACCCATTTCAACGTTTTTACAGTGACCTCAACAGGCATTTGTGTGAAGGGGTCCCAATACCCCCAAACCGGACCCGGAAAGCTCATATCTCGGGAGACTCTTATTTATGGTTGGGCAAGGCTAACAACATCAAAAAAGACCAAATTCAAAATTTTCGATTTTTTTCATAAGGGGGGACCCCATGGAAAATTTTCGAATTTCACATGTTTTGCCTCAAAAGTGTTCTTAGGGGAAAGAAATTCTATACTAAACAAAGTTGTTCTAGTGCAAAATTCATCAAGGATTCTGATTCTGAAATAAAAACCCATGTATTTTATGGTCCTCGGCCCAGAAATCGCCTTGAATGGAAAATTGACCAAAAAAGTTGAAAAATCATACATTTTTGTGCTGACTGAGTTGAGCTAGCTGGTTGGTCTAAACACAAAAAATGCTCAAAAACATGCCGAAAATTCATTCCCGACACGATCCTGTCATTATCTCTTTCAAGGAAAATTTTTCATTTTTTCGGTTTTTTGACCATAGTTAGACACCCCCAGCACGGAGAGGGACCAAAACTTGATTTTTGTGTTATGGACACTTTGTACCATTAATATATTGAATATAAACCAAATTGGCGGAGGTCAACTTTTTTGGTGTCCGTACACCAGTTGGTCAATAGTCGACTTTCACAAATAATTCGTCGTAATTGCTAATTGGTTGTGCATTGTTTTTGCAAATTTTCAGATTTTTCCGCTCATATTGAGTTACTTTTCCAAATTTTGGCTTACTGTACCTACAGTAATCATGAACAAAATTTCGGTTTTCAACTAACAGTCATGAAGCGTCCTAGCATTCATGATTGTATTGCCAATATAAAAACATTTGGTTCACAAATAAAAAAGTTATGCAGGAAACAATTTCGGACGGACACACACACACAGACAGAACAATTCCCTTAGTAAGAAGTAGATTATCTGCATGTCGACCATTGTAGGGGTTTTGGTGGGATTATTCTTCTCTTGATCTTAAAAAGAACACCGATCACACATGTCACCTACTCTAAATGATTGCCTTTGAGGCCAGACGAAACAGTGCTTCTGGGATATTAGATCATTTTGAGTACTTCAGAATACAACTTGATAATACGGATATCTCCATTAAGTCAAAAAAAAAAGAATTCTGAAAAAAAGGCAAAGAGTTACAATACAAAGACGGGTTGTGGTTTTTTGTTAGATAAAGGATTTGCAGCGTGAAAATACAGATGTGAGGAAAAATACAAAGCTCGGATTCTGGGGAGGTGATAATGTCCAAGAGGGAAACTGAATGGTTTTTAAGATTTTCAGGAAATCAGTGAATACAATGATTTGTGCAACATCAAGGGTTGAAGTAGGATTGTGTGGAGCCCAACTCTTTGTTAGGTCTCCTTCTGGAAAGCAACGATTGATTCAGTAGTATATTTTATAATGGTTTATTAGAAAGGATGTAAAATACTAAAAAGAATTCCAATTTTTTTCAATATTAATGTCGATGTTGGATTCAAATGCAATTGAAGCGCTCGACGTTTGCATTGAACGTGTCGTCTCCCAATTTCTCAATGATGGACGCGATTTTATCGGGATTAGCATTGATATTGTTGCGGTCTGAAAATTATTCACAATTGTAGAGTTGAACTACAAAACTTTCTTAGCTACAACTAACCATTCTCAGGCCCAGTCGTTCCAATTGTCGTTTTTTGACTTCTTCGGATCCCTCTGGAAGTTCGTGCTGGTTTGTTGTCCCATGATCCTTGGTCCTTTCATCACAAAATCACTGTTGAGTTTGTGCATGGCTTTGATTCCGAACTTGGGAGCTTTGATTCCATCCAACTCGTCAACTCCTCTGAACATGCAGATGCTGCTTCCCTCTATTGATTCCTTCATGCTCGCGAACTCCTCCATAGTTTTCGGACAGAAGACGGCAACTGGCAGGTATCCTGGGTGCTTTTCTTTTTGCTCCTAAGTGAACCACCGGTTGATTGCACTATCAATTAGGTGCTTGTTTGGCTCATCCAACGGCACCAAGAGCTTCATCTTCTCTTTGTCCGGAGGCGCAGTAACACTTGATCTACTATAGTCAGCGACTATTTTACTGATATCCTCTCCCTTTGTCCCTCTTATCCTGACATGGTGTGCACCAGTGAAGTTGACCATATCGACAAGAGCTTCATAGGGGTTTCGAGACTCATTGATCGCAAGCTTTATCACTTTCGGGGTGATAGCCGTTTTAACGTAGTTGCCAAGTGTCCGATATTTGTCATTTCGAATTTGCGGCATTTTCACTTTGCAGTTCAAACATCGGATCGTGAGAAGAAAAAGGAGGAAGTCAGAAACTGTGAAAACATCACCGTGGCTACTTTTCAGAACTAGGGGGATACAATGAAATTACTAGAGAACAAAAACCTAAGAACTAAAGTACAACAAATTTTCAGAAAAATACAAGGCCATGATGCGAGAAAGTACTCTCTAGGGACGGGTGAAATTTAAAAAATACAAAAAAAAAACGAGACCAGGAAACAAGAAGCATTACATTAAAAGGAGAAGGATCAAAGGTAAAGTTCAGAAAAATACAAGGCACAATGCGAGAATTGAAACATACTCTCTAGGGACGGGGATGTCGGATGACGGAGAAAATTACAATGAAAGCTCAAAAATACAGGAATTTTAGGGGTAAAAAACAGGATGTCCGTAAATGCGTTCAAGTGAGAAGTCAGAGAAAACTCTGCGTCTCTCTACTATTTCTCCACAGAATCCTGAAGAGAAATAGTAGAGAGAGGCAGAGTTTTCTCTGATCACCTGAAAGCCCGCAAACTACAGATGTCCCGTTTTTTACCCCTGCTAGGGTAGGGCGGGGGGTGAGGGAGAAGCAGAGAAGAAGGAAAAGTTAAGTGGACCCTAAATAGGAGCTATGGAGAAAACCAATATGGGGGAAGAAGAATACAGATAAAACCAATAAAAGCTCTGAGTAGGGAATGAAGAATCCTCAATATTCATACCCTTATTAGCCCATTTGCAAGAACATGATCTGAATAAGCCCCGCCTCCAAAAAAAAACCGTGGCGCGAAAACTTAATATTCAAAAATTGTCCTGGTACATGTTATCTAACACAGAGTGTATACAACCATGTGAAGAGTATGTTGCTGGAAAACAAAAGAGAACCTTGTTTTCATGGAAATCACAGTGAGTGCTAAAATGCTGGGTGAAAAAAATCGATTCCTTAGAAAATCGATTCCTTGGATTCCCATAGAAAACACAGTGAGTGTTACAGTTCTGGGTAAATCGATTTTCCCAGAAGACGAAAAGAGGAGAGCTAGAAAGGGGCGAGGTTGTGCAACGGTGTTAGGGGATGGTGAGTCCCATAACCCTAAGCATGTCGCACCGGCTGATATCCAGAATCTTTACAGACTTTGAGCAAGATTTCCTGGGGTAATTTGAGCAATTCTATGTATTTTATGGATAAGTGACTATCACAGTAACTGATGCACAGACAAAATATTAGCAGCGCTCTCCAAAGTTCCGGGAAATCATACAAGGTCTAAATTTCGGACTGAGAAATCCACTGGATCTGTTTTGTAACTAATAGCGCATGTTATAAGAATCAAAATTGTTGATTATACCTACTAGATGTCATTATCCACAGTTCCGATATACTCGAAAGAAGACGAACTCTCGATTTGCTGCAAATCAAAAAATGCCAATTTTCGGCAAAACGTATTTGGGATACCATGTCTATTGAATTGTATGCTGTGAGTAACGTATGTATACGCATTCAAAAATATACCGTGCCCTCGAGTTACGAGACTTATTTGAAGATTCTTGAATTTCCGACCCATATCCATGTACTATGTAGTTATTCTGAAACAAAATAAGACTTTTTGCAAGAGAAGTTACTTCGTGTGCTGTCAGTAATTGAAGTCCAAGAAAAACCCATCTACATTTTCTCTTCTCATCAAATCAAAATTTCTAATATCAAAAATATTGTTTTTTTTTTTGATCAGAGAGTCCAATAGTATTAACCTCTTGCCCAACTTCTTAAGATCAAGTCCAATCTTCTTCAATCAAATTCTTCAAAACTTCAACTGATTTGATGTCTTTTTCCCCCCGGTTTTCTCCAGTTTTTGCTCCATTTGATCTTCCCTGAAAGGATGTCAGACCAACTTTCTCAAAATGAAGGTTCTCTTTTCTTTGTAATGTCTTAAAAAACTCATCATCCCCTAACCCCGTTGCAAAACCCCGCCCCTTTCTAGTATTCTTTTCTCTTGGTCTTCTGTGCCAATCGATTTTCCTAGAACTTTAGCACTCCCTTTGTTTTCCATGGGAACCAGGTTCTTATTTTGTTTCCTAGTAACATAGTCTCCACATGGTCGTATAGATTCTGTAGTAGATAATATGTAGCGTGTCAATATTTGAATTTTTGGTTTTCGCGCCATGGTTTTTTTGGAGGCGGAGCGAATTCAGACCATGTTCTTGCAAATGGGTTAATAAGGGCACAAAAATCAAGGATTCTACATTCGCTACCCAGATATTGGTTTTTCTCTTTATTCTCTAACATCCCCTACCCTCCCTCTGGTTCTCTGCATAGCTGCTGTTTAGGGTCTACTTGTCTGTCTCTTTCTAACTCCGATAGTTTGGATCTAACCTCCCCACCCCTGCCCCTACCCCAAAAGGGATAAAAAAGGATGTCCGTAAATGCGCTCAAGTGAGAAGTCAGATTAAACTTTGCGTCTCTCTACTATTTCTCCACAGAATCCTGTAGAGAAATAGTAGAGAGACGCAGAGTTTTCTCTGACTTCTCACTTGAGCGCATTTACGGACATCCTGTTGTTTAACCCCTAAAATTCCTGTATTCTTGAGCTTTTATTGTAATTTTCTCCGTCATCTGACATCCCCGTCCCTAGAGAGTACGTAATTCTCGCATTGTGCCTTGTATTTTTCTGAACTTTACCTTTGATCCGTTTCCTTTTTAATATAATTCTTCTAACTTCCTGTTCTAGATTTTTTGTATTATTTAAGTTTCACCCCGTCCCTAGAGAGTATGTTCTCGCATTATGGCCTTGTATTTTTCTGAAAATTTGTTGTTCTTTAGCTTTTAGGTTTTTGTTCTCTAGTAATTTCATTGTATCCCCCTAGGTTTGAAAAGCAGTCATGGTGACGTTTTGACTATTTCTGACATCCTCCTCCCCCTTTTTCTTCTTACGATCTGGTGTTCAAACTTACGATCTTCGGCGTGACACCACTTCAATTCATCGACGATGCATAGATGTGTTGGTTTTTTTGGAGAGTGATAAGACTACATCAATTGTAAGCATGTCAGGCGACATTTGGACAAAACTTCAACTTGCAGTCACATAGACGAGTACATTTTGTGAATAGTGAAATATTCAAATGTCCACACTGTGAGAAGACGTTTAGTAGGGTGTTTGGTAGGTTCTACTCAAAATTGATTCATTTCTTCTAACTTCATTCTGTTTTCAGCCACCAACAAAATCTCAGAAGACACTTCTTCGAAGATTCCGATGAGCAAATTTTGGAGGATGTGAATTTGGTCGCAGAGAAACCCCCCCCCCCCCTCCCGAAAAAGGTCACTGAGTACTCATGACAAGTTTTCTAAACACGGTCACGATGACATGGTGCATGATGTGGAGGATGTCGAAAACTATCAAGAAGAGACCGACGGACATGACTTTGAAGTGAATCCAGATCAAGAAGCAATTCTCAAGGATATGTTCGAGTTTCTTGAATATGGGAGAATTGGCGGATATGATAGAGAGAACTGGATCAAAAAACGATCAAGTGAGGGATTGGTTTCGAAGACAGAGGGAGTTGATGGAGGACGAGGTGTTGATAAAGGAAGAACCGGAGGATGACTATGAATAACTTTACTTCTTTTCTAATAAACCATTATGAAATATACCACTGAACCTATTGTTGCATTCCAAAAAGAGACCTAACAAAGAGTTGGGTTCCACACAATCCTACTTCAACCCTTGATGTTGCGCAAAGCATTGTATCCATTGTTTCCCTGAAAACCTTAGAAACCATTTAGTTACCCTCTTTCACATTATCACCTCCCGAGAACCCGAACTATGTATTTTTTTTACATCTACATTTCCACGCTATAAATCCCTTAACCAAAAACCACAACCTGTCTTTGTATTGCTACTCTTCGCCTCTTTTTTCTGAATTCTCTTTTTTTTTGACATTTTGGCCTGAATGGAGGTATCCGTATTATTAAATTGTATTCCAAAAATTGTATTCTGAACTACTGAAAATAAATATTCCAGAAACAATGTTTGCTCCGTCTGGCCTCATGTCGAAGGCGACGACTTAGAGTAGGTGACATGTGTGATCGGTGTTCTTTTTAAGATCAAGAGAAAACTAATCCCACCAAAACCCCTACAATGGTCGACATGCAGATCTGTCCATAGACTATAACCAGTCGGTTTACGCCCCGCTACGCGGGGCTCAACCTCCTGGCTTTTTCTGAAAACTTCTGGAATCTCGCATGATGTGTCAATGTTCCTATTACTGTAACTCAGCCATTCTTCGAGCAATCAATTCGAAACTTGGCGTTGTAATTGCTAATTGGTTGTGCATTGTTTTTGCAAATTTTCAGATTTTTCCGCTTATATTGAGTTACTTTTCCAAATTTTGGCTTACTGTACCTACAGTAATCATGAACAAAATTCCGGTTTTCAACTAACAGTCATGAAGCGCTTTAGCATTCATGATTGTATTGCCAATATAAAAACATTTGGTTCACAAATGAAAAAGTTATGCAGGAAACAATTTCGGACGGACACACACACAGAAAGAACAATTCCCTTAGTAAGGAAGAGATCACTATCATGGCCTAAAAATCACGCCGGCAGAATGTTAGGACATCAGTAATACGTATCGTCAGCTTGGAAATTAAGAGATTGTTTGTTAAATTTGGGCTGTCTTTGGCTCAATTTCTACTGTTAACTCACGAATTCCATATTAAAACCGGCATTTTCTCTGTGAAAATTTGTGAAATGATCAACAAATAGCTCATTATCACTATCATGGCCTAGAAATCACGCCGGCGAAGTGTTAGGCCATCAGTAATACGTATCATCCGCTTGTATATTGAGAGATTGTTTGTAAAATTTGGGATGTCATTGGCTCAATTTCTACTGTTAACTCACGAACTCCATATTAAAACCGGCATTTTTAGGTTGAAAATTTGTGAAATGAACAACAGATAGCTCATTATCACTATCATGGCCTAGAAATCACGCCGGCAGAGTGTTAGGCCATCAGTAATACGTATCATCCGCTTGTATATTGAGAGATTGTTTGTAAAATTTGGGATGTCATTGGCTCAATTTCTACTGTTAACTCACGAACTCCATATTAAAACCGGCATTTTTAGGTTGAAAATTTGTGAAATGAACAACAGATAGCTCATTATCACTATCATGGCCTAGAAATCACGCCGGCAGAGTGTTAGGCCATCAGTAATACGTATCATCCGCTTGTATATTGAGAGATTGTTTGTTAAATATGGGCTGTCTTTGGCACAATTTCTACTGTTAACTCACGAATTCCATATTAAAACCGGCATTTTCTTTGTGGAAATTTGTGAAATGAACAACAGATAGCTCATTAGCAGTCGGTTTACGCCCCGCCACGCAGTGCTCGACCTCCTGGCTTTTTCTAAAAACTTTTGGAAACTCGCATGTTGTGTCAATGTTCCTATTACTGTAACTCAGCCATTCTTCGAGCTATCAGTTTGAAAATCGGCGTTGTACTTGTTCATTGGTTGTGCATTGTTTTTGCAAATTTTCAGATTTTTTCGCTTATATTGAGATACTTTTCCTAATTTTGGGCTACTGTACCTACAGTAATCCTGAACCAAATTTTGGTTTTCAACTAACAGTCATGAAGCCCTTAAGCATTCATGACTGTATTGCAAATATGAAAACATTTGGTCCACAATGAAAAATGTTATGCAGGAAACAATTTCGGACGGACACACACACACAGACAGAACAATTCCCTTTGTGAGGAGTAGATCGTTTATGTGCCCCTGGGATATCAGATTTGAGGTGGTAAAAGGATTCGTGGGGTTGAAGAGAGGCATGGATGGGGCATTGTGTTGGGGGACCGAAAAGAAAGTTACCATGGGTAACACACAGAGAACAAAACTACTGTGAACTATATGAATATTTAAAATTTTGAAGAAATCTGATAAATGCAGGAATGCAATCTGAAAAGCCTTCCGCCCAATGATCGGGAATTAAAAAAAATCTAGCAAATTTCCGAAAAAACTCCAAAACAGTTAAATAAAAAAGTTTCGAAATAAACTTAAAACAAAGAAATCAAATTCGTTCGAAAATTTTTCGTAACTAGAGGGAACGATATACTTTTGAAAGTGTATACATATCTTACTCACGGCATACAATCTAATATTCATAGTCTCCCCAAATGCGTTCTGCCAAAAACTGGCATTTTTTGATTTGCATCAAATCAAGACTTCGTCTTCTTTCAAGAATATAGAAATTGTGGATAACGATAGCAAGCAGGTACAGTAGATCCAGTAGATTGGTCAAGAATGGAGTCGTCATTTCCCTCACATTAGTCGAAAAAAGTCCGAAATTTAGAAAAAGTTGTGTAACTTCCCGGAATTTCGGAGAGCGTCAGTTACTGTAAAGGTCACCCATCCACAAAATATCTAAGCAAAGTCAGTGTGAAAAGTCACGTCATTCCCATGTAAGTTTTAGAATCCAGGGACTGATCGGATCTGTTATACCCTTACAAAATTTTCCATGTGAAAAATTCTGTGAAAATTGTACCACATGCTCTTTGATCTGTGAAACCAACAAAAAAATGAGAGAAACTTCACTATGAACGTTTTTTCATTGTTTTACCACTGATGATAGTCTTTATTTTTAGTTCCTTCATATAATTTCTCAATTTTGTATAGTTTGGTACCGCTTCCCGTTTCCTTGTTTTGTTGTTTTTCAACATATTTCATCAGATATTTTCACATTGTTCTCGTTTTTCAAAAGATGCAAGCAGTTTATATATTTTGATATTTTTCAAATCACGCGAATTTTCCGGAAAACTCTGAATGTCTGGCACCATCTGATCAACCGTCGTCCGAATGAACACATTGAAAAATCGACCGGCAATGAGAGGAAATACGGTCGGAAATGTCGGTAGGATTTTATTTCAGTTTCTCGTTTTGCTTGTTGCAGTTCAGTTTCTCTTCACATTCACATTTTTCTATCTCAACCCCTCCCCTCCCCTTAGTCCCACTAATCCTTCAAAATCCCCGAGAACACCCATTGTCTTTGAAAATCCCAAAAGGATTACGAGTAGGGCGTGAGAACGCATTGTTGGACAGTGGAAACCTTCCCAAAGGGTCAGAACAGGCGAGTGTACTGCAAACGTGTTAATAAGGACTCCAAACTCAGTGAGATTCATTCAACCGTTCGTCTCGTCCTTGGTTGGTCGGTTTTCTCTAGTTTTCATAATATTGCGTTTTCGTCCATTTACCTTTGCCCTTCAAAAACTCACCCCTAATATGTGCCCCTACCCCTCGCTCCCCCTTGACTTCACTTGCTCCATCTCATTTTCTGATTTGTCAGTTAAATTTTTTCAGATGTCTTCAAACAGGAGTAATAACGAAGGAGGAGGTGTGGCGAATAGCGAGACACATGTGAGTTTCTTGAGAAAAATAAAATACAACCAATGAAAATAGTTTTTCAGACAAACCGCTATGAACCTGAGGAAAGTGAAAATCAAGTGGAGGAGGCCGATCTGAAATACAGAGCATCTCATGTTATTCAGTTATTTGTGCCAGTTTCACTGTGTATGGCAATGGTGGTCTTCACTGTGAACACGATTCCGTTTTATAGTAGAAATGATGGGCAGCATTTGTAAGCTTTTTCTTCTAGATTTTGCTATGGTGACAAGAAAGTCGATATTCCAAACTTTTCCGTCGAAAAGTTTCCAGTTCAAAATTCCAGATTCATCACTCCATTCGTCGAAGAAACCGATAGTATTGTTGAAAAAGGACTCATGTCGTTGGGAAATGCGCTCTGTTTTCTCTTATATTTCGTGGTCATGACAGTACTCTACCTCGTATTCTACAAGTTCAAACTTTACAAACTTATTCATGTATGGCTCATCGTTGGCAGTTTCCCTCCCTTGTTCCTCTTGACCACCATCTATGTGCAGTGAGTTATTTGACCGTCTATGACTGCCAATTTATCGAATTCTGATTTCAGACAAGTCTTGAAAAGTCTCGATGTCCCCCTCTCAGCACTAACCGTTTTATTTGGATTGGGAAACTTTAGCGTGTTAGGGATAATGTGTATCTATTGGAAAGGTCCCCTACGTTTGCAACAGTTCTACCTTATCACCGTATCCGCGCTCATGGCACTGGAATTCATCAAGTACTCGCCAGAATGGTCCGTTTGGTCTGTGTTGTTCATCATGTCGGTGTGGGACCTTTTCGCGGTGCTATCACCAATTGGACCTTTAAGATATTTGGTGAAGACAGCTCAGAAGAGAAACGCATCAATCTTCCCGGGGATGATTTATTCTTGTGAGTTTTTTGTTTTCGATAAGGTTCCATGCGAGTCGGCCAATAATCGCTGTTGGTTGCCCGACCGCCCAACGACAGCGTCTTATAGCTGACCAGCGGATCGATCAGTTGATGCGCCAATCAAAGCCGTACATTTCGCATGAAATTGTCAAAAAAATCAGACGAGAAACGTATCCTATTCATGCGCATTCTCACGAAAACTCGGATTTTTGCACAGCGGTTGGCGTGTCGGCTCTAGAACCATTCGCAGCGAGACGTTTCGCGGCCATTTTAAGAACGTTCTCTGCTTAAAATTACTCAAAATGACCGGTAAGCTGTAAAAAATGTTATTAGAAAAAAAAACATTTTGCTCCGGTTTAAGCGGGGTTTAATGTTTGTTCACCGTTTAACGGCTGTTTAATAACATTTTTTACAGTTCACCGATCATTTTGAGGTATTTTAAGCTGAAAACGGCCCTAAAATGGCTGCGAAATGTCGCGGCTGCGAAAAGTTCCGGTGCAGGCCTGTCGACTAAAATTCACGACCGAATGGAACTCTTAGTTTTGGAGTAGATGGTTTCATAACTTGTTAGTTTAATGACCCGCTTGTTAAGATGATTATTAATATAATGCCATCTTTTGAGATCAACAACGTTCTAAATTTACGAAATATTGATTTTCAGCCACAGCAATGGAGAATCCACGGAATTCGAGAGGATCTAGAAAACAACCAACTGATACTGACGGTATGTTTTGCCTTTAAAGCGAGTGGTTGAAACATGGACTATAATAGCACACATCTCTTTTCTTAACAACACAATATTTCAGTTTGCCCCTCCACCTCTTCCTCTTCGCCGGACACTGGTTTCGGTCCAGCACCTCCAACAGCCACCAAGTGCTCGAAAGAAAAAAGAGTTCCTCAGAAGGTTCAAGTTGAGACATCGACCAACAATCAAGCGGAGAACGTCAGAATCGAACAAGCTCCAGCTCCACAGCAAGAGAGCTATCCACGTCATGAGGAGCATCAAGAAGAGAGTGAGTTGATTTTGACTAAAATTGAATTTTGAAAAAGCTTTTTCAGGAGGCGTCAAGCTCGGTCTCGGTGACTTCATCTTTTACGCATTACTTATCGGAAAGGCTTCATCGTATTTCGACTGGATCACCACTATTGCTTGTTATGTGGCAATTCTTATCGGTCTGTGCCTCACATTGGTCCTAATGGCTGTTTTCGAAAGACCAGTCCCTGCTCTTCCAATCTCCATATCTATGGGACTAATCTTCACTTTTTGTACAAGATGGTTTATCACTCCATTTGTCACTCATGTGTCGCAAAGGGGCATGTTATACTGACATCATCTTATTTTGTAGTCTTTCTGTGCATTATTGTCCCTATTTTACCATTTTTCCATTTTACCATTTTTCCTTCTTACATCATCGTTAACCCCCTCCCCCCCCCCCCCTCTCTCTCTCTCTCTCTCTCGAAATAAAGCATTTTTCGAGTACTCGTGTTTTGTTGAGAGCATTTTTCCAGTTCAAAAATTCTCATGCGACTTTTCGAATCAGAAATCGGGGTGATTTTTTTTCCTCATTTGGTATCGCGCCCAGTTTCGCTGCTTTGTTGTTTTGAAGAATGTCCGGCACCCTCCAATGAACCGTCGTCCAAATGAACCCATAGAAACTTACACCGGAAATGAGAGGAAATACGGTATTCTATTTCAGTTTCTTGCCTTGTTTGCTACAGTATAGTTTCTCTTCACATTCTTATTTTTTCATCTCAATCCCCCCCCCCCCCCTTGATCCCACTAATCCTTCAAATTTCCTGAGAACTCCCATAGGCTCTGAAAATTTCATTAGATTCGCAATAGCTTCTATTGTCTGTTGTTTTAATTTCTCACACAATCTTTCACGTGGCATTGTCTGAAAGGGATTACAGTAGGGCGTGGGAACACATTGTTAGATAGTGAAAATCTTCCCAAGAGGCGGCTGGACAGCCTTCCTGCAAATGTGATGATGAGGACTCCAAACTCAGTGAGATTC
This sequence comes from Caenorhabditis sinica, assembly GCA_963932045.1. Classification (NCBI taxonomy): domain Eukaryota; kingdom Metazoa; phylum Nematoda; class Chromadorea; order Rhabditida; family Rhabditidae; genus Caenorhabditis; species Caenorhabditis sinica. The sequence continues at coordinate 22,741,617 of OZ009938.1, forward strand.
ATTCAATCGGTCGTCTCGTCCTTGGTTGGTCGGTTTGGTTTTTTATTTTTTAGTTTTCATAATATCGAGTTTTTGCCCATTTACCCGTGCCCATTTGAAATCTCACTCCTAAACGAAATTGTGTCCCTACCCCCTGCTCCCTCTTCACTCCAGTTCGTTTGTATTTTCAGGACTCATTTCCTAATCAATCATCAGTTTCACACTCTCTCAGAAATGAAGCTTTTACAACTACCATACCAGGCTTTGAAGGAAATCGTTCGCTCTATGAATGCGGATGAACTGTGAGTTTCTTTACTTGTTTCCACTTTGGATTGGATCGAATTTTCAGATTTTTGTTGTCTTTGTGCTCGACGAAGTCAGAAAACGTCGTCAAGGCATGGGTTAGAAAGTTCGACAACCAATATGCTCTGGGCGTAATCTTCTTTCATCAGAATCGAGTACAATTCCGTAATATCGCAACAGAGGAAACTACTTTATATCCCCCAGTAAGAGAAGAAGAAGTAGAAGATGAACAACAACAACAACAACAAGATGGCGAAGGCGATGAAAAAAAAACAAGAAGAAGAGGAAGAGGAACAAGAACAAGAACTAGAGCAAGCACAAGAAGAAAAAGATATCCTGGAAACCGTAGTTTGGGAACCAGTAACCCAAGTCTTGAAGTGGGTGGAAATTGCTCGCAACATTTTAGGTGAATCAAGAATTGAAGCACATATCCATATTGGTTACAATCATAAATGGGATCAAGATGTACTCGAATGGGCAAAAGCCAACGTGAATTTGATTGATGATGTCTGTTTGGCGGGGCGCCAATCAGCGGAAAGCCAGGTTGCGGTTGAATTGCTCAATGTTTTCCAAAACAGTATTAGGTTACGAATTGAAGTTCGTTTTTTTTTACGGTTTTGTTTTAAATGTTCCACTGGCGACAGATACGTTGATTATTCACAATGGTTTCTGGTTCAGCTTGGATTATTTATTGGCAAACCAATCAAATAACGTAGTGGATTTAGGACACAGATTCCGTGCTGAAGATGTGCGCAGATTTGTTAGAGATTGGAGATCCGGAGTGAGAGTCAATGGAAGACTGGAGTGGCTTATGATTGAGAGAGGGGATTTGAACATTTTCGATGCAACCGAAGACATCCACCATAGAGATATACAACATGAAGGGTATTAGTCTGCTTATTTTACTATTGCAATAATATCTGAGACATTTTCAGACATAACAGAAATCGATTTATACCTTGTGAAGATCGGGTACATATTCTGGAAATTCATGAAGAGATGCGGGACAATTCAATGAAAATTCATTTTTGGAAGAAAATAATTGCTGATGAGATACGTGAAATGCAGCAAATCCATGCTGAACTCAATGCCAATGCTCAATGACTGACCGATAAATTGTGATAAAATGGATGAAAATTTTGTTCTTTGAATTAGTTTTTTGGCTTTGTCTATCTCTCTCTCTATTTCTCTCAAAATAAAACATTTTTAGAATACTCGTGTTTTTTTTTGTAGTTTCAACTCAACACTTCATCCCCATTGATGCGCTCAAATAGTGAATAATGATTTACTAGGAGCGTATCTTTCTTATATAAAACGATTCTAATTCTGTCCGTTTGTCCGCGATATCCGCGTCCGTTTTTCATTGTCAAAAAAAAGCGTGAAGATTGAAGTGAACTTTCTTGAACTGGAAGAAGAAAAAAAACCGATGAAAATAAAATGTCATTTGTAAACTCTCGGATTGCGCCGCAGGCGCCCCAGCTTTGCTGGTTTGAACATACCCGTCAAACTGTTTCTATAGACTTGGGTGTAGACCATATCAACCACTGGCTTTCCATTTCTGAAGTCAATTCAATCAAAACGGCCACGTGAACCAAGTTATGGGTCATCAAAGTATCCGCCAGTACTAAATTTCTCATCTTTGGAGATCCATATCTCCGCTTCTAGACGTTATCAGAAGGTCTCGTTTTTTGTAATGTAATTTAATTATGTTGTACTATCGACTGACATAGTTTTCAGAAAAATTTTCAACAGATTTAATTTTTGAAAAATTTCCCACTATGGGGTCCACCACAAAATTTTGATCGCAGAAAATTTTTTGCAACATCTATATTATTTGATAATACAACAAAATTTAAATACATCACAAAAAACGAGACCTTCTGACAACGTCTAGAAGCGGAGATATGGATCTCCAAATATGAGAAATTTAGTACTGGCTGATACTTTCATGACCCATAACTTGGTTCACGTGGCTACTCTCCTAGTTAGATCTGCACATTTTTTGGGCAATTTTTCATTGACTCAGACAATTTTTTTTTCCGATTTTTGAGAATTATTAGAAGAAATTTCCGAATGTTCTTCAGTAAGATAAGACCTCTAGTGAGATAAGACCAATCAACTGAAACCTTCGAAAAATATCTACGTTATCATTGAGAATGCTAATTTTCAAAAAGGCAATAATCCGCTCTCAAAGTGATGGAAAATGTATATTATGAAATAGAGCCAATTGGAAAAATAGAATGGAAAACAGATGGAGAAGTCTCCCTAATTAGAGGTTAGAAGAAGGACATGTGGTGGGGCGGGGGTTGTTATTCACTCTTCCCACATTTGAAAAAGCCGAAAATGGCAATCACGTGATTTCGTATAGAGGAGGAGTGGAAAAAATGAGCTTAGTTTGTACCCGAGAGAGATTAAGAGCATGATTAACTTCACGCGCAAATATCATGATTTTTACGGAAAAATGGGTATGAGGAGTGAGAGATTTTCAAAGTTTTTCAGAAACTCAGAATCGCCATGCGTTTCCAGGATTCAAAAAAGTTACGTTCTTTCAAAAATGTTCGCTATATTCATGAATATATGTATGAATATCTTTATTAAAAATTTGAAATCCAAAAATATCAACAACAAAAAATTATTACGCAATTTAAGATTCAAGATTGTCCTTAATTTTCCTCCATTCTGGTTTGACATTTGGGTATCCTATCTCCATAAAAATTGTGTGACATCCAACAGCCATAAACATCATTTTTCCTTCAGTACCATATGGAACCAGGATGTGATGGACTTCGTATCCGTTATCAGTTAGATAAGTTGTATGAGGTCCGAGGAGATTGGCATAAGTCTCCCTAGCATGTGTGGTTAGGTGACAGGAAAATTGATAGAGTTTTGGCGTTTCGGTGGCGAAGAATACCTGAAAATTGAAAAACGGAGATTCTGAGAGACCGGAGTTTTGAGATTCAAGAACCATAAGATTCAGAAACTGTGGAACTCAAAAGTTTTGAGATTCTGAAGTTTTTGAATTGTGAGAATCTGAGATTTTCAAATTATGAAAATCTGAAATTCCAAAATTACGATATCTTAAGATTCTGAGATACTGAGATTTTCCAAATTAAAAGAAAAAACTCACTTGTTTGATCTTCTTTATATCATCGATAGTGAGATTCTCAAAGTTCACTTCAAACTTCGAAAAATGAAAAAATCTGCTCGGAAATCTCACGACAAACCATCAAATTGAAATTCCGCCGTTTTTGATTCGCCTTAGTTCTCGAATTTTCTATGAAAATTTCCTTCAGAACTTTTGGTGCCAAAAATGGAAAAATCGACAACATCTCACTGACTTCATAGATTCTGAAGTGCGCCTTGGTTACTTGTAAAAGATTCCCGGAACTCAAAATTTCCCGGAATTGTTCGAAAAATCTCTCGCTAGATGTTTCCACAAAAGTCTTCACTATCAGCTCTTCGATTGGGATCCTCTGATGAGCCAGTGATTTTCGGAGAATTGCAAAGTCTTGGAAGAAAATCTCCATAAAATCCTCTTTTCCCAAATTCTTCGCTTTCCATGTCCTTTTCGTTGCATTTTGGACAATTGAGCATGTCCCATTCCTCTCGTGAGTATATCTCAAGTCCAAAGTTTCATTATTGAAGTCGAAGAATTTGACAATCAGGTAGATTTCCGTCGGAATTTCTACTCGAACTTGAATCGATTTTACTTGGGGGTCCGGTGAGAAGTCATCAATGAAGTTGCGAAGTTCAGGATTGGTTTTTCGAAGCGCCTGACTGAAAATACGAAAGTTTTTTTCAATTGGAAAATTTGACTTGTCGTCCTGAAGAGCCCGTCTTTTCTGCTCAAAATTGAAGTTTTTCTTCGAAATTTGAACATTTTGGACAATTTTTCGTTGAGTTTTTTTCCGATTTTTAAAGAATTTTTTTCAATTTTTGGAGATTTTTCGGAAAAAAGTTTCCGACTTTTCTTCCGAGAGGTAAGGAAAAATTTCATCAACAAATAAATTTTCTTTGAACTCACACTGCCTGATATCCAGAATCCTCACAAACTTTGAGCAAGATTTCCTGGGGAAATTTGAGCAAGTCTAGTTGTTCTGAGGCCTCCATTTTCACTGAAAATATTGTAAATCAATAAGGGAAAAAGAGAAGCAAAAGGAGAAAAATAAAGAGGACGGGGGAGGATATTAAGCTGGTGAGTGAAGGAGAAAAAAGTAAAGAAAAAAGTTGGAAAACCTCATATCGAGAGACGCAGGCATTAAGGCGAAGCTGGATTAAATATGACGTCTATAGATATTTTCAAGAAGGAGGATAAAGAGTTCAAATGAACAAAAAAGAGCAGCAAATTGAAGGAAAAATGTTAAAAGTTTTTTTTGAAGATTTTCATATAATCTTTTCTGTGCTTTTTTTAAAGACATCACGAAGAAAAGTGAACCTTCATGTTGAGAAAATTGGTCTTTCAAGGAAGTTCAAACGGAGCAAAAAATCTTTTTCTGTGAGACAAGTGGGGGAGAAAAGAGAGAAAATGGGGCGAAAAGGAAGGTACAAATGGAGAAATATTCGATGGGATGCAAACAGTTTTTCTTGAGAAAATATTGAAAAGTTGATAGTGGATTGTAAACCTGATAAAAGGTTGCTCAGAGGAAGAAGTTACGGCTCTGTATGCTTTAACGGGGTCAATGAAAATTAGCGGGGTCAATGAAAATTAACGGGGTCAATAGGAAGTTATGTATATAAAGTGATAACTTAACTTCATTTGTTTGAATTTTGTGTCCCTGTGGTCTCTAGCCTAGTTTCATTAGACATTCATGCTTTCTACGATGGCCGAAAGGTTTTCAATGGTTGTTCTTAACTTTGAAGAGATTACTGCTTCTAGTGATCATATGTTTTATTGGCTCTATGGGCCTTGATTTGGATTCGTTGATGCAACTTGCAATTATGCTGCTAAATTTGGCAACACTGTTTTTGGCTGCTTAACACCTTGGGTTTGTTGGTTTTGCTATCGCTGGTAGCTGGAACTATTATCCTTTGTTAAAAATCTTGCTAGGACTACTGCTAGAACTTCTAGTTGGAGATTGACTGCGCTGACTTTGGCTATGTCACAAACTGTTCCTCCGTTGGTCCTATTTGGCGGGCTTGGGTGGCATAACTGATTTGGCCACAATTGTTGGAGTAGGGGCTTGCTGGCTTCTCTTAAATGTTAAGAGAGCACTGCATGATCGATGTGACCCCCTTTTCAGATAAGTCACCTTGCCAAGTGACTATCTCCCACAACTTATCAGACATCTTACATAAGTGCTTGCTGGGCGGCGACTGTTTGCGTGGCTTGACTTGTGTTGTCTCCATCCTTGGATTAATGCATCTTTTTCCTGAGTTGTGTTTTTGGCTGGATCACGTTTGCTGAATAATTGCCTGACTGATACTTCTTGCGTGTCCATCCTTGGATGGATGGTACCGTCTGACTGCTTCTGGCATCGTATCACATAGGGAGCTACCCATATGACCAGTCAGCATGACACCCTTCTACTGATTCGAAGTTGGAAAAGTTTAAGAAAGATTCTGTAAAAATCCCCATGCATATCTTTTGATGATTCTGACACTACATCGATTTGATTATCACGGTGAAGTGTGTTGTGAGATAGTGAAGTAACATATCTCAGAAAAAGAGGAAAAAATTGAATATAAAACATAAGATCACTAGAAGCAGTAATCTCTTCAAAGTTAACAACAACCATTGAAACCCTTTCTGCCATCGTAGAAAGCATGAATGTCTAACGAAATTAGGCTAGAGACCACAGGGACACAAAATTCAAACAAATGAAGTTAAGTTATCACTTTATATACATAACTTCCTATTGACCCCGTTAATTTTCATTGACCCCGTTAATTCTCATTGACCCCGTTAAAGCATACAGAGCCGAAGTTACCCATATATGTATTGTGCTGGAGAGCCCAAGATCGCACATAATAAAAGAGTCTTCCGATTCCGAAAAACTTCTATAACTTTGTAAGGGGTTAATTTTATAGAAACTTGTGGAATCCGGTACAAATTTGTAGAATTCGAAACCTCTTTTGGAAAAAATGCACAATTTTGAAGAAAAAGTTTATTCGAAAACCGTAGGAAAAGAATAAAGCCAACAAAAGTGAAAATGAACATTAACAGGGTACAAGTCTTGGCTTTCTTTGATTTGTTTCCTCCTCTGATTTGATGGCACTCGTAGTTTTCGTCCCGTCTTCAACATGGTCCGCCTGAAGCAGTGTCTGAGTTGGCGAGAGCCGCGGTTGCAACATCTGGAAGTTTTTGATGTAAGTCATGTTTTTTAACTATTTCAAAAAATTACTAACCCTTGATGCGAGCGATTTGAGAAAGCTTACCGGCAGCAGCAGTAGCAACTCTCTTCTTTCTTTTAGCAATGAGCTTCAGTTTAGTTGTTCGGCGAATCAATTCGCTTTGAGGCTTGAAGTCGAGCTTTTTTCCGGATATGGTTGATCGAATCGCGACTTTCGTTGTGGAGCAATTTGGACCGGAGGAGATCCAGGAGCACCCATATGATGCATCATTGGATGTGGAGATGGAGCAACAAGTCGCTTTCCTCGAGCTTGGACAGCGTTGACTTAGGCAGTGGCAACCATTGGGACCACGGCAACTGGAGCAGCAGCAGTGACAGGAGCAAAAATTGGAACCATGACGAAAGGAGCTGGTGGAGCAGTGACTGGTGCAATATCCGGTTGAGGAGCGGCAACTTGAGCAACTACCGAGTGAAGTGTTCCTGAAAAAATTTAGCAGTTATTCGTGGTTTTATAATGCTTGAGACGCTTACCTAGCTATTCCTCTACTCCGTCTCAGCAGTCCTCAATCCGAAATTCCCGTAGTCCTACACCGATACTAACTCCAATAATCTCAGACATGCTTACAATTGGTGTAGTCCTATCACTCTCCAAAAACCAACACATCTATGCATCGTCGATGAATTGAAGTGGTGTCACGCCGAAGATCGTAAGTTTGAAGACCAGATAGTGAGAAGAAAAAGGAGGAGGAAGTCAGAAACAGTCAAAACATCACCATGACTACTTTTCAAAACTAGGGGGATACAATGAAAGAACAAGAAACCTAAAAACTAAAGTACAACAAATTTTCAGAAAAATACAATGCCATAATGCGAGAACGTACTCTCTAGGGACAGGGTGAAACTTAAGAAATACAAAAAATCTAAACCAGAAAATTAGAAGAATTACATTAAAAAGGAAACGGATCAGAAGTGAAGTTCAAAAAAATACAAGGCCAAAATGCGAGAATTACGTACTCTCTAGGGACGGGGATGTCGGATGACGGAAAAATTTACAATAAAAGCTCAAGAATACAGGAATTTTAGGGGTAAAAAACAGGATATCCGTAAATGCGCTCAAGTGAGAAGTTAGAGAAAACTCGGCGTCTCTCTACTATTACTTTACAGGATTCTGTGGAGAAATAGTAGAGAGACGCAGAGTTTTCTCTGACTTCTCACTTGAGCGCATTTACGGACATCCTGTTTTTTTACCCCTTCTAGGGTAGGGGCGGGGGTAGGGAGGTAAGATCCAAACTATCGGGCTGAGGAAGAGACAGAGAAAGTGAAATGGACCCTAAACAGGAGCTATGCAGGAAACTAGTGTAAGGGAAGAATACTGCAGAAAAAACCAATATCTGAGTAGCGAATGAATAATCCTAGATTTTTTGTCCCTATTAGCCCATTTGCAGGAACATGGTTTGAATAAGCTCCGCCTCTAAAAAAACTGTGGCGCGAAAACCAAGTATTCAAATATTGAGACGCTACGTATTATCTAGTACAGAGTGTATGCGACCATGTGAAGAGTATGAGAAAACACAGTGAGTGTTACAGTTCTAGGTGAAGAAAATTGATTGGCACAGAAGACAAAGAGAGGAGAATACAAGAAAGTTCTAGAAAGGGGCGGGGTTTTGCAATGGAATTAGGGGATGGTGAGTCCCGTAGCCAGAAGTATTGAACTTGGAACTAAGACAGAACTTCAAACTGCTTTGGAGAAACGTCAAGTTATGTTTCATCTGAGAGCGCATTCACTATCACAATCTTATACCTGTCCGATGTACGAGTAACGAGTTACACTTATTCGAAGAAAATATGTATAGAACAGCACATGAATTACTCACGTGGTAAAACTAAAGTCAACAATCATTTTCGGTCTAGTTATGGAACTTCAAAGAATGGCTTGAACTTTTAGTTTGATAAGTTTTTCTTGTAAACTGCTTAAGAGAACAGTGCTTAACAGAACATTAAATTTGTCTCGATTTGGGACTTCCGAAATGACTCAACCATTTTTTTTTTGAAATTAATTTAAAATTCCATTTTCCGGTTGACTTCAAAAGAGACCAACTTTTTTTGGCCGGCCGCGACCCTTTTATTTTTTTTTCTCACGGCCGCTTTTATGATTTGTTTTGATGCGAATGCCATGATGACGAAGCGTGTAGTCTATCATTGGTATTTCTAGAACATGAATTTCTGACAGCACATAAATTTTGTAGATTCTCTCGCAAAACGTCTCATTATTTTGTTTCGAAATGACAATTTTTCAAAGCGCAAACTGCCACTGACTGAAAAACTCTCGAACAGCCACCCCACGTATTTAGACGAAAAAGATGTTCCATTTTTGTTATATAAAACTCCCAATTTTCATGAAACTCAATATTTTGTTTTCCTTCTCGTTTTTTTAAGATTATTTTCCGCCGAAAAACACTTACTCATATGTTACCTATCAAAAAATAACATAGCCTACGGGTTTTGAAAAATCTAATTTTCTGTATCTTTTTTTAATTTCCGCTTTAGGATAATATAACATTTAACATTCAATTTTTAATTTCCGGTCAGTAGATTTCTTCAAAATCGCTTTCAAACTCACTTCATATTTTCAGGATTGATACAAAAAGTCAACTACGATTAAACAGCCTCTGTGTCTAATTTTTATTGTTTTCCAATCCGCAGTTAATCAATATGTGAGTTCTAACTAAGCTAATGAGAACATTATTCCGTCACACTATAATAAATATTTCAGGATGTCTTGGCTCTTCTGTTGTTATAAGAATAAGCGAGTTACTCCAATCATCATCAGCGAGCCACGGGTGAACAAATATCCATCAAAGTTTGAACCCACGACTACTCTGACTCCACTTGATGCTAAGCCCCAATCCATACACGGACAAGGACCGGGATCACGTACATGAGGTACTTAGTACTGATCATTTTAATTTGGCTTTTAACAATCATCTGTTGATTGTCAATCAACCTGTTAATAAAAAGGTATAAAGGTATAAAGTTTTTATTCCGTAGTAAACATACTTGTGAGCACTTTTCTCGATTGCGTCTTTGTCCAAAAAACATTTTCGAGTAATATAATTCGTGATTCTTCTGCTTCCGATGTTGTGTTAGTTTTTTTCAAGAAATTTTGTATATGAGAACTTTAAAATGATCGGATTATAGAAAGCTCAAAAATAAGTTAAAGAAAAAAAAAGAAAATCGTCAGCTTTCGGGATTGAACCCGCATCGACACACTTGCCAGCCAGGCGCCTTACCCCCTAGACCACCGCCGCACACTTGTACTACAGTGTTGAGTAGGTAGACTATCGCGCGCATTGGAGCGATTTTCAAGGGGTTTTCAGGGAACTTTGTGTGGACTTTGTATGTTTTAAAAAAGAGCAAACTTCGAGAGCTCATATCTCATCTGCTAGAGGTCGGCAGCAGTTTTTGAGAATGTGAACGTACATTTTAGAACATCCTCTGTCCAATGATATACATCACATATTCAAGTGCGATGGTCAATTCACACCATCCTCTAGTGAGATTCAGAGACATTGAGATGTCGAAATTCTAAAGTTACGAGATTTTTCGAATCAGACTTTCAACAAGTTTCTCGTGCTGTTAACGACAAAAAAACAGGAATCATTATGAGAAGAAATTTATTCATAAAAAACGAAGTCACTAAAAACACAACCAAAAATCGTGAATTCAAGGAACAAAATCGGTATATTTAACGTTTAGATCCACATAGACACTAATATCCTTGAGCCTTTGAGCGAATTTCTATGTTTGTCGGAAGACCCATCGACGAATTTCTCCTAGCCGTTTGGACGCTCGACGAGAATGTCTCCGATCTCCATATTCCGGTTACTCTTCATCGTCATGTTGAGCTCGTTTCCAAATTTGTCGGACGGAACATCGACGACTTTCTCCTGACCATTTCGGTAAATCGAGCAAGTCTGGAATCGAATAGCCATGTGGTTGATCCGGATGGCGCTCAGATTCTGCGACGAATCGAATTCCATTTCCACTGCCTCGTTCTTTCATACCAAATATCCAAGTCCATCTGCAGCTGTCAACACTTGTCCAATGAATCCGATCCTTCCTTAGCATCTGTGTGTTCCACCAAATCGAAGGTGTTCCTGAAAAAAATAAGCGGTTATTGGTGATTTTATAGTGTTGGAAACGCCTACTTTATTCCTCTACTCCGTCTCAGCAGTCCTCAATCCAAAATTCTCCTAGTCCTTCCTACATCGATACGAACTCCAAACTCCAACAATCCTAGACATGCTTACAATTGATGTAGTCTTATCACATTGTTTATCGGGATGGTAGCCAAGAGTGGTTCTGTCACTAATCTGAAAAATCTAGTTCAGTTTGGAAGAATCATTATCTTTTCTCACCAGTTAATGTTGAAAACTGTACCAACTTTCTTCCCGCGTTGCATGCAGGCCTCTAGCATTTGAAAGATATCTTCACTGATGGTAATGTAATGCACAATATGGACATTAGAGTGAGTGATCTCTCCATGTTTTAGGTCCCTCAAATCGCAAAAGATCTCAACGAGCTCTACTTGTATGCCGGGGGGGGGGGGAGGTTGCACACTAGATCGTGAGAAAAAAGGAGGAGAAAATCAGAAACAGTCAAAACATTACCATGGCTACTTTTCAAAACTAGGGGGATACAATGAAATAACTAGAGAACAATAACCTAAGAACTAAAGTATAACAAATTTTCAGAAAAATACAAGGCCATAATGCGAGAACGTACTCTCTAGGGACGGGGGGAAACTTAATTCAATTTCAAGAGAAGAAAATATGTAGATTGGTATTTCGAAAACTTCAATGCACACAAATTATGCAGACTCTTTTGCAAAACGTCTTATTTTTTGTTTCTAGATGAATAGTTTTCAAAGCGGCAAACTGCCACAAACTGAAGACTTCCCGGACAGCAACCACACGTTTTCAAAAGAAGATGTTCCATTTTTATCAAACTTGTAACTCAATATTTTGTTTTCCGTTCCGTTTTCTAAAATTTTTTTGCCAATAAACGCTTACTCATATGTTACCTATCAAAAAATAACATAGCTTACGGGTTTTGAAAAATCTAATTTTCTGTTTTTTTTTCAATTTCCGCTTTGGGATAAAGTGGCTTTTTATATTCTATTTCTAATTTCCGGTCAGTATCATTCGTTGAAATTCAGGAATGAGCTCGACAGTTGGAAAGGAACATATGGGCAGAAGTCGGAATCCTACGCAACTCTGGTCCGGATCGTCAAATCTGGGATAGAGTAGGACATGCTGAATTCAAAAATGTTCAACAAAACATATTGAAAACTGAAGGGAGCAAAGATAATCAGTGTGGAAAAATCCGATTCTTTAACAGTCATCACTTTTTAGTTTACAAGTTTATTGAAGTTTCAGGCATCATCAATATCAAAAATAATAACCTATAGGAGTGAGAGCACGAATGATTCGTAAGGCATAAAGAGGAAGCATGTTCGCCGTCATGAGAACTGCCTTATCGCAATCATTGACTTCAGTTAGACGGGGAACACCTTTGACGAACTCGACGGCATGTTGAAATTCTTCATGGTGAGCGAAAGCCTGCCAGGCGTTTCTACGGTTTATGGTGCCATCATTGCTAGTAACCTGGAAAAAACTAGTTTGTGAAGTCGAAGAATTGATCAACTCACCCGCTCGAACGGTTTGCAAACCAAAGCTTCCACCATTTCTTCAGTGAATGTAAAACTCCGCTTATGCAGTAGCAAGACAGTGGCGGCATCCTGAAAAAATCATATTTGAACTCCGCAAACCGAAAAAAAAAGAGCTTACTACTGTCAGTTTTGGTTCTCTTTTAGCCTTGATTCCTATCTCGCTCAGTTTTGGTTCTACCGCCGGTCCACTCGAGCACAATTTTTGGACATCCCGACTTCCATACATTTTTTCAATCTGCAGAATTGACACCGGTTACGAGTGTCGCGGTTGAATTCACAGCGTTGTTGTTTTCGACATTTGAACTCGGTTGCCTTAGTTGTAACTCGACGGAAAAACGCCAATGTTGTAGGTCTCTCCAATTGCAAAAGATCTCTACGAGCTCCGCTTGTATGCCGGGGGGAGGGGGGTTTGAACACCAGATCGTAAGAGGAGAAAGGAGGAGAAAGTCAGAAACAGTCAAAACGTCACCATGACTACTTTTCAAAACTAGGGGGATACAATGAAATTACTAGAGAACAAAAACCTAAAAGCTAAAATACAACAAAAATTTTCAGAAAAATACAAGGCCATAATGCGAGAATAGTACTCTCTAGGGACGGGGGAAACTTAAAAATACAAAAAAATCTAGACCAGGAAGTTAGAAGAATTACATTAAAAAATAAAGGATCAAAGGTAAAGTTCAGAAAAATACAAGGCACAATGCGAGAATTACGTACTCTCTAAGGACGGGGTTGTGTCGGATGACGGAAAAATTTACAATAAAAGCGCAAGAATACAGGAATTTTAGGGGTAAAAAACAGGATGTCCGTAAATGCGGGCAAGTGAGAAATCAGAGAAAACTCTGCGTCTCTCTATTATTTCTCTACAGGGTCCTGTAGAAAAATAGTAGAGAGACGCAGAGTTCTTTTCTGATCACCTGAAAGCCCGCGAACTACAGACGTCCCGTTTTTTACCCCTACTAGGGTAGGGGCAAGGGTGAGGGAGAAACAGAGGGGAAGAGACAGAAGTGGACCCTAAACAGGAGCTATGTAGAAAACCAATACGGGGGGGGGGGGGGGGGGGGGGGGAGGGGGAGGGGGAGAGAAGAATACAGAAAAAACCAATAGTAGCTCTGAGTAGCGAATGAAGGATCCTCGATTTTGGTGCCCTTATTAGCCCATTTGCAAAAACATGGTCTGAATACGCTCCGCCTCCAAAAAAACCCTTGCGCGCGAGAACCAAGTATTCAAATATTGACACGCTACATATTATCTACTATAGAATCTATACGACCATGTGGAGACTATGTTACTGGGAAACAAAATGAGAACCTGGTTCCCATGGAAAACAAAGGGAGTGCTGAAATACTAGGTAAAGAAAATCGATTCGCACAGAAGACCAAAAGAGGAAAATACTAGAAAATTCTAGAAAAGGGGCTGGGCATTTGCAACGGAGTTAGGATATGGTGAGTCCCATAGCCCGATGCATGTCACACCGGCTGATATCCAGAATCTTTACAGACTTTGAGCAAGATTTCCCGGGGTAATTTGAGCAATTCTAGTTGTTCTGAGGTCTCCATTTTCACTGAAAATATTGAAGTTTTTCAATAAAGAAATTGAGAAAAAATAAGAAAAAAGGAGGTCGGGGGCGGATATAAAGTCGGGGAACGACGGAGAAAAATTTAAAGAAAAACGTTGTGAAACTGAATAGAGACACATGCATTATGGCGAAGCCTGATTGAACTTGACGTTTATAGGTCTTTGGAAGAAGAAGGAAAAAAGAGTCCAAATGATTAAAAAAGAGCTGCAAATAGAAGGAAGAAGGTTCAACCAAGCCGAGAGAAACTAGAAAATTTTCATATAATTGTATATTTCTTTGTACAAGAAAAACTGAGAAAACCAGTGGAAAAAAGACATGCAATCAGCTGAAATTTTCGGAAGACTTGATTTTCGAGCAAGTCGCATGTGTCAAAAACATGGTGATAGAAACTTTGCAAATAGATTGAAAGCATTTAAAAAAGGTTGGGCTCGATCTTGAGAAGTTTGATGACAACAATATTTTTGACTCTGGAATTTTTGATTTCAAGAGAAGAAAATATGTAGATTGGTATTTCGAAAACTTCAATGCACACAAATTATGCAGATTATCTTGCAAAACGTCTTATTTTTTGTTTCTAAATAAATAGTTTTCAAAGCGGCAAACTGCCACAAACTGAAGACTTCCAGGGCAGCAACCACACGTCTTCAAAAGAAGATGTTCCATTTTTATCAAACTTGTAACTCAATATTTTGTTTTCCGTTCCGTTTTCAAAAAATTTTTTGCCGATAAACGCTTACTCATATGTTACCTATCAAAAAATAACATAGCTTACGGGTTTTTAAAAATCTAATTTTCTGTTTTTTTTTTCAATTTCCGCTTTGGGATAAAGTGGCTTTTCACATTCTATTTCTAATTTGCGGTCAGTATCATTTGTTGAAATTCGGGAATGAGCTCAACAGTCGGAAAGGAACATATGGGCAGAAGTCGGAATCCCACGCAACTCTGGTCCGGGACGTCAAATCTGGGATAGAGTAGGACATGCTGAATTCAAAAATGTTCAACAAAACATATTGAAAACTGAAGGGAGCAAAGATAATCAGTGTGGAAAAATCCGATTCTTTAACAGTCATCACTTTTTAGTTTACAAGTTTATTGAAGTTTCAGGCATCATCAATATCAACAAAAAACAGGAATGAGAGCACGAATGATTCGTAAAGCATAAAGAGGAAGCATTTTCGCCGTCATGAGAACTGCCTTATCGTTATCATTGACTTTAGTTAGACGGGGAACACCTTTGACGAACTCGACGGCATGTTGAAATTCTTCATTAACGTGGTGAGGGAAAGCCTGCCAGTACGGTTCATGGTGCCATCATTGCTAGTAACCTGGAAAAATACTCGTTTTTGTTGTCGAAGAAATGATCAACTCACCCACTCGAACGGTTTGCAAACCAAAGCTTCCACCATTTCTTCAGTGAATGTAAAACTCCGCTTATGCAGTAGCAAGACAGTGGCGGCATCCTGAAAAAATCATATTTGAACTCCGCAAACCGAAAAAAAAGAGCTTACTACTGTCAGTTTTGGTTCTCTTTTAGCCTTGATTCCTATCTCGCTTAGTTTTGGTTCTACCGCCGGTCCACTCGAGCACAATTTTTGGACATCCCGACTTCCATACATTTTTTTCAATTTGCAGAATTGACACCGGTTACGAGTGTCGCGGTTGAATTCACAGCGTTGTTGTTTTCGACATTTGAACTCGGTTGCCTTAGTTGTAACTCGACGGAAAAACGCCAATGTTGTAGGTCTCTCCAATCGCAAAAGATCTCTACGAGCTCCGCTTGTATGCCGGGGGGAGGGGGGTTTGAACACCAGATCGTAAGAAAAAAGGAGGAGAAAGTCAGAAACAGTCAAAACGTCACCATGACTACTTTTCATAACTAGGGGGATACAATGAAATTACTAGAGAACAAAAACCTAAAATCTAAAGTACAACAAAATTTCAGAAAAATTCAAGGCCATAATGCGAGAACGTACTCTCTAGGGACGGGGGGAAACTTAAAAATACAAAAAAATCTAGACCAGGAAATTAGAAGAATTACATTAAAAAGGAAACGGATCAGAAGTGAAGTTCAGAAAAATACAAGGCCATAATGCGAGAATTACGTACTCTCTAGGGACGGGGATGTCAGATGACGGAAAAATTTACAATAAAAGCTCAAGAATACAGGAATTTTAGGGGTAAAAAACAGGATGTCCGTAAATGTGCTCAAGTGAGAAATCAGAGAAAACTCGGTGTCTCGCTACTATTTCTCTACAGGATTCTGTGGAGAAATAGTAGAGAGACGCAGAGTTTTCTCTGACTTCTCACTTGAACGCATTTACGGACATCCTGTTTTTACCCCTTCTAGGGTAGGTGCGGGGGTGGGGAGATAAGATCCAAACTATCGGGCTGAGGAAGAGACAGAGAAAGTGAAATGGACCCTAAACAAGAGATATGCGAACCAGTGTGAGGGGGGGGGGGGCGAAGATTGCAGAAAAAACCAATAGTAGCTCTGAGTAGCTAATGAAGAACCCTCGATTTTTGTGCCCTTATTAGCCCAGTTGCAAGAACATGATCTGAGTACGCTCCGCCCCCAAAAAAACCGTGGCGCGAAAACCAAATATTCAAAAATTGTCACGCTACGTATTATCTAGTACAAAATATATACAACCATGTGAAGAGTATGTTACTGGTAAACACAATGAGAACTTTCTTCCTATGGCAAACAAAGCGAGTGCTAAAATAGGGGGTAAAGAAAATCGATTCGCACAGAAGACCAAAAGAGGAGAATACTAGAAAGTTCTGGAAAGGGGCGAGGCAACTATTGTTTATTGTCGGGAAAGATCAAAGTCTAGTATTTTCGTGAAACACCGCGGAATTTTCAAAGATAAGATATCAATTTTATTCAATTTCGTAATTAGTAAATATATTTGTTTAAAAAAGTTGAAATAAATGTAAGAAATCAAAACAATTTTGAGAAGGGAATGGATTCACAGTTAACGACACCAAGAATCGAAGTTTTCTTCAATTTCGATCGGAAATTCAAAATTCAAGGACAGGGCAATTAATAGAGAAATTGAGAGTTCGAAAGAAAATTACAAGGAGAATGTGGGTAGGGTCGAAATAGAGATAGGGGTATAAGAGAAATAGAGAGGAGAATATGGGGGATGAGAACGTAAGAGGATGTCGAAACATTTATCAGCTTTTGATCACTCCTTGTAATTAACATCCACCACAGTATACACAAAGAACAGGCCATGTCTGGGGTAGGTGTTGTTGTTCCGGACGTAGTCGTTGAGCAGGCGAACATTGACGGTTACAATCATCGGATCCTCAGTACGGCTGTTGTAGAAGTCTCGGTGGAGAGAGTCGACTAGCTGAAAGCAAGAGCTTAAGGTAAAGCATGGGTACTGAACTTCGCTATACACAGTTAGAAACTAAATCTTTGAAAACCAACCTTGAGAATTTGCGCCGCTTCGTACGGGTATATTTCGACTTTCCCCAAAAACTTGTCCACGAAATGGGCATCTTCTTTTATTCCCTCACTTCTCTGCCCCCAAGGATTCTCACTCTCGCTCCGAAGTTCTTCGATGTCAGCGTGGTTGAATAGGAAGCTGGTTGTGACCTGGAAATTCTTGGTGGTCCTGGGAGAACATATAACAGTGACGGTCCTAATCCTAATCTGACGCGCCACAGTCTTCGCTTAAACCTAAGACTCACCTCAACGTCTCCATTCATAACTCTGGTTGGCAATGGAGCCGGTACATGGATCAAATCAGTTACACAAACCGCATTGAATGGTTTTGTGAAACTGTCTGGTTCATTTGGACTAGTGAACCTGTGTTGATACCATTGGCCTTTCTGTAAATAATTTTATCCGCTATGTTTTGAATGGCCGTGGGCGACCGCAAAATTTGACAACCCAGATTTCCACTCACCTCAGCTCTCCACCACAAACTGCGTACCAAGCCGTACTTGGCTGTGAACAAATGATCACAGAAGTAGGTGGACCCGTGACGCATCGGATTATGCTCCAAGTTTGGTTTCTTCGTGGCGACGCACAAGGAATGGCGCACAAATGCGTTTTGGAGAGCTTTGTTCCTCATCGGTCCGTCGTGAATCATATCCTCCCATGGTGTCCAGTTGTCGGTGGTTTCCCAGGGCTGCAAGTGTTGAATAAAAGTCAATATTGAAATTAAAAATTAGCTTACCGCTGGATACATCATCACAAAAGCTGGGAACGTGGTGTCATTGACACTCACGATACTGAAAACGGTGTCTTCTGTTGGAGCGTATTGGACGAGAATCTAGAAAAATGAAAATTTCCAACAAAAAAAAAGAAACTCCTCACCGGTCCTCTCTGTCTTGGTTTATATTTGGTGGCGAACAAGTTCTCCGGATCGTTCAAGAATCCTAAGAACGGCGACCATATTTTTCTGCCGTATCGCTTCCACATCTCCTCCGAGAGGTCCTCTTTGTTTGGGGTGATGGCCCATGTTTCAGCCATCAGCACATTGTCGGGGTTCACAAAGAACTGCACATTTTCCGCATACATTGGGCCTTGCGCTTTTTCTTCGGCTTCCTGAAAGTTATATAATTAAAAAGGGGTTCCGTATCTCCAAATGTTCTACTTACAGAATCATGGCACAATCGCCAGAACTGTCCAACTCGGATCGGATAACGCTCTGAGAAGCGGTTCGCCTGCGGTCTCACTTTTTTAGAAACGCGGCAGAAGATCTTGATGGTTTGGTTGTCCATTTCACACACGATTCCTTGATCGTGGGTCATTCTGAAAAGAGATTAGACGTTAACAGTTGTGATTTATTATACTCGATCAAATTTTCGGATACGATGGTCAATTTATCTTGGAGAACCTCATTGCCGGTAACAGAACCGCCCCCGAAATAGTATTGAATGGAACTAAGTTGATTTTCATGGATGCCAAAAAGGTCCGCCAATTGGATTCTCTCGAGTTCTTTTCTATGAGCTTACAAGGAGCTTTCTATAAGCAGTCGTTTTGAAGACTAGTTTTCGCAACACGGTGTGTATTCCGTTCGCTAGGCTAGAAGAGAAAACGGAGAAGAAACGATGAACCCAACGGATTGGATTCAGAAACAAAGCGAGAAAACAAAGAAGAAAATAAGGCAATTTTAGAACAAACACAGAGTTTATTCTGCATTGCGCACGCGTAGATAAATTGGAGGTAATTCAAAAATGAATTATTTGGACTTCAGAGATAAATCTCGGCATTTTTGGTGAATGAAAACGGGTCAGAACCCGACAAAGCTTACTATGAGCTTACTTGTTAGCTAAAATGGAGAAGACATTTAGAATCGATTTGGAAAAAGGTGATTTTCCTGTCAAGTTCATAAATGAAGAAAATTTCGACTATGATGATGAGATCCCAGCCAATGAATACTATGCTCTTGATAATAAGAGTGCGAAAGTGAAGGAAAAGCTTGCCAAATTCTTGTAGCAGGCGAGAGAAGTGTACAAAAACAAAAACAAGACTTTTCAAGATGAAATTTTACGTTATTGTTATAATGACGTATATATACTTGCTAAGTCAATGACAATGTTCGAGAAGGAGTTTGAAAAAGTAACAGATGTGTGCCTTCTAGAGGTGAGAGAAATCACTTCTACTTTTATAATGTAAAAATAGAAATACACTTCGCCTCTCTTAAATGGCCTTTCGGACGCGTAACGGCCGCGGCGCGGTCTGTTGCTTTTAGAGGGCTTATCATGAGAAGGAGGAAACATAACTAAAAGAAGCATACTACAAACGGAGGCTCATTAATTTTCGTGTGTCTCTTCATCGGGCGTCCCCCCTCTACCGAAGGGTTTGGGAGGGAGACAACGAGTTGAGAGGCAGCTGGCCGAGAGGAGAGTGTTTGAGGGAGTAGTGAAGAAAAGAGCAACTGGCGGGAAGGATTTCAAATAGAGAAGAAGAATCTTGAGGAAAAAAGTGATAAATGAAAAATGAGCCATTTTTAGCAAACTGCTATTCATTCGAATCTTCTAAATTTTTTGAAATTTTTTTTTAAAGTTTTTAAAGAAACTTTTCAGAATTTTCAAAGTATTCAAGAATTTCCAAAAAATGTTAAAATGAGTCAATGAGAATTTCCAAAGGGGACACAAAAAATAGGCTAAACTTGGGATGTAATATTTTTAGAGACTCCTATAAGGAGATATCAAATTTAGATGATAATTAAATCAAGAAAAAATAGGGGAAATAAGAAGCAAACACCACATTTATCTTTCACTGGGAGCCTTCGCGAGAACGACATTTTTGAATTGTCTTATAATGAGCATTTTATTAGTTCAGATCACCAATATCCTGAAGTATCAGGTAACTCGAGTTTTGAGTTTTGAAAAGTAGAGCCAGCACTAATTGTAGGGTACTTTGATCAAGGAAAATGCCGAAATTCAGAGCGGAAACGAGAAATTAGCATTTCTGGAAGTGCATGCGAGCTGTGATCTAGCTTTTCAAATTTTGCACAATCAGTGTTTGCTCCAACCTTGAGGGCTGAAAGCTCGAGTTAATATTTTCTCATTGGATATAAGTCGTCCGAAGTACTAGATTGCCAAAAATCAGAAAATTTGACCATTTCGTAACCACGAAGTCTCCTTGTCAGAGCTGTGATATCAGAAGTACAAAATTTAAACACCTAAGGGGTGAAAGAGCGGGGGGAGAGAAAAAGGAAAAATTGAAGCCTAAGACAGGGGGAGAAGAAAGAGACAGTCCCCGAGAGGGTGACCCCGAGAAATAATAAACATAACAAAGATCGGCGAACCTTGTTTATACCAAGCGGGCGGAGCCAGAAAGTTTAGTAATACTAACAAGGAAAGCCGGTAGAGATATGAACACTGATAAGAATCAAATTCTGTCTATCTCATCTGTCTCCTTGAGCTCCACACTGTCTCGCCTTATTTTAAATTCACCGCCAAATAACGGGACCTGTGTCTAGGGCAGAGGGATTAGCGGCGTGAAAGTGAGAGGAGCAGATGAGGGAGTACCTTTCAGAGATTTCCTGTTTTTGCAAATTTATAAGCGACATTCTTGAAAGTCACAGATTTAAAAAGCTCTTGAAATGGTGATCATTTTGAGGGGTAATATAGCAAAGTTCATATAATTTTGAAAGTTTTTAAAGGGAAACACAGCTTCATTTCAATACCAGGAAAAGGTGTAGATACAGGGAAAGCCTGGAGCGTAACAGCGGCAAGAATCCGCAGAGCGGGACCGCTAATTACTAGAGGATTTATTTCTGTGAGAAGCGGTTATGATTCTGTGAGGGGCGCTTATGAGTATTTAAACCATATATTGAGAAGAAAGAATTCTGAGAAGAGAGATAAAAAGACATAAATTTCAAAGTATGAAGTACAAGAAAGGAAGGGGAAAGAGGGCGCGAAATTTGAACACCTAAGGGGTGAAAGAGTGGAGGTAGACAAGAGTTAAAGGGTAAATTCAGAAAGAGAGGGGGGGGGGGAGAAGAAGACAGTCTGGAGGTGACCCAAAAAAAAAATAAACAGGGCAAAGGTCGGGGACTCCTTTTATACCAAGAGGGCAGAGCCAGACAGTGCCATGCACGGCGGGTCACAATAAAAAAATAATGGGTGGGAACCTTTGCCTCAAATGGTGGCAAAAAGCAAACATTAGAATCGCGGGGAAATTGGTAATAAAAGCGGAAGTGAGAAATGAGAATTCAAATGTTATAGTATGCTTGTTGAGATTCGAAAGAAAAATTTTGACCAATTTACATTTCTCCTGTAGTTTGATTGATCGACCGCATCCAAGAAAGAACCTACTTTTGTGGTAGCAATTTGGTTCACTTAGAGAGCACAAGAATAAGTGAATTGTTGTTTTAGAGTCCGCAATTTTGAACGTTTTTAAAAGGAATCAAAGCTTCATTTCAATGCCAGGAACAGGTGTAGATAGAGGGGAGGGCCAGTGGCAAGAACCAGTTGAACGGGACCACCAATTACTAGGGGACCTATTTCCCTGAGGGGCTGTTATGTATTTGCTCTGAGAGCACGAGTACAAAAATTTGGCGAGTCAAACTACAGTTACATCCGCATATCCCACTGATTCAATTGGTTGCAAGTCAATGGACTGTATTTGGACTGAACCTCTTGCCAGCCCATCAACTAGAATTCAAACTTGGGTATTTAAACCAATCATTGATAAGAAAAAAGTTTAGATCAAAGATAAAAAGAGAGAAGTATCAAATATAAAGTACAAGAAAGGAAGGGGAAAAAGGGCGCCAAAGTTGAACACCTAAGGAGTGAAAGAGTAGGAGAAGAGAGGAGATAAAAGATAAAGCCTGAGAGAGGGGGACATGAAGAAAAAAGTCTGAAGGTGACCCCGAGAAAGAATAAGCAGAACGAAGTTTGGGGACCCTTTCCATACCAAGAGGGCGGAGCCAGAGAGTTTAGTAATACTAACAAGGAAAGCCGGCTGACATTGAACACTGATAAGAATCAACTTCTGTTTATCTCATTTGTCTCGTTGAGCTCCACACTCTCTCGCCTCATTCCAAATTCACCGCCAAATAACGGGATCTGTGTGTCGGTCAGAGGTATTAGCGGCGTGAAAGTGAAAGGAGCAGATGGGGGAGTAAATTTCAGAGATTCACTACTTTTGCGAATTTATAAGCAATATTCTTGAAAATTACAAATTTGAAAAGCTCTTGAAATGGTGATCATTTTGAGTGGTTATATAGCACAGTTTAAATAACTATGAACGTTTTTGATGGGAATCAAAGCTTCAAATACTAGGAACGGGTGTAGATAGAGGGGAGGACCTGGGGCGTAACAGAGGCAAGAATCCTGTGAGCGGGACCACCAATTACTAGGGGATTAATTTCTGTGAGGGGCGGTCATGAGTATTTAAACTATATATTGAGAAGAAAGGATTCTTAGAATAGAGATAAAAAGAGAGAAATATCAAAGTATACAGTACAAGAAAGGAAGGGGAAAGAAGGCGCGAAATTCAAACACCCAAAAGTTGAAAGTGTGGGGGGAGAGAGGAAGTAAAAGAAAAAGCCTGAGAGAGGGGAGAAGAAGGAGACAGTCTGGAGGTGACCCAAAAAAAAAATAAACAGGGCAAAGGTCGGGGACTCCTTTTATACCAAGAGGGCAGAGCCAGACAGTGCCATGCACGGCGGGTCACAATAAAAAAAATAATGGATGGGAACTTTTGCCTCAAATAATGGCTAACAAGACTTTTGTAAGAGCAAACATCAGAATCGCGGGGAAATGGGTCATAAAATCGGAAGAAAGAAATGGGAATTCAAATGTTACAGTATGCATGTTGCAAATCGAAAAAATAACTTTGGACAAATTTACATTTCTACTGTAGTTTGATTGATCGACGGCATTCAAGAAAAAACCAATTTTTGTGGTAGCAATCTGGCTCACTCAGAGAGCACCCAAATAAATGAATTGTTGTTTTGGAGTCTTGACTTATTACAAATACAGTACCGACCATAATGATATTTGTTTTCGTCATTTTCAGTCGAAAAACGTCATCTTTGGAAGTCTGAAAAGGTGATACAAAAATGCTTTTTCTGTTTGAAACATTGACAGTGTACGAATCCAACCTTGAACTTCAACTTTGAAGTTGAGAGCTTTTCTGTATCTTTTCAGTTAGAAAATTTACATATGAAAACCTAAAGCGATGTCAAATTTTTCCTGATTTCAATGCAATTTTCTGAAATTTTGCTAAATTTTTTTTTGACGTGTTGCGTTGCGACTAGCTCTTAAATAATTTTTGAATTTTTTTTTCGCTTCCAGTAAGTTAATGAACTTTTAGTAGGTAAATGATACATGCAAGGAGTGAGGTGCATGGTGGCTGGCCACACACGCGTGGCTGAGAGCGCGAGCTGTCGGCGGAGGGCGAGAAGGGTGGAGGGCGCGCTGTTGTCTACATAGAGAGGGTGTTTGCCTCCAGAGTGCGCGCGTGGCGCAGGAGGTTAGAGGTGTAGTGAGAGTCACGAGGCCGTGGTTCGACTCCGGGGTAGTGTTTTTCTTTTCTATTTTTTTTAGAGAACTGCAAACATTTTTATTGCTCAAAGAATGTTCCTAGCTCGAAAGAATCTCGTTTAAAAATTTTTTCAAACTTTCAGGCGGAAAGAGCAACTTTGATTCACGTTTTCAGACACCCAACTTGACGTTTTTCAACTAAAAAATACAAAAACGAATATCATTATGGCCGGTACTTTATGTGAAGAACAATGATACTGTGCCTTTATTTAATTGAAGATGTTCTGAAGGACATAGACTTATAGTTTCTGATGAATCTTGTGCCTTTTTTACGATTGCATGAAATATTTTTTGATAATTTTGATCATTGCGTTCAAGAGTAGAAACGGAAACGAGGTTCTTTAGATGATTGTGAATGTGAAATGGTGTCACATTTGGAAATTATAAAATCCGAGTAATAAGAAATTAGGGGCATGGGATGGGATAGGTTAAATGTGATGTTTGGATTTTGCATCCAGCGTTTGCAATCAGAAATACTCAGCAACCAATTCCCCTTGGTCGGTGACGTTGAAGTTTTGGGCGATGGAGGATTCGCTGAAAACAAAAAACATGAATCATTCCAAAATTCTAAAAGTAATTACCGAGCGTGGACACTTTCGTACGCGATCTGGCTGGTGAGTTTTTTCTTTGAGCCAGTTTCAGTACAATTATGTACTACTTCGACGAAGATTTCGTAAGTGTGCTGGAAATTATAAAAGTAGACATGATGAGATGTTTATAGTTTTATAGTACCGCAAGATTTCGTAATTGATCATTTCGCAACTGCGACATTCTTTAACTACGACGTTTCGCAACCGCTCATTTCGCCACCACAACAAACCTCAACTACACCATTTCGCAACTTCAAAATCCTTAGTTTCAAAAATAATTTAACTCAAAAATCTATTAGTTTATGATACCCTCAATCAAATTTAACTTATATGAATGTGAACTAGACTACTTTGTAGAGTTGCGAAACGTCTTGGTTACAAAATGTCTGATTGAAACTTTGTAATTGGTCATCCCGCAACTGCGACATTTTACAACCACGACGTTTCGCAACCACTCATTTCGCCACCAAAGCAATCCTCAACTATGCCATTTCGCAACCACAAAATCCATAGTTCCAGAAATAAACACACTTAAAAATAGATTATTTTTATGATATACTCAATCACTTGTAACCTATTTATATGGATATAAATTAGACTAGTTTGTAGAGTTGCAAAATGTCTTGGGTACGGAATGTCGTGACTGCGAATTTTTTTTGAGTTGCAAAACGACTTAGTGTGTATGTGTGTAGTGGTGAACCTCAGGGTCCAAGAAATAGTGAAATTCTTGTTCTATTCAAGTTAAAAACGTACATCAAACAGCCCATCGTCGTTTTGGTATCCATCCATGTGGTACTCCGCGTCACGGCTTAGAATACAATAAATCCCATCAACGCCGACTAGATCGTCGTTGTTCCAGCTGTGAAATAAAACTTCTATAATCCCCAGTTTCTCTAAATTTCAAACTTACATCAAGTCGACATCCTTCTCCCAGAGCAATACCGAATAGCACCATTTCACATCGTAATGACAACTAAGTGTACCGTTTGCACGGAAAACCGTAAACGAGGATATCCCGGAGACAAGAAGAAAAATTGGGAGAAAAGAGAGCAGTTTCATTTCGTGTGAGATAAAATCAGAAACTGAATAAAATACACCCAAGGTTTTTTGAATGTGAGAAAAAAAGGGCGGAGCTTAAATCTCATATTGTGCTAGAGACTTGTCTGGCCCTTCAAAAAAAATGAAAAAGAAAATTTCCATTCTTGGCATAGTGCCTTGATTAATCGACGTCATTCATTCAGAAAAGGGACAATTTTGATTGAAAAAAACGGGGACTCTGTTACAAAATAAGAAGAGTCAACCTAGTCCTTTATTTAAATAAGGTGCCAAGGACGAGGCCACCAGATTGATGAGGTTTTTCTTTTCGTTTTCGTATAGTTTTTGATGGATTGAATTTTGGAGAAGCATCTTTTTTCTCAATGTGAGAAGAACGAAAATTAAGAAGAAACTGTGTAGATTGGGGAAACTAAAACTGAAATGAATGTTAACAATAGATATTGAAAATTTTCAGAAATGTGAAAAATATCGAGAATGGGAGAGTCGGAACAAAAATTGGAAATTTTCTTATTTTTTGTTTGTGCTGCCTATGTGTGTCACTAATCAAAATTCTGCCAACTTTGATATACCAAAAATTTGAAAATTTTGACGTGATCTTTTCCTGACAAGTTGTTATTTTGGTTGCCGATTTGATTAAACATAAACTGCTCTCTGTGCCCTAAGTACAAATTGTCCTATCGTGAGGACATAGAACAGAAGACTGAAGCTAAAAATAATATGCTAATGAAGATTGTAGACAGATTTTCAGATTGTTAAGAACTCCTTCAAAATTGAAATTTTACCGTAGTACCCCGAAAAATTGAAGCGCTAGATATTAAATGTAGCTCGAACCTTATATAATTTTTTATATGAAATATCTTCATCTTACATTAGTGTGACATGATTCAAAAAAGGATTCAAAAACAGGAAAAATTGGAAAAAATGGTTGATTACATGTTCGGAAGTTCCCACGCTGGGCATTTTCAGAGAAAAATACTATTCTGCTTTTTTTTCAATTATCCGGAATTTTAGAGAAAATTCACACTCAAGGAAAAAAACAAGAAAAATCAGGTTCTTGAAAGTGTTTGATTTCTTGGTTAAAATCAAAGAACACATTTTCAATTTGATAATTTGTATGCTAATCTCACTAGGAACACCAGAATAAAATTAAAAAATAATCTCAAAATAATAGAATATTTAAATTTCAAAGTTTTAGAGTTTCAGACTTTCAGATTTTTTGAATTTCAGGAACTCAAAATTTCAGAACATCAGAATTTTAGAAGCTCAAGTTTTTTGATTTTTCTTGTTTTTTAAATTTTTCCAAGTCCTCACCAAAACTAACCTGTGCACCAAAAAACTGTCTCCCTTTTCCAATTCCGTCAAGTTTTCTTTTCCGAAAACACATAACCAAAACCAAAAAACTAATTAGCCAAGGCCACTCAAACTCTCACGTGTCAGAAAGACCTACGTGGTATTGTTTTTCAATAGAAGGCTCTAGATGCTGATTTCCGTTTTTTTGTTTTGTACCGCTTTGATATCGTGTCGAGAGCCGTGAAGGAATGCTTTAGCTCATTATCATATTATGTCTTATCATTTTTTTCTAGAGATATATGTTCTCTGAAATAGACCAGAGCGCTGCCTCGAGCTGAAAAACTCGAGCGAAACTCGAGAACTCGAGTTATATGAAAACTCGAGCACTCGAGCTTTTCGGGTACTCGAGTTGCTCGAGCTAACTCGAGCTGACTCGAGCAACTTCGAGTCGAGCAGCTCGAGCGCTCGAGTTTACTCGAGTTGCTCGAGCTGTTGCTCGAGCAGAACTCGAGCTGCTCGAGCAAACTCGAGACTCGAGTTCTGCTCGAGTTTTCGAGCTCGAGCAAGTTGAAGCTACAATAGGAACGGGGTGTTCCACAACAATAATCCACCATGCCGCAGTGGGTTATTGATCGAAGTGTTCATCTGTTGTTTCTTGTTTCGTTTTTGGAAGAAAGTCTTTATTTCATTTCAATGATTTATCATTAGTTTTTCTTTACATTTTGATATATTTGAGCGACTATGTGTTTTATTGACAGTTTTAGGCGTAACACATTTTGATAATTCTGTATGCATACTAATACTTTCTACTTTCAGAATGAAATCTATCGTGTGGGATTTTTATTCTCGTCCTTTGCCATCGGAAAGAGCAACTGTAGAATGTCCGAAGTGTCAAAACAAAATTAGTTATAATGGAAGTACAACAGTGATGCTTCGACATCTTCAAAAAACGCATAATAAGGTCTACCAAGAACTATGCTCAAAAAAGGTTAGTGAAGATATACAGAATCAAAGTTATTATCATTATTTAGGAAATCGAAGAAACCGCAGCTTACAACAGAAATTCATCAGAGGAGACGCGTTCGGAAATTCTGCTAGCAAGGTTTTATCAAAACTTTATGAAAATTGTTTTCATCTCAATAATTTCAGAAGTTTCTGTTCGGGTCTCATTCCTTTCCGATTTGCTGCCAACAAAGAGTTTCTGCAATTCATCAAATCGATCAACAGTACTTTCAAGGTTCCTTCTCCAACTACAATTTGCCGTCTGATCGAAAAAGAAAACGTTAGATACGTAGATATTCTTCGAAAAGAGTTCGATGGAATTAAGGTAACTCACATCTTGTTCATTCAAATGTTAACTTGTTTGAATGAGTATAATGAGATTGTAGCCCATTGTTTTCAGAGCTTCGTATTGATCACTGATGGCTACTCTGAGCTCCGAAGAGAATTCAATTTTTACTCTGTGCACGTTTCGTACATTGATTCGCAGTTTCGAAAAAAACTGAGAGTAAGTTTGATTCTCTCATCATTCATCAACATGAATTTACAGTTCATCGGTATAAAACAACTGGAAAAGCGTGGTACAGCTGACGAAATCTCACAAGCTACAATCGGCATTTTGAGGAATGTTGGACTGTCTCTTGTGAATTGTTCTGCCACTATCACTGACGGCGCCTCCGCCTTGCGTGCGTTCTCAAGCAATCACCTTATTCCGAAGTGAGTGACGCCAATTGAAATTAAATGAAATACTTTTTTCAGTGTTCATTGTGCGTGCCATGTATTGAATCTCGTCTTTGAAGAGTTCGGAAGAATCAAAGAGGTAGAAAAGATTTGGAAAAAGTCACAAGCAATCGCAGCAATATTATCGCGGAACAAAAGTGTTAGGAAAGAACTGCAAAGGTACGAGATCATTTTTCAGATTTTCGAATAAGACATATACTTTTCAGTCTTATTCAAACTAGGCAAGAAAGAGTCCCACTCCCACGACCAATGTCAACAACACGATGGTCCTCATTGTATTTACAACTGAGATCATTGAAGAGTAATGTAAGTCAATGCGATGAGTGAAAGCCTAATGACGTTATTTTAGATGAGCGTCATCTACAGTGTGGATGAAACAAGGCCTTATAAGCTTCAAAAGCAGCAAATTTCACTTTTGACATCATTGGTTGAAGTTTTGGAACCTGTTCATCAACGATTATTACATCTGGAAAGCGATAACAGATTTGTATCCGATATTCTCCCGTCATTGGTGTCACTAGGAGACGAAATTTCCGCGAACACGGATAAGTATAGCCAGCGTTTAGCAGAAATGCTTACTGAGAGGTTGATCTTGCACATATATATCTCTGATTAGCTTGAAACGTTTTCAGAATCAGCGAGTACGTGGGAAACAATTTCGTAATTGCATGTTCAGTTGCGGATCCCCGATTTGCATTCACGCCGGATCTTCTCTCACCGCGAACTTGGGATGAGGCTGTCAAGCTTTTCACTGATTTTAAGGAGAATGAATATGTGCAAGCTGCGTCAGCAAGTTCCTCACTTGCCAAAAAACCAGAGGAAAAAGGCATAGGAGCCTTTATGATGAAAAAATTAGCCCAATATCAAACCAGTGACAACACTATAGAGGTGAGTGATTTTTGATTTTTCAAAATCAAAGATGAATCTTCAGACAGAGATACTCCAGTACCAAGCAATATTAAACACTAGTCGCCCAGCCTATGACTCCAATCCGTTGTATTTTTGGACCAGCCATTCCGCGAGCTTCCCGATAATGTCAAGAATTTCTAAGAACCTTCTCAGTGGATTATCATCATCTGCTGTATCGGAACGCTTTTTTTCGTAAGTCATTTTTTTAGTTCAATTGAATGAATTATTTTATCAGAAAGTGCAGTGATGTCGCTCGACAAGCCAAGCGAACAGGAATTAAAACAGAAACGTTGAACTCCATCCTCATGACTGTCGCGTTATCGAAGAAAGAATATGAGTGAGTTGCAAAACACATATCTTAACCAAGTAACTGTATATTGTTCAGAACGAAAGAAGACTCTTCTTTCTCGGATGAAGATGACACATGGGATAGTGATGAGACGAATCCAAATACTACAAACTCAGACATCAATATGGATGAGCTCGAAAATCTGGAGAGAGACCAGGAAGACATTGAACCAAAAAGCGCTGACGTTTTCAAGAACGACGATGAAGATTCGGATATGTAACATCAGAGTAACAGCAAGAACTGCAGGAAAAGAAAGCCAAGAGTACATTCACAATTTCACGAAGAATTCAATTTTATTTGATCCCTACATGTCTATGACCCCAATTTCTAAAAAATCTCCTAGAATCCCAATTTACGTTTTGCTTTTTTGTAATAAATAATAAAAACAGGGATTAGTACGGTTTCTTACAAAATCATCAGAGCGTGCCATCACATCCTGGAAAGTGTCTAGGTGTTTTACACAGTCGAATCTGTTCTCAATGACAAGTTCTAATTTATCCCGGCATCGACACAAAATCAGGCTAAACTCGATTCTTCAATGTGAGCCAACTCGAGCCAGCTCAAATTGCTCGAACTCGAAAACTCGAGCAGACTCGAGTTCGAGCTCGAGCAAACTCGAGCTTGCTCGAGCTGCTCGAGTTCAAGCTCGAGCAAACTCGAGCTGCTCGAGCTGCTCGAGTTCAAGCTCGAGCAAACTCGAGCTGCTCGAGCTGCTCGAGTTTGAAACAAGCTCGAGTTCGAGCTAAAAATTAAACACGAGTCGAGCAACTCGAGCTAACTCGAGCTTCGAGTGCTCGAGGCAGCGCTCTGAAATAGACATCAATCTTTTTTTCAGTTGAAAATGAACGACTCTTTCTGTGCCTCTGTACCTGAAATCGAACGCTATCGAGGTGTCAACTTCCTCCTCGCACAATTTGTTGGAGCCATTGCAGCCCTAATAAACTTCCTTTCTACCCCATTCGCAGTATACTACATCAACAAACGCACTATTTTCGGGTACTCCACAAAAGTGCTCATATTCCAAATGCTCTTCTACGCAACAATGTTTCAAATGATTTACGGGTTCGAAGTTGGAACATTGTTAAACAAAGGGCTTTTCAAGCATGACCAACCTTGCGAGCTCTTAACAACTGAAGCTGACTGTAAACTACAGTTCAATTTTCTTATTGTTCCCACCAGTGGAATGATCTATGGGCTCACTGGGTTGATGTTGGAAAGAGCATTTGCCACGTTTTTTGAGTCCGCTACAAAAAACCTTAAACTAACCATCAGTATTGTTGTGTGTGCTGTTGTTGGGATTTCAAGTCTTGTCACTCCGTATTTCATGCTTTGGGATGATCCATTGGAAAACTATGCTTTCGCATGCTATGTTATCCCTAGGCAAAGTGTTGGAAGAGCGACTAAATTTTATGGAGTCAGCACAATTCTCATATTCATTGACAAAATGGTGATGCGTTTTATGAAATCATACAATGAAAAATTTGAATATAAGTGAGTTACAGTGAAAATTAAAATTTTTAATTTTTTTTTGAAAATTGAAATTTTTGTTCATATTATGATTTCAGAAACCGATTCAACTTCAGTGCAAGATTCCATAATCGTCAAGCCATTGAATCCACCGTTGTAATCTGTTTCCTGGCGAGAATTTTGCTTGTTATGTTTTTGATCTACACTCTTGGAATTGGTCTTCTGTTGAATATCAAGAAAGATATACCATTAGATGTTTTTGGTGTACTTATTTCGTGGGCTTATGTAGGTTGATCATGCGCAATTTTCTCAAAAACTAGAGAAATTTTAGACAATCCCGTTTGCGTCTGCAATGATGCCACCAATTCTGATCTGGCGAATACAGAAGACACGAGTAGAGCGATCAGGCAAGAGTACTGCTGAGACAAAGCAGACAGTTGACGTCTATTTTGTACAAATGAATCAACTTTGGGCCTAATTTTTCTTTTATTTGGAAATTACTGTAGTGCGAATAAATTTGGATTTGTTTGAAGCTTTTTGTTTTTGAGATTGGAAAAAAGTAGGATGACAAAAGAAAAACAAATGCCGTTGGGAAAAGTTGTTTTCTGCATTTTCAATCAAGAAAAAATTTCAATTCGGGTGTGTGGGCTTTTTTGTTTTCAATTTTTGATTATTTTTTGATTTGATGTATGTCTTACAGTGGCGAAAATAAGTGAGTACCCCTTCATTCATATCTTTGTTCAACAGTGTCCTTATAACTTGAAGTTTTGTGGAAACACCTTTTTCTCTTTTTAAGGAACCATTTCTCAGCCAAGAAAAAAACAAGCTTTTTCCGCAAAGACTCTTTGCAAACTTGCCTCAAATAATAAGGAATAACAAACTGCAGTTGCTTCAACTTTGTCCAGAATACCCTGGGGTTTCATATAACTTCTATGAAACACCTCGGATTATTCTGAGCACAGAAGGCAACTATTCATAAACAGAGAAGAGAATAGAATAAGCTCTTCATTTGAAGCTGATTACCTTAAATACCCGAAAAGAGCATGTGAGAAAAGAAGGTCTCCCGGGAAAGAAAACGGCACGTGTTTCCCCGTAAACAGACTTAATCAAGATATAAACGCTAAGCTGACTAATGAGCCATATGGAGTGACTATACGAAATTTGAGTTCAGCAAATCAAAAATAGGAGGAAATGGAAAAAAGTAAGTTAGTCATAAATGTAACTGCTCAGTCAAATGACTAACATAATACAGTAAACCTATGAATTAGACGAGTATGAGATTGAGACTGTCAACATTTCTGACACTCTTGACAACCGGGTGATAGGGGTTCTTAAGGTTACATTGGGTTTGAGTCACTAACGATTTCGAAAGTTCAGAAAATTGTTGAAAGGTCATTCTGAAAAACTAAAACTTTCTGTTTAGAGATGGTGAGCGAATTGATTTGATGAGGAGTTTCAAAATCTGTCTATTTGTCCAATTTCTTCAGCAAAAAATTTGGGATTGAAATTTTGAGATGTTTTTTAAAGTACTATTCATCACTACTGTAGTTCTAATTATCATATGTACATGTTGCGTACCATTTTCTGCCATTTTCATAGCGGTGTGACGTAGGCGGGGATACTAATTATCTCTTCTTTTTCTTTGATTCTCTCAAATTCTAACATTCTTTATTACAGCTCGTGTACGCGAAACACCAGGAGGGGGTCCCCTTCCCTCCGCTAATCCTTTCTTCACTTTCTTCTCAGCCAGAATAGGGACCTTACCTGCAGGGGCCTTCACCTTCTGCTTAATTATAGGCGACTCTTATTTCCCTCTGATTCTCTTGTGTTTCTCCCACTCTCTGGTCCGTCCACGACCAGTCCTTGCAAACAGCAGGTGGGTGTCCCCTACTCTTTACATTTCTCCTTTTCTCCACCCCTAGGATTTTAGGGTTTTCCGGATCCTATGGCGGATACAACACTTTCAGAAGACGTAGGCGTGGATCCCCCTGGGATGAAAGCCCGACATCAAACCGGCTTTGTGGCAATCACCTCTAAAGCCAGATTATCCACACATTCTCTCAGATTCTAACACTTTCTATTCCATGCTCTGGCTGTAAACGAAAAACAGCAGGTGTGGTTTCCCCCTACTTCCGCTACTCCTTTCTCCATCCTCTGCTTAGCCAGCATAGGGACTTTTTTTGCAAGGACCTCCACCGTGTACTCAATTATAGGTCGCTCTTTTTTCTCTCTGATTCTCTTGATTCCTCCTATTTTCTAGTCCATGCGCGACCTGTGTTCGTAAAACACAAGGAGGGAGGGGGTCCCCTTCCATTTTCTCCTTTCCTCCACCCCTAATACTAGTAGTAGGGAAACAAGAAAAAACGCGCTCCACTGAAACAGCCATATAACGCTATGACGTGGCAAAAGCACGAAATTAAACCTTTTTTCTTTTTTTTTTATGGTTTTTTGTCTCTTCCAACTTTTTAGGTTTTTTCTTGGAACCTTTAGAAAAACTTGATTTATCTACTCCTACCTTATTCAACGTTCATCATCCTAGGCCAATGACCCCCTCCCCACCATCTGTCATGAACGGCGCACTTTTTTTGTGTGTCTATCTGCCTTTTCTTCCCATCTGCCAACTCGTACACATAATGAGCAGGAGAGAAAAATGCAACAGAGAAAGTGCGCTCCACCGAACACGAGTGGAATCCACGATTTCGCTAAGTTTTTTCACGTTTTCCCTTCCTATTTCTCAAAAATACAATTTTTTTGTTTTCAAACAGACTTCAGATGATTTTTCTTACAGAAATAATGCAAAATTTCACTCAAGTGGGAAGATTTATCGATGGAGTGGACCACCAACGTCACGGGAAAAGTATTACTCACGACTTCATTGAACTCGACTGTTTACTGTAAGTTTTTTCTTAGAAAGATCTATGCCCAACCACCAAATACGGTTTTTCGGCAGTTTTTTTAGATGAATGCCCGAAAAACTTACAAATTTTGAGTAGCAGTCAAAATTTAGATCAAAATTCATCTAGATAGGTTTTTCTCGGCTGAAAAACTTTCATTTTGGCCTATTTTTTGCGGAAAATTAACAAAAAGGACCGGTGTTTTTCGAAAAATAGTCCAGAAATCACATTTTCTGACAAAAATGTCCAAAATACTCCAGCTTTTCGAGGAAGTTAGAGTCGAGCTTTTTGGTTTATTTTCAACTCTTGAAATACTCAAAAAGTCAGAAATTGAACTTGGTTCAAAACCCAAGATTTTTCTTTCACGGAGAAATCCTTTGAGGAGAAATCTTTGACCGAATTTCACTCAAAAGCGCAAACGGCGTTGAAAAGGACTTACAGGCTAAAATTTCGAAACCCCCGGTATTTAGTCTGTTCAAGACCTAAATAGTTTCCTGGACCATTTTTTGAACTAAAAATGTCAATATGCCTGCAATTTCAAAATTCAAAATCAAGTTGCGTTCCTATATTTTCCTAAAATCTTTAGTATTCAGTTTTTTCTAGGAAACCGCTCCCTCCAACCGTCTGCCAGTCAGAATCCTGCGTTGTCACAATCCCGCCAAATCGCCCCTTTTCCAAAGTCGCTGCTGATTTCACTGAAAATGTAAAGAATCTCTTTTTTTGTAGTCTAATATTATTGATTTCCAGGCGACATCAACAATGAAAACGACTCGAAATCGTAAAAAAGTTGACAAGGCAGCTTTTTGGGAAGCAATACAATGAACAAATCAACAAATTTTTGAGTTTGGTAGCGAAGGAGGTAAGAAATCGATCAACTTTTCAAATAAAATGAAAGTTTGCAGAAAATTGTCCGAAGAGGAACGAGAGTCAGAAGAAGAAAATCGAGAATCAGACCAATTTGAATTCCCAGCCGATTGAAAAATCCAAAAATAATTTATTTCAAAATGTTTGACTAAACTTTTTATCTTAAAAAATGTTGAAGTGGAGTGAAAGAACATTCTGAAAGCAGCAGACAATCATAAAGCGTCTACGGAAAAATGACGGTTGGAAGAAGCTTTGAAGTACTGTAGGTGATTCGGACCTTAAAGTGCAACGCCTACATACTCATTGCAAACTTTCATTCTCTCTTCTCTCTTCATCTATAAGCAAAAAATGCAAGTGCGCTCTACTGTGGCCCTTACAGCGCCTAGGAGGAGAGACCAAGGAAAAAACGGTAAAACCGAGAGCAGAACAACCGGAGAAGAATGAACACCTAGAGGAAAATTCTGTTTTCGAACTTTCTCTAGTTTCAGATGACTTTCAACGAAGATTGCTGATGAGGAGAGACTCTGTAATCGTAGACAAGACACACTGGGCTTTACATTAACAGTTTATTCATTTGAATTCTCCATCTGACAATCAATATGGGTTAGTAGAATCGATTGGACAAAAAAGGGGAGATTTGTATTTGTATGATTTGGGAGAAGTTGGAAGATTAAAAGAGAAGACGTGGAGAGAAGAGCCAGGGGGTCCGAGAGCCATGGGGAACGAGCCAGAAGAGCGGAGTTAGTTGTCCTTGAGTTTCTTGTAGAGGGGGGCCAGGGTGAAGCCTCTCTTCTCGAATTCGGAGTATTGGAAGGGGAAGTTGCAGAAGCTTTCAAAGCAGTAGCAGAGCCAGACGTCACTGTCCGGCTCTCCCATTGCCGAGTTGTCCATGTGCTGAAAAGTGAATTTGTTCAGGGAATCTCGGAAAAAAGCGTGAACGAGCTGTGGTCGGCTCAAAAGCCCTGAGGGCTTTCAGGCCGACCACAGCATTTCCAAGAAATCTTAAACATACCTGGAGCTGGCAGTCCTTTCCCTTGGCCATATTCCATATGTTGCTCACTCGGGACGGTTGGCGATCAACTCCTGCGAAGGTGGCCTGGTGGTCGGCCACCTCATAGATGGCGGAGCAGAACTGCATTCCGTGGACGATGCGGGCTTTGTCCTCATAATCATTGTAGGAATAGCAGCTCAGCCCAAAGGCTGGAGTGATGGCGAGGGAGAGCATGAAGACGAGGTGGAGAGAGGAGGAGATCATCTCGAAGAGCTTGAGCTTGGAGAGGTCGGAAGGGAGCTGAGGGCAGTTCGGTGAGGGGAAAGGGGGGACCGAGTGAAGAAATGGGTTTCAGAAGCCCCTTTTATAGTGCCAAAACCCTCTTTGACCACGCCCACTTTCTTTCAGAAGCTTCTTCTCTTTGACCACGCCCATTTTCAGAGACCTTATCGAGAGCACATACTTTGTACCGGGATTGCTCCGCTTTGGTTTTCAGAACATGAAAACAGAATGATGTGATTAAGAGAACGAAAATCATAGAGGCAGAAGATAATTGCTCCGCCCATTTTCAGATATGAAAACAGAAATGATGTGATAGGAGAGGTGACAATCACAAACCATAAGAAGCATATGTTGGGATGTGAATCATCCAAGAACCAAAACCCGGAAGTTTCGAATGGTCAGAATCATCGTTCCCGGAAGTAAAAAGAGATTCTGAGAACCTGCGAATCTAGTTTGTAGTTGGATTTCAGATTGTCATTCCAATGATGGACCCGGAAGTACATTTGTTTTCTGGAAATGCTGAAAATTGCATGAAGCGGAACGTTTTGGGCACACATCTCAACCAACTTTTGGTATCATTGTTCCCGGAAGTAAATTTTTGAAGCCTTCGATTTTTGGACCTTCTGTACCTTCAAAATTCACGAGCTCAGCTTTGGAAAATGGGAACCAGAAAAGACATACATATCTACGAGGATTTTGGTATTAGTGCCTCTTTAAATACCTAGATTATCTGAATCATTGTTCTTGGAATATCACTGTGTTGTCATAATCCCATTGTTAACATTTACCAAAAAAAGTAGGATTTGATAGGATTTCCCTGTGTGTCATGCCAACAAGCACATTCTGGATCATATGGCACATTGAGAGAGGGTTTTGATCGTTCTTAAAGTTTAGAAATCACTGATGCGGAATCTGAAATCATTTTAAAAATCTGATCGATAAATTGAATTTCGATCAGAATTATTATGCCTTTATCGGAAGCCAATTGTTAAAATATTGATTCCACATGGAATGGTCAGATCACGTTTTGAGTTTCATCTCCAATTTTGGTTTCAATGGACCCGGAAATGCAAGAATCATCGTTCCCGAAAATCAGAAAAGATTCCGAAAATCTGAGATTCTAGTTTGTAGTTTTATTTCAGATTGACTTTCCGATGATGGACCCGGAAGTTCATTCGGTTCCTGAAAATTCTGAAAATTACTATGCGAAACGTTCTGGTCACACATCTTGACCATCTTTCGGAATAATGGTTTGCGGAAGTAAATTTCTGAAGCTTTAGATCTCTGGAACTTTTGGATTTACAAAGTTTAGCAACTCAGCTTCGGAAAATGTGAACCTGAAAAAGCATATCTGCAAGGATTTTGTTGCCAGTACCTCTTCAAACACTTGGATTTTCAAAATCATCGTTCTCGGAATATCACCAAACGTAGTGCTCCTAATCCCATTGTTATCATTTACCAGAAAACACATCATTGTGTGGGATTGCTGATGTGCACGTTCTATATCACATGTCACATGGAGAGAGGATTATCTTGTTTTCAGAGTATTGAAATCATCGATGTGGAATCTGATTACATATGAAAAATCTGATCGAGATCTTTCATTTCTTGATGGAAGAGACTATGATCACTTTCTAGGCAAAATCTACTCGAAAGAAGTCAGAGCCAATGGAATCGATAAATAAAGCACATAGTAATGAAAACGGTATCAAGTGTTAGGAAATGTTGAAGATTCTATAAAGCACAATTGGCTGGAATTCAGAACACACTGAGTATAACGAAAGACTTATATTGAGAACATAGTTTTTCGGAATCCAAGAGCCTGGGAACTTCAAATTTTTGAGCCTCGAAACTGATAGAAATGCTCAATTTATGCATGAAGTTCTCCGATACAGTGTACTTCGTACTTTCCAAATTCACCAGCTCACCATTATGAATCATCGAAATAGAAACAATCCGATCAGAGCAAGAAAAAACTGGATTTTTTGATGCCAGTGCCTTGGCAGACACTAATATTTTCAGAACTATCGTTCTTGGAATATCTCATACGTAGTGTTCCTAATCCCATTGTTATCATTTCCCAAAAAAACAAGATTTAATTTTGGTGTCACCTTGTACCATTGCTAATACTCATGTGAAGAAATCTAGGAACCATACATTTTTAGCTACAAATTGGATAGAACCGTTCTCCTATACGTCCAATTCTTCGAGACCTTTCTTTTCAGATCGCCTTTAGTGCTGTATTTTGACTTCAATCGACTCTTGTAAATCAGAGATCTTCGTTTTTTGATCATCCATCAGATCAGAACTTTTGACTTTTTGTTTATAACATTTCTGACTCCAAATCATTGGTTACCAGGGATTTGAAGGTCGAGAAAATTGGTGTTGAAATGTAGTCAAAATCCTTCTCAGAAAGACATTTTGAACTAGAGAATTACTTGATATTTGATACCAGGAAGTAAGTTGTGCACCGGTCAGAATTGATATGCATTCTTCAGAAGCCAAATCCATCGCTTGGGAATAGTAAACACTAATTGTTCGAACATAGAATCTACATGGAAACAGTAGTTCGTCTTCAATTCGACAGTTTCTAAAAATGTTCTTTGAAAATTCCGATCAAATTTCGAGTTTCATTCCCAATTTCGTTCCTATGAACCCGGAAATATCGAAATGTCAGAATCGTCGTTCACTTCAGATTGACATTCCTATGATGAACCCGGAAGTTCATTCGGTTTCTGAAAATTCTGAAAACAACAACGCAAAACGTTCTGGTTACACATCTTGACCAAGTTTCAGAATCATTGTTCCCGGAAGTAAACTTTTGAAGCTTTTGATCTGTGCAACTTTTGGATTTATAACGTTTGCCAACTCAGTTTTGGAAAATGTGAAGCTGAAAAGATATATGCAAGGATTTTGGGGCCAGTGCCCTTCAAACGCTTCGATTTTCAGAATCATCGTTCTCGGAATAAAACCATACGTAGTGCTCCTAATGCCTTTGTTATTATTCACCAAAAATAGTAGGATTTGATGGGATTTCCCTGTGTGTCATGCCTGACATTCTGGATCATATGTAGGATTGAGAGAGGATAATCTTGCTTTCAAAGTACTAGAATCGTTGATGTGGAATCAGATATGATATGGAAAATCTGATCGAGAACCTTCATCATTCAGATTACATCACATGATGCAACATGTTTTGTGTACGCGCTACGAGAGTTTTTCAGAACCATCCTTCCGGAAAAAGTGTGTGCTGTAGTTGATGACAAAAGATGACGCTTTTGATGAACCCGATTTCAAAGAGTACAACCCATAATTAACTCCTGATTTCGAGAAGTTTGGGATCAAATGGTGTCTTCATGGTGCATGTTTTTCTTAATTTTCAGGGGTGCTCACCTTATCTTCTTATCCCAATGTTCACATTTACCAAAAAAGCAGGGTCCAGAAGGATTTCGGTGTCAGGGTGTGTAATTACTCATCTGGATTATACATATGACACGTTAAGAGCAAAGGCCAGGTGATGGTGCCCCCAAAGAGCAAAAACCACCTGGTATGATACATTGAGAATGGATTATCTTGCTTTCAAAGTATTAAAACTATTGATGTGGAATCAGATATAATATGATAAATCTGATTGAGATCTTTCCTCTTTTGATGGCAAATGATGAGACCATTTTCTACTGGAAATCTTATTGAGAGAGTCCAGTGCCAATAGACTAAAATCATGAAAAACTGTGTTACGAAATCAGTAATTGGGAATGTTGAAAAATCTATTCAGGTCAATCAAAAGAAAAGCAGGAAAAATAGGGAAAATCGTAGTTATAATGCTGTCAAAATCCTTTTCGGAATTTTCGGGACCATTTTCAGTTGGAGATCTAATTGGGAGAGAAATGGAAACGATCCAATCGGAGCTTGAAAAAACATACGTAGTGCTCCTAATCCCATTGTTACCATTTATAAAAAAACAGGATAGGATTTTAGTGTCATGAAGTACCATTCCTAATACTCATGTTCTGGTTCAGTTTTCAAAATCTAGGAATGTAGGAACCATCAACTTTGAGCCAAAATCGGATAAAAACGTTTCCCCTATCCATCCCATTTTTGAGAACATTCTTTTCAAATCGCCTTTATTGCTGTATTTTAATTTCCATCGATTCTTGTAGATCAGAGATCTTTGTTTTTAGATCATACATCAGATTTTTCTGCCTTTTTGTTTATAACATCTCTGACTTTAAATCACTGGTTACCAGGGATATGAAGGTCGAGAAAATTGGTGTTGAAATGTAGTCAGAATCCTTAAAAAAACATTTTGAATTAGAAAATTACTTGATGTTTGGTACCAGGAAGTAAATTGAATACCGATCAGAATTGATATACCTTCTACAGAAGCCAAATCCATCGCAGGGGACAAATAAACACCTAATAGTTG
Organism: Caenorhabditis sinica; assembly: GCA_963932045.1. Taxonomy (NCBI): domain Eukaryota; kingdom Metazoa; phylum Nematoda; class Chromadorea; order Rhabditida; family Rhabditidae; genus Caenorhabditis; species Caenorhabditis sinica. Next base: position 22,782,377 of record OZ009938.1, read on the forward strand.
GAATATTGAATCTGCATGAAAACAGTAGTTCGACTTCGATTGGACTGTTTCTAATACTGTTTTTTTGGGAATATCGATCAAATTTCAAGTTTCAGTTCCAATTTTGTTCCTATGAATCCGGAAATATTAGAATCATCGTTCAGTTCAGATTGACATTCCTATGATGGACCCGGAAGTTCATTCGGTTTCTAGAGGTTTCTAGAAATTCTGAAAATTACAATGCGAAAAGTTCTGGTCACACATCTTGACCATCTTTCGGAATAAATGTTTACGGAAGTAAGCTTTTGAAGTTTTAGATCTGTGCAACTTTTGAACTTTTTTATCTGCAAAATTTATGCTGCCAGTGGCTCGACAAACACCTGAATTGTTAGAATCATTGTTTTCGGAATATAACCATACACGGTGCTCCTAATCCCATCGTTATCATTTACCGAAAAAAGTAGGATCCGATAGGGTTTCGGTGTCCCTGTGTGTGATTGCTGATACGCACGTTCTGGATCATATGTCAGATTGAGAGAGGATAATTTTGGATTCAATGTACTACTACAATCATTGATGTGGAAACGATTCGAAAAGATTCTAACCTAAGATTCCGAATGATTCAGAGATTCTGAGATCTCAGTGTGTAGTTTGATTTCCATTTCACAATTTGATGACTGTTTCTGACAAAAGTGGCATGGAATCCTGGTACTTAATCCAACTACATTTCGAATGTCAGAAGCAAACCTACGTCAATCATGACAGATTACATCACATGATGCAACATGCTTTTGTGCACACCACCAAAATTTTCGAAACCATAGTTCCGGAAAATATGGTTTAGTGATAATGACGAGTAATGACTGATCAAAAATCGCCTTACCTTCTTATCCCACTATTCACATTTCCCCAAAAAAGCAGGATCAAAGAAGATTATGGTATCCCTGTGTGCCATTGCTAATCTGGATTATACGTGTCAAATTGAGAGAGGATCATCTTGTTTTCTTAGTATTAAAATTATCGATGGAAATTTATTTCATAAGAAAGAGCAAATATCTCATATTCTGATGATTTACTGAAAATCTTATTGGGAGAGTTCTGAGTTGTTGGAAGCATAAAAAAATGGACACATAGATTCACTACGAACCAAAGGCTCCCGGACCGGGATGCAATTAGAGGCCATGTGGTGAAGCCCCGAAGTGGCGAAAACCACCTGGTATGACACATTGAGAAAAGATTATCTTGTTCTCAGCCTATTAAAACCATTGAGGTGGAATTAATTAGATATGAAAAATCAAATCGAGAACTTTTCGTTTCTGAAGGCAAAAGTGAGACTTTTTCTACTGGGAATCTAATTGGGAGAGTGTAGGGATAATGGAAAAGACACATGAAAAACTGTGCTACAAAAACAAGAAATGGTGTTGGGAACGTTGAAGAAAGTTTTACATTTTGATGGCTGTCTCTGACAAGAGTGGTAATGGATTGTGCAATCTAATTCACCTACATTTTTGATGTCACAAAAAGCAGAATCCGAAAGTATTTTTGTACCCCTGTGTGCCGTTGCTAATCAGAATTATATGACGCATTGAGAGAGGATTATCTTGTTTTCCGAAAATCATCGATGTGAAATCTGATCAAATATGAAACACCAAATCGAGCTCTTTTCGTTTCGTGAAGGCAAAAGTAAGATCGTTTTTTACAGGAAATCTAATTGGAAGAGTTCAGAGCCAATGGAAAAGAAACCTGGAAAACTGTGATACAAAAACAGAAAAAGTGTTGGGAATGTTGGGAATTCTATCCATCTGTTTTAAGGAAAAATCAGGGAAAACAACTTCTGAATAATAAAGTCTCATACTTTTTTTTCTTATTTCTTGTGCTTTCAGTTCATTTGTTTCCCGATAATGCTGAACACGATGCAAAACTTGTTGGTCACATTTCTCGACCACCTTTTGGAATAATTGTTCCTGGAAGTAAATTTTTGAAGCATTCGATTTGTGGGCTTTTTGTACTTTCAAATTTCACCAGCACAGCTTAGGGACTCTTTGAAATGGAAACGATCCAATCAGAATTAGAAAAACAGGATTTTTTGAACCCCGTACCTCGACAGAAACTTCAATTTTCAAAATTGACGTTCTCGGAATACGTAGTGATACGTAGTGCTCCTAATCCCATTGTTATCATTTACTAAGAAAACAGGGCTGGATCTTAGTGTCACTACATTCCTAATAATCATGTTATGTTTTAGGAATCTAGGTACCATAAACTTTGAGCTACAAATCGGATAGAAATGTTTCGAAAATGTTGCAGAATCTGTACAGCACAATTAAGGGAAAACCAGGGAGAATTGACAACATCTCAATTTCCAATTTCTCAAATGCTTTTTGAAAACACAGCTTTTTCATGACGAATCATAAGAATTCTAGTTTTTCTTTAAATCCCTTTTGTATCCTTATCATGGATTCCATTGATTCATTGGATTTTCCTCTCTTAGATCGAAGATCTCTGTTTTTTGAACATTCATCAGATCAGAACTTTTGACTTTTTGTTTATAACATTTCTGACTCCCAATCATTGGTTACCAAGGATTTGAAGGTCGAGAAAATTGGTGTTGAAATGTATTCAATATCCTTCTCAGAAAGACATTTTGAACTGATGTTAAGAAATGATTTCATACTTGACTCTAGGAAGTGAATTGAATTCCAAATGGAAATGAAGTCACTTGATCAGAAGCCAAATCAATAACATCCTGAAATTCTTGAAGGTTCGGAAATTTCGAAGGATTCTGTAGAATTTTGAGATTTCAGTATGTAGTTTGATTTTAGTTTCACATTTTGATGACTGTTTCTGACAAGATTAGCAATGGATCGTGCAATCCAATCCGACTACATTTTGAATATCAGGTTCGAGCCTACGTCAATCCCAACAGATAACATCACATGATGCAAGTTGGTCTTTTTGCACACCACGAGAATTCTTCAAAACCATCGTTCCGGAAAAGAAGTGTGGTGTGGTGATAGTGACGAAGTATGTGCTGCACATGAATAATATTTCGAAGAGAACTTGAAAAGAAGACATCATGAACTTCTGATATCGAGAAGCCTGGGATCAAGGCCATAGAAACTAATAAAAACAAAACATTGTGACCTTATGGTGAACGTTTTTCTCAATTTTCCGGGTTGCTCATCTTATCTTCTTATCTCACGGTTCGAATAAAGCAGGATCCGAAAGGATTTTGGTATTACTGTGTGTCATTGCTAATCTGGATTATATGTCAAGAGGAAAGAGGATTAGCTTGTTTTCAAAGTATTGAAATTTTCGATGAAGAATCTTATTCCATAAGAAAGAGCAAGTCGAGATTCTTCATATTCTGATGATCTACTAGAAATCTTATTGGAAGAATTCGGAGACAATGTAATATAAACATAGAAAAACAGAAACATATATTCACTACGAGCGAAGGCTCCCGGTCCGGGATGCAATTAAAGGCCATATGGTGAAGCCCCGGAGTGGCAGAAACCACCTGGTATGGCACATTGACAAAAGATTATCTTATTCTCAACCTATTGAAATCATCGAGATGGAATCTGATCAGATATAAAATATCAAATCGGGATCTCTTCGTTTCTGATAGCAAGAGGTAAGACCACTTCCTGCTGGAAATCTAATTGGGAGAGTTTGGAGCCTATGGAAAAGAAATCTATAAATTCTGTGCTACAAAAACATGAATAATTGTTGGGAATGTTGGATATTCAATACAGACTTTTTGAGGAAAAACTAGGGAGAACAACATCTGAATAATAGAGTCTCATACGTTCTTTTTCCAATTTCATATGCTTTTACTTTCCTTTGTTTTCTGAAAAATGCTAAAAAATACACAAAGCAAAACGTTTTGGTCACACTTCTCGCCCATTTTTTGGAAAAATTGTTCCCGGAAATAAATTCTGGAAACACTCGATTTGTGGGCCTTCGTAATTTTAAAGTTCCCCAGCACAGCTTCGGAAATCATCGAAATGGGAACGATCCGATCAGAACTAGAAAAAAACCAGATTTTTTAATGCCAGTGCCTTGGCAGAAACCTAGATTTTCAGAATTATCGTACTCGGAATGTCACCGTACGCAGTGCTCTTAATCACATTGTTATCATTTACCAAAAAAGAACAGTATAGGATTTTAGTGTCATCATGTACCATTCTTAATACACATGTTCTGGTTCAATTTCCAGAATCTAGGAATCTGGTGACCATAAACTTTGAGCCACAAATCGGAAAAAAACGTTTCCTCTATACGTCCAATTCTTCGAGACCATTCTTTTCAGATCGCTTCAAATACTGCATTTTTATTTCCATCAACTCTTGTAGATCAGAGATCTTTATTTTTGACCATCCATCAGATCAGAACTTTTGACTTTTTGTTTATAACATTTCTGACTCCCAATCATTGGTTACCAAGGATTTGAAGGTCGAGAAAATTGGTGTTGAAATGTATTCAATATTCTTCTCAGAAAGACATTTCGAACTGATGTTAAGAAATGATTTCATACTTGACTCTAGGAAGTGAATTGAATTCCAAATGGAAATGAAGTCACTTGATCAGAAGCCAAATCAATAACATTCTGAAATTCTTCAAGGTTCGAAAATTTCAAAGGATTCTGTAAAATTTTGAGATGTCAGTATGTAGTTTGATTTCAGTTTCACATTTTGATGACTGTTTCTGACAAGATTAGCAATGGATTGTGCAATCCAATCCGACTACGTTTTGAATATCAGGTTCGAGCCTACGTCAACCCCAACAGATAACATCACATGATGCAAATTGGTCTGTTTGCACACCACGAGAATTCTTCAAAACCATCGTTCCGGAAAAAATGCGTGGTGTAGAGGGTGAAAAAGTATGACGCTTCAGAGAAAACATCATTCACATGATACGTAGGGAAGAGTCAGGCAACATTACTGATTTTGTGAAACCTGAGGTTGCGAAAATCAAGCCAATTAAAACAAAACATAATCCCAATGTTATCATTTACCGAAAAAAGAAGATAGGGATTCGGTGACTCATGGTACATGATACTTGCAATTTATAGAGCTGACCTTATCTTTTTATTACACTATTCACATTTTCCAAAAAAGCAGAATCCGAAAGTATTTCGGTATCACTGTGTGCCATTTCTAATCTGGATTATATGACACATTGACAGAGGATTATCTTGTTTTCGAATAATTAAAATCATCGATGTGGAATCTTATTTGATATGATGAATCTAATCAAGATCTTTCATTGTCTGATGGCAGAAAGTAAGGCCACATTCTACTGGAAATTAGGTTTGAAGATTTCAGATAAATATGGAAAACTGTGCTAGTAACAAGTGTCGAAAGTGGTTAAGATTCTATACAGCCTTTTTGAGGGCAGACCATAAAAAACAACAATGTCGGTTTTTGATTTTTGGGAAAACTTTTAGATTATTATGAAATGAGTGGCCCATGACGTAATCGACTGAAGAAGGGGGGGGGGGGCATCGTTTTTCAACACCGACTCTCCTCTCGAATTTTGGTTTGCTCAACTTCTTTAATTTGATCCGGTTTGGCGGATATTTTGCAAAGTGAAGGCTTGTCTCCCATTATTATTCTCGATATCAGCTTTTTCAGATCGTTTTCAATACAGTATCTTGACTCCCATTGACTCATTGATGTTTTCTTCTAGGGACCAGATATTTTTGTTTAATGGCCATCTATCAGATCAGTATGTCAGTTCCATTTTTTCAGATTGACATTCCGATAATGGACTCGGAAGCTCATTTGTGTTCTGATAGTTATGAAAATTGCATTATGCGAAACGTTTTGGTCACAGATCTCGACCAACTTTTGGTTTTTGATGTTGTATCTTGATTCTCCTTGATTCATTGAAGTTCACTCTCATGCATCAGAGATTTTTGATTTTTTGATCATCCACCAGATCAGAGCTTCTGCTTTCTGAAAATGCCGATCGCATTTTGGCTTTATGTTCCAACTTTGTTTCTAACGACGCGGAAGCTTTGAAATGTCAAACTCATCGTTCCCGGAAATGAAGAAGAAATTTTGAAAATCTGAGATTCTAGTTTGAAGTTTGATTTTAGATTGACATTTCGATTATGGGACCGGAAGTCTATCTGTTTGCTGAAAATGCTGGATATTCAACGATGCGAAACTTTTTGGTCACACATCTAAAAACTGTCGGAATCTTTTCTTTGTGGACCTTTGCACCTTCGAAAATTCACCAGTTCAGCTTCAGGAAATCACCGAAATGCAAACGACCCGGAGAGAGGCACAAAGTCTGCAAGGATTCTGCAGGGGTTTTGGGGCCAGTGTCTTTCAAAAAACCTAATTTTCAGAATCATCGTTCTCGGTGTGTCACCATATATAATGCTCCTAATCCCACTGTTATCAATTACCATAAAAGATTTCAGTGTCAGGGTGTGACATTGCTAATCTGAACTATCTTCACTACGAGTCGAAGGGTCCCTGGCCGAAATGCAATTAGAGGCCAGTTGGTGGAGTCCCGAAGATTCAAAAATCACCTGGTATGGCTCATTGAAAAATATTATCTTGTTCTCAGCCTATTAAAATCAGCGAGATGGAATCTGATTAGATATGAAAAATTGAATTAAGATGTTTTCGTTTTTGAAGGCAAAAAATGAGACCATTTTCTACTGGGAACCTAATTGGCAGAAGGGCCAACGGAAAAGAAACATGGAAAACTGTGTCACAAAAAGAGAAATTAGTGTTGGGAACGTCGGAAAATTTATACAAGACGAATCAGGGGAAGGCAGGAGAAATTTTACACAGAAATCTCATCACTTTGTTTCTCAATCTCTAATGCTTTTTGAAAGCACATAATCCAGAGCAAGAAACGACTACTATAATTTTTTGTTGCGATCAACCTACCGGTTAATTTGAAATCTGGTTTGAAGAGTTGTGAAGCCAGAAATAGTTTTTCTGGACTATTCGAGACTGCAAAATTAAATTTTTTAGGCGATTTCCAGGTTCGTTTTTAAATTTCAAGAATACATTCACTGAACATTGAATATCCTGCTCTTTTTTGAATTCAAAAACATGGATTTTGGTTCCAGTGCCTCGACAGACACCTAGATTTTCAGACGCATCGTTCCTTGAATATCACTATACATTGTGTCCTAATTCCGTTGTTATCATTCACCAAAAAAGTTGGATTCCATAGGTTTCCCTGTGTATCTGAAGGATTCTGCTGTTCTGATGGATTTTGAGATTCTGAAGAAATCTGCAATTCTGTAGAATTCTGAGTGTGTAGTTTGATTTCAGTGTCCCATTTTGATGGCTGTCTCTGACGAGAGTGGCAATGAAATCCTGGTTTCTAATCTAACTACATTCTTAATGCCACAAAAAGCAGAATCCGAAAGTATTTCTGTATCCCTGTGTGCCATTGCTAATCTGGATTATATGACACATTGAGAGAGGATTATCTTGTTTTCCGAAAATCATCGATGTGGAATCTGATTAGAAATGAGAAATCGAATCGAGATGTTTTCGTTTTTGATAGCAAAAAGTAAGATAATTTTCTACCGGAAATCAAATTGTGTGAGTTCAGAGGCAATGGAAAATAAACATGGAAAAATGTTTTACAAAAACGGTAACAAGTGTTGGGAATAATGAAGATTCCATACAGCACAATGAAAGAGAAAACCAGGTAGAACTGAGTAAATCTAAATGAGGAAAACCCCACAATTCATTATCCCTTTTTTCTGTTTTTTTTTATATCTTGATTAGGTACTTGGTACGATCTTTTGAACTAGATTGACAGCTTGCCCGACATTGAAAGCGCATGCCCCGCTTTTTTTGCGTCTCACCCCACAAACTATGATCCTCTCTTCGCCTCATCTAAGTTTTCGATTATCCCAGCCCCTCAGCCACCTTTTGTTTTTTTTCAGTTAACCCTTTAGACAAAATCAAAATTGTTGCGCAAAAGGAAATGCGCGCGCACGCACCGACAAAACGGATCAAAAAGGGGCATTATTAAATTAGGAGGGAGAGGAGAAGATGAGACCGATAAACGCAAGAGACAAGATAATGATGGACGAGTTAAGTGAGGAACTGTAAATAGAGATAGTATCGAGAAACAGATGTATAGGCGCTAATTAGCTGAGAATGATGTGTTCTTTAGATTCGCAAGGTACAGAACCTCACTCCGTTTGTAATGTCGACAAAAAGCAAAGAAGACAAGAACAAGATTTCTCCTCGAGTTCACGACTCTACTGACTTAAAATTGAGCATTTCAACAATTTTTAACCTGGCTTATCGGGAGACTTTTGTATTATCTCTAGAATCTCCTGAATTATCTTGAAAAAAAAATTGAGTTTCAAAATGACTTATGTGGCTAGTGTAAAAGATCCATCAAACAAAGGATTTTTTTCAAAAACAGTATCTCATCCCGATTCATGTTCTTTTGGACTTAGAAGCTGGACCGTATTTGAAAACTAACGTCTATCAATTCCAAACGGGAATCTATTATCCTCTATCCGCCCTCATCTCAGCTGCCGATGACCCGACTCGCCCAGATAATTAGCAGGAAGAGCAACCGATAAACAAGAGGAACAAAATAATGACGGTTAGAAAGAAACTGTGTTAGAGAGGAACTGTGAAAAGAGATAAGTATCGAGGAGCAGATGTATAGGTGATAAACATCTGAGAGTGACGTGTTCTCTAAATGCGGTAATTATGCAAAAGGGAAAAGTGAAAAGTAAAAAAAACTTTGAAGAAAGAAGTACTTGATTGCTTGGCTTAACGATCTTACAAAAATTTGTCAGTGGGCAATTTTTAGTTAAAATTTAGACCCGGTGAGAACGTACAACGTTTTTATGGGCTTATTGTGCTCCATGAACTCAGATTGACAGCGTTACCGCTTTCAAAACCTGAATGATGTTTTATTTATTATAGGGCTCTCCACAAGAAATAATAATTCAAAAGAGTGAAGCCCTTCATTTTAATTAGGTGTTTCTGGCGCATATCCATCTACCTTTCCTAACCCACCCGACAAATTATAATCCTTCTCCCGCCTTCTAAGATTCCGATGAGTTCCCCTACCAGCTGCTATTTTGATCCAGGGATCCCTCCAGACAACAATTTGAAGGTAGGGGAAGAGGGAGTGCACGCACACGCAATTTGAACCGACAAAGCGGGAAAGAAGGTGTGCAAACCGATTGGTGGAAAGAAGAAAAAAGGAGACCGATAAGCACGGTCCGAAAAAGAGAACTACAAGAGAGATAGTATCGGATGGAGTAGATGTTCTGGTTAATTATAATGATGATCCGTATCCTATTGTTATCATTCACCACAAAAAGTACGATTTGATAGAAGTTCCATGTGTGTCATGCCCGTCTGATGCAATTAGAGGCCAGGTGGTGAAGCCCCGAAGTGGCGAGAACCACCTGGTATGACACATTGAGAAAAAATATTTTCAACTCCATCGGCTTTGATATTTTCATTTCTGATTTCCAAAAAAGAGTGTTCTTACTATTTGCCTTCAGAAAAACAAATTATCCCAATTAGATTTTACATATAAATCAGGTTTCACATCGATGATTAGAATACCTCAAAAACAGGATTATCCTTTCTCAATTGGACATACATACAATCCAGATTAGCAACAGCACACAGTGATACCGTAATCCTTTTTGGTCCCTGTTTTCTTGGTGAATGTGAACAAAAGGATAAGACGGTAAGGTCAGCCTGAAAACTGAGAATAACATGCACCATGAGACACCGAATTCGTATCATTTCTTGGTAAATGATAGCTATTGGATTAGGAACACTACGCACGGCTATATTCCAAGAACGATAATACTGAAAACCGAAGTGTCTTCCTTTCTTCTAGTTCTTATCGGATCGTTTGCATTTCAGTGATTTCCCAAACTTTAGACAGTTCAAAGGTCCATAGTTCGAATTCTTCAGAAATTGCCTATTGTGTCTGGCGTTCCCTATTGCCACGTATGTAATTGCCACGCTTTCATTTCCCCTCCCAAAATTTATAATCTGGCCACCCGTTTTCGTGTACCATCAAGGGAGCGCAATTTCTTCTGCCCACGTCACTACTACTGGTGCTAGGAGTGTAGAAAAGGAGAAAAATAGAGAGAAGGGGACACCTTACCAGGTGTTTCGCAAACACAGGCTGCGCATGGATTAGAGAGTGTGACAAATCGAGAGAATCGGAGAAAAAAAGTAGAGTGACATATCGTTGAAATGAAGGTAGAAATCCGTGCAAGAAAGGTCCTGAGAAGAGAATGGTGGAAGGATTAGCGGAAAGACGGGGACCCCCTACTAGTGCTTTGCGTACACAGGCTGAAATAGAGAATGTTAGGATTTGAGAGAATCAGAAAAAAATAAGAGTTACCTATAACTGAGCAGTTAGGGATAATTAACACAACGCCGGTTCAATGTCGAACTTTCATTCCAGAGGGATTCACGTCTACGTCACATAACTATAAAAATGGCAAAAAATGGTATGCAAGTAGTATGATTATGATTGAAAGATGCCAAAAAATTGTAATTCGAAAATTTGTTTTCTCGGACACCTTTTTTCCGATTTTTCAAAGTGCCAAATTTCTGAAAATTATGTTTATGTTTCTCATCGGTTATTTTGCAATGCTTATTTGCAACTCTAAACATCGGGCGTCAAAAATGATTCAAAATCTGGTGAATTCAAAAAAGAGATTCTCTACATTTTTGGTGAAATCAGTGTGTCCCAAAAAAAAGCAGGATACTCAAATTTTCAGTGACAATATCCTCAAAGCTTATATATGAACCTTTAAATTGGTTAAAAGTTGTCTTTTGGAGGTCTGAAATAGCACAACAGTTCCTGGCTTCTCAACTCTTCCAACCAGAAATCAAATTACCCTGTAGGTTGATCGCAACAGACAGAATATAGTTGTTGTCTCTTGCTCCGGAGAAAAAGTGCTTCAAAAACATTAGAAATTTTTTTGAAAAAAAAAAACATTAGAATACAAAATTATAAAATTTCTGTTATCAGATGTACTCAATTTTCCCTGCCTTCCCCTTATTTGTGCTGTATACATTTTTCATAGTTTCCAACACTTTTTCCTGTTTTTGTAGCACAGTTCTTCATGTTTCTTTTCCATCGGCTCGGAACTCTCCCAATTGGGGTTTCAGTAGAAAATGGATTCACTTTTTGCCCTCAGAAACGGAAATATCTCAATTCAAGTTTTTATATCTAATCAAATTCCACATCGACGATTTGAATAGGCAAGATAATCCTTTCTTAATGAGACATACCAGGTGGTTTTTGCCATATTACATCTGGGTGTCCATCTTTCTTATTTGCCGCACAAATTAATTACATGTTTCGGTGACAGCTCTCTCCCTAACCTCTAGCATACTCAATTTCGATGTGTTGTTTGCCACATGGACTACTACCATTTCTGATCATCTTCTCATCTGCCAAAAATTTAAAGGTTCCCGTCGTTTTTGTTTTTTGATAGCTTTTAGGTTTCAGGGACCAGTAGTAGACCAAAAATGGAGATTTTTTGGTTTTAAAGAACTTTCGAAATTTTGAAAATGTATTGGAAAAAAGCATTCGATTCAGAAAAGTGAATTTTTCAAAATTTATCGTCGATCTTTTCTTTCAACGGGGGTAGGAAAAAACGTGATACCCAAATTAGTCTCAAAACATTTTTGCGAAAACCCTTCATTTTCTTGGTCGTTGCTACTAGGGCACTGTGGAATCATATAAGGAAATCAAGGATCCAATTCTCTTTTTCTCTCTCTTTTCCTTCTTTCCCGATGTAAGTATCAAACCTTACTGAATTTGTATTCGGGAGTAGTGGTGCACCTGCCCTCTCATTAGCCATCCGTCTCTTTCCCGGACTTTCGAAAATCTAGCTCTCTTTTCCAGGAGGAATAGGGGGAGGGGGGGGGGAGGTAATTAGCATGCCTTTGCTTCTTCTTTATGCTTCAGGGTTTCTAGAATTTAAAACAGAAGGGAGTGTGGGGATGGTGACTTGCGTATGAATGGTGTTAGAATTGCTCCGTAAGGTTGAAGGACATACAGTAACAAATTTTGATTTCCTTATTTCTCTTTGTTCAATTTAGCTACTCAGAGCTGACAGGACGACGGGAAAAGGTAAAAATATTAAATACATATGCAATATACGCTATATACACATAATCCAGATTAGCAATGACACACTCTGACACCAAAAACCTTTTGGATCCTGCATTTTTTATTGGAAAATTGGAACAGTGGGATAAGAAGATTTGGTAAGCAACCCTGAAATACAAAATGCACTGTCAAATCGCAGAATTGTATTCTTATTGGCTCGTCTGTTGTCAATCCCAGGCTTCTCGAAATCGGTAGTTCATGATGTCTTGATTTTAAGTACTCTTTGAAATTGGGCTTATTTGAATTCTCATAACTTATCATTATCACTACACCTCATCTTCTTTCCGGAACGATGGTTTCGAAAAAGTCTTGGTGTGCTCAAAAAGGTGTTCCATCACGTGATCAGTTCTGATTGTCGTAGGCTTGCATATGACATTCAAAATGTAGTTGGATTAGATGTCAGGATTCCATTGCTACTCTTGTCAGAGACACATGATTCAGATCGAGCTTGTTGGGCATGACACACAGGGACATATGATAACAATGGGATTAGGAACACCAGGTTTGGTGATAGTCCGGGAACAATAATTCTGGAAACCGAAGTGTCTGCCAAGGCACTGGAACCAAAATCCCTGTTTCTGGTTCTCTCCACATTGTTTGCATTTTGATGGTTTTCCAAACCTCAGCTTCTAAATTTTGAAAAAAAACCAAAGTTCCACAAATATTTCAAGACACTGGAATCAACATCCATGTTTTTGAATGGAAAAAAGGGTAGGATATTCGAATTTTCAGTGAAAGTATGATTGAAATTCGAATATGGTCCTCGAGATCACCTAAAAATTTTAACTTTGCAATCTGAAGTAGTCGAGAAAAACTATTCCTGGCTTCACAACTCTTCAAACCAGAAATCAAATTAGGCTGATCGCAACAAAAAAAGTAAAGTTGTAGTTTCTTGCTCCGGATTATAAGTGCTCTCAAAAAGCATGAAAAATTTGGAAACAGAAAGAGATTTCTGTTACTCCGATTAACTCAATTTTCCCTACCCCTTATTTGTGCTGTAAACATTTTCCATTATTACCAACACCATTTCCTCTTTTTGCAGCACAGTTTCCCATATTTTTTCCATTGGCTCTAACCTCTCCCAATTAGATTTCATGCAGAAAATTTATTACTTTTTGCCTTCAGAAACAGAAAAATTCTAATTTAATTTTTCATATCTAATCAGATTCTACTTCGATGATTTTGATAGGCTGAGAACAAGATAATCCTTTCTTAATGTGGCATACTAGGTGGTTTTTGTCACTTCTTTCTTTCATTTACCACCTGGCCTCTAATTGCATCCAGGTCCGAGAGCCTTTGACTCGTAGTGAAGATAAACCAAATTGGTAAAGAAAATCCAGATTAACAATGATTCAGCCTGACATGAAAATCTTTTCGGATCCTGCATCGTCAATCCCAGGCTTCTCAAAATTGGTAGCTTTTTTTAAAGTAACCACTAAAAATGGGTTCACCCCAGGGAATGCCTATCAAATCCTACTTTTTTGGAAAATGATAACAATGAGATAAGGGGCATCATGTATTGTGATATTATGGGATCGATGAGTCTGAAAATTCAAGTGCTTATCGAAGCACTGACACCAAAATCGTTTCTTTTTAAGTACTATCTGGAATGGGGTTCATCTGCAGCTTCATAACTTGTCATTATCACTACACCATATTTTTCGGAACAATGGGATGGAAAACCTCTCAAAGCGAGTACACAAAATAAGTTACATCATGTGATGTAATTTGTTATGATTGACGTCGGGTGACATTCAAAATGTAGCTGGATTAAGTACCAGGATCACATGCCACTGATACCGAAATCCTTTCAAATCCTGCTTTTTGTGACATAGTTGAATTAGATATTATGATTCGATGCCTCTTGTCAGAAACAGTCATCAAAATGTGAAACTGGATTCAAACAACACAGATCTCAGAATTTCGGAATCCTACAGAATTGGTCACAAAACTTCAGAAAAGTGAATTACATAATTCTTCAGATTTTCTTCACAATTTTTCCTCAATGATCCGGAACGGGCTGGTTGGGCATTACACACAGGGAAATCCTATCAAATTCTATTTTTTTAGGTAAATGATAACAATGGGATTAGAGGCGGAACGTATTGTGATATTTTGGGAACGATGAAATTCAAGTGCTTATCGAAGCACTAACATTGAATTCCTCGCAAATTCCTGATTTTCCTAGCTCGCATATGGGTCGTATGATTGTTTTGATGATCTCTAAACGCTGAGCTAATAAATTGGGAAGTACAAAAGTTCAACAGATCAAATGCTTCAGAAATTAACTTCTAGGAACGATGATTCAGACATTTGAAAACTTTGGATTTCATAGAAGCACAATTGGAACTGAACTGAAACTTAAAATGCGATCGGAATTTTCGGAGAATAGTTTCAAAAAAGTCGAATCGGAATCATATTAAACGTAATTGTTGGACACAGGGGAGTCCTAACAAATCCTAATTACTTCTGGTGAATGACAACAATGGGATAAGGGACATGATATTCTGGAAACGATGAGTCAGAAAATTCAAGTGTTTATCGAATCATTGAGACCGAAATCCTGGCATAGTCTGTATTTTTGTGGCTCGCATTGGGATTGACTCTCTGATGTCTGACATAGCAAGACTGTTTCTGGCATCACAACTCTTCAAACCAGGATTCAAATTACCCTGTAGGTAAATCGCAACAAAAAGAGTATAGTTGTAGTTTCTTGCGCAGGACTATAAATGGTTTCGAAAAGTATTAGAAATTGGAAAAAATGATGAGATTTCTGTTATTCAGATGTACTCAATTTTTCCATACTATGATTTCCAACCTTCCCAACAGTTTTTTCGTGTTTTTGTGAAACAGTGTTCTATGTTTTTTTTCGATTGGCTCGGAACTATCTAGTAAATTTGTGGTGTTCACATTTTCTCACACTATTTCCTGTTTTTTAGCACAGTTTTCCATGTTTCCCAATTAGATTTCTAGTAGAAAATGACTCTACTTTTTGCATTTCGAAACAAAAAGATCTTAATTCCATTTTTCCCATCTAATCAGATTTCACTTTGATGATTTTAATATGCTGAATGTGAGAACAAGATAATCCTTTCTCAATGTGTCCAGGGTGGTTTTACCCACATCGGGGCTTCACCACCTGGCATCTAATTGCATCCTGGCCGGGGAGCCTTCGGCTCAAAGGCTAAGATGATCCAAATTAACAATGACACACCCTGACACCGAAATCCTTTTGAATCCTATTTTTTTTTGGGTAATGTAAACAATAAGAAAATGAGGTGAGCAACCCTGAAAGTTAAAAATAATATGCACTGTGTCAGATCACAATATGTTGGTCTTTTTGACCAGAACATCTGCTCCATCCGATACTATCTCTCATATAATTCTCTTCTTTGGACCGTGCTTATCGGTCTCATCTTTTCTTCTTTCCACCAATCGGTTTGCGCACCTAATTTTGCTGCTTTGTCGGTTAAAATTGCGTGTGCGTGCACTTCCTCTCCCCATACTTTCAAATTTTTATCTGGAGGGTTTCCGGGACAAAAACAGCAGCTGGCTGGGGGACTCGGGTCCTTGAAATCTTTGTTTAGATGAAAGACGGAAAGAGGATTATAGGTGGTCGGGTGGGTTGAAAAAGGTAGAGGGATATGCACCTGAAACACCTCATTAAAATGAAGAGCTTCTCTCTTTTGAATAATTATTTCTTGTGGAGAGCCCTATTGTAAATAAAACATACTTTTCAGGTTTTGAAAGCGGTAACGCTGTCAATCTGAGTTTATGGAGCAAAATAAGCTCATAAGAAGTTTGTACATTCTAACCGGATCTTTGTATGTAAACTAAAAAGCATCATTTGTTTTTTTTTTCTCATTTCTCCGAGAAAAAAGGTTTTCCTTTTCATTGTGCTGTATAGAGTCCTCATCATTCCCCACATTTGATTTCAAACAATTAGATTTTCAGCAAAAAATGGTCTTACTTTTTGCCATCAGAAACGGAAAGATCACAATTCGATTTGTCATATCCAATCAGATTCCACATCGATGATTTTCTGAATACAAGATAATCCTGTCTCAATGCGTCATATAATCCAGATAAGCAATGGCACACAGTGATACAAAAATACTTTCGGATTCTGCTTTTTGTGACATTAGAAATGTAGTTAGATAAGATACCAGGATTCTTTTGCCACTCTTGTCAGAGACAATGTAAAGTTGAAATCAAACTTCACACAGCTATTTCAGAATTCTACAGAATCACAAACTCCTTCCGAATATCAAAATTCATCAGAACATCAGAATACTTCAGATTCCCGGAATATCACAATACGTGATGCCCCTAATCTCATTGTTATTATTTACCAAAAAAAAGAAGGGTTTGACAAGATTTCAATGTGTATCGTGCTCAAGGAAAATTATGAAGAAAATCTGAAGGATTATAAAATCCTCGAGGATTTTAATATATAGGTATATGTAGTTTGATTCCAGTTTTACACTTTTACCAATCTAGATTATCTTCACTACTAGCCTAAGGTACCCGGACCAGGATGCAATTAGAAGCCAGGTGGGGAATTAGTCTTGGGAACGTTGGATAATGTATACAACATGAATGAGTGGAAGGCAGGGAAAATTTAATTAAAAGATCTTATTATTTCGTTTCACAATCTCGCATGCTTGTCGAAAGCACTTATAATCCGGAGCAAGAAACTACAACTATACTCTTTTTGTTGCGATCAACCTATAGGGTACTTTGAATACTGATTTGAAAAAATGTGAAGCCAGAGATAGTTGTTCTGTACTACTTCAGACTGCAAACAAATACATTTTCAGGCGATTTCGAGGTTCATATTCAAATTTCAAGTTTATTTTCACTGAAAATTTGAATATCCTGCCCTTCAGATTCTAGATTGTAGTTTGATCTCAGATTGAGGCTCCGGGACATTTCGCCCCTAGTCATTTTGCAACTACGACATTTCGCAGCCTACGTCGATTTTGCAACCGCGACAATTCGCAACCAAGACATTTCGAAACTGGACGTGTCGCAACCAGTCGTTTTGCAACTCTATAAACTAGTCCACATTACTTTCATCAAGGTTTTATAGGATTGGGGGTATTGTGAACTATTCCAGTTTATAGTTTACATTTGAAAAGTTGTGATTTTAATGTGAACTTTCTACAAAAATCCTGGATTTCGTGGTTTTGAAACGACGTGGTTGCGAATTGTCGCGGTGGCAAAATGACTGGTTGCGAAATGTCTCGGAGCCCAGATTGACATTTGATGATGGACCCGAAAGTTTCTTTGCTTGCTGAAATTTCTGGAGTAATTTCCGTTTTCGACCATCGTATTGTCTGAATCGACCAACTCAGATTTGAGAAATCATCGACATGCAAACGATCCGATGAAAACTATAAAAAACAGGCAGACACTTTGGTTTTCGAAATTATCGTTCCCGGAATGTCACCATGCGTAGTGCTCCTAATCACATTGTTGTTATTAACCAAAAAAAAAAGATAGGAATTCGGTGTCTTATATATGGTACATGTTATTTTAAGTTTTCAGGGTTTTTAACATTACCGTCTTATCCTTCTGTTCACATTCACCAAAAAAGCAGATTTTTATAGGATTTCGGTATCCTTCCATATCCTTCATAATCCTTTTGAATCTAAAAACAGTTGTAGTTTTATTCTCCGGAATCCTATGCTATTTCTTATGTAATTCTTTTTTTCGGACCGTGCTTATTGGTCTCATCTTTTCTCCTTCTTGCCAATCGGCTTGTGCACCTTATTTAGCTGCTTTGTCGGTTCAAATTGCGTGTCCGTGGACTTTCTCTCCCCCTACTTTCAAATTTTCGTCTGGAGGGTCCCCGGACAATAACAGCAGCTGGCTGGGAGACTCGGGTCCTCGGAAGCATATATGAGAGGCGGAAAGAGGATTATAGTTTGTCGGGTCGGTTAGAAAAGGTAGAGGGATATGCGTTGAAACACATAATTAAAAGGAAAGGCTTCTCTCTTTTGAATTTTCATTCCTTGTGGAGACCTCAATAGTAAATGAAACATCATCCAGGTTTTGAAAGCGGTAACGTTGTCAATCAGAGTTTATGGAGCAAAAAAAGCTCATAAGATCTTTGTTCGTTCTCATCGGATCTTTTTATGTTAACAAAAAACATGATTTGCTTTTTTCTCATTTCTTCCTGGTCTCTCCTGTGATGGTTCTGTATAGAGTCCTCCTCCTTCCCAACACTTGTTACCGTTATTGTGAAACAGTTTTCCATGTTTTTCTCCTTTGGTATTGAACTCTCCCAATTAGACTTTCAGAAGAAAGATATCTTATTTTTTTTTCACGATAAGATCTCGATTCGATGTTTCATATCTAATCAGATACCACATCGATAATTTTCTGAAAACAAGATAATCCTTTCTCAATGTGTCATACGTATAATCCAGATTAGAAATAGCACACACCAAAATCCTATCAGATCCTGCTTTTTGTGACATTGTAATTGTAGCTAGATTAGATAACAGGACTCCATCGTCACTCTGGTCAGATATTCTCTGAACTCTGAACACTTTACTCTGAACTCTTTGAACCTGATTTTCAGTAGAATGTGCTCTTACTTTCTGCAATCAGAAAGTGAAAGATCTTGATCAGATTCATCATATCAAATAAGATTCCACATCAGTGATTCTGATACTGTGAAAACAAGATAATCCTTTCTCAATGTGTCATATAATCCAGATTAGAAATGGCACACAGTGATACCGAAAACTACAGAATATTTTCCGGAACGATGATTCTGAAGAATTAGCGTGCACAGAAAACATATTGCATCATGCGATGTAATCTGTTATGATTGACGTAGGCTCGAATCTGTTACTCAAAATGTAGTTGGATTAGATTTCACGTTCCATTGCTAATCTTGCCAGGAGTAGTCAACAAAATGTGAAACTGAAATCAAACTACACACTGAAGTTTCAGAACCTTCCAGCATCTCAACATCCCTCAGATTCTCCATTTTTCTTCCTAGAGTCAAGTATGAAATCATTTCTTAACATCAGTTCGAAATGCCTTTCTGAGAAAGATATTGAATACACTTCAACACCAATTTCCTCGACCTTCAAATCCCTGGTAACCAATGATTTGGAGTCAGAAATGTTACAAACAAAAAGGCAAAAGTTCTGATCTGATGGTCAAAAAAACAAAGATCTCTGATCTACAAGAGTTGATGGAAATCAAAATACAGTATTGAAAGCAATCAGAAAAATGGTGTCCAAGAAAAGAAACGCGTTTCTATCCAACTTGTGGGTCAAAGATTATGGTCCCTAAATTTCTAGGTTCTGGAAACTGAACCAGAACATGAGTATCAGCAATGGTACATAGTGACACCAAAATTATATCCTGTGTTTTTAGTGAATGATAACAAAGGGATTAGGAGCAATACGTATGGTGATATTCCGAAAACGGTATTCGGAAAATGTTAATGAATGCCAAGGCACAGGCAACAAAAAATCCTGTTTTTTCTAGTTCCATTTCGATGATTTTCAAAGATGTGCTGGTGAACTTTGAATGTACGAAAGGCCCACAAACTGAATGCTTCAAAAGTTCACTTCCGGAAACAATTATTCCAAAAGGTGGTCGAGGGAGTGGCCAAAACGTTTGCGTCGTGTGATATTTAGCATTTTCCAAAAACGAATGAAAGTAAAATCATGTGAAATCGGATAAAAAATTATGAGATTTTATTATTCAGACGTTGTCCCCCTTGGTTTTCCCTCAAAAAGGATGTATAGAATTTCAAACATTCCCAACACTTTCTCTCGTTTTTTATAGCACAGTTTTCCATGTCTCTTTTGTGTTGACTTCGAACTATCCCACTCAGATTTTCATCAGAAAGTGGTCTTACTTCTTGCCATCAGAAACAAAAAGATCTCGACTTGATTTTTCATATCTAATCAGATTCCACCTTGACAATTTTAATAGGCTGAGAACAAGATATTCCTTTCTCAATGTGCCACATCAGGTGGTTTTCGCCATTTCGGGGTTCACCACCTGGCTTCTAATTGCATCCCGGACCAGGACCCTTTGGCTCGTAGTGAATCTATGTTTCTATTTCATTGTCCCTGAATTCTTCCGATAAGATTTCTAGTAGATCATCATCACGACTTGCTCTCTCTTATGGAATAAGATTATACATCGATAATTTTAACACTTCGAAAACAAGATAATCCTCTCTCTTTCTATGTGACTTATAATCCAGATTAGAAACGGCGCACAGGGATACCAAAACTCTTCTGATCTCTTCTCTTTTTTTGTTGAAAAATGTGAGAAGTGGGATAAGAAAATAAGGTGTGCAACCCTGAAAATTGAAATAAAATGCACCATGAGGTCACAATGTTTTGTTCGTATTGGCTCCTTTATCTCCATCCCAGGCTTCTCGGAGAAGAATCAGAAGTTCATGATGTCTTCTTTTCAAGTTTTCTTTAAAATCGAATTCATGTGTAGCGTCATACCTTGTTACCAACTACCCCACATTTTTTTCCGGAACGATGGTTTTGAAAAATTCCCGTGGTGTGAGCATAAAACATGCTGCACCATGTGATGTAATCTGTCATGATTGACCTAGGCTCGAATCTGACATTCAGAATGTAGTTGGATTAGATTCCAGGATTCCATTACCACTTTTTTCAGAAACAGTCATCGAAATGTGAAATTGAAATCAAAATACACACTGAAGTCTCAGAATCATCCAGTTTCTTAAAATTTCAAAACTTTTAAACCAAGAGTATCCTCTCTCAATCTGACCTATGTTCCAAAACGTGGGCACCAGCAATGACACACAGTGACACTGAAACCCTTGCGGGTTCTTCTTTTTTTGCTGAATGAGAACAGTGGGATCAGGAGCACTACGTGGTAAATATCCGAGCACGATGATTTTGAGAATCTAGGTGTTTGTCGAGCAACGGGCGCCATATTAAAGATGTAGTTGGATTAGATGTTAGGATTCCATCCCACTCTTGTCAGAGACAGTTATAAAAATGTGAAATTGAAATCAAACTACACACTAAAATATCGGAATCCTTCCTTCAAGACCGCCGTAATTGAAGATATCATTAGGTTCGTTCGGAATCAAACTACCATCCTCTCCGATTTCCATTACCAATTTTCAAAATGGAAAAGTTTTTAAGTGGTCGGCACTGGCTTCTGATTGAGTTCTATTGCTTCAGATCGGTATTCTATTTACTTTCTGATGTCAAGTAGGATATCGTTTTCTAGTTCGAAATGTCTTTCTAAGAAAGATATTGAAGACATTTCAACATCAATTTTCTCGGCTTTCAAATTTTCGGTAACCAACAATTTGGAATCAGAAATGTTATAAACTAAAAGACCGAAGCTCTGACCTGATAAGTGTTCACAAAACAAAGATATCTGATCGATGAGAGAAAACTCTAATGAATCAATGGACTTCAAGATACGACTACAAAGCCAATCTAACAAAAACAAAAAAAAAGAGGTCTTATGATCCATATTGAAAAGAGCTATGTTTTCAAAAAAGCGTATAAGTTGTCAGTTCTCCCCGGTTCAGCCTTAATTGTGCTGTATAGATTTTGCAACATTTCTAACTCTTATAACTGTTTCCGTAGCACATTTTTCTAGGTTTTTCTTGTTGACTCTGAACCCTCTCAATTAGAATTCCAGAAGAAAGTGGTCTTACTTTTTGCCATTGAAAAATGAAAGATCTTAATCAAATTCATCATCAGATCCACATCGATGATTCTAATACTTTGACAACACGGCATTTCTCTTTCAATGTGACATTCGATCCAGAACGTGTGTACTAGCAATGGCACACAGTGACACCAAAACCATATCGAATGTGTTTTTTTGGAAAATGATAACAATGGGATTTGGAGCACCACGTATCGTGATATTCCGAGAACGGTCGTTCGGAAAATGGTAGTGTGTGTCAAGGCATTGGAACCAAAATATCTGTATTTGGTTCCCTTTTCATCGTTTGCATTTAGATCATTTTCCAAAGCTTTCAATTTTAGAATAACCAACGATCCACATATCGAACTGTTCAGAAATTCACTTCCGCAAACAATGATTCCAAAAGTTGGTCAAGATGTGTGACCAAAACGTTTTGCAGCGTGTAGTTTCGAGAATTTTCAGCAAACAATTAAACTTCCTGGTCCATCATCAGAAAGTCAGTCTGAAATCACACTTCAAACTAGAATCTCAGATTTTCAGAATCTCTTTTGACTTCCGGGAACGATAATTTTTTCAATTTTTCATATCTTATCAGATTCCACCATGATTATTTTAATAGGCTGAGAACAAGATAATCCTTTCTCAATGTGCCATACCAGGTGGTTTTTGTCACTTTCGGGCTCCACCACCTGGCCTCTATCCCCGGGCCGGGAGGCTTCGGCTTGCAGTGCAGATTATCCAGATTAGCAATGACACACAGTAATATCAAAATCCTTTCGGATTCCTCTTTAATTTGGTAAATGTGAACATTGGGATAAGAAGATTAGGTGAGCAACCCAGTAAATTGAGAATAACATTGCTTTGTACTTTTTGGCTCCTTCATCGTCGATTCCAAGCTTTTCGAAATCAGAAGTTCATGATGTCTTTTTAAGTTCTCTTAGAAATCGGGTTCATCTTCAGCGTCATGCTTTGTCACCTACTACACCACTCATTTTTTTCCGGAACGATGATTTTGAAGAATTTTCGTAATGTGCAAACAGGCCAATTTGCATCATGTGATGTTATCTGTTTGGATTGACGTAGGTTTGACTCTGACATTCGAAGTGTAGTTGGATTAGATTTCTGGATTGGATTGATACTCTTGTCAGAGACAGTCATCGAAATGTGAAATTGAAATCAAACTACACACTAAGATCTCCTTCCTTCAGAATCCTTCAGAATCCTAGTTCCGAATGTCTCTCGGAAAATCATTTTGACTGTATTTCAACACCAATTTTCTCGACCTTCAAGTCCCTGGTGACCAGTAATTTGAAACCAGAGATGTTATGAACAGAAAGGCTAAAGTTCTGATCTGATGAATGTTTGAAAACAAAGATCTCTGATCCATCAAAAAAAAACTACAATGAATCATTGGAAGTCAAAATACTGCATCAACTGCGATCTGAAAAAAACTAGAATTGAACTGGAGAACTTCATGGATAAGTGAGATATTTTGCCTCAATTTGAGGCTTTAAGTTTGTGGTTCCTACATTCCTAGATTTTGGGAACTAAACCAGAACATGAGTATTAGTAATGGTACCTAGTGACATCAAAATCCTATTCTGTATTTTTCGATTAATGGTAACAATGGGATTAGGATCACTACGTATGGTGATATTCCGAGTACTTTGATTCTGAAAATCGTGGTGTCAGCTGGCATACTCAGTGTGTTTTGAGAAGTCATTCAAATTTTCGAGTTGGTTAATCAATAAAAAAAGAGCCCCTCAATGTGCCGCATAGATTTTTCAACATTTCCAATACTTATTACTGTTTTTTTAGCACAATTCTCTTTGTTGCCATTCGATTGGCTCTGAACTCTTCGAACCTAATTTCCACAGAATGTTCTTACTTTCTCTCATCAGAAAACGAAAGATCTCGATTTGCTTTTTCTTATCGAATAAGATTCCACATCGATGATTTTTATTCTTCGAAAACAAGATAATCCTCTCTCAATGTGTCAGTCACATAATCCAGATTAGCAATGGCACACAGTGGTACCGAAATCGTATCAGATTCTGCTTTTTTCAGTATAATGTAGTTAGATCAGATTCCAGGATTTCTTTACCACTCTTGTCAGAAGCAGTAATAGAAATGGGAAAATGAAATCAAACTACACACTAAAGTTTCTGAATCTAGAATTTTTCTGAAGCTTTCGGATTCCTTCAGGATCCTTCAGAAGATCCACATTTTAGTAGGTGATCTAATTGCTTTCTAATCAAGGACTATCAATTCTGATTGATTTTTTCTCATATTCAATTTACTTTTTGGTACCAAATAAGAAATCATATTCCAGTTCGAAATGTCTTTTTGAGAAGGATATTGAAGGCATTTCAACAACAATTTTCTCAACCTTCAAATGTCTGGTAACCAATAATTTGGAATTAGAAATGTTATAAACTAAAAGGCAAAAGTTCTGATCTGATGGATGGTCAGGAAACAAAGATCTTCGATCCATGAAACTCCAATGAATCAATGGAATCCAAGATACGGCTACAAAGGCAATCTGAAAAAAAACTAGAGGTCTTATGATCCGTATTGAAAAATGAGTGTTCTCAAAAACCATATAAGAAATTGAAAAGGAAGATGATGTCACTTTTCGCCACCAAAAGAATAAAAGATCTCAATCAGATTTATCATGCTAAATCAGAAACCACATAGGTGATTTTCAAATTTTGAAAGCGGGCGAATCCTCTCTCAATGTGCCGTATGATCCAGAACGTTCTTGCTAGGCATGACACACAGGAAAACCTATCAAATCCTTCTTTTTTCGGAAAATGATAACAATGGGATTAGGAACACTACGTATGGTGATATTCCGAGAACGATGATTCTGGAAATTTAGGTGTTTGAAGAGGCACTGGCCTCAAAATCCTTGCAGATATATCTTTTTCTGGTTCCTATTTTCCAAAGCTGGTAAACTTTGAAAGTACGAAAAGCTCACAAATCGAATGTTCCAAAAATTTACTTCCGGGAACAATTATTCCAAAAGTTGGTCGAGATGTGTGCTCAAAATGTTCCGCTTCTTGCCATTTTCAGCATTTTCAGAAAACAAATGAACTTCCGGGTCCATCATCAGAATGTCAATCTGAAATCAAACTACAAACCGGAATCTCAGGTTTTTAGAATCTTTCTTGACTTCCGGGAACGATGATTCTGACATTTCAAAACTTCCAAGCCGATTGAATTGTTATGGGACACAAGTTTTCTATTTTTCGATTTCATTCCCTCTGACCTCTTCCGAATGGATTTCGCCTAGAAAGTGATCATAGTTTCTTCCATCAAAAAATGAAAGATCTCGATCAGATTTTTCATATCTAATCAGATCGATGATTATAATACTCTGAAAACAAAATAATCCTCTCTCAATGTGACATATGATACAGAACGTGCACATCAGCAATGACATACATTGATGTTTTTCTGGTAAATCATAACAATGGGATTAGGAGCACTACGTATGGTGATATTCCGAGGACGATGATTCAGATGATCTAGGAATTTGAAGAGGCGCTGGCCCCGAAATCCTTGCAGAGATATATCTTTAGGTTCACATTTTTCAAAGCTGAGCTGATAAACTTTGAATGTCCAAAAGTTCCACAGATCGAATGCTCCAGAATTTGACTTCCGCAAACAATTATTCCAAAAGATGGTCAAGATGTGCGACCAGAACGGTTTGCTTTATGAAATTTTCAGCATTTTTAGAAACCGAATGAACTTCCGGGTCCATCATCGGAATGTCAATCTAAAAACAAACTACAATCTCAGGTTTTCAGAATCTCTTTTGACGATGATTGGGACATTTCGCAACTTCTGAGTTTTTAGAAGCGAAATTGGAACTGTGACTTGAAATGTGATCGAAACATTCAGAGGACATTTTCAGGAACAGTCGAATCGGAATCAAACTACGTTTTGTCATGGGTATTCAATATTCCAGTAATTGAGTGAAAAGTGATTTTTCCATGCGGTCGATTTGGTTCTTGATGAAGGCATATCGATTCATATCGGCATTCAATTTACTTCCTGGTACCAAACATCAAGTCATTTTCTAGTTCGAAATGTCTTTCTGAAAAGGATATTGAATACATTTCAACAACAATTTTCGCGACCTTCAAATTTCTGGTAACCAGTGATTTGGAATCAGAAATGTGATAAACTAAAAGGCAGAAGTTCTGATTCGATGAATGGTCGAGAAACAAAGATCTTCGATTCATGAAAGGAAACTTCGATGAATCAATAGAATTTGAAGTACAGTATCAAAAGCGATCTGAAAAACTCAACTAGAACTTTTTTCAAGAGGAGAAACTGATGTGAAATTGGAAACCAAATTTGACTTTTCTATGATTTTGACGCTGTCAATTCTTTCTAACTTTCCTTCAATGATGCTGTATGAATCTTCAACATTCTCAACACTCATTACTGCTCTCGTAGCCCAATTTGTTCGGTATATATTCCATTGTCTCTAGACTATCTTGAGTAAATTTTCAGTAGAAAGTGGCCTGACTTTTTGCCATCAAAAATGAAAGATATCGATCAAGTTTTTCAAAATGAAATCAAATTCCGCATCAGTGATTTTTAAACTTTGAAAACGGGCAAATCCTCTTTCAATGTGGCATATGATCCAAACCGTGCTTGTTTGGCATGACACACAGGGAAATCCTATCAAACCCTATTTTTTTTGTAAATGAAAACAATGAGATTAGGAACATCACGTATGGTGATATTCCGAGATCGATGATTCTGGAATTTCAGGTTAATGTCAAAGCACGGATTCCGAATATCTTGAATATATGTCTTTTTCGGTCTCTTTCTAATTTCCAGAGCTGAGCTGGTGAACTTTGTAAGTCCAAAAGTTCCACAGATCGAATACTTCAGAAGTTGACTTCCTCATACAATTATTCTAGAAGATGGTCGAGATGTGTGCCCAAAACGTTCCGCTTCCTGCAATTTTCAGCGTTTTCAGAAAACAAATGAACTTCCGGGTCCATCATCGGAATGACAATCTGAAATTATACTACAAACTAGATTCTCGGGTTCTCAGAATCTCTTTTCACTTCGGGCAACGATGATTCTGACCATTCGAAACTTCCGGGTGATTTCATTTTTGGATGATTCAGATCCCATGATATGCTTCTTATGGTTTGTGATTGTCAACCTTTCCTATCACATCATTTCTGTTTTCATATCTGAAAAATGGGGCGGAGCAACTGTCTTCTGCCTTTATGATTTTCGTTCTCTTAATCGCATCATTCTGTTTTCATGTTCTGAGCGATCCCGGTACAAAGTATGTGCTCCCGATAAGGTCTCTGAAAATGGGCGTGTCCAAGTGAAAATGCCTCTGAAAGAAAATAGGCGTGGCCAGAGAGGGGTTTCGGCAGTATAAAAAGTGCTTCTGAAACACCTTTCTACATTCGGCCCCCCTTTCCTTACCGATCACCCCTCACCCCTTCGGACCTCTCTCAAAGCTCTTCGAGATGATCTCCTCTCTCCACCTCATCTTCATGCTCTCCCTCGCCATCACCCCAGCCTTCGGCCTCAGTTGCTATTCCTACAATGATTATGAAGACAAGGCAAGCATCATCCACGGAATGCAGTTTTGTACTGCAATTTATGAAGTGGCCGACCACCAGGCCACTTTCGGAGGAGGTGACCGCCATCCGTCCCGAGTGAACAACATATGGAATATGGCCAAGGGAAAGGACTGCCAGCTCCAGGTATGTTGGAGGATGGTCGGCTCTAAGATCCCAGAGTCTCTGGGGTTCTAGAGTCAAGCACATTTCTACCGCAGCTCTTCCAATAGCTAATCTCTATCTTTTCAGCACGTCGAAAACAACATGGGAGAGCCAGCCAGTGACATGTATTTGTGTTATTGTTTTTCTTCCCTCTGCAACTTCCCATTCCAATATGACGAATTTGTCAAGAGAGGATTCACACTCGCCCCCGCCTACAAGCAACTCAAGGACAACTAACTCCGTTCTTCTGGCTCGTTCCCCATGGCTCTCGGACTCCCCTGGCTCTTCTCTCCACGTCTCATAACAAATGTATCTCCCCCTTTGTGTCCAATTCACGTGCCCATTAGCCCCATGTGATTGTCAGATTAAAAATTCGAATGAATAAACTGTTGATGTAAAGCTCAGTGTGTCTTGTCTACAATTTCAGAGTCTCTCCTCTCCAGCAATCTTCGTTGAAAGTCATCTGAAACTAGAGAAAGTTCGAAAAAATAACTTTTCTCTAGGTGTTCTAACTTCTCCGGTTGTTCTGCTCTCGGTTTTACAGTACTTTCCTCGGTCTCTCCGTCCAGGCGCTCCAAGAATCACCATAGAGCGCAGTGAGAAAGAAGAAAGCATAGCATTTTCGGCCATTTTTATAGTGGAGCGTAGGCGTGGATTTCTCTGGGATGAGAACTTGACATGGAACCGGATTTGTGTTAATCACCCCTAATAGCCAAATTATTACCCTTAAAGCCAGATTATCTCTTATTTTTCTCTGATTCTCTCGAATCTCACCATTCTCTATTTCAGCCTGTGCACGACAAACACCAGGAGGGGGTCCTCATCTTTCCGCTAATCCTTTCTCCAACCTTTTCTCATCCAGAATAGAGACCTTACTTGCACGTTACCTTCTTCTCAACAACATGTCTCTCTTCTTTTTTTCTGATTCTCTCGATTTCTCACACTCTCTAATCCATGAGCGGCCTGTGTTTGCGAATCACCAGGTGGGAGGCACCCTCCTTTTCTCCACGCCTAGCAACCCCTAGTAGTAGTGACGTGAGCAGATGAAAACACGTTCCACTGAAACCGCCAAAATGTTAAGACGTGGCAGATGTGGAATTCTTCTCATCTATTGTTGCTTTATCCATCTTTCCACTTCAAAAATGTGCAATCCCGGGCAACTATCAATGAATTTTAGACGTTTTTAGTTGAAAAGGGCCTTTTTTGTGGTCTGGGAAAGTAGTTCACACTTGCCAGTTTGCTCCAAAAGACATTTCTCTGAATGGATCAACTCGAGAACTCTATTTTTTAGTTTACAAAAGTGAAAATGGCAAAGTATCGAAGTTTTCATTCCTAGGGCACCTTTCATGGAATTCATAGTTTTCTGGATCCTACTGTGGGTACACTACCTTTTGACGAAATCATACAAGCTTTCTTTTTACAATTTCAAGTCAAGTGAACAAGTTTGAGCCTCTTTCCCACACTCGCAAAGTATACTTTTTTCTACTGAAAAGTCAAAAGTTCATATATCATTGGCCGATACAGTATTCTTGAAACCGATAGATGAACTTAAGTTTTCTTCTTTAATTCTTCAGTTCGTTATCCCAGCCCAATGACCACTAATTCCTCTTAATCCGTCGTAAACGAGTCACCTTCTCCCCGTTGCTCACCCTTTGTGTGCCTCCTCGTCTCCTCTTCCCCTAGGCAACACAAAAAAACATTACATATGAAATAGAGAAATAGAGAGAGACGCAGAGCAGGAAAGTGCGCCCCATCCAAAATGTATGCAATTTCACGGTTTTTTACGTTTTTCTCCCCGATTTCTTGTAATTCGATCATTTTTTCACTTCAAATATATTTAAGATGATTTATCTTACAGAAACAATGAGAAAAATCACTTTCGATGGAAGATTTATCGATGAAATCGTCTGCAGCCAACGTGGTGAGAATATTGGTCATGACTTTATTGGATTCAACTACTTTCAGTAAGTATTTCAGTTTGAACCAATCAGAACCGCTTTGAATTTATTTATCGACTGGTTTCTGGTAGTGAAACTACTCAAAATTCGATCAATTCAAAACATATTGCTATAGCTAAATCGGTTTTTGGACCGATTTTATCGAAAATCACCAATTCAAGTACATCATTTTCCGATAAATGTTTGAAAGAAGACAACTTTTTTTCATATTTCAGCCAGAAACGATAAAATGGAAACTTGGAATTGGACCGATCGAAACTATGAAGGAGTGGGCAGAACCTCAAAAACAGGAATGAACTCAAAACAGTGAAAAACTTGGAATCTGGCGATCACCGGGCCCCTTTGTGTCAGAGTCAGTGAGCACTCCGGAGCAGAATCACCTACTTTGAACTCAAAACTTCCTGCGATCTTCTCATTTCTCACAACTCCTCGACTGCTTCTATATTATCGACTTTTAGAATGATGGTGAGTTTTTTTAAACTGTAGAAATCGAAAATTTGGAATTTTGAAACCCCGCAATCTTCTTAATTTGATGTTATACAGACCCTTTAGTCTGTTGACCCACGGAGCCCATAGACCGTTTCTGAACGGTGAATCAAACTTGAGGTGAAATATGTCAAATTAAATAAAATGACCAGAACTTGAAGAAGCTCTGAAACAACGAATTCACGTAAAAAAAACCCCTAATTTACCAATTCTTTTGTTGCAAAATCCAAATTTTTTTAATTTTTGGCCCAAAATAATCGAAATTTGTCACAATTAAAAATAATACCCCGGCTGCTCTGCGATTTGAATAGAATTTTAGGAAGCACTAAAACGGAATATTCACGTGAAGAAAACCTCGAATTTACCAACATTTTTGTTACAAAATCCAATTTTTTTCAAATTTCGAGCCCAAAATGATCGAAATTCTTCAGAATTAAAAATATAACTTTGGCTGCTCTGCGATTTGAATAGAACGTTAGTAGGCTCTAAAACGGAACATTCACATAAAAAAAACCTCAAGTTTACCAACATTTTCGTTAAAAAATCCGATTTTGTTTTAATTTTTGACCCAAAATGATCGAAATTCTTCAGAATTAAAAATTTTTCTCCGGCTGCTCTGCGATTTGAATAGAACGTTAAGAGGCTCTAAAACGGAACATTCACGTAGAAAAAACCTCAAATTTAACAACATTTTTGTTACAAAATCCTTTTTTTTTTAATTTTTGACCCTTAATAATCGAAATTCTTCAGAATTAAAAATATTTCCCCGGCTGCTCTGCGATCTCAATAGAACTTTAGGAGGCTCTAAAACGGAATATTCACGTAAAAAACCCTAAATTTACCAACGATTTTGTTGCAAAATTCAAATTTTTTTGTTTTAGGGCTTAAAAATAAAGACGTATTTGTTTTCAGTTCACAGCAAGGACACACGGACCAGTTGTGAGCAGAAGGAGTCGAGAACAACGAAGAAGCTGAACCCAGAGGAGCATCAATTTTGTTCATTTGTGCAGGTCAATTTTTTCTGCATGTTTTTATCTGAAATTCCAAATTCCCGTAGTCCAGTGCAGTTTTCAGATTCCTCGGTAAATCATCTTGCCAAAACACCAGATCGTCAGCTATTCAAAACACAATGATCGTTTTGGAGATTCTCAAGTAAACTGAAAAATTCGTTGAAATGTCTAATATTTGCAAAAACTTTACAACGACACTCCGATATCCCGCCTTGCGCCTTGTTTAGTATTCGGCAAAGAGCGTGCAAAACTGAGAGACGCAGAGAAACATTTATAGGCGCACGTGTCGATTTACGGCGACCGCTTCATTTTTCCACGCATTTTTCGATTTCGGTCAATTTTCAAAGTTTTTAGCTCAATTTTATTCTATTTTCAGGCAAAAATGAACACACAATCGTCAGAAAATGGATTTCATTGACGAAATCAAACGGAAACATGTGGGACCCACACGAGAGACAGTCAGCAATCTTCAAGAGGTTTCTCGACCCATTTTGTGGTTTTCCACTGATTTCAATAATTTTCAACTCCGAAAACCGCTTGATGTCCATGATAAGCGCAATTTTCTGTTCGTCAAAGCAACGAAAAGTGGTGCGACGCCAGTGTGAAGTGGTCCGTTTTCATTCAATTTGTGCAAATATAGGCTTAAAAAACACCAATTTTTCGACAGTCTTCAGCCCATTCTTCATCGAATTTTTTGTAGAATAATTCAGAAACTCCCATTAGACAGAACTCCGCCCCTTTTCACCCCCAATTTTTCATTTTTCAGAGCCATCCTAGCTTCCGAGTTTTTTTCACGACGCCAGTGAATTATAGGCGTGAAGTCGTCTGTTTTCTTTCAAGTTTTGCAAATTTGGGTTCAGAAGACACCCATTCATTCACAACTTTTTTCGACTGTTTTCAATGAAATTTTCGGGAGTGTAATTCAGAAAGCTCTCATAAGACAGAGTGCCCCCCCCCCTTTTCCATTTTTCAGAGCCATCCTGGCCTCCGAGCGCCTGCCAAAACAAGGGATCGACGATTCAGACAAAACAAGAGTTGCACAAGACCTACTCGAAAAAAAACGCCAACAACGTTGCCCTCAATACCCAAATCGAGAAGCACCTCCTAGAACTTTCTCTCCAAAACTCGGCCTTGGAGATGATGTTGGCCAAGTTTTGTCGCCGTTTGTCCAGAATGGAATTAAGGTAAGTGCAACCCCCCCCCCCCCCACCCCCCGCTAAGAATTAGCCCAATATTGAAAAAATTCGCTGAAGATTGGACTAAAATGATCCAAAAAAAGAGCATTTTTGACTCGAAACAAACAAAAATCCACAAAAATCTGTCTGAAATCGGATAAATACGACTAATTTTAGCACGAAGTGATGCAAAGAAAATAGTCTAGAAGTCATCAAAAGAATTATCTAGTATTTGGAAAAGATTTGACGGATAGTGAAGCCTAGAATGGCTGAAGATCATGAAAAAATAGCAATAATTTGAGCAACTTCAGCCAGAAATGACCCAGTATCTGTAAGATTGTCCTTCCCTCCTCTTCCGCATAAGATTTTCCTACATTGAGCAGCATTGGTGGGGATGGTAACTCATTCTTTCCAGGAGACAAGAAGAGAGTATTTCGGTTTTCCTCAAGAATCGTCTTAAAACCGCGAGAATTTATTTTTCAAAGAGATTCTCCAGAAAAAAGGTGGTCGACTCCGCCCCTTTTCTAAGAAAATCTCATTTTGGAGCCAATTTTGGTGCACTTTCATGGGAATTTTCAGCATTTTTGCATATTTGAAATTTCGAACATTTTTTGTCATTTTATAAAATTTTTTATGCTCAAAAATATGATTTCTCACCCAAAAATTGGTTTTTCTGTGTATTTGGCTCGAATTAGTGTGGAAATTGGTCACTTTTGTCGATTCGGGATCAAAATGGACCAAATTCTAGCCTGGTCCCCCCCCCCTCCATCTAAATTACATTTTTCCAGGCCACCATCTCCCCGCAAGTCGTCACGGATCTCCTACTCACAGTTCAATAGCGTCTCAATGTCAGAATCAGCGCCTAAACGTGCCAAAGGTGCTCCAGGTGTCCGGAAGAAGAGCAACATCGTTTAGAAGACGTTCGGCACTAGTGAATCTTGAAACGACTACAATTCTTGCGATTGTCCTCCCCCTCCGCATGAGATTTCCCTACATTGAGCAGCGTTGGTGGGGAGGGTGACTCATACTGTGGCGAATGGCAGGTGAGAGACGATTGGAGTATTTTGAGCTCGAAATTTTATTAAATTTTCGAATCAAAGTGCAAGAATTTTGATCCTAAATATCATTGAAATTGGGCCCTCTGTCAATGATCGGAGTACTACCAGCAGCACACATTGTAAGATTCATCACTCCGGGAGCAGTAAGTAACAAACGTTTCATTGAGAACTATGATAACTATATTATTCATGTTTCAGATCATTGCTGCTTCACTCTCAGTTCACTATTCGACAACGAGAAAACCGAAGCATCGAAACAGAAGATTGACCGAATAATTAGTGGATTCTCGAGAGATTTTCTAGCTTGAACATTACCAGAATGTGTGGTTAAGGTATCTGTATTCTCAAAACGTCTGCAGATATCTTTTCGGCTCTGTTTTGGTGGTTGAAAAGCGTATTTTCCCAAAAACACTGTGTTTCTTCATTAGACCCCATTCTCATTTGATGACGTGTACCGGAACAACAAACATTGTGTGTGACAGACTCTGTCACTGTATGTTTTTAATCACAGTGTTATCAATATCTAAAAAAAACTTTTAAAAATCGACAGCAAAATCCTAAAATGTCATGAAAATTGTGAAAAATTACACAAAAATCGCCAAAAACGGTCCAAAATCATGAAAATTGGAGATTTCAGTTCACAGCGAGGACGCACGGACCAGTTATGAGTTGAAACAGTGGAGAACAACGAGGAAACTGAACCAAGAGGAGCATCAATTTCTTTTATTTGTTCAGGTCAATTTTTCTTCATGTATTTATCTGTAATTTCAAATTCTTATAGTCCAGTACAATTTTTAGACTCCTCGGTCAATCATCTTGCCAGAACACCAGATCATCAGCTATTCAGAACACAATGATCGTTTCGGAGATCCTCAAATTAGCTGAAAAATTCGTTGAAAATCAACAATTTGCAAAATTTTACAACGACACTCCGATATCCCGCTTCGGAGATCCTCAAATAAGCTGAAAATTTTGTTGACAATTCTAAAACTTGCAAAATTTTACAACGACACTCCGATATCCCGCTATGCGCCTTGTTTAGTTTCTTCTTTTTCTACACTATTTTCGCGATTTTTCATCGATTTCGGTCAGTTTTCAAAGTTTTTAGCTCAATTTTATTATATTTTCAGGCAGATATGACAACAAAAATTGCTAGAAGATAGATTTCATTGACGAAATCGACTGGAAACATGTAGGACCCACGCTAGAGACAGACAGCAATCTTCAAGAGGTTTCTAGACCCATTTTTTATAGATTTTCCACTGATTTTGATAATTTTCAGCTCCAAAAACCGCTTAATGTCAATGATGAGCACAACTTCCTGGAAAGCAATAAAAAGTGCGACGCCAGTGTAATCTAGGCGTAATGTGGTTTGTTTTTATTCAATTTTTGCAAATTTGTGCTCAAAAAACACTATTATTTCGACAGTTTTAGCTCATTTTTCATCAAATTTTCTGTATTTTACTTCAGAAAGCTCCCATTGAACAAAGCGCCGCCCCTTTTCACCCTCAAATTTCCATTTTTCAGAGCTATCCCCCGTCCTCCGAGTTTCTGCCAAAACGAGTGATCGACGATTCAGACAAAACAAGAGTTGCACGAGACCAACTCGAAACAGACGCCAACCACGCTCCTTTCAACACCCAAATCAAGAAGGTCCTCCTGGAACTTTCCCTCCAACACTTGGCCTTGGAGATGGTTACTTGGAAATGATGCTGTCTAAGTTTGTTGCCGTTTGTCGAGAATGGAATTGAGGTAAGGGCAAAACACGTTAAAATTTAACCCAATCTATGAAAAAAGCGCTGAAAATTGGCCTAAAATGGTCCCCCCCCCCTTCCTTCTTCCGCATGATATTTTTCTACATTGAGCAGCATTGGTGCGGAGGGTGTTTTTCCCAGGAGGCAAGAAAAGAGTATTCTGTCTTTCCTAGGGAACTCAGAAAGAGTCAGTAGACTTCTAGAGAATAATAGAACATTCTGGAGCTATTTTTTAGTCAAATACTCCTAAAATTCCCAAAATATTCACTAAAAAATGCATTATTCCAGAGCCCAATGACGTCGTTCCGCAACTCTCCCGTGATCGTCATCTCTCAACTTGTCCTATCCGACAAACTCAAAGAGAATGTCCTGAAATCCATCTGCAAATTGCTCAACACTAAAATCCGCCCAGACACCGCCTCCGCCTCTCTGAGCACCTTCATGACCTTTTTTTTTGCAACAAAACACCGAAAATTTGTCGAAAAACACGCAAAAGTTGTTCCGCCTTCAGAAAGACGATCACATTGACGTCTTCAAAATTCTCAATTATCTAGGACAACGTACGGATGTTACCAAGTTCTTTTAGGTGCTCTAGAAGGCGGTCCTCGAGCTCATCAAGGATTCAGGAGCCCATGAGAAGACCCTATCTATCGACGTGCTTCTGGAGACCACCGAAGACGCTTCGTAGATGACGTCGGAGCAGGCGAACGTCTTCTGGATGCTGAATCTGGAGCAGGCTATGGACAATAACGTAACTGAGATAAAAAGTGAGATGCGAGGGAATCTGAAGGCTGTTGGAATTCTGTTACGCTACTCTGCCCTGAGCGTCATTTCTCAAGTCGTCCTAACCGTTAGAAGTATGCCGAAAGTGACTTGAAGGGAGCGAGAACGTTGAGAATCAATCGTTTGGGAAGAAGAGCTCCGGAAACTGGTCGAAAAGTTAATCACATTGCTGGAGGTGTCAAAATTGACTAATTTATGATCGATTCTCATCGGAGGTACGGAAAATAATTGAAAAATAGCCGAAAAAATCTAAAAAATTAAGGAAAAATCAGCCAAATTCGATTGAAAACGAAAAATAGCCAATTTTGACAGAAAAGGATGAAAAATAACGGTTTATGAGGTGCATCTTTGGGAAGTCTTTATGAACTTCACTCTGTAGGATTATCCTCCCCCTCCTCTTCCGCATGAGATTTTTCTCCATTGAGCAGCATTGGTGGGGAGGGTGACTCATTCTTCACAGGAGGAAAGGTGGCCGACTAAGCCCTTTTTTCTTGGATGTTCACATTTTGCCGCCAATTTTGGTGCTTTCTCATAGGAAGTTTTAGAATTTTTGCATATTTTGAGATTTCGTGCATTTTTCGTCAATTTTAAGAGGTTTTTATGCTCAAAAATGTTTTTTTTTTTCAGAAATTTACACCTAAAAACTTGGGTTTTCTGAGTTTTTGGCTCGAATTAGCGTCGCAATCAGTCACTTTCGTCGATTGGGTTGAACGAACACCCGCCCGGTTCCTCCTCCATTTAAACACCGCCCATTTTTCCAGGCCACAATCTCCCCGCAATTCGTCACGGATCTCTTACTCAAAGTTCGACGGCGTCTCAGAATCGGCGCCGAAACGTGCCAAAGGTGCTCCGGGAGTCCAGAAGAAGAGCAACATCGTTGAGAAGACGTTCGGCACTGGTGAATCTTGGGCGACTACAACTCTTGCGATTGTCCTCTCCCTCCTCTTCCGCGTGAGATTTCTCTACATTGAGCAGCATTGGTGGGGAGGGTAACTCATACTGTTGCGAATGTCAGGTGAGAGACGTTTGGAGTATTTTGAGCTCGAAATTTTATTAAGTTTTCGAATCAAAGTGCAAGAATTTTGATCCTAAATATCATTGAAATTGGGCCCTCTGTCAATGATCGAAGTACTACCAGCAGCACAGATTGTAAGATTCATCACTCCGGGAGCAGTAAGTAACAAACGTTTCATTGAGAACTATGATAACTATATTATTCATGTTTCAGATCATTGCTGCTTCACTCTCAGTTCACTAGTCGACAACGAGAAAACCGAAACATCGATACAAAAGATTGACCGAATAATTAGTGGATTTTCGATGATGTTTTCAAGCTTGAACATTACCAGAATGTGTGGTTAAGGTATCTGTATACTCAAAACGTCTGCAGATGGCTTTTCGGCTCTGTTTTGGTGGTTGAAAAGCGTATTTTCCCAAAAACACTGTGCTTGTTCATTAGACCCCATTCTCATTTGATGACGTGTACCGGAACTACAAACATTGTGTATGACAAACTCTGTCACTGTATGTTTTCAATCACAGTGTTACCACTATCTAAAAAAACTGTGAAAAATCGACTGCAAAATCTTAAAATGTCATGAAAATTGTGAAAAATTACACAAAAATCGCCAAAAACGGTCCAAAATCATGAAAATTGGAGATTTCAGTTCGCAGCGAGGACGCACGGACCAGTTATGAGTTGAAACAGTGGAGAACAACGAGGAAACTGAACCAAGAGGAGCACCAATTCCTTTTATTTGTTCAGGTCAATTTTTCATTATGTATTGATCTGTAATTTTCTATTCCCGTAGTTCAATACAATTTTCAGATTCCTCGGTCAATCATCTTGCCAGAACACCACATCATCAGCTATTCAGAACACAATGATCGTTTCGGAGATCCTCAAATGTTGAAAAATTCGTTGAAAAATCTAAAACTTGCAAAATTTTACACCGACACTCCGATATCCCGCCTTGCACCTTGTTTAGCAGAGAAGAGCGTGCAAAACAAAGAGACGCAGAGAAAAATTTTGAAGTGTGACGATTTATGGCGACCACTTCATTTTCTTCCATGAATTTCTCGATTTTCCATCGACTTTGGTCAATTTTCAAAGTTTTAGCTCAATTTTATTTGATTTTCAGGCAAAAATAAGCACGAAAATCGTTAGAAAATGGTTTTCATCGACAAAATCGACCGCATAAGTGTAGGATCCACACGACAGACAGTCATCGGTCTTCAAAAGGTTTCTAGAGCCATTTTTGTACTTTTTCCACTGATTTCAATAATTTTCAGCTACGAAAACCGCTTGATGTCAGTGATGAGCGCAATGTTCTGGTTGTCAAAGCGATAAGTGATGCGACGCCAGTGTGAAGTGGTCCGTTTTCATTCAATTTTTGCAAATATAGGCTTAAAAAACACCAATTTGTCGACAGTTTTCAGTTTATTCTTCATCGAATTGTTTGTAGAATAATTCAGAAAACTTCCAGAGCTCCGCCCCTTTTCACCCCCAATTTTTCATTTTTCAGAGCCATCCTAGCTTCCGAGTTTCTGCCAAAACGAGGGATCGACGCTTGACACCAACGGCAAAAAAAGATACCAACGACGCTACCCTCAACACCCAAATCAAGAAGACTTTTCTGGAACTTTCCCTCCAACACTTGGCCTTGAAGATGACCACTTGAAGATGATGTTGGCCGAGTTGTTGCCCGTTTGTCGAGAATAGAATTAAGGTAATGGCTAAAATCCGCTAAATATTATTCTAATATTGGGAAAATTTGTTGAAAATTGGTCTAAGATGGTCCAAAAACAAGCATTTTTGAAACAAAAAAGACAAAAATCTATAAAAATTAAACTCATATCGGCTAAAATCGGCCAGTTTCGGCACGAAACGACCCAAAATGATTTAAAATGAAGTCATCAAATGAATCCCCCCTTATCTTCCGCATGATATTTTTCTACATTGAGCAGCATTGGTAAGGAGGGTGATTCACTTCCCAGAAGGCAAGAAAAAAGTGTTCTGTCTTTCCTAGGGAACTCCGGAAGACGTCAGTAGATTTCTAGAAAATAATAAAACATTCTGGAGCTATTTTTCAGTCAAATACTCCTAAAATTCCCAAAATTTTCACTAAAAAATGCATTATTCCAGAGCCCAATGATGTCGTTCCGCAACTCTGCTCTGATCGTCATCTCTCAACTCGTCCTATCCGACAAACTCAAAGAGATTGTCCTGAAATCCATCTGCGAATTGCTCAACACTAAAATCCGTCCAGACACCGCCGCCGCCTCTCTGAGCATCTTCATGGCCGTTTTTTTGCAGCAAAACACCGAAAATCTGTCGAAAAACACGCAAAAGTTGTTCCGCCCCATGAAAAGACCCTATCTATCGACGTGCTTCTGGAGACCACCGACGACGCTTCGTAGATGACGTCGGAGCAGGCGAACGTCTTCTGGATGCTGAATCTGGAGCAGGCTATGGACAATAACGTAACTGAGATAAAAAGTGAGATGCGAGGGAATCTGAAGGCTGTTGGAATTCGAATCGGGAGGGAATTGGATGAAATATATGAGGAGCTGAGGAAGAAAGACAAGAAGACGTTGAAACGAGTGATTGAGGAGTTTCGCTTCGAAGATTTCTGTCAGATGGCGATGGAATTGTCTAGAGAGGATTCTGGAGCTCCGAAGGATTCAGAAGACAGACCCCGAAATGACCCCAGAAGGCCAGAAAAAGCTTCAGAAGCTTAGAGGATTCTCGAGAGGTTTTCAAGCTTGAACATTACCAGAATGTGTGGTTAAGGTATCTGTATACTCAAAACGTCTGCAGATTTTTTTTCGGCTCTGTTTTGGTGGTTGAAAAGCGTATTTTCCCAAAAACACTGTGCTTGTTCATTAGACCCCATTCTCATTTGATGACGTGTACCGGAACTACAAACATTGTGTACTACACACTCTATCATTGTATGTACTTAATCACAGTGTTCCCAATATCTAAAAAACTTTGAAAAATCGACTGCAAAATCCTAAAATGTCATGAAAATTGTGAAAAATTACACAAAAATCGCCAAAAACGGTCCAAAATCATGAAAATTGGAGATTTCAGTTCACAGCGAGGACGCACGGACCAGTTATGAGTTGAAACAGTGGAAAACAACGACGAAACTGAACCAAGAGGAGCACCAATTTCTTTTATTTGTTCAGGTCAATTTTTCTTTATGTATTTATCTGTAATTTCAAATTCTTATAGTCCAGTACAATTTTCAGACTCCTCGGACAATCATCTTGCCAGAACACCAGATCATCAGCTATTCAGAATATAATAATCGCTTCGGAGATCCTTACATGAGATGAAAAATTTGTTGAAAAATGTAAATCTCGAAAAATTTCACAACGACACTCCGATATCCCGCATTGCGCCTTGTTCAGTTTCTTCATTTTTCTACACAATTTTCTCGATTTTTCATAGATTTTGGTCGAATTTCGAAGTTTTAAACTCATTTTCATTCTATTTTCAGGCAAAAATAAGCATAAAAACTGCTAGGAGATGGATTCAATCGACAAAATCGACCGTAAACATATCGGACTCACACGACAGACAGCCAGCAATCTTCAAGAGGTTTTTAAACCCATTTTCAATAGTTTTTCCACTAATTTCAATGATTTTTAGCTCCAAAACCGCTTGAAGTCAATGATGAGTGCAATTTACTGTTCGTCAAAACAATGCGACGCCAGCGTATTATTGGCATAAAGTGGTCTGTTTTCATTCAATTTTTGCAAATTTGGGCTCAAAGAACACTAATTTTTCACAATTCTTTCCGCCCCCCCCCCTTTTATGAATTTGTCTGCTATTCTCGACAATTTCAGTTCATTTCTCATAGAATCTTCTGTATGTTAGCTCAGAAAGTTTTCATTAGACACAGCGCCGCCCCTTTTCGCTTTCAATTTTCCGTTTTTCAGAGCTATCCCCGGCCTCCGAGATTCTGCCAAAATGAAGGATCGACGATTCATGCAAAACAAGAGTTGCACAAGACCAACTCAAAAAAAATTCCAACGATGCTCCCCTCAACACCCAAATCAAGAAGATTTTTCTGGAACTTTCCCTTCAAAACGCGGCCTTAGAGATGACTACTTGGAAATGATGTTGGTCACGTTTGTTGCCATTTGTCAAGAATGGATCTAAGGTAAGGGCAGAACCTTCTGAAAATCAGCCCAATATTGAGAAAATTCTTTTTCAGAAAAAAAATTAAGCAAAAGTTGACCCTAAAATAGCTTAGAAACGACGAAAACAGAGCATTGACGATTCAGAAGACGTCAGAAAAAATTTTAGAATGTAAATTATAAAAAAAGGATGAAAATTCCTCGAAATTTGTCGAAAAATGGCATAAATCGAGCCATAGTGAGCTAGAAGACGTCAGATTAATTTTGAATCAAAAAATGCCCATTTGGGACAAAAAAAAAAACTATAAATTTAGACTGAGAATAGAGAAAATTGATTCATGTGGACAGTTTTCCGCTTGGAAATTAGATCCCCAGCGTATTTTTCTAGGTTCTTAGTCAATTTTAGGGATTAACCTCCCCCTTCTCTTCCGCATGAGATTTTTCTACATTGAGCAGCATTGGTGGGGAGGGTACTTCATTCTTCCCAGGAGGCAAGACAAGAGTATTTTGTCTTTCCTAGGACTCCGACACTAAAAGATTGGGTTCTTCCTTTTGAATGGCTAAAAAATAGTGAAAAACGGAACATTTTGGCCAAAAATGACCGAGACTGCTCTAGAAGACATGAAAAAGATTCTGAAGGATTCTAGACTGAAAGTGATGAAAAATTATCTAAAAACAGTGATAAAACGACAAAAATCAAGCTAGCTTTGAGTTATTTTTCATCTAATTTGGTCTAACATTAGTCAGAATTTTGCTGAAGTCTTTTGGCGCATTCTGGTCTAATTTGGATCAAAATCGCTCGATTTTGGTTGAATGTGTGATGAATTTTTTCAATTTTTGAATCGGAAAACTTCAGAAGACGTCAGTAGACTTCTAGATGATTATGGAGCATTTTGGAGCTATTTTGCAGTCAAATATTCTCGAAATTCCCTCAATTTTCACTAAAAAGTGCATTTTTCCAGAGCCCAATGAAGT
Organism: Caenorhabditis sinica; assembly: GCA_963932045.1. Taxonomy (NCBI): domain Eukaryota; kingdom Metazoa; phylum Nematoda; class Chromadorea; order Rhabditida; family Rhabditidae; genus Caenorhabditis; species Caenorhabditis sinica. The sequence goes on from OZ009938.1 coordinate 22,824,347, forward strand.
CTTTCCGCTATTCTGCCCTGATTGTCATCACTCGACTCGTCCTAATCGTCAAACTCGAATAAGACGTCCTGAATTCCATCTTCAAATTGCTCATCACCGAAATCCGCCCAGACACCGCTTCTCTGAGCACCCTAATGGTTGTTTTTCAGCAGCAAAACACTGAAAACTCGAGGATTCAGAACCCGATCAGGAGCCCATGAGAAGACCCTAGCTATTGAAGTGCTTCTAGAGACCACCGACGACACTTTGTAGATGACGTCGGAGCAGGCTGTGGATAGTAATGTTATTGAGAAGAAAAATGAGATGCTAGGAAATCTGAAGGTTGTTGAAATTCGATTCGCGAGGGATTTCGTTAAAGTGAAAGAGGAGCCGATGAAAAAGAATAAGAAGACGTTGAAGCGTGTGATTCAGGAGTTTCGTTTTGAATGTTTGGTTCCGATGGCGTTGGAATCGTTTGGAGAGGATTCTGGAGCTCCTTAAAAATTCATGAACCCCCCCCCCCTCTTCCCCCTTGTCACTATGGATGATTTCAATGCTGTTTTCCAGCTTGAACATTACCAGAATGTGTGGTTAGGGTATCTGTATACACAAAACGTCTGCAGATGTCTTTTCGGCTTTGTTTTGGTGGTTGAAAAGCGTATTTTCCCAAAAACACATAGTTGATTAGACCTTATTCTCATTTTATGATGTGTACCAGAAATACAAATATTGTGTATCACACTCTCTGTCACTGTATGTATTTAATCACAATGTTATCACTGTCTGAAAAAACTACGTCGAAAAATGGCATAAATCGCTTTTTATCATTCTGGTTACAGAATATTTTCATTAACTGTAATTTGAAATTCCCTTATATTGAAATTCCCGTAGTTCAGTACAATTTTCAGATTCCTCGGTCAATCATCTTGCCAGAACACAAGATCATCAGCTATTCTGAACACAATAATAGTTTCGGAGATGCTCAAATACGCTGAAAAATTCGTAAAACTTGCAAAATTTTACAACGACACTCCGATATCCCGCCTTGCGTCTTGTTTAGTATTCGGAAAAGAGCGTGCAAAACTGAGAGACGCAGAGAAGAAATTAAAGGCGCAGGTGTCGATTTACGGCGACTGCCTCATTTTTTTCCACGATTTTGTTGATTTTTCATTGATTTTGGTCAATTTTCGAAGTTTTTAGCTCAATTTCATTATATTTTTAGGCAACAATGAAGAGCCAAATCGCTAGAGAGATGAATTTCATTGACAAAATCGACCGGAAACATGTCGGGCCCACACGAGAGACAGTCAGCAATCTTCAAAAAGTTTCTAGACCAATTTTTGTGGTTCTTCCACTGATTTCGATCGTTTTCAGATCCGAAAACCGCTTGATGTCAGTGATGAGCGCAATTTCCTGTTCGTCAAAGCAATGGAAAGTGGTAAAGTGGTACGTTTTCATTCAATTTTTGTAAATTTAGGCTCAGAAAGCACCTATTTTTCAACAGTGTTAGCTCATTTTTCATCGAAATTTCAGTAGTTCGATTCAGAAAGCTTCCATCCGACAGAGCTCCGCCCCTTTTCACCCCCAATTTTTCATTATTCAGAGCCATCCTAGCTTGAAACGAGGGATCGGCCATTGACATCAACAACGAAAAAAGATACCAACGACGCTACCCTCAACACCCAAATTAAGAAGACTTTTCTGGAATTTTCCCTCCAACACTTGGCCTTGAAGATGACCACTTGAAGACGATGTTGGCCGAGTTGTTGCCCGTTTGTCGAGAATAGAATTACGGTAATGCAGGTTATGAAAAATAACGTTATTGAGAAGAAAATAAGATGCAAGGGAATCTGAATGTTGTTGGAATTCAATTCGCGAGGGAATTCGATAAAGTGTATAATGAGTTGCTGAAGAAGGATGAAAAGACGTTGAAGCGTGTGATTCAATAGTTCCATCTTGGAGTTTTCATTCAGATGGCGTTGGAATCGTCTGGAGAAGGTAAATCGTGGCCCCAAGAACGCCGATTTTACATTAAAAATCCAATTTTCCAGGACATCCCCAGCCATCTGAAGTCGGCTAAGAACATCCAGAAGATCATCAAATCCATGAAGATCGCTGCGAAGTATGCCGAAAGTGACTTTGAGGGTGCCAGAATCGTTGAGAATCAATTGTTTGGGAGGAAAAGTTCCGGAAACTGGACAAAACGTTAATCAACACATTGGTGGAGGTGTCAAATTTGACCAATTTTTGATTGATTTTTATCGGAGGTGCGGAAAATAGTAGAAAAATAGCGGAAAAAAACTGAAAAATTATAGAAAAATCAGCCAAATTAGAGCAAAAATGACAAATAGACAATTTTGACCAAAAAGGATGAAAAATATCAGTTTATGAGGTGCATCTTCGAGATGTATTTACGAACTTTACTCTGTAGGATTGTCTTCCTCCCCTCCCCTCCTCCTCCGCATGAGATTTTCGTACATTGAGCAGCATTGGTGGGGAGGGTGACTCATTCTTCCCAGGAGGCGAGTAGAGAGTATTCTGTGTTTTCTAGGACTCAGACACAAGAAGTTAGGATCCTTCCTTTTTCTAGGACTTCATCTTCAGTCAGCATAGTGACTTTCTCATTTGGAGACTAATTGCGCTTCTCACGTTGCCGTGTACCGCAGACTGCCTTCCTACAAGAATTTTTTTGACTACATAGAGAATTCAATATCGTGACTCATTTTTAGAACATAGCAAAGTGTTCTCATTGTTGCTGGGCATTGCAGAAGATTGATAAAACACTCAAAAAACTTTAAAATTGTTTATTTTTTGAAAGCGATAGTAAAGCACGTAATCAAAAACAATTAGTTTAAATTGGCGCTCAAGCCGATTCTCCGTGGAGCGCGCTTCCATTTTTTTGAGAAAAACGTATACCCGGCGAGCCCATGGTTGCGAAATCAATTTTTTCATTATTTCGAGCTTGAAATTGAATAAAATTTGTAAAATTGACTGAAATTAGCCCGAAATAACTCATGAATTACTCAAAAATGACAAAACTCGACGAAAAAGCATAATAAATTTTTCACATTTTTCCAGGCCACCATCTCCCCGCAATTCGTCATGGATTTCCTACTCAAAGTTCAACGGCGTCTCCGAATCGGCGCCGAGACGTGCCCAAGATGCTCCAGGAGTCCAAAAGAAGAGCAACATCGTTGAGAAGACGTTCGGCACTGGTGAATTGTGGGACAACTACAATTCTTGCGCCGGTATTTTTCTGGATTTTCTGAATTCACGTCACGTGGTTTCGTCGAGTGATGAGACGTTGGCGACAGTTTTCGGCATTGTGCAGCAGTGAGTTTTTAGGCAAAAATGAGCAAGAATTTGTCAGAAATTTTCGGAATGATTCTGAACGAATTTAGCCCAAGAATCTTAATAATTGACCGAAAATGGCCCAAAATATTGTCTACTGACAACGAAAATTGAACCGAAATTATCATTTTCAAGGGTTGTCCTCCCCCTCTTCTCTCTTGCGCATGAGATATTTATACATTGAGCAGCATTGGGGGGGGGGAAAGGGTGACTCATACTGTAGCGAGTAGCAGGCACTTCGTAGGATAATTCAAATTCAAGCTCAAATAACCTTAAAATTCCAGTTTTTCAGGGAAACAATCGACCAAGCATAAACAATTAAGAATAAACAAGAATAAAACTCAAGCGTTGACGGTGGATGGAGAGACAAATTCTGCAGGTAAATGGGGCAGAAGAGCAAATTCGAAACATTTTAAACCAAAAATCGTGAAAATTGAGCGAAAATAGGCAAAGAATTATGAGAAACCTCTCCCCCTCGTCACTATCGATGATTTCGATAATGTTTTCAAGCTTGAACATTACCAGAATGTGTGGTTAAGGTATCTGTATACTCAAAACGTCTGCAGATGTCTTTTCGGCTCTGTTTTGGTGGTTGAAAAGCGTATTTTCCCAAAAACACATGTTTATTAGACGCCATTCTCATTTGATGACGTGTACCGGAACTATAAACATTGTATATTGCACACTCTGTCATTGTATGTATTTAAACACAATGTTATCACTGTCTAAAAAAACTACTCGCTTTTTACCATTCTGGTTTCAGAAATGTTGCTCCTCTGCTCGTGTTCGTTCTTTATTTCAATTCTAATTTTTTGTTGGACTAAAAATTCTCGAACTGAAATTCATTAAAACGCTGATGGAGTCAATAATAACAAGGAAACTAAACCAAGAGTAGCTCCATTGTCGTTTCTTGTTGAGTTCAATTTCTTCTTCATGTATTTATCTGTAAATTTAAATTCCCGTAGTCCAGCACAATTTCCAGACTCATCGCTTAAGCTTCTCTCTAGAGCACCAGATCATCTGCTATTCAAAACAGAATAATCGCTTCGGAGATCCTCAAAATAGCTGAAAAATTTGTTGAAAAATCAACAATTTGCAAAATTTTACAACGACACTCCGATATCCCGCCTTGCGCCTTGTTTAGTATTCGGAAAAGAGCGTGCAAAACTGAGAGACGCAGAGAAGAAATTAAAGGCGCAGGTGTCGATTTACGGCGACTGCCTCATTTTTTTCCACGATTTTCTTGATTTTTCATTGATTTTTGTCAATTTTCAAAGTTTTTAGCTCAATTTCAGTATATTTTTAGGCAAAAATGAAGAGGCAAATCGCTAGAAGATGGATTTCATTGACAAAATCGACCGGAAACATGTCGGACCCACACGAGAGACAGTCAGCAATCTTCACGAGGTTTCTAGACCCATTTTTTGTGGTTTTTCCACTGATTTCAATAATTTTCAGTTCCGAAAACCGCTTGCTGTCAGTGATGTGCCCAATTTTTTGTTTGTCAAAGCAAAAAGTGATACGACACCAGTGAATTATAGGCGTGAAGTGGTCTGTTTTCTTTCAAGTTTTGCAAATTTGGGTTCAAAAAACACCTATTCATTCACAACTTTTTTCGACTGTTTTCAATGAAATTTTCGGTAGTGTAATTCAGAAAACTCCCATTAGACAGAGCTCCGCCCCTTTTCAGCCCTAATTTTTCATTTTTCAGAGCCATCCTAGCTTCCGATTTTGTGCCAAAACGAGGGATCGACGATTGACACCAACAACAAAAAAAGATACCAACGACGCTACCCTCAACACCCAAATCAAGAAGATTTTTCTGGAACTTTCCCTCCAACACTTGGCCTTGAAGATGACCACTTGAAGACGATGTTGGCCGAGTTGTTGCCCGTTTGTCGAGAATAGAATTACGGTAATGGCTAAAATCCGCTAAAAATTATTCGAATATTGGAAAATTTTGCTGAAAATTGGTCTAAGATGGTCCAAAAACGAGCATTTTTGAACAAAAAAAGACAAAAATCTATAAAAATTAAACTGATATCGGCTAAAATCGGCCAGTTTTGGCACGAAACGACCCAAAATGTACTAAAATAAAGTCATCAAATGAATCCCCTCCCCCCCCCCCCCCCCCTTATCTTCCGCATGATATTTTTCTACATTGAGCAGCATTGGTGGGGAGGGTGACTCATTCTTCCCAGAAGGCAAGAAATAAGTATTCTGTCTTTCCTAGGGAACTCCGGAAGACGTCAGTAGATTTCTAGAGAAGAATAAACCATTCTGGAGCTATTTTGCAGTCAAATACTCCTAAAATTCCCAAAATTGTAACTAAAAAATGCATTATTCCAGAGCCCAATGATGTCGTTCCGCAACTCTGCTCTGATCGTCATCTTTCAACTCGTCCTATACGACAAACTCAAAGAAGATGTCCTGAATTCCATCTGCACATTGTTCATCACTAAGACCCACCCAGACACCGCCACCGCCTCTCTGAGCAGCTTCATGTTCGATTTTCAACAGCAAATCACTGAAAATTTGAAGATTGAGAACTCGATCAGGAACCCATGAGAATTTCGTAGCCATCGACGTGCTTTTGGAGATCACCGACAACTCTTTGCAAATGATGTCGGAGCAGGCGAATGTCTTCTTGACACTGACTCTGGAGCAGGTTATGAAAAATAACGTTATTGAGAAGAAAATAAGATGCAAGGGAATCTGAATGTTGTTGGAATTCAATTCGCGAGGGAATTCGATAAAGTGTATAATGAGTTGCTGAAGAAGGATGAAAAGACGTTGAAGCGTGTGATTCAATAGTTCCATCTTGGAGTTTTCATTCAGATGGCGTTGGAATCGTCTGGAGAAGGTAAATCGTGGCCCCAAGAACGACGATTTTACATTAAAAATCCAATTTTCCAGGACATCCCCAGCCATCTGAAGTCGGCTATGAACATCCAGAAGATCATCAAATCCATGAAGATCGCTGCGAAGTATGCCGAAAGTGACTTTAAGGGTGCCAGAATCGTTGAGAATCAATCGTTTGGGAGGAAGAGTTCCGGAAACTGGACAAAACGTTAATCAACACATTGGTGGAGGTGTCAAATTTGACCAATTTCTGATCGATTTCTGGTGCGGAAAATAGTAGAAAAATAGCGGAAAAAAACTGAAAAATTATAGAAAAATCAGCCAAATTAGAGCAAAAATGACAAATAGACAATTTTGACCAAAAAGGATGAAAAATATCAGTTTATGAGGTGCATCTTCGAGAAGTATTTACGAACTTTACTCTGTAGGATTGTCTTCCTCCCCTCCCCTCCTCCTCCGCATGAGATTTTCGTACATTGAGCAGCATTGGTGGGGAGGGTGACTCATTCTTCCCAGGAGGCGAGTAGAGAGTATTCTGTGTTTTCTAGGACTCAGACACAAGAAGTTAAGATCCTTCCTTTTTCTAGGACTTCATCTTCAGTCAGCATAGTGATTTTCTCATTTGGAAACTAATTGCGCTTCACACGTTGCCGTGTACCGCAGACCGCCCTCCTACAAGAATTTTTTTGACTACATAGAGAATTCAATATCGTGACTCATTTTTAGAACATAGCAAAGTGTTCTCATTGTTGCTGGGTATTGCAGAAGATTGATAAAACACTCAAAAAACTTTCAAAAACTTTCAAATAATTTTCTATTCCCGTACTCCAGTACAATTTTCAGACTCTTCGATCAATCATCTTGCCAGAACACCAGATCATCAGGTATTCAGAACTCAACAATCGCTTCGGAGATCCTCAAAAAAGCTGCAAAATTTGTTGAAAAATCTAAAAACTTGCGAAATTTCACAACGACACTCCGATATCCCGCTTTGCGCCTTGTTTAGTACATGGCGACCGCTTCATTTTTTTCCACGAATTGTTCGATTTTTCATCGATTTTGGTCAGTTTTCAATGTTTTAAGCTTAATTTTATTCTATTTGCAAGCAAAAATAAGCAAAAAAAATCATTAGAACATGGATTTCAACGACAAAATGGACCGAGAACATGTCGAACCTACGCGAGAGACAGTCAGCAATGTTCAAGAGGTTTCTAGACCCATTTTCTGTAGTTTTTTCACTGATTTTGACTATTTTCAGCTCCTAAAACCGCTTGATGTCAATGATGAGCGCAGTTTTCTGTTTGTCAAAGCAATAAAAAGTGATGCGGCGCCAGTGTGAAGTGGTACATTTTCTTTCAATTTTTGCAAATTTAGGCTCAAAAACACCAATTTTTTCGACAGTTCCAGCTCTTTTTTCATCGAATTTTTTGTATTTCGATTCAGAAAACTGCCGTAAGACAGAACGCCGCCCCTTTTCACCCCCCAATGTTCCATTTTTCAGAGCTATTCCCCGGCCTCCGAGATTCTGCCAAAACGAGTGATCGACGATTCAGGCAAAACAAAAGTTGCACACGACCTACTCGAAAAAGCCGCCAACGACGCTTCCGTCAACACCCGAATCGAGAAGATCTTTCTGGAACTTTCCCTTTAACACTTGGCTTTAGAGTTAACTGCTGGGCGATGTTGTTGGCCAAGTTATTGACGGTTGTCAAAAATGGAATTGAGGTAATGACGGTTTATAAAATCAAAAAAACAAAAAATTGTGTTTTTGGACGTAGGATTCGGGAAGTCTTTATGAGCTTTACTCCGTAGGATTGTCATCCTCTTCCTCTTCCGCATGATATTTTTCTACTTTGAGCAGCATTGGTGGGGAGGGTGACTCATTCTTCCCAGGAGGTAAGAAAAGAGAATTTTGTTTTTTTCTAAGACTCCGACACTAAAAGATCCTTCCTTTTTCGATTTTCGGACAATTTTATACTAAAAATTGCTTTGAATTGCTCGAAAATAGTGAAAAAACGGAGCATATTGACCAAACATGACCGAGACCACTCTAGAAGATTTCAAAAAGATTCAGACGTATTCAAAACCAAAAAAATAAGAAAATTACTTGAAAATAATAAGAAAAGAACATAAATCGAGCTTGCTTTAAGTTATTTTTCATTTAGTTTGGTCGTCAGAATTGTTCTAATGTCTTTTAACGCATTCTGCTCTAATCTGGGTCGAAATCGCTCGATTTTGCATCAAATTTTGTATCAATTTTTACAATTCTTGATCCGGAAGACGTCAGTCGATTTCGACGTAACTATGGAGCATTCTGGAGCTATTTTTTAGTCAAACATTCCCGAAATTAACGAAATTTTTACTAAAAAGTGCATTTTTCCAGAGACCAATGAAGTCGTTCCGCTCCTTTGCCCTGATTGTCATCTCTCAATTCCCCATAACCGAGAAGGCCCTAGCCATTAACGTGCTACTGGAGACCACCGATGACACTTCGTAGATAAAGTCGGAGTAGGCTATGGAAATAACGTTGATAAAAAGAAAAATAAGATAAGAAGTTGCTGAAATTCGATTCGCGAGGGAATTCGATAAAGTGTATAATGAGTTGCTGAAGACGAATAAAAAGACGTTGAAGCGTGTGATTGAGGAGTTCCGTCTTGGAGTTTTCATTCAGATGGCGTTGGAATCGTCTGGAGAAGGTAAATCTTGACCCCAATAACGACGATTTTACCCTAAAAATCCAATTTTCCAGAACATCCCCAGCCATCTGAAGTCGGCTAAGAGCATCCAGAAGATCATCAAATCCATGAAGATTGCTGCGAAGTAATCCGAAAGTGACTTTAAGGGTGCGAGAATCGTTGAGAATCAATTATTTTGGAGGAAGAGTTCCGGAAACTGGACAAAACGTTAATCAACACATTGGTGGAGGTGTCAAATTTGACCAATTTCTGATCGATTTTTATCGGAGGTGCGGAAAATAGTAGAAAAATAGCGGAAAAAACTGAAAAATTATAGAAAAATCAGCCAAATTAGAGCAAAAATGACAAATAGACAATTTTGACCAAAAAGGATGAAAAATATCAGTTTATGAGGTGCATCTTCGAGATGTATTTACGAACTTTACTCTGTAGGATTGTCCTCCTCCCCTCCCCTCCTCCTCCGCATGAGATTTTTGTACATTGAGCAGCATTGGTGGGGAGGGTGACTCATTCTTCCCAGGAGGCGAGTAGAGAGTATTCTGTGTTTTCTAGGACTCAGACACAAGAAGTTAGGATCCTTCCTTTTTCTAGGACTTCATCTTCAGTCAGCATAGTGATTTTCTCATTTGGAAACTAATTGCGCTTCACACGTTGCCGTGTACCGCAGACCGCCTTCCTACAAGAATTTTTTTGACTACATAGAGAATTCAATATCGTGACTCATTTTTATAACATAGCAAAGTGTTCTCATTGTTGCTGGGCATTGCAGAAGATTGATAAAACACTCAAAAAACTTTCAAATTGTTCAATTTCTTTGGAAGCGATGATAAAACACGTAATCAAAAACATTTAGTTGAAATTGGCGCCCAAGCCAATTCTCCGTGGAGCGCGCTTCCACTTCCTTAAGAAAAGCGTATACTCGGCAAGCACATGGTTGCGAAATCAATTTTCTCATTGTTTGCTGATTTCGAGCTGGAAATGAGATAAAATTTGTAAAATTGATTGAAATTAGCCTGAAATAACTCACGAATTAGCCTGAAATAACTCACGAACTCGACAGAAAAGCATCATAAATTTTTCACATTTTTCCAGGCCACCATCTCCCCACAATTCGCTACGGATGTCTTACTCACAGTTCAACGGCGTCTCAGAATTGGCGCCGAAACGTGCCAAAGATGCTCTAGGAGTCCCGAAGAACATCAACTTCGTTGAGGAGACGTTCGGTACTGTGAGTCGTGGGACGACTACAATTCTTGCGTCTTTTTTGTTCTGGATCTTCTGAATGCACGTCACGTGGTTCCGTCGAGTGATATGATGTTGGCGACAGTTTTCGGCATTGTGCAGCAGTGAGTTTTTATGCGAAAAAAGCCCAATTGACCCAAAAATCGAGAGAATTGAGCAAAACATGAGCCAGAAAGGGTCAGGAAACGTGGGAATGATTCTGAAGGATTTTAGCCCAAGAATATTGGAGTTTACCACTAAAAATAGTACAATTTTTTTTAATTACTTGAAAATGTGAACGTTTAAAATTCTTTAGTACCTGATGACCATATCGGCGGGACCCTGGGTTTGCTAAACAAGCTTCATTGAAGCATTATTTTTAGTTTAAATCTATAAATAAGAGATTTCCTTTTTTTAGAGCCTAAATTTACAAAAAATGAAGCAGTTTGAGCTGAATTGATCGTGTTTCAGTGTTCACCCCAATTGATTTGAACTGCGCACTAATTTAGATTTTCGAAAAAAATTTGTTTTTTCTAGGAATTGGAGCTAAATGATATTCGGATTGTTAAAACAGTTGATTTTGAACAATTAGAACAAATAAAATCAGATTTCCATCAAAAATTTACGGAGTAGTCATCGCACTTTGGTGAAAATTTAGACAAATTTTTTAGTACTTGATGACATCGGCGGAACCCTGGGTTTGCTAAATATGTTATTCTGAAAAATTATTATTAACTAAAATCTATGAATAAGAGATTTCCTTTCTTTATACCTAAATTTACAAAAATTGAAGCAGTTTGAGCTGAATTGATCGTGTTTCAGTGTTCACCCCAGTTGATTTGAACTGCGCACTAATTTAGATTTTCGAAAAAAATTTGTTTTTTCTAGGAATTGGAGCTAAATGATATTCGGATTGTTAAAACAGTTGATTTTGAACAATTAGAACAAATAAAATCAGATTTCCATCAAAAATTTACGGAGTAGTCATCGCACTTTGGTGAAAATTTAGACAAATTTTTTAGTACTTGATGACATCGGCGGAACCCTGGGTTTGCTAAATATGTTATTCTGAAAAATTATTATTAACTAAAATCTATGAATAAGAGATTTCCTTTCTTTATACCTAAATTTACAAAAATTGAAGCAGTTTGAGCTGAATTGATCGTGTTTCAGTGTTCACCCCAGTTGATTTGAACTGCGCACTAATTTAGATTTTCGAAAAAAATATTTTACCTAGGAATTCGAGCTAAATGATGTTTGGATTGTTAAAACAGTTGATTTTGAACAATTAGAACAAATAAAATCAGATTTCCATCGAAAAATTACGGAGTAGTCATCGCATTTTGGTGAAAATTTAGACAAATTTTTTAGTACTTGATGACATCAGCGGAATTCTGGCTTCGCTAAATATGCTATTTTGAAGAATTATTCCTAATTAAAAACCATAAATAAAAGATTTCCTTTTTTTAGAACCCATCCACGGACCATTCGGTTTCCAGATCATTTGGAAACAAGCAATTTGGCTGCTACTTTCTGATTGAGTCTTCTCTGATGTCATACCCCCTCCCCTCGTCACTATCGATGATTTCCATGATGTTTTCAAGCTTGAACATTACCAGAATGTGTGGTTAAGGTATCTGTATACTCAAAACGTCTGCAGATGTCTTTTCGGCTCTGTTTTGGTGGTTGAAAAGCGTGTTTTCCCAAAAACTCATAGTTCATTAGATCCCATTCTCATTTGATGACGTGTAGCAGAACTACAAAAATTGTGAATTACACACTCTGTCATTGTACAGTGCGGTCAATATCGATAGGACCACCCCCGAATTGGGGTGTCCTGAGAAAACGAAATGAGATATTGAAAATCTGTAAACGCCATTCGATTCAAAAACCAAAAATACCCTGGGAGCCAGATTTTCATGTCTCTACTATTTTCCATGACCCCGTACTAAGAAATGGTCTACATGCAACCGGTCAATATCGATAGGACCACCTGGGAATTTCGGTATTTTAGTGATAATTTCGGTCTAATTTTTGAACCTAATTGCTTTCTATCTTGTTTTTCCGTCTTTTCTCGGCGTTTTCTGAACATCTCGACACGAATTTCCAATCATCTACCAACATTCGAAACTTTTTGTATTTTCGTGGATCTGAGTTTTGGAGAATCCCAATTTTAAGTGGATGAGGACAGTCTTGGTGACGGAAAACTGACTGGACGTAGCAGAAATATCATCCTAATCTGTTTTGGTGGTTGAAAAACGTATTTTCCCAAAAACACATGTTCATTAGACGCCATTCTCATTTGATGAAGAGTAGCAGAACTACAAACATTGTGAATTACACACCCTGTCATTGTGTGTTCTTAATCACAATGTTATCACTGTTTAAAAAACTACTCGTTTTTATCATTCTGGTTACAGAAATGTTGCTTTTCATCTCAGGTTTGTTTTTTATCTCAATTTTAATCTTTTTGAACTACAAATTATTAAACTAAAAATCATGAAAATCTTGATTTCAGAGCCCAGAAATCACAAAAATTAAGCGAAAATTCATGAAAAATTTGATTGATTAAGACTGGAAAAGATAAAAAAACATGAACTTTGGCTCACTGATGATAGTTTTCGATGCGAAATTGTGGAAATTGTTTAATTTTAATTAAAAGTGTCACAAATCATGATTTCTGACCCGGCAATAATGAGAGCTGATCAAATTTAGACAGAAAATGGTCCCAAAGTCCCATTTTCTGGTTAAAAATATAATAAAAATAGTCTAATTTTCACTGAAAATTATCTATAACACATCTAAAGATGTCCAATAGCTTTTGAATTTTGACCCTTAAACTGTAAAAAAATTTGCACCTGGCCCAATGCTTTTCTTTTTCAAGTTTACTCTTTTTGAGAGAAAATCTCTGAAAATTCTCGAAAGTTTGCAACGTTTGAAAAACGACTATAGAAACTAGATTATCTGTATTGTAGTCATTTCAGAACTTTCATTAGAGGTGATTTTCCATCATTTTTCACTTTTTATAAAAACAGTCCAAAATCATCGAAAAATTACTTTCCCTTTGTGTCTGCGCCCCCTCAATCTGCACGGTCTCTTACCACCAACAGTTTTGTCGGAGAATATATTTATTCAGAGATCAAAAACGTACAAAAAAGAGTGGGACGATGACTAACAAAATAAATTAAAATTGAGTTGTTGTGACGATACCTTAAGTGGAAGATGTCCAGGTTCCGGTTGGTGTTCCAAACGGATTGGGGCAGTGCTTGATATCCTCGGTATCTTCATCTGAAAATTTTTTAATTTTCAAGAAAATCAAAGGTTACTGTTATTCACCAACTCCTCTAATAACAGAATTGTTGTCCTAGGCAAAGAATTCCACTCGAAATTCAACTATTTAAAAAAAATCGTTTGGAGATCAGAATCCTTTTTTCTTTAGAGAGATAAGAATCCTGGGATGAGTCGAATCTGAAACACTTTTTTAGTACATATAAAAAAAGTTCATCTGTGCCCACTTACCCTCTGCAATTTAATGAAAATTCGAAGAAAATGAGAAGTTGGAAAAAATAGGAAGCTTTTTTATTGTCGACCACACTCACAGTCGGCGGTCTTGGGAAGCAGAATGGGGCAAGTTGAAACGAAAACCGAGGGAAGAGCTACTGAAGAGACACAGAGTAGAAGAAGAAAAAAATCAGAAAAAATCTAGTGCACAGACGATGAGGAAATGAAAAAGCAAGGAGTGAAAGAGGCAAAGAGAAAAGCATCGGAGCACCAAATGTCTGATCGCGCTGGTGGACCCAAACAAATGGGGGGGGGGGTCTTCTATCTTCTTGTTTCTTCTTCTCCCAGACAACTGACCGGTTATCGATCTTCCCCCGTTGAAAACGACGCTGTCTTTTCTCTTTTCTCTCACTTGTTGTGCGTCTTTCCATCTTTCCATCGAATCAACTAAGACACTCAAACTCACGACAATGAACAAAAAATACACAAGAAAGAAAGTGCGCTCCACCGAACAGTCTACAATTTTTCTTATCTCAGAACCTCGGAATCTCAAAACCTTAGATTCTCAAAATCCTTGAAGCTCTAAATCTCTGAACTTTCAAATCTCTGTGATTAAGAAACTCGGGATGTCAAAAAAATTGAAATCTAAGAATTCCCATCAAAAACAGAAAACAGGGTTTGTTGCTACAGCTTTATTGCATAAGAGTTTCAACAAAAAAAAAAGAAAAAAAGAAAAAAGGGAAACGAAAAGAATTAAAATCATCCATTCATAGACTTCTTGTTCCGTCTCGACCGCTTCGTTTTGCGTTCAGGCTCTGTTTTCATTGCCTAAAAAAACCATATTCAAGACTTCAATTACATTTTTTTTTACTAACCTCCTGTGCGTTGCGCAAAAGCGCCAAAATTCGAGCATTTTTCGCTTCATCGACTTCTTCTTCAGGTATCTGCCACTCTGGGTCATGTTTCACTGGTACAGCTTCTCTTCGTTGATGTCTGTCAGTCAAGTCTTGCTAAAAGTGAAGAATTTTGAATATCATTATAAATCCCCCCCCTCCCATTTCAATAAGTTGAAAAATTTTAGAATATCAGTCTCCAAAAAATGCAGATTTTCAAAATCTCTGAGTCTTAGAATTAGAGAATTTCAAAATTTGAGATCTTAAGATTTAGATTATCTCAGAATTGAAGAAGCTCCGAATTTCAAATTACCATCCTTCACTCACCATTGCGTTTCCATGTCCATTCCCCATAAAGTCATTTGGCACTGCTGCGGGTCTTGAATTCTCTGGCACTGTCGGCTGAACACCATTTTCGATCCTTGGTCGTTTGGCCATTGGAGGTCTAGTGGAAGGGACTTCGGTCTGTAATGTATTTGTCGATTATCGATAGGGACCACAATGACTGATATTTTAAAAATAGTTTTGGCGGGAGTTCAAAACTAGCCTTATTGACAAGATGCCCACGTTAATTACATTGAGCCTGTTTTCTCAACTAGACAGTCCCCCCCCCCCCCCCCCCCTCTGTGCGAGGTTCACTCAAAACCGATAAAACCTAGAAAAACATACTCACCTTTCTCTTGATAATCAGGCGACCCTGTGAGTCGTAGCAAGAAGCAAAGTTAGGATCTTGGGCAGCTCTTTGATGAACGGCCAGCATTGAATCTTGAAGATTCATCGGACCCATTACAGGAGGAACCATGTGATGTCGAGCGGCCGCAGGAGTCCTTTTAACCGGCTGAGAATCTTTGGCAAAGACTACAGCTGCGTAATCTTGGTCAGATGCGGACGGCATAGCATAACTGCTTCCTCCTTGGCGACTAGTGCCTGGACGATTTCCGGAAGGACCCCCTTGTGCCATCTGATGCATCTTAGTTAAAGGGTTGGCTGACTCGGGATATTGCATTTGTCGAGGAATTTGAGGGTTCACAGGACCCATCACAGAATTGCCTTGTGGTGCCCAAGAACTCCTGGCTATTGGAAAGGCTGCCAAGGCAGCTTGTACTGCGGAGTTCCCAGCTGATCTTGAGCTGTTCGATTCCGGTTGAGGACCATGAACTCCAAAGCTGGGCACGTTACCATAGAGGCTTCCTTGCGGGATTCTGAAGGCCGGATCCTGTCCTGGGTGGCCCTTTCGCATCACTGCAGGCATGTAAGCAAGTCCCTTCAATAGTTCCTGTTGAACATTAGGTTCCTGAGCCGACTCTACTTTTACAGTGTGATCCAAATTGTTACCTTGACCGGCGCTCACATCCCTCATTGGCTGGGTCTGCAGGGGTCTTCCGAATTCTTCTTCCACAAAATCATATTCCAAATGCGGTTCCACTTTGACTTGTTTCAAAACGATCCCGGGAATGAGGGGTCCAGAAGGTCCAGCAGCGTTGTTGCGTCCCGAATCGGCAACATAGTTGTTGGCAGAGGTTTGAGGGGGGCGTGGCACTTTGGGAAGATTCGAGTTTTGAGAATTGTGAGGTCTCCCAGAATCAGCATTGAAACGAGGGGTGTCCTGCTCCGTGGGGAATATAGCTGGGACATCTCCAAAGGTGGGCACGTTACCATAGAAGCTCCCTTGAGAAGGGATTCTGAAAGCCGGATCCTGTCCCAGGTTTGCCTCTCGCTTCACTGAAGGCATGTGAGCAACTGGCTTCGATTGTTGCTGTTGAGCATTAGGTTCCCGAACCAACTCTACTTTCACAGTGCAATCCAAATTGTTCCCCTGTCCGGTGCTCACATCCCTGATTGGCGGGGGGTACAGTGGTGGAGTATTCACTTCCGAAATCTGTTCCACTTTGACTTGTTTCAAAATAATCCCGGGAATGAGGGGTCCAGAGGGTCCAGAGGGTCCTGCAGCGTTGTTGCGTTCCAAATGGGCAACAGAGTCCATGTTGCCAGCGTTTTGAGGAAGACGAGGCACCTTGGGAAGTTGCGAGGTCTGAGAAACCGGGGCTTTGGCAACAACAGCTTTAGTTGCCCCAGGAGCCAACCAACCAATGGTTCCAGAGGGTCCAGCACCGTTGTTGCGTTCCAAATCGGCAACAGAGTTCTTGTTGGCAGAGGTTTGAGGGGAACGGGGCACTTTGGGAAGATTCCAGTTCTGAGAATTCTGAGGTTTCCCAGAATTGGCATCAGAACGATGGATGTCCTGCTTTGTGGTGGACTTAGCCGAGGCTTTGGCAACATCAGCCTTGGTTGCAGCAGGAGCCATTTTGATGATCGTTCCAGATGGTCCAGCACCGTTTCTGCGTTCCAAATTGGCCACAGAGTCCTTGTTGCCTGATTGTTGAGGAGGACACGGCACTTTGGGAAGATTCCAATTCTGAGAATTCTGAGGGTTCCCAGAATTAGCAATGGAACGATGAGTGGCCTGCTCCGTAGGCGCGATAGCTGGGATATTGGCAGCAGCAGCTGTAGTTGCACCAGGAGCCAACCTACTGACGGTTCGAGAGGGTCCAGCAGCGTTGTTGGGGTCCAATGTGACAACAGAGTCCGTGTTGCCAAACTTAAGAGGGAGACTCGGCGCTTCGGAAAGTTTCGAGTTCTGAGGTTTTCCAGAATTGGCATCGGAACGATGGGTGTCCTCCTTTGTGGCGAATGAAGCGGGGACATTGGCAACAGCAGCCTTGGTTGCCCCAGGAGCCAACCTACTGACGGTTCCAGAAGGTCCAGCAGCTTTGTTGCGATCCGCATCGGCCACAGTGTCCTTGTTGGCAGGAGGTTGAGGGGGACGTGGCACCTTGGGAAGATTCCAGTTCTGAGAACTCTGAGGTCTCTCAGAATTAGCGTCGGAACGATGGGTGACTTGCTCCGTGGGAGATTTAGCAGGTGCATTTTGAACAGCAACTTCAGTTGCACCTGGAGTCGTTCCGGAAATGAGGGGTCCAGAAGGTCCAGCAGCTCTGGTGCGTTCCAAAGTGACAACAGTGTCCTTGCCAGAAGGTTGAGGGGGACGCGGCACCTTGGGAAGTTTCGAGGTCGGCGAATTTGGACGTTTCCCAGACTTGGCATCGGGACGATGGGTAGCCTGCTTCCTGGGGGATTTAGCAGGTGCATTTTGAACAGCAACTTCGGTTGCACCTGGAGCCGTTCCGGAAATGAGGGGTCCAGAAGGTCCAGCAGCTCTGGTGCGTTCCAAAGTGACTATAGTGTCCATGCCAGAAGGTTGAGGGGGACGCGGCACCTTGGGAAGTTTCGAGGTCGGCGAATTTGGATGTTTCCCAGACTTGGCATCGGGACGATGGGTGGCCTGCTCCGTGGGGGAGATGGCTGGGGCTCTGGCAACAACAGCTTCAGATGCACCCATCTTAGCCAGCGCAGAGTCAGCTACAGTCTTGATAGCAGCTGCTGCAGATGTCACTGAAAAAAATAGTCTGATAATTCGGGTTTCCTAAAAAAAATGCTTACAATTTTCCTTTAGGAGACTATCCATGTTAGGCGCAGCTGTATACGGGCATCCCAGGGAATGCATAAGAGCTGTAATTTCTTTGAAGTGGTCTGGAGTAAGGGGAGTGACGAGAAGGATCATCGGAGTCATCGACATCTGAAAGTTGAAAAGGTTAGATTAATTCGATGGCATATGCAATGAAAACAGGGAAAAGCAAGGAAAAACAATAGATTAGCAACGAAAATGTCCTTAAAATCGATAAACGGGGTCTGGGAGAATGGAATGGTTGGTTAGAATGGAATGGTCGCAGTGGATGGAGGGCGCGCTCACATATCATTGATTTTTCCAAAAACGTTCTATGTTTTCCTCTGGGAAACCAGGGGAACCTTCTAGAAAACTAAAGAAAAACCAAGTGGCAGTGTATTGCTGTCAAAAAAATCCATAGTGCAAGAACTGACTCCCTGGGAAGATCCCTATTCTCGAAAATTCTAAAAATGTTGTAGAATAGACGGGAGAAACGGTGGGTCAGAGGCTCGCATTCAACAGCCCTGACCAAAGAGGACCTAGTGGCAGTGAGTTACTCTCAGAAAAATCGATAGCGCAAGAACTGTACCTCTGGGAAGACTCCCAATCTAGAAACTTCGAAAATGTTGGTAGGGTAGGGTGGAAAGACCGGGGGAGGGGCAGGCGGCTAGTAAATTTGAGAAAGGAACTCTGGTGAAACTAGAGAATCGCAACAAGATGCATGTTCCGCAAGGACATCCCAGCTCTTACATGGGGCTGATAAAGAGCATATCTTAAAATTAGACTACTGTATTGCAATAATTCGAACCAAGTGGGTGTGCCGGTAGGGGTTATCTCTATTGAGGTGGTCCCATTGCTTGACTTGCCAACTCTGTTATACCCCCCCCCCCCCCTCGGAGTACATGTATCAAGATCCTAGGAACTCCTTACTAGGGAAAGATCAGAAGAAACCGCGGTTTTTCAATTTGAGTGATGTTTCATTGGAAAGACAACTAACGGGACTATCGGATCAGTTTTCAAATTTTGCAACGGACTTCCGAAATTCGAGAAATTATTGTCCAAACTGTAGTATTCTTACTGTACTTTTGCAAAGAGAGAGAGAAGAGGCAGTGCGTTGTGGTCAGAAAAATCCATAATGCACAAACTGTGTCCCTGGGAAGATCCCTAATTTCGAGAACTAAAAAATGGTAGTAGGATGGACTGGAAAGCGAGACCGCCGGCGGCTGATTTCGTCAAAAACACGGATTCCACAGCCCTGACCAAAAAAAGTCTGGTGCATAGGGATAACCGCAACGAGATGCATGTTCCGAAAGGATCCCCCAAATAGGGACGATGAAGGTAGCTTCAATATAGACTACTGTATCGCAACCATTCAAAGCAATGTGGTCCCATTGCTCCAGAAAAACATGTATCAAGGCCCGTTACTTATAGAATCTCCTTACTAAGGAATGGTTTTGAAAAACTGCGTTTTTTCAATTTGAGTGATGAACCAATGGAAAGAGAAGAAAACGGGATTTTCTGATCAATTTTCAAATTTTGCAACGGACTTCTGAAACTCGAGAGATAGAGTGAGAGAGAGAAAAAATTTAAAACAGACTTTGAGAACTTTAAAACAACTCTAGGGACAAACATTTTTCGAATTTCGGAAATTCGTTGCAATCTGAAAACTGATACGGAAATCACGTTTTTTTTCTCTTTCCAATGGTACGTTACTCAAAATGAAAACGCCACGGCTTCACCTCCCTATTTCCTAATTAGAAAGAAAGCAATCGAGGAACATGAATCATGCAAAAGGTTGCCTCTGGGAAGTCAGGGATTCGAAAAACCAAGTTACAGTGAGTTGCTGTCAGAAAAATCCATACTGCAAGAACTGAAACCCTGGGAAGATCCTGGGAGGATCAGGATCTTGAGACGTCTAATAAGATGGTGGGATTGACTAGAAGGACCGCGAGGCAGCCGGCGGGGAATTCCGCCAGAAGCTCGTATTCGACAGCCCTGGCCAAAGAGGAACTCTGGTAAACAGGGATAATTGCACCGAGATGAATGTTCCGAAATGATCCCCCAAGTAGGGGTGATAAAGATCATAGCTTGAATATAGACTACGGTATTGCAACCATTCAAATAAATGGAGTATATGAGTGGAGTTCTCGTTTTTATTTTCACGCAGGGCGGTGAGTTTTCTCATCTCTCTGTTTCGAAGATAATTTCGGGAGTCCGGTCCCAGAACCCTGGCACGGAGGGAACGTAGCCACAACGTCAACGCTAAGGAATCCGATGCCGACCCGAAAACACCGACGCGACGACCTGGCAAATCCCTGGTGGCTCAAGATGATACCTAACGACGACAAATTTGGCTCGAAGGTTTGATCTAAGAAAGTGGAGGTGAGATGTCGGAGTTGGACAAGAAAGAAAGATTATGATGACGAGGAGCCATGGAAAAGGGATCGAAGCCGATTTCAAATCACCCGGTGCTCATCGATAAATCGCCAGTTTGAAAACCACGTGGCTCAACTTTTTGGAAAAAAAGATCATGTGGAATGACCCGGTCAAAAAAGAAGACGTGGAACTAGGAAAATGGCAGGAACATCCGGATGACCCCAGCAAGAAAAGGGAGACATTAGTATTGAACTTTTTGTTCTCACCATTCTTTGAAACTGGGATAAAAGAATGAATGAATGAATGAGTGGAGTTATCTGAATTGAGGTGGTACCGTTGTTTTACTCGCCTACTCTATTATACCGCTTTCGAAGAACATGCATCAAAGACCCTCACTCATAGAATCTCTTCACAAAGAAATGGTCAGAAAAAACCGCGGCTTTTCAATTTGAGTGATGTACCACTGGAAAAAGGAGAAAACGAGATTTTCGAATCAGTTCTCAAAATTTGCAACGGTCTTTCGAAATTAGACAAATTTCGGTCCCAATTTTAGCATTCTTACTGTACTTTACACACAGAGAGAGAGAGAGAGAGAGAGAGAGAGAGAGAGAGAGAGAGAGAGCGAAAAAATTTGAAACAGATTTTGAGAATTTTAAAACAGCTCTAGGGACGAAAGTTTCTCAAAGTTTGGAATTGGGAAATCAGGGATTCAAAAAACCAAGTAACAGTGAGTTGCTGTCAGAAAAATCCATAATGCAAGAACTGTATCCCTGGGAATCTCGAAAACTCTAAAACGGTGGTAGGACCAACTGGAGAGAGAACGAGGCACCCGAAGGGTCAGAGGCTCACATTCAATAGGGCTGACCAAAGAGGAGCTGCATAGTGACAGTGAGTTGCTGTTCAAAAAAAATCCATACTGCAACAACTGTAACCCTGGGAAGATCCCAATCTCGAGACCTCTAGAATGATGGTAGGACCAACTGGAAAGACGCCGAGGCAACCGGCGGGTCAGAAACTCGCATTCAACAGGCCTGGCCAAGAGGAACTCTAATGAACAGGGATAACTGCAAGCATTCAAATCAATGGTATCCCCCGGACCGCCGGACCCCCGGTCTCAGAATCTCAGAATCTAAAAACGTTAAAATCTCAGAATCCGTATTCAAAAAGGTTTTTTCTGATTCCTGTCCATTTGTGCTTTGCTTTCTTTGCGCCTACAAAAATCGAAAAAATTGGAAGACATTTGGTTAGAGTTTTACAAGATTTATTAGAGTGGAAAAAGAAAAATACAACATTTTTGATTGCAAGAGAAGCACAGACAGTTTAAAATAGCCATCAAAAGCTTCAATGCGTCGTGGAGTAAGCGAAATTCCTCTTGTTGGCGATGGCCTGTGAGTCGGTTGCATCTAGGATGAGTTGGCGACGGCAATACTTCAGGTGGAAGCATATTCCGTTCCGGAAGCACTCTCTCATTTCTGAAAATTGTAAAAATTCTGAATTTTTAAGCTCATGAGCAAGTTTAAAGAAGTGTGGAGCCTTAACCCAGCTCCATGACCTAACAATTTTTATGGCTTTACCAGGATTATGGAAAGGCCCAGACTTTGCCCCAGCCTCAAATTTTTGAAGCCGACTTACCTTCCCTCTCGCTAACATCCTAGATTGGATTGGGCGGGGTCCTGCAGCGCACTGGCACGTCCATAAATAATAATGCCCGAAAGACTGGACCCTTTCGAATTAAAAGGCCAACCCACGGCTCCCATCCATTCCTTGGTCATCGTCGGACTAGAAAGGAGCATCACGAGGAACATTGAACTGGCGGAGCAGGTGCTGTAATAAAAAATAATGGTAATCATTCAAGTCTTGACAAAGAAACTGAACCTTTTGTTCTCGGTGCCTCAATATTCTAATTTAGGATGCCACATAGTTTCGGTTTCCAACATTCATTACTCCTGAAAATTTCTTATCTATTGGAATTTTAAAGATCAAAAACTTACGTTCGAGGCATTGTATTGGCCAAACTGATAACCATAAGCTCAGATTTAAAAAAGACAAACGAATTTCAGGAAAATCAAGGCTAAAGAGGAGTCCATAAATACAAACAACAGTCAAAAGTGGGAAAAGGAATGCATGAGTAATTGGGGGATGATATGGTGCTGAAACCAAAAATAAACAAGAAAAGAGAATGAGTAAAACAGAAATTGGTAAATAGGAAATTCAGAAAAATCAAGGGAAAAAACAAGACCGTAAACACAGACAACGGTCAAAAGTGGGAAATGGAATAAAGGAGAAAATGGGGAATGATACGGGACTGGAACCTAAAATGAACATGGAAAGACAATAAGAAAAACAGAAATTGATAAAAAGGTAATTCAGAAAAATCAAGGGAAAAGACCATCTAAGAGACCATCTAAACAGACAATAGTCAAAAAAAAGATGAAATGAATGTGAAAAAAGGTGAAAAAAAAGAGAGGTAAAAAAGATATAAAAAAAAACACTTGTAAAGACTAATCAGGAACAAAAAAAAGGATACATAGGGCTAATTCATCGGGAATGTAGCGGTTTGAAGAGGGTCAAGTACACCAGAGAAATGGTAATGGATATGTCTAAAGTTTTGAAAATCAGTCTTTTCCAGGAAACCTGAAAGTTAGATTAGGTGGAGAGTAACGATAATATAGCGAGTAATTATACTCATGTTCAAGCAGCAAATGACAAAGAAAGCGATTCAACAAAAATAATTTATTGAGAACTGGAAACAAACAACAAATTAAAAAAAGAATCACTAAATAACGGTATGATTCCAAAATCTATAGGCTTCAAAACACATCCACTCTTTAATTGGAAATTCCGCACTTTCCAAAAAAATTCTCATCAAAAATACAAAAAAAATCTTCTGAAAAATAAGAAATACTAAGACCATGTTCAGAAAAAGGCAAAAAAAACCAAACAAATAGAAATAAGAATATTACAAAAAATCAGCTGATATACACACTGCTTCATAGCAGGTGGAAATGAAGTTCTTGCCGCATTTGACAGGAAGTAAAGAAAGCGGGAGTATTAAGAAAAATATATTCATGACTTTTTCTGCTCTGGAGGAATCACATAAAATGGAAAATAGAAAATATCACGCAAGAAAATAGAGACGCCGACAGATGAAAAGGGTCTTAATCCAAAACAAGAATTCGAGGGGGGGGGGACGTTGAAGGGATAATATGAATTTGAAGATAAAATATTATTCAAGTGAAAAATAATCCGATGTAAAAATAATCCGAGTGGTTGTTTTCGTGCTCATCATCAGATACAGTAAGGTCCACAACATCAACAACTGTGATGGCTTTCATCTGCGGCAATGTTTTACGGCGCCCTTTGGTCGCTGAAGTAGCAATTGGTTGACCGTTGAATGGGACATCTGGAAGTACCTATGAAAATAAACCCGTGATTAGAATGAAATAAGGTCATGGAATATGAAGACGTACTAGGAAGCATGGAAAACGACAAAAAATTGGCCCATAATAATAGGGGTCCCTTCAAGTACCTCAAAATCTGTCCTGTCCTCTGCTTAGTTGTTCTCCGATAGTGAACACAATGACAATAGGCTCGTCCCCAATCCATGTTTTGTTGTCGGTGGTTGTCATTTCTTGCTCCAATATCATTCTCCAAGAACTTATGTGAATATTCAAATTGAATGTCTGATTGACTTTTACAAATTTACCTCAGTTAGCTTATCGATATCTTCACTTTTAATGCATTCCAAGGCAAGCTTGAGGTTGAGACCATTTCCTTCAAAAAAAATTGACATTTTCGACAAGTTCCTCGACCTCAAGTTCCCGCAAATGAGGCCCATAAACGGGTGCCATGGTGTTAGATGTTGACCAATTGTGTTGACATTGCAGGTGCTGCAATGAAACTGATTGGTTTGAAAAATTGGAGATCGAAAACTCACTTGCAGATCACAGATTTGTCGAAACTGACAACTTCAGTTTTATAATTAATAGAAAGTTCAGAAAAATCAAGAGTAAAGGCCGTCATTACAGAAGAGGGTCTAAATGGGAAATGGAATAAATGAGGAAATGGGGGAATGATATGGAACTGATGTAAAACCAAAAATGAACAAAAAACATTGACATGTATTGATTCCCAAGTGTTACCCCTGAATTTCTTTGAAGTATGCATGATTCAAATCTACACTCAGATGTAAGAAACCCCTCGAAGTCGTTTTTTGACCGGGCTCCCCCTTCTCGAGATATGCCGACCTTTAGATTTTGCACGTGAAATGGCTTACCTGAGAATTTGAGGGGGCATAACTTTGGTCAATCTTGGTCAATCAAAATGTTCTAAAGAACAAAATGTGTCCAATTATCTTGGCTTTCATATGATGTAAAATTCATAAAGTAGAAACAACGTTATAATTGAGAAAATCAAGAAATTCTGCAAGTGGCAAGCACCAAGTAAGTGGCAAACACTAAGATCCAACCGTAAAATTTTTCTGAAAATGCGATCAAACGAAAGAGCATGTTTGCTTTAGTTGCTGTGCAAAATATAAAAAAATTTGCCCGACGTTAAATGGAGAAAAATAAAATTTTGTAAAAACTTTTTTTTTTACTTTTTTGAAAAATCATAAGTTTCAGAATGATGTTGTACTAATAAATTAGCAGTTGTGCACTTTATTGTATTTGTTGTATTTTCAGCTTTTCAATAAGCTATTGATCATCAAAATATCACAATTTTGACAAGTTTTATGATTGATTGAACTGAATAGGTTGAATTTAGCGAAAGTCATAAAAATCAAAAAATGAAAATGGTCATAGAGCTTCAAACTTTGTTTTATATTGTTGAAAATGTAATTCTACGCAATTTTGTCAACTGTGACTTTTTTCTTTCTCTTCATCTTCATGTCATAAATTTGAGATTTAGTGTTTTCCCAGCCGAGGTCGGCTCGAAGAGGGAAGCCTCAATTTATGACATGAAGATGAAGAGCAAGAAAAAAGTCACAGTTGACAAAATTGCGTAGAATTACATTTTCAACAATATAAAACAAAGTTTGAAGCTCTATGACCATTTTCATTTTTTGATTTTTATGACTTTCGCTAAATTCAACCTATTCAGTTCAATCAATCATAAAACTTGTCAAAATTGTGATATTTTGATGATCAATAGCTTATTGAAAAGCTGAAAATACAACAAATACAATAAAGTGCACAACTGCTAATTTATTAGTACAACATCATTCTGAAACTTATGATTTTTCAAAAAAGTAAAAAAAAAAGTTTTTACAAAATTTTATTTTTCTCCATTTAACGTCGGGCAAATTTTTTTATATTTTGCACAGCAACTAAAGCAAACATGCTCTTTCGTTTGATCGCATTTTCAGAAAAATTTTACGGTTGGATCTTAGTGTTTGCCACTTACTTGGTGCTTGCCACTTGCAGAATTTCTTGATTTTCTCAATTATAACGTTGTTTCTACTTTATGAATTTTACATCATATGAAAGCCAAGATAATTGGACACATTTTGTTCTTTAGAACATTTTGATTGACCAAGATTGACCAAAGTTATGCCCCCTCAAATTCTCAGGTAAGCCATTTCACGTGCAAAATCTAAAGGTCGGCATATCTCGAGAAGGGGGAGCCCGGTCAAAAAACGACTTCGAGGGGTTTCTTACATCTGAGTGTAGATTTGAATCATGCATTTTTCAAAGAAATTCAGGGGTAACACTTGGGAATCAATACATGTTAATATAACAGAAAACTATGCAGAACACTACACACTCGTTTGTAGCAGGTGGAAATGAGGCTCTAACCGCAAAACTTTTGTCTAATATGAGGCTTCAGAGAAAAGGAGAAATATTACTTTTGCTCTGAAGGGAAGAATAGACGGAAGTGAATGCTGGAGGAAATGAATAAAGAATGAAAAGGAAAACAGAGGCGCGGAGAAAAATATAAATCCAGATTAGGGGAAAAGACTCTGCTGCTATATTTTTTTGACAATTTTGATGGGAAGTCATAATGCCCTGCACAAATTTTGATCAAGTCAGAAAAATGCCTTCGGCTCAAACTTCAAATATTGAAGATGAGTTGGAGTGCTAAAAAAAATATAACAAGGAACAAGGCAGAATAATACACATCGCTTCATAGCAGGTGGAATTGAAGCTCTTGCCACATTTGCAATGAAGTGAAGAAAAGGGGGAGTATTGATGAAAAATATATACATGACATTTTCTGCTCTGGAGGACTCACACGGAATAGAAAACAAAAGTGCATGATGAGAAGATTGCGCAAGACACTAGAGACGCCGAGAAATGGAAAAAGGATCAAAATCCAGAATATGAATTTGAGATCCAGCTGTACGTTTTTGATGTTTGATGACGGGAAAAATTCGAACGAGAAAAAAATTATTGGAATCGAAGTTAATGCGATGTTAGATTATAATTTTGGATTGTTCTCTAAAAACCATAGGATAATCAAAAAACCAACAAATTTCAATATTCTCAGAAGTGAAGAAGTCATGTAGGAGTCAAGAAGTTTTAGGAAAGATTTTGCTGGAAAGTCGACCAAAACTAATACAAAATGGCATTTGGAAAATGTTGTCGATGGAGAATCTTTTCATGACTTTATTTTTAAGATTTTGGGGTCTTGAAGGTTTAGAACTTGAATTCCAATATCAAAGTTTCCTTACTTTCAAAAGACCATGAAGCCAAGGGAGAAGGAAACGCCTTCGAGTCACCCGGTGCTCATCGATGGCGCGTCAGATTAGATGCCACATGAATGGAAGTTTTGGAAACGAAAAAAAGCATGTGAAAGAAGGAGAAGCGGAACTGGTAAAATGGACAAAACATCCGAAAGACCTCAGCAAAAGGGGAGATTTAATATTCAATTTTTGCTCTTTCCCTTCATTGAGATATATGTGTAAGGAAAGTTTGAAAAGCTGAATAGAAACGATGAATTTGTATAAACAAGCATTTATTTGACAACTTAGAGGCGATAATCAAACAATTGAATTGTAGGAGTCTCTCATAATACTTTATAGTGGGACAGGAAAGTATCAATTATTCAAGGTATCACCAAAAATAAATTACTATATGTCTCACTTCGTCTTCCAGTTCAGTGATAATTGTCGCAAGATGCCCATCTCTAGAGTGGAAATCATATCCTCCTTTCACAACAAAACTCGTCCCAAACTTTGGAAAATTCCTCTCCGTGTTCTGATCCTTAACATGGTGGTGAATCCCTTTGAGAATATTTTCTGGTGTCGTAACATCTCCACCTACCCAAACATAGGAAATGTAAGCTGGTCGACGTAACGTCTTTCCGGCCATCCACAGTTTGAGATAGCGGTTAATATCTTTAATTGAGAGAGTAGCCGGGATAATAATCTGGATAGCCACGCTGTTACATATGAGAAGATCATCTAAAGTGAAAGGATCTGTGCCCTTCAATCTCAGTTCGTTGAAATTTTGGATTAACAGCCGCTGAATTCGAGAATCTTCGTATGGATTTTTCTCTATTTCGAGGCGTTCCATTGGTTTGAAAGTGTTGTGTATGTGGTGGTGATACTCATTCGAGCAATCTTCTGTTACCGCGAAGACCGGTTCGGCCGCAGAGGTTCGCCGTTTCAATTCACGTTTGATATTTTTTGTAGCAAATCTCTGACTCCTATTATCGAATTTAAATTCGAACCGGTAATGAGAGAAAACCGACAAAAAATGCCGAATGTAAGATCCAAACCTTTTCCTTCCTAATTGAGGATGCCTCCAACAGCGAATTTCTGTTCCTTCTTCGCCTAAATTTCCGTTCACTAATGTCCCATATTTAATATTCAAGACCTCCGGAAGTCGAACTTTGATTGAAGGGTCACCTTGTTCCCAGCGGAGACCTTCGTCTCGGTAGAAACTCACGTAGACTGCTGTATCGTTGTTGAGAAAACAGATCTCAAGACGAATGTAATCTTGGACAAATAGAGAGATTTTTTGCACTTTTATTCCCAATGATTTGACGAGTTTTTT
Organism: Caenorhabditis sinica; assembly: GCA_963932045.1. Lineage (NCBI taxonomy): Eukaryota > Metazoa > Nematoda > Chromadorea > Rhabditida > Rhabditidae > Caenorhabditis > Caenorhabditis sinica. Next base: position 22,852,728 of record OZ009938.1, read on the forward strand.
GGCGGACATGGAGTTCAGAGAGTATGCGATTCTGGAAAAAAGTATTTTGGCTTATTTCAAGTATAAGTATGCACGAATGGGTTGATTCAAGAATATGACTCTTTATAAATTTCAGTCCACCACACGGCGCCCTTGCGGCTCAGTTGGTCCCGTGTAGTTCACGAGGACTAGAGCGTCTAGTTTGCCTGCGTCTCTTGCAACACACTTTATTTTCAGGATACTTCACTGTTTGGCCATTTTCAGTTGAATTTTTCGGTCCGAGAAAATCTCTTGCTTGCCCGAAAATGGCAAAATAGTGAAATACCGTAAAGCTTGTATGTGTTGAAAGAGAGACGCAGAGAAGCTAGACGCTTTTGTCCTTGTGAACTACACAAAGCAGTCTGAGGGGCGAAGAAGCCGTGCACCCGCTAACTTGTTATACTTAGGTTAGTTTTGGGGGGTTGTTTGTGAATACGGAGGAGATATAGTTGTATTTCTCAAACAAAACCAATGGATAAAATCACCAATTGTGAAAGAAATCGTAACAGCGAAACTCACATTTCTGGTATTTCCATCAACTTCAAGACATTGACCCTAGCATTTTCGGGCAGGAGACGCAGCGGAAAAGTAGGAATTTCCATGACTGACCGAGTGAATATAAATAAAGAAATAAGACGACGATCGAAAAATCGAATAAATACTATGTCGGGAGAGAGGGCGTTCAATCGTAGTGTCTGGCAAGGTACACTCAGAAATCGATTGCAGACAGTGCGTGCGCGCGAAACGATAAAACTATTCAAAAATAAGAATCAAGAATGCGTCGGTGAAGCGCGTTTGCAGCGGACTGGGAAGACCGCGAGGCAGCCGGCGGGTCAGAGGCTCGCATTCAACAGCCCCAACCACAGAGGACCTAGTGGCAGTAAGTTGCTGTCAGAAAAATCCATTGTGCAAAAACTGTACCCCTGGGAAGATCCCCAACTTCGAGACCTCTAAAATGATGGTAGACAGGATTAGGAAGACCGCGATTCAGCCTGCGGATTATTTTGTCAGAGGCTCGGATTCAACAGCCCTCGCCAGAGAGAAATTCTGGTGAACAGGGCTACATTAAGGTGGTCCCATTGATTGGCTCACCAAATCTATCCGCGCTCGAAGCACATGTATCAAGGGATTCTCCTCAGCAAGAATTTGTTGCAATCGACTAACAGGTATCATACAATAATCAAGAACAAAGGTGAATAGATTTAATTAGTTGTCAGTGTTTGAAATTTCGACCTTGTCTAAATTTTAGAAATTGAACATTTCGCTTAAAGTTCTGATGAATTCTGTATATCAGACGTCATCTGAGCTTTTGAAACTGGAAACATTCCCAGATCGGACAATTTACCAGAAGCTCTCAAATATTGCGAAACTTGACGTCTTGAATTTTTGAAGTCTGTATTTCAGAAACTGGAACCATTTCGAAATTCGCAACTTTGCGTCAGATTTTTTACAGCTGACGTCATCTGGACGGTCCATGATCCTGGGTTTAATGGTGTCTACGTGACCACTGCCCCTTGGGATCCGGTGAAGAACTGACACGCAAGAAACTAAAAATTTCAAAAGTTCCCTAGAGTGAGAAATTAATTTTGGTTTTTTCTAGATTGGCTAGAATTTTACATGATTTATCGGACTTGAAAAATTAAATACAACATTTTCGAATCGCAAGGCTAACGCAGAAAAAATTAAAAATAGTCCTCGTAAGCAAAATTCTTCTTGTTAGCGATCAGCTGTGAGTCGGTTGCTTCTGCGATGATTTGGAAATGGCAATACTTCAGGTGGAAGCAAGTCCCGTTTCGGAAGCACTCTCTCATGTCTGAAAATAGTAAAATTCTGTATATTTAAGCCTATGAGCAAGTTTAGAGAAGATTAGAGCCTCAACCCAGCTCCATGACCAAAAAATACCTATGGCTTAACCAGGATTATTAAAAACTCTAGACTTTGGCCCAACCTCAAATTTTTGAACCCGACTTACGCTTTTCCCTCTTGCTAACATCATAGATTAGATTGGGCGGGTCCTGCAACGCACTGGCACGTCCATAAATAATAATGCTCGAAAGACTGGACCCTTTCTATATAAAAGGCCAACACACGGCACCCATCCATTCCTTGGTCATCGTCGGACAAGAGAGGAGCATAAGAATGATCTGTAATAGAAAATAATGGTAATTCTTCAAATCTTGACTAAGAAACTGTACCTTTTATTCTCGATGCCTCAGTACTGTAAACTTGGATGCCACATCGTTTTGGTTTCCAACATTCTATACTCCTGAAAATTTATCATCTATTGAAAATTCGAAGATTAATGACTTACGTTCGAGGCATCGAATTGGCCAAACTGATAACCACATACTCAAATTTAGAAAGACAAATAAATTTCAGAAAAATCAAGGAAAAAGACAAGACCATCAATACAGACAACAGTCAACAGATTTGGGAATGGAATAAATGAGGAAATTGGGAATGATAATTTTCAGCAAAATCAAGGGAAGAGACCATAAATACAGACAACGCTCCAAAGAAGGAAATCGCATGAATAGGAAAATGGGGAATGATAGGTGATTGAAAACAAAAAAGAATAAGAAAAGAAATGGAGTAAAACAGAAATTGATAAAAAGGAATTTCAGAAAAATCAAGAGAAAAAGCATCTAAGAGACCATCTAAACAGACAACAGTCAAAACAAGGGACGTGGAATCTGAAAATTCACCGGAATTATAGGGGTTTGAGAAGGATCGAAAACATCAGAGAAATAAATATTGATATGCCAAAAATTTTGAAAACCAGTCATCTTCAGAAAACCTGAAAGTTAGATTACGGTGAAGATCAAAAAATAATACATCGAGTAATTATGTTCATGTTTAGCAACCAAACAACAAAGAAAGCAATTCAGCAAAAATTATTTATTGAGAACTGAAAACAAACAGAAAAATTTGAAAACAAGAATCAATATAGGAGGGTATGATTCCAAAATCTATAAATTTTCCGAAACACATTCAGCCTTGCGAATGCTAATTTCGATGTTTGCCTAAAAATGTCTCATCAAAAATACAAAAAAAAATTCTGAAAAATAAGAAATACTAAGATCACATTTTGAAAGGTTCCAAAGGAAACCAAGCTTATAAAAATAAGAATATTATGGAAAATCAGCTAATACATATAACAAGAAACTAGACAGAATAATACATACTGCTTTATAGCAGGTGGAAATATAGTTCTTGGGAGGGGGGGGGGGACTAAGAAAAATATATTCATGACTTTCTCTGCTCCGAAGGAATCACCTGGAATGGAAAACAGAAAAGATCACGTGAGAAAATAGAGACGCCGAAAAATGAAAAATGCATTAATACAAAACATGAATATGAGATCCAGCTATACGATTTTGGTGTTGGAAGACGTTGAAGGGATAATATGAATTTGAAAAAAAATATTATTCGAGTGAAAAATAATCCGATGTAAAAATAATCCGAGTGGTCAATCCTTATACGCTTTCTAAGGAACAGATAAAAAAGAGACCAGAAGATTTTGTTTTTCTCAGAAATAGAGGGATCATTCATACATTGGCTTCAAGAAGCTTCAAAAAAGAGTAAACAATTTTTGAATTTCCAATTTTTGAAAATTTCCGATATTCCTGAAATTCCGATAATTGACGCAGAATTTAAAAAGAAGAAAAAAAGGCCCTTGGAGCAAAGTTTTAATTATTCTGAACAGAGTTATATGCTCTCGAAGTTTCAAAATTTTCAAAATTTTGACTTGAATCGGCTATTTTCGAACCCCTTCGAGGACATTTTTAGTTGAAAAATTTTAAACGAAGAATGGTCCTGGAAAGAAGCCGGTAACAGCCGATTCAATTCAAAATTTTGCAAAATATGAAACTTCGAGGGCCTGTAACTCTCTTCAGTGTCATTTCCGTGCCTTATTTATTGAGAAGATTAAGGAAATAAAAAAAAAGATTATTGTGAATTATAGTATTTTATTACCACTTCAAACCCTTCAATAAAAAATTAATAGACCACATGAAGGAGACAAAAAACACAACAAAGCATTAGTAGGACGAACATGGTGACTCAAAGTTAATTTCAACAGGAAAAATTTGTAAAAAACAGCGAAAGTATGGCCAGCGTTACGAGCACTTCCCTCTTCTGTTTCCTCCTTCGGCGTGATTATATCTCTTGGTGGAGCTTCCGGAGACTTCTGTGCAACAGGAACAGCCGGGACTTCTTCACGGTTTTCCATTGGCTCCGTTGTAGATGTTGGAGCAGGTTGGAGATTCTCAGTATGAACGATGTCCTCTTCTGCTGATGGATCTACTTGAGTTACTGGAGCCACTGTATCAGTTGACGTTGTGATGGGATCATCAGAAACTTGTGGTGGAACAGTGAAATCCGCTGGAGTTTCTGGATCAATCTGAGCAAGTGCTGAATGTTCTGAAGCAACTGATGTAGCAGTTGGAGCTTCTGCAACTTCTGGAACAACTGGGTTTGCTGCTGGAACTTCGGGAGCGGATGGTGGAGGAGCAGACGCTTCTAAAGTTGTTGAAGAGTCTTCTGCTGCTTCTGGATCCCCAGCTGGTGCTTCACGTCCAGAGTTTTCTCAATCAAGTTCGTGACTGATTTCTTGATCTTCCTGAGCCATTGAAGCTTGTCTATTGCCTGCTGCTGCAACCAACTGCAACTCTGCATTTCCCTTTTCGTGCTCATCATCAGATACAGTAAGGTCCACAACATCAACAACTGTGACGGCTTTCATCTGCGGCAATGTTTTACGGCGCCCTTTGGTCGCTGAAGCAGCAATTGGTTGACCGTTGGATGGGAAGTACCGTATGAAAATGAACCCGTGATTTTCTATTATTCTCCCAGTAGAAATTTTCATAGCCGAAGAACATGCATTCACGCTCAAAGGGAGAGATTTTCAAAGAAATTTCCAGATAAACATCCGATGCAGAAATAGAAGTTTTGGGTAAGGCGAATTCGAAAGATTGAACCAGTGCTTTCGTTTTGACCGATATGAGGGACTATGCGATTCTGAAAATGGAAACGTTCGACCAAAAGAAGAAGTAATAGGTACAACTTACAATTGTATATGATCGAAACTTTGGATGACATAAAGCCTAACTTCCCTTTGCAATAGATGAAGAGGGAAGACGTTGTTGTTCATTGTTGGAAACTTGAGGGAATGAAAGAGCGATGAGGGAAACAGGACAAAAACGGACAGCATTTGGTCTCTAGGATTATGAATGTAATACTCAATTAGAGGTGCTCAGAGGAAAAATACAATATAGGTCTGTAAGGCTGCTCTAGGTTCGCAACGAATACGAATCTTCAGAGATTGACAGATGAGATTAGATTGCCAAAAAAGAAGAAGACAACAGTATCTTAGGGGATTAGTACTAGTCTAACAATCCCCTACACTCTCTTGTGTGATGAAAGTCTTGTCACTTGTCACTTGAAGACAGTGAGAATTTGCATGACAGTATCTGGAGGTGAAGACAATCCGCTGGGAAAGTATTCTAATGTGGGGCGTGATTTTAAAGATTTTTTGCTGACACATACCCATTCAAGTTAGAAATATTTGCCTAACTGCAAGAGAACTTCTTACCAAATTATTTCAATTTCGTGTTAAAATAGGAAATCTGAAAGTAAAAGAGAGCGTGAATGGGTTGAATATGATCCTTCAGCTTTCAATTCACATGTATTGATCGCCAACTGATACCCCTGAATTTTTTTGAAGTATGCATAATTCGAACCTACCCATAGATGTAAGAAACACTGTGAAACGATTTTTTTTGAGGAGCCCCCCTTCCCGAGATATGCCGCCTCCTAGATTTTCGCGTGAGATGGGCGCCCGCAGAATTTGACAAGTCATAACTCGGGTCAAAATTATCCAATCAAGAAGTTCAAAAAAAACAAAGTGTGGCAAATCTTTCTGTCTCTCACGCAATTATGAGTAAATTAACAGGAAAAAAACGGAAAATCTGAAAAATGCACGAAATGTCAAAGGTGTCAATCCTAAACTTTTTTCCAGCCCTATGAATAGAATGGGACTATGTTCAAAAGAAAGAGCACACTTGAATTAGTATATTCTCAAAATATCAGGGTAGGTTTAAAGATCAGTTTTGGAGGAAAAAAAATGTTTCCAAAAAAAAAATTTTTTTCTGAAATTTTTTTTCAAAAAATATATCCAAATCTTATTTTTTTCCATTCTTTTTTTGGTTATATATAAAGATAAACACCGTACAATTAGTATTATGTCTCACAATTGCGATGAGAAAAACCCAGTTGGAAATAATTCGATTCACAATGGTTCAAATGAAAGCAGAAAGGTTCAGAGGGCTAGGTCAGAGAGGCTTCGAAAAATTGGGCGTTATTGACAACCACACTCTATACGAAACTTCAGCGGATTATTGTTTCTCAGTCTTACACACTGCGAAAAAGATCTGTTCATCTTGTACATTGCACTGATTTGTAAGATGTGCTCATGAGAACTGCACAGAAACGTTTTGTGCACGATGCGCACTGAGTCATCTACATAACTAATTCTACTTTTTTGTTTGATTTTTTCGAATAAAACTTTTCTAAAGTGGTCAATAATATAGCACATTTCATATAGCTACAAAAGAAATCATTGATTTTAGTGGTGACAACCTATAACGTTTGGGAATGATTCTCATGAGGTTCGTATAAGACCACGTCTACATAATACTAATTGTACGGTGTTTATCTTAATATATAACCAAAAAAAGAATGGAAAAAAATAAGATTTGGATATATTTTATGAAAAAAAATTTCAGAAAAAAAATTTTTTTTTGGAAAAAATTGTTTTCCTCCAAAACTGATCCTTAAACCTACCCTGATATTTCGAGAATATACTAATTCCAGTGTGCTCTTTCTTTTGAACTTAGTCCCATTCTATTCATAGGGCTGGAAAAAAAGTTTGGGATTGACACCTTTGACATTTCGTGCATTTTTCAGATTTTCCGTTTTTTCCTGTTAATTAACTTATATTCACGTGAAAGACAGAAAGATTTGCCACACTTTGTTTTTTTGAACTTCTTGATTGGATATTTTTGACCCGAGTTATGACTTGTCAAAGTCTGCGGGCGCCCATCTCACGCGAAAATCTAGGAGGCGGCATATCTCGGGAAGGGGGGCTCCTCAAAAAAAATCGTTTCACAGGGTTTCTTACATCTATGGGTAGGTTCGAATTATGCATACTTCAAAAAAAATTCAGGGGTGTCAGTTGGCGATCAATACATGTCACTTGTGAATTGTGTGTGAAAAGAAAACTAGAATACCAAAATAGCGCAAACAACTGGGAACATAAAGATTTAGTATTCAATTTTTGCTCTTATCATTCATTGAAATATACGAATGAATGAATGAATGATGTCTCCTTTGTGAGGGTTTTGAAAAGTTTAATAGAAAGGATGAATTTGTTTAATAAATAATTTATTTGATAACTAAAATGTTAAAATCAAACAATGGAATTGAAAGAGTAAATCAAGATATATCCAAGCGGAAGAAGGAAAATAATTTTGAAAAGATAAGACAGGAAAAACAATTACGCAAAAATCACCAAAAATAAATTTGCAGATAACTCCAGTCCATATCGTATTCAATGGTAATTGTTGCAAGATGCCCTTCTCTAGAGTGGAAATCATATCCTCCTTTCAAAACATGACTCCCAAACTTTGGAAAAATCCTCTCCGTGTTCTCTTCCTTCGCATGATGATGAATCCCTTTGAGCAGATTTTCTGGTCTCAAAACATCTTCAACGCGTAAATTGTAAATGTAATATGTTCGACGGGACGTCATTCCAGCCACCCACAGTTTGAAATAGCGGTTGAAAACTTTATTTGAGAGATTAGCCAGGTTATAAATATGGATAGTCGCGCTGTTACATGTGAGCATATCATCTAAGGTGAAAGGAGTTGTGCGTATCAATTTCAGTGTGTTGAAATTTTGAATTGACAGCCGCTGAATTCTAGAATCTTCGTATGGATTTTTTACTAGCTCGAGGCGTTCCATTGGTTTGAAAGTGTTGTGTATGTGGTGGTGATACTCATTCGTACAATCTTCTGTTACCGAAATGAACGCTTCGGACGCAGCGGTCCGCCGTTTCAATTCACGTTTGATATGTTCAGTATCAAATCTTTGACTCAAATTGTTAAATTCAAAGTGAAACGAGTCAAACCGGTAATAAGAAAAAACCGACAAAAAATGCAGAATGTAAGATCCAAACCTTTTCCTCGCTAACGGAGGGTACCTCCAGCGGCGAATTTCCGTTCCTTCTTCCCCTAAATTGTTGTTCACTAATGTCCCATATTTAATATCCAAGATCTCCGGAAGTCGAACTTTGATCAAAGGGTCACCTTGTTTCCAGCGCAGACCTTCGTCTCGGTAGAAACTCACGTAGACTGCTGTATCGTCGTTGAGAAAACAGATCTCAAGACGAATGTGATCTTGGACAAATAGAGAGGTTTTTTGCACTTTTATTCTCAATGATTTGACGAGTTTTTTGGCGGACATGGAGTTGAGAGAGTATGCGATTCTGGAAAAATGTATGCTTGACTGGGTTGATTCAAGAATATGACTCTTCATCAATTCAATTTCAGTAGACCACTTCCTCGCCGCTCAGTCGGCTTTTTGTAGTCCACGAAGACTAGAGCGTCAAGTCTGCGTCTCTCACAACACACTTTATTTTTAGGATACTTCACTTTTTGGCCATTTTCAGCTGAAATTTTCGGTTTGAGAAAATCTCCTGCTTGCCTGAAAATGGCCAAATAGTGAAGTACCGATAATATGTGTTGAGAGGGACGCAGAGCAGCTAAGCGCTCTTGTCCTCGTGGACTACACAAAGCCGACTGAGCGGCGAAGGAGCCCACTGGCTATACTAAGGTTGGTTTTAGGGGGGTTTTTTTGTGAGTAGGGTGAAGGATTGGATTTCTCAAACAAAACCAATGGATGAATTCTCCAATTGTGAAAGAAATCGTAACAGCTAAACTCACATTTCTGGTATTCCCATCAACTTCAAAACATTAACCCTAGCATTTTCGGGCAGGAGGCGAAGCGGAAAAGTTGGAATTTCCATGACTGAGCGAGTGAATATGAACAAAGAAGTAAGACGGCGATCGAAATATCGAATGGATTCTATGTCGGGAGAAAGGGCGTTCAATCGTAGTGTCTGACAAGGCACACTCAGAAATCGATTGCAGACAGTGCGCGCGCGCGAAACGATAAAACTGTTCGAAAATAGGAATGCGTCGGTGGAGCGCGTTTGCATCACAGTTTGACTATCTTGGTCTCGCAATGTCCTAACATGGTGTTTTTTCATGTAACACATGCAACCAAACTCATCCGATTCGGCTGATTTTTGATTTTGTGCTTACCTAGGGTCAAGTTGTATTAAAAAAAACGTTTTCTAATTGTCCAGACGCATTATCTAAGAAAATCGACCGCTGACCAACTGACCATAGTCGCGCGGAAAAATTTTTAGTTTTGCAAACTGGCTGATGTTTGCTACTGTGATACTACCAAGTGTTAGAAATGCAGAAATGTAAATTTCAGTATAACTGGTCCCCGTGGGGCTTAGATATGGCCAAAAATCTGATATATCGGATCATTTTGCAGCTTCAGATAATGACGAAATTTGTTCAGAAACAGAAATTCGTTCAGAAACATGTTTTTGAACACTTTTTTGGCTGAGGTCAACTTTCTTATTCACTTTTAGCTTCTAGGACACCCAGGAGAATCTAAGCACGATTGTGAATGTTTTCTCTTTTGTACTATGTTAAAAGAAGTTCCCAAAAAACATCTGATAAAGTTAGGAATCAGTTATGGAGAGAATTATGTTAAAAAAACTAGACGCCCCAGAAATGAAAATGGCATGCGTCCAAAACATGAAAAACGATTCGTCTACTTCGACAGACTTTAAATTTTAGTTTTTTGTTTTGTATTTTATTTTCAATTTTCAATTTTCCATAAGCAACATAAAAACTCGTAGAAGAGATACAAAATTCCTTTGGAATTGTAGAAGAACTGAGGTCAAGAGGAAAATTATTGTGTCGTTTTGGTCCACAGATGAGATAATGGAGATCTTCTGAAAAAGTAACATGATATTGAACCTACTACGTTATGAGACTTGATTTTGATGAAATATGAAAAGAAGTGTCTCTTGGAGCATAATTCAACATTTAATTTGAAATGAAGACAGTTATAGGTCACTAATTCTTAATTTTGCCTACAATTTGATTTCAACCGAAATTTGGAACCTTGCGGAACCCGAAATCTGTTCCCAACTATGATACACAAATTTCTTTGCTTCTTTCAGACCGACTTATGTCAAAATACCTAACATCTAGGAATATTTGACTACATTTTTAAGAGTTCCAAAACTCACTTCATTACTATTTGTACATTGGTGGTGAGACAGAGGTCAACTGTCTAAAATCGAAAAATCAACAATTGGGTTCAAGATTTGGAAAAAACTCACAGAATTTCACGGGTTTAAATAGGATTCCGCAGTTTTTCCAATAATTTTTCTAAAAATTGAACAATCATGAATAAAAATAAAAAAATTTTTAGGTCCAAATTTTTATATTCAGAAATTGGGAGCTTCCCTACTTTATTTCCAACATTCTCACACAACTGTATCGTCCGCAACCGGGGCAGCCAGCCACCAGCTGAGGAACACAAGAAACGATAATTCTGTCCCTCCCCCTCCCTAGCGCATGATATTTTCGAACTATGAGCAGCAGTGTGTAGGAGAGGGGTGGTGCAAGAAAACAACATGCTGCACACTAGAAGGGTAAAAATAAAAGTGAGAAAATTCAGAACTATGCGCTGGAAATAAAGCTGAGAATTGCGATTTCGAGAATTAAAAAAAAAGGTGCAAAGCGGCGTTCTGGATGGTATAATACAACCAACACAATCATATCAGCTGGTTTTTGACAAAGAATGGCCTTTTTTTCGGGAAGTTTTCACAACGACAAAAGAACGCCGCAAGGAAGCGAACTTTGAGAGAAGAAAATGAGCCGTTGGCGTCGAAGAGACAGAAGACGTCGGAGGTATCTTCTGGGGCATCTGCTGGGAATTCAGATGGTGCTTCAACATCAGAAGCGTCTTCCACTCTGCCAATCTCTAGAGGTTCTGCTCTCGAGATCCATGAGTACACTGAGAATCAAAACGGCTCGAATCCTGACTTTGCCGAATTCGGAGATGTGCCAGAATTCCATCAGGGGTGGATCCAAGCAGAGCAGGAATATCAAATGGAACCTTTTGTGATCAAAGCTGAGGACGTCAAGGAGGAGGTTCTACAGATGGAAGACATCAAACCCAATCTTCCAGAACCTTTGCCAGGCCAACAAAAAATTCGAAGGTACCAACAAAAACAACGAAGGATCTAACAAAAACTTCGAAGAATTGAGGAGGAGAATAGGAAGCGTAGGGATTAATTGTAAGTTTTGAAAAACATGAATTGTTTTTAATTACTCTACTGATTTTCAGAACCAGACGAGATGTCGAATTGGAGGCGTTGGCCCGCCGGGAAGCTCAACAAAAAAGTCAATTGCTGAATGTTAGCAGTCGAGATCAGAACTGTGATTTGTTGCCACCAAAAGCCGAGTGTTCCGGAACTTCAGGAGAGTCAGAAGCACAGGACGGTCAGCTTGCCAGACGAGATCCTTCTGATGCCCCGTACGCAACTCTAGTCAGGGAATCTTCTGAATCTTCAACGACTTCTGGAGTATCAACGACATCGGGAGTATCAACGACATCTGGAGATTCTTCAACGCCACCACTCATGGATTCTGTAAACCATAGTCAGAATAACTCCGGCAATAGTGAATCTACTCCACAGGAACTAGCAACTCTAGAAACTCTCCCTGATAGATCAGTGCATGCTATCACGACACCTTCAACTCCATCTCCAAACGAGGAAGCGCCAAGTACTCCAGTCATCGTCCCCATCAATGTTGGAATCTGAAGACATTCGCCAGGCGAGCTTCCCGCCGATGTGAATTGGTCTCAAAAGAAGTTGTTGCCAGTGATAACTAGCGATGCTCCAGTCATTTCATCACCAGCGGCCGTTGCAGAACCTCTTAAGACATCTGAAGAATCGACTCAAACAGAAACTTGGTCTTCTAATTCCATTTACACCTCGTCTGAGCCATCACCAGTTCCTGGCACTAGCAAACCTATAGCTTCCAAGACGTTTCCAACTCCAATCTCCAAATTACCTCATCCTTCTTCAACTGCATCCATCCGCACCATCAACCTCGCCAAGGCAATCGGAATGATGTGCCACTCCTGTAAATCTGCCGAGCGGCGCGAGAATGCCGATAATCGAGCCAGAGCACTTTCCGGCTCCAAAAAAACAACCCTGGTTTTTGACTTTTACGAGGCATCTGGACTCATTATGAATCGGATCTACATTACTAGAGTTAGGAACTCTGAATCTGGTTCGATTCCAGTTCGAGACTTCCTTCAATCGCTCTTGTATGTTGTAGTATTTTTGCGGAGGAATTGAAGGAAACGGGATTGGAGGCTTTGATTGAGGAGAAGCTAAATGAAGAAGATGTCGATGAGTTCTGGATCCCGAAGGAAACATCTGATGCTGCTCTAAAAATTCTCTTGAGATTAATTGTGATTTGAATGTGAATTTTGTCTTACAAGTGTTTTTTCGTCAATAAACTGATTTTAGCAAAACTTGGGTTTTTTTTCGTTGTTTTACACTCTCTTAGCTTCATGGTTCAAGTTGTTCCCGTTCTTTGAAAATTATTTGGATGCTCAAATTTCAATGTTGTCGCATTTCTCACTTCCCTAAAAATCTGCTCTCTAGCATGTACAAAGTAGTTTTCCCTGATCCTCTCCTTTGTACACACTCTTTAGTGTAGATTTGCAGAAACCATTTGTTATCGATCGATACACAGTGTTAGCGTGGGGGTCCCAGGTGTCCGGAAAATCAATAAAACACTCATGTAACCATGATCGCAACGTCTGTCTCTAACGTGTTTAGTTTTAGTGGTCTTCTATTTTTCCAATATTTTTTTCCTCATTTGTGTATTGATGACAACTCTCTCAATCATTCCGTTTTATTAGCGATATTCCCCAAGAGGAGCCGCGCTCCATCGCCAACTTGGCTGAAATTTGAATTTTCCGCTTTCCAGCCGTTTTGAAAACAGGGAAACATGTTGTGGTGGGTGCGGTTACTCCTCGTGGACAATTGGTCTGCTGCCCGAGTTGTCCACAAAGAGTCCACGCACCCACCGAAACATGTTTCGCTGTTTTCAAAACGGCGGGAAAGCTGAAAATTCAAATGTCAGCCAAGTTGGCGATGAAGCGCGTTTCCCCTTGGGGAATATCGCTAATAAGTATATTCATTTTCCGATAATTCTAGTCATTTTGGAATCGTATTTTATTCTTCTTTTCTCTTACTAGTTTGAGTCTCAAAACGCTGCTAAAAGGTTTTTTTTTCAGTCTTCATCAACTCTCTAACAACCATGCTTCTCCAATCCGATTTCGCCAAGGCAATCGGAATGATGTGCCACTCCTGTAAATCTGCCGAGCTGCGCGAGTATGCCGATAATCGAGCCAGAGCACTTTCCGGCTCCAAAAAAACAACCCTGGTTTTTGACTTTTACGAGGCATGTGGACTCATTATGAATCGGATCAACATTACTAGAGTTAGGAACTCTGAACCTGGTTCGATTCCAGTTCGAGACTTCCTTCAATCGCTCCTGTATGTTGTAGTATTTTTTGCGGAGGAATTGAAGGAAACGGGATTGGAGACATTGATCGAGGAAAAGCTGACATGGAATGATCGCGAAGTGTTACCCTTGGATTTGAATGAAAGTATTATGAATCGATAGAGCTCAGAAAGTTATGTTAGGATACGTTGACACATTTTTTTGTGTGTCCCCCTCCTCCAGAGAAATCGCACTTTCTAAAATTTTCCCGAAAAGTGAGCGGGGCGCCTTAGAACTACTGTAACTTTGTTGAAAGTAATCCGAATCTTGCAAACTAAAATGTAAAATAAAGCCAAAAACATTGTGTTCAATTTTATATATGGATTTAAATAAAATCTAATTGGTGACATTTTGAAAATTTGACTTAAACACAAAAGTTGAACACCAACTTTTTCATAAAAACATTTTCAACCATACGATTTTTATAAAACTACTTTTTTATAAAACTGCAGGCCGTGATCACTTCAGAACAGTTGATTTTGCAGCTGTCATGACCTCTGTATAGGATTTCAAGCGCTTCAAAACCTCAACTTTATGCAGCATGTCTCGAAAATACTCAATAGCCAATTTTTTCTCCACTAAGTCTTGTTTGACTATGCCTTATTATTATTAATCAAGACTTTTTATATTCAATTAAATTTAGTTTTCAAGATTTGGTCAAGTTTGAGCCGAGTTATGAACGTTCAAACAACCACTTCCAAATTCCACCTCAGCAAGGTAGACGGAAAATTTAGATTTTTAGTTTTTTCATTTTTTTGCAGAATGTTGTTATGTAAGGGAAAATAATTGCCGAAAAGTGTATTCAAAGTTGTTTTCATGCAATAATAATTCCCAGAATGTCCAAAACCACACCATTCTCAAGTCATTTCAGAGATATTTGTATTTTACGGGATTTATTGGCTGTAATGCATTTTCAATGTCCCCCAAGCAACTTTTTATGTTTTAAACAGACATATTATTCATTTTCCAACAATATTCTGCATAAAAATGAAAAAACTAAAAATCTAAATTTTCCGTCTACCTTGCTGAGGTGGAATTTGGAAGTGGTTGTTTGAACGTTCATAACTCGGCTCAAACTTGACCAAATCTTGAAAACTAAATTTAATTGAATAGAAAAAGTCTTGATCAATAATAATAATGCATAGTCAAACAAGACTTAGTGGAGAAAAAATTGGCTATTGAGTATTTTCGAGACATGCTGCATAAAGTTGAGGTTTTGAAGCGCTTGAAATCCTATACAGAGGTCATGACAGCTACGAAATTAACTTTTCTGAAATAATCACGGCCTGCGGTTTCATAAAAAAGTAGTTTTATAAAAATCGTATGGTTGAAAATTTTTTTATGAAAATGTTGCTGTTCAACTTTTGTGTTTAAGTCAAATTTTCAAAATGTCACCAATTAGATTTTATTCAAATCCGAATATAAACTTGAGCACAATGTTTTTGGCTTCATTTTACATTTTAGTTTGCAAGATTCGGATTTTTTTCAACAAAGTTACAGTAGTTCTAAGGCGCCCCGCTCACATTTCGGGCGAATTTTAGAAAGTGCGATTTTTCTGGAGGAGGGGGGACACACAAAAAAATGTGTCAACGTATCCTAGCATAACTTTTTGAGTTCTATCGATTCATATTACTTTCAATCAATTCCAAGGGTAACACTTCGCGATCATTCCATGTGAATGAAGAAGACGTGGACAAGTTCTGGGTTCCGAAGGTAACAACGGATGCTGCTCTCAGATTGCTTTTAAGTTTAACAATAATTTGAATTTGATTTGTTTCGATTGTTTTTTACTTCAATAAACTGTTTTTAACAAAATTGCCTTGTTTGGAGAACACACTATATATAATAGTTTGAGCAAAAAGTAAAGGAGCAATAAATCAGAACTCATTCAAAAGAGGCAATGTTTCCTAGGCTTTAAATTTGAAGATAATAACTCATAAAGGTGACCGTACTCATCTCTCGATTTTATAGACGTTAGCATTTATTTGAATTTCTCTAGTATGTCTAAATTTTACGGTGTCCTGCTGTCAAAATTCTTTAGAGGGCATTTTGTCAACTTCAATTTTTTGGCAAAACTAGACTAAAGTTAGCATAGAACTATAAAATATATCATCTCTTTTTCCTAATCTTTACTAGCAAATCAAACTATTCTTGATAAGAAAATTCTCCTAATGCCATCTGTTTCTGCTAACCCTACAGATTCTTTTTTTGATCAAAAAAAAAAGAAAAATTAGAAAAATGAAACTTCTTCACAATATGTAATTTAAAAACTAGGTTATGGATCTCTTGACGTGGTTTGATGAACTCACTTTTTTCAATATATAGATAAAATAGAGAAAAGCAGTAAAATGAATAGTAGTCTTTCTAGAAAATAAAAGAAAACGAGAGATCGCATGGTTTAAACAACCAAGAATAGAAAATACAAAAAAATCAGAAATATTTACAAAAAGAAGGCCCAGAATACATTGGGCCAATGGGGGAAACAATAAGAAATTGGGATGGAAAACTCAGTTATATAGGAAGAAAAGAGAGTGTAGAGAAAAAAAGCGATCAAAACGGTCCAAAAAAACACAGAAGCAAACTTCTAAAAGTCGTTAAACTATCGCAAGGAAGCAAAATATTTATGGGAAAGATAAGAAACGGACGCATTTTTTTCATCAAAATCAAATGAAAAAATGAAAGAAAAAGTTTATGACATTAACCTTATCAGTGTTTAAGAAACCGTCGGCTCCGATTTTTTAATGGCCTAAAAAATTATAAACTGATGTGTTTGAGATGTTTTTTTTTGTTTTCTTAGCATTTTTGAATCACAAGAATCTCAGCTTCTCAGAATCCCTCCTGATCCTGAATATTTGGCGAGAGCAGTTGAAATGCCTGTAGTAAAATAAGAGACGCAGACAGTGCCCGCTGAGTGTGCGGAAAAAGAGAAAAGAAATGTCAAGTGAAGGGGGCGCCCCCTTCTCCCACCCCAATCAACAAGGCTTGAGAAAAAAAGGGAGGGGGGAGTGAAAAAGAAAAAGAAGACGTCATCATTTTTATGACGTGGAAAATCTGGGAAATGTCCAATTGACTCAAAGTGGACCAATTTTTACCAATTTTTTTAATCTTTTTTGGAATTCTGGGGTGATCACGATTCTAAAAAAACTAAAAATTACTGGTTTTTACATGTGCACTATTTATTAAGAAGATCCAGGGAAAATAAAAAACAAAATTTTCATTGTAGTGAGACGCAATTACGGTTCCCATTCTTTCACATCACAAGGTCTTGTAGAGATCACGGCCATCCACCCACATCTAGTCGACATCTCCAGAACATCTTCCACTGTCTCATCTGAAATATTTCAGTCAATAAGAGTTGGAACGAGTTTTAAGACACGTTCTCTAGGAAAGTGGACATCAGTGCCGCACAAAAAAAAGTCAAACCGATTTGTGTGTGCTGATATTTTGCATGGTAGACACCCATAAGGTTCTAAGAACTTCGGTACCTATTTCATCTGGCTCCGCCCACTCTTGGCTCACATATGCATACACGGAGCCAAAAAATGAAAAATTTTTCTATATTGAGATTTTGATAAATTATTTTCAGAAATGAATAGTACCTACTATTTTGATGTTTTTCGAGTTCAGAAAGAAAATTTGGCTTGACGTCTTCAAGATGAAAATTGTTGAAATTTCGTCCAAAATGGGTGTAATGCACATAAAAACCGTTATAGCTCGGTGGAACATAGCAAACCTCAAGTCAAAAATATCACATTCTGAAACTAGACAAAATTCTACCTTAAAAGAATGACCTTTTGTTTCGATCGAGTGGGGCCCATTTTTTGCTAAAAGCCAAAATAGGCAATTTTATCGCATTTTTCCATGTACCCCTATACATGAGTGTTTTTCGGATCAAAATGAGAAGTCAAAAAATGGGATCTCTTTCTGTGGAAATGACATAAAAGTATGTTTCCAATTTGCGTGAGAATTTTCAGACTGGTTAGTTATCATTTTTGGATATAGGAACGATTTTTAGGATTTTTTAGGTAATAGGTTTTGATTTCCCATAACTATTTTCGTTCTTATTCATATGTGATAAGCAAAACATTTTTGAAATCAGCATAACTAGCACTAGTTTTGATATCCTTAAACTTCAACATTTATGTCCATCCTATTATAATAAAAGTCGATATCGAAAGTTTGTGAAAATGTGTCCCTCTGAAATGGGGTGGATTCGGTGTTGCTTTTTCTTGAGATACCACAAACAATCGAACATTTATTTTTGCAGTTTTCTGGTAGTGCTGGTTATGCTGATTTCAAAAATGTTCAGCTTATCACATATGAATAAAAACGAAAATAGTTATGGGGAATCAAAACCTATTACCTAAAAAATCCTAAAAATCGTTCCTATATCCGAAAATGGTCACTAACCAGTCTGAAAATTCTCACGCAAATTGGAAACATACTTTTATGTCATTTCCATGAAAAGAGATCCCATTTTTTGACTTCTCATTTTGACCCGAAAAACACTCATGTATAGGGGTACATGGAAAAATGCGATAAAATTGCCTATTTTGGCTTCTAGCAAAAAATGGGCCCCACTCGATCGAAACGAAAGGTCATTCTTTTAAGGTAGAATTTTGTCTAGTTTCAGAATGTGATATTTTTGACTTGAGGTTTGCTATGTTCCACCGAGCTATAACGGTTTTTATGTGCATTACACCCATTTTGGACGAAATTTCAACAATTTCCATCTTGAAGACGTCAAGCCAAATTTTTTTTCTGAACTCGAAAAACATCAAAATAGTAGGTACTATTCATTTCTGAAAATAATTTATCAAAATCTCAATATAGAAAAATTTTTCATTTTTTGGCTCCGTGTATGCATATGTGAGCCAAGAGTGGGCGGAGCCAGATGAAATAGGTACCGAAGTTCTTAGAACCTTATGGGTGTCTACCATGCAAAATATCAGCACACACAAATCGGTTTGACTTTTTTTGTGCGGAGGTCAATTGCCTGAATGTCGCAATTCACAGAGAACGTGTCTTAAAGTGATCAGAGTAGATAAATAAAAATCAATATTTAAGGACGTAAGTGCAAACAGTTATGACAGAACAGTTTTTGAGAAATCTAACTCACAGAAAAACTAGCTTGGTAGAAAAACTCACTCTTCTTCCATTTTCTCTTCTTGTCCCTCTGGCCTTCCAATTTCCTGCGATCCTCCTCTTGATGGTTGTTCCAGAATTCGCTCCGTTGTTGGTTGGATAGTCTTCTAGCTCATGTGGCGGAATCCTGTAATCAGAAAAGGGTATAAGTATAACATTTACCACACATAACATTTACCACACATTTTGCACCTGGCCTCATTTCCGAGTTTTCGATAAAGATGATCCTTCTTCACATGACTTTCCAGTTCAAAAAGACTAGAAAAGGCGTGTACATCACATCCACGAACAACACAGGGGAATCGGCAAATCTCTTGTCTCCAATGCGAGAGCTTATGTTTTTGGATCTGAAAATAAAAAACTCGAGGTCGAGAAAGAGGCACAAAACTACAATTGCGATTTTCTCAGGGCACAAAAGTCGCTAGCAAATAATAACTAAAGATTTGGAATAAGCAAGGCATCAGCTTTTCCAAAATACCCGTCTCCTTTTTTCTACTATTTCTAGCTATAAGATCCCAGAATCAAACTCACCCTTTGTCTTCCCTCTCCTCCTTTTCCTCCTCATCCTCTTGCTCATCCTCCAAGCCCTCATCATTTTCCGACTCCTCTTCATATTGTTCCTCACCATCGTCCGGTTCATAGTCATAGGTTGGATTTCTGTAATTTTCTGTCGTAAGTTGGATTTCTGTACTGGTCAGGTAATCCAGCAATAAGCCAAGACTATGAATTCAAATCCAAAATTAGGGTGAGTGGTGCATCTTAAAACTGGAATCTCTTAGAGTACCGGAAAATCCAGGCAAGCATTTTGTGATTTTTAGACAAAAATGCGCAGTTTTTAGTTGAAAATTGCTCGTTCTTGATGTAATTGGTGCATTATCAGTGACTTTTTCTTGCAAAATTCCTCACTTTAAGGGTATTTAAGACCTTTGCAGACTTTTTTTTTTACTATTTTAGGTCGATTTCGATTCATTTTAAAGATTCCTTGTTTATTTTTTCTATAGATTTCAATTAATTTTGGTCAAAATGAATCGAGAAGGAAGATAGCAGGAGCTGGGGTGGAAAACCCAGATCTTGGAGAGCTTGTGAAGAGGAAGAATGCATTTTTTCAAGTTGCAGCGATTTGAATTTTCTCACTATTTGAATTTGTCATTATTTCTTGACTCACCTTTTCAAACATCCATTATCAAAATTTTTGAAAAATCAATTAGAAGAGGCACCGAAAACAAGGTAGCCATACGAAAGGCCATGGATAGATATAAATATAGATATTATAGAAAATCAACTAATAAGGCGAGATACTAAGGAGGACAATAAAAACGCTTGTCCATAGCTGGGGGAAATGAAGTATTTGACGCATATGCTCACTTATATAGAGGATTGGGAGAGTGAGAGAAATAGAGAAATATTACTTTTTCTCCGAAGGAATCACAACACATAGCGGGCGGAAATATATGAAGAAAAGAGCATTTAGGAAATGGAGACGTCGACAAAAACATTAATCCAGAAATGGGGAAACAACTCAGCTGCCGTTTTAGTTATCAGGGTATATACATAGGGAAGCAAAACACACATAGACCATGAATCAAATAAGAAGAAATTCTGAACCACTCTATGTGAATCAGCTACTCAGTGTGAAGGATTCGGGTTATTTGAAAACTGGTGAAAAGTTATAAATTAGTTTCAAAGTATTTGTTTATTTTGGAAAACAAGAAAAAAATAATAACAAAAAATTATTGTGTTCTTTAGAGCCAGATAGCGGGTGGTGGAGATCATCTGGAAAATATGATTAAAGGTTGAGTCTAGTAAGTTTTGTAACGTGAATTTGACTGAACAGAAGAAAACGAGTTTCGTGGGTTTTCAATTTTGCTTTGAATCTGATTACCTCAGAAAACAGATTTCTACCGAAATTTGGAACTTTGAGGTAGTTGACTCCATTTTTAAGATTTTAGAACCTCATTTCATCAAATATTGTATTGAGGTGAAGATGCAGCGTTCAATTTTCGGAATTTTCTGAATCTCAGAATTTTTTTTCAGAATTTCAGAAATATTTATGTTGAGTTCATTTTCAGCAAAATTGTAAAAAGCGACCGCCACCCCTTTTCCCTCAACTCCCTCCAACACTAAACAAACAAGGCTTTTGCAGCCCCTTTCTTTCCGTATCACCGTTTCGATTGTCTCGTGATAGCCACGTCAGTCCTTCCAGTATAACTTGCGCCATCTGCGTCTCTTCTTTTCTGCAGCTGCTGAATAGTATCATAACTCATTCTTATTCAAAAAGACGTCGCGACTTCCTCCAGATGTCCCCTTTAATGTTTTTAGTCCCCTATTTTTCTCTAATTTCTAATTTCTAGTATATATTCATATCCGAACTGTTACTGTTGACCCCGTACTGTATTGGGGTCTTTTCCGTATCGGTTATTTTATTTTATTGGATTTTAGTTTTGATTTCAAGGTAAGTGAAGTTTTTGAATTTTAGCTATCCCAAGAACAGTAGGGCAAAAATAAACAAAAAAGTTTATGTCATTACTGTAATCAGTGTTGATGAAACCGTCGGTTTCAAATTTTTTAATGGCCTATGAAACTATAAATTGCTATGTTTGATGATAATGCTTTTGTTTTTTTTTGACCCTTTATCTTCAAATTACAAAAGGTTCTCAGAATCTGTCAAGTATAAGTTTGATAACGAACCAGAAAACGAAAATTCCCTCGTTTTTGCTGACCCAATTGTAAACATAGAATCAGTTTCAGCACTGTGCCAATTCGCAAGTTTGCTCATAATATTTTTTCAAAGTTCTAGTTAAAAATTCCCAAAGAATTGAAGACTATAATTTTTTATTATCAGTGTTTTTTATTTCGAAATAGCAAACAATGAACGAGACATAGTTGATTAGAGAGTAAATCACAATGGGCAACAATTTTTCGAACAGAATAGGGAAAAAAATTATTATCAATTAGTACATCTTGTGGTTGTGAATACTACGGCTTCCCATCCCACGTACACCGTGTATACTTTTCCCAGCGACACTGTAATTTTTATCTATTTTTTAAGACTTGTTTTTTGTTGATATTAAATATCTCAGAAATTTAGTTCTAGAAGTTTCAAATTTTTGAATTTTCAAAAAAAAATTTGGAATGTCAATCTTTGGTTTCTACATTCTTACATTATTCAGACAGTTACAGGTTGTCGACGTCCTGTTCGAAAGCTCCATCTTATCTTTGTCTAGTATCGCTGCACTCTTAAAACGTGTGCTTCTTACATTTAGTTTCTAAAATCAAAAAAATGTATAAAGTTCTACAGTGACAAAAAGCAATCCTTACCATAGTCGAAGACTCATTTTGCCAACTAAAATACAAATCCACGAATAATTTTCATTTTTCGAAGGAGATCTGAAAGTTTTATCTGTCGAAAGATGAAAAAAAGGATACTCACCTTCAAGACAAGAAAACAACCAGTACTTTTAGCAATTGAGATCAAATATCAGAGATCAGTATGATGAAAAAAAAACAAATTTTATAGAAAATAAGAAGGCATAGGTCGGCACATTCATCCAAGGGTAGGGGGAGTAAAGTATATGAATGAGGTGCTGGAAGAGGGAACCATTCTCTGATAGAGAGTAATTAGAGAAGCAGGGACGATTATAACAATGATAAGAAGCACAAAACTTCAAATTGGAGGAAAATTAAAGAGAGAAAAAGAGAAAAAGTTGTTATCAGTGTTTGGTGTTTTATCACTCAGGGCTTAGTAAAAGACGTGACATAATTCAAAACATGCCTTTACATTATTTGTAAAAAAAAACGAGACGGACGACATGCATATTGCAGCTCAAACTGAAAATTCACCATTTCAGTACTAATATTTTTATACTCAGACAGGTCTTCGTTGAGTTCTAGACCACTCGCAGTGCTGAATTTTTGAGGAAATATATTAAATTGACTGTACTTTCAGATCTATAAATTTTTGAACAAAAAATATATTTTTTTAAATGTCGATTTTTTGCCCCTTCTATTATTATATCAGAAAAGCCAAATTTCGAAAAGATAAAAATTTCTTCTAAAACTGATAATTCTGGAATTACAGTCAATTTTATATATCCCCTCGAAAATTCAGCACTGGGAGTGGTCTAGAACTCAAAGAAAACGTGTCTGTATAGACATATTAGTATTGAAATGGTGTATTTTGAACTTTGAGCTCCAATATCTCGGCTCAATGTGCCGAGAACGATATCTTCTAAGAAAACTGAGAAAGAAGTGATGATCATTGATGTTTGTTTATTGTCGGTTTCTCATGTTCCCTTTTTCTTCTTTCCCAAACTCTTTTTTTTGCACCCCCGCGTTTCCCATGAGGGGGGGGGGCTTTGTAACAGACGGGACAGAGGGGAGAAAAAAAAGAAAAATCATTTCTCACTCTTCCCTTCAGTTCCGAGCATGTGGCGTTTGAGTGGTTTCTGGGGAATGTTGTAATGCCTCTCTATCTCTGTTCACCATCTCGTAGGGGCTCCATCCGCAAACCAACTTCTCATTTTCATCCCTTACTCCCCAATGGCTGAGTGTGTATTGGCCTCCTTAAATTTTGTATATATTTTCTATTTTTTCTACTCTTACTAATTCACCTTATTTGATCTCTGATATTCAATCTTATTGAAAATGATATTTTTCAATATTAAAAGTGAGTTTTCAATAATGAAAATTCCAAATTTTTAAATGAAATTCTAGCTTGGTAACCTTATTTTGAGCAAAACCTGGCTCGGCAGCCACATTATCAGATTTTTTCACCATTTTTTTCAGGTTTTTTTTTGGGAAAATCATAAATTTTTGTTGTTATTTCAATTTTCGTTTAGTTTTCACAAAAAAAAACCTGAAAAAAGGTGAATAAAAATCTGAAAATGCGGTGGCCGAGAAAACTCCGGAAACTAGGCCACGGCCCCAGGAGAGTTGTCGGCCGAAAAAGGTAGTTTTGAAGCGATTTTTTAGGGTATCAAAGAAATTTTTGTAAGTTTTCACTAAGATATTCAAAACCAACACAAAGTTATAATATTTTGAAGCAAAAAAACATTTTTGACCGGAATCCTCCTTTAAAGTTGATGATTTGTCCCTCTTGTCTTCACATTTTTTAATATAATTTATTTTCAGACCTTTTCTTATCGGCCTGTCGACTGGATCCAACACTCAACATGATACTCCACCTATTGTTTGCCAACCTTAATCCTAGGTAAGCTTTTGGAACCCCTCATTTTCTTTCTCATAAATTGATTTTTAGTCGCGATTCCATCCGTGGTCCCATTTCTCCCATCTCAATACCTGGACAACACCGCTACCCTCAACAATCTGAACAAATTAAGAAGAGAATTTGCCAATACGGCCGGGATCGCTAACATGAATGCTCTGGTACGGTTTCTGGAACTGAGTTCTCTTATAAGAAACTTTTGAATTCCAGGAGTGGAATAACGATCTTCAAGCCGACGCGAAGACTTATGGATCCTCTGTTCAAACCCTTCATCAAAACAATCAAACCGCTTTATTTAATCGTACCGGATGTATTCCTCGAAAATCGTCCCAAACCGTGTTGTTTCTTCTTATCAAGATGAGATTCAAGCTGTCGACGGGTGTTTTGGAGCCGAGCATTATTTCGTCACCGTTCTCAACCGTTAATCTCGTCGGGCGTGCTATACTAAAAAATAAGATCGGAGACCATGTAAACTTCTTGAAAAATGACCGGATTGAAGGAATTCGAGTTCACTACCGTTTGCATGCTCGGCCCAAAGTGAGTTTAAGGGGTACTGAAGTATTCCGAAAAATCGCGATATTCTTAATAGATTGACTAGGCTCGTTGTAGACAAGAAGTATACTAATGGCGGTATGTTCAGTAATTTTCCTAAATCGAGTTGTACGATCTCAAAGTGACGAAAAAGCAATTCTGTGATTGCCAGAGGATATTTTTCTAGTTTACATATAAAAATATCACAATTTTCACACTTGAATTATTAATGTTTTGCCAAAGATACACAATGATTTTCCAGAAAACAGCCAGACAGCCGCAACAGCAAATTTGGAGTCGCAGGTTCAAAGTGCTTTTTTGGAAAATCCATTGATGGACTGTGCCAATAATTCCTCTAGTTTGCTTTTTCTACTGAGGTTTCATTCAATTTCTTTGAATTTCTTTTTTTTATGGAGAACTTTTCAATAAACATTGTATCCAAAAACACCTGATTTGAGAAACATTACAGCATTAGCATGACATCAGAAAGAATGACGTCCAATGAGAAAAAAATTAAAAAAAAGAAGATATGACACTATCGAAACACTGAGGACGGAACAGCTGTGCTCTTTCTCTTTTTTGATCTCTGGATGAGAAGAAAGCAATTTTCCGATACGAAAATTTCTTAGTGTTTTGTTCATCAATTCCTAATTCAATTTTTATTTTTCGATCCAAGTTTAGATTAGGTTATGATTCAGAAATGTTTTATCACATTGTTGAAGATTATGATATAAAATTCTTAAATTTTGAGAAAAAACTTTACGATTCTGCAGTTTCTTGACGATTTCTGAGATTCTGAGATTCTCTGATTCTGTTCTGAGATTCTGTCTTCATTTTCATGTTACTTTCATGCCTTAGATGATTTTACAGACCACACCTGACACAACAATTGAAAATTTGCACGAAGAAAGGAACATGGAAATGTAAATATTTAAAAATTGATTCGTTTTTTTGTATAATCTTCATGTTTTCTCATATTTTATTCAAGAAACACATTTGACATGTATTTTGCTATCTCTTCAGGGATATAACCAAGAAACGGCTATCTTCCTAGATAGTATAGGATGAACACCCATGAAGGTGACTTACATGGGGATGGCGTGACTTTTCACACTGACTTCGCTTAGATATTTTATCGATAGGTGACCGTTACAGTTACTAGTGCACAGATAAAATATCAGCGGCGCTCTCCGAAATTCCGGGAAGTTACACAACTTTTTCTAAATTTCGGACTTTGTTCGACTAATGTCAGGAAAATGACCATAATTTTGTTCATTCTTGATCAATCCACTGGATCTTTTTTGTATTTAAAAGCGCATATTTTGAGAACCAAAAATGTCAACTGTACCTACTTGCTATCGTTATCTACAATTTTGATATTCTCGTAAGAAAGCGAAGTCTTGATTTGTCACAAATCAAAAAATGCCAATTTTCGGCAGAACGTATTTGGGAGACCGTGCCTAATGTATTGTATGCCGTGAGTAATGTACGTATACACCTTCAAAAGTATACCGTGCCCTCGAGTTACGAGACATATTTTGAGCTTATTTTTCCTGATAGGTCTTTATCGTCATTCAGCGTAATTTATATGTCAGACTAAACTAAAATAATAGTTTTTCTGTGCCTTTGCAGTTCATTGGAATCGAATAATGATGTTTCATTTTTCAGTGGTAACTTTATAGGGTTGAAAGATATGGGTTGAAAAATCAAAAAATTCAAAATATGTCCCGTAACTCGAGGGCACGGTATACTTTTGAAGGTGTCTACGTACATTACTCACGGCATACAATACATTAGGCATGGTCTCCCAAATACGTTCTGCCAAAAATTGGCAATTTTTGATTTGTGACAAATCAAGACTTCGCTTTCTTTCAAGAATATCAAAATTGTAGATAACGATAGCAAGTAGGTACAGTTGACATTTTTGTTCTCAAAACATGCGCTTCTAAA
This sequence comes from Caenorhabditis sinica, assembly GCA_963932045.1. Classification (NCBI taxonomy): domain Eukaryota; kingdom Metazoa; phylum Nematoda; class Chromadorea; order Rhabditida; family Rhabditidae; genus Caenorhabditis; species Caenorhabditis sinica. The sequence goes on from OZ009938.1 coordinate 22,879,335, forward strand.
TACAAAAAAAATCCAGTGGATTGGTCAAGAATGAACAAAATTATGGTCATTTTCCTGACATTAGTCGAAAAAAGTCCGAAATTTGGAAAAAGTTGTGTAATTCCCAGGAACTTGGGAGAGCGCCGCTAATATTTCATCTGTACTGTAAGGGTTACCTACCAACAAATCATCTAAGCAAAGTCAGTGTGAAAAGTCACGCCATCCCCATGTTAGTGAGCCAGGTTCACTTCTATCAATAAAATAGGACTGCATATTGTCTCTAATTATCTTGAATTTCCACACTCTCTAGTCTATGCTCGGTCACCAAACAAGTTATTCTGTGGTCGCTATGGCTTTTGGACAGTGTTTATAGAACAGCCACAGCATGAGACTACGTGCAATCAATTAAACATCCCCAATCGTTGTCCCTAATTCTCTTCAATTTTTGTGTTGCCCAGCTAATGTCCATCCGTCCGGGCGGACTATACGCGCACTCTCAGATTGTCAGTGGAGCGTAGTTACACTATCTATCTGCGCCCCAATTAACCAAACAAAGCAGAACGCACACACATAAGACAACATGGGTCAGATTCCCTTGAGCGTAGTTGTACTATTCAAGATATCGATTGCGCAGGAGACCATGGTGCACACTGTGCGTTACGACTGTACGCAATGTATGAGTTTGACCTCTATTCGATAATTTTCTCTTTTTCTGGTCATCATCGACGAGCCAGGACCATCTTTATCTTTTTTGGGCTTTATAACCAGAACTGGCATATATCTTATGTTTTATTTTCAGTACACAAATCATCATGGCAAACGAAGAAAATGAGTCCTTCCCGGTGCTTCAACTACCAGACACAATGAAAGCAATGATTTTGCCAAAATTGAGTGTTCTTGACCTGTAAGTTCAGATTTTGCTCATTTCATTTCTTCAATCCCCATTTTTCAGGTTCAACTTATCACATGTCTCGGACAATTCCAAGAACTGGGTCAAGGACTATGTCAGAAACAAGAGTTATCGGCTGAAAATCAAGGCAGATTCGGAGTATGAAGTCAGCTTGCTGAACTCCGATAATCAAGGATTTGATGTTTCTTTTGTTCACTACTTATTTCACGGAAACTCCGAGTTTCATTTTGGAAACAACCCAGTGATTACCAGAAATGAAGTGATTGCACCGAATCGGATGGAAATCTTGGTGCTATCTAGAAAACTTGATGCCCAATGGGATAAGAACGAAGCCTTCAAGTCATTTATCGCACATTTGTCGGAGGTTTTCAGTAAGGATGTCTGCATCAGCATTGGCCGGAGAGGAGAACAGAAGGAGATCATAATGAAGGACTTGGCTAGAGACCTACAACTGAATGTGCATTGCTTTTTCACAGAAACAACATGTTCTTCAGCGAGAATCGAGGATTACCCAAAATGCAAAAGATTGTGCATTGAGAATGGAAATATCAATACTCGTCAAATGAAGTCGCTTCTCGAACAATGGATGGAAAACGGGACAATGGACTATTTCGAGGTGACGAGTTTGCCGAAGACATTCAATATCAACTATGTCATGAGAGGTCACGAGTATACCACTTCTCCGGGATTTCGTATCGCGATCCGGAATTATTCTGTAACGAGAGCCGATGGAACTGCTGCATCGGTGACGTTCACTCCTCAATACATTATTAGACTCCCGACACTGCAAGGAATGGGAAATTTGCACACAAGTGTAAATTTTGTCCTCACATTCAAAATTCAACAGGATCATCAATACTCCACTTGCTTCAATATTAATTAATCATTGTCACATTATTATATTTTGTTCCAATCCTTATTTTATGCATACTGAATAAAGTTGTCAGCCAAATTTCACTTATTCTCATTTGACGTGTGCATACTCCATTACGTGACTAGAGAAAATCTTCTCTGTTCAAATAAAGTTGAGAGTTCATACACTTCATCGCATCCCTCTTGAGCCGTTCAAGTTGTCACTGGAGCGTAGTTACACTATCTATCTGCGCGCCAATTAGCCAATGTAGATAGAATTCCCACACGGACTACGTGGGTCAGTTTCCTTGTTATCGATGAAATATGCCCAATCCCTGATTATCTATCTTCCCCAGCCAATGCCCAGCTGTCCTGGGGGCCTGCAAACATGTTTCTTTCCCACCGCCGTTTCTCCAACCACAAAACTAGGCGTGACGTAGGTAGGATCTCATGATTTTCCATTCTAGACAAATGACCGGTCATCAAATTCCCCCCGTCTTAAACGAGTCGGTTTTAGCTTCATGCACTCGTTGTGTGTCCTCTTGTTTCTTATTGCCATCCGCCAACTTATTGAGAAGTTTTGGCTCTATTCGACTTAATGGCCCCAAGCAAAAGTTGACGGGCCTCAACAAATATAGTGCTTTGAGGTACTTTCTCTTTATCTTTCCATTTCAACGAATTCGTATTGCATTTTCTTTATTCATATCTCTATCCTTACGTTTGCACTGTTTTGGAAAACGTCGCGTTGTGTTTATGGAGCAGGAGGAATTTGAATTTAGCGGTGGTGCAATGGAGCGTAGTTGTACTATCCAAAAATCGATAGCACAAGAGACAACGGTGCACGCGGTGCGTTACGACTGTGCGCAATGTATGAGTTCGACCGATATTCGATAATTTTCTCATTTTCTCCTCATCATCAACCTTTCCTTGAAAGCTATGACCATTTCTATCTTTTGGGCTTTCTAACCAGAACTAGCATATATCTTATGGTTTATTTTCAGAACAAATATCATCATGGCTAACAACGAAGATGGTCCATTCCCAATACTGGAGCTACCATACGTAGTGAAACGTATGATTTTGCCGAAATTGAGTGTCCTCGACTTGTAAGTTCAGATTTTTGCTCATATTCTTTCTTCAATCACTATTTTTCAGGTACAATTTATCACATGTTTCGAAATATTCCAAGGACTGGGTTAAGGACTATTTCAGAAACAAGAACTATCGGCTGAAAATCGAGACAGCTCCGGATTATAAAGTCAGCCTGCTGAACTGTGATAATCAAGGATTTGTTGTTGCTTTCAACCATTGTGATGATGACGGAAACTCCGAGTTTCATTTCGGAAACATCCCAGTGGTTACCAAAAATGAAGAGACTGCACCGAACCGGATGAGAATTTTTGTGCTGTCTAGAAGACTTGATGCTCAATGGGATAAGAACGAAGCCATGAAGGCATTTATGGCACATTTGACGGAAGTTTTCACTAAGGATGTCTGCATAAGAATTCTCTGGGGAGGAGAACAGAAGGAGAAAATAATAATGGACACGGTGAAAGACCTACAACTAAATGTTCACTGCTTCTACACCGAAACAAAATGTTCTTCAGTGAAACTCGAGGAGTACCCAAAATGCAAAAGATTGAGCATTGGGCATGGAAACATCAATACTCGTCAAATGAAATCGCTATTGGAACAATGGATGGAAAACGGGACAATGGACTATTTTGAAGTAGCAAAATTGTCGCAGGATTTCAATATCAACTATATCATGAGAGGCCACGAGTATACGACGCCTCCCGGATTTCGTACCGATTTTCGGAATTATTCTGTAACGAGAGCAGATGGAGTTGTTGCAACGGTGACGTTCACTCCTGAGTACACCGTTAGACGCCCCACATATCAAGGATGGCGAGATTATGACATAGATGCAAATTTTGTCCTCAAATGTCGAACGGATCAAAGATACTTCACTTGTTTCGGTGCTAATTAATCATTGTCACAATATTATAATCTGTTCCAATCATTATTTAATGAATACTGAATAAATCTGTCAGTGGAATTTTTTTTGTTTTCATTCGACAAATGCATAATCCTTTGAATATGCCCAATCTTTTTCTCGAATTTTCTATTATCAGGTTGGAACTTAAGTTTCTTTAATTTTTTTAATCGTACTCTTTGAAGGCCTTTCAGCAATTACGAAAGTTTGATATGGTTATCAAGTAATGTGCCAACTACAAACCCGTGTATTCATAAAATTTCATAGCTTTGTCTTGTATGGGCAAAAAGTTACGACCATCTGATGGAAGTATACCTAATAGTGCAAATTTGGAATCCAATGTTAGAGAAGCTCTGCTAGAGGTTTCTTGTATTATATCAGTGTATACTAGCATTTATATTACACTCGCAAAAAATTTCGGCTCTGCGGCTGTTTTCCGTCTAGTTATGGCACATCAAAAAATAGCACTATCCGAAGTGCGAAAAAATAAATTTTTTTATACGATGGTTTCCTGAGAAAAATTCTCGATAGAAATTGAAGTTCTATCCTTCAAACCATCAAAAAGTTTTGTGGTTCCGCAAAATTCACATTTTGAAGTACTGAAATGAACCGTGCTAGGAGGTAACCCCGAAATAGGCATTTTTTTCAAACACTCGTGAAATCCCTGAAAACCGTTTTTCAGCTAAGATAATTTAGGCTTGTGTTACACATAACATAATAAGTTTATCACTACAATAAAAAGTTTCTAACACGTCGGCAACTATGTTTTGAAAAATTCAGGTGCCCGAGCCGAACTTATTCAAAGATTTGTATTTTTCGGCACAGTCTGCTGGTATATGTCAAACACCAGAAGTGATGATGGTAAGACATGTTGCACAACTTGATAACAATGCCCAACCTTGGATTCACCCTAGCAAAGAGTTACATGAAAAATTAAAGAAACTTGTATTCCAACCTAATATTTCTGCGGGAAGCAGGAACACAAAAAACATGAATTGAATAAAAATGAATTCTGAAAAATATTATCATTCTATGTGATATTAACCACTATTAACCACTCGGTGTGAAGTTTCGAGTAATTCAAAGACTGGTTAAAAGTTAAAAATTGGTTTTGAAGTACATTTTTGTTTCTTTAGGAAATCAAAAGAATGTAAATCATGACATTCTATGGTTGTTATGTTTCATGTTTTGTTCACCACCCATCATCAAGTCATAAAGCATTAATTTGATAACAAGTCAGAAAACGAGAATCCCATCGTTGCTCGACCCACCTGAAATCATGGAATTAGTTGAAGCAGTGTATGATGGATCTGATGGTTTTGCCAATTCGGAAATTAGCTCATATTATATTTCCAGAGTGCTAGTTAAAAATTCACAAAGAATTGAAGACAAATAACTATAATTTTTCATTATTAGTGTTTTTTATTTAAAAATAGCATACAATGAACGAGACATAGTTGATGAGTGAGTACATCATAAAATAGCATCTTATATTTGTCTAATATCGCTGCACTCATAAACCGTGAGCTTCTTACATTTAGTTTCTGAAATCAAAACATGTTTTGTAACAAGCTCTAAAATGGACACAAAAAATCCTTACCATGCTAAAAAACTCATTCTGGCAACTTTTGTTTTCTGGAGCCACAAAAAGAGCAACGAGATCCACGAATAATTAAAACCTTTCAAAAGATATCTGCAAGTGTATTTTGTTGGAAGATGATCAAAGCTACTCACCATTAAGAATAGAAACTTCCAGTGCTGTCGAAATTGAGATCAAATATCAGAGATCATTTTGATAAAAATATACAAATTTTATAGAAAATAAGAAGACAGAGGTCGGCACATTCAACCAAGGGAAAGGGGAGTAAAGTGTATGAATGAGGCGCTGGAAGGAGGAACCAGTCTCTGATAGAGAGACATTAGAGAAGCAGAGAAAGTACTGACAATGATAAGAAACATGAAAAGTTAAAATTGAAAGAAAAATTGAGAGAGAGAGGGAGAAAAAGTTGTTATCAGTGTTTGGTGTTTTATCACTCAGGGCCAGCGCCTTACTTACTTCACTCCCCTTTCCCTTGGTTGAATGTGCCGACCTCTGCCTTTTTATTTTCTATAAAATGTGCATATTTTTTCATTAAAATGATCTCGGAAAGTTGATCTCAATTTCGAAAGTACAGGTTGTTCTCTTGTCTCAAAGGTGAGTATCCCTATTTTGTCATTTTTCAACAGAATACATTTGCAGATCTCGTAAAAAAAAGAAAAATATGTGATGATCATTGATGTTTGTTTATGGTCGGTTTCTCATGTTCCTTTTTCTCTTCTTTCCCAAACTTTTCTTTTCCACCTCCGCGTTTCCCATCCCCGGTATGAAAACGCGATTCCCATCTCCTATAAATACACACCCATGTATCACTTTCTTTACTATTTCATCATTCTCTAATCCCCCCCCCCCCCCCTCCTATAAGAACCCTGTTCTACGTCTTTATACCAGAGCTTAGTAAAAGACGGGAAAGAGGGGAGAAAAAGAAGACAATTTTTCACTCTTTCTTTTAGTTTTGAACATGTGGCGTTTTAGTGGTCTCGGGGAATGTTGTAATGTCTCTCTTTTTCTATTCTCTATCTCGTAACTGCTCCATCCGCAAACCAACTTCTCATTCTTATCTTTTACTCCCCAATGGCTAAGTGTGTATTGGCCTCCTTAAATTTTGTATATATTCCCTATTTTTTCTGATCTTACTATTTCATCTAATATTTGATCTCATTGAAAACGATAATTTTCAATATTAAAAGTGAGTTTATAATAATGAAGAATGCCGAAATTCAAAAAGAAATCTAGCTTGGGAACCTTATTTTGAGCAAAACCTGACTCGGTTTTTCACCAAATTTTTCAGGTTTTTTTGAGGAAACTCGTACATTTTTGTTTTTATTTCAATTTTTTGTTTAGTTTTCACAAAAATACCTGAAAAAAAAACTGAGGAGAAAAAATTTGAAAATGCGGTGGCCGAGAAGACTCCGGGAGTTAGGCGACGGCCCCAGGAGACCTGTCGGCCGAAAAAGGGTAGTTTCAAAGCGATTTTTTAGGGTTTTAGAGAAATTTTTGAGCGTTGTCACTATCATATTTAAAATCAGCATAAAATTGTAGATATTTTGAAGTGAAAAAATTTTGACTGGAATCCTCCTTTAAAGCTGCTATTTTGTCCCTTTTGTTTTCACATTTTTCAATGTAATTTATTTTCAGAATCTTCCTCATCGACCTTTCGACTGGATCCAAGTCAACATGATACTCCACTTCTTTTTTGATCAACATGATACTCCACTTCTTTTTTGCCGACCCTAATCCTAGGTAAGCTATTGAAATAATTTATTCTCTCATAAAATTGTTTTCTAGTAGCGATTCCATCTGTGGTCCCATTCCTCCCTTGTCAAAACCTGGACAACACTGCTACCTTCAACAATCTGAACAAATTTAGAAGAGAGTTTGCCAATGCGGCCGGGATTGCCAATATGAATGCTCTGGTACGGTTTCTGGAATTAATTTCTCTTATAAGAAATTTTTGAATTCCAGGAGTGGAATAACGATCTTCAAACAGCCGCGAAGACTTATGGCTTTTTTATTCAAACCCTCCACGCCATCAAAAATATCGAACCGCTCTATTTGATCGTTCCGGATGTCTTCCTCAAAACCGTCCCAAACCGTGTAGTTTCTTCACATCAAAATGAGATTCAAGCTGCTGTCGACGGGTTTTTGGAGCCAAGGATTATTTCGCTGCCGTCCTCCACCAAACCGTTAACCTCGTCGGGTGTGCTACACTGAAGAATAATATCAAATCGGAGAGAATGGAGAAAACTGACAAGACTGGAGGAATTCAAGTTCACTACCCTTTGCATTTTCGGCCTAAAGTGAGTTGAATGGGTACTAAAGTATTTCAAAAAATTACGATTTCTTAATATAGTTACTAAGCTTGTTGTAGACAAGAAAATATTCTCTTGGCGATGTATTCGGTAATTGACCCAATCGAGTTGTAGGCTCTCAAAATGCCAAAATAGCAACTCTGTGATTCCTCATTGTAGTGAAATTTTCACGTAGGATGGATATTTTTTTGTCTCCATATATAAATATCACAATTTTCTCACTTGAATTATTAGTTTTTATGCCGAAAAAACAAAATGATTTTTCAGAGAACAGGCAGACAGCCGAAACCGCAAAATTAGAGTCGCCGGTTCTCAGTGCTCTTCTGGAAAATCCATCATCTTGTCTACACAGTGGCTTCATTCATTTTCTCTGAATTTCTTTTATCCGTTTTTGAAAAAATTTCCCATGGAGAACTTTTCAATAAACATTGTATCCGAAAACACCTGATTTAAGAAACATTACAGCATCAGCATGGCATCAGAAAATATGACGTTCAGTAAAAAAAAATTGAAAAAAGAAGATTTGACTCTCTCAAAACACTGAGGACTGAGCAGCTGTGCTCTCTCTCTCTCTCTCTCTCTCTCTCTCTCTCTCTCTCTCTCTCTCTCTCTCTCTCTCTCTCTCTCTCTCTCTCTCTCTCTCTCTCTCTCTCTCTCTCTCTCTCTCTCTCTCTCTCTCTCTCTCTCTCTCTCTCTCTCTCTCTCTCTCTCTCTCTTCTTTTGATTTTTCGATGAGAAAAAAGCAAGTTTCCGATCGAAAAATTTTCTAGTGTTTTGATGATCAATTCATATCTCAGTTTTTATCAGCCGAGCCGAATTCATTTTAGGCGATGATTCATCAAATCAATAAAACACATCAAACCTTCATACATATTTGCTTACCGGTACAGTAACTAAAGCTTATAAAGTTCAACTGCAAAACGTGATTGCATATTTCAACTGGTTGATAATTTTCATAGTATAATGATTACACAATATAATTCATATCTCTATCCTTGCGTTTGCACTGTTTCAAAAAACGTCGCATTGTGTTGATGAACTGCAGCGGGAGAAATTCAAATTTAGCGGTGGTGCAATGGAGCGTAGTTGCATTATCCAAAATATCGATAACCCAGGTGACAATGGTGCACGCGGTGCGTTACGACTGTGCGCATTGTTCGAGTTCGGTCGATATATGATAATTTTCTCTTTTTCTCCTCATCATCAACCTCTCCTTAAGAGCCATGACCATTTCTATCTTTTTGGGGTTTCTAACCTAAGCTGGCACATATTTTATGTTTTATTTTCAGTAGACAAATCATCATGGCTAACGACGACGATGGTCCATTCCCAATTCTTCAGCTACCAGACACAATGAAAGCAATGATTCCGCCGAAATTGAGTGTCCTCGACTTGTAAGTTCAGATTTTCGTCTAGTTCATTTTGTCAATTATCATTTTTCAGGTACAACTTATCACATGTTTCGGACGATTCCAAGAACTGGGTGAAGGACTATGTCAGAAACAAGAACTATCGGCTGAAAATTTGGACAGGTTCGGAGTATGAAGTCAGACTCTTAAACTCCGATAATCAAGGATTTGATGTTGTTTTTGAAGATTACGAAGATGACGGAAACGCCGAGTTCTTTTTTGGAAACTTCCCAGTGATTACCAGAAATGTAGTGACTGCACCAAACTGGATGGAAATTGTGGTGCTATCTAGAAGACTTGATGCCCAATGGGATAAGAACGAAGCCATTAAGTCATTCATCGCACATTTGTCGGAAGTTTTCACCAAGGATGTCTGCATCAGCATTCTCTCGGAAGGAGAACAGAATGAGAATACAATAAAAGACTTAGCCAGAGACCTACAACTGAATGTGCATTGCTTTTTCACCGAAACAAATAGTTCTTCAGCGAGAATTGAGGATTACCCAAAATGCAAAAGATTGTGTTTTCGACATGGAAACATCGATGCTCGTCAAATGAGATTGCAATTCCAACAATGGATGGAAAACGGGACAATGGACTATTTCGAGGTGGCGGGTTTGCCAAAGACATTCAATATCAACTATGTCATGAGAGGCGACGAGTATACCACGTCACCCAGAAGTCGCCTCAGGATCAGTATCCGGAATTATTCAGTAACGAGAGCAGATGGAGTTGCTGCAACGGTGACGTTCACTCCTCAGTACACCCTTACACATCTAGGATGGCAAGATTATCACGAAAATGCAAGTTTCGTCCTCGAATGTGAAACGGCCCCCCCCCCCCCTCTCTCACATAGGACTACATTGGTTCGATTCCTTGCATTAAATGAAATGTGCCCAATCGTTACTCATAATTATCTTCTTTTTTTTTTGGTTATTCCAGCCAGCGTCCAGCCGTCTGCGAACCCCCCGCAACCATTTTTGTCTCTACGGTCGTATCTCCAACCATAAAACTAGGCGTGACGTAGGCAGGAGAAAGTTCGCTCCACTGAAACACCAAAAATATTATGACGTGGAAAATAGGGACGTGGTGTTTTCTCAACGTTATTATTGAATCTATTTTCTAGTGAGTAACAATCCACCTCTCAGTTTACCCTACGCATTGGTAAACCCAACAACCCTGGCCTTCTCTTTTTCTTTCTCATGATTTTTCATCTTAGCCAAATGACAGGTCATTAGTCTTCCCCCTTCGTAAACGAGTTGGTTTCTCCCTCATTCACTCGTTGTGTGTCCCCTTGTCCCTCACCACCACCCGCTAACACAATAAATAGTGTCTCGTCTTTTCTCTTTTCCTTTCCTCCTGCTGGCTCTCTACCCAGAGAAACGCAGAGTAGGGAAAGTGCGCTCTATTGAAACAAAGGGTGCTTTCAACGATTTTGCAATGTTTTTCACATTTTTCTTTCGATGTTTCTTGGATTTTTGATGATTTTTTCCATCTAAAATCTACGATAAGTTCATTTTGATTATTTATCGATCAGAAAATTTCTTTGACGAAAATATTTGAATTTTATTGCTTTGCGATACGTAAAATTTTGGGTAAATTCTTAAAACCATAATGAGAATACTTTAAAATTGTTCTAAAATCCGGAAAGCACAGTGATTGGTCCGCTTTTTTTTTAATTCGGCCACAAACTCTGGATTCATCTTCTGCAATTTTTACTTATTTCGGAGCCATTTTTTGAGATATTAGATCGATTTTTGTGTTTTTCTCGGAATCTACACACATTTTCACGTAGCTTGAAGAGAAATACTTTTTTGGGCGGATTCCTTCTTTAGTATAACCGCCTAAAAACCGATTTTTCGAAATGTTTCGTTTTACTTCAAATATTATTTAGATCCCTCAAATTCAACAAATAAGAACGAAAATTCGAATTAGTACCGGCCATAATGATACTCGTTTTCGTCATTTTCGGTAGAAAATTGCCAATTTCGGGTAGCTGAAAAAAGGAAAATTTTTGAGAATTAGCACTGAAATCGAGCAAAATTTGAACATTCAAGGTTTGATTTATATACGTTGAAACTTTAAATTACATTTTCAGTCTTTCACAGTTGGCGTTTTCCAACTGAAAATAACGTGGTCAGTACTGTACATACTAGCTTAACGGTACAGTATCTGAAGTTTATGAAGTTGAGCAGTCGTCTCTATTTTTTGAGCATTTTAACCAAAGCTGACACATATCATATGTTTTGTTTTCAGTACTCAAATCGTCATGGCTAACGACGAAGATGATCCATTCCCAATTCTTGACCTACCACCCGTAATGAAAGCAATGATTCTGCCAAAACTGAGTGTTCTTGACTTGTAAGTTCAGATTTTTTCTCATTTCATTTCTTCAATCATCAGTTTTTAGATACAATCTATCACATGTCTCGGACGATTCCAAGGACTGGGTTAAGTACTACGTCAGAAACAAGAACTATCGGCTGAAAATCAAGGCAGATTCGGAGTATGAAGTCAGCCTGCTGAACTCCGAGAATCAAGGCCTTGATGTTGATTTTCACCACTTCTTTGATGACGGAAACGCCGAGTTTCAGTTTGGAAACATGCCAGTGATTACCAGAAATGAAGTGACTGCACCGAACCAGAGGAAAGTCTCGGTGATATCCCAAAGACTTGATGCCCAATGGGATGAGAACGAAGCCATGAAGTCATTGATCGCTCATATGTCGGAGGTTTTCACTAAAGATGTCTGCATTCACATTGGCTCGCGCGAGGAGCAGAAAGGGAAAATAATAATGGACATCATCAAAAACCTACAACTGAATGTTCATTGCTTCGATATTCAAACAGCATGCTCCTTAGCGAGAATCAAGGAGTACGGAAAATGCAAGAGATTGCGGATTGGGCATGGATTGCTCATTGAGAATGCAAACATCACTACTGGTCAAATGAACTTGCTATTCCAACAATGGATGAGAAACGGGACAATGGACTTCTTTGAGGTGACGAGTTTGCCGAAAAGATTCAATATCGACCGTGTCATGAGAGGCCACCAGTATACCACATCTACCGGAAACCCTGTCGACTCCCGGAATTATTCTGTGACGAGAGCAGATGGAGTTGTTGCAACGGTGACGTTCACTCCAGAGTGCAACGATAGACGCGCAACACGTCACGGATGGCTAAATTATCACACAAGTGCAAAGTTCGTCCTCAAATGTCAAACGGATCAACAACAACACTCCACTTGCTTCGGTGCTTATTAATTATAGTGACAATATTATAATCTGTTTCATTTCTTATTTGACGAATACCGAATAAAACTGTGAGGGAAATTTCAATTGGTCTGATTTGCATCCCTTTTGAGCCGTTCAAATTGTCACTGGAGCGTAGTTACGCTATCTATCTGTGCGCCAATTAGCCAAAGTAGACTGATTTCTTGCATTCAATTCAATATGCCCAATCGTCGTTTCTGTAAGTCTCTCCATTTTCCTCATTCCCCAGCCAATGTCCAGATGTCTAAGCGGCCTGTCTGCTGAGTAATAGTGCGCGTGACTAAAGTAAAGAAGTTTTATGACGTGGCAAAAGAAAAAGACGTTCTGTTTTCTCAACTTCACTATTGATACTATTTTTAAGTGAGTGACTGCCACACCATCTGTGAAATATGTATTTTAATTCTTCCATCCAATTATTAGTGCATCTTCTCTTTTTTCTCCACTTTTTCTCGTCGTCCTTCTTCCTCCCAGCCATATGACCAGTCATTAATCTTGGCCCGTCGTAGGCGAGTTGCTCTTTCTCTCCGCTCACCCGTTATGCCCCCTTCCTTCTCCCTTGCCTCTTCTTCCATCTGGCCAACACACATACACACACACACACACACACACACCCCTTGTCTCTGGTTTTCTTGACGTCACTTCACTCACGTCTCTTGGATAAAAAGACTAGTAGTGAAGTTGGCTGTAGAAAGTGTACTCCACAAGAACACCAAAAGTGTTATGACGTGGTACAGACATGGCGAATTTCGGCGCAGTCCGGCTCGGTCGATCCCGTTGAACGTCATTTTTTTTCTAAAATTTTTTAATTTTTGGATGAAAATGTAACGAGTATTGTCTGAAAAGTTTTAATTTCAAAGAAATTGCAATTCAAAAGAATACAACTGGAAAATATAAATTTTAGCTATAAAGTTTTATCACCAAAATTTTTTACTCTCAATACCCGGTCGAACCGCGCTAGCAAAAATTTGGATTTTGGCCCAGCCGGGCCCAAAGCATGTCTGGTGTGCTCTATTCTAAACTTTTGTCTACTCGATGTCGCCTTCCCATCTCTTTTCCTTTCCTTTTTCCTTTCCCAAATGACCGGTCAACGCTCTTCCGTCGCAACCTCGTCCCGTCCTCTCTCCCCTTCTCACTGGTTGTGTCCCCTCTTTTCTTCTTTCCCATCAGCCAGCACACATACACATACACACACACACACACCCATACTCACGTCACATGAGAGAGGAAGACGGAGCAGAGAAAGTGCGCTCCATCGAAGCAACGGGCGGTCTCTACGATTTTGCTCTGTTTTTCACCGTTTTCTTCCGATTTTCTTGATTTTACATTGATTTTTCCGATATCAAAGCTAACTAAAATGATTTTTCTTACAGAAATAATGCAAAACAGCACTCACGATGGCAGATTTTCCGATAAAAACGGGTGCCCATGGAGTCGAAGGAAAACTCGACCGTGATTTGGTTTGAAGGCAATCGGTAAGTGTTTTGCTATTTAGAAATAATCATTGACACTAAAAGTACATTTTGGAAAAGTTTTGATGAGAAAAAATCAGAAAACAAATTTCATATATTTCGCAAGACCAAAATCGATTTATTTTTCTGATTTGAACAAAATGTGTCAAGCCAGCTAGGTTATTATCAGTTTCATTTTCGAGAATCTCTATCCTAGAAGGATCGGGACTTCCGTGGATGATAAGCAATTGAATGCTAGAGTAAAATAGCGGATCCCGGCTTAAAATGCTCCATTTTTGACCAATTTTCACTGAAAATGGTTCATTTTTGTCTCCAAATTGCTCATAGGCGACTAATATTACCCCAAAATCATCCTTTTTTCAGATTTCACCGCCGCCTGTCTTCATGGTGACCACTCCTAACGTCAAAACTCTCTGGATGGCTTCAAGAATGGACAAATGCGCTTTTTGGTGTGTAGCGACGTGGTGGAAAGAGGACTAGATGTGCCGTGTGTTCTTTTTGGTAAGATTTGCAATCTTGAAGAAAATTGAAGCGAAAATGAGCCCAAAGAAACCCTTTTTGAACCTAGAAGTCATAGAACTCACGTTCAATATTCGAAATTTTGAGTTTTAAATTTAAATTTTGCGCCAAAATTTAAATTTGAAAATTTCTCATCCTTTCGGTCATGACTGCCACATCAAGAGCTTCAAAATGATCCCAAACTCGGCCAGGCTCCGCCCATTTTAACGAATCTTCCATGAAGAATTTTCAAAATGGGCGGAGCCTAACCGTTTTTTTTTCGGAGCCGAAATTCCGGAAAAATGAGCAGAACGGACCCCCTTCTTGAGCCGAAAACCATATCGACTCAAAATTTTATTTCCAAGTTCAAATTTTGCGCCTAATTCAAAAATGAGCATCGTTTCAATTCTACTAATATCCTCAGCTATAATAGCCAAATTTGGCCAAGTTGAGAAAAATTTCGCTCACACACCTTCAGATTCAAATTTCGCGGCAAATGCAAAATTCAAAAGTCTCTCATTCTTCTGATCATACATAGCACACCAGGAGCTTCTAAATGAGCCCAAACACGGCGAGGCTCCGCCCACTTTTAGGGGTGTCGGACCCATGAAGATTTTTCAAAGTGGGCGGAGTCCAACCGTTTTTGAGCTTATTTTGAAGCGTACGGCTCAGTGAGGACGATTGTGATAATAAAAACTGTAAATGTTGAAAATCTGGAGCTCTGGGTTCCCCCTGAATTTTGAAAAATGACAGTTGGTGGATTTTGAACGGTTTTTGATCATTTTCAGCCATTTTCGCTGAACTTTCTGAAGTTTCAGCGTTTTCCTCTGTTTTTCAAGCTCTGCACTAGTCTCAATTCGTCAAATCCTTTAAAAAAAACCCAAACTCGGGTTTTTAGGGTACTGGCCCTCCTATGAAGTGTTTTCAAAGTGGGCGCAGCCTAACCGTTTTTGGACTCATTTTGGAGCTTCTGGAGTGCTAAAGACGGTCATGATAATGAAAACCAAAAATTTCAAAAATTGGGTATCTGGGGGTTCCCCTAGACTTAAAGAAAGAAAATTTGATGGATTCCGGCTCATTTTGGACCGTTTTTCCTCAAATTTTCGCTATCTTCCAACTTTTCATCCCAATTTTTTTACAGTTATGAACGTCACTCTTCCGGATGATAAATCGATGTACGATCACCGTATCGGACGTATTGGACGAGCCGAGAGAATGGGATCGTCGATTAGTCTGGTGTCAACGCATGAGGAGAGGATGTGGTTCATAAATGTCGATCAGGAGGAGTACGAAGGATACATCAAGAGAGGAATGGGCGATTTGGTTTGATAAAAGGTACAGTAATCCCCCAAAATATTAAAAAGAAAAAGAGCCAAAAATGAGCATAATCGGACAATTTTGAGCCAAAACCAAAAAAAATTTGAAGTTTCTAATTTCGCGCCCAAACTTTGGTTTTCCTTCAATTTTAATAAAAACAATTGTACTCAGCACATTATTTGCTTCAAAATAAGCCCAAACTCCACTAGGCTCCGCCCACTTTTAGGGGTACGCACCTCCCATGAAGAAATTACGAAGTTGGCGGAGTCTAGTCGAGTTTAAGCTTATTTTGAAGTTCTCGGCTCTCTTAAAATAATGGTAACTTGAAAAATCCAAAATCTCAATGTTTTGAAAAAGTAGGCTCCGCCCACTTTACGAATCGGGAGGGGGGGGGGGGAGGGACCCCAAGACGAAAACTGAAAGTGGGCGGTGCCTAGTTGAGGCTAAGCTCATTTTGAAGCTCAAGGCTTGATAAAGACTATCGAAACTATAAAAAAAAACTGAAAAGATAGCGATCATTGCCAACAGTTTGTCCATCTCCCATTCGTGTTGTGGTCACCGGTGTTTTGTGACTCCCAATCTGGCGCAGTTCGAGTATTGTCTTCTGAATGCGTTCTTTTTGGATCATCACGCAGACGTCTACTGTGAGCCGAACAATTCTGCGACAGACAAGGGGCATCATTTAGCAAAGGGGCTTGAAGGCAAATAATGGTGAGTATTTTGACGTTGTAGCAAAATGAGCTGAAAATTACAAAAAAAAAGCATGAAAATTGAAGTCAAAAGTGTTGTTTTCAAAATGCTTAGAGACACTATTATTTTCTAAATTATAGGATGCGAATTAATTTAATCTTCCAATAATTTTGGTTTTTGCAGAAGCACCGGACCCTCGGACCCCTTGAAAACCCGTTTCATGGCCAAAGTCATGGAACTTCCCAGAAGTCCTTGGAGTTTCAGAACACTCTAAAGCCTCTGGTCCCCCACAGCACTGGATCCTTCGGAGCCAATGGTCATAATCCCCTGTGGCCCCACCTGATGCTACTTCCGATCTGCTCCTTCTCCGGCTCTGCCCACTCCTTCGACTTTTTGAGCGATGGCAGAGTGAGTTTTTTTCCGATCCAGTTTATTTATTAACCCTCCGAATTGTCTCTTAACGAACCGTTGGTTCTGAGATGTACGCCTACATGCTCAATGTAAGATTGTCATGCGGAAAACAGGTCACGCCTACATGCTCAATTTACTAAAATCCCTTTTCCGAGAGTCGGAGTGTAAAAAATAGTGGCTGACAGTATGTCCCCCACATGCTCAAGTACAGATTATTGTTTTTGCAGAAGCCCGATCCCACGGATTTGCCAAAGCCCCTGGCCACAACGGAGATCACTGAATCGCTGGAGTTATACATTCCTGGAACATCCGTATTCCAAGGAGCATCTCAACGCCACGAGCCCTGGATGTCTCAAGCTATTTGCCACTGGAGCTCACGCCACAACTTTCAATTTTATATCTGTATCTGAGAATCTTCTGCAATAAAATCATTTGAATTCCTGAAAATATTTCGAATTCAAACTTTTTTCTGAGATTTCGTGTTTCAGACGTCTGTTAAGTTTTAGACACAGAAATTTTTCAAAGATTGACGAATCACGCGAAATCTAAAAACAATCATGATAAAATAGTGAAGGGAACTTGATGATGTTGAGAATAATGGTTTTTTTTACACTCTCCGAGCTTCAGGAAATTTACTTTATTTCCGGAAATCGAGTATTTTGTAAGTTTGATATATCAATGGGTTAGATGAACTTGAGCTCTTTGAACAGAAGGTTAGAATCTTGTAAAATTGGAAACAAATAACTAATGAACATTTATTATCAGTTTTTCGACAGAATAGGAAAAATTGAAAAATCTGGCCGTTCGCAATTTGCCACGTTCTCTCGTCGGCAATTGCGTCCATAAGTTTGAAAGTGATTTGACTCTCCGGGACTCCAGATTCTGAAAAACAACGCAATTAAAGTTCAAAAAAGGATCTCATTGGAGTATTTCGAAAACACTCCCACAGATGGATTGAAGAGTAACTTTGCCCCGAAAAGGTAATCCAATTTCTAACTAGTTTCCAATTAAAACATACCAAGTTCCTAGTACTTTCAGGTCCATAGTGCCTTCACTCTCTTCACTCGTCTCTCCATTTTCTCTTTATAAGTGAACGACTGGTGGTCGGAATGTCGAAGACACTCTTCTCGTGCATGGCTAGATAGGCTTTCGGGATTCTCGGTGTTGGGTTCGAGGATGGGCTTCAGGTTCGTGAGCATTTAGGAAAGGGATAGTTGAGTTGGAAGAGGAGTGTCGTCAATAGAAGAAAGAAGAATTGATGACTGAACATCTGAAACAACAAAAAAATGTTCAGGCTCAGATCTGAAGTCGGTTCTAAAAAATGGAGTTGGTCCCAAAACTTACTTTGAACTTGAAGCAGCAAGGCATCTTGAGATTCAATAATCTTATCTTGGTCTTCAAGCTTTTTCTGCTTTGCAAGGTGCAAATTTGAAATGAGATCATTTACTCGTTTTCTCTTCACGTGCTTCTCACTTCCTTCTAACCTCACGGCTTCTTCTGAAAAATTGAAATTCCTTGAAATTGTACCCAATAAAATTTGAAAAACAACTAATAGAAACAAGGGAAACGAAAATTCAAAAAGATGTGTTTATGTCTTGTCTTCAAAATTACACTGTTCCTTCTAAGTGGATACATATCTGTTCCGTTGTCACCTGTTATCCCAGTTCCCCTGTCCTTTTTTTTATCATAGATATCATCTTTATCAAAGAAACTTCTCTATATTTTTCTCTACTTTTCCTATCTTTTGTTTTCATCAGTGATGAGTAGAAACTGAGGATTGCCCATTTTCACGCTATTTTTCTGATGTGAGCTCTTTTCGTTTTTCAAAATTTTAAAATTTTAGAGAGTTTTTGTGATTATAAAAAGTATATCCTCACCTTTTTTGAACATTGATTCCTCACCAAACATAACTGCTGATGGTTTCAAAAGATTGCAGAACACGTCACTTTCATCTTCCTCGAAATCTGCAAATTCCTTTTGAAAAACATTGCAAAAACTGAAAACTCACCTTTCGGAATTCAAAGCAACCCGAACATTAACAATTGAGATCAAGTATTAGAGATCATTTTGATCAAAATAAAAATAAATTTTATTGAAAATAAGAAGACAGAGGTCGGCACATTCAACCAAGGGTAGGGGGAGTAAAATAAGTGAATGAGGGACAGGGAGGTAGAACCAGTCTCTGGAAAAGAGAAACTAGAGATGCAGAGGGATCAGTAAAAACGTTGGAGCTCTTATCATCATTGGTTGTCGAGAGAACAGATAAAAACACTTGTCGTTCTTTTCATCATCTTTCGAAATGACTTGTAATAGTGGGAGAGAAATGGTGACAACCACAAGTTTCTGATGTCACGTCATACAGCGGTTGTGTGAATTTGAAGTTTCTAATACAGTGCGTGCAATAAGGATAGGACCCCCCTCGACTTGAGGTGTTCCGAGAAAAGTAAAACTGATATGAAAAATCTGTGATTGCCATTCGATTCAGAATACAAAAAAACCCCAGGAGCCAAATTTTCATGTCTCTAGCTCTTTCGGCACTCGTCCACTATCCGGAAGTCACTTTTGCAGCCGTGCAATAAGGATAGGACCCCCTGAGAAATAGAAAAAACTGACATATTTTTGAATCAAAAATATAGAATTTTTCGGTTTAAACGATCGAAATGACAAGAAAACATTCAAATATTATCCGATACATCAAAATAAACACTCTTAGTCAGAAAGGGAAGTTTTCGATTTTTCGACTTTTTGGTCATTTTTAGTACTTTTTCAGTCAGTGGTCCATATATCAGTCAAACTTCGAGGTTTTCTTTCATTCTTTCATTAGCAAAGTCTCTGGTATGTTTTTAACTCTATTACACAGTTTGAGCTCAGTCCGAACATTCTCCGACATTTTCTGGTCGATGAACTTCACCTGAGTTGACATTACAGTTCACTAAAAATGGTGTCTTGCTAACAAGAGTTACTGAAGATGTTAGGGTAGTTCTGGAAGGCTAAATGACACTTTTTAGCACTCACACTATGTTAATCTGTTCCCCAGATAACATATTGGACCACGAAACATCTTCAGTAACTCTTGTTAGCAAGACACCATTTTTAGTGAACTGTAATGTCAACTCAGGTGAAGTTCATCGACCAGACAATGTCGGAGAATGTTCGGACTGAGCTCAAACTGTGTAATAGAGTTAAAAACATACCAGAGACTTTGCTAATGAAAGAATGAAAGAAAACCTCGAAGTTTGACTGATATATGGACCACTGACTGAAAAAGTACTAAAAATGACCAAAAAGTCGAAAAATCGAAAACTTCCCTTTCTGACTAAGAGTGTTTATTTTGATGTATCGGATAATATTTGAATGTTTTCTTGTCATTTCGATCGTTTAAACCGAAAAATTCTATATTTTTGATTCAAAAATATGTCAGTTTTTTCTATTTCTCAGGGGGTCCTATCCTTATTGCACGGCTGCAAAAGTGACTTCCGGATAGTGGACGAGTGCCGAAAGAGCTAGAGACATGAAAATTTGGCTCCTGGGGTTTTTTTGTATTCTGAATCGAATGGCAGTCACAGATTTTTCATATCAGTTTTACTTTTCTCGGAACACCTCAAGTCGAGGGGGGTCCTATCCTTATTGCACGCACTGTAGTGTTTTGCCACTTATCACTCAGTCAAAATCAGGATTGTTCGGAGAGATGTTTTGGAATATTGGCTGCTCAAATGTTTGTTAATAATTTTTTGCAAATTTTTATTTCGCCCACATTTGACGACTTTTTCTCAAAATCGGTACTTTTTTGGTGATTTTTGCGTGTTTTGCTCCGACGTTCTGAAATTTCTATCCGATTTTCGGAAAACATTCATATCCTCTTCCACCTTGTCTGTTGCAAAAAAAATCTACCTTGCAATTATTGACACCATTTTTGATGTACTTAATCCTGTATCCCTTCTCCACAAGATCCCTAATAGATACAAACAGACACATCTATTTATCTTTCCCATTCCCGAGGTTGAATACGCAATGTGGCATCCAGAGACAGAGACACACACAGACAGACACCACTTGTTGTTTCGGGGGGCCCTCGGTGTGCCTCCTCCCCTCCTCCCGTGTGCTCCTGACCTGAGTTAAGAGTTATTATCCGGGAGGAGGCAAAGCAGTAGAAGAAAAAGAAGAAGAAGAAGAAGACAGGCGCCTTCCTCTCTAGTTCACTTTCACTCGTCGTCTCCGATATGCGCACGTAAAAGATAGGGCCGCTTCGGAGGCAGCTGTTCACATCTCGAGGTCCCTTATTGTTTCTCTGGCAATTGCTAACAGCTGAGGAAAATGGACGAAAGAGATATTTTCGGATCAATTTCAGAGTGACCGCCTGCGAGTAGTCTCTTTGGAATCACAGACGGATACATAAAGATTCAAAACCATTTGAGTGTACAGTGTGCCAGATGACTTTTAAATGGAAAAAGAGTCTAAAAGTAAGTTTTTTTTTGGGGGGGTGGTTCGCAACCAGGAACTCGGCTACCAGTCGTTGTCAGGACATTATACAGTTGGACGTTTCGCAACCGGTAATAAAATTTTTTGAGAAAAAAATCTGATAATGGAATATGTTGAAATATCTTGATGCGAATTAGAAGATAGAGCAAAACGTTTAACTGATAAATTGTAGTACTCAATCCCGGAAACAAAAGTAGATCAAAAAAATTTTGAAAAATTTTTTTTGGTAGGTCAAAAAATCTATCTCAAAATCTAAAAGCTACTTTTGAACGAGACCTTCACCATTGGAAAGAGCACGTTCGATATAGTCCACCTGCCAAAGGAATAAGGGATTTTATAGTTGTATCTCAAAAAAAATCAATTTCAAAGTTTTTTTTTTCAAATTTTAGTTTTTGAGTATTTTTTTACAGGAGTTTTTTGTATATGGTAGAGGACCATAAGAGATATCTACAGTCTAAATTTGAGACCATCAGCTTGCCTAGAACTCGTTTTATAATTTTTTGAAAATTTTTGAAAATTTTTGAAATTCACTTAAAATTCGAAAATTGATTTTTTTGATTGGTTTTTTATTTCATATGAAAGAACACGTTGTTTTCTATGTCCATGCCAAATTTCAAACCAAAATCAGCGTTTTTTTTTAACCAAGTTTTTTTTTAAATTTTCAAAAATTACTAAAAATTTTTTTTACGAATTTTGAAAATTTTTTGTTTTGATATGAAAGAGCATTCAAAGTTGTATAGACTTAAAAAATTTCAAGTCATAAACTGCTCTACAACTCAAAAAAATAAAATTCAAAAATTCAAAGTTTTCAAAAAATTTTCAGAAATTTGTTTTTTTTTTAAATTTTTTCTGTGAAGATGAAACTAATATTCAGATCAAAACTTCAGATCAACTTTTCATTCAGATCAACTCATTTGAAAAATATAAATAACGGCAATCGGATGGCAATTTCATGAGACAGATATTAATGACGACCTCAGAGGTGGGATATCGGTGTATTACACCATCGAAGAATGATTGCGGTCATTTGACGCGTGGAGAGGCGTTCCTAGATGTTCCCCTCCTATGTTGATAAACACATGAGAGAAGAAAGGATTAATGAGAGAAGAGAGGATTAGCCAGACCTGCATTTAGAGGGCGGAGCCTGCTAATTGGATAGGTACACTGTTGGATTTGCTCAGAACACCAGAAGACATTTCATTTTGCTTTCCGGCGTTTGCATTGTGCATTTTCTCGAGTCTCAACTTTTCTTGTTTATAGGTAATTATCATTAAGTGTTTTTTTATGTTCATACTTTAATCTTTGATCGGTTCTTAATTTTAGTTCTTACTTTATATTGGAAATGTTTTATCTTGAGTCTTGTTCAAAATCTAACTTTTACTGTTTTTTCAATAGGTTTAAATTCGAAATTCTTTTTACAAATAATTTTTTTAAAGAATTCTAAATTTCAAATTTCAAATTCCAAATTTCAAAGTTTTTTCTCGGTTGTCAATTTTCCCATTCTTATAGAAAACATGTCTGGCGAAAATCTACGAAATATCGTGTTGCTCCGTGAAAAAATAAAGGACTTGGAGGAGTCCAATATTGTAAGTTTACGAGCCAATCTGTAGGGGAGATCATCGTCTCATTTTTTTCCAGAACCAAGCTGCTGAAATCGCCAGGTTGAGGCGCAATGCAGATATGGCCTTCTTTGAGAAGCAGAATCAAGAGGAGATGTTCAGGGTTGTGCAGAGGCAGCTCCAAGAAGCTCAGTGGGAGATCTTGGATAAAGTGGAGCACTATGCATCGTTGGACAGAAAGTACACGTTCTTAAATGGAACCTATACCGAACTCTATGAACATTTTGGCGTTGTTTTAATCTCATGTTTTAAGCAAAAAAATCGAATTAATTTCAGAGGCAGCTCGAGAGAGAGAGAAAGAGCTTGAAGGAAAAGTGAAGAAGATGACGGAATATTACCAAGATCTCCTAGACGTGAGTTGATATTTTCGAATTTGAGATTTCAACTGCATTTCTTTAGAGATCCAATAAACAGGAGGCAGAGTTCGGGGACAAACTTTGCAGCATGACAACGGAGAACACCAAACTCAAGGAGGTGTTGGAAGAGATGACAAAAAGCTATGAAAACGTCCTAGACGTGAGTTGATATTTTCAAATCTGAGATTTCAACTACAGGGTGCGCCATAATTATTGACCCGTCTTTATTTTGACTGTAAAAGTAATTTCAATCGACGATATGATTTGATACTTCGCCAGAATAATTTTTGAACGTGAAATATTATTGCGACAAAGTTTCAGAACACAGCTTCAAGTCTTAGGGTTGTTATGGTACAAAACGTGTCTACTCTGAGTACGCGCTAGGCACGCGCTTAATTCTAAAAAAAATGGTCTGATGAACCAGGGTAAGAATGATATACAGTTTTGAGATTCACCATAAATGTAGAAAAACTCTCTGGCTAGCTGGTGCAATTAATTTTGAGTTTGATATTATTTTCAATTCTTGGAGTTGAACCTTTTGGTAACGTGGCCATGTCCCCAATTTTGATTTTCCAGAACCGTAAAAATAGAAAAACAGCATTCTTGCTGCTATTTGGTCAATTCGGACAAATTAAAACACATTTTCGGGTTGCCCACGATATTCTGTTTCTAATAGCATTGAAATATACTCATTTCACCTATCATAGCACTTTAAAACTAACAAAAACACCGATTTTTCCCTGAAAAGCTGGTTTATCTTTGAGGGGCCAAATCTACCAATCACTCAGCTCAAAATCAGTAAACTGTGACATAAATTAGTTTTTTCAATCTATTTCTTGATTTTCAATCGAAAAAATACAAACGAAACATTGCCAAAATCAAATCTTGGAGCCTCAAACATGGTGACCTATAAACTCAAAAGGGGCGTATTTTTTCGGCAAAAAATTGTCGGCAAGAGCTGTCACGATTTGGATCATAACAAGAGTAATACTCAAAATGTTGATTTGAAACTTTGGCACCAAAGTATTGTATGTGCAGTAACTATATTAGCCAAGTGTCAGTACATATGATCACCTGGGACTAGTTTTACAGTAATAGAAAGAGACAGGTCAATAATTATGGCGCACCCTGTAATTTTGTTTCAGCAATTCGAGAAACGAGAGGGAGAGCTTGTGGACAAGCTTGAAAAATTCGAGAAGTCCGAGGAATCTGTCCGAATGGCCTACAATCAACTTGTAGGAGATAACGGAAGTTAGGAGATAACGGAAGCTCAAGGTGAAAAATACACCATTTCAGAACTACAATAATCATATCCAGTTACAATTTTTTTTGAGTTTTCATGATGTGGCTACAGAAAGGGGTATCTAATTTTCTAGCGAATCCATTTTCAAGTGAGAAGACATTCTACACCTCACTGAAATTTTACGGTGCTCTCTGAAACCCGATAGAATCTTTTCTTTAATTTCCCCGTTCTCCTTATGGTCCCTCATCCTAGTGACCCCTTCTTCCTAGTGGCCGAAAATTGACCGGTCATTAATCGTGGCCCGTCGCACACTAATCGCTCTGTTCCCATCTTACTGTGTCTGGCCTTCTGACCATTGTCTGTCCGTTCGTCTTTTCTTCCCATCGTTGCCACTGTCTGACGTTGCCCGTTCTGTGTTTTTTTTATCGATTTGCATAAGTTTTGGTTTTTCAAATGAATTTATGTGTAAAAATGAGCGTAGACTACAAATGTCACAATGAAAAGGCCCTAAAATTTCTCTAAACCAACAAAAATCCGTTTGGAGAATGCAGTATTAGGGTAGAAGTTGTATCAGGCGACCGTGGCCTAACTTATGTTTCTTTTTTTTCTGTCTGACTTGGCCGACCTGTTTCTTGGCAATTTCGGGACGCTTTTGGGTTTTTTCTCAAGGCGGGTTTTTGGTGTATGTAAGTAATTTTTTTAGATTATCATTGTGATATTTGGAATCTACGCTCATTTTCACACATCTCCTTGGCCAGAATCCTTTGGCCAGAAAATTCTGAGGTTTTTGCAGACGAACTTCAACAATGAATCCCGCTTTCAAACCCGTCCCGATTACAAAGCTACCACTGCTTCCCGTGATGGAGATATTGTCCAGTATGGATCCAGCAAGATTGTAAGTTTCTGTCGGTTATATTATTATCGTTGTTTGTTAGAATTGTTAATGAGGATATCTGTAAGGCAGGACGGCACAAGCTGTGTTAATCCGTTTACTGTACCGACGTCATTTGAAGAAACCATTTTCTCAAATATTATTACTCCATGTGCCTTTAAAGTCCAATCATAACAACATGCGTAGTGAAATTATTTGACTGACCAGAGATCGGTCGAATATGCATCTAGGATGTCGACATGTGAACTACAGTTCCGGTCAATAGTATATGAACTTTTGACATTTTGAGTTGAAAAACGACATCTTATGGGGGTCTGGAAAAGTATGTTAAACGTGACCGTTTGATTTGAAACTTTTTGATTGTATACATCAACTCTAGAACTCTATTTTTGTAGTTGACAACTTTTTTGTACAAACTCTCTAAGGATGGTGAGACCCTTCAAAGTGGGGCGATGCTAAATTTCTGCATTTTCAGTGCAATTTTCACCGATTTTAGGGTCTTCTGCATTTCACGAGCTATATCATCTTTAGAAGAGGTAGTACAAAGAAGTTGTCAACTACAAAAATGGAGTTCTAGATTTGATGTATACACCCAAAAAGTTTCAAATTGAACGATCAAGTTTGACCTCCTGTCCCAGACCCTCAGCGTTAACGTCTTTCAACGGAAAACGCCAAAAGTTCATAAACTGTTTACCGGTACTGTCTATCATTTGAAAACGCAAAATACGAGCTCTCCAAATATGTGTTGACCTTTTGCAAAACGCTCACGTGAGCCGAATTATGACCTCTCAAAAGAAACATTTCATCATGAAAGTACTGAGAAAAATTAACTTCGTAGCTTTGGATTTTAGAGTTCAGACGCTTTCAATTCTTAGAATTTGTTGCGTTTTGTTGCAAATTCAATACAAAATCGACTAACTTTTTTCATGAAGTGAGCGTTAGCACAAAATTGCTATTTGTTATTTGATCAGAAACATTCAAATTACTTTGACTAGTCAGAAATCACTTTGAGATTAGTTGGATCCGATCCTTATTTTGATTTTCAGTAGATCACAGCATGTTTCACTAATTGAAAATGTGTGGAAACTGAGATATAATACATTTAAAAAACCATTCCACCAGTAATTCCCGGGTGTAAAGACTGAATGCGCAAATATCGAAAACTGTCTGAATTACCACAATCATCAGTTTTTTTCCAGATTTTCTCTATCCTGCTGCTCCAAGAAAGCCAAATCCTTAGTAAAATTTGTCACGCGTAAAGTCGTTGCCCAATACAGAGTTGGTGCTTCCTTCAATTACAAGTGCGTTATACGATTTGAGCCTAAAAATAAGAGACCTCGAAATTACCATGTTCGTTTGCCGGAGCACTCAAACTCTAAAGCAGCCTCTCTCGCTGCTATCCGGAGGGCTCAAAACGTTATGGATCAAATTTTGAATCTGTTCCATTCGATGAAAATCCGTGGACACTTCTTCTTCGATCTCCATGGCCAACGAGGAAAAGCAATTTTTGATTGGGCACGATTACACAAAGATTCACTGGAGCAAGTTGTCTACTCGGGGAGGATTTCCAAGCATAGGAACGTTCAAAAGTTCCTGGACACTTTCACAAACTGTCAATTGGCTAATATCAGAACTCAAACGAAAGCCAATTTTGTGAGGGTTCATCCCATCGAGATCGAGACCCTGATCATTAAGCATGGAAGATGGTTTACGATGGAAAATCTAAGGAATTTCAAGGGAAAAGATGTGAGAATTCTCGATTCAAGACTGACGAATGCGGATGTGAATCAATTTCTGAAGGACTGGAGATCGGGTACCTGGAGCAATCCTTATTTGCATACTGTGTACATCGAAAGAGATGATACGGATGTTCCGTTGATCCTCCATGATATTCCTCACACAACTCATGCAGTCCACCCGGACAGAGAATTGTAAGTTGCCTTTTATTTTTTTGCATACTTGAAGTCCCGATTGTGCCCATTAGATTGTAAAATTTTCAGATTCAACAGCATCGGCGTCTGGTATTGGGTGGAGAGTGACGATAGATCGAGAGTCGCAAAAATGTACAGATCAAAGAAAAGTGACAAGGACAATATTGGGATTAAATTTTATTGAACACTTTTTTTTTTTGACGATAAAGCTTCTTTTTAGAGCCTTATTGGAACATGTTGAAAATTATACACTGGTAACTTCGGATCTATTGAACTTGAAAATCAAGTTTTTATGTCTGCAATAAAAATCATTCTTTAGTTATGGTCCTTTGAAAATTGACACGCAATGACTTTATTCTCAGAGGACCCCTAGGCGTCCCCCTACGCCACATCGATCCTTCGTTGAACATATTTTAGCTTATTATATCTGTCTGAACATTCAGATTCAGTATCAAACACCAACGGAGTCTATCATCAGCCAGAATCGCTCATCTAACAGTCAGTGCTCAAATTTTTCTCCGAATGTGCTTCTATTACAGGGTGCTTTTCTACTAGAGGGTGCACTTCTATTTTTAAAACGCTTCTATTAGAGGTGCGCTTCGAATACAGGTGGAGAATGGTTAAACGTTTTGTGTTTCACAAATTGTCAGTCACAATGTGAGTAGAACTATCCAAGTGAAAACTTGTTCTTATGTAAACAGCTAGGTGATTTTATCAGATTTGTGCCTCTCGGCCCTTTCCGCCTTATCGGAATGTGGGGGCGGAGATTTTCCATAATCTGCCGTATGCTAGGAATGGAGAGCAAGATACAGATTAACACCAAAAAAAACAACTGCCTCTATGGTGACAGCGTAGTCTATTATCTTGTTGTGCAGCTGTCAAATCTGAGTAGTTGTTTTTGAGCAACAATAGGATTGTCACATAAGAGAAAACACACAAGGGAATAGGGGCAGACGGGAGGTTTAAATAGTGCTAAGCTAGATCTCAATGACTTGATAAGAATTGTGAAGAGTTGTTTGTTCTACGAGTAACAACAAACGGCCTGCAGATGCTGACTTTCCATGACAAGTATGCAATACAGAGACGAATAAACACAAAATTTTTCAAGATCAGATGAGATACCACATTTTTTACACTTTCCAATAGATTGCGAACTTTATTGAAAAACCATAAAACTACAGAAAATTAGACCCGTAAATAGTGACCATTCCCCAACATTGAAGCAGCTCACATTCAGTCCAATACTGCTCACTTTTTCTTTTTCTTTTCTTCAGAGAAAAGTCGGAATTGTTCCTCTTGCCAGTTGCGTCGTTGGGATCGTTTAGGCTGGAAAAAAACGTTGGGAGAAACTTTAACGAAAAATCTTTAGGTGGGAAAGCTAAACTTTGAAGGAGGCTTTAACTAAAAAGGTGCGTTCAAAGGAATCTTTCTATTATCTTTGTTTCTTCCCTCAGAAATCACATCTTTTGGAATAAGAATATCAAGATTTCAAAAGAGTCTGGTGTACTTTTAGAGTGAATTTATTTTACAAGGGAAGTGTTTTGAGTGAGGCTTTGAGTTTTTTCTCAAAATTTGCAAGTTAGTACTCTTTGATGTGTTGAAAATTCTGAAGAAAAAATTAGCCTCCCAATGTCATCGGAAGCCGAGATATTCCAGCTCAAATTGTAGAAAGCACCATTTCAGTACTAATTTGGTGGTTTTCAAAACGCATTATCAAAATTTCTATTAGGTTGGTGCATAAGTTTCTGCAATTTTTTGCGTACCTCTTTCTTCCGACCATACCAAAGTTTTGTTTTGTTATCAAGTAGTGTACAATGTCTAATCATGGAGATCCTCTAAATTAGGTGTGATTCTGATGACTACACCCAAAGTTGTGCTCATTCAAAGAGCCCCGGCTTAGGGGTCCGATTTTTGGAAATCACAGTTACTGTGAGGCCACGCATTAGATATTGCCGGAAGAGGTAAGTTGAATAGTGGTTAACAAAAACTCAAAACATCTGGGCTCTAGGGCTCTTTTCATTCCTCCCACAGAACTTTGAAAAAATGACCAATTTTGGAGTATACCTCGTTCATGGGCGAATAAGTTTGTCGGTAGTAGGAGTTTTGAGACAAATTGAAAAGTTTCAGAGGTTTGAAGAATTGAGAAACATTTTTCATTAGTTGTTGCACTCAAAAAGCTGCTCACAAAAAAATTTATTTTTTACCCTTTTTGCTCAAGCCATTTTTCAAACATCCATAACTTGGCCGAAAATTGACATAGAGTCAAGAAATTTCATGTGCTTGAAACTCAAACTGAAACATAATATTTTATCATCAAACATCCAATGCCACACGCCAGTAACAGGATTTTTGAAAATTTGACTTTTGAGCCGGGCCACTGAAAACGGCCCTAATTTTTGATAGAGACAGCGGACGGCTATGATATTTTGGGATTGCTCATCATTAGATTGACTAAATATGTACATAACAAAACCAAACTTTTGTATCTGTCCGAAGGATACGGGTCTGAACTATTGCAGAAACTTATGCACCAGCCTAATAGATAACTTTCGGAATCTGTCTGTTCTATATAATTCTTCAACTTTTTCCACAAAAAAAGGAAACGTTTTTGAGTTTCTCAAGATCATTGGGACGCCATTTCTGTTGTCTTCGTATTCAGAATATCAATTGAGAAAACTTTGAGAAAATTCTCAAAGCCCCTCCTAAAACACTTCCCTTGTTAGTTTTAAAATCAATTACAGTACCCGCCATAATGATATTCGTATTTGTCATTTTCAGTTGTCATTTTCAGTTTGATCAAACCGTGAACTTTTATTTTGTAGTTGACAACTTTTCTGTACAAGTCCGCTCAGCCAAGATACAGCTGGTCGAAAAAACTCGAAAAATTTCGAGAATTAGCACTGAAATCTTGCAAAATCTGGAATCGTCGTAGGTTTCTGAGCGTAGTTTTTTTGATCAAAGAGATACAAAAAAGTTAAAAGCTACGAAATTAAAGTTCAAGGTTTGATTTAGATAGTCTCAAATTTTTCAATCAGAAATAACTATAATACATTGAATTTGTTTTTCAGCCACTCAAAATTGGCGCTTTTTAAGTGAAAATGACGAAAACGAATATCATTATGGCCGGTACTGTACATCTAGTAGTTCGTTTTCAACTCACTTGTACTCGTTGTCCAATAATTGGAGCGGAATCCTCTGCCATTTCATCAACTTCGTGTACATACTCCTCGTCATCATCCTCGCCTTGCTCCATTTCTTCCTCGTTTCCCTCTTCTTCCTCTAACTGGTCCTCGTGTTCCTCCTGTTCCCGTTCAGCCACTTCTCCCTCCATTTGATCAACCGGTGAATGTTCCTGTCCCCCTTCATCGAATTCCATGGTTCTCATCAGCACTTGCTCTCCCACTCCCTGCTCTTGTTCCATTTCTTCATCTTCTTCACTCAAAAATTTCTCAAATTCTCGCACTTTTCTCTTGGCTCTGTTGAGTGCGTCTTTCCCTTTCTTCTGCTTTTCCTCATTAACTCGATCTTCCGCTTTTAATTGTTTCACATTTCTTGCCAAACATTTTTGGAACCAAGTGTTCCGCAACCGAACTTTTTCCTTTGTTTTCTCAATCTCTTTCTTCCGCTCTTCTAACTCCTTTTCGAGGTCTTCAACACGTCCGCTTTGTTGAGAGCATTTTTCTTCCCACTCGTTCATTTTTGACTGAAGTCTTTGATTCCTTCGTACTTCTTTCTTGAGCTCCTTCACTTTTCCGTCCAGTTGCTCCTTTGTATTCTTCATCTTCGTTCTCAATTCACTCATGCTTTCTTCCTGTTCTTCGATTGTTCTTCTCAACGACTCTGCGTTTTCTTGCGACTCCTCCACTTTTCTGCGGTATTCGTTGATAGTTGCCATTTGAACTCCCGCTTCCTCGTCAGCCGTTTTTCTCTGTTCTGCCAGAATTTCAATCATTTGGTCTTTCCCTTCAATTTCTTGCAGATTTTGTTGTTTCAACTGCTCCATTTCATTTTTTAGCTCGGCCTTTGTGCTCTCAATAGCTTCTTTGGCTTGATTTTGGGAGAGTTCGTGTTCCCTTTCCATAGCAGACAGGTCCTCCTTAAGCTGCGTTTTTGCATTTTTCAAAGCCAAAATTTCAGTTTGGAAAAACTGAAAAACCCATTGGGAGCTGAGTTGAGGGAGAATTGAATCCGGATTTTCATCTGAAAAATATGAAATTAAAACAGACAGAGTAAAAAATAACGTACTCAATTCGGTGATGATTCTCTGCATTTCCGAAAACATGTTGGTTGACGATTGACGACTTGCTGGTCTGCCTGAAACCAAAAAAGGTAAAACCTTAGGATTTTTTCAATTGCAAGTTTATGATTTGGAATATAAAAGGTTGTACTTTTTGGGTTTTGAGGGGTCTAGATATTTTGCAAAATTCTGCATTTCTGGAATGAACTCATTTTAGAGATTCTAGAAATTTGTAATCAACAATTTGTTAATTTATAAAATTATTACTTTTAACGGAGAATTCCGATCAAAATTTGTTTGCCTAAAAATATGTAAAATTTTGGGCTGATTCCGAATATGATAGGGAAAATGCTAAAAAATCTTTCTTAAGAGGCGATGTCCCAGAAAGCCGAAATCGCAATGGAAAAAATCTCTCAAACTTATCCGATTAGGCTGATTTTTGGTATGGAGGGTCCTTGGATTGATGTAAGTAAAATACAGTTTTTGAAATTAAGCTCCGCCCCTTTTAGACAAACTTGCACCATCTAATAGGTCAAAAAATAATTTTTCTCAGTTTTTGAGATAAACTCAAAATTCTTTCAGAAATGCATTTCTGACATGTTTTTGATTATTTTTTGTGTTGACTACTAAATCTCAACTCAATCGCATCATAAAGAAAATTTGGATGTTTTGTAATTTTTCATCATTTTTTTCAGAAATCGTTGTTTTTCACCGTATTGAAGTATAGCGGGCCGACGAGTTTTCATCAAAATTATGATTCCCAGATATCGGTTTACTATAATAAGTTTTGAAATCTTCTCTAAACCGGTACCCCGTATGTTTTTTTGGCCTCGGAACACAGTTGGTTTGGAAAATCACAAACTTTGGGGCCTCAAATCTAACCGTTTTTGCCATATAATTGACTGGGAATTGACATATTTGAACGTTTTAGACCTTATATCATAGTTTCCCATTAATCCCTATCAATGATAACTCGATTCTGAAGATTTTAAAATTTTGAAAATTTTGCTCAAAAATTTTCTTCCACTGTTTTCATTATTCCTACTTTTTCGAAAAATATTACTATAGCGGGCCGCTGAGTTTTTGCTTGAATTCCAGGCCTCAATATGTCAGTTATCAAAATCAATACTAAAACTTCAATAATCTCAGTACCCCATATGATTTTTTGACCATTTTGTCTCTTCTAACACTCAAAATCAACGTACCCCCCTCCATGGTGAAAAGTGATCAAAAATATTTTGATCTCAGAATTGGACAATTTTTCCCATATTCGTTGTATTTAACATGAAGCATTTGCTCACAAATTTTTTTACAATTTTACTTACATACAACAGAGTTATATGAGTTGAAACCCGCATCCCGAAGAGTCCGAAGTTGACTTTTTCAAACTGGTATAATCAGCTTCAGACTGTCTAGAATAGCTTGTAAGTTTGAGAGCAAATGCTTCATGTTAAATACAACAAATATGGGAAAAATTGTCCAATTCTGAGATCAAAATATTTTTGATCACTTTTCACCATGGAGGGGGGTACGTTGATTTTGAGTGTTAGAAGAGACAAAATGGTCAAAAAATCATATGGGGTACTGAGATTATTGAAGTTTTAGTATTGATTTCGATAACTGACATATTGAGGTCTGGAATTCAAGCAAAAACTCAGCGGCCCGCTATAGTAATATTTTTCGAAAAAGTAGGAATAATGAAAACAGTGGAAGAAAATTTTTGAGCAAAATTTTCAAAATTTTAAAATCTTCAGAATCGAGTTATCATTGATAGGGATTAATGGGAAACTATGATATAAGGTCTAAAACGTTCAAATATGTCAATTCCCAGTCAATTATATGGCAAAAACGGTTAGATTTGAGGCCCCAAAGTTTGTGATTTTCCAAACCAACTGTGTTCCGAGGCAAAAAAACATACGGGGTACCGGTTTAGAGAAGATTTCAAAACTTATTATAGTGAACCGATATCTGGGAATCATAATTTTGATGAAAACTCGTCGGCCCGCTATACTTCAATATGGTGAAAAACAACGATTTCTGAAAAAAATGATGAAAAATTACAAAAAATCAAAATTTTCTTTATGATGCGATTGAGTTGAGATTTAGTTGTCAACACAAAAAATAATCAAAAACATGTCAAAAATGCATTTCTGAAAGAATTTTGAGTTTATCTCAAAAACTGAGAAAAATTATTTTTTGACCTATTAGATGGTGTAAGTTTGTCTAAAAGGGGCGAAGCCTAATTTTAAAAACTGTATTTTACTTAAATCAAGCCAAGGACCCTCCATACCAAAAATCAGCCTGATCGGATAAGTTTGAGGGATTTTTTCCAAGACCCTCTAGGGCAATACTCGACTTTCTGGGACATCGCCTCTTAAACCCTGAAAATCGCTCCAAAGCTACCTTTGTTGGCCAAACTGTCTCCTGGGTGGCCTAACTTCCGGAGTTTTGGCCTAACTTTCGGAGTTTTCTGGGTCATCGCATTTTCAGATTTTTTTCAGCATTTTTACAGGTTCTTTAATAAAATTCATACATTTTTGCGGTTGCTTAACTCTCGTTTGGTTTTCACAGAAAAACCCAAAATAATGGTGAAAAAAATCTCAAAATGCGGTGGCCGACTCAGGTGGCCGAGAAAACTCCGGGAGTTAGGCCACGGCCCCAGGAAACCGTTCGGCCTGAAAAGGGTCGCTTTGAAGCAAGATTTCAGAGTCTTAGGAAGATTTTTGAGCGTTTTCACTATCATATTCGGAACCAGCACAACATATTTTGACGCAAAAAATGTTAGGCCGGAATCCTCCTTTAATAATTTTTTAAAACAGCAAATCTGAATTCTGCGACTCGGAGATTCTGAGGTTTACAGAAAACGTTTCCAGTAGTTATTCAATATACATATTACTAACTCTGTGTTTGAGAAGCGAAAGTAGATTCCGGTGGGGTGGACGTTGCTTGAATGACGTTGGTACTGTTGGAGAAAGGAGATGGTGTTCCCGTTGGAATCTCTGTCAACGAGGGAACTGATGAAGTGGGAGACAAGACATCAGTTTGAGGAGCTTGTACTATTGGATTTGGTGATCTTGCTGAAATTTCCAATAAGTATTGCATCTGGGTTTCAAAGTACCTGGAGTGAGTGAGGACTGAAGATATGGCTGAAATGCTGACATGGTTGCGGTGTTGGAAGTGTCAGGGTTTGCATCGCTTGCTAAAAATTTGAAGTGATTATTTAAAATGACGGCGAATGAGTGCTTATGCAATTTTCTGAAGTTCAATCACAGCGCTCGCGACCGCTTCATTATTTTTCCAATTTCCAAACTTATCATTCACCAGGCGGTTTTCGCCCCCTTCGGGGGCTCCAACCCCCTGGCCTTCGCTTTCTTCTGGGTCAGAAAAACTCAATTGTGCCGCTAATAAGCAATTAGGAACCTTCTTAAAGAAACTTGAAATGTGAGAATCAGAAATGTGCTTACAGAAAGGACCCAATACCTATAGAGCTGTGTTGCCCGGGTCAACGTTTTTGGGTAGAAATGTTCCTCTTGAATACTTTTTTCAGATCAAACGTATGTTTTCTTAGTTCCTCAAAACAGAGACCTAACTTGAAGTGTTTTCGAAGTCTATGACTCTTCAGAAAGATTCTATAAAAAAGTCTAGCTTTATGTATTAGAACGACTGTCTCAGTCAAATCTAGTCTTATCCAAATCGGTAGTCATCATTTACTGCGAGGTTCAACGACTGATCTCAAGTTTTCACTTTTTCAGAAGAGTTTTCTGGCTTGTATTAGTGTGGCCGTTTCAGAAAACTTTCACAAATCTTGCTAGCATTTCATATATATACAGCGTTAATTGAGGTTTTGCGATAATTAAATAATTTTACTCCGGGTATCCAGTTTCGAAAGTATTCACATTCCTTTTCCCTGGATATTTTTAGTTTAAAAATATCATCCCAACATTCCTGTTTCATATTCAAAAAAAAGCAAAAACGAATTGGTGTGTCGAGGACTCGAACCCGCGATCTCGCGAATGTCAGGCAGACGCACTCACCACTACACCACTCCCGCCATTCCAGCATCCATCATCAAGGGTATAGAACACTGCGCCCTCTCGCCCGTCTCTCGCTCTCTATTTTCTCACACACCAAATGTGGCGCCATGGTAAAAGTGGGTGTGAATTTTGGAAAAATTCAAACTCAATATTTTCGAGAAAAGAAAAGTACGGGCATCATCTCCGACAAATTTCCAGCCGATCTGTGAAACTTTCATCCAAATCGGTCCACTGATAGCCGAGATATGATGAGCGACAAAGGCACATACACACAGAATTGTCGATTGTTATTAGCAAAGATTTCGTAGCACATTTTAGACATATAAGAGTAATTTTGGCTCTATTGCAGTTTAGGCGTCCCTTCATGTCCCTCAAAAAAAAAATAGGGGACTTTACAGGTCCTTAAAAAAATGGGTGTCCCTTTGTCCTCGATAATTGGGGCCCAAAAAAAAGAAGTCCCTTTAACTGGCTCAGAGGAATAGGAGTAGGGTCCTGAAGGAACCCCTATTTTTTGAGAGACCTGAAGGGACCCTATTTTTTGAAGAGACCCCTGAACTGCAGTAGAGCCTTCATTTCCCGTGCATTTTCAAAATGCTTCTTGCAATCTTCACGCATTTTTACAATTTATAAAGTAATGTCCTCACTGACCTGCAGTTCTTCCTTCATTTTGAAAACTTGGACGAACTTCAGAAGGAAGGTTGGTTTCTTCGATTTCCATTGGGATAGACTCGTGAACAGGCCGCTCAGATGGCGCTGTAAGTAGAAAGTGTTAACATTTCAAAAGATTTCTTAAATATATATTTGATTGTTTTGCTATGATTGAAGCTGTATCACGTACATTTGGAATTTCTTCAAATTGTTGTCATAGACACCTTTGGGGGTATCTAAAAATGTTTGAAAGTTTTAGAGCTGGTTACATTGAGCCGAGATATTAGAGCTCAAAGTGCGAAATTCACCATTTCAGTACTAATATGGCTATACTCAGACACGTTTTCTTTGAGTTCTAGACCGCTCCCACTGAAGTTTCGCGGGAATATATGAAATTGACTGTATTTTTAGAACTATCAGTTCCAAAAGAAATTTTTATTTATTCGGAATTTGGCTTTTCTGGTAAAAGAGGCAAAAAATCGAAATTTTAAAAAAATCTATTTTTTGTTCAAAAGTTAATAAGTCTAAAAATACAGTCAATGTTATATACCAGGCGGTTATTGCTTCCTTCGGGGGCTCCAACCGCCTGGCCTCCGCTTACTTGTGTTCCCAACACACCCGGGGGCGCCACAGTGAAAATAGGGTGAATTTTATAAAAATTCAAAATTGAGCTTTTTGAAAAAAGAAAAGTCTCGGACAAATTTCGAGTCGATCTATATAAGTTTCATCGAAATCGGTCCACTGGATGCCGAGTTATGACGTGCGACAAACAGACAGACAGACAGAAATCGGTGATTGTTATTAGTAATGATTCCTTCAAAAATTCAGCACTGGGAGTGGTCTAGACCTCGAAGAAAACGTGTTTGAGTATAGCTATATTAGTACTGAAATCGTAAATTTTGCACTTTCAGCTCCAATATCTAGGCTCAATGTAACCCCGCGGGTCCCAACATTTTCAGGCATTTCTAGATACTCTCAGAGGCATCTATGACAAAAATTTCCAGAAATTCCAAATTTACGTGGTCTTGCGGATCCTTTGTAAAAAAAAGTGAGCTAATCCCATGGAACTTACGTGTTCTGCGGGTCGATAGTCCCCTATACGGCCTGTATCGATCTGGGACTCGAGGAGTCGGACAGTCTCGGGCGTGATAAGCTGCCGGAGATATTTGTACCTTGAACCCGGGTAGCACGAAACCGAGTCGCAAATCATTGAATCCAACTGGCGCGAACCCTGTGTGAAGCTCATGTTATCACTTTTCTAGAACCTAAGAAAAGAAGTCAAAATTTTGAAATTACCTGAAGAAAAGACGGTCGAGATATTGGTCGGTGTTGCACGAGCTGACATATCTGGAACTCCCGCAATTGGGGAAAGTTGGGGAGTTTCAGGGATTGCTGTAATTGATAACAGAGTGGATGCAGCCGAGACATTTTCGATTTTTAAGAAAATACGAAACCTTTAAATTTCCGATATTTTGAATGTTTGTTCAAAAATAGTATATTGTATTTGATAAAGCAAACTGATCATATCAAAATCTGAGAAATTAAGAGTGTAAGAATTTTAATATCTCAGAATTTCAAATTCACAGAATGTCAGAAAGTCAGAATAGCAGGTCCCCGAAAAATAATATTTTCCAACAACCCATAATTAGAAGTATCAAATAAGTCAGAATTTCAAACAATGATCTCCAAAATTAAACTGAACTCACTTTGGAGATGTAAATCCTTGACATCTGTCATTTCTTCGGTCTTATCGCGGTGGTTGACTTCCGAAGTCCGGACTGTAATAATAATATTAAAGGAGGAATCCGGTCAAAAATTATTTTCTTCAAAATATGTAAAATTTTGTGCTGATTCCGAATATGATAGTGAAAACGCTCAACAATCTCTCAAAAACCTTGACAAATCGCTTCAAAGCGACTATTTTTCCGCCGAACGGTCTCCTGGGGCCGTGGCCTAACTCCCGGAAACCACCGGACTCGGCCAGCGCTTTTTTAGATTTTTTCATCATTTTTTCAGGTTTTTTGTTGTGAAAATCATATGTTTTTGTTGCTGCTTCACTTTTTTGTAAAAAGAAATAATAGCAAAAAAATTATGATTTTCACAAAAAACCTGAAAAATAGTGGAAAAACCTAATAATGCGCTGGCCGAGTGAGGTAGTTTCCGGCAGTCAAGCCACGGCCGTTCGGCTGAAAAAGTGTCGTTTTGAAGCAATTTTCCAGGGTTGAAAGAGATTTTTGAGCTTTTTCACTATCATATTGGACCGGAATCCTTCTTTAAAGCTATTCGAGTATCAAAAATTCAGCTAATCCGATAGTAAATTCTGCAGGAACAAAAAATACCTTGGCGTTGGTAGACCGGTTGCGGGACAGCGACACGAACATTCGCTGAAAATGCATATTTTCTTTGTTTAGAATCGGGATTTTTAATTCTTTTAGGATCTCGGATACTCAGAATCTTAGGACTTCTAGAATCTCAGAATCTCAGAATCTCACCCCAAATTCCGAAGTGTAAAAGCTCCTATTTTCCATTTTTTTAGTATAGACGTTAACTCAAAACAGATAGATTTGAAATCAAAGTTCATAGTATCACGTGGTGTATTTAGGTATCCAAAATTTGTAGTTTTTCAATAACAAGCAAAGTCACTATAGCAAAGATGAGAGACGCAGAGAAGAGCAATTAGTAATTGCACATGGACTTTTGAACAGAGGGGCCTCATGGGAATACTAGTTTTATCAAATTTTTGCTCAGAATCTCAAAATCTCAAAATCTCTCGAGCTCCGAGATTCAGTGCCCTGAATTTCAGCTGGTATTCTGTATCAAAAAAAATAGAGCACCAAAGAATTGGTACTCCAAGAATACAATTTCTTAAAATTTCAAAACTGCAGTCACTAACCTCCTGGCTGCGGCAAATCTGGGAATTCCGTTAGCGACGAGAGATCCGGAGATCCCGTTGAGTCTCTCGACGGAGTGGCGTCTTTTTGTTGCGGGAACATTTTTAGCGTACGATGGACGTGAAGGAAGCTAACCTGAAACTCTCAATACTTTTT
The DNA here is from genome assembly GCA_963932045.1 of Caenorhabditis sinica. NCBI lineage: Eukaryota > Metazoa > Nematoda > Chromadorea > Rhabditida > Rhabditidae > Caenorhabditis > Caenorhabditis sinica. The sequence continues at coordinate 22,918,536 of OZ009938.1, forward strand.
TGATACAAATAATCATGAAAAATCAACAAAAAAATTGAAGTAACATCAGCATTGAAAAAAAGTGGAATGAGAAAAAATGTTTATAGAAAAGAGGCAGAGAAAGCCAGGTGGGTGAGCCGCAGAAAAAGGATGGAAATGGATAGGAATTTCTTTTAAAAGTGTACATTGCACTTTTCTGGGGATAGGTAGGGAGGAAGTTATGTGTGAGTGATAAGTGGGAGAGGGAGAAAAAAATATAGGAAAAAAGAGAATTCGAGAAAAAGAGTCAGGTGAGCAGTTAAAAACCGATCGAACGGATGAAGGTGGACGAGTTTAAATTATTTTAGGGATACACATCATTTTCCGATAATAAGCACATTGTCCTTTTTTGGCTCTGGTGTTATTTGTAAACATTTGTAAACAAAAGTATCGGGAAAACTTGACCAAAATTGAAATGAACAAACTCACGTTTCAGAAAGCGTCTCTTGAAATCCATCCACATTCAGATCATTATGTTATAAATATTTCAACTTGTAACATTGAAGGTAGTGAGAACATTCTCCTTGGTGAGGAAAACTATTTTCATACTCCCAACACGTGAAGATAAAATTCAAAATTCGAAAAATTTTTCTATTGAAAAAAATTGCCCTCTTTGCGAATGAAAATGATTTTCAATGCAAACAGGATTTGCAAATATAAATGTTCATGTATACGGCCTCAGAATTCATCAGAATCTCAACGTCAGATACTCAGAATATCGAAAATCCAAAGCTTCAAAAAAGAAGTTGAAAATCTCGTCAAATGATGGGTGAGAGTGTCATGAAAAAGGGCCTTATGGAAGCACACAGCTAGTTGCTATAGGGATGTAAGAGAGAATCAGACAAAAAGAGAAATTAGTAAATGAAATATGAAATTTGATCATACTAGTATTCCCCCAAGAGCCCTCTCGGTTCAAGAGTCCATGTGCAATTACTAATTGCTCTTCTCTGCGTCTCTCATCCTTGCTATAGTGACTTAGCTTGTTATTGAAGAATACGAATTTTGGATACACACCTGAAAACACCACGTGATGCCATGAGTTTAGATTGAAATGTATCTACTTTGAGTTTACGTCTATACTAAAACTTTAGAATTTGGGGAACGATTCTGAGGTTCTTGATTTGGCAATTATCCAGATGCGAGAACATTGAAAACAAATGTGATAATTGTTGAGCAAGTTAATGTCAAAAGAGTGTCTACCAATATGTATAAAATGAATATTAAAAGATTGTAAGAGCAGCAGGATTCCACGAAACTTTAAAGAAATGTATTAGCGATTATTCGGGTGGTTCCCTGCGCTCCATTGACAACATGACGATCGCGCGCTACTTTTAAGTACTTCAGTAGATCAACGGCGAAAAAGAGAAAAAATGTTTTGTAAAACTTTGATCTCTTCAGTTCAAACTTGTGCGCGCGAATTTCAGAAACCATGTTCGCAATGGAGCGCAGGGAACCACCCGAAATATCGCTAATAGGGCACTGATCTAAAAAAATTTTTATAAATGTGTTTATTTTCAAATATTGAAACCAAATACATAAGATTCTTCCATTCTCATTTCTCATTGGATCCCAATAGTTGGAAACAATCATTCAACTCATGTACAAGATTTTGCAAAAGCCCAACTGAAAGTGAAAATTAGCAAAACCACAACGAAGGTAAATCAGCAAAAACTAATCGCAACAAGTTCATTGAGTTTCTGGAATGCACGATGAAAAAAAGACATTAACTGTCAGATTGTATCAGAATCTGAGATACTCAGAACATCAAAAATCCAAAGCTTTGGATAAAAAGTAGAAAATCTCGCTAAATGAAGGGTGAAAGTGTAATGAAAAAGGGCCTCATGGAAGCACACAGCTAGTTGCTATAGGGATGTAAGAGAGAATCAGACAAAAAGAGAAATTAGTAAATGAAATATGAAATTTGATCATACTAGTATTCCCCCAAGAGCCCTCTTGGTTCAAGATTCCATGTGCAATTACTAATTGCTCTTCTCTGCGTCTCTCATCTTTGCTATAGTGACTTCACTTGTTATTGAAAATATACGAATTTTGGATACACACCTGAAAACACCACGTGATGCTATGAGTTTAGATTGAAATGTATTTATTTTGAGTACACTTCAATACTAAAAATTTGGAAAATAAAAGCTTATACGCGTGTCAGGAAAGTGTCTACCAATACTTATAAAATGAATATTTAGAGATTGTAAGAGCAGCAGGATGTCATGAAACTTTGAAGAAATGTAGGGCTCTGATCCAAGTGGATTTCTATGAATGGTCTTTATTTTCAAATTTTAGAACCAAATGCATCAGATTCTTCTATTCTCATTTCTCATTGGACCGCAATAGTTGAAAACAGACATTCAACTCATGTACAAGATTGTGCAAAAGCCCTTCTGGTGACCCAACTAAAAATTAGCAAACCCCACATATAAGTATTTGAGCTTAAAAATGTTATTTTACCTCTTGCTCTAGCGCGGCCAGCTCAATATTTTCATCAGCTACTAGTAGACCTGTGGTGGCTCGAACATGATCTCTCTCTACCGGTGGCGACGCCACATTCTGAAAATTCCCAAATTTCATAAAATTAACCATGAAAAACTTAAAAGAACTTGGGAACCTTTCAGTGGAACATTTGAGAATTGCCAGTTTTTGTTAAAAAGAAACGTAAGTTGATCTCCTTTTGTAACTGAACGGGTGTTAACAAGAAACAAACACCGGACGAAAACCACAGTTTGGATTACAGGAACGATTAACGGTCTGGGTTACAAAATTGTTTTGGCTTGTCTTCATTCCGATTCCGTTTTTTTAGAGAGCAAAAGGCTTTGCGACACATCTAGTACCCCCCTACGTTGTGAAATCAGACATTTCTGTCTGAAACCCTCTTGAGGTCACCACTTTTTTTGTTGATAGGGATTGTTTCTAGAGTAATTTTTTACGTAAATTCCAAATCCGTCCCTAACTTTTTGGAAGTAATTGAAATTTTTTTTTTGAAAAATCACATTTTTCACAACATTGAAATTTTTTCGACATAACATGCCATTTTTGTGTTTGAAGGAGAGTAGTTAGAACTAGAGTTCCAACATAAAAAATCCTTAAAATGATGCATATTGATGATTGCCGTTGAGATTTAGGCATTATCTCTTTCACCAAAAAATAAAAATTTTTAGACCCCGAGGGGCTCCATTTAGGCCGGTTTGGGAGGTGTCTTATGGAAATGTGTGCCATATGTCTTAGAATAGTGTATGAACCTACTATGCAAAAACCAATCAAAAAAATCGCGTTTCAGTTTTTTTGTACAACACTGATATCGGGTTTGACAGAGAACGTGTCTTAATCTTCTGTTGGATCTTTTGACCCATAATTTCAACCACCGATTTATGTCTTTTGCAGTGATAGTAGCGAAGCCGATGAAAATAAAAGAACTAGTATTCAATACCAACAACCGCTCCAAATTCACATCGGAATCCGGTCGGAAAGTGAAATCTCTGTCGTTCTATGTAACAGATGAATCGAAATCAAAAGTGGGGACCTCTTCCATCTTGAAAAGTCTTGTCAAGTGCTCCATCCAGTCATCATAGGTATATTTTGAGTTTCCAAAGGGTCCTATGAAAATCAAGCCTTCGCGCGTCGATTTTCATAAGATCAACGGATATTGAATTCAGGAACTTCCCGAATTGCCATCAACTTTCCCAAACTCAGAAACCTTTTTTCTCTATGTTAAGAATTTACGTGTTCATTCGTTGCTGTATTGCATACTTGTCGTGGAAAGTCAGCTTCTGCAGGTCCTTTTTTGCTACTCGTAGAACCGAAAACTCTTCACAATTTTTATCTAGTCATTGAGATCTAGTTTAGCACAATTTAATCCTCCCGTCTGCTCCTTGTCCCATGACTATTGTCTCTTATGTGACAATCCTATTGTTGCTCAAAAACAACTACATCGATTTGATAGGTGCACAACAAAAAAATAGACTATGCTGTCACCATAAAGGCAGCTGTTTTTTTCTCATGTTAATCTGTGTTTTGCTTCCCCTTCCCTAACATACGGTAGATTATTCCGGAAAATCCCCGTCCGCACCTTCCGATGAGTCGGAAAGGGGCGGAAGCTCACCATGGTTCACATCTACTTTCAGGCTAGGAAAGGGCTTCCGGATAGTCCAGAATTCATTAGTGTCTAAGACCGAACTATTCATGTTAAGTGGTCTGAGGAACAACTACCCATAATGATTGTTTCCCTGTTCCTTGATAAGAAAAAAGCGAAAAAATCGCTTGCTCATTAGTTAGCTCCGCCCCTTTTTTCACTTTTCGGAATGCAATGTCCCGGCCCTCCTGTTTTCTAGCCGGCTTTTTTTGTTTATTTTTTCTTCCACCCCTAATATGGCAACAATAGTGAGTGCAAAGTGCGGAATAACTTCTTTTCGGCTTTCGTTCTACTATCAACTATCAATTAAAGTTAATTGAGAATCTCGGTTTTTTCTTTGCAGAAATTGTGCTCCAAATCTCATGCCAAAAAACCACATGACCTATTGTCTCTTCAAACAAACGTCGGCAAGGGGCGGGGCTTAATTGACTCCACCCACTTCTTTGCAACCCTGCGGCGCGGTCTTTTGCAACCGCCGCACACATTTTTTAAACAAAAAAAAGAGGAAAAAGTGTGCGGCGGTTGCAAAAGACCGCGCCGCAGGGTTGCAAAGAAGTGGGCGGAGTCGATTAAGCCCCGCCCCTTGCCGACGTTTTTTGAGGAGACAATATAAGAATGGGGAGGTGAACGCGTCAGAGTCGCGCAGCGACTGTGCGTTTGGGCGTTACGGTGTTTGCGGACAGACTCTATTGATTTTTCTCCGCGTTCACTGTTCTTTCCACTGTTTCTTTTGAATATAGCGCAAACATTTTTCTTTTTGTCTTTGTTCCTGGACATTATTTTTGCAAACTTTGTTTTTTCCCGAAAAAATAATTTATTGTAATCTTTCTTAGAACTTTTGGCATATGATTCGACAGAAAATAGGCTTGCCTCACATACCCTGTATATCTTTCATATTTTTCTTCTTCCGTTTTCTGTCCCGAACTTCAAAATCTGTTCTAATCGGCTATTTACAGATAATCTCACCTTGGGTTCCAGTTTTATTCTTCGAAGCGCTCTCCACACCATCCTATTGCGTTTTAATCTTGAACGACTTCTTCAAAGTCGACAATGTCCGAATCAATGGAGCCAGGTTCCAGATTTTCAAAAATCGCCGATGAAGATTGCTTGATTGATCATTCTTCGGTGAGTTTCCCATACAATTTTCGGCTCTGATTCACATTTTTTACAGTGGCCAGTATTTGTGAAATTCAATGACGTAGCAGTCTACTCGAACCTCCACGTTCCCCCGGATGATCCAAAGTATGGGTGGAAGTTCTACTATGCTACGATCGAGGAAGCAAAAAACTGGACCGAATGTGCTCGTTCTAATGATGAACTACTCAAAGCGGAATCAAGTTTGTACACTCTTATGGTGGGTCATTATCTAAGTTTGTATTCTGCGACTTTGGATAAGTTTCAAATACGCAAATAAGGAGTATAGCTATTTTTTTATTTCTGAATCCCCCTTTTGAGAACTACCATACATATTTTCTCTAATTGACCGGCATGCCGGTCTATTTTTCAAAGTATCCGTTTGGATGCCGGTTCATTAGAGGGTGCCGGTCTATTATTCAAAAGGTCGAACTTTAAAAAAGTTGCTTCGAAAATCTCAGTTTTTTCATAAAAATGGAAATTTTCTAGTGCATTTTTAGGTTTTTTTACTTTAACAAGATCTGAAAATAGGCGAAATAGTATCAATTTTGCTCAAGCAAGTTTAGTTTTGTAAATTTTTCAAATTTTTTGAATTCTACAAAAATTTTTGTACTGACGGATAATTGGGGGGTGCCGGATCATTAGAGGGTGCCGGTTTATTTTTCAAACGCATTATTTGACTGCCGGTCTATTAGAGGGTGCCGGACATTTAGAGGTGCCGGTCAATTAGAGTAAATACGGTAGGTTTTCAGCTGGTCCTATGAATACTTTTGTGGTCCACACGTGAGTAAAGTGACACTTTAATTTTACGACTTCAGCTAGAGCAACAGTAAAATCACTAGTTATTTTGATTCACATTAGTCAAGGGGCACTAGAACAGTACAAATAACATAACTGGCGCCAATTTCGGTTCGACGGAGTCTATGCAGCTATCAAAAGATTGCTAGTCAGGAATTACACCGTTAAGCAATTCTAGAAGTTTGCATCTTATTGTATAGAAGATAAACCCAGTGTATCAACGTGAAAATTTAGGCTATGTTCCCAAGCAAGAAGATCTATCTACGCTACTTTCCTTCTGATGATGGGGACATGTTTTTCGCTCAGGAAGTTTTTGAAGTGATCCTCGTCATTTTAATTCATCGTCAACCGGAGAAATACTCTGATGCAGCACGAGGTAGATTTTGAAACTTTCCTATTTCGAATACCTTTGGTATTTTCAGATGAATTAATGAAATGTGAATCAGATGATCGCTTCACAGAAGTTATGACTGAATCCGAGATGGAACGACTTTTTGAGAAGTACGGAGCTAATAAAGGAATCGTAACGGTAAGAAACGATTACAAACAAGTACAAGCTAAATATTTATCTTGCAGCTGGTTCCCGATGTCCATTACGATTACATTGTGAACGATCACTTCAGCGGTAATGTGAATCCTGTGTTCTTGTTGGATAGCGAATCACACGAGATGATGAACAGCCATCAAGCAATTTACGCAATTTTTAACACCTGTGTTTGCGGACTTGATTGGGATATGACTGAGCACTCGGTCGGTTTGGAAAGCTACCTAGCGGAGGTGCGAAAGTTTATGGAGGAATACGAAAAGATGGATATGGTAAGTGGACGGGTTTGGATAATGGAAAGAGATTCCGAAAATTTCAAAAATGTCAGAAAATTGGTGTGCACTTTTTAAGTCAAAATATTCCCGAAGTCTGCTAATTTGAGACGAAGTCTTAGCCTAGAAGAATATAAAATCAGCCATTAATAGCACTTTATACCTTTTCTTTCGCATGGTGTATAAGTTTACTGTGAGAATGCAGGGTCTACCACAGATCTTTTGCGGTTGGGGTGTATATTTTTACCAAATGTAATAAATCAATTTTCACCATCTAAGCCGCAACACTGTGGTACAATAATGTACAGTACCTGTCAATAATCTATGAATTTTTGGAGTTTTCAGTTGAAAAACGTCAACCTTGGGGGTCTGGAAAAGTATGATAAACTTGACCGTTTGATCTGAAACTTTTTGGGGGTTTACATCAACTCTAGAACTCTGTATTTGTAGTTGTCAACTTTTTGCACAACCTCTTCTAAAGACGGTGTCTCCCTTTAAAGTGGGGCGATGCTAAATTTCCGCATTTTTAGTGCAATTTTCACTGATTTTAGGGTCTTCTGCATTTCACGAGCCATATCATCTTTAGAAGAGGTCATACAAAAAAGTTGTCAAGTACAAAAATAGAGTTCTAGAGTAGATGTATTCACCTAAAAAGTTTCAGATCAAACAAACATGTTTAACATCCCTTTCCAGACCCCCAAAGTTGACGTTTTCCAACTGAAAACGCCAAAAGTTCATAGATTATTAACCGGTACTGTAGTTCACCGCCTGAAGATCTCGCCAAAAATGTGAATGTGAAAAAATAACAATTTTCACTCAATAAATTTTTTTCTTCCAGAAAAAGCTAGTCCATCAAGATGATGTTCTGAAGGAGATATCTGTTGTCAAGAGCCATTACTACTATCGTATCCTTGAAGCTCAGTCCAAATCGAAACCGAACTGCAACTTTTGGAAGAACGCAGACGGAATCATTGGGGCAGACGGAATCAGTACCATTGGCCATGATCAATTCGATGAAGTGGCAGTTGCATATAGTCTGCTGAAATTCACAATTCTTCAAAAAGATGGTGAAAAAGAGAAGTCACTACCGATTTTCCGAGCAGTGCTGATGTGTCAAATCGGATGGATTCAGAAAGTTTTTGGTGACACTGCAGAACTGAAATTTTCGATTTTTGAGAGTTTGAAATACACCATACCGCAGAGCCTCTGGACTAACTATTTCTGCAAGCTAGTGAGTTTTTATATTGGATATCAGCAGCAAGGTTTATTGTTATTTTCAGAGAAAAGCGTTCACAAGGTACACGGAGGAGGCGTCAAAACCGATTCAAAACGACCAAGCTGGGACTGTAGAAGAAATGAAAGAACCAGAGCAGCCACACACTGATGGTGAGTTTTATTGCTAATGAGTATTTTCAAAGGACTGGTTGTAATTGGCGCGTGCCAGCAAATGGCATCCATGAAGATAGGGATTTTTTGCATTCAAATATTGAACCACAAAGTAGAGATTCGAGCCTACGGACTTTCATGAAATTTACAATTTTAAAATAGAATATATTTCAAAGGAAACATTTTTTACACCCGGGACATCCCGGATTAAGTATTATGCAGATCTGAATAAAGGAGAGTGCGCGCCGAAGATTTGACATTTTGTAGAGCACGATATCTCGCCATGAAAATTTTAAAGGAGCATAACTCATTTTCAAACTCATTTTCCGTTTTTCTCAATTTCGATCGAGTTTCAGCCATTTTTTGTGATAAAATATGACTTCTATGCATGCCTGCTTTGTAACTTTTACACAATTTCGAAGAAAAATCGCTTTGAAACCGAGAAAATTGGAAAAATCAGTTATGCTCCTTCAAGGATACCGAGACCATATATGGTAATCTCCGATTTGTCGAATCTTCGGCGCGCACTTTCTTTTATTCAGATCTGCATAATAGTGAAAATAAGGGCTAGTTGTGCTGTTTTCAATTGGGAAATACCAATTTCATGAAATCTTCTTTCAGATAACTACGAAAAACTTCGCGCAAAGAGTGAACTGAGACAGCAACAACTCAGAGATCGAAAGAAGAATAAGAAAGCGGGTATTCAAGCCAAATCTCATTCACATGTTGTGAATTCTGCACGTGTCCCTGCTTCTTTGCAACCGACTTCACCGGAAGCATCGTCGAGTCCAAACGCTGATTTCGGTGAATGTCCTGGAATTCCTGCATCTCAAAAACGGAAAATTCAAAATCCAAAGACTGGAGAATGGATACCGATTTCAACACTTTCAAAAGCGATGGAAGAAGCCAGAAGTCTAGAAGATCCGCGTTTGGAGAAACCTGAAAACATTGAAGATGATGATGATTCTCAGTCTAAGAATTCCGAGAAAGATTCCAATGACAAATTCTTGATGTCTTCTGAAATCTTGGATTCCAAGGAAATTGAACCAAAAATTCAATTGAACTGTACTGGACATACTATTGATACTGGGACGTTTTCCAATGGGAACATGGATTCTGAAGCTCCAACATCTACTGGAACTGTTTGTACCAACGTCGTCCATCAAACATCAGAAATTCAGAAAATCTCACAAGAAGAGAAGTCCACTCAATTTGATTCGGAATCTTGTGAGCAATGCCCGAATGTTTTGGAAGAGCTTCGAATTGCTCGGGAGAAACAACAATTGGCTGAGGCTCAGTTAGAAGACTATAAACAAAAAGCAATGAGAACTGAAGCAGTAGAAGAAACGTTGAGGACAATGGGAGAAAAATTGAAGGATCAGGGAACCAGGATTGGACTGAAAAATAGGGAGATCGACCAATTGAAGAAGACTCACAAATATGAATTAGGACAGAAGAAAACAGAGTTCCAGCAGTTGAAGAGAAAACTTGATGCCAGGAACACTCAGGACAATTTGAACTCGAAGGACTTTGAGAAAGAAATTGAGGATTTAAAGAAGAAGTTGGGAAAATGTCAAGCAACCATTAAAAAAGCTGAGATTCAACTGAAAGAGTGAGTTTCTATAGTTTCGAAATCATTGATTTCTAATCGTTGAAATTTCAGAGAAAAAGATAAGAATTCAGTTCTGGAGGGAAAAGTGAACAATGATTTGCACGTCGGAGAAGATATAAAAAGGTGAGATTTTCAAATTTTCGAAAAAAAATTAGGAAGAAAAATTTTCAGAATACTGGTCGAGCAATCGAAAAATGATGAGAATGGTGACGTTTCTAATGAACTATGCACCTTGAAATTATTGAACGAAGAGTATGTTGTTCTAATTTTCAGCAAGTTACAAAAATTGAAAATTTTCAGATTAGCGGACAAAATCGAGAATTTGGAAAAGTCGAGAATCTCGTTAGATGAGCACCAGTCTATTTTGAACGAGCAAGTAATTGAAAATTCCGAATTGAAAGCGGAAATCGAAAGTTTGGAGAGCAAACACGCTTCTGAACGAGAAAGGTGGAATTCTCTTTTGTAATTGAAATTTCAAAATTTTATGATTTTCAGATATTTTTCTTACATGAAAAACTTGGAGCGAGAAAATGAGAAACTCAGAAGCAAAGTTCATGATTACACAGAAATGAAACAGAAAGCAGATCAATTCGAAGAGGGGATGAAAATCATGAGAAACTTGGGGTACACCAGTTACTTTAAGTAAGCGCGATTCAGATATTTTCAATCTCTAAACTGTCTAATTTTCAGGTGCCACGCAGAAGTCAAAAAATTGGAAGAGGAGAACAAAGATCTCACGATTACAATTCGGACTCTTCAAAAGCTCCAATTCGAAGAATGGCGAAAATCCCAAGTCTCCAGTTCTTCAGAAGAAAACAATTAAGCCATATAAATACTATCCCTTCCTTTTTTGTCTTTAAATGGTTGCTACGTTATCAATGCTCTCGATGGTTTTAAATGAAGTTAAAAAGGTTGAAAAATATTCAAGTTGAAACCTTAAGTTGAAGTTACCACTTCCCACTAAGAAATTGAACGTGGGGACCTCTATGACCCCCCCGGCGTTTAGTAATAACCGGCCCTATTTTTGATTAGTTCTTTGTTGCCAAAATGTAGAACTTTGAAATTCATGCGGATTGGTAGTCGATTGCAATTCCCTATTTTGGTGGTTTTTATCCACTATCTCATCAGTAGTCACGTTCTACCTTTCAAGCATGATCACAGTATACGTTAGTCATTAAGTCAAAGAGAATCGACAAAATCGATACTGTAGAGACTCTATTGAACTGGAAAATGGTATGGTAGTGTGATATAGAAAGTCAATCTACAGAGTCTACATAAAACTCCCTACGGCTAAAATGCATTTTTCATGTAAAAACAGTTAGGAATTTTTTAGCTATTTGTTCGTAATCGACTACCAACCCGCATGAATTTCAAAGTTCCACATTTTGGCAATAAAAAAACTGATCAAAAACAGAGCCGGTTTTTGCCAAACGCCAGAGGGATCCTATAGATATTGACCGCTCGCAGATGCCCCTTTCTTATAGTACCAGGGTACCGGAAAAGGTACATTCACGAAAATTTGGCCCTGGGGGTTACTTTAAGTCCTGATTCGATTGGCGTTTACAGATTTTTTATATCTCGTCTCGTTCTATCTTTGCAGGCTAAACCTAGGGGCGGGGGTCCCATAAATATTGACCGCACTGTATGTCGGTCTCTTTATAACTAGGTACACAAAAGATCCAGGTGCACACCTGTATCCCATATACCAAACGTATCGATTTTTTCCCGTATCCCCCTTCCGTTCTATTTATCCTCCCTTCCGTATTCATTATGTTCTTGTCTTTTTCTTGTTTTCCAATATCCCTATTTCCTCGTCTCTAGCTTTCCTCCCGTTCCAGCCATCGATTTTTTCAGAACCTTCTCTACTTCAACGTTAAAAATGGCTCCATCAGCTACTGTCGCTTCGCATTTCAACGAGAGAATCAGAAAAGTCAAGCAGAACTTCTACGCAAAGAAGAATAGCAAGATTCCACAAAAGCTTGGAGAACTTTTGGGAGGAATCAGAAGACTTGGTAAGTTCAGGGATGAATGGGAACTAATGCAAACGATCCGTGATCCATCCTATATTTCTGGAGAACCTATGATTCCCACAGTTTTTGAATCATTATTGTTCAATCACTCCATGTGTTCAACTTTAACATTTTTTCCAGATACCACTGAAGTCACCATCTCCTTCTCCAACCTTCACCCTTCAATTTTGAGCAGTGATCTTCGACTCCATTTCGCCGAATTCCAACTTAAAACCATCCTCCTCGACCTGTGCCCCCAAGGACTCCCTCTCGGAACGGGATCTATTTACCTCCCAAAACATCAAGCTCTTCGCTTGATCCAAAAATACACCGGAATATCCATTCTCGGAAGAGAAGTTCTCTTCAAGTTGATGGACCAGTCAACTTTCAGTAAATTGGCCACCATTGTAGAGGAGAATGAAGAGATCCACAGTCATTCTGCCCCCTCTACTTCCACCAACATGAGCCCACGGAGTGAGTACAGAAAAGAGCATACGGGACAGTTGAGAAGACGATTCGGAGCCGCAAAGATTGCCAATCAAGATGTACTTACCTCGACCTTTTGTAATTTATCGATCTGAGTTTTTGTTTTTTTTTCCAGTTTCAAGAACTTCATGTGTTCCTAAATTGCTTTCAACTTCACTTTTCCGCGTCTCGAAAAAATAAAATTTTACACCTAAATCATTGACCAAATTAACGACTGTGAACAAGCCTAGTGCTGCTGAATAGAACCAGAAAACCTTCAAAGAACTGTTTCAATTTCAAAGTGCATATGTTACAGAGAATATAATAATTTATGAAATTTGAAACACGATTCTAACAAATTTGAAATTTCAACTGTCTTATATAATGATTATGAACCTTAGCGGCGTGATAACAAAGTTGATTGAATTTCTCATCAGGCATGTTTCCAAGAGCACGCCTCACTTCATCTTCATTTATCTCCAAATTTGCTCCCTCGTGTTGCTCATCGATGATACGGTCCCTAACTTCCTGGTTGTTATCTTGAGGGAAAACAGCGCAGATCCAGTTGACCAAGTCGAAAGGCTGAAATTTTAGATCACTTAGAATTTAGGCTGGAAATATTCAAGCTCACTGTCCAATCCAAAAAAACATGCTCCTTGTCCTTCTGGCAGTACTAGTTGTGGTTGATCCGGTCCCTCATCATACCATCTTGGCTTTTTGGGCATCACTGGGCGTCGCTGTTGAGCATTGTTTTCCCTGTCGTGGCGAGCCCAATACTCATTGACAACTCTGGCAGCGTGGTACTTCAAAAATCTGTGCAACTTATCAGATAATTGGAATCGTTGCTAAGTCGTTGGGTCACTGGCAAGTTCCTCGATGAAAGCACTGCCGTGAAAATAGTCTATTACGGTGTTGATGGAGTTGATATGATCATCTCGTTCTGGAACAATAAGTGTGATCCAGTGGATGACGTGTCAGGGCTGAAAATTTAGAATTGTTTGGGTTTTGTTTGGAAATTATTATCGTTTTTGCTAAAGTACACTGGTCTTTAAAATTTGCTGGTTTTTATGAGTCAGATTTGTTGTTGCATCCGGCCCGTAAGAAAACATTTTTTGTTTATTAAAAATTCATTAAGAAAAATGCCCAAATTATTCAATATTTTGCTGACGAGGAATCCGCAAAACCACGTAAACTTGGAATTTCTTGTAATTGTTGTCATAGACACTTCCAGGGGTATCTAAAAATGATTGAAAATTGTGGAGTTCGCTGGTTACATTGAGCCGAGATATTGGAGCTCAAAGTGCAAAATTCACCGTTTCAGTACTAAAATTTCTAGACTCAAACACGTTTTCTTTGAGTTTTAGACCTCTCCCAGTGCTGTATTTTTCAGGAGATGTCTAAAATTCACTGTATTTTCGAACCTAGTATTCTTCTTGAACAACAATTTTTTTCGATTTTTTGCCCCTTTTACCCGAAAAGCGAAATTTCGAACAAATTTTAAATTTTTTTTTCAGAAACTGAAAATTCTAAAAATACAGTTAATTTTACATATTTTCTTAAAAATTCAGCACTGGGATTAGTCTAGAACTCAAAGAAAACGTGTCTGACGTTGATTTTAGATATTTTAGTACTGAAATGTTGAATTTTGCACTTTGAGCTCCCATATCTCGGCTCAATGTAACCAGCGGACTCCAAAATTTTCAGGCATTTCTAGATACCCTTAGAGGTGTTTATGACAACAATTTCGAGAAATTTCAAATTTACGTGGTTTTTGGGATTCTTTGTGAATGAGAACTTTTGATAAATTAGTTTGAGGGAACAGAATTTTTGAAAAACCGATAAAATATGTTTCAAATCTCTCAAATTTTACTTACCTTACAATACAAACTAAAATAAAATAACGAATTTCAGAAAAATAAAATAACCGAAACGGAAAAGACCTCTAATACACGGGGTCAACAGTAACCGCTTGGGTATGAATATAGAATAGAAAATAGTAGAAAATAGGAGACTAAAAACTACGAAAAGTGGGCATCGGGAGGTAAACGGGACGTCTTTCGGAAAGTAGAAATGACAATGGTGAAGATGGGACGCGAGAGACAGCGGAGGTACGAAGAGAAACAGAGAAAGAGAGTGAAAACGACACACACATACACACAATACTCTTTGCCGATCTGATTGATGGAGAGGGAGTAGTAGAGAGAATGTGAAAAGGGGCAACTGTTAGGTGTTGAAATGTTGTTGTGACCGATTTTATCGCGTTTTTGGCTGAACAGAAATGCGCATAATTTCACTAGTTTTGATCAGATATTCATGAAAACTGGATATATGGAAGCAAAAGAAGAAGGCGGTCAGAATGAGTATAAACATGACTAGAATCGAAGAATTCTGAGATTCTGAAATCTGAAATTTTGAAACATTTCAAAACCGCGACAATTCGAAACCACGACATTTCGAAACCGCAACATTTCGAGACCGTTGTAACGTGTTGAGAATTTTACTTAAGTTTTGTTGATTTTCGACAACTTTTTAATTTCTTAGTGAGTGAGAACATGGCATAAGTACGTGTTTTTTGCTAAACATAGGGCAAAAAAATAGGAAAGTTTTATTTTGATAGGTTGACATCTTGGTATAAAATTAAAAGTAAAAATAGAAATGATAAGGGAAGCCGTCCACGACAACAGGACAAACTCCCAATTGCGATTTTGTCTTGTGTAAAATGTCACTTGGAGAGAAGTTGGTAGTCTGAGCCAAGTCCTTGATTTCATACTTAGCCATCTTTGCCTGCAAGATAAAAAATTTCAGATAAATTTACAAGATTTCATTGTCTAACCTGGAAATTGAGCCATCAACTTTTCTATGACCCCAAGCTTTGCACTTCACTTTGGTCTTTCTCTCTGTGCAATAAAGCAATTTGGTTCCAGATGCCAGCACTTTTACTCGTCTGAGAGAGTATCCATCATGAGAATAATTCGCTTGCTCATCTTATCCGCATCTCTCTCAACATCATCAGCATTTTGATCATTTGAAGCTTCTGCCAGCGCTTCCATTGGGGCACTTGAAGTTCCACTTTCCTGAGAGAAGTTTATGAAACTCTGCTCAAGACCACATCCAGTTTCTCCCAATGTCGAAGTTTCAGAATCATTTGGAGTTGAAGATTTGACTCCAAGGTCTTCATTAACTTAAGTGCCAATGATGGTGAATCGAAATCATCATCGATATGGAGTCTAATGGTTCCAGGGGACATGATGAGATCATGGTGGTTTTGAGTCCTCCAGTTCACAGAACTTCCAACATTTTGAGTCACGGTCGGTGGCACATTATAAATGCTTCGTTGCTTAAACAACAAATCCTCACAAGTACGGCAAAACTAGTGGCAGCTGTTCCTGAAAAATGCACACTTTTGCTACTGAAACCCCTAATATATGCCTTACCGGTCCCTCATCATGAGCAACAATCCCATCAGTATCCACAGGTCTTCTGAATCTATACCTTCCCCGATAAGTCTCCAGATATCTTTCGTACGCTTGATTTCGTAGTCTTGAGTCCACACCGGGAGGCCTCGCAGAGATGCTAATGAAGATCTGAAAAAACAGCATTAAATTTAAAAGAATAAACCGATTTCAACTCACCAGCAAACTTCGAATCCTTGACTTGTGTAGAAACTAATTCCATAGATATATAACAAAAAAGAGTAGTAAAGTTCAGAAACATCAATAGAAGAATATGAGATGGATCCATATAGAAGCTCTAGAAAGGTGTTTCGAGGAAATTTGGGGATACGGACGGGACTGACTTGGACAACATCGAACTAGACAAGTCTAGACTAGTTGTGAAAGACTTGACTAAACCAGAAGTCTCAACTAACCCATAGGGTCAGTCTTGACTCCTTGTCCCCGACCTCACTCCAATACTCGAAAACGCCACCTGAATGAATCTACTGCAATTGTCTGCCCTTATATACCAGAGCCCAGTGACAAGTCTCGAAGTGTTCCCGCCCCCTTAGAGTCTGGAATATTCTACGTTGAGTGTTCCCATGGTTTTCTTCCCGATCAATACTGGCAAAGAGACAGTCTTAGAACACTCAATATAGAATATTCCAGACTCTGAGTGGGCGGGAACACTTCGAGACTTGTCACTGGGCTCTGGTATATAAGGGCAGACAATTGCAGTAGATTCATTCAGGTGGCGTTTTCGATAATTGGAGAGACCTGGGGAACGAGGAGTCAAAACTGACCCTATGGGTTACTTGAGACTTCTGGTTCTGACAAGTCTTTCACAACTAGTCTAGACTTTTCCAGTTCGATGTTGTCCAAAACAGTCTAGTCCGCAACTCTCAAGTCCTTCAAAACGCATTTCTAGGAGCTTCGATGTGGCTGCGCTTCTTTTTCTTCTATTGATTTTTCTGAACTTTCCTATTCCTTTTTTGTTATCTAGGCCTTCTATGTGCCGCTCACTTTTTGTTGTATTTTTCTGAGAATTGTTCCTCCCCCATACTTGTTATTTAGAACATGTTCTGTATACTAAGGTCATATTTTTTATCTCTGATTTTTCTAAAAATTTCTAGCTTCTGCTCTTCTTTTGTCACTTAGGTCTTGTTTTTTATCTTCTACTTCTTTATTATCAATGGTCCATGGAGTTACTGAACTAGTTAAGGATTTCAAGTCTGTGGGTAAGTCGAAATTGGCTTTTTCTTCAAAATCTAACGGTGTTTTTTCAGATCTTCATGACCACCCCATCTTCTTGCCCTTCTATTTGGACTTCAGTAAGGAAATTCATCTTCGTCAATGGTTTTACGGATTGGATGGATTACTACTTCGGATACTCCCTCGGAAACTCCCCTAACTCTAAGCGTTGCTACCCCGACCAAAGTTACTACCACTATCACTCTGGTCCAAACCGATCCCTCGCAGTGGGAAGTCCTTTAATAGATGATCTTCCAAAAGTCAAGCCTTCCTTGGATTTTGATGCAGCCGCCTCAGCAAGTCAACGAGCAGTCGGAATCTCAGCAACTAGAGAAGCTGATCCAAGACAATGTGATCCAAGAAAAACTCATGTCTCGGCTCGTTCTGGCAGCTTCACAACCGTAAGTTTTCTTTTAAAACTATTTTCTTACTGATTATTGTGATTTCAGAACCGCAAGCAACAAACGTCTCCATGATACTGTGCCAACCAAGGCTAAGCGTTCGAAGCCGAGCAACGGTGATATGCCAAAATTGTGTGTTCTTGACTTGTGAGTTCAGATTTTTGCTCATTTCACTTCTTCAATCACCATTTTTCAGGTACAACTTGTCGCATGTCTCGGACGATTTCAAGAAATGGAGAGAAGCAAAACAGGAAAAGATAGTGTTCCCGGAGACCCATCTGTTTTTCACTATACTTTCCGATGGCGTACCAATTCACACAGAGCACCTTGACTACAGTAAAACTCTGGCTGAGGCTATGAAGTCTCTAAACACAAGGCTACTCAAAAGTACGCTTCACTTCTAAACTGGGAAAATGGAACGGAAATCACCAGGGACTGTTAATTTTTATTGTTCTAACAAGCATTTTTGTTTGAATAGTTTGAATAAAATTTGTATATTCATTTTCATTGTGTTTTTGGTTTTGAATCACGTAAGGTGGCTTTTCTAGAAGTCCAGGACTCCAAGTTTTGAGAAGTGTAAGATTTGGAAAGCTGCCCGATGACTTGTCCATTCTGCCTTAATTGATTTTCTCTGCAACCCCTTATTTTGGAAAACTGTTCTCTCCTTGTGGGAAAACTGTTGTTCTCATGGAATCTGCAAAACCTCACAAATTTGGAATTTTTTGAAATGTTTGTCATAGACACCTTCAGGGCTACCTAGGATTTAAATTAGCAAGCAGATAGTCTCAATTAGCGAGCAGAGGCTGGTTGTTTTCTTACGAAATTTAACCACCTTTTCGAGCTCTACAAAAAATAGATTCGAATCGAACGATGTTATCATGGTTGAGATGGATTTTATGGATTTGCTAATGGAAGAAGTGACAGACAGATAAAGAACAGAGTCCAAGTCCGATTGGAAACCTGAAATGATCAGAAGCTAGCGACGAACGATATTCACAAATATCGCAGCTATCTGATAAGAAATGTTTACGGCGATTGAGATCAAATTTGGGATACAGTTGACTTCAATAAGTTCATATTCCCTGCAAGTAGATACCATATTTGGGCCGCCTCACAACAGAGAAACGAGCTATAAAAGTTGATTTTCTCAACTGCCAAAGTTTGAAGAAGAAGCAAAACTAGTCCCAGGGTGCAGAAGTCAATGTTGAAACAAAATTTAAAGGGAACTGTCTGGACACACGGAGTGGCAGTGGGAGATGAGTGATTCTGGCTGATAATTGATTTAGTTGGTACTTGATACCACAGCTTGAATAAAATTTTACAGATTTGAACAAATTGAAAATGCTTTATAAGAATGTACAGTTAAGAAAAAAAAAAGAAATTCAGCAACGAATATGAGAACAACGAAAACGCAATGGTGAACATTTCGGACATTGTGAATACATTTTTTCTGCGTAGTCGTCGACTAGTTGACCGGTGCATAATTCTATGAGTATCCGTATCTTGATTATTTTTAGAGCAATCCTGTCAATATTGGATGTGCTTTGTGTAAATGTAGTGCAGACTACTTTTTTTTGAATTTCCGTGCTATTAGGCATACGTCGAAGCACCTTTTCAAGAATTTGGATACTGTACCTACAGTAATCCTGCCGGGCGTGAATTTTTTACAATACTCTCTAGAAGCGCGCGGATACTTATGATTACTGCCAAAATTTGAAATGGATTCCTTCACTGCGGAAAAGTTATTCAACAAAAAATCTTGGACAGACAGAAATACACACAGAACTATTGGTTTATCAAGAAGAAGATGTCTTTCTGGCCATGCTCACTCATTGAAACTTTTTCTCCATTTAGAGCATCACCATCATTCTGATCACTCAGTTTTTTTTACGTTATCTGAGCTATTTTCAAGTTGATGAGCATTTTCGTTATTTGAAATATCTCCTGAGACATGTAATTATGAAAAATGACGATTTTGAATAATTGTATTTTTTGCAAATTATAGGAGGTGAGGCCTTCAAGCAGTGCTACATTGAAAACTCAATAGATCACAAAGTATTCTTCAGACATTCTCAGAGCCTACAAATTTGAAATTCTGGAATCTTGAAGAATTCTAAAATTCAGATGAATTAAGACACCAGAGAACTCTGAAAGATTCTGAAGAACGTTAAACGATTCTGAGTAGTAAAAAAATTTATTCAGTTGAAAATTTATCGGATTTTGATTGATAGGAATATTGAAAATAAATATATTAAAAATACTGTACATCAAAGAAAATTAACAATTTACGATCATTCCCAGTTCACGGTATCTTTCCATCCAATTTACGATCATTCCCAATTCACGGCATCTTTCCATAAAAATCTCATGTCGCATATCTGACACAGCAGTTCACCATCCTCGAACTTGTACTCTTCTGACTTGTCTTCTGAAAAAAACCGGTAAGGCAATGATAAAATAAGCCTAATTATTTCATACTTTAGCAAACTCCAGACTTAGGTCTGATCATCTAGGAAACGGTAGACGGGGGTTCGAGTCCGAGTGGGTGCAAAAGTTTTTTGCTTTCTTTTTTAACATTTTTGAACATTTTTAGCGCAGTGGGTAAGAGGGATGACCCAGAAACGATAGACGGGGGTTCGAGTCCGAGGTGGTGCAAAACTTTTTTGCTTGTATTTTGAAAAATTTTAGAAAATTTTTGGCGCAGTGGGTAAGAGGGATGATCCAGAAATGATAGACGGGGGTTCGAGCCCGATTGGGTGCAAAATTTTTTTGCTTTCTTTTTCTAACATTTTTGAACACTTTTGGCGCAGTGGGTGAGAGGGATGACCCATAAACGGTAGAGGGGTTCGTGCCCCAGGGGGTCCAAAAATTTTATTCCTTTTTTTCATTTTTTTGACACAAATGAAGTTTTTTTTTAATTTTTCAAATTTAATTACCTCCATAGCAACATAGCGGTTGGCCTTGAAATCGCACACTTTGCATTCAAATTTGATGATTCCAGTGTGGACGCGCTCATGAGTCATAACCTAAAATATATAGAAAATTATCCAGATTGCTCATGCTACGATTTCAAACTCACCGCAACTTCACTGATAAAGATTTCCGCGCAGAAGTGACATTGATAGGTCTTCGTGAAGACGTGCGACATCTTCTTGTGCTTACGAAGCTTTCTGGGGGTGAGGAATTTCATGTTACAGAAGGAGCAACGGAATCCGGCATTCGCTCCTCTGTGGAATTTCTTGCGATGGTTGATGAGACGGTGGTCGGTGCAGAGATTGCGGATGACTGGACACTCGAAGCACACGTAGGTCTGGGAATATGGTATGGGTTAGGTTCTGGGAGTCTGGGATTCTAGAATTGGGGTCTAAATTGCCTTAATATGTTGAAATAACGAAGCCTAAGTTAGGACCCATGGTCATAAACAAGCCTTCTAATATCTATACCAGCCCAATTTACCCAATTTTCATTTTAAAAAACTCACCAGTTCACAGTCGTGCTGCGCCAATGCTTCCTCACTCTCCACACACTTGAAGCATTTGAGACATTGTTTGAACTCCACCATCTCCTCGTGCTTCTTCAATAAATGTTTCTTGAGAGACATTTCATTTCGGGAACGCTCGTCACAGAATGGACACTGTGGAGAGATCTTCTTCTTGTATGGGCGCTTGAGCTGCTTGATACGTCCGTAGTAGTCGAAACGAGGAATCATTCCACCGTTGTTCTCTCCGGGAAGAGGGATGCTGAAAAATTGAGTTGGTTTTGACGAAGTTTGGTTTGAAAAAAAGATTTTAGACAAAATAGAAACATTTTAGACATGCTTAGTCCAATTTTGGGCCAAAAATCGGTTTTAAAAAAGTGGGCGGAGTCTAATCCTAGTTTTCTTCCAAAAATCAAAATCCTATGGATAGGCATTTATGGGAATTCAGAATTCTCTAGAATTCCGAAGATTCCCGCATCACATAATCCCAGAACCCAAAAATTTGAGACTCCGAGAATCCGGAGTTCCTCGGAGTTTAAGGTAAAAATTAGAGATTTTGAGTCAAAAATCGAGAAAAATGAGCCAAAAATGATGAAATTTGACTCTAAACGCATGAAAGTTGACTAAAAATGATGAATATCGTGCTAAAAATCATAAAAATGGGACCCCAAAAGTGGGCGGAGCCTATGACAATTAGGCTCCGCCCATTTTTAGAGGTCAATTTTTATGAAAAGGTACACAAAAATCATGAAAAATATGCCGAAAATGACAAATTTTGAGTCAGAGAACCAAAAAAGGACCCCCAAAAGTGGGCGAAGCCAAAATTTTTTTTAATCGGGAATTTAAAAAAAAGTGGGAGGTGGGCGGAGCCTAGCGTTGTTCAACCGATTATCAAGTTTTTAGGCTCATTTTTCATTTTTTCTCCATTTTTATTTTGAAAAAAACGGGTTTCAACCGATTTCCCAGGTCTTCGGCTAATTTTTAAAAGATTTTTTGCAAAAACTCACAAGTTCGGATACTCTGATGGTTGTGAAATCTCATTCTCCTCATGTGTAGGTTTCAATGAGTAATCCATTCAATCCATATTCCATCCAATCCATCCTTGACAACTCCCTCCCATCCATAATGATCATGAAGTTCTGAAAAAACACCGTTAAATTTTGAAGAAAAGGCCTATTTTGGCTTACCTTCAAACTTCTAATCCTTCAGTTCAGAAAAATCAAAAGAATAAAAAAGGCGGGGCAGAACTCCTAGAAGGGCATTTTGAGGATATTGGGGATTGCCGTCTGGACTGGGTCGCACAACATCGAACTAGACAAGTCTAGACTAGTTGTGAAGAACTTGTCTGAACAAGAAGTCTCAACTAACCCATGAGGGCAGTCTTGACTCCTCGTCCCCCACGTCCCTTCAATCCTCGAAAACGCCAAATGAATGAATCTATGGCGATCGTTTGCCCTTATATACTACGGTCTGGTGGCACGTCTCGAAGTGTTCCCGCCCACTCAGTGTCTGGAATATTCTATGTTGAGTGTTCTAAGACTGTCACATTGTCACTATTGATCGGGACGACGACGAGAACACTCAACATAGAATATTCCAGACTCTGAGGGGGCGGGAACACTTCGAGACTTGTCACTGGGCATGCTATATAAGGGCAGACGATTGCAGTAGATCCATTCATCTGACGTTTTCGAGGATTGGAGTGACGTGAGGGGACCAGGAGTCGAGACAGACCTTATGGGTTAGTTGAAACTTCTGGTTCAGTCAAGTCTTTCACATTTAGTCTAGAATTGTCTAGTTCGATGTTGTCCAACCAATTTCAGTCCGCAACCCCCAGACCCTCGAAATACCCTTCTAGGACTTTCTGCTCCGCCCCTTTTTCTTCTTTTGATTTTTCTGAACTTTCCTATTCCTTTTTTGTTATCTAGGCCTTCTATGTGCCGTTCACTTTTTGTTGTATTTTTCTAAGAATTGTTCCTCCCCCATACTTGTTATTTAGGCCATGTTCTGTATACTAGGGTCGTATTTCTTATTTTTGATTTTCCTAAAATTCTCTAACTGCTCTTGTTTTGTTATCTAGTTCTTGTTACGCTTACTTTTTCCTTGTATTTCATCTTCTACTTCTTTACTATCGAGTTCCTGCGCAAGTTAAGGATTTGAAGTTTGTTGGTAAGTCGAGATTGGCCCTTTCTTCAAAATTTAACGGTACTTTTTTTCAGATCTTAATGTCATCATGGATGTTATGGATATGTCATGGATGGATTGGATGGATTATGGATTGGAAGGAGATGGATTGGATGGATTATGGATTGGAAGGAGATGGATTGGATGGATTGGATCTTTCGATCAATTTGATAAGTATTGTCCAGAGTCCTGTAAGAACTTCCACGGAACATCCTGTGATCTGCGTCCACCACGCGATCATAAACACCTACCAAGCATTCCTACAATCCATTGGAATCCAATAGAGGACCAAGTCGAAAAGTCACAGCGGAAATAAAAGTCGAGAACCAGAGACAAAATGTTCAAGTCCCAGTCATCGAAACACAGGTTGCAGCGGGGTATCCACTACGTACCACCAATGAATCGACTTCCCAACCGTAAGTTTTCTCAGAACGTTATTTTTACTGATTCTCGTTGTGATTTCAGAACCACTAGCAGCAAACGCCACCAGGACACTGTGCCAACCGAGGCTAAACATTTGAAGCCGAGCGTTGAAGGAGAAACCACGTCACCAGTCTCAGCAAGTCTCCGAGAAGTCGGAATATTGCGAACTGGAAAAAAGGAACGGAAATCACAAGGGACTGTTTTTTTATTGCTCAAACATGCTTTTTTGTTTAGATTTTTTGAATAAAATATACTTTTAATATTCATGTTCCTCGTGTTTTTGGTTCTGAATTACCCGGCTTCGCTAGAATTTTTAAGGCTCCTAGTTTCGAGAAGTGTGATATTTGAAGAGCTGCCCGATGACTTGTCTATTCTGCCTAGATCGACTTTCTCTGCAACCCCTTATCTTGGTCAAAATGTTCTCTCCTTGTGGGAAAATTGTTGTTCTTATGGAATCCGCAAAACCTCCCAAATTTGGAACTTTATGAAATTTTAGTCATAGACACCTTTAGGGCTCCCTATATAATATATGTTTTCTTAAGAAACTTTCAAGATGAATTGGTTTCTGTTTGACACTTCTGTCAGTGCATTTTTAACATCTTTTGATCAAAATCGAACATCATGTGAATGTTTTCCAACTAACATGAAATGGGTCCAAAGTGTTATATTGGAAGTGGGCCAACCTCAGAATCTCATTTAAACTATGCTCTATTACTGACAGTCATTTTCAAAACTTTTTCAATCTGTTACTTTCAGGAAAATTGGTCAAAAATTTGCTAAAACAATGTGAATCACTAAGTGGAACCTTTGCATCTGTTCCTTTCACTTTCACCCCGTCTTTACCTCTAACCGACACACTGGTCCCTCCCCTCTACTGTGCATTGGGTAGTGAGCGAGATAGTGTGTAGCTCTAAGAGAGACAGAAGATAGGACAGACCTTGACCCTTATCCGTGTCCCGATCTCCCCAGCTTCTCCGGTTAGTAGGATACTCACTTACTGAATGTTTACTTTTATTTTTGGTCACTACTCTTGGTTTTCAAGTTTTGAATATAATTTTCTAAATCTATAACGGAAATTTTCTAATGAATTGTCACTTTTTATTGTACGTCACCATAATAGAGCGGCACAAAAAATGAGCTTTAAAAATTAGACCTAAAACCTCTAATTGAACAAACGTCTCTAATACAGAGACTGAAGCCCAAGCAAAATGTACCTGAAAATTGGAAAATTTCTGTTTTTTTTCAATTTATAAATGAACAATAAAAATTTATTAAAGTTTTTCCGATGACTGATGCTGAAGAGATTGCTCGAGAACATGGTTGCAAAGTGCTCAGAAAGATTGGGTTTGGCTCGTTTGGAAGAGTCTATGCGGTAGAGAAGATCGAGGACAACCCGGAAAGACAGGTCATGGCAATGAAAATCACTTCCAACAAGGAAGATGCAGATGAAGGTCTTATTCATATGATGCTCTGCAATGGTGATGGCTGCAAAAACATCATCAAGATATTTTCTCTGAAGGAGTACCCTCATAACTTTGTGTTCTTCATGGAGAAAGCCAGATAGGTAATTTGCGAACGTTGGTTCCACTCGGCAATCTGCACATGGCCCACGATATGTTTCGTCAACTCATTACGCAGTCAAATACATTCATTCCAAACGGGTCTGTCACAGAGACATCAAACCAGAAAACTTGCTGCTCTGTCACGAAGGTGAGTTGATTTACTATGATTCAAGAAGGAAAATAATTGTCGTTGATTCAAGAAGAGAAAAATGTTGTTCTAGTGCTCTGAAATTTTCAAGTTTTGCTCGAATCTTTTTCAATAATCATCCTTCTGCAGGTGTCCTCAAACTGTGTGATTTCGGGCTAGCAGAGTATTGGCAAGACGAAGAGGGATCGGAAATTATGCTGACACGAAGACGCGGCGCAATAGGATATGTGTCTCCGGAAGTGATTCATGACACTAATATGAGGGGACGTCAGAATGATATGTGGGCGGTTGGATTAGTTCTCTTAGATATGGTGGTTGGAGATACACCATGGGAACAAGCTTCCATCAAGTAAGTGGTTCTTTTTTTATTGGTAGGAATATAAAATAAAATAAAAATGTCCGCTGTTCAAAAAGCACCAAAGTGAGTTACATGTCTCATGATTTCACCAAAATCAGAAAAAAAATTAAAATGTCCAGATTCTTTAAAAAACGAAAACAGTTTAGCTCCCATCGACATATTTTTCAGTGACTCCGAGTTCCGTCTGTTCACCGAGGGCAAGTTGGACAAGATGGATTTTAATTGGGATAAACTGAGTGATGCAAATGGTTTGTTGCTTGCATCTTCTAGCCTTTTTCAATATTTGTTCAGATGTTGCTTTAAGACTGCTCGACTGTAATCCAGACACCCGTGCGACAATTGAAGAGATTCAAGCACATTCATGGTTCACAAATGATCATGGAAAGCAGGATGTGACCAACGATGGACGTCGCGATTTGGGGAACTGATGTATTGTATCAAACTTGGACATTCAATGTTCTTATTTGTGATCTGATGATGTTCATGTATATACAATCTGTCAACTTAGAATTTTCCAAAATCTTCACTTCTTCACTTTTTAATTCTTTTTCACTTTTTAAACTTCCTTTTTCTTGATTTCTATAAATCTGTGAGAAAGTTGCTTTACTATTTAGAAAATGGACAGAATGGGTTGAAACTGACTATCTTTATAGAGTAGTTTCTTCATTTGATCGATTTTCTGCGTGCCCATGCCTACTATTGTCTTGGATTGCAGCGTTATCATGGCGGTCTCACAGTGTAGATAGCAGGGCAGTTTTAATTAGCATAAATCGATTTTTCTTCCCAGGATGACAAATTCTGAACCAAGGAGTATCATACGAGTCCCTTGAAGTAAATTTTTATCTATTTTTTTTGCTCATAACCCATATTCACCTCTTTTTTTTTCAATATGTGTATTTTCAGATTCAACCATGTCCGGAACCCCATCGCCATCTCAACCTGAAACCGAGCTTCCAAGAGGAGAATACGCTGGTCTCGACCAAGGAATGTTGGTCTGTCAAATGAATCTACAACTGGCTTTAGCATTGAAAGAGATGCGTGAAACCCAGAATAACGACGGAGTCCAAAAATTGATCAGAGTTGTCGACGAGGAGAAAAAGAAGATTCAACAGATCTATGAGATACCATGTAAGGAAGATCAACTTACACCAGAAGCCACTGAGGCATTCAAAAGAGCAGTACAGGACGGCGTCAAAGATCTCAACGATAACTTTGTCAATTTTTCTAAGGAAAGAAACAGAGACAGTCTTCGGAAGATGATTGACGATATGAAGGAGACAGTCAGAAAGATGAAGAAAGTGGAAGGAGTTTATGAGCCTATGGACTGAACAGTATTGATCGGCGTGTTGTAACCTTTTTTGAAATCTGAATAAATGCTTGTTTCAAAATCACCATGTTTTCATCTTTTTGAATTATGAAAGATCAATCTCAAAAAGTCCATTTACAGGGTGCCCGCCAATTTCTTGAGAGCGACTAATTTCCGGACACCCTTCAAGAAGATTTCCTTGACGTGGCAAAATTCAGCATCGATCCATTTAAAATGTTTTTTGAAAATTTTGGAATCAGCGAAATAAAAGGAAAATACAGTATATGTACTAGAACTTTTTCAAAGTTTAGATAAAAAACAACCTCAAAAAATAACCATTTCACTAATTGCTAAAATGAAATGCTGCTCAAAACGTCTTGGAACACCATCACCGTCTAGACAAAGATAGTTGCCCCTGAGGCTTTTAGCAAGTATCAAGTCGAGACTATTTTGGATACTCCCTTGAAGACCGTCTGAAAATGTGCCGGTTTTGGGGCATCGTTGAAAATGCTCCGGAATAGTTTTTTGTCTACATGATGGCCTGGTTTTCTCACTAAAAGAAAATTATGCCATCTCAAATAATTATCTCCGCCTAAAAATGTTTCGGTTTTGAGGGATTTTAACTTATTTTCGAACATTTTTAGCCGATTTGTAGATTATTTACAACGATTTTCACCCTATTTGAGAAGATTTTGAGCTAAAAATTTTTGAAAATACTCCGGAATAGTCTGTTGTTCATCTGATGGCCGAGTTTCCTTACTGGGAGAAAATTAGGCCATCTCCATTAATCATCTCCAACTGAAAATGTGTCGGTTTTGGGGGATTTCAATTTATTTTCAACCATTTTCAGTCTATTTTTAGGTGATTTGTCACGATTTCTACCCCATTTGAAGGAATTTTAAGCCCAATATTCTTGAAAATGCTATGGAATAGTCTGTTGTCAATCTGATGGCCGAGTTTTCTCACAGGAATAAAACAAGGCTATCTCCATTAATCATCTCTGATCTCCCCCAAAACCGGTTCATTTTCAGACGGAGATGATTAATGGAGATGGCCTAGTTTTCTGTCAGTAAGAAAACTTGGACATCAGATTGACAACAGATTATTTCATAGCATTTTCAAAAATATAGGGCTCACAATTCTCTCAAATGGGGTACCGAGAGCGTGATGGATGTCCAGAAAAAGGCTCAAACGGTTTAAGAAAGTCAGACAGGCTTTTTCTCGGGTAAGTATGAGAAATTGAATAGTATATTTTTGAATTTCTGGACCGATAGTTTTTTGGGTACAAAGGGTAACAAGTTTAAAAAAATTTAATGCCGATTTCATGCAAAAAAAATGGAAATCAACAAAAAAAGAGAAACATTCAGAAACATTCATTTTGCCAATGTACAGAAAATTACATAAATTTTCAAAGTTACTCCAAAATAGTCGAAAATATACTCATTCGAACCGCCTTGTTCCGCTGATTCCAAAAATATACATATCGACCCACCTAGCCAAACTTCTAACATCACTAAAATTGCTGGCCGAGATACCGCTGGCCGAGAAACCGTGCCGCGTGTACTCCTCGCGGACAAGATTATTTCGAATTTTTCGCAATCAATTTTTTGCATTTTTCTTCGTTTTTGCTCATTTTTCGACAATTTTTTTTGGTTTCACTTGATTTTCATCAATTTTAAATGCAAAGATCACAAGATATGTTGTGAAAAATACGAAAAAACTGTTTTCTTCGGAAAAGTTTTGAAAATTCACGTTTCTCCCCAATTTCGGTAATTTTTCAGCATTTTCCGCATTTTTTTAGTCAATCTCTAATTTTTTCTCTCTATTAAAATTAATTTATCACCATTTTTAAGCAAAAACATTACCATTTTCAAGTTTAAAAAATTTGGAAAAAAATTTCTTAATTGAAAACCGTTTTTTCTGTTCTTTAGTTTTCAATGAATTTTTATCTCTATTTTATTATTTTTATTTTCAGACTGGGCGCCGTAAGAAAAAAAAAGCGACTAGGAAATTGTGTGCAATGCCTGTGGATTGTAAGCCAAGTCTTCTAAGCGGCTCCAGGAGGTATGTTCTTCATAAACTATTCTGAGATAATGTTGTTACCTCATTCCAGGCGTCTTCCCGAAACCTCCAGCTTGTGTGCGCATACGAAATGAGCGCTTGTTGTCTACAATTCTGGAAACAAAATGGAGTAGTACACATTGTCATGAAGGCTCGCAAGTCCCTCTCTCATCTGCATCTCATGGCCGAAGTCATCACGCAACTCAACACAACGTTCCAACGAGAAGAGAGAACACTACAACTACATGGCCTAAGAACAGTACTCCAGTTGCTCCAGAAGGTAGGATTTGAAAAAACAACTTCTGAAAATGAAAGTTGGTTTTTCAGCTGAACGGCCAAGAAGGGACCGACACGACGCTCCGGAGACAAAACGGAGAAGGCCACCCAGTCTGTAATGCGTGCGGCCTACACTTTAACTGTGGTCCGGGAACCGGAAAAAGTCAATGAAGAGATCATGATGCAATTCAAACTCGAAAATGGAAGAAGACAAACCCGGAGCCAAATGAAGAAAACGAGAATAGTGTGGAATCAACGCTGTGGCTAGACTCTGTTGGACAAACTCTGCATCGTCCGTGTCATGACGGCTCGCAAGTCCCTGTCCCATCAACATCTCATGACCGAAGTAATCACCCAACTCAACTCGCGCTTCAAGCCAAAGGTCGTAATGATCAAGGGATGCATTGGAATGCTCACCGACCAGGAACCGCCCCCCCCCCCCCCCCGTGTGTGTGAGCTGCCACACCAGCAGGATCTGCTAGCTGGCTCCAGGAGGTATGTTTTAAACAACTGTTGTTTGAAAATAATCATATATATTTTTAGCGGAACACCTAAAAACAGACCGACACGACGCTCTGGAGACGAAACGGAGAAGGCCACCCAGTCTGCAACGCATGTGGCCTTCCCATAAACTGTGAACCAGGAACCGGAAAGGAAAGTCAATTAAGAGATCATGATGGAATTTGGACTCGAAAACGTGAGAAGGACTCTGCTGGGTGGCACCAACTGGTAAGATTCACAAAAACAACTTCTGACAATGAAAGTTGGTTTTTCAGCAGAACGCCCAAAAACGGACAGCCCCGTGTGTGTGTGTGTGTGAGCTGCCACACGAACAGTGCTTTGAAGACAAATTGGAGAACTCATGTGTAACGCGTGCGGCCTGTACTTCTAGTTGTGGTCCAGGAACCGGAAAACAAAGAATGCAGGGATTAGGATGGATTTCGAGTTCAATGAAGAACCTTCCCACACAAATTTTTGCATGCCGAATTTTATCGTGTTTGTTGCCAATCTCTTTTCGATTCACATATTTTCTTATCTATTATCATCACTTTGATCTTTTTTTCCAATTGTCCATACCTTTTGTGTCGTTTCTTTCAAGTGTTTTTCTATTGCTTTTAAAATTTTTTATTATAAAATTTAATAAGCTTGTTGATTGTGATGATGGATGGGTCTTTTATCCAAACGACTAAAGTGTTAAGGCATTTTTATTTAAGGCATTTTTGGAAGATTTTAGGTCGATTTTAATTTATTTCCGAGTTTTTTTTCGATTGTTTGGAATAGATTTCAATCAATTTTAATCAAAATAAACAATTTTTCTCTCTTTTTTAAAAGGTGGCCCAACTTTTTGCGATTTGGTTTTCTAGGCCATCACTAAACAATTACGAGTAAAGAGGAAAATAGCAAGGCTTTTTGTCCGAATATCGAGAATTTTGGTTGGTTTTAGACTGATTTTCGTGATTTTTGAGCCAAAACGAGCAGTTTTCTTTGTAAAAATTTCTTGTTCTTGGTGTAATCCATGCACTATCAGCGATTTTTCCTTCAAAATTCCTCATTTTGAGGGTTTTAAGGCATTTTTGAGCCATTTCACTAAGAGTAACACATTTTGTACAACCTGCAGGCGTACAATTCTTTTTGACGTTTTAGTCTATGGAGCGCATTAGCATACCCTTGCAATACATAAGGTCATGCCTTCTGTTCTAAGTTTCGATCGATACCTCTATTGTTTTCGCCTTGCCCCAGTCCAGAAAATCAATATTTTCCGACCGTTCAGACCGTCCAGTGTATTGAGCTAGTAAGCGGTTTTAGTAGTATGAGTCTAGTTTTTTTCATCAGTTAATATTATCCCATTTATCAATCCATGCTCCTCCAAAAAACTGTTTTTTCACAAATTGGTTGCTTCCCTTGATCTTTGAAAGATTTCAATTTTTCAGATATGGCACCAGTCACCGTAGCCCGTTCAAAGAAAAGCACAGTCAAGTCGGTTTCAACTTCCGCAGTCAAATCTGCTGCCACCACCTTGGCGGAAGCGAGGAACAAAAATAAGCAATTGAAGAAAAAGTTAGAGAGTATGTTTGTTTTGATTCTCTGACTGACTCAAATATTCTTTTTCAGAAGCCCTAGCCATTGAAGATACTGTTAGAAACAGAGCATTGGACGCCTGTAGGGATCTGGCCAGTGACCTCGATACTGACATTGATTTTGTGAGACTTCGGAATGAAGAGCGAAGAGAAACGATTGAGGAAGCTAAAGCTAAGCGTGCAGTTGCACGTGAAGCGTATGAAAAGATTGAAAAGAAGAAATTGGAGAAGGAGAAAACGTTGGCCCAGCTTGATCAGGAAGCTAAGGCTCTGATGAGTAGTCCGGGAGCAAAAACTGTCATTGCTCAAAAGAAAAAGGTGGAAAAGCTCCGGAAGCAAATGCTCACTGCACAAGAGACACTCCGGAAGTGTCAAGAAGAGAAAAATGGAGAACCGACTTCATGGAAACAATGCAAGATATGTTATGAGCAGTACACCAAGGAAGCAAAACATTGTCCGCGGGTTCTCGGTAAGGATTTTGTCACACTCAATTTTCTAGGCATTATTTTTTTTTCCAGATTGCGGACACGTCTTGTGTGCTACATGCATCAAGACAATGATCGAACATGATGAAGTGGTTTGTCCGTTTGACCGACAAGTGACTCGAGTCACAAAGGGAACTGTCAACAAACTACCGATGGACTGTCTTATTCTTCAAATTTAATTTGGCTTTTTTTGTGTACATTTCCTACCTTCCGGCACTTTCCCTGTTTTTCTATGCTCTCAGTTTGTGTTTCCTTGAATAAACACTTTATTTTTTTGTATATACCGTTCACATCTATGTTCAAATGCAAACAAAGAATAACATGAACTTTTTCATCCGGATGCTCGAGGCGTGAGAATATCATTGGTAACGTTGTTTGTGCAACAAAAAACTAAGATCCGAATTTCAAGGAAAGTTTCACCATGATAAATTCATCAGACGAAATTGCTCCAATCACAAAAATCCCAGTTGATCTCTAGGTTTTGATGAGCTTGGCCACTAGCTTTTGTATTATCCTACTCAAAGTTTTCGTCTTGTTCAAATCTGCAAAGGTCTCTTTTGAGATTGATTGTCCATCCCGCTGTTTTCAGAACTAAAAACACGTTCGCTGAGAAACGTTATTTCACTTATAATCTCTGTACGGTCGCTCAATACTCCCTTCTGGGAAAAATTCAAAGTCCGCGCGCCCGTCTTGTACCCATTGAGACAAACTTTTGTTGCCTGCAATGTCTTTGATCGATTATTAATTTTCATGACTCGATTTCCATGTCATATTCATATATTTTTCAAATTTAGAGTTTGTCTATCTTTCCATCGATTTTTTCCTTTTCAGCCCTTCCTCCACTCTAATGAACATTCCCATCAATTTTATTCACTTTCAGACTTTCCTCCTTTGCTCAATTTACCTTAATTCCGATAATGACACGAAGCACTGTTGGACGTCCAAAGAAGTCCTCCACTCTTGCGAAAATCGAGAAGGAAAACCGAGAACTGAAGAAGCAGATTAAAGGTATAAACATGCTCTAATCAAAATTTTTCCTCAATTTCCATATTTCAGCCGCCGAAAAGCAAGCGAGGAAGTACGAAACTGAAGGAAATGCGCGTAAACGAAAGATCCGAGTAGAAAAACAAAGGATAATCAAAGCACTCCTAAATGAGAATTCAGAACTTGCACAAGAGTTGAAAGAAATCGAATCGAAAAGTCTAATCGAAACCAAGGCAACGGGAAAGTTCAATGAGGCAGTCATAAACCTGGAGAAGGAGATTATCAAACTTTCTGATGTAGTCACACTACGTAAGGACTGTTTGGATGATACCAAGAGACTCGAGATAGAGGACGCGGAAAATAAGAAAATTGAACTCTACGAGGCAGGAATCGAAGTGGTTCAGGAGACTATCCTTCAATGCCAACAGACTGGACAGCATAGTCTGAAAATGTACAATTTTTGTGGAATTTGTGGATGGGAGTTTACCGCCGGAACGGAACGCTCTCCACGTTATCTCGACTGTGGGCACACTTTTTGCTTATCCTGTATTAAGAGACTTGCCAAACCAAACGCAGTGATCTGCCCATTTGACGAGAAGGTCACCCTAATCGCAAAATCTGACTTGGACAAGCTCAAAAAGAACTTCATTGTCTCTGACATGCAATAGTGAAACCCCTGGACATTTGTATTATTAATGGACCCATCAATACCTTGATCTACTTTTCAACATAAATGTTTCTCTTTAATTCCAATTCCCTCCGTTTTCTTCTTAATTTCGGCCTTCATGTGTATTCCAAAAAAAGCCATTTTAGGCCATTTTATGTCAATTTCGGTCAATTTTCGAGTTTTTTTTTTCGATTTTTAAAAATAGATTTCAATGAAGTTTGGTGAAAATGAATTGAGAAGAAAGATAGCGAGACTTTCGTCCGATTTTCAGGAAAATCTGCGACTTTTCCTGCAAAATTTCTCATTTTTTGGGTATTTAAGGTATTTTCAGGCCATTGCAGGTCGATTTTAGTTTATTTCCGAGTATTTTTTCAATTTTTCAAAATACATTTCAATAAATTTTGGTCCACACGTATCGAGATGGAAAATAGCGACTTTCGTCCGAATTTCAGGAGATTTGGTTGGTTTGAGGCTGATATTCGTGATTTTTTAGCCAAAATGACCGGTTTGTAACATTTTCTAGTTCTTGATGTAATTGGTGCCTTATCAGCGACCTTTCCCCCAAAATACCTCATTTTGAGGGTACTTATGGCATTTTTACGCCATTTTTGGTCAATTTAACCATGTCGGTGTTGTCATTCATCAATAATTTATGTATATCACGTCGATTTCGCATTTTTTTAGAAATCTAAATAAATGCTTATTTCAAAATCACTCTGTTTTCATCCGAGTTTGCTCACTGGAAGAAAATTAGGACATCTCCATTAATCATCTCCCCCAAAACCGATACATTTTCAGACGGAGATGTCGATTTTATGCAAGAAAAATCGAAATCAACAAAAAGAGAAACATTCAGAAACATTCAATTTGACAATGTACAAAAAAATATATGAAAGAACGATCTCAAAAAGTCCACTTGCAGGGTGCTTTTTTTCACGTGAAATCTGGACCCTGCCTGGATCTCCGCCTAAAAATGAGCCGGCTTTGGGGGATTTTAATTTATTTTCGACCATTTTTAGCCGATTTGTAAGTTATTTACATCGATCTTCACCCTTTTTGAGGAGATGCCGATTTTATGCAAAAAAATCGAAATCAACAACAACAACAGAAGAAGAGAAACATTCAGAAACATTCATTTTGGCAATGTACAAAAAAATATAAATTTTCAAAGTTACTCCAAAATAGTCGAAAATATACTCATTCGAACCGCCTCGTTCCGCTGATTCCAAAAATATACATATTGCCAAACTTCTAACATCACTAAAATTGCTTGCCGAGAAACCGTGCCGCGTGTACTCCTTGCGGACAAGATTTTTTCGAATTTTTCGCAATCAATTTTTTCGCATTTTTCTTCGTTTTTGCTCATTTTTCAGCATTTCTTTTTGATTTCATTTGATTTTTATCAGTTTTAAATGCAAAATTCACAAGATATGTTGTGGGAAATAAGAAAAAACTGATTTTTTTTCGGAAAAATAATGAAAATTCACGTTTCTCCCCAATTTTGGTTTTTTTCAGCATTTTCGGCATTTTTTTCAATCTCTGATTTTTTTCTCGATTAAAATTAAATTATTACCATTTTTAAGCAAAAACATCATCATTTTCAGGTAAAAAAAACATTTGAAAAAAAATGTCTAATTTGAAAACCGTTTCTTCTGTTCTTTTGTTTTCAATGATTTATTATTTCTATTTTATTGTTTTATTTTCAGACAGGGCGCCGTAAGAGAAAAAGGCAACCAGGAAATTGTGTGCAACGCCTGTGGATTGTACGCCGAGTCTTCTAGGCGGCTCCAGGAGGTATGTCCTTCATAAACTATCCTGAGGTAATGTTGTTATCTCATTCCAGGCGTCTTCTCAAAACCTCCAACTTGTGTGCGCATACGAAATGATTGCCTACAATTTTGGAGACAAAATGAAGTAGTACACATCGTCGGTATCATGAAGGCTTGCAAATCCCTGTCCCATCAACGTCTCATGACCGAAGACCAGGAACCGAGATAATGATGGAATTTGAGCTCGAAAACGGAGGAAGACAAAACCAGAGCCAAATGAAGAAAACGACTACGACTACATGGCCTAAATACAGTACTCCAGTGGCTCCAAAAAATAGGATTCAAAAAAACAACTTCTGAAAATGAAAGTTGGTTTTTCAGCAGAACGCCCATAAACGGACAGCCCCGCGTGTGTGTGTGTGTGTGTGTGTGAGCTGCCACACAAACAGCGCTCTGAAAACAATTGGAGAGCTCATGCTCAAAGCGTGTGGCCTCTACTTCTATAATAGTTGTGGTCCAGGAACCGGGAAACAGAGAATGTAAGGATCATGATGGATTTCGGGCTCAATGAAGGACCAAAGCGAAGCCATCACCAAAGTACTGAAAACCCTATAGAGACCCGCTGAATCTTCGAGAGATTCTCGGTCTGAAACCCATCGAAAAATAGGGTTTACCTATCTCTTTTCGATTCACAAAATTTCTTATCTATTATCATCACTTCAATTGTCCATACCTTTGTGTCATTTCTTTCAAGTGCTCTTTTATCGCTCTTAAAACTTTTTATTATGAAATTTAATAAAACTTGTTGATTGTGATGACAGTTTTCAATCAACGATCAAAATGTTGGTATTTCTTCCTAATAACATTCTCAACCATCCGGTGAGATTTCTAGGCCACGAAAATGATAACAAGCTATTTGTTGTTCTTTTCACAAAGTTTCACATAGAAAATGCCGGTTTTAGTGTTCGATTCGTAAGCTAACAGTAGGAATTGAGCCAAAACTCACGAAAATTCTTTCAATTTCCAAACAGACGATGCGTATTACTGAAGGCCTAGCATTTTGCAGGTGAGATTTCTAGGCCACGAAAATAATAACGAGCTATTTGTTGTTCTTTTCACAAATTTTCAACCTGAAAATGCCGGTTTTAGTGTTCGATTCGTAAGCTAACAGTAGGAATTGAGCCAAAACTCACGAAAATTCTTTCAATTTCCAAACAGACGATGCGGATTACTGAAGGCCTAGCATTTTGCCGGTGAGATTTCTAAGCCACGAAAATGATAACGAGCTATTTGTTGTTCTTTTCACAAATTTTCACAAAGAAAATGCC
Source organism: Caenorhabditis sinica (assembly GCA_963932045.1). Lineage (NCBI taxonomy): Eukaryota > Metazoa > Nematoda > Chromadorea > Rhabditida > Rhabditidae > Caenorhabditis > Caenorhabditis sinica. The sequence continues at coordinate 22,955,108 of OZ009938.1, forward strand.
GGTTTTAGTGTTCGATTCGTAAGCTAATAGTAGGAATTGAGCCAAAACTCACGAAAATTCTTTCAATTTCCAAACAGACGATGCGGATTACTGAAGGCCTAGCATTTTGCCGGTGAGATTTCTAGGCCACGAAAATAATAACGAGCTATTTGTTGTTCTTTTCACAAATTTTCAACCTGAAAATGCCGGTTTTAGTGTTCGATTCGTAAGCTAACAGTAGGAATTGAGCCAAAACTCACGAAAATTCTTTCAATTTCCAAACAGACGATGCGTATTACTGAAGGCCTAGCATTTTGCCGGTGAGATTTCTAAGCCACGAAAATAATAACGAGCTATTTGTTGTTCTTTTCACAAATTTTCACAAAGAAAATGCCGGTTTTAGTGTTCGATTCGTAAGCTAACAGTAGGAATTGAGCCAAAGCTGCCTGAAACTCACGAAATTTTTTTCAATTTCCAAACAGACGATGCGTATTACTGAAGGCCTAGCATTTTGCCGGTGAGATTTCTAAGCCACGAAAATAATAACGAGCTATTTGTTGTTCTTTTCACAAATTTTCAACCTGAAAATGCCGGTTTTAGTGTTCGATACGTAAGCTAACAGTAGGAATTGAGCCAAAACTCACGAAAATTCTTTCAATTTCCAAACAGACGATGCGGATTACTGAAGGCCTAGCATTTTGCCGGTGAGATTTCTAAGCCACGAAAATAATAACGAGCTATTTGTTGTTCTTTTCACAAATTTTCAACCTGAAAATGCCGGTTTTAGTGTTCAATTCGTAAGCTAACAGTAGGAATTGAGCCAAAACTCACGAAAATTCTTTCAATTTCCAAACAGACGATGCGGATTACTGAAGGCCTAGCATTTTGCCGGTGAGATTTCTAAGCCACGAAAATAATAACGAGCTATTTGTTGTTCTTTTCACAAATTTTCAACCTGAAAATGCCGGTTTTAGTGTTCAATTCGTAAGCTAACAGTAGGAATTGAGCCAAAACTCACGAAAATTCTTTCAATTTCCCAACAGACGATGCGGATTACTGAAGGCCTAGCATTTTGCCGGTGAGATTTCTAAGCCACGAAAATGATAACGAGCTATTTGTTGTTCTTTTCACAAATTTTCACAAAGAAAATGCCGGTTTTAGTGTTAGATTCGTAAGCTAATAGTAGGAATTGAGCCAAAGCTGCCTGAAACTCACGAAAATTTTCTCAATTTCCAAACAGACGATGCGTATTACTGAAGGCCTAGCATTTTGCCGGTGAGATTTCTAAGCCACGAAAATAATAACGAGCTATTTGTTGTTCTTTTCACAAATTTTCACAAAGAAAATGCCGGTTTTAGTGTTAGATTCGTAAGCTAATAGTAGGAATTGAGCCAAAGCTGCCTGAAACTCACGAAAATTTTCTCAATTTCCAAACAGACGATGCGTATTACTGAAGGCCTAGCATTTTGCCGGTGAGATTTCTAAGCCACGAAAATGATAACGAGCTATTTGTTGTTCTTTTCACAAATTTTCACAAAGAAAATGCCGGTTTTAGTGTTAGATTCGTAAACTAATAGTAGGAATTGAGCCAAAGCTGCCTGAAACTCACGAAATTTTTTTCAATTTCCAAACAGACGATGCGTATTACTGAAGGCCTAGCATTTTGCCGGTGAGATTTCTAAGCCACGAAAATAATAACGAGCTATTTGTTGTTCTTTTCACAAATTTTCACAAAGAAAATGCCGGTTTTAGTGTTCGATTCGTAAGCTAACAGTAGAAATTGAGCCAAAACTCACGAAAATTCTTTCAATTTCCAAACAGGCGATGCGGTTTACTGAAGGCCTAGCATTTTGCCGATGAGATTTCTAAGCCACGAAAATAATAACGAGCTATTTGTTGTTCTTTTCACAAATTTTCACAAAGAAAATGCCGGTTTTAGTGTTCGATTCGTAAGCTAACAGTAGAAATTGAGCTAAAACTGCCTGAAACTCACGAAATTTTTTTCAATTTCCAAACAGACGATGCGTATTACTGAAGGCCTAGCATTTTGCCGGTGAGATTTCTAAGCCACGAAAATAATAACGAGCTATTTGTTGTTCTTTTCACAAATTTTCAACCTGAAAATGCCGGTTTTAGTGTTCGATTCGTAAGCTAATAGTAGGAATTGAGCCAAAACTGCCTGAAACTCACCAAAATTTTCTCAATTTCCAAACAGACGATGCGTATTACTGAAGGCCTAGCATTTTGCCGGTGAGATTTCTAAGCCACGAAAATAATAACGAGCTATTTGTTGTTCTTTTCACAAATTTTCACAAAGAAAATGCCGGTTTTAGTGTTCGATTCGTAAGCTAACAGTAGGAATTGAGCCAAAACTCACGAAAATTCTTTCAATTTCCAAACAGACGATGCGTATTACTGAAGGCCTAGCATTTTGCCGGTGAGATTTTTAAGCCACGAAAATGATAACGAGCTATTTGTTGTTCTTTTCACAAATTTTCACAAAGAAAATGCCGGTTTTAGTGTTCGATTCGTAAGCTAACAGTAGAAATTGAGCTAAAACTGCCTGAAACTCACGAAAATTCTTTCAACTTCCAAACAGACGGTGCGTATTACTGAAGGCCTAGCATTTTGCCGGTGAGATTTCTAGGCCACGAAAATAATAACGAGCTATTTGTTGTTCTTTTCACAAATTTTCACAAAGAAAATGCCGGTTTTAGTGTTCGATTCGTAAGCTAACAGTAGAAATTGAGCTAAAACTGCCTGAAACTCACGAAATTTTTTTCAATTTCCAAACAGACGATGCGTATTACTGAAGGCCTAGCATTTTGCCGGTGAGATTTCTAAGCCACGAAAATAATAACGAGCTATTTGTTGTTCTTTTCACAAATTTTCAACCTGAAAATGCCGGTTTTAGTGTTCGATTCGTAAGCTAATAGTAGGAATTGAGCCAAAACTGCCTGAAACTCACCAAAATTTTCTCAATTTCCAAACAGACGATGCGTATTACTGAAGGCCTAGCATTTTGCCGGTGAGATTTCTAAGCCACGAAAATAATAACGAGCTATTTGTTGTTCTTTTCACAAATTTTCACAAAGAAAATGCCGGTTTTAATGTTCGATTCGTAAGCTAACAGTAGGAATTGAGCCAAAACTCACGAAAATTCTTTCAATTTCCAAACAGACGATGCGTATTACTGAAGGCCTAGCATTTTGCCGATGAGATTTCTAAGCCACGAAAATGATAACGAGCTATTTGTTGTTCTTTTCACAAATTTTCCCAAAGAAAATGCCGGTTTTAGTGTTCGATTCGTAAGCTAACAGTAGGAATTGAGCCAAAACTCACGAAAATTCTTTCAATTTCCAAACAGACGATGCGTATTACTGAAGGCCTAGCATTTTGCCGGTGAGATTTCTAGACCACGAAAATAATAACGAGCTATTTGTTGTTCTTTTCACAAATTTTCAACCTGAAAATGCCGGTTTTAGTGTTCGATTCGTAAGCTAACAGTAGGAATTGAGCCAAAACTCACGAAAATTCTTTCAATTTCCAAACAGACGATGCGGTTTACTGAAGGCCTAGCATTTTGCCGATGAGATTTCTAAGCCACGAAAATAATAACGAGCTATTTGTTGTTCTTTTCACAAATTTTCACAAAGAAAATGCCGGTTTTAGTGTTCGATTCGTAAGCTAACAGTAGAAATTGAGCCAAAACTCACGAAAATTCTTTCAATTTCCAAACAGACGATGCGGTTTACTGAAGGCCTAGCATTTTGCCGATGAGATTTCTAAGCCACGAAAATAATAACGAGCTATTTGTTGTTCTTTTCACAAATTTTCACAAAGAAAATGCCGGTTTTAGTGTTCGATTCGTAAGCTAACAGTAGAAATTGAGCTAAAACTGCCTGAAACTCACGAAAATTCTTTCAACTTCCAAACAGACGGTGCGTATTACTGAAGGCCTAGCATTTTGCCGGTAATAACGAGCTATTTGTTGTTCTTTTCACAAATTTTCAACCTGAAAATGTCGGTTTTAGTGTTCGATTCGTAAGCTAACAGTAGGAATTGAGCCAAAACTGCCTGAAACTTACGAAAATTCTTTCAACTTCCAAACAGACGGTGCGTATTACTGAAGGCCTAGCATTTTGCCGGTAATAACGAGCTATTTGTTGTTCTTTTCACAAATTTTCACAAAGAAAATGCCGGTTTTAATGTTCGATTCGTAAGCTAACAGTAGGAATTGAGCCAAAACTCACGAAAATTCTTTCAATTTCCAAACAGACGATGCGTATTACTGAAGGCCTAGCATTTTGCCGATGAGATTTCTAAGCCACGAAAATGATAACGAGCTATTTGTTGTTCTTTTCACAAATTTTCCCAAAGAAAATGCCGGTTTTAGTGTTCGATTCGTAAGCTAACAGTAGGAATTGAGCCAAAACTCACGAAAATTCTTTCAATTTCCAAACAGACGATGCGTATTACTGAAGGCCTAGCATTTTGCCGGTGAGATTTCTAGACCACGAAAATAATAACGAGCTATTTGTTGTTCTTTTCACAAATTTTCACACAGGAAATGCCGGTTTTAGTGTTCAATTCGTAAGCTAACAGTAGGAATTGAGCCAAAACTCACGAAAATTCTTTCAATTTCCAAACAGACGATGCGTATTACTGAAGGCCTAGCATTTTGCCGGTGAGATTTCTAAGCCACGAAAATAATAACGAGCTATTTGTTGTCCTTTTCACAAATTTTCACATTGAAAATGCCGGTTTTAGTGTTCGATTTGTGAGTTAGCAGTAGAAATTGAGCCAAAACTACCTGAAACTCACGAAAATTTTCTCAATTTCCAAACAGACGATGCGTATTACTGAAGTTCTTCATGTAATTGGTGCCTTATCAATGACTTTTTCTTCAAAATTCCTCTTTTTTAGGCCATTTTATGTCATTTTTTGTTATATTCCGAGCTTTTTTCAGTTTTTTAAAATAGAATTCGATCAATTTTGCTAAAATGACTCGTAGCGTGACTTTCTCTCCGATTTTCAGGAGCTTTGGTTGGTTTTAGGCTGTTTCTAGTTTTTTTTTGGGCCAAAATGAGCAGTTTTTATTAGTAAAATTATCTAGTTCTTGATGTAATTGGTGCCTTATCAGCGACTTTTCCCTCAAAATTCCTCATATTCATGGTACTCAAGGCACTTTTAGGCCATTTTTGGTTTTTTGGTTTGTTCGATTTTTTGTTTTTGTGATTTTTTCAAATTTATTCCAAAATTGGACAAATTCAAAATTTTCAGTTCGAAAATGTCTTAAATTAGGGATTTTTTCCCGTGATTACGCTGTTATTTATAATCAATCATTTTGTCGTGGAACGATTAAGAAGCATACATCTGAAGAATTAAAGACAATTCGCCGAAATTTATAAAGAACAGAATGATATATATATAGATGAATAATACTAGGAAGATGGCAATACAAAAAAATTAATAGATTCATATGTTCCATGTAATTGTCCATTTCGTTCAAAAATTTTTGAAGTTTGATTGCTTCTTCAGTTGTCACGTGATAGGCGTTAAGAAGTCTGATGTGGCCGAAATGGTACTTCTTGATTTCATGACCAAGAACATTTCCATTTTCATGGCCTCCGGGTTTAGGAATTGGCAACCGAACTGGAGAACTTCTTGGGTCTGCAAAGTTAATAAAAGTCAAAATTGAATATTCTTATAGAATCATCCTTATAGATTTTGTAAGTGAACACTATGATTGCATAAATTAAGTTATCCAACACTCACCGTCTATGTTCTCCAATCCTCATTGTTGTTGAATGGAAGTGGAGTTATTTGGAACCATTCTCCGAACTTCTGAGTCCGTTCCTGATACAGTTCCACTCGGCTGCGCTGGTTGTCCGGGGTCAGGCCAATCATATCCAAAGCATTGCGGAGCTCCTCGCGATGACGTAGAATATTGAATTGCTCAGCGATAAACGGTTCTGGAGCATGCAAAGGATTCGTGTCGAAATCGTCCGAAATCATCTGGTGGTTCGGGTTTTGCAAATCGTCAACGTCATAGGTTTCTTCGTCAACCACCGGAAGTCTTTGTCGTAGAATTGCCGGTGCTGCAAGATCGTGGAAGACATAAGGAGCAGTGACTCGGGCGTGGCCAACAACGACATTTAGAGTGTCTTGATCTTGAGCTATCTGATAGGTTTCCACTCTTTCTGAGACCGGTTCTCTTGGTACCATCAGAGCTCCACCAACTCCAAAATCCGCATCGAAGTCGTCATCCATATCAAAATTGTAATCTCTGTCCTCTCGATGACAACAATGCTCTGATTGATCTTCTGAATCTTTCTGAGCACGTGGATTGTTTCCTTCTTCCTTCTTCGGATTACGTGGCGGCAAAGCATCGGTCCAGTTGGTGATAGACTTGATTTCAACTCCATCCAATCCATAAAACTCCATCCAATCCATCTCCACTAAAATCCAAAAAGTAGGGTAATAAGAGAAGGTGGCCATGAGGATCTGAAAAAAACAGTTAGATTTTGAAGAATAAGGCAATTTCGACTTACCATCAAAATTCTAATCCTTCATTAGTGATTTATTCCATGGATCGACAGTAAAAAAATGAAGATACAATACAAAACAAGAGAAGGGTATTCAGGAAAATCAGAGATAAGAAATATGACCCTATTTTACAGAAAATGGTCTAAATAACAAGTAAGGGAAAAGTTAAATTCTTAGAAAAATACAACAAAAAATAAGCGGCATATGGAAGGCCTAGATAACACAAAGGGAAAGCAAAGTTCAAAAAAATCATAACAAGAAAAAGAGACGCAGCAACATCGAAGCTTCTAGAAAGGCATTTTGAAGTTCTTGAGGATTGCGGACTGGACTGTTTTGGACAACATCAAACTAGACAAGTCTAGACGAATTGTGAGAGACATGTAAAACTAGAAGTCTCAACTAACCAATAGGGTCAGTCTTGACTCCTCGTCTCTCACGTCACTGCAATCCTTGAAAACACCAAACGAATGAATCTACTGCAATCGTCTGCCCTTATATACCAAGGACTAGTGACAAGTCTCGAAGTGTTCCCGCCTACTTGAGTCTGGAATATTCTATGTTGAGTGTTCTAAGACTGTCACTTTGTCACTATTGATCGGGACAAAAACCATTGGAACACTCAGCATAGAATGTTCCAGACTCTAGTGGGCGGGAACACATCGAGACTTGTCACCTGACCGTAGCATATAAGGGTAGACGATAGCCACAGATTCATTCGTTTGGCGTTTTCGCGGATTGGAGTGACGTGGAGACAAGGAGTCTTTCCAGGAAACGTCGTCATGAGTGGATTTGCTTCTGGAACCTCAGCGATGCCACATTCATCTTCTTCCAATGGTAAGTAGAAACTCATAAAAGATTTCATACTTTCCTTACCAAGATTTTTTTTTTCAGAAACCCCTACTCTCGAAAATTCATCTGGATCAATGCCATCCGACTTGCATCAGTTTGTGGGTAAGTTGATAATCTTCAAGATATTGTTGAGCTTCAAAAATATATAACTTGTTTTCAGGACCAAACGGAGTGCCTCTAATCACCGACCCAGCATTTCGCGGACAGCTTGCGGCGTTTTTGGCTTCTCATGCCATTGCTCAGAAGTCACCGGAGGTGGCGGAGACACCGATGAGGGTCAATAAAGTCGTGATGAACAAGGAGGTCAAGAAAGAGGTCGAAGACTTCCAGGAAGATCCGAAGTCACCGGTGATGGCCAATGAAGTCGTGATGAGCAAGGAGAGCGGGGTGGAGGTCAAGAAGGAGGTCGAAGACTTCCAGGAAGATCCGATGGCCGAGATAGTAAAGCTGAGAAAAAAGACGTTGGAGGCATTACGAGGAAGACGTCAGGAGTTTCATTTTCTGGGTTAGTAAAGGGGAATTGAATAGCATATTTTTGAATTTCTGGAACAATAGTTTTTTGGGTACAAAGGGGAACTATTTTTGATCTGTTTTATATAAAGTCATAAATCGGTGTTTTCAGGAGAATTGGTAGCAGAAAAGTTGGCGGAATTGGAGTCCCAAGACAAGAAGACCCTGGAAAGTTTGTCGAACGATCTTTTTGAAGCACTGGTGAAACATCGTTGTGTATGAATCAGCAAACCAATTTCTTCTCTACTCTAAATTCTGATCCCCAAACAATTCTCCTCTAAAGCTCTCCATTGTATCTCTTTCTCCTTTCCATTCTTTTGTTATATATTCATATATAACAAAAGATATTTCTCTTCTACTTCCCGATTTTCGAAACTCTAAATTTGCACATTTCCATTTTCTGTATCTATGTTGTATTTCTAAGCTTCTCAAAAGTTCGTCGTTGTTTTCTTTTTTATTGTATCTACCATCAAATGACAAGATCCAAGAATAAAGTTCTTTGAATATTCGAGTGTCTTTTGGATTTTTATTCTATTGGCATCCGGTGGTCAATTTTGGTCAAAATAAAGCATTTTTCTCTTGTTTTCAGTCGGTGGCTTCATTTTTCGAAATATGGTATTCTAGCCCGTCACTGTAAAAAAAGATGAGAAAACTCTTGAGGAGGGAGATAGCGAGACTTTTTGTCTGAATTTCAGAAAATCTGGTTGGTCTTAGGCTGAATTCCGTGATTTTTACACAAAAATGAGCAGATTTTATTTGAAAAAAATCCTTGTTCTTGATGTTGTATTCAAATATGATATTACAATTTTTATAGGCTTTTGGACAGATTATAAAAATAGTAATTTAGTTTATAAGTTGGAAATTCAAATAAGAAAATTTTGTTTGTAGTAAGTCGCGTAGCGCGTCTGTCGGTGACAGGTCGCGGGCGCAACATTTTGCACTGTGGTGATCAAAATTTCACAGATTATTTTTTCTCAATTCGGCTGGTGATCTACTGAAGTACTGTGAAGTAGAGATTCAAAAAAAAACGATTGATATTTATATTTATTCTGACCCCTAACACTTCTGAATTTGAAAATGGGGAATTAGACGGAAATCACATTGAGTCATAAAAGAACCCATTATTTGTGAAAAATGTAATAAAACTTCAAAGCGATTGATTGCGAAAAATTCAGTCAAAAAGACATAAAGAAGAAATTTAAAAATGCGAAACAGAAAGTCGCATTTCGAGCCAAAAACAAAAATAATGAATTGCTGCTGCAGCAGTTCGCCTTGAGAACAAAATATGTAAACTGTGAGAAAAGGCAAAAGACAAGGGAAGAAAACAAACATGCAGGTTTTCTGTGGAAGAATGAAAAAAGTGGATTAAGAAAGAATGATGGTTTATGGGCTCCCGTTTGTACATAGATGACCCCAAAATTTTTTTCTTACCACAGAACTTCTACGAGCTTCCAATAGCTACGTATTCCTAACCTTCATTCTTCTTCAGTTCTCTTTTTTACCTCGATGTGAATGAAATAGTTTGAAATTTTATTACTATTTGACGATTGAAAAATGTAAACAAAAAGTTCAGTCAATGGTAGTTTTCCAAATAAACTCGAAAAATAACCTAGGTTTGGAATATCATTGTCTGGGTTACATTTTATCTGTTCTCAGCTGAAAGTTTTTACCGTACTCAGAGAGTTAGAAGAGACATGCAGTAGTGGTGTTCAGATTTTTTAGGAGTATTGTATAACACTTTATTTCGAACACTTTCAAATAATAAAAAAATACAGAAACACATTTCACAATTTTCAATTATCCCTTGTTCTCCTGATATGGACGAAGAATCAAGTTTATGATTGCCACTGCTGCATAAACAGCTTTCCTAGGTGAAGCGAACTCCCATTTGTTCTTCGTGCAGCACGATATCACAAATTCTGCACGAGAATCCATGAACTCATGAGTCTTGTAAGCCTCCTCTTGTAAATCCTCCACTGGATTCGCGAATTTGACATAGTAGTTGACGCTGGCGTAAACTGGATACTCGTTTTGTCGAAGCTTCTTTATGAACTCATCCAAGTAGTTGTTCTTCCCTTCAAATTCCTTGATCGTATCGATGTGCCCATAAAGAACCATCAAAAATCGGTCTTCAAATCCTTCGAAAAGATGGCGGAAACTTGGGTAGTCGTCCCATGCATCTAGTTGCTTCTGATTCCAATGAAGTTGCAAGCCTTTTTTGAGTGCCCGGGCTGAAAGCTTATCAACGTGTCATCAATCCAATGCTATTAAAACTCACTAATGTAGCATGTACCACTGATTTTATGGACTTTCACAGCCAGCCTTTTCCAGAACGTCTCAACTTTCTTGAGTTCCTCTTGTTTTAAGTCCCTTCTCATCTTCCAAAGCAGCGGAAATTCCTCGATTGTCGTCCATCCATGGCAGTTGTAAGAGCTTGTCTGATCCTTGAGTGTGCTTCAATGCTGCCACTGGAAAAAGTTTAAATTCAAGTGAAATTCAGCTTCACAATAACTAATCTAATTCTAAAGTTTATCTATGAAAAGTTCTCTTGGGATAGGTTTTGGGTGGGACTTTCAAAATTTGAATATTCCAAAATCTATTGAAACCATCATTTGATAGCCAAACGATTTCTTGGCTTTGTTTTCCAGTGGGACAAAGCGAATTTCGACTTACCAACCAACTTCGAATCCTTGACTTGTGTAGAATCTCATTCCATTGACCAACAATAGAAATGAAGTGAAAGATATAAATCAAGGCAGAAATAAGCGTAACAACCCTAAGTGACAGAAGAAAAGGAGAAGGCTAAAAAATTTCAGGAAAATCAAAAAAAAAAGACCTAAGTATACAGAACATGGCCTAAATAACAATTATGGGGAAAGGTAAATTCTTAGAAAAATACAACGAAAAATGAGCGGCACATGGAGGGCCTGGATTACATAAAGGGATAGGAAAGTTCAGAAAAATCAAAAGAAGAAAAAAGGCGGAGCAGAAGCTTCTAGAAGGGCATTTTGGGGATATTGGGGTTTCCGGAGTGGACTGTTTCGGACAACATCGAACTAGACAAGTCTAGACTAGTTGTGAAAGATTTGGAAAAACCAGAAGTCTCAACGAACCCATAGGGTCAGTCTTGACTCCTCGTCCCCCACGTCACTCCAATTCTCTAAAACGCCAAATGAATGAATCTTCTGCAATCGTCTGCCCTTATATACTACGGTCCGGTGGCACGTCTCAAAGTGTTCCCGCCCACTCAGAGTCTGGAATATTCTATGTTGAGTGTTCTAAGACTGTCACTCTGTCACTCTTGGTCGGGAAGAATACGGTGCATAGAATGTTCCAGACTCTGAGTGGGCGGGAACACTTTGAGATTTGTCACTGGGCCCTGGTATATAAGGGCAGACGATTGCAGTAGATTCATACGTTCGGCGTTTTCGAGGATCTCAGCGATGCCACATTCATCTTCTTCCAATGGTATGTGAAAACTCATAGGAGATTCCATACTTTCATTACCAAGATTTTTTTCAGAAACCCCTACTCTCGAAAAGTCATCTGGATCAATGCCATTCGACTTGCATCAGTTTTTAGGTAAGTTGATAATTTTTAATTATTGTTGAGCTCCAAAAATATATAACTTTTTTCAGGACCAAACGGAGTGCCGCTAGTCACCGACCCAGCCTTTCACGACCAGCTGGTGGCGTTTTTGGCTTCTCATGCCATTCCTCAGAAGTCACCGGAGGTGGCGAGGACACCGATGAGGGTCAATGAAGTTGTGATGAGCAAGGAGAGCGTGGTAGAGGTCAATAAGGAGGTCGAAAACTTCCAGGAAGATCCGATGGCCCAGATAGCAAAGCTGAGAAAAGAGAAGATGGAGACATTACGGGGAAGTCGTCAGGAGTATCATTTTCTGGGTCAGTTAAGGGTATTGGGGGAATTAAAGAGGAATTAAATAGTATATTTTTGAATTTCTGAAGCGATAGCGTTTTTGGGTACATAGGGGAACTAGTTTTGATCCGTTTTATATCATGTCAGCAAAAGGTTTTTTTTCAGGAGAATTGGTAGAAGAGAAGTTGGCGGAATTGGAATCCCAAGACAAGAAGGCACTGGAAAGTTTGTCGTACGATCTTTTTGAAACACTGGTGAAACATCGTTGTGTATGAATCAGCAAACCAATTTCTTCTTCTCTAATCCAAATTCCGGTCCCCTAACAATTTCTCCTCTAAAGCTCTTCATCGTACCTCTTTCCCCTCTTCATTCCTTTGATATATACTCATCCCTTCCACTTCCCAATTTTTGAAAATCTTAATTTGTACATTTACATTTTCTGTATCTATGTTGTATTTCTAAGATTCTCCAAAGTTCTTCATTTTCTTTTTTTAATTGAATTCATCATCAAGCGACAAGATTCTTGAATAAAGTTCTATGAATATACAAGTGATTTTCGAATTTTTATTCAATACATCTTTAGGCTTCCAGTGTTCAGAGTCGCATGTGAAGTTCTAAAAATTTCTAGCCACTTTCACTAGACTAGCCATAGAGGATTGGGTCCAAGCTGAAGTAGACTTCTGGCAAAAACTTTTCCGAGCATTTTCCTGATAAACTTATCATCCTTTGTCACAAACTTGTCACAAGTTCAAACTCCCCAACTTTGTATTTTGTCACGTCTTCTAATTATCTTCACAACCATTTCTAGAAAATTTGAGAATTTTAGGATCTAGGATTTCATGGAGCCTTTCAGAAGACGTGACACAGATTTCCACAATTTCTTTTTCGCGAGCTCGCCCCGTTGTCTACCTCATTGTCTTCAGAATCCCCAACGTTGTCGCTCACTCATTCACACTCACCCTCAATTTTCAATACTATTCAAAAGGACTTTATTTGTTTTCTAGCTTTCTTTTTCCATAATGTCTTTCGTCCCTATTGATCTTTCCTACGTTCCTTATCCACGTCAATTGAACAGTGAACTTGCTCTAAAAACTGTCCTTTTTAGAAGCTTCCAATCTCCATCATGTCCTCTCCAACAATCCCAATCACCGCCGAGCAAATCAACCAACAACTGCAGGAGGCCGCCGAGATTGTCCAGGCGAGCAACAAGGATCTCGAGAACTAGATCGGAGAGCAATAGCTTAAAAATGGTCTTGCTAGACTGGCTATGGAGAAGCAGGCACGAGCTAAAGAGAAGTTCAATAAAGACTTTCGGGATCTCTGCATCTCTGTCTCACTGTTTCTCATTTTTTGTTAGCTTACTGTTTTACTGTTTTTCTAGTAATCTAAATCTTTATGAATGGATGATTCTGTTCAAAAAATCACTTTTTTCTCCGTTCATGTTCCTTAAATGCATCATTGAAATCGAAACTATCAGTTGAATCATAGTGTAATAGGAAGTAACCAACATACCTCAAAAAAGCCTTTTGATTTTGTACTAACTAGGGAGAGGTTTAAGGTGACCGTGGAATTATGAATCGAGACCTATATCATTCGAAAGGCCAAAAAATGAGCTTTCAGAATATATAATTTTTATCTGCCTAAACGCGCTGAAATTCGAGAAAACGTCATCTGAAAATTATGTCAAAAATGGATATTTTCGGATCCACGTTGTTCCCACGTTATATATGCCTTTGAATAGTACAGAAAACAGCAGTGGGATGGTGTAGGGGTTAAAGGGCTTGAATGGTATGCGGAAGGTCTGGAGTTCGTTTCTACTAGACGAAAAACTTTTTTTGATTTTTTTCTAGTCCCTTTTTATCCTTCAGTAATCGGGTCAAGAGGGGTTTTGGAACTGTTTTCCGTCGGTTTCACTGTTCAGAGGCTGTCCGGATGGGGTAGAGGAGCTCAATTCATAATTCGTTTACACCTCATTTTCTGTCAAAAAGTTCGATGCTAGGCCCTATATGCCTCCTAGATTTTGTCCCAAAAAGATGATGAACTATAAAAAAAGGCGTGCGCGAGTTTTTTTTTCTGTTGCAATGCTGGATTTTTGTGTCATTTTTCGAGTTTTCTATTCTATTTCTGTTTTTCCTCATGGCTTTCAATGTGGCTCATGTGCTCTTTCTTCTTGCCAAGAAGTTCCCGTTGTTACTTCCGAAGGATCCTACTGTTTCGAGAGAGGAAAGGAAGTTAGCTGATCGCTTTATTAGCATTCTGGAGGAAGCAGTCTATAGTGGCATCGAAATAGAAGAATATGAGGAGGTGATCAACGAGAATTCGGATGGAGACTATGAGCCAGAGGAGCACCAGGTGATTTTGAGATTTGAAATCAGTTTTAATCTGAACAGTTTAGGCCTATGATGGCGTCACTCTTCCCTCTCATCATCATTTGATTTTTGGCGATAAAGTTATTTCTAGACCAGAAGCCGATCAAGCTCTCAACTTTTATCGCTTACCTGCCAAGGGATGCAGAACCTTGAAAGTCATGACTCATAATTTTCGTTGGATCAAGTCAGATCTCCATTTGAAAAAATTGAGGGCTTATGAAAAAGATAAGGATAACTACAAGGAGAACCGTACCCACCTCCTGAAACTCCTTTCAAAGCGTCTTTTTGAAGAAGTGAAGGACAAGCTTGAAAACGGTAGGAAAAGTTAAAATTTGTCACACTATGTTTTGACTTCAGGCCTTCATCTCCATGATTGTGACCTCCAGATGATTGCTCGAAAGTTGAATCGAGAGGAGACAAAAGTGGAAAACTTTGTTGCAAGTTTATCCTGGATAGGAAGTTGGAAAAAGAGCCACAGGTATCTTTAAAAACGTATTTGTGTCCTATGTGCTTTATCTTCAGAATAGTCAGCCGCAGAATCACCAAGTTTGTCACTCGAAAATGTCTCCAGGATAAAGATGCCATCAGTAAATCCGCGGAAGACTTCGTGAAGACTACCAGAATGGAAACGGCCTCTCTGCCTCCTTCTTGTGTTCTCAATTCGGATCAAACCGGAATCCAAAAAGAGTTGTATAATGCAAGATCCCTGGCGTTTCTTGGAGAGAAAGTTGTGTCGAGACTTGTTCAGGCGAAGGCCTCTATCACGCATTCGTTTACATTTCTTCCAACAATATTCATGGATGGAACTCTTGGTGAAAAAGCTTACATGGTGATGTCGGAGCCAAGTGGCCATTTTCCGCCCACCCGTCCAATACCAGACTGCCCAAATCTCGTAGTCCGAGCAGCGAAATCACACATTATGCGGAAGGATTCGATGATAGATTTTCTCAAAACATGCGTCTTCATTCCATCAGCACCGAAGAAACTGTACATAATGTTTGATAGTTGGGCTCCGTTCAGGGATCATGCAGCGATCAAAGACTGTGCGCCGCCTGGATTTGATGTCACCATCAGAAACATTCCACCTCACACTACCAGCATGATCCAGCCTTTAGACGTCTATTTCAATGGACCATGGAAAAGCTTGCTCAAGAAGTTCACGGCTCATGCTCTGACCTTCCACCCGGATTTCCTGATCGCTCAAAGAAATAACCAGATTTGGATGGTTTCCTTGCTGTACCATCAAATCTCCGCAAGGGAGTTCAAAGGTTTTCTGCAGTATTCTTGGATGAAAGCTGGATACCTAGACAAGAACGGTTCAAAATTCGAAACTCCAGCGGAATTTTGCTTCGGAAAAATCATTAATCAAGACTGCTACATCAACAACTGCACGGAGCTAGCGTTTATCCATTGCTCCAGATGCAAAGAATTCATTTGTTTTAACCATTTTATTGTTTCCCTTCAACATCTGTGCCCTTCTGTCTGAAATTATACTTGTTAATAAACGTTTTTTGGGACAAAATCTAAAAAAGGGAGACATATAGGGCCTAGCATCGAACTTTTTGACAGAAAATGAGGTGTAAACGAATTATGAATTGAGCTCCTCTACCCCATCCGGACAGCCTCTGAACAGTGAAACCGACGGAAAACAGTTCCAAAACCCCTCTTGACCCGATTACTGAAGGATAAAAAGGGACTAGAAAAAAATCAAAAAAAGTTTTTCGTCTAGTAGAAACGAACTCCAGACCTTCCGCATACCATTCAAGCCCTTTAACCCCTACACCATCCCACTGCTGTTTTCTGTACTATTCAAAGGCATATATAACGTGGGAACAACGTGGATCCGAAAATATCCATTTTTGACATAATTTTCAGATGACGTTTTCTCGAATTTCAGCGCGTTTAGGCAGATAAAAATTATATATTCTGAAAGCTCATTTTTTGGCCTTTCGAATGATATAGGTCTCGATTCATAATTCCACGGTCACCTTAAACCTCTCCCTAGTAAGCATTGAGATGTCCATCTTTCCTCAAGTCAGCAAACGCTACTCTTCTTTTTCATCGTCATTGTCACTATGCTGTAAATCACAGAAAATGACAGAGTAATGTAACAATGAGATTCTCTATCTTTCTGTCTTTTACTAGGAATATCTCTTCACATTGTCAGCCATCTATGTATCTATTGTCCCATATAGTGGCTAGGATTGGGTTTAACGGTCACTAACCGAGAGTTTTAAACTATCAAAGTTGCGTCCATGTGCATCAGAACACATTCAAAGGAAATACGCGTAAAGGGAACCATTTTGAAAGAATGAGTTTACAGAAAGGTTTTGAAAAAAATGAACAGGTTTGCCGGCAAATTTACATTCGTTTGGGTAACTAACCAATAAGAAGACCATGGGCAAATACTTTGTAGAATTTATGACGCGTTACCTGAGATACTCGATCAACAGTACGGACACAAAAAAAGTTGACCTCCGCCAATTTGGTATATATTTGATATATTGATGGTACCAAGTGCCCATAACACAAAAATCTAGTTTTGGTCCCTCTCCGTGCTGGGGGTGTCTAACTATGGTCTAAAGACTGAAAAAATGAAAATTTTTCCTTGAAAGAGATAATGACAGAATCGTGTCGGGAATGAATTTTTGGCATGTTTTAGAGCATTTTTGTGTTTAGACAAACCAGGTAGTTCAACTCAGTCAGCACAAAAATTTATGATTTTTCAACTTTTTTGGGCATTCTTTCATATAAGTCGGTTTTCTGAGCCGGGGACCATAAAAGACATGGGTTTTTATTTCAGAATCGGAATTCTTAATGAATTTTGCACCGGAATAATGTTGTCTAGTTTTGGATTTCTTTCCCCTAAAAACACTTTTGAGGCAAAACATGCGAAATTTGAAAAATTTCCATGGGGTCCTCCCTTATGAAAAAATCGAAAATTTTGATTTTGCTCTTTTTTGATGTTGATAGCCTTGCTCAGCTCTAAATAAAAAATTCCCAAGATATGAGTGCAATATCACCCATTTCAACGGTTTTACAGTGTCCTAAACTGACATATGTCTGAAGGTATCCCAAATCCCTCAAACTGGACCAGGAAAGCTCATATTTTGGGAGACTCTTATTCAGAGCTGGGTAAGGCTACCAACAGCAAAAAAAGAGCAAAATCAAAATTTTCGATTTCTTCATAATGGAGGACCCCATGGAAATTTTTCAAATTTCGCATGTTTTGCCTCAAAAGTTTTTTTAGGGGAAAGAAATCCAAAACTAGACAACATTATTCTCGTGCAAAATTCATCAAGAATTCCGATTCTAAAACAAAAACCTATGTCTTTTATGGTCCCCGGCTCAGAAAACCGACTTACCGTAAAACCTGTATTAGAAGGGCCCCTTTATTAGAAAAGCCCCTCTAATAGAAGGGCCCTCCGGGAGGTGCTTTGAAAAATAGAGTGGCCCACTGTAATAGAAAAGCCCCTCAAATAGAAAGGCTTTTCCAGTAAATGAAAAATCAGGAGTTTTTAACGTTTTCTGGGCAATCATTTCGAAAAAATCTCAAATATTCAGTATGGGAGAACAAGTTCAGGCCAAAAGTGACCAAATTTAGCAGAAAAATGACGTTTTTGACTATTTTTCAGTCACTTCTTGTTGAAGAAAAGGGTGAAAAACGCCTTGTGTCAACTCCTAAAATTAGCTTGAAAAATAGAAGGGCCCCTTTAATAGAAGGGCCCTTCGAGAGCACCTCCGAACAATAGAAGGGCCGGCCCTTCTAATACAGGTTTTACGGTATATGAAAGAATGCCCAAAAAAGTCGAAAAATCATAAATTTTTGTGCTGACTGAGTTGAGCTACCTGGTTTGTCTAAACACAAAAATGCTCTAAAACATGCCAAAAATTCATTCCCGACACGATTCTGTCATTATCTCTTTCAAGGAAAAATGTTCATTTTTTCAGTCTTTAGACCATAGTTAGACACCCCCAGCACGGAGAGGGACCAAAACTAGATTTTTGTGTTATGGGCACTTGGTACAATTGCTATATCAAATATAAACCAAATTGGCGGAGGTCAACTTTTTTCGTGTCCGTACACCAGTTGATCAATAGTCGACTTTCTCAGATAATCCGTCTTATCATCTTAGGCCAGTTTAAATGTTTTTTTTTGTTTTGTACCAACAAACATAAAGTAAGCTTGAACATTGGGACAAATATTTATTGCAGTTATTGAAATTTTTAAACAATAAGTAATAGTACATAAACATAGAGTAGAAGGATGGAATATAAGTTTATTAGAAATTAATGTCTCAGTCCTCTTGCAGCTAGCTCATCGGGATTTTCGCCTTCTGGAACTCCATCATCCCCGTTGTCATTGTTGTCGTCATCCTCAGAATTCACCGCTACCACTTCCTTCTCGTCCTCGGCATCTCCTCCCTCTGACTTCACTTCGTCTAATCCTCCTTAAAAATCCATCTTGTCATCGGATTCATACTGCTCCTCATCCTACTCCTCGTTGGCGACTTCATCTTCTTGATCTTGTGGAACCTTCTCCTTTTGTCGTCATCATCATCGTCCCTGGATTCCTCATTGTCTTCTTGGTTGGAATCTTCATCTCCAGACTTCGATGGTTGCTCTTGTCCTTCCTCTTGCTCTCCTGCCTCTCCGCCATCCGAGTCTTCCTGTCCTTCGGTGCCACCATCCTACTGCTCCTCGTCGTCGTCGTCCTGCTCATCGCCATTGACGGCTTCATCTGGATTCGGATTTCCAATAATGGCAAGAATTTTCATTTCATCTTGATCGAACATGGGAGATTCTTGGTGACTGGTAGTAATGAAGCCCTGAAAAAATATTTGCTATAACAATTTAAAAAACAGTGAATTACCGATGTCCCTTCCATATGATCCACTTCTAGTTCCTCTTTGATTGAAGATGAACGGCTCCTGGAAGAGTCCTCCGTCGTCCTCCGAATCTTCCGCTGAAAAAGTCCCGTGTCGTTGCAAGCCAGTTGTTGACTTCGGACCAGCAGTCGTGCTATTGTCTTGAGAATCAGAGTCAACAGGTTGAACATCTCCAGAGTTATCGGAGTCTTCAGGCACGTTCACGCTGTTTTGTTTCCATGCTTCGAAAAGATGGCGGAAACTTGGGTAGTCGTCCCATGCATCTAGTTATTTCTGCTTCCAATGAAGTTGCAAGCCTTGTTTGAGTGCCCGGGCTGAAAACTTATCAACATGTCATCAATCCAATGCTATTAAAACTCACTAATGTAGCATGTACTATTGATTTTATGGACTTTCACAACCAGCCCTATCCAGATTGCCTCAACTTTCTCAACTTCCTCCTGTTTTAAGTCCCTTCTCATCTTCCAAAGCAGCGGGAATTCCTCTATTGTCGTCCATCCATGGCAGTTGTAAGAGCTCGTTTGATCCTTGAGTGTGATTGAATGCTGCCACTAGAAAAAAATCAATAAAAATTTGAGTGAAGTTTAGCTGCACAAAAAACTAATTTAATTGTAAAGTTTATCTACGAAAAGTTCTTTTGGGCTAGGTTTTCGAAATCTGAGTGGGGGATAGGAGATGGGACTTTCAAAATTTGAATATTCCAAAATCTATTGAAACCATCATTTGATAGCCAAACGATTTCTTGGAACTGTTTTCTTGTGGGACAAAGCGAATTTTGACTTACCAACAAACTTCGAATCCTTAACTTGTGCAGTAAATTCCATGATCCATTGATAGAAAAGAAGTGAAAAATACAATACAAGGCGAAAATATGACCTAAGTGACAAAAGAAGAGGAGATGGCTAGAAATTTTCAGGAAAATCAGAGATAAGAAATACGACCCTAGTATACAGAACATGGCCTAAATAACAAGTAAGGGGGGAATATAAGTTCTCAGAAAAATACAATAAAAAAGTTAGCGGCACATAGAAGGCCTAAATACGAGAAAGGAAGAAGCAAAGTTGAGAAAAATCAACGGAAGAAAAAATGGCGCAGCTTGAAGCTCCTAGGAAGGCATTTTGAGGATTTTGAGGGTTGCGGACTGGACTGTTTTGGACAACATCGAACTAGACAAGTCTAGACTAGTTGTGAAAGACTTGTATAAACCAGAAATCTCAACTAACCCATTGGGTCAGTCTCGACTCCTCGTCCCCCACATCACTCCAATCCTCAAAAACACCAAACCGAATGAATCTACTGCAATTGTCTGCCCTTATATACTACGGTCCGGTGACAAGTCTCAAAGTGTTCCCGCCCACTCAGAGTCTAGAATATTCTATGTTGTGTGTTCTAAGACTGTCACTCTGTCACTATTCATCGGGACCACGAGAACACTCAACATAGAATGTTCCAGACTCTGGGTGGGCGGGAACACTTCGAGACTTGCCACCGGACCGTAGTATATAAGGGCAGACAATTGCCATAGATTCATTCATTCGGCGTTTTCGAGGATCAGAGTGACGTGGGGGACGAGGAGTCAAGACTGACCCTATGGGTTCGTTGAGACTTCTGGTTCAGACAAGTTTTTCACAACTAGTCTAGACATGTTTAGTTGATGTTGTGCAAGCTAGTCCAGCCCGCAACCCTCCAGATCCTCAAAATGCCTTTCTAGGAGTTTCTGCTGCGTTTTTTTTCTTTTTTTGATTTTTCTGAACTTTCCTTTCCCTTTCTGTTATGTAGGCCTTCTATGTGCCGCTAACTTTTTGTTGTATTTTTCTGAGAACTTATATTCCCCCTTACTTGTTGTTTAGGCCATATTCTGTATACTAGGGTCATTTTTCTTAACTCTGATTTTCCTGAATAGCCTTCTCTTTTTTATTAGCCTTCTCTTCTTTAGTCTCTTAGGTCTTGTCACGCTTGTTTTTGCCTTGTATTGTATTTTTCACTTCTTCACTATCGAGTGCTTATGGAATCAGTTAATGCACAAGGGGAGGATTAGAATTTTGACGGTAAGTCGAAATTGGCTTTTTCTTCAAAATCTAACTGTTTTTTTTTCAGATCCTCATGACTGTCTTCCCTTCTCACCCTACTTTTTGGATTTTACTGGATATGGATTGGATGAAGATTCATGGATTGGATGGAGTTTGGATCAAGTCAATCACCAACTGGACCGATGCTTTGCCGGCACGTAATCCGAAGAAGAAGGAACAATCCACGAGGCGACATCACTGCTCCATCTACTACTGGCGTCTTTACCGTCATTCCAAACGCCGAGATTCCAGTAGCGACCCGAATCGGATCCAACACTTCTACAGCCCCTACCTCTTCTCTGGATAAGCTCATGGCTCTTTTGAAAGCTCTTATCAAGTCATCCATTAGCACTCTAGCTCATGCTATGGATATCGCATTGAGTAGCCACAAGAGAGAGCTCAAGAATTATAAGGAAATCCAATGCTCGAATGCTTGCCGATGCTGTTGCCAATTTTTATCCTGTTTCTTCTCCTGTTCAACAAAGCGTCAGAGGGTCACAACTTCTGCAAACGAGGCCCGCTCCGCCAGCCTCAGCATCAGAGCAAAGACCACCTGCTGAAGATCAGACATTGGGACAAAATGCCACAACCTCGGTAGCACGGCAGCGAAAACCAGTTCTTACCAAAGCCGCTCTGAAGGAATACCCGACAATCCAAAAGTCTGCTTCTTTGCCAATGTGCCCAAGTACCGCTCCACTCTCTATCCAAAAGGATTCCACCTTGACCATGGCCTCTGCTGGCGCAACTAAGTATTTGGCAAATGAAAGTATCCCGGCTCCAGTTGCACATACTCTATCTTCTAACTTCAAATTGGGCTCCCATCTCAAAAAGGCAGCAAACACCAAAGCTGGCATCCCAGGAAAGGAAATAGCAAAGTACCTAGCAGATTCAGCTCAATCCAGCAATACGGACGATGTTCTGAAAGCACTTTCTCTCAGAAACGCTGCTTCTGGTCCATCAAAACCACCGTGAGCTCTAGGAAAAAGCGAAAATCACTGCCCAGGACCATTCCAATAAGAAGGTGAAGGAAAAGAAGACCCCTGCCGAAATTTCATCAGCTGTGCCGAAACGTAATCCGGAGAAGGAGAAAGTCTTATTTTATGGGTTAGTAAGGGTGATCGAATAGTATATTTTTGGTTTTTTGAAACAATAGTTTTTTGGGTACAAAGGGAAAACTAGTTTTGATCCATTTTATATCATGTCATCAAAACGGTTTTTTCAGGAATATTGGTAGCAGAGAAGTTGGCGGAATTGGAGTTCCAAGACAAGAAGACGAAGCACTGGTGAAACATCGATGCGTACTTATTAAATTTTTATTTTGATACATAATCTATTTTTTTCCTTTATGTTTTCATGAATAAAGCACAATAACTTTTCTAAGTGATTTTCGGACTTGCATTATACCAGATTGTTATGCTTTCAGTGCTTAGAGTTGCACATGAAGTTCTAAAAACTTGTAGAATCTTTCAGAAGTCGTTCTCTCTATCTGTCGTCATTTGCTATTTTTCAATACTTCCCGGAAGGCGTTCTCCATTTTGCTAGACGAACCAAAGTTGTCACTTGCCACGTTCTATTTCCTTGTCATCCTCCCAACGTCTTCTAATTGTCTTCACAATCATTTCTAGAAACTTCGAAAAGTCTACGATCTGAAAAAGCCTTGGAATATCATAAACTATCAAATAGGGGAGATTATTGATTCCGTTGTTTCATATTTACCTTATCGATCTATATAACAGTGGCTAAGAAAGTTTTTTAAAGACTATCTTCTTTCGAATCTACAGTAACGGCCAAAAGTTTAGCAACGTTTCCGAGCAAAGCGGTTAGCTTTGGGAGTCTAAAAAACAGGTATCCCAATGTCAAATTATTTAGGTATAGAGATCAACTCAAGAAATCTTTATTAGCAATTGTTTTCCTGAACAGATAGGCCGAAAAAAGAAAATCTGCCTCAATTTTCTCAAAATCCAACTGAATTTGGAAGGCATCTCAATTTTACGATACCAAATTCTCCATAGCATGGTTATGGAAAAAAGTTGTCAACTGTAAAAATGAAGTACTAGTGTTGATCTCTACACTCAGTAAATTTTAACAATATTTTAACAAAATTGAATGATGGGGAATTTATTTCTCAGATCCCCAATGTTGACAGCTTTGCTCCGAAAATGTGCAAAATTGGCAACTTTTTGGCCGGTTACATCTGATATCTATAATTACAGGAATTTGCCACGGAATCCACAAATGCGCCAACACAACAAAGGATGGCTCACAAGTAGTGAACTGAACACATACCCAAACACGTAGTATCCGGATGTGCGCCAATACACAGTGCAAAACTCCCCCACAAGTGGTCACGTACTGCGCGGGAGGGTGTCCCTTTTGGGTCATTGTCACCCGGCCTGCCGGTCACACACACTATGTTTTTTGTCGCGTTGCGCTATTGATTTTTTGTTTCATTTTTTATTACTCCTCTTCCATCTCTTCCGTTACATTTTAAGCTGTAATTTTTCCTTTTTTGCTTCTTGTTTTATGGGTACCTCTTTGATCATATTGAAGATTGTTCTGTTCCAAACTTGAAAATTAAGTTCAATATTTTCAGAACATGGCTCAGCCCGTACCGAACGTGTCATCTGGAGTTGACCAACCAACTCAAGGTCTTGCAGACCCCCAAGAGAATCACCACATTTCTGCCAATGGGCAAGCACTGCCGTTATCTGAGTACGTGTTTGTGAAATACAAACTTTGAGAAAAGATATTTTCATCCACATTCGTTTTACTTTCAGGTCCGTCGAATCTTCGGTCAATCTGCATTCAGCTGTGGAATTAATTTCGATAAATCAACAAGCAAGATTTATGGATAAAGTCCAGAGACTACACACTGAACGATTTGAGCTGGACAAGAAGGAGTTTCTTCAGCTTAAAACTCACATCCAGATCTTTAGGTGAGTAATTAGAAATAGTTTCCAAACGAAAATTTCCATTACTTCAAAATATGTTCAGATGTGCGTAAATTCCGCATATCACAAACAAAATCGCAAACATAGTTCTCAAACATTGAAAATCTGCTTCAGAAAAGCGACTTTTTTGCTCACAAGCTGACTGGAGTTTACTCTTCCATCTGACTCGACGACCTTGGTTTTGGCGATTCGATGTTGTTTTTTGAGTGTTTTTTGCCATTTCTTCTAGAAAGTCTCAAATAGCGATTTGTAATTGCCAAATACCTAGGTGAAACTGATTGATGATAGAAAAAACTCTAGTTGGGTCACGGCCACCTAACAAAACTTGTGAGAAAAAATGGCCTTTTCTGAAGAGGAATTTCGAAGTGTTAGAGCTACTTTCGTGATTTTTTATGCTATTTGGAATCTACCCAATTTTTAACATATTTTGAGGTAATAAAAATGTTTTGTAGGAATCCTCCCTTAACAATGTTCCATTATCAAAATAACTTTTTTCAGAGCGACCCACGAAACAGTCACAAGAGGTGCGACACTTTCGCAGTACATTTCAAATACGTGTAACACTAGAAAAATCATGGAGAAAAGGATGATGACGAATGACGAAAAACGACAGAAGTTCCAAATCGAATACAAAACTGCTATCGACGCTTTCGTCGGAATAGATTCACTTGTTGGAGATGCAACGGAGACCCGCCGAGCACTGCATCGAGTTATCGAGAGGGACTTTCTTCAGAAGTGTCCATACAGCGAACATCTTCAGAATGCGAGGAACATCCACTCTGAGGAATTCCAGAAGATTTTGATGCATTTCAAATTGGAAAACATGAGACTTGATGACCAAGAAGACTCGCTCGGACAGGCGATTCCGAATAACAAGTGAGTTGAATTTGCAAATTTGCACTTCACGATTTTCACATTTGAGACAAACTAACTGTTTGTGCTCTTATGAGAAACGCATTTGAGTTAACGTTATGTTATATTTCAATTCTAATCATTACAGGCTGAGCAAGCAACATGTAAGGAAGGTTTACGAAAGATTCATCCGAAGAGAAGTCGCATTGATGGAATGTGTCGATTTGGTTCACAGTCGCGGCGGGAATGCCGATGCGTCACTTCAGCACATCACTAGATTCTTTCAAGATTTCTGTGATGAGCGAGATTCGCTTCAGTGAGTTTTATCGTCAAATGCAAGTATTCATAAAATTTCTTTCAGCCGACTGTTCGCAGCTATAATGAATCAAGGAAATCCACCAAATGAAGCGCACATCAATGAATTCTACAGTACAGCCCACACACTCCGACGCCAAATGGACACCATTTGTAACGAGGTTCTTGATCCGAATTTTCCTGTTGTCCGTGTTCCATCTAGACACGATGGGTTTGATGTCGAGAACCTGGACCCAGAAAACATACCAGAAAACGACGATGAAGATGAATCGATGGATTGGGAGTAAGAGACAGATTTCGTGTGATAAGCATTTTTTGAAACAAAATTTAAAGATTCTTTCCTGTTTTAATATGGTTATAATACCGCTTTTCTCCGCCTTGGAATCAAAATCTACACATTATACCCTGTTATGATATGCACTGTTTCTTGTTTCCCACGCCTTCTTTGTTTCCTCTCAAATTCTTTATTGTTCCCAAACTTCTGCTGCATTTTTGATACTATTACTTGTGAAAAGTGTAGTTTTTTCTGTTAACCATGCGTTCCTGTTCCGTTTTTTAAATAGTCCATTTTTTCCATTAATAATAAATTATCCAGGACTCTAGCTCGTTTTTCGCATTATGTGCTCTCACCACACATTTTTGAAAAAATTGTAATGGTGAGACTGAGACGATGTTTCAGGATTCTACTCTTGAAGTTTTTCTCAGAAGATCTTCTCATATGGAACATGTTCCGAACAACACAAAAATGACTATTGTTCTTAATGTAGTCGGATAGACTCCGTATCAGTAAACTATCTCAGAAAAAATGAAAAATCGTCGTACTTCACGCTGCCACTACTCGACAGATGATCTCTTCTTTGATGTGCTTCGATTGATGTAAACCGCGTCAGAACAGTGCCATGTGCCTTCAGTCGATAGAACGAGGTCCATTTCTTCTTGATCATTTTGAAGATTCTGATTAGCAAAAAAGTTTATGTCAAAATACAAGAAAAAACGGCTCTAGTCCCAAACATGGGTCCCCCAACTTTTATGGGTCCCCTCGAACTTATTTGGGTCCCCTTGAACTTATTTGGGTCCCTTTTTGGGACGCGAACTTTATTGGGTCCCCTTGAACTTATTTGGGTCCCCTCAAATTTATTTGGGTCCCTCAAACTTTTTTGGGTCCCCTCTGAACTTTTTTGGGTCCCCTCTGAACTTTTTTGGGTCCCCTCTGAACTTTTTTGGGTCCCCTCTGAACTTTTTTGGGTCCCCTCTGAACTTTTTTGGGTCCCCTCTGAACTTTTTTGGGTCCCTTTCGACCCCCTCTGAACTTTCATGGGTCCCTCCAAAAAGTTGAAAAAAGGTTTTTTCTGTATTTTTTATTTATTTTCACAGTTTAATTTGTTTTGTTTTTACTGAAACTTTGGCGCAATAGTGGTCGGGGGGGAGGGGGGGGGGGGGGCACTCCAGAATTTCGAATCAGAGTCAAGTTTACGAGGCCTTTGGCGTTGGAGAACCAAAAAATCAATCAGCAAGACATCTCGTGTGCTGTATTTATCTGACTTGTTGCAAATCTTATTGAAAATTATGCTTAGGACGTTCGGAAAGTCCTCTGGATCGAAAATTCCTCCTCCGCCAAAAATGACTTATGTCTATTGTTGAAAGAAATCTTAGTATTCTATCATTGGCTCTATCGGCAAAGAATGTGTCAATCAGTGAGGTTCCATAGGCAGAGAACGGTCCGAACCGATAAAAATGGTTCCAAATTTTGGGTGACACGAATTTCAGAATTGAATGGTCCCGACCACAAAGAAAAGTCCCATGAATTTATAATTCAATAATTACTTTGGTTGCATTTCCTTTTTCTTAGGCTTAGGCAAAGGCCTCAGAAACACTATAATTACAAAAGTGCATTTTAAGACCCATTTTAGTTTCCAAATTCTATCATAGACTTCTGTGGCGTTTCCTAAGCCTGAAAATATAAGGAAAAATATGATACCTTGGGACCATTTTTTGCGGTTGGGACCATTCAATTCTGAAATGAGTGTCCCCCAAAAATTTGGGACCATTCTTTGCCTATAGTGCCTTACTGATTGACAGATTCTTCACCAATAGAGCCAAAAATAGAATACTAAGATTTTTTTCAAAAATAGGCTTAGGGCGGCGCGGCGGTCTGTAAGTCGTTTTTGGTTGAGAAGGACATTCCGACCCAAAGGATACTTCCACTTATATTTTCAGGCTTAGGAAACGCCACAGAAGTCTTTAATAGAATTTGGAAACTAAAATGGGTCTTAAAATGCACTTTTGTAATTATAGTGTTTCTGAGGCCTTTGCCTAAGCCTAAGAAAAAGGAAATGCAACCAAAATAATTATTGAATTATGAATTCATGGGAGTTTTCTTTGTGATCGAGACCATTCAATTCTGAAATTCGTGTCACCCAAAATTTCGAAATCATTCTTTACGGTTGGGGCCATTCATTGCCTATAGAGCCATAAGTCATTATCTTGGCTGCGCTTCCTTTTTCTTATGCTTAGTCAAAGGCCTCAAAATCACTATAATCGCAAAAAAGCACTTTAAGACGCATTTTAGTTTCCAATTTTGATTTTTAAATAAAAATTGTCCTAAAAGACTTCCGTGACGATTACTACTCTCAAATAAAAATGAAGCAAAAACCGGAGTGTGTGAGTAAAAACGGAAAAAGTTGTTCATCACTTAAAAAGGGCTCATGAAAGTATGGAAATAAGAAAAAAAAACAGTCAAAACAAAAAAGTAGGGGGGGAGGGGACCCATGAAAGTTCAGGAGGGACCCAAATAAGTTCAGGGGGGGACCCAAAAAAGTTCAGGGGGGACCCAAAAAAGTTCAACTTCCAGGGGGGACCCAAATAAGTTTGAGGGGACCCAAATAAGTTCAAGGGGACCCAAAAAAGTTCGCGTCCCAAAAAGGGACCCAAATAAGTTCAAGGGGACCCAAATAAGTTCGAGGGGACCCATAAAAGTTGGGGGGACCCATGTTTGGGACTAGAGCCGAAAAAACCAAAACAAATTACTTAAAAATCTGAAACAAAACTTGAAGACCAAAAAAAAACGAATCATAAATCAGAAAAAGTGATGAATTGTGAGAATTTCCTTGATGTAGTGCTGGATACTGGCTCCCTCGATTTGACCTGAAAATTGGTTATTTGAATATCGGTGATTTACAGATGTTGAAAGTTAGAGATAGCTGATTGAAAAATAACCCCACAAACAAGAATGTTCATTTTTGAATATATCAAAACATGATCTGGAAAACAATTTAAATTCCAAAATTACTCACCTTTTTAATGCCAGAACATGATGAGAAAGTGTATGTACTTTCCCAACTCCTTAAAAATAATGGTAGCCTTTGTTCCATCACTCAACGTGAAGTCGTATCCTCCCTTGAATTCTGGCCATCCTTTGAAAAAGATACGGCGCAGGGTGCTCGGGAAGTTTCGAACTCTGTCGACTGGAGCCTGTCGACCGCCAATCCCATGCAACAATGGAACAATGTAGTCCTCGGCCCATCTATCTCTCTCTGCACTGAAGTAGATCGAGTCCAGCATCACGTGCTCCACTTCTTGAAACATTCTGATGACGGCATTGACATCGGTTACATTCCATTGAGCATAGCCTTGGATGTCCACGTTCTTGCAGTTAGTGTTCACCAAAAAAGCAGCGTTGTTCATCTGGATGTAAAATGAGGAGAGCATCAGATGAGTGTATGGCTTTGCCAAGACGTCTTGTAGAAGAGGACCGACAGCGGAGATGTTGAGAACTTGGATTGATGGCCACTTCAGAATTTCCATGTCGATTTCTCTGCGTCCATCGAACAGTTGCGCCTCCTTGATCTCCAATCCACGGAACATCCACTCGATTTGCAAATAGCTCAGGCGCATTCCATGAGCGAGAATCATGATAACATTTTCGCAGTGAAAGATGTACATGAAGTGGTCCAGCCATTGACGGAAGTTCATCCTTCTCCAGTTTTCGAGAAGTTGCACATTTCCATGAGTGACTGAAGATGGAGTGTGCATTGGATGAGCATCAACTGGTCCCGAGTTTAGTGGGAAATCCATCCGAATGGGATCCGTATTGTTACCAAAGTCAATTCGAACTGTTTGGTTTCCGATGGTAACTTTGAATTGAGGTAAATGCCAATGTGCTCTTCGGACACGATCCTTGTAGTCGTCGTTGACCAAGGAGCATGTCACACTGAAACAAGAAAAAGAAATTAGATAATGCCTTAACATAAGGGGATATTTTCATTCTTTTTCTAATAGGGTCAAATCAGAAAACATGTTCTAAAAATTTTATCGGAAGATAGTACCCTATTTTCTTTGCTCGTGAAAAAATAAACATTAAAGGAGGAATCCAATCAAAAATTGTAATTGCTCAAAGTAACCTAAAAAGTATATGGATTCCAATAATCATAATGAAAATGATCAATAATTGCTCTAAATTTCCGAAAAATGGCTCCGAAATAAACGAAAATCGCAGAAGTTGTTTCCGGTGGCCGTGGTCGAGTTTTCCAAAAAAGGGGCCTAGACAGCCAATGAGCGTCTTTGCAGTCATGCGTCAGCCAATTACTGCTTTTAGCTCCGCCCCTTTTTCGGAAAACTCTGCCACGGCCACCGGGAACAGCTCCTGCGGTTTTCGCTCATTTCGGATCCATTTTTCGGGGTTTTATAGCGATTTTTGAGCATTTTCATCATGGTTTTCAAAATCTACACACATTTTTACTTATTGTACACCAATAAAAATGTAGGGTTAGTGTCCTCCTTCAATAAATTTAACGAAACTAGAACATTTCCCAGAAATCGATATTTCGATATGTTTTGGTTTTTTCTTAAATTTATTAAGTATTTTGTTATGTTTTTTGAAAACTTCTTGAATTTTTTCGTTGTAAAATAAGTTTTTTTTGCGTTGAGCCATACGGAAAATTCAAAAATGGCTTCAAATGTAGAAGGATAATTTTGACAGAAACATTTTTTTAACATGAAAGTATCTAACATCCCACATTTTTGTTGAATTTTGAAAAACTTTTCGAACACTTCCTTGAAATATTGAATCAAAAAATGACTTACCATTTTTCCATTGAGCCAAATCGAAAGAATGCGTCCTTAATAACGTGAGGAAACTCCTCGAAACTCCTCGGGATTGTCATCTTTGATACGGCCATTGCGAAAATGTGTTTTCAGCTGAAAAAAAGAAAATGCAAAAAGAAGAAGGCAAAAAAACAAAAAGAACACCTTGCTTTTTCAATATATGTCCAGCGAAATAGAGATTCTGTCTCCTAACAGTGATCAGAGGGGAGACTTAGAAAGTCGGGGCAGCGAAATATACATATGTACACACAGAGACGCCGACTGTGAGAGGAAATTTGTGTTTCAAGGCTTTCCGTTGCTTTCCATTTTATGAGAACACCAGAGCGATACGGAAGAGAGGCGAACACTGCGCTCTGTGTGTCTATGAGAAGCGTCGAGGGGCAAGGAGAAAAAGATTCTCAATTGCGCATGTATATTCTATAGTGTAACTTACGTTGCCTAAAAAACCAAAAGGCATCTGAGATTCTGAGTATATGTAATAAGAGAAAACAGTTTGCCGGATGATAACAAATGCACCCAATCCCTAACTTGTATCGGCTATTCCCAATCCTTTGTCGAAAGCATTTTTGGTCAAAAGCTCTTCTTGAAAAATGTTCCTTGAAGACATCGGGGTGAACATACTAAAACCGAAATGTTGGAAATTTTGAAACATTGGTTCAGGATGATTCTCAGATAAGGATACAAAAAATTTGTCTTTATCTAATTCTCTTCTCAAATTGACTTTTGATTCCACTAATTTCCGTCTTTAAACACTCCAAAACACAAACAAACCGGTTAAAAAACTCGCTGAAAGTTGTTCGGAAAGAAGGAAGGAAAGGCAAAACTGTGAGGAATGGCGAGGCACGACAAATCGCAAAATGCATGAAGATCATAAAACGAGAGAGTGCAGGAAAATGAGAGATTGGGACAGAGAAAGAAAGCGCTATCAGCACCGATGCACGGTTCTCACGGTTGATATTTGAGACCGGAGCCTCGGGTGTGTTGGAGGCCAAGTGTTAGAGGTAATAGGGATGCCGGGAATCAGAAAAAAAGAGTGTTCAGAATCTGTAGAAGTATTTTGGCAAATGCGGACCATTTCTAAGCAGACTAATTTTCACAAAGCCCTGAGATTGTGCTAGACCCCAAAATTTTAATTTTTCAAATCTCACCAATTTCGAATGGAATAATAAACACAAATTCCTGAAGAAACCTTCGGTCAGTGTGTAATTTCTTTCTAAACTTGAAAGTCCTTGAATCCTGCTTATAACAGAGAAAAAATGCAATTCGAATGAAGAAGATAGACCAACAAGAAAGCAAGAGAAAATGGGAAGTGGAGAGACACAGAGAAACGAGACAGTTGACATAAACAAGAAAGTATATTGGGGAGCGGCGACGAAACCCGAAGAGGGTCTTATTTAATAACAGAGCAAATTTCCATTCGGAGAAATTTTGCTGTCTGTCCAAAATCCGCCCGGCCGGTAGTGGGCCGCTGATATCCAGGGATATCCCTACATAGAAAGCAACAAGAAAAAAAATACACATTCGGGGTGAATTGAACCCCCGTCGACTGCTTTGGAAAGCAAAATAGAGCGTTATCGTAGATATAGGAGTTCACCTCAAGACTCTTCCTTGTGGATGTCCAGGCTCTTCGGAGACTGTGGAGGTGCATTCTTAAACATACGGTATTAAAAAGCGAGTAGAAGAACGCATTCGAAGCGAGTAGAAGAACGCAACGTCAAAATTTTGGAACATTTCTGTTTTTAATGGTTTTCAGGTTGAAAAACAAGAGAAATCCGAATATGTTATTTATAATAATGTCAGACAGTGTAAGGAATTCAGAAGACGTCAAGTCTGCTGATGATTTTCAAAAGA
Source organism: Caenorhabditis sinica (assembly GCA_963932045.1). NCBI lineage: Eukaryota > Metazoa > Nematoda > Chromadorea > Rhabditida > Rhabditidae > Caenorhabditis > Caenorhabditis sinica. The sequence continues at coordinate 22,987,273 of OZ009938.1, forward strand.
GAAAGTGTTACAGAGCAGGGTACATTGTCGCTAGAAGTAAATTTTGCGAGAAAGCTAAACCTGAAACAAAATTTTTTGTCTTCCATACTCCCAGACCCGCTATAATCAACTTCATGTGAAAATCGGGCACTTCTAACTATTATTAAGAGGTTCTCCCCTCAAAAAAAATGAATTCAAAAATGCATTTCAACACAGAAGTTGCATAAAATGAAGCCAGAAAGTGATTACCATTAAAATTCTGAGCCTAATCAAAATATAATTTTTGTAACAAATCAGCGAGGCAACATCTAGGGACTAAGTACCAGCCTCCCCTGGCATGTGAGGTTATTTAGTTTCTCAAAAAAAAAACACGTCGTAAACTTGAGATCATTTTAAGCCAACAAAATCACATTCAAACAGGAGAATTTATTGAAATCATTTATTGAAAAACAAACAGACAGAAAAAGGGCAAATGACACAACAAAATGCTACATTACAATTGGATTTGTGGGAATCTATAATTTTTAAGTGATTAGTTTAAAAAGGATATTTATTTTCAGCAAAACAAAAAATCATAAACAAATGAATCAAATTCAAAAAACAGTAGAGACAACTATTCAAACTATTAGAAGAATCCAGACGAATCTTGAAGACGTTGGGAAGTTTTGAGTATGACGTGTCGGTTTTCCTTAAGCCAATGTGCTTGCTCTGACGAGTTTTCTGAAAATTTGCAATTTAGGTTTTTATATAAACAGGCTTTTTCTCTAACCTCCTTGCCGACTTTCTGCTCTTCGGAAATAACGTTTGCTTTTGTCCTCAAACGGGCATTGTCAATGACGAGGACCATCGAGATTCAATTTTGCTGATGGTGTTGCAACAAAATCCCAGAGAGTGATGGGCGGAGCAGCAAGTACGTCTGAGGCGACGGGTGACGTGATCGTACTTGCTTTTGTGCTCAAACGGGCATTGTCAATGACGAGGACCATCGAGATTCAATTTTGCTGAAGGTGTTGCAACAAAATCCCAGAGAGTGATGGGCGGCGACGGGTGACGTGATCGTACTTGTTTTTGTGGTGATATAAGCAGTATTAAGGTGGGGTCGTCCCGTTGTTGTTCAACTCGAACACTTTGGAACATCTCGAACACTTGCGATGAAAATCTGAAAATATCGTTTGGTTTATAAGTATCCTGGAAGAAGGAAAACATTTTTCGGAAAATTACTGACCATCAGGTGGTTGATCAGCTTGATTCGTAGCCGTTGGTGGGAAGACACCATTCTTCTGATCAAAAAAGGTGTTCTTCTGAAGGCTCTCCTCCAGTTTCACGAATTTCTCCTTGAGCTCCCGATTCTCCTTCTCTAGCTTATATACCTCTTTGAACTTCTTCTCGTCGGATGTGAAATTTCTTTTCCAGAAGAGCTGTGTTCATCCTGAAAATTTGCAATTTAGATTTTTTATAAATAGGTTTTTTCTCTAACCTCCTTGCCGACTTTCTGCTCTTTGGACACGACGTTTGATTAAGTGCTCAAATGGGCGTTGTCTATTACGAAGACCATCGAGGTTCCATTTTGCTGATGGTGTTGCAACAAAATCCCATTTTTGAGGTATCCCACGCCGTTGTTCAACTCGAACACTTTGGAACATCTCGAACACTTGCGATGAAAGTCTGAAAATTCCGTTTGGTTTATGTGTATCCAAAAGGAGGGAAACTTTTTCAGAAAACAACTGACCATTTCTTGGTACCAAATCCTTTTGATTCGTGGCCGTTGGTGGGAATACAACATTCTTCTGATCCAAAAAGGTGTTCTTCTGAATATTCTCCTCCAGCTTCGCGAATTTCTCCAATGGGCGTTGTCTATGACGAAAACCATTGAGGTTCCATTTTGCTGATGGTGTTGCAACAAAATCCCATTTTTGAGGTATCCCACGTCGTTGTTCAACTCGAACACTTTGGAACATCTCGAACACTTGCGATGAAAGTCTGAAAATTCCGTTTGGTTTATGTGTATCCTAAAAGGAGGGAAACTTTTTCAGAAAACAACTGACCATTTCTTGGTACCAAATCCTTTTGATTCGTGGCCGTTGGTGGAAATACAACATTCTTCTGATCCAAAAAGGTGTTTTTCTAAAGACCCTCCTCCAGCTTCAGCTTTGATTCTCCTTTTCTAGCTTCTGTACGTCTTTGAACTTCTTCTCATCGGAGGTGAAATTTGAGATTCCAGAAGAGCCGTGTAGATTCTGAAAATTTTTCAAACAAATATATATATTTTTAAATTATTTCCAAAATAATTTTCGAGAATTTTTTTTTATTCATACCTTGTGATTGAATGTCTTTTTGAAGGTAGACCTTGGCCAAGTTTTGGAGTGATAGCTTAACCCAATTGCCGATGTGCAGTTTTGGAGTGACAGCTTAACCCAATTGCCGATGTGCAGAGCTCGGAGTGGGACCGATGTGTCGATGGCATTCTCATGAACGATACGGAGTGCTTTGAAGTCTGATTCCAAGGAGTGACCAACTAGAAGAGTTTCTATCCACCTTGTGATCCTTTCCAGAAGAGCTGTGTCGATTCTGAAAATTTTTCAAAATTATTTTTTTTTACAAAACTATTTTTTATTTCAGAATTTTTTTTCAATTCATACCTTGGCTCACTCTGGCTTCTTCCATTCCGTATGAATCAGTTCACAATCCAGTCCGTTGACCTTCTTTGATCGATAGTCATTTATGCTTTTTGCTGATGGTGTTGCAGCATCGGATTCTCCTTCTCTAGCTTCGATTCTCCTTTTCTAGTTTCCACACCATCTCCTTTCCTCCTTTCCAGAAGAGCTGTGTTGATTCTGAAAATTTTTCAAAAAAATATTTTTTTTCAAAATTATTTTTTATTTCACAAAAATTTGAAGAAAAAAAAATTTTTTCAAAAAAAATTTTTTTTTCATACCTTGAGCAGCCACCTCGAAGAATTGCGACTGAAAATGAATGAGAATGGCGAAGCTGAGCGAGTGACCTTTGCGCCGAGTGACCTCTGCGCCAAGGCGACGAGAGAGCGCGCACCACAATTCAAGAGACTGTAACTTGCTTATTTTTAGACGTGAGACCAAAAAAAGTATAGCACCAGAAAGCGAAAAAACTACACTATTTTACTGGCTAACTTTTGAATTTTTCGCAAAAAATTTTAGGATTTCAACGAGGCGCAGAGAGCGCGCACCACGGTTCAAGAGACTGTAACTTGTTTGGTTTTTTTCATTGGATCAAAATAAAGATAGTGCCAGAAAGCGGAAAAATTGCACTATGCAGTCAATAATATTTAATCCAAAACAAGAAACGCCCGCGGAAAAATTTTATCCTACAAGAGAAAAACATTCTATTTTACCATATAAATTTCAAAAATTTTGATAATATTTTGAGCAATCCCAAACAAGCGGAACGTGCATAAAGAATACCGTAAAAATCTCCAAATTCCGTAAAAATACCGTGAATACCGTAATAATCTCTAATAGAAATACCGTAAATACCGTAATAACCTCTAATATTTCGAGGTGACTTTCAGTTGGGGTTGCCTATATATTTTGCAATCTACAAAAAATAAACTTATTTTTCGAATTTTTTCGAAACACGAATTTCAGAATTGAATGGTCTCAACCGCAAAGAATGATCCCTAAATTTTTGGTACAAGCAAGAACAAATTGAATGGTCCCAACTCAAAATGCTAAACTCTTCAGCGAAGCAAACTTTCACGCCCATTTTTACCTAAGCTTTGAAAGTGTCTGGGGCCACTTGGTGTTTTTTAACCTGTTTTTGAGCATACCGACCATTTTTGAGTTATGAGTCTTCGAAAATCGAGACGTGTCCCACGCATACAAATGTGACGATTACAGTTTTGTTTTCAAGATATGATAACTCAAAAACAGTCTCTATCACAGTTCAAGGCCCCAAAATCAATTATTGTTCACTCCGTGCCGCGCATCAAGAATTCAATAAATATTAATTGTTTTGCCACGCCCCTTTACGCCTCCTTTCTCTTTCATTGTTCCCAGGAGAACACAAAGACATTTTTCCACGAGCAAATATCTTTTCGAAAAGTCTTCACATTCCTCTTTTGTTTTCGAATGAATCCTCCCCCAAGCGTCATAATTGTCATCATTTTCGTTCATTCTACATTTTTCTCCTCGCACCAGTTGGTTACCTTTTTTTTGTGCTCCTGTTTATTGGATTTTCACTTTCAAATTTTCATGACGGTATTATTGATATTTTTCTAGTTACAGCAAGTGACACCCATGCAGCCAGCAAAAGCCTTGCGATGACATGCTGCAATGATAATAAGGGGTAGGAGGGGATAAGTAACTCCACGCTTTGAATTTGAAGATCTAGAGAAAGCTCACATTTGCTACTTTTCTTAGAGATACGGTATTAGAAAGCGAGTAGAAAAACGCATAATAGAGCGCTATCGTAGATAAAAGAATTCATTTCGAGACTTTTCCTTTTTTCCTTACCCTTACGGATGTCAAGTCTCTTCGGAGACTGTGGAGGTGTTCTCTTAGACATACGGTATCAGAAATCGAGTAGAGAAACGCATTTTAGAGCGCTATCGTAGATATAGGAATTCACCTCGAGACTCTTTTTTTTTGGTCCAGGCACTTCTACAAGCCTTCGATGCCGCTTCCATCTGCACTTTCGAAATTTTCAAGAAAAAGGTTTTCACGGAATTCGAGGAGGACACCAAAGATTCCAGTGAGATTTTGAAACCGAATTTTGAACATTCATTGATGAACCCATTTCAGACTGGACCCCAGAAGACGAGGAATATCACAAAATCGACGTTTACAATGATGTAGAACACCTTCCAAGGGATCCAAACATGATCCAATTTAGCCAAGGAGACTTTGTTAACCTGAATAGAGGCAAAGAAGCGGTTGCATTCTACGGCTTATTGGATATGTTCATTTACTATATTAAAAAAACAGAGAATTCAAGGAAAAAAATTTACATCGGCAAAATCAGTTAATAAGAAATCACATAACACTCTCCAACAGTTCAATGACCCAGCTCGACGAGAACATTGCTCTTCTTTGGTTAACCCACTCATAATTATTCTCAATGCAGAAGTCCAAAAATTCCTGACGGTTGAAAAGCATTGAATCTGCATGAGTCATTTCCACCAGATCCTCCACAGCTTTACTAGGTTTTCGTAGGAAAATGAAAAAGTTATCCTTCTGATGTTGCTTGCAATGCCACTGCATACCGTAGTCATAATTTGTTTTGTAATCGGTGGTTCCTTTCAAGTCTTCCAGATCATCCTCATGCTGCTTCATCAATTTCTGCCAAAGACAATCTTTGAACAGAGGGAGCTCCTCAATCGCATTCATTCTTCCTTCTTCTTGCATCTCTCCAAAATTCAAATATTCTTCAACTATTCTCTCCCTCTTCATAGTATCCAAAGACTCCTTGCCCAAATCCATCATTTCTCTGTACCACTCTATGAGCTTCCCCTTGTCACGGTATGTCTGCCCTCCTGGATGAATGTTGAAAATGAAATCATCTTTTGGAAGTGGGGGATTCGCCCAGAGGAATCCATCAAGGTACCCCATAGCTGCCATATGTTCAAAGTAGAAGAGAATTGCTTCCTTGTATATGGATCCTCTAACTTTCCCAGGGTCAATGAGCAACTCCGCGGTGTCCAGGTAGTCAATGTTGAAGAATGACTTCCCACCTTCCATGTTCTTGTATTCATCAGCAAAAAGGATGAGGAACAGAATGTCATGTTCACTGCCAGAGAAGCTTTTTTGCCGCTGGAAGAGCAGGAGTGTCCTAGTCCGATAGGTAATTGTCTCCGAGTAGCGTTCTTTGAACTCCTGGAGGTATAGTTCTGCTGCCAAGTCCTCGGTCTTCACTGTTCTTTTTGCTGACAGTAGAACTCTAGCGGAAATCGGAGTGCCTCGTTTACCTTGCAGATGATTGAGCCTTCTCTCAATCTTTCTAGAGAATTCCGTCCGGTACCGACTATTGTTGTTCAAGATTTTGAAGAGTTTGGGATTGCTCAAGAGCTTTGAATCCTTGGGGGTCCAGCAATGCTCACAAATGAATTCGGTTACTGGCCCTCTATATGTGGTACAACAACGATGACGTTTTTCCTTGCATTTTTGACACTCCAGGATGTCTTCTGATGCCTCGTTGATGTTGGTCTTCTCCGTGTAAGATTTCCGATCCGCGGTGACATTCTTGAAGCATGGAATACAGTAGTCTTGGCTCATAGTTTTATGTTCCATGTACTTGGCTTTAGGGGCAATTCGGCATTCGGTCTTTGGCATTTCTTGCTGGCTTTCCTTATTCTTTTTTGACTTTTTATTCTTTGTTTCCTTCTTGGCTTTGGGTTCAGGTAGGGGTCCATTGCAGATTCGATTGGAGACATTGTACGGAAGAATGAGAGGCAAGTCGCAACAGACGAGACCGGTGGTCTGAAAAATGAGGACATTTTAGGTATTGTGCATCAAAAATCGGGCATAGCGTGTTGAAATGAAAATTTAAATTTTACAAGCGGTCAAAATTCGGGAATCAGAGCACAAACTCTGGCTCTACTTTTTGATATATGATTAGAGGTGTTGCATTCGGCGTGGCCTACGGCCTGCCTGATTCTCGAGGTAACATGATTTCTAGCTTACCGAGTTTTTCGTTGAAGTACCGTATTCATCTTCAGAGTCGGATTCGCCAAGAATATCGGATGTACTTGGCTTGTTCTGTTTGTTCTGACGTCTGACGTCTGCGAATCTACGATGAACTTCCATCGTTCGTCTCTGAAACATCAGAAATAACAGATTGTTGAATGACGTGATCTATAACTCACCATTGCTTCGGTCTGTCTCACAGAAAAATCAAACTCGGAGTCCATATCAGTGTCACTCTCGGATTCTCTTCGTGGTCTTTTTTTGCTGGCCGCTCTTTCGTTTGTGTTTTCTGGCATTGGGGTCCGCTTCAGAGTAAGAAATTGTGCTGTTGACCTTTGGTTCACTGGTAGAAACATTGTGAGCTGGAAATTTAGATTTATTAGGTTGTACGGATAGTTTTTGTACATTTTTTAAATCGCTGGTTCCGAGATAGTTTGCTTTGATAAAAAATTGTTGTTGTGTGGATTTTATTTGCCGATTAAATAAAGTAATGGGCCTAAAATTTTAGAACTCCCTCAATCGTTTTTGTGAATTTATGGGTTCTGGAAGTTGAAACGGCATTTTTCGATCCAATGGTGAAAAATGACCTGGGGTTTCCCGGAGAAACGCCGTAATAGTCCTTTATTTTTTGCACAGAATACAAAAAATATGAATAATTTTTTGGTTAATGACACAATAAGCAGATCAACCATGAAGAATCAGGAGCCATGATCGAACCCAAAAGCTCACTACCGAAAAATTCCTTAAAAACACCAATTTTCTCTAAAAGCCGTAAAAAGCCGCAGTTTGCCACAGTTTTTTAACGCAACAAGGATAATTACAATTAAAATGTTTTTGCGAAACGACTTAACAAGGCCTATCACCGTACTCGAAAAGAATGAAAATTCCGATTTTTTCGTATTTTTGCTTACAGCACAATAAAGGAGGATGTAAGCTGTTTCAGAGATGTTGCATATTGTTAGCAAAGAAATGCTTAGCAACATTCTATAAATTTGTCTGAAAGACTATCCTCTGAAGTGAGATATGTGATTGAGAAAAAGTAAAAATTTTTTCTTAAAATTGAGCAAAATTTTCAAGAGCCAACAACTCGATGCAATGATGATTTGCGTGGCTGAAATTTTGAACACAGTAGTTTTATTTTGTTTTGAATAAGGTCAATGTAAAATATTGCGTTGAATATCTGAACTATTAGAATACCACCAATTGCAAAAGTGGGCCAAAAACTTTCCGGACAACCAAATATTTTGAATTTATTAATGTTAACTTACATCTTCATCTGAAACAAGATCCTCATCCTCCAGAAGTCGGCGCCTGCTTTGCAGAGCTCGCTCAGACGTCGTGGGAAGATTCTCATTGACTGGCTCCGGTTCATAATCTATGCCTCCCTTATCAGATTCTTCCTCGACGTCTTCTGGTGTCATGTCAAGATCTTCATCGGAATCTTCTTTCTTCCTTCTAGACTGATCACGCTTTTGTAGATTATTGGCAACCTTCCTGCCACGCTCTTTTGCTTCTGAATCCGTTTTCACGGGTTGCGGACCTGCCTCACAAGCCTTTGCCATCATCTCCTCTATCTTCTTCTTGCCAAGATCATTGTTTTGCTTTTCCTGTTCATTCAGATGCACTTTCAGATGCTTCTTGAGGTTACCCTTGAGTCTGAAAACATTTCAATCTAGTTATGAAAAAAAACATCTTCTCGATCTTACCTAATTTTTATCTTGCACACCGGACATGTATAGTTTAGATTCACATCCAGATGAACTGAACGATGCTCGTTTAAGCCGGAAGGTTGTTTGTAGGTTTTCGGACAACGTTCACATTTGTATTCTGAACTTCCGTGCTTTCGCGAATGCTGTTTTAGACCTGGAATTGTTTGTAAATTCTTTTTGCGACTAGTTATTAATTCTTACGCCAGGATGTTGGAAACGATTTAGAGCATTGAGAACAAACGTAGACTCGGGCCATTGGAAAGTTTTTGACACTATCTCGGTCTGAAAAAATAAACATTAAAATATTGAACATAGCACGGACTGAGCAAAATAGTACGGTCAAATGATAAAGTTGCTTATTATCCATTCGCCGCGCGGTGATCTTATTCGGTACGACACTCCGCATATGCCGCAGCACGGTGATTTTTCCACTACGCTGCGGTAGAAACATTCAAAACCCGCGGTTGAACGCAATTTTGAGAGAAAAAGGCGAGGCTAACGAATCGGCGCACTCAAAAAATACGAGCGACCAATCAGCGCGTGGCGCAATTTACGTGGCCTAGAACTTTGGCGGTGGCCTAGAAATTTAAAACTTCGGCCACGTGATTTTGCGGCGCTCAAGAATACTTTTAATCATATTGCACTCAAATTCCTGGCGAAACACGTTCACAACATATATTTCAGAACATTTAGAAAAAAATTGCGAAATTTTTTCAAAATCGGCAAAATGTAATTCGAAAAAATCGCTGTCAAAGTTGAAAACAGCTCATGAAAGAAAATTTAACACTAAACTTCTGGTGGCCGTGGACGAACTGTCGCCGGAGACTGTTAGGTCAGCGTAGTAGAAAAATCACCGTGCGCAGTACCGCGGCATATGCGAAGTGTGGAAAAGGAGTGGAAAATTAAAAAAAGAGAAAAGACAAACTGAGAATCAATAAACGGTTCTCTTGCTTTTTGTTGGACTGAGAAGGGGCAGACACAGAGAGACAGAGTAAGAGTGGAGGTAGGAAGAGGAGACAGTGAGAGAGTTTGTGTACACGAGTACCAACCCTCGGCCCGGTCACCCTCCCCACACCACTGACCTTTCCTTTTTCTCTCCTTCTCCGTTAGAGGACACACAAGTTAGACGGTTGAAAATAGCATGGGCCGCTGAAGAGACGACAGAGCGCATTGATTGGGTTGGTGTGAAGGGCATGACGTCAGGCTCCTCGCCTGGCTCTCTCCCCTTTCTCTATTCCTCTCCCACTGGCGCCTCACCACCAGAGAAAAAGACTAGGAGGAGACTTGGCCCCGCCCCTGCCCCTCTGGGCAACGGGCGCGGTACCGAGTGCCCTCGATTGAGTCTAGAACACGAGATAGGGGGGAGTGCCTCCTAGAGGAAACTTTAGGTGACTTTTCCGAATACCGTAAAAACTGTACTAGAGCGACACCTTTATTGCATCTCTACTATATCCAAGAAGAATGCAAATCTTGCCATACCATTAAGTACCAGGAAAACAAAGGATAAGTCATGAAAAGTAAACATTCCAGCACTATGGATATCATAAATCGGTCTTTCAAGGACTCTGTCAAACAACGTTATCCGCCAGAACTTTCTAGTCGGCGCTGCAAATGGTATGATGGTAGAATTTGGAAGAGTCTCAAAACGGAGTCCAACGGACAATACCACTTCGAACGTCGTTGGTGGAAGAATCGAAGACTTGGATTTCGATGCCAAAGTCGAGTTCTTAGGATCTAAGGTGATGATTATTGCCACGGTGGAGAAGACGAAAATTGGGAAAGATGAGACATATGTGTCTTGGATCCGTGCTGGAAATGATTGAATTCGTGTTGTCAATGATACGGTGGAGTATCGTCTGGGAGAACAACTTAAGGATTTGGATATCAAGATTTTGGTTTTCAAGAAGTACGAATAGGTATGTTTCTGGATGCTTAGTAGCCTTATGTTAGGAAATAATTGTTGCAGATTCGCGTTCTACTTGCCACTCGATCTTCCCTCGTCTCAACATATTCATCTTCACGACATTCGATAATTTACTTCTCAACTTGTATTGATGAGTTTGATAGTGCAATTCATTCTCAAAGTAGTCCACTTTTTATTCTGCAAAACTTATTTTGTGTGGTGTCTTAACGTAAACATTTTATCACATCATGTGTATTCAATTTATGGTTCCATTTTCATTTTTGCATTCTCCCTACCTTTTGGTATTTCTAGTTATCAAGTAGAAGATACCTGGGGTAAGCCACTTTACAACTCTTTAGGGGACTTCTCCCCGGAAAAGGAGTTTTGTAGTTGGAGTTTAACTAAATTCATGTCTGTGGGTGGCTCGACTTGAATCTTGGGGGCCTATAATCAAATTCAGAGGTGTAACTGCGATACTTGAAGAATACTATGCTCTGAGAAAATAGTCCCACACTTCTGCTTCACTATTTGTTTTTATTCATTTCAACTTCAACTCTCTTTGTCAAGAAGAGAATGCAAGATTCAAGAATGATTCATATTTTCCTAAAATACTAGTCTGACAAAATGTCATTCATTAGAGATTTCGGAAAATAAAACTGCCAAGGTTTTCGTGAAGAAATTTTGAAATCGTATGAGGCCAGCACATAAAAACCAGCACCAAGACGAAAGCCACAACATCACAAAGAATTTGGATACTCGGTGAAGACCAAAAATTGCGCTGACACGTGAACCGAACTCAATACTCCAACACGTTGTTTTCGAATCATTTTTTTGCCTCTGGGTTGTGTCTCCTGGGAAGAAACTATTTGAATGCGCATTCTCCCACTGTCACACTGCAATAACGCGACATTAGGTACGGTAAGAAATGTGCATTTGTACGTCACGGTGTTTGCGGACTTCTTCCCATCGATTTGATGGTGCGTGCGCGACCCCTCTACTGTCATTCTTGGACTCATTTTACCTGCATAACATCATTGTTTTTATAGTAATTTTGCAAATCCCGCAGCACTAAGCCGTTTTTCTTACCATCTCAGTTTAAACTTTTTCTGCTTATCCACATTTTCCTCATTTGATGTTCTGTTTTTGATGAGCACAAAACTTTGGATACTTCGCACATAATGATGAAATTTTTAAATTTTCAGCTCAATCTCGGCTTGGTTTTTCTTGCAACTCTTCGGAGCACCTTCCCAATCCCCTTCGTCCATTTTCTTGTGACTGCATTGACTCAGCTTTTTGATTGAAGCTTCTCAACGTCAAGTTGGTAGATTTGGCACGAAGCTCTACGAACGAAGTAAGTTTGGAGATCTTTAATTGCCTACGATTGCATCTTTTTCCTTTTCTAGCGGTGCCCAATTCTCTAGTAACGTGACTGAACCTTGATTTTAATGCGGCACTAAAATGTTTCGAATAGTTGCGAAATTGTTAGTATCGATTCTGCGTGGTAAAAAAGGCCTCAATCTCTCAAAACACAAAAAGGTCCGGTTCCTGTCGAATCAGTTGAAAACTTTTGTAGACATACGCCCCATAATATTGGACCACACAATCGATTAATCAACATTTTGAGAGCCAAAAACTTATACGACTGCGCCAGAACACCTCATTAAAAATGTGCCTAGTTTTTTGTCAATAGGGATCGCAATTGGGATCTTTCAATCCTTAGCAATGTTAGCACTCGTCACCATATTCCCTGTCTAGAATTGTTCACTCATTCACTAATCCGAAGGCCAGCAATTTTTCATTAACTCTTGTCAATACATGTTTTCCGAGTTAACTTCGATATGTTCTCTCCAGGTCCCGACATTCTCAATTAGCCACTTATTTTCAGTTCCCCCATCACCTCACAAAATGGCTGACGTTGTTGCTGTAGCATCATTCCCATTACATCGCTTGCAAAATGACGCGATTCGCAAAATTATCCAAATCATGCCGACTCTTGATATGTAAGTTTATTTGTTCGTGGGACATGTATGAGAGCAAACGCGTCAGTAGAATTATGCGGTAGATCAAAATTGAATTTTAAGAATTGACCGAAACTTGGAGTCCGTTGGTTACAATGAGCCGAGATATTAAAAATTGATTTTTTTCAATTTTCGATTTTTTGCCCCTTTTACCAGAAAAGCCAAAATTCGAAAAAATAAAAATTTCTTCTGAAACTGATAAATCTGAAAGTACAGTCAATTTTATGTATTCTCTCAAAAATTCAGCACTGGGAGTGGCTTAGAACTCAAAGAAAACATGTCTGACTCTAGACATTTTAGTACTGAAATGGTGAATTTTGCACTTTGAGCTCCAATATCCCGGCTCGATGTAACCTGCGGACTCCAAAATTTTCAGGCATTTCTGAATTTTCCCAGAGGTGTCTATGACAACATTTTCAAGAAATTCCAAATTTACGTGGTTTTGCGGATTCCTTGTCAGAGACATTTTTAGCCAATAATTCAAGGAAACATAGTTTATTCATACACGAGTATAAGAAAAAACTTTCATTCACCTGCAATTTCATTTTCAGGTTGAGCTACTCTCTCCTATCGGATAAGTCCAAAAACCTTACCGCCTCTCTGCCTGTACACTCCCGCAAACTGTGTCTTTTGATTTTCCCCGCGCGGGTAATCATAACCATGTTTATGGGAAACAATGCGGTAATTACCATCAGGCCCAGCGAAAATCAAGAACCAGGAAATCTGATTTCACAACCTGAAAATATTCAAGTTGACCACTACACCCAATTAATAACCCATCGTCAAAATCGCATATGGAGAAACCCGGGACTCAGCTTACGAAAAATGCTGGAACATTGTCTTTCAGTTTTCCGCTTTCCGAATGCTCCACTGATAGCATTTCCTAGTACTGATGAAATGATCAGACTTGAAGATATAAGAGACAATTTCATGGATCTTATTCAATTCACCTGCATTGAGCAACATTCTTCTACAGCGTATAATAGAAGACTATTCCAAGTGATTTTACCTGTGGCCAAAAAAATAGTTGTGCAGCCTCGTAACGAAACGGCTGTTTTTCTACCTCTTGATAACTTTTCAATTCAAAATTTGGATTCATTTTGGAGCGCAAATCATCTAACTTTGGAGCAGGTTTTAGTTAGTAACGCGTCCGTTATTATCTCAACTCATGAATCTCACCATCAAAAGGATATCAATCGATTTTTGAAGTCTTGGATTCGTGGATCGAATTCAAGAATGGAGTTTATCAAGCTCCATACTGCTCGTTTAGATAATCCAGATGAGAACATTATTCTCAAAGGAGTCACTTACCGTAATGTTTCCCAGAATGAATTCAGAGTTATGCAACCAAGTCTCTATGAGAGAAAATGCACTGGCCTATGGCAAAATCAAGAACATGAAAGACTTGTTGTGAGAGGAGGATATGAAATTCGAAATCGGTATGGAATATGTGCTACTGTTCATTTAGTCGCAGATAATGACGGTAGTCGTGGAGTTGCAATGTTTGTTTGGAGGTGAAATAATTTTCTGGTTTATAATTGCTCATCGAAACTTTTTTATGAATAAATGTTTTTCTAAAGTATTTGTACAATATTCAAATGACAATTAAAACTTGTCACAGTAGTTGAGAAAATCATAAGGTTTTTAATGAAATATTTGAATTTGACTGGAGCTTCCCAACTCCTAAAAAGAAGTTGTGAAAACTTCTCTTGTAGTTCAAAAATGAAATTTTAGTAATTTTCACGAAATTTCAATACATTTCTCAAATAAACTTTTCAGACGATCACTAGTTTTTTGGGTTACAATTAGTTTCATGGGTATTGGTTATCACCGATCCACACGACTTGTTCAATGTATCATAGTGACACACTTGAGTCCTCCCAAACATTGCTGCTCAATGTAAAATGGGAAAAAATCTAAGGCGGACATTAAGGAGCAGTTTATTGAACATTTGATGTGATCCTTGTGCCGAAGTTTGCACTGAACTTTTTTAGGGTATTTTCACATTTTATGGCTTTTAGACAGTTTTCAAAAATATATTGGAAAATTGTCATAAAATTTGTTCCATGTTTTCCTACTCTAGGCGACGGCCCTGGCCATATTTTGGTATCGACCCTGTAGATCTCAATTCTGAAATAAAACCCGGCTAAATGTTTTTGAAAACGAGTTATGAGCCAGCATAGTGGCTCCAAAAGCCCTTCAGTGCTAACTTTGACGACCATTATCTCAGCTTCTAAGAACTTGTAGAAGGTTTTAGTTACTGTGAACCACTTCAATTTAGAGTTTATTATCTCACAATCAGATCATCTGACAGAATTGAAACTGTTCGGAGTGTCTTCCAAGATATTATAGCTCTTCCGAAAAAAAATGACGAAAAACAAATCAGTCAAGGAATAGTCTCAACAGATCGCAGTATACCAAAACTGCATTAGACAATCTCAGGATCAGCAACAGTTCAACTGTTCCACTATGATCATTTCCTTTTACGTCTATATGAATGAACCAAAAAAACCAGCATTTTAGAAGATTTTTTGATTTATTGAACAAATACATTAAAAAAAGAAACAATTTGAGAATGATGTAGAATGAATAAACCGTAACAATAAACGGGAGAAGAGGGGAAAGGCAAGTGGACCAGATCATGAAGAGGGAATAAAGTGGGAACACGTAATTGGAAGAACCCAATAAAGCACCAGAAGGGTATTAAACAATAGAAAGAATGATGGGAAGTAAATGATAATCATAGGAATTGAAAGAATAGGAAATCATAGAGATCATAAAAGTCAGGCATCAGAGATGGGAAAGGAAGACCTAAAGGGTATTAAAAATAGAAAGAATGAGGGGAAAGAAATGATAATAATAGAGATAATAATAAGAACAAAACCAGCGGCTGGGGACTGGAACCTTCTGAGATCAAGGCGGGATCAGAAGGTTAAAAAGGGGGAAAAATAGAGAGAAAAAGGGTCATCAGCCTCATCCTGACCCACATTGTGGAATCAGGGTTGTTGTATGATCGTCATCATAAAGAGATCACAGCTAGCCGAGCGGAATCCGTTGTTCCGTGGAGTGGTACGCAACTTGCTGAGGCGCACCTTCGCCGGAAGAGCATCTGAAATAGTTGATGTTTAGAATGAGAATTTGATATATAATAGCAATACCTCTCAACTGTCTCGCCTGTCGCTGCTGATCCCTCTCCGTGACGAATGGAGCCGTCGAGATGATGCGAGTGCCAACTTGACAGCCTTCGAACAACGCCTTCAACTCAATGGTCGTGTCGGCCTCGAAAACGTAGTTGTTGACGAACACGACCGTGGCCTCGTTTTGCACCAAATCCTTGTGCTGTTGCTGGAGGAAGCTGCCTTCGAATAGCTCAACGTCTCCCATCGACTCCGCACGACCGAACCACTGGAGTACGCTGAAAATTCGGATAAATTAACAGGTTGAAGTTACTTGAAATATGTACCTTTGCAGATTCTGACGGAACTCCAGAGCTCTTTTTGCTCTGGTCGCCACGAGTTCGATCCCCACAGACTTGCTGACGGATGACGAGAGTGCGACTGTGGCGAGGAGATGTCCGATTCCAGAGCCGAGATCGACAAAAACATCATCAAGTCCCATTTCGAGCTCCTTGACGATGGAGATCATCTGCTCGGCACTCATCTCACCGTATTTCTGAAAATACAAAGTTCAGAACACTATCCAATTGTTACAAGCAGTTTCCGGTAACCATAAAACTTACTCTAGTGCCAATCGATACTCCTTCCAGCTCTCTGTCCCCCTTCACCGTGACTCTTCTCGTCATTGCCAACAGCTCCTGAACGGCGTCATCACCGAGAACTCGTCCCATCTGCCACGTCATGTCGAAACGCTGGAATTCAATGATTAATTCGAAAGTTTTCTAAGGAATATATTACTCCGGTTCGAAATGCGATGACCGCAGCGTTGAACCGGGTGACATAGTTTTGAATCTCGTGGCTGGACAAGAGATAGTTATTGTTCAGCCATGCAGCTGGAGCAGGAAGACGGAGATGACGAGGGAGGGGTTCTCCCAACGGTCTGTAAGTAGTAACACAATGTTTTTTTACAGTTCACAAATGCATACCCGTTGATGAATTTTATGAATTCAGATCCGAATTCATCATCGACAGTGATGCTTCTTCCGTTTTTGAATGGAGAAAGAAGTGTGTACTGGTTGACAACATCCATGATGGAATGTGAGCGACTTTTAACCTGAAATTCAGGAATGTATTGATGTGTTGGAAAGCACATTTGAGAAACGATAAGTGCACACGAACGAAATGAAAGGTGTGGGGGCGTTTCAAATCATTTTTGGAAAATGATATAAAGAGCCGAAACTTTATAATCCGATCTGTTTTTGGCGACAGTACCGGATTATAAAATGCAAGTATTCAAAAATAAACGACGAGTTTGATTGAAGCGCCATTTGGCAGTTTATTTTGTGAGATACTTATGATAAAGAAACCAATATTTCAAAGTAGCTAGTACACGTCATAGAAATCTTTTAAGAATTTCTAGACTATCACCTTGACTGCTACTCTCGGTAATGTTGTACTTATCCGAATCAAGAAAAGTTTTGGCGCCAAGTATAAAATGCACTCTCTCGAGAATATATGGCTACTCTCTCGAGAATACCCGGTCATTAAGACTATCACCAACGAGGACCAGTAAGTCGTCTTGATGCATAAAGCCACCAAAATCGGGATAAACCAGACAAATCACTCCACCGACTAAGAACGGCCATGCACCACCAACCACCAAATTGAGAGAGAGTTTCAGTCCTAATGGTGTCCGGACCGGGTGAGTTTTCTCGTGTTCAGTCAAATTAAGCGGCAAGCTCCCTTCCGTCAATTTCTTTAAGTTTCAGCTTTGCAACCTACGGTCAGAACTAGGGCGGTATCTAATCGCCTTCAAACCTCTGACTTTCGTTCTTGATTAATGAAGACATTCTTGACAAATACTTTCGCTGTTGGGCGTCTCACTACGGTCCATGAATTTCACCTCTCGCGTAGTGATACGAATGCCCCGGTTTGTCCCACTTAACCAATAAATCAATTTTAGAACCAACAAAAAGAACCGAAGTCCTGTTTCATTATTCCATGATGAACCCAACCTCAAACCAGCAAATTAGAAGTTACGACTACAGTTGACGCGAATTGCGAACTGCAACACGTAACCTAGATCCAACTACGAGCTTTTTAACAGCAGCAATAACGAGATATTTTAGGAGAGCTGGAATTACCGCGGATGCTGGCACCAGACTTGCCCTCTCCTTGCTATCATCCGTATTTAACTCATTGAAATAACTAATCCAAAAGGATGAGTCTTTATATTTTTTGTCACTATCTCTTATTCAACAGTGGATAAGTTTCGCGCCTGCTGCCTTCCTTGGACGTGGTAACCGTTTCTAAGGCTCTCTCTCCGGAGTCGAACCCTTATTCTCCGTTACCCGTAACAACCATGGTAGTCCAATAAACTACCATCTAGTTGGAAGGGCGGACACCTTTTTTGAATAAAGTCAGTTGAAACTGACAATGAACTGCTTTATTCAGAGTCAACAAACGACGTCCGAAAACGTTTGGTCTGTTCTAATAATTGCACCCCGCCTTGCGTTGGGGTTTAGTGACATGTATTAGCTCCAGTATTTCCGCTTTTTATTCATATTAGAATTCCGAATAAGGTTATATCTGCTCTAATGAGCCGTACGCAATTTCATTGATAAATCAAAGGATGCATGGCTTAATCTTTTAATTGAGCAAATCGCGTCAACAGAATCAATCAGGTATTACGCAGACTAGAAGTCTAGCGAGAAATTTTTGCCAGCACTAGTATTCCATTTCGCACCTATATATGTAAATAAATCGCGAGACTTCCTGACTAGTGTTCGACAAGTCTTATTCTCGGAAACCAAAATCCGCTCCCACACAACAACGACCGATAATGCAACAACATTAAAGTAATGCAGCAGAGATGCATTTAGAAAAAAACGAAACCCTCAACCAGCGATCACGACGCCTCGACGACGTGACCTACATAGATTCAGGAATCGCCGCTGTGATGATCAGAACCCGGCAACCGAGCACGCCACCACAAGCAGGTATCATTTGGGAAGACTGAGCCTTAGCCCAACCGACCGACCCGGGAGAACACATGCGACTACCTGCCACACACATACAACCGTTCAGACGACTACCGACCGCCAGTACCCACGCACTCAGCACGACTGCTTCCCTCCTGACATATATTACTCTGCTTGTGTGTGTAGAATTTCGGCGACCGGGTGCTGCCCGACTACGCGGGTCAGTGGGTGTCGGCAGCGGTCAGCGCGACAGTCGGCGGTCGAGTGGGTCGGCGGTCGAGTGGGTCGGCGATCGAGTGGGTCGGCGGTCGAGTGGGTCGGCGATCGAGTGGGTCGGCGGTCGAATGGGTCGGTGGTCGAATGGGTCGGCGATCGAGTGGGTCGGCGATCGAGTGGGTCGGCGATCGAGTGGGTCGGCGATCGAGTGGGTCGGCGGTCGAGTGGGTCGGCGGTCGAGTGGGTCGGCGGTCGAGTGGGTCGGCGGTCGAGTGGGTCGGCGGTCGAGTGGGTCGGCGGTCGGTTGGAGGTTGAAGGTTGGAGTTTGAAGGTTGGAGGTTGAAGGTTGGAGGTTGAAGGTTGGAGGTTGAAGGGTGGAGGTTGAAGGTTGGAGGTTGAAGGTTGGAGGTTGAAGGGTGGAGGTTGAAGGTTGGAGGTTGAAGGTTGGAGGTCGGCTGTCGAAGGTCGGCAGTTGGCAGTTGGAGGCCGGATGTCGGCGGTGGGCGGTCGGCAGTCGGCGGTCGAGTGGGTCGGCGGTCGAGTGGGTCGGCGATCGAGTGGGTCGGCGGTCGAGTGGGTCGGCGATCGAGTGGGTCGGCGGTCGAGTGGGTCGGTGGTCGAATGGGTCGGCGATCGAGTGGGTCGGCGATCGAGTGGGTCGGCGATCGAGTGGGTCGGCGGTCGAGTGGGTCGGCGGTCGAGTGGGTCGGCGGTCGAGTGGGTCGGCGGTCGAGTGGGTCGGCGGTCGAGTGGGTCGGCGGTCGAGTGGGTCGGCGGTCGAGTGGGTCGGCGGTCGGTTGGAGGTTGAAGGTTGGAGTTTGAAGGTTGGAGGTTGAAGGTTGGAGGTTGAAGGTTGGAGGTTGAAGGGTGGAGGTTGAAGGTTGGAGGTTGAAGGTTGGAGGTTGAAGGGTGGAGGTTGAAGGTTGGAGGTTGAAGGTTGAAGGTTGGAGGTTGAAGGTTGGAGGTTGAAGGGTGGAGGTTGAAGGTTGAAGGTTGGAGGTTGAAGGTTGGAGGTTGAAGGTTGGAGGTCGGCTGTCGAAGGTCGGCAGTTGGCAGTTGGAGGCCGGATGTCGGCGGTCGGCGGTCGGCAGTCGGCGGTTGGAGGTCGGAGGTCGAAGGTCGTCGGGTCGTGTGAGAGTGTTATGTGTGCATGGGTGCTGTGTGTGGATGGATGTTGTGTGTGCATGGGGTTGTTGCATCATCGTTCGTTTTTGAGTGGTGGCGGTTTACGAGAACAAAAATTGTCGAACACTAGTCCGGAAGTCTCGCATGTGTATTTATATTCATAGGTGCAAAATATCATACAGAATACTAGTGCTGGCAAGAACTTCTCGCTAGACTTCTAGTCTGCGTAATACCTGACTGATTCTGTCAGCGCGATATGCTCAAGTATCAGATTAAAGCATGCATGCTTTGATTCATCAATGAAATTTCGTACAGCAGATATCATCTCATTCGGAATTCTAATATGGATAACAGCGGAAACACTGGAGCTAATAAACGCCATTAGAACCCAACGCAAGGCGGGGTGCAATTATTAGAACAGACCAAACGTTCTCGGAAGTTGTTTTTTGACTCTGAATAAAGAAATTTAGTGTCAGTATAGACACAAATGATTCTTCGAGTAGCAAGGAGTGACCAAGTCTGTTGTCAGCAGTCGCGGTAATTCCAGCTTTCCTAGTGTATCTCGTTATTACCGCGGTTAAAGAACTCGTAGTTGGATCTAGGTTACGTGTTGCAGTTTGCAATTTGCGTCAACTGTAGTCGTGACTTCTAATTTGCTGGTTTGAGGTTGGGTTCGCTTTTCAAACGCCAGCAGGTTCAACTTGAATAAATCAAAGTGCTCAATACAATCGCTTGCTTTAATATCTCATCATGGAATAATGAAACATGACTTCGGTTCTTTTTGTTGGTTCTAAAACTGATAAAGGGACAAACCGGGGGCATTCGTATCATTACGCGAGAGGTGAAATTCGTGGACCGTAGTGAGACGCCCAACAGCGAGAGCATTCGCCAAGAATGTCTTCATTAATCAAGAACGAAAGTCAGAGGTTCGAAGGCGATTAAACACCGCCCTACTTCTGACTGTAAACGATGCCATCTTGGGATTTAGAGGGTTTTTACCATGCCGAAGAGCTATCCGAAAACGAAAGTCTTTCGGTTCCGGGAGGAGGTTGCAAAGCTGAAACTTAGAGAACTTGACGGATAGCCACCAGGTCTGTGATTTCCTAAGATGTCCGGGGCTGCACGCATGCTACACTGGTAGAGTCAGCGGGTGTTTCCTATGCCGCAAGATATCAATAAATCGTTGATGGCCTATTGCTAGCCTTGGCATTGTAGTTTATTTTATGACGCTTGCTAACGCCAGACTACTCTGGTTCAATGTCAGGGCACTTTTTTTTGGTGGCTTTATGCATCAAGACGACTTACTGGTCCTCGTTGGTGATAGTCTTAATGACCGAGTATTTTCGAGAGAGTAGCCATATATTCTCGAGAAAGTGCATTTTATACTCGGCGCCGAAACTTTTCTTGATTTGGATAAGTAAAACATTGCCAAGAGTATTACAGTCGAGGTGATAGTCTAGAAATTATTTCAAGATTTTTATGACATGTACTAGCCATTTTGAAATATTGGTTTCTTTATTATAAATCTCTCACAAAATAAACTGCCAAATGGCGTTTTAATCAAACTCGTCGTTTATTTTTAAATACTTGCACTTTATATCATTTTCCAAAAATATAGGAAGAGCGTCACTCCTATCATTTCGTTCGTGTGCTCTTAGCGGCGATTTTTGAATCTATGTAGGTCACGGCGTCGAGGCGTCGTGATCGCTAGTGAATGGTTTAATTTTTTTATAATGCATCTCTACTGCATTATTTTAATGTTGTTGCATTATCGTTCGTTTTTGTGTGGTGGCGGTTTACAAGAGTTAGACTTTTCGAACATTAGTCAGGAAGTCTCACATCTGTGTTCATATTCATAGGTGCAAAATTTTATACAGAATACTAGTGCTGACAAAAACTTTTCGTTAGACTTCTAGTCCGCTGATTGATTCTGCAAGCGATATCTATAAGTTGATTTCTTTCAGTGCAAGATCTTTTTGTTGCGGATCTTGATTATCTCGGAGATTCTCACATCTTTTCTCCTGCTTTATCTCGCAAAACGGGAATCAAGTTGGTCAAGATTACAAAAAAGTGCATTCCTTCGGTATTCATCATCGCAATTTTGAGCCCGGGAATTTTATGGTGACCGGAAATATGAATGTACATGAATAGTATTCTAACTCTCAGATTTAATAACAATGATCCTATGGTGACTTTCGTCAATTTCTATAAGTTTCAGCTTTGCAGATGCATAAAGCCACCAAAATTGAAGTAAATCAGACAACCCATTCCAAAAACAAATTACGGCCATGCACCACCAACCACCATAACAAGACAAAGTTTTCAATTTAAAAAAACACTCGATCCGGACACCGTTAGAACGGATAGATTGAAAACATTGTTTTGATATGGTGGTTGGTGGTGCATGGCCGTAATTTGTCTTTGGAGTGGGTTGTCTGGTTTACTTCAATTTTGATGTCTTTATGCATTTACAACATTCGACTTGGTCTCTTGGTCAAGGTGTTGTATTCAGTAAAGCAGTCTGTTTATACTGCAATCTGTTGAGACTATCCTTTGATTGAGTTTTTTGTAGCCTTTTTTTCGGCAAAAAGTTTGCGTTTCGACTTAAGACGCGAAGCTGAAACATCTATATCTGTCCCTTTTGTTAATGTCTGTCTTGGTTTCTCCTCCAAGTACAGTATCTGATACTGCAGTCATTGGACTGCGATCTGTTGAGACTCTCCTTCGATTGAAGTTCTGATATTCTGAGATTCTGACTAGGATAAAACTTGAAACCATCTTTTTGGAATTTTCCAAAAATCCGGTTTTACGTATTTACACCCAAGTTCTATTCCGTTCAAGAGAATCGATCGACGAGGTCTCTAATGTTGTCTTTCTGGGAAAAACGTCGTTCTCATCTAGAAGAGGGTACAGAGTAATAGAACATAACTACACTCATTATCGACCCTCCTCTGACTGTCCTCCAACACCATCCATACGGCCCCCCCCCCCCCACCAACCAACCAGTTCACTCATCTTCTCAACGACCACTGTTCGCCTTCTATTTTCCCATAGCAGCCATTTTCCAATAAGAGTTCTGAAGCAATGACTGATCGATTCCCTATTTTGAAGCTGACAAAGGAAGCTCAGAAGTGTGTTTTAACACAGCTCGAAATCCATGAAAGGTAAGTCTTTCACATGGCCTGAATTGACAGAAAATTTTTTGAAAATGACTGCCTAGTTTTAGTTCTAATGCTTCATTCTGCGTTTAAATGTACCTGTAAGCCAAAAACTTGACTTTAATAACAAAAAGTAGTCAATAATTCAACTTTTTCGTAAATTTGTCCAAGTTTTTTGAAAAAATCGATTATTTTCACGCCACGGGTCGGCCTGTCAGATTGCAACCGTGGTTGGAATTAGTTGACTTCCATTGTCACCCGTAATTTTGTGTTTCTTAAAAACAAGGCTAGGTAGATAAAATGAAAATTGAGCTCAGAATGTTCCATTCGTAAAACTTCACCCTTATTCAGAATCGCATTCTCGTTGTTTTCCGCAAAAGCATTCCACGCCATCAAGTCCCCGGTAACAAGAATCTCCGGGCTTGATGTGTCAATTTCGAGTGATGTGACGATCCATCCTATTCTTTCTCTGATCGGACATACATTGGAATTCTGGAAGTTTCAGTTTGACGATAATGCTGTGAATGGTCAACCAATTCCACTCGCGGTACCAATTCGAGTGAAAGTGTGGAAGAATGATGGAGAAATGGTGCAGGTATTGGAAAACATCCGTCTCAACTTGAGAGAATGGATCCACCATTTTTCTATGCTTGGCGGCGAAAATTTCAAACGTATCTGGAATCTGGAAATCAAGAGTGCTCGATTTGATCGAGGTTCTATTGATAATACATTTGAAGGATTTGAAATCCAGAAATTAAAATTGATAGGACCTGTTACAGTTCCTTCGTTGACCATTGAGGGATTAGAGTTAACTAATTACAGGGTGAACGATAATTATTGATACAACTTCATAAAACTATAAAAACCGACCCCGGCGTCAAGTTTATTCAAAATTTGGTCAGTATAATTATGAAACGCATGCATTTGTTGTGCCAAAATTTCACAAAGCACTTTCAAGTTTGATGCAAACTATGACACCTAACGCCCGCGCGCTCGAGTCCTCCTCGGCACACGCGCGTTTTACGAAACACGGTCCCCTAACTTTTGAATAAGTCACTCAAACAGTTCAATTTTTTGTACAATATATTAGCAAACATTTTAAATTAATGTCAAATCAAATTCAACATTATTCATATTTTGCCCATCTCGATATGAGCTAATACCTTCAAGTACTTTTCTCATCAAAAGTTGATTTTGGTCTCATCTGAACCATTTTAATGGTTTTAGCAGCTATATGAATGGGATTCAACTACGTTATTATGATTTTTGTGTTTAAGAAAAAAGATCGAATGTTTTTCACTAAAAAATTCCGAACTTTGAACCAAAGGAGTTCCATCTACTGACCAAAAACTTAAAATTCCTAGTGGAATGAGCGGATTTGCTCAAGAGCACCCCGAAACGCTAATTGAGAGTGATATTGAATGTGATGTATATAAATATAAAACTCAAGTATTTTTTTATATTGAGCCCATTTTTAGCCATTGATAAAGGCTTGACCAAGAGCTATGACAGTTTTGATATTGCTTGCTGAGGTTTTCAGTAGTAGCGTGCCGGAGAAGATGGGTGAAAATAAAATTTCAAAAATACGCATTTTTTGTTGATAATAGAAGCTAGTCATTTTGAGCGTTAAATAGTAGCATTATTGTCTTTGATGTACATAACTTTCAAAAAACCAACTAATCTACACTTCCTTTTAGAAGCTCTTTTTTGAAAAACTTGAGTTTTTAAGCCGTTTGCAATAATGAAGCGTTAGGAGAGAAGGAGGCTTGGAGTTGCCACCTACCGCTAAAATTTGAGAGTTCGAATGATTTGTGATGAAATATGATCAAAAGTATTGTTCTTGTGCCGTCTCAAAAATCTTGAGGGCTGCCAAGACAAGCCCGGTCTCAGATTCTCAGGAGGTGGTTGCCAGATAACAAACCGTAACTAGCCAGCCAGTAGAGGTACAAACTTAAAATTTGGCATAAATGTTGGACACATTATATCTACAAAACGTGCCAAGTTTCAATAAAATTGATCAAGTTTCAGCTCAATTGTGAAATCTTAATGTAGCGTATCAATAATTATCGTTCACCCTGTATCGACTCGGTAACTGTTTCAATCAGAGACTATCACTACAAAACAACTGCACTACAACCTTTAATCATCCAAGCATTTGCGATATCGATGACTTGCTCGTCTGCAACGCGACTCATATCACTTGCGCTAATCTAGAGGGGAAAAAGTTAAACAAGTTTTTCGAGGCCTGGAGAGAAGGTTCCAATCCAAGACTTCATATGCTTCGGACGAATTTATTGCTTGAATTCATATTGGATGAAATCGCAATGATGAGGGGACTTAATCCTATCGAAATCCCATTGGAGCAAACAGCATGGTATGGGTCAGCTACGCGAGTCTGCAGAATAAGAAGTGCAAATGGGATACCAGCGGAGATTGTAGTGTTTGGGGGAGACGGCGTGTGGATGTTTGTTGGATGGGATTAAGAATATTGAGGATATTACTGTTGTTGGGATATGGAAGAACTGGATTAATTCTTTTTTGCTTTTTTAAAACTATCGACACATGATTTTTTTTGATACAACATATTCATATTTTTAATATGAATGTCTTGATATCAGTTACACTTGTTGATGAGAAATTTATTTGTCGATGGTACCTTACCCTTACCCTTTTTGATGATATTGAAAATTGAAATTTGGAATAAAGTAATTTTCTACACACAAACCGTTCTATTTTTTTAATTAAATATTCTTCCATTTGTACTCCTTCTAACGGAGTTTCAGACACGTAAACTTGTTGAATTGTACACACTGTGGCTTAGAGATCTCTGCATTTTCAAGTCTTTTTCAATCTTTAGATATCAGAAAAGTTGAACTCTGAGATTCTGAGTTTCTGCAAAACTTTGGAAATCTTTTATTTCTCATGTCCATTTTCCCATAAAGATCAAATTATGTTTGCACTTCACCGAGTTAGTCATGCTCCTAATCACCTATTGGCCACGCGCACCTATTTCCACTTCTCCGCTACACGAAATCTCGTGATTCCCATATTCGGTTTCTCAAATCATTCCATTCTCCATTCTATTTCTCCAATTATCCCTATTTCATAACATACATTTTCCACGTAGGTATTTTGAAATTTTAGTTGATGTCAGTTTCTAAACAGCCAAATTTCCGGGAAAAGAACAGCATTTTTATTT
Organism: Caenorhabditis sinica; assembly: GCA_963932045.1. Taxonomy (NCBI): domain Eukaryota; kingdom Metazoa; phylum Nematoda; class Chromadorea; order Rhabditida; family Rhabditidae; genus Caenorhabditis; species Caenorhabditis sinica. Next base: position 23,013,333 of record OZ009938.1, read on the forward strand.
AGATTGGCTTGTAAGACAAAGAAACAGAGAGCGTTACTCAGAAAAAAATGAGATAGAAACCAGTTCTTGGTCATTGAAGGTCAAATGAAGTAAACTTCACTCCTAAATCTCTTTGATTTTGCTAATGAGAATAATGTGAAGTTCACCAATACGGAGGATGTGCAAGCTTACTGTAGGTAAATCAAAGTTTTCAAGGTCTTTTTTACGCACTTTTCTTTATTGTCAGTGTCTCCAAGAGAATTCTCCTCCCAAACCGATGACAATGAAGTTGATGAAGGCCATGGAAAGTCACTGGAAGCGGCGGAGGTCATTGAAATAGCTCCAAAAGATCCAACTGGTCTCATTCCATTGGATGTTAAGATTTCAACCACCGTCATCATGCGTTCCTGATCAGAAGTTGGAGATGAAAAAAGTTTCGGCACCGGATTATTCTTGATGAAAAAGTGGGTACCCGATTTTTAAACGGTACTTCAATTGTGACATATGAGGGATCAATGCATCTGGGCAGTCAATAACAGCAAGAGCCAGTCGCCCCAAATTCTAGAATCAATGACCGCATGAGACTCTTTGAGCGGATGAATGTTGATGAAATGTTGAGTTGAAAAATGAAAAATGCTCTTGACAAAACACGAGTACTCAAAAACTGTTTTATTTTGAGAGAATGAGGAGTACAAAAGAGGATGATATCAGTATAAGTGGCCCTATTGCAACACATAAGTGACAAATGGGGTGATAATCCATCTTGTACAAAAAACAAAGATTAGTCCCATAAAAATGGAGATCGGAAGACCAGGGAGTGCTCTTTTAAAAACTTCCATTAGGACCAATGTGAAGCACAGACCGACAAGAATTGCCACAAAACAAGCACTAGTGGTGATCCAGTCGGAATACAATGACGCCTGTCCAATGAGTAGTGAGTAGAAGAGGAAGTCACCGAAACCGAGCTGGACGTCTCCTGAAAATGCTTTTCCATCAGTATTGGCTGGTTGTTCTCCAGATCCTCTCGACTCTAGTGGATTCTCCATTGCTGTGGCTGAAAATCAATATTCAGGTAATTTTAGAGAGCTGTTGGTATCAAAAGATTGCCATCTGAATTGATAAAAATTTTGAAAAGCGGGTGATTAAACCAACAGGTTATGAAACCAACTACTCCAAAACTATGAGTTCCATTTGGTCGTAAATTTAAATCAAAAGGCGTGCGAAAATCCGCATTTTCTTGGGAAAGTGCATGAAGAGGATTTGTTTCTCGTCTGATTTTTTGACAATTCTATGCAAAATGTACGGCTTTGATCGGCTGATCAGCTATATGGTGCGGTCGTTGGGCGGTCGGGTGACCGACGGCGATTATCGACCGACTCACATGGAACCTTATCGAAAACAAGAAACTTACAAGAATAAATCAGCCCCAGGAAGATTGGTTCGTTCCTCTCTTGAGCTATCTCCGTCAAATAACTTAAGGGTCCTTTTGGTGATAGCACCGCGAAAATATCCCACATCGACATGACGAACAACACAGACCAAACGGTCCATTCTGACAGGTACTTGATGAGTACTAGTGCTAACAGCGCGGACGTGGTGATAAGGTAGAACTGTTGCAAACGTAGGGGTCCTTTCCAATGGATTCACATCATCCCTAACACGCCAAAGTTTACCAATCCAAACAAAACGGTTGGTGCTGAGAGGGGAACATCGAAAATCTTCAAGACTTCTCTGAAATCAGAATTCGTCAAATTGGCAGTCATAAACGGTCAAATGACTTACTGCACATATATGGTGGTTAAGAGGAACAAGGGAATGCAACTGCCAACGATGAGCCATCCACGAATGAGTTTGTAAAATGTGTACTTGAAGAACACGATATAAAGTACTGTAATGAGCACGAAACATAAGAGAAACAAGAGAGCATTCCCCAACGACATGAATCCTCTTTCAACAATACTATCGGTTTCTTCGTCGAATGGAAAGATGGGTCTGAAATTTTGAAGTGGAAGATGACTGGAAGAGGTGAAAGTCCCATTTCGGTGGAAAAATTTTGAATATTGACTTTTTTGTCAACTAAATCTATTTTAAAAAAACTTACAACTCTTCATCCTCTTCACTATAATACGGAATCGTGTTCATAGTGAAGACCACCATTGCCATACACAGTGAAACTGGCACAAATAAATTAAAAACACGAGATGCTACGTGTTTCAACTCAGCCTCCTCCAGTTGAAATTCGATTTCCTCAGGTCCATAGCGGTTTAAGATCAGGTTAGTGCCATATGTTGTCTGAAAAAAAACTATTTACATTACTTTTTTTCAATTTTTCTAAAGAAACTCACATTTGTCTCGCAATTCGCCACACCTCCTCCATCTTTATTACTCCTGTTCGAAGGCATCTGAAAAAATTAACTGATACATCAGAAAATGAAAGGAAAATCTTGAGAATTGAGTAAGTGCGAAATATTTGTCAAGGATTATTGAAACGTTCTTTGAATTTCCACCAAAAGACAATGGAGATTGCACCGTACTGCGGGGCACATTTTCGTATAGGAGTGAGTTTTCGAAGGGCAAGACGAATTGGCATAAAAATCAATATTTTGAAAACAAGAAAATGAAAAACCAAACGGACCAACCGAGGACGAGGCGATCGGTTGAATGAATCTCACTGAGTTTGAAGTCCTTAGCGGCATGTTTGCAAGAAGGCTGTCCAGCTGCCTCTTTTGATCCTGTCCGTTCACACGCCCTCTGTAATCCCTTTCAGACAATGCCAGGTGTAGGACTGTGTGAAAAATTGAGACTAAAGACAATAGATTTTCAGAGACAATGGGAGTTCTTAAGGGATTTGAAGGATTAGTGGGATTAAGGGGGGGGGGGGTTGAGATGGTACAATATGAATTTGAAGAGAAACTATACTGTAACAACCGAGGCGAGAAACTGAAATATAAAACCGTATTTCATATCATTGCCGGTCTACTTTTCAATGAGTTCATTTTGACACCGGTTGACTAGATGGCGTCGGACCTTTAGAGCATGCCGAAAAATGCCCGTGATTAAAAAAATATACAAAATTTATCAACAGTGAGCTACTTTTGAAAAGCAACAACAACGTTAAAACATCTGATGGTATGTTTTGAAAAATAACGAACCAGGAAAACGGGTGCAATACCAAATGATGAAGAATAGAGAGCAAAGGGGATTTTTAAAGGAATTAGATGGAGGAGCAAAAAATAAAAACCATGGTCAATGGCAAAACAATAAGAAAAGAACGCTCATAGTAAAGTCTCTGCCATGGTTGATGGTATCACAGAGCAGAGAGCATGTGGTGAAAATATGGCGGTTTTCCTCAAAAGCATTTGTTGCAAAAGCATTGTAAGCTTCTTATTATTACAAGACTGTGGCCTATGTTTTATTAGATGCACATTTTGCTATGGATCTTGGCTCGCAAAATAAGAGTGATTTCTTGAAGATTTAATCCATTTTTGACCGTTTTTAGGTACATAGTATGCATCTGTATTGCTCTGGCGATCTTGACAGTCGTGTTGGCAAACTATCAAGGCACACTCATGAATGAAAGATGACACGGAAGACTGTAGACCAAATGATAGAGACCAAGAAAGTCGAGAGTGACTAGTTTTATGGTGTTTGATTAGTCCAGGTTGTTTTTTACAATGATATTGAAACACTTGAATCCAGAAGGCATCTGAGCAGTTAAGAACAGCATCAGCCAGTCACCCCGATGTCGGATCCGAAATGTCGCATAAGACTCATTGAGCGGATCAATGTTGATGAAGTTTTGAGTTTTAAACGACAAAAAAAGTACAAATGAATAATGAGGAATGTTTTTAGGAAAACGCGAGCACTCAAAAACTGTTTTTATTGAGAGAGAGAGACAAAGTCAAAAAACGTATTCAAAAAACAAAATTATCATCCCATTTCATCACAATGTAACAGTAAGTCATTGAGCATTGGCATTGAGTTCCGCCCCAATTTGCTGCAATAGGGCTATCTCCTCAGCAACTGTGTCAAACCAAACATGTACTTTCAGCTCTCCGTCGCGCATTTGTTCAAAAATTTGCAGTATTTTAATCCCATCGTCACGAGATATAATCCGATGTCTGATGAATCTGAAATATTTCAGATTTTTCCAATAGTAATATAAGCAGACTAATACCTTTCGCTATCCATATCCGTATGATGGATGTCTTCTGTTGCTTCGAAAATGTTCAAACCCTCTCCCTCAATCATGAGAAACTTCAGTGTTTCATTGACTCTCACTCTGGTTTTCCAATCGATAACAAATCTGTGCACATCTTCAGCAAGGAATGTTTTCTCAAAGACCACTACGCTCCTTGCTTGGATTCCCCATAAATGATCCAAACTGAACCAGGAGCCATTGCGAATAGTCAACATATCTGTCACTATTGGAACATTAAAAACAAAACCATCCCGAAAACGAACGTGAATTCGTAATGTATTACAGTTTTGGAAAAGTTTGAGCAATTCCACCGCCACCTCGCTTCCGTCTGATTGGATCCCAGCCAAACGAACATCGTCAATCAAATTCACGTGTTCCTTCGCCCACTTGAGTACTTTATGATCCCATTCATGACTCCAACCAAGACAGAGAAGTGCATCAATTCTTGGTTCACCTAAAATGTTGAGAGCTATTTCAACCCACTTCAATAGATTGGATATTGCTTTTTCTTTTTCATCTTCATCTTCATCTTCTTCTTCATCTTTATCTTTGTCTTCTTCATCTTCTTCATTTTCTTCATCTTCTTCATCTTCTTCATCTTCATCTTCTTCTTTTTCCTCTTCTTCTTCTCCTTCATCTTCTTCTTTGTTTTCTTGTTTCTGTTCTTCTTGTTCTACTAGTTCTTCTTCGTGTCCTTGTTCTTCAACTTCTTCTTGGACTTTTTCTTCTACTTCCTCTACTACTGCTTTAGGCCACAAAGTTGTTTCCTGTGTTGTGAGATTACGGAATTTTACTCGACTCTGGTGAATGAAGATTACGCCAAGAGCATATTGATTGTCGAACTTTCTAACCCATGCCTTGACGACGTTTTCTGACTTTGTCGAGCACAAAGACAAGAAAAATCTGAAAATTTAACTTGATCCAGAGAGGAAACTAGAAAAGAAACTCACAGTTCATTCGCATTCATGGAGCGAACGACTTCTCTCAAAGCCAAATATGGTAGTGCTAAAAGCTTCATTTCTGAGAGAATGAAACTGATAGTGGAAGAAATGATATCTGAAAATAGAAGTTCAGTTAAGGGGAGGGGGGGGGGGAGGCAAACTGAAGTCAAGGGGGAGCAAGGAGTAGAGGCACATATTTGTATAGGGGTGAGTGTTTGAGAACAAGGGTAAATGGGCAAAAACGCAATACCATAATATCTAGAAAATGAAAAACCAAACCGACCAACCAAGGACGAGACGATCGGTTGAATAAATCTCAGTGAATCCGGAGTCCAGCAAGTTTGCCGTCCAGCCGCCCTTTCTGACCCTTCTGGAAGATTTCCACTGTCCAACAATGCGTTCCCACGCCTTACTCCTAATCCTTTTCTCCCAATGCCACGTGAACGATTGTGTGGAAACATAAGACGAAAGACAAAAAAGCTATTGAGAATATCATAAGATTTTCAGAGACAATGGGAGTTCTCAGGGATTTGAATGATTAGTGGGATTAAGGGGGGGGGGGGTTGAGCTGCCTCTTTTAATCCTGTCCGTTCCCACGCCCTACTGTGATCTCTTTCAGGCAAGGCCAGGTGTAGGACTGTGTGGAAAATTAAGACGAAAGACAATAGAGACTATTGCGAATCTCAAAGGATTTTCAGAGACAATGGGAGTTCTCAGGGATTTGAAGGATCAATGGGATTAAGGGGGGATGAGATAGAAAAATATGAATGTGAAGGGAAACTATACTGTAACAAGCAAGGCGGGAAACTGAAACGGAATACCGTATTTCCTCTCATTTCCGGTCAATTTACATTGTGTTCATTCAGACGACGGTTGATCAGAGGGTGCCGGGAAATGCACGTGATTTGAAAGTAAAACAATTTCCAACTGCTGGCAACTTTTGAAAAACATGAACAATGTGAAAATATCTGATGGAATGTCTTGAAAAGCAAGCGAGCAGGGAAACGGGCGCCATACCAAATGATGAAAAATAAAGAGCATCGTCAGTAATTGGAGACCCGATTATTTTTGTTGAATAAACGAGCATCCTATTTTCGCCAATTGTATGAGTTTATAGTTTGCTTGAATGAAGTTCTAGGCCCTTGAAATTATATTCCCATTGAAAAATTACAATTCTGCAATTTTCATTACTTCACTTTTTTAATGTGTCTTATTGCTAATATTTGAAATTGAGACCAAAATCAGGATAACCGTGAATTCCTCAATTTTAACTTTGATAATGAATATACAGCAGAGAAGTGTCGAGTAGACTTCTCGTTATCCGGAATTTTCCTTTTCACCTGACGCAGTGCCCAGAACGTATCTACACTCTAGTTCCAGTTCGTGGGTGATAATCGATCGATGAGTTCCTAATTGTAATCCATCTTTCTAGAAACGTCGTTCCCATCTAGTGTAGTGCACAGAACAATAGAAAACGTCCATACTCATCATCGATTTGACTGTCACTGTCTTGAGACCCCCCCCCCCTGTTGACAGAACCCAGGCTCCCGTGCCCTCTTCTGTCCCACTCCAACATCCTTATAGCCCTAATTCAGGTAATTAGCTATTCCCATAGCTAATCTATCTATTTTATTGCTATTTATTCTGTTGTTTTCCTTTCTTATATTATTATACTTTTCCTTCTCTATTTTTCCCATTTTATTTGGGAAAAATCCGTCCACTCTAACCCCAGTTACAGCGCCCGACAGGTAATTGTCTTTGTTTCTCTGCGTCTCCTCGCTAGAGTCAAAGGCGCATGGACTTTCGCCGCCCTTGGGTCTCACCACGCACACACACGCCACCGACCGCCACCGTACCCGGCCCCACGCTCTTCGCTCGGCCTAAAATAGGCAGAGTTAGTAGAGAGTTGGGTCGGGGGACGGGGGAGTTGTTGAGGGATATTCCGGAGCCGATGATAATATTATTTTATTGTTTTGCTTCATATTCCTTGATTGTATTCCTCGCCCCATCGGAGCCTGTTTAGAGTTCGTGTCCTCGTGACCTTCGCTAACTTGTTCCGCTCTTCGGCAAACTTTATCTATAATTGAGTTTCCTTGTTTATGAGGTTTTAACGCCTTTCTCCTCGGGAGGAAAAGCTTTCCTGAATAAACTTGGATTTAGTCTAAAAACTGCGTTAGATATTCACACAGCTCATCTTGCCGCTTGTCTGAACCACCGCTTGGCGAGTTGAGAGACTCGGCGCTTGCAGATGCTCCAGAATGGCTATGACCAGCGGCCGTCTCTATAGACTGGGCGTCAACATTGGTGCATCAGACCGACTCGATTTCCGTCGTCGTTAAATTCGACCTCGGCGAACAAGTTGGTCGATTTTGCCTCTCTCTCGTATTTTTCTCCTCGAGAAAATGCGTGCTGTGTGATTTTTCTAGTGCTAATTTAGACGCTCGATTTTTCTAGATATCATTTTCCTCGGAATTTCCTTTTTTTCTAGACCCTTTTCGCATTTTTCCGCTTTATTTTTGGTTCCGGCTTTGAAAAACTAAATTCAAACCGCGCGCCGAAAGTATACACCTGCCCTCCCCGCGAGCGGAGTGTACGCGAGAGAGCGTGCACTCTCGCGGAGACGCAGACACTGTGTGCGTCAGGGAGCGTGGGAGGCGCGAAAAATGCCATTTTTATTCTAGAATTTTTGGAATTTTTGGGCAAAATTCTACTTTCTTTTTCGAAATTCCTTTTTTCCTAGGGTTATTTTCCTCGAAAAAATCGATTTTTGAACTCTTTTCCTCGAAAAACCTCTCCCAAATCCTCGAACCCGTCGAAATTTCCGTTTTTGAGCTAAAAAGTGGCGTTTTTTGGGATTTATTCCGAAATTTCTGCCGCGAATTCAAGAATTGATTTTTGGACATTATTTTGAGGTAATTTTGATACCATTTATTCGCTTTCGTACGCTTTTTCCTCGATGTTCGGTTACATTTTGCCAAAAAAGCTTGATTTTTCGAGTTTTAGGCGAAAAATCGATATTCTAAGGGATTTCCGATATTCGAAAGTGATTTTTCGTATTAAAATTGAATTCTAGGCCCTTAGAAACCCCTAAAACGCTCATTTTAGTACCATTCTACGCAAAAAATTGAGTTTTTACATTTTCGAAAATTCGAAAATTTTCGAAATTCGATTTGTTGAGTAGGATCGTTCGAAATTGACTGTTTGCCCATATTTTCGCTTCGCTTAAATTTTTCCTCGATCTCTGACGCTATTTTCGAATGAAAAAATCGATTTTTCGAATTTCGGAATTATTGATTTTTCGAAAATTTCCTCGGAAAATGAGTAAAATAGCTAGAATTTCCGTCTTTTAGGGTTCTAAAAATGCTAAATTATCGGGAATGCTAAAATTGAGCGCGAAAATTTTTCTAATCCTCGATTTCAGCAAAGGGTAAGGTTTTTAGCCCCTTTCCAGCGGGAAAAGGGGTCCTCGTCGTGTTTTCGGTTCCTCGGAGGCTTGGATTCGTTACGTGCACGGAGGGATTGTTAGAGCTGGAGCTCTTTCCTCGTGTGGACGCCTCGATTTCGATGGAATTCCTCGTTGGTCGTCTCAAGGCTCTACAATCGTGTTCCTCGTGCAGTCGTCTCCTCGTTTCGTTCTCCTCGTTTCGTGCTCCTCGAGTCTGAAGATTACCCGCAACCGAGCCGGTATGGTCTCCTCGCAGTGGGCGAGTCGTAGTAAAAGCCTGGGGATGCGAATGCCCCCAAGTCGGTTTGGAACCGTAAACAGGACGTGGACGAGTGGAGGAGAGAGATGAAAGTTGAGTTTTCCCATTTTGAAGAAATAGTCTTCCGAGTGGGTGATATCTAAGCGGCGTATTCTTAGTGCATAACGCTGGCGATAGTCGTTTTTAACGACTTAGTCAGGGTTCCCATGCGATGAGCGAGCTAGCAACTCGGTCCTCGTTAAATGAATACGCCAAAAAACTGTCATTGGGGTACAATAGCTCCGGTGTGAAATAGCTGGCCGCTCCTCGGAAGCAATTCTGGGAAGACCTCAGTTATGTAGCATCGGGTTTAATGTTTTTGTGTCCTTATCGAATCTCAGAACCTTTCGGGAATAGGGTTGGTGCTAGGGAATATTCTGATTCCTCGTACAAATGTGCGTGTTAGTGAATACGTTTGCGATTGATTCCTCGTGGGATCGATTGTTAGTGTTCGCGGGTATCGGAATATATCCGAAACATTGATTCTCCTCGAGAACCTTTGAGTAATTCGGACAGTGTGAAACGAGTTTGGTATAGATTGAGTTATTAATAGGCTTAGGACAAAAGAGGTGTTTTATGGATACGAAATGTGTATTGTCGCCATGCGTGACTATCGATTTTCGTGTCTGTCTCTTGTGTTCTAGGTCTTAGGGGGTCCTCGTTTGTTGTTACCGTTTCTAGAAAAAGATACGGTTGACAAGAAATGATTGAAATCTGCGGTAGTATCCTCGTAAAACCTCGGATAATAGTCTGATTCCTCGATTTGGTCTCGGAATACCTTCCGTATCTTTATGAGCATACTTCAGTACAACTTCTCGGACTTCTCGAACGCAATCTAATACCGAATCCGGGAAACATTGATGACAGTCGGGGATTAATTGTGTTAGTAGTGTAGGTTGGGTACGTTCTCCGTTTGCATTTCGTTTGCTGGTTCCTCGATGAATTTTCATTGAAGTTCCGGTTAGCGTGGTTCTGTAGTCATGTTGGTTAGTCGACACTATATACCCTTTGGGCTATAACTCAGGGAGGCCGGGGGCCCCGACCGAGGATGCTGCCAGGTTGATCGCGACTATATTAACAGACTATAAGAACCCTTACGCAGAAGCTAGAGAGTAGATACCATGCTCGCTAGCCGGCGTTCGTAATGGACTCCCGGAACTATTGACTCATAAACGTTGTTTGACTTTTTGTTGAACATCTACCGTACACGAAAACATAACTAATTCCCACCCTCTTTTTTATGCCAGGGTTGTTAGTAGAGTAGTAGCATTGGTGGTTTGAGTGAGTAGGCATCGGAGATCGTCGTCCAAGAGCCGCGGTTCTTGGAGGACTTTCACCGATAAAAGTTTAGGGTCCTCGTTCATATATCGTAATTGTTTGTGTTTGAGCCCCAGGAATCCTCGATCTTCTTCCCACAGGTGGTCGCGTCTCCGATTGAATTCGGGGACTTATCGATCACTTGTAGGGTTTTAGTATCGAGCGCCTGGCTATCGTTCACGAACGTGCGGTTATCGTACGAACATCCTCGACCGCCTCTAGCCCGCATCCTTTAGTCAGGAATTCGCGGGCACTTATCTCGAACCCACTGCTACTGTATTAATATCCCTGATGAAGGCTATAGTGAATCTGGAAAAGGCCTCCGCCCAGAAAGGAGCAAGCCGGACATAATCGTCCACCTTGTACCTTTCCTACCGAGGAAACTTTCAGTGAAGCTTGAGTGGTCCTGTCTTGTCTAGTATAGTTGTGTTTTGGTACGTTCCTCGTTGTTCTTTTTGGTGTAGATTGAGAGTGTGACTGTGGCTAGCAGTAGGGTTTCAGCTATCGTATGATGGTTGGGATCTTATTGTGGGTCATACTCTCGATACTACATTCAGTTGAGGTTAGTGGCGAGTTATCATTGCTGACTCTATATACCTTTATGGGTCTGAGCGTCGAAGCGAGGCTTCGGTTAAACGTGAAAGACTATCGGGTTGATCGCAGCTTTAGGAGAAACCACTAACCCACGACATAACAAGTTAGGGTATCGATACCAGGTATCCCAGCGGGTGTCGTGCGGAACAATGAGGGGCTACAAGGCCATTAAATGTTGATGAATTGTCCTCGGAATCACAGTGTAGCTTCGGTTTTATTCGTACGCGGATGATCCTCGAAATGCATTGCCGGTGATAGTCATTTGACGTGCCAACTAGAATACAAGAAGCTGGTTTTATTGTTCTTTAAGTCTTTGTAGTTAGTGTTAACGAGTTATTTTAGTTTTCTGATTGTCGAGTGATATTACACTGATACAATTGGATATATAGTTAGTTTGTATTGAGTAGGATAGTTTCCATGAGAACTCGTCTCGGTCTCCTCGTTATTCGTTCTTCATCAGGTCCCGATCTCGGCAGCATGCTACGCGCTCACCGGTTCTGGATCTATGAGAGTGAAACCTGGATTTCTGCAGGCCCATTCTAATGTGGGAACATTCCTCGAATACGAAATAACTATTTTTTGGTTTAGTTATCCTCGAAACAAGTTCATGATCGCTGGACAGTTTTGAGCACTATTCCTCGCTTACTAGAACGAACTCGTTGACATTTTTAGAAGTGATTGGCTGACTGATGTGGTTTCTACTTCGCTGACATCTATAGGAATGTATGATTGAGTAAACAAATGCGGAAGTTCTGAGGCTTGTATGTTGAGAAAAGTACGAGGGGCGGCCTAAGTATGAAGTAAGACATCAAGCGATCGGACAGGACTTCTGATTCTATACTCGACGCATTCTGACTAGTGTTAGATGAAGTAGCCCATATTGTTCGGCCGGTCAGTTCCCTACAATGCATGAACAATAGAATAATGACCACAAAATTTTCTGTTTGTCTGATATTAGGCGGCTCATGTCTCTAAGAGGATAGTCGGTCGTCCAGTTAAATAACATTCTCCTCGATAGCGGTTCCCTTCGGATGCTTAATCGGGAGGATACGTTTGGCCGGAAGTCCGATGGTTCCTCGAGAGGACCAGTCGTCGCAATAGCAGATAAAGAACCCTGGACGACTGAAACGATGCGCCATGCTAAAAGCGGATGGTTTTGATTCATTCAGGTGCCGGATTTCAGAGTAATCTGCGATCCAAACCCCCTCTGGCGATGTGCGGCCTTGGAGCGCATTCCTCGGACCTATCGTCAGCTATTTTATTAGGATATTACTTTCTTTCTAGAGGATAGTGTGAAAGTTTAGGGACAGTTTTTTTGAATAACTGTCTGTATCTCTCGGACTGTAGACGCGTTTATAGTTCGTAAATTCGGGACGAATCCTTGGATTCCCTTCCGGAGGATGCAAGTTGTTTAGTGTTGGGCTGGCTACTTCGATCAGGTCTCTCTCCCGAGATCAGCTGAAAGTAGAGTTCTGATTCTACTCACTGACTTCAGAGAGTTACTATAATAGTGGACTCGCTGGAACCCAGTGATTGGATTCAGTAGCGCATCACGACACTTCTACTTTTCTGATCATTGAATCAAGAGAGAGGAGAGGGAGGAATCCGGATTCCTCTGTCCCCCCGGAGTACCGGTACTCCAGGAGGTATTAAGATTCTGTCTTAGTATCGGACAGTTAGTCACTGGTTGACCTCGCTAACGCGGCCTCAATCAGTCGATCAACCCTTAAGTATTCCCTCTAGTAAAATAGAAACTCTGAGTATGTTAGTGGTAGTTGATGGCTCGGTCTTGACATCGGTAGTTCGGACTCCGGTCTCATATGAAAAGTCTTGACGCTAGTTTCTAGCCGGTTTGATTCTTAGTTAACCGTACTACGTTCATCTTGATTTACGTCGCGTGGCTTTTGTCTCCAATCTTTTCGAAGGTTCCGAAGACAATAGTGATGATAGAGGGCGTATGTGCGAAGCCTCCGATGGTAATACCGGAGCCTGAGTTTAACGAAGTTTCAAACCTGACTTTTCACCCGAGCGATTATCGACCATGATACAGAAAGAGGTTAAACTATGTGTTGTTTTTTGTCAGATAGATGTAGGCGAAGCGAAGTTGTAACTAATACTGATGAAAAAATACCCTCGATGAATCCAACGTTCGTAAGAACACCGATTGATCATGCGTTCGTGACCAAAGTCGTTCCTCGAAACGGCTAGTGTGACGGATAAGGGTTGTCAGATGGCTCGAGAAACCTTCGATGAATCCTCGGATCCTCGATAACGTCCTCAAGTCATCAACCTCGTTAGTTCCAGTTCAAGTTTAGTTTCCTCGGTGTATAGACGTGTTTGGGAATATGCATCATTCTCGCCTTCTTGAAATCTGCGTAAAAGTGTCGTTCGTCAGATCGACATAATTTCATTAAGGCTGACGTTTGAGATGATGCATAGTCCGCTCTATATTCACTACATTGAAAAAGCAAATTCTTCACAAGGATCCTAACACGATCCGCCCACTGGTTTCATTGAAGCTTCGGTTTCGATCAGGCCAGACCCGGATGTTCCACGGATTGAGTGATCAATCCACCCTATTTCTAGTTTTATTGAAATTTCGATTTCGATCAGGCTAGTGGCCGATGTTCTTGCGATTGAGTGATCATTCGCCCAACTCTAGTTTCATTGAGACCTCGTTCTCGATCAGGCTAGTGGCCGACGTTTTTTGAGATTGAGTGATCAATCTCCCTCCTCGTTTGGATGATGCTAGTCTATGGTTTCGGTTAGATTACGCTAACCGATTCCAGTGGATCGCAAGTACGAAAACTCAGAATTTGACGAATTTTTGGGTCCAGTTATTTGCCATTCCGTCTACTGTGATCCACTCGTTTCCCCTCTCTTGATTCTTGTCGCTTTCGTTTCAGTCCCCCTTGATAGCCCTCGGTGTACAGACTGACTGTCGTTTCCACGATATGCGACAATCGTCGCTGCGAGGACAATGACGTTAGTTTTGCTGAAATATCAGCCTACATTCTCAATATCCCTCTTTGTCTAGTCCTCGTCTCACGCTACCGTCTGGTTAGCGTTGTTACGTGATCATCGATAAAGAGCGTTTTGAGGATCAATACTCACCGGAGCTCCATGCACGACTGAAATGAATATATAGACCGAACCAAGTTTATGGGTGTTTCAGAATTCACGATCCTCGTTTGGACATTGGAGGTAGTTGTTGATTAATTCTTGAATCCTCGAACCGCCCTGGGACGTTAACCTTCCGACCACAGAAGATCGGAAGTAACGATCACTTCTTTACGTTTTTGTAACGTGGTCAAAGTTCCTCGTACGTTCGAAAACACGGGGATCGTTCAACAATTCAGCCGCCAGTGCCGTGTCTAGGTTCGTGAGAGAGAAAACTTCCGAGATCGATCTCTAAGCCAGTCGACTTCCGACTTGACTGAGGTCCCGCTCGGCAACCTTCATCTTATTCTGATTATCCCTTCCCCCCCCCCCTCCTTTGTTATTTCCTTTCGGACGTCCATTGTGCCTTTCCTCGTTTGTTCCCTTTTCGATTTAGAGTCGACCGCCGCTCCGATGTGAATGACCTCGGTCATTGCAGCGGACCCCCTGTCGTAGATTCGAAAATCGAGAAGTTACTGTCTGATGTTCCGGTGACCTTCCCTGTCGAGCACGTCACTATTGACGTTTTCTGAGTCTCGAGACGGAACCATCACCAGGATAGATTCCGACAGTTGTTACGAGTAAAACCATAATGAACGAAGAAAGGAGATGAAGATTATGGCGTTTTAGAAACCACAAGTTTCGATTGTAGCCTTGTCATTAACCGTTCTGATTCCCATTTGAGTTCTCCCAGGGAAGCTAGCTACAGTATTCCGACCTGGCGAGACCGGATACTGTGGCCGTTTCACGATTCACGTGAAAATGTTGATTTCCTCGACCACTCGAATCATGCGACTCCTTAGAACGTTGTGACCAAATGCGACATGTGCAAGCTCGTGTGGGGAGAAGTTTCCGTTACAGATCTTCCGTCCGTCAATCCTTGACCGACATAGATCCCCCTCGGGAACATTCGCCCATTTCTAATCATCCCATTTTCGCCCTTATGTTGTCAACTGAATATCGGAAATTCAATCGAATCTTGTGATAACGATCGCAAGGAACTTAAGACTCGACATCCGCTAACGCCTACTCTTGGTGGTCTCCGTCTACAATGACACGAGATACAGAGGAGGTGGAACCAGAAGCAATTCGTAGCAAACCGGTCCTCGACCAAGGCTTCGCTTGTTCTACCCTAAGGCGTATGCAATCCTCGATTCTCTCTATGCTTTCTTACGATCAATTCACTTCCTCGAGCTCTTTCCGGTTCAGCCGACAACATCCTTATACTGGTCAAGATCAAATTCCGGATACATATTAACCTTTGGCTTCTCACTGTCTAATAAAACGTTTCTTTTAAAAATTCGTCTAGATTATTGTGAGATTTTGGGACACTGCTGATAAACGATTCAGCTCATTCTCCGAAATTGTTAGTTGATATTCCGATTCCGTCTTTGATATTGTTCAGTTTGCGGCACTTCTATGCGTAATCGTAGGAGTTAGCCGCATCGACGTCTACGATGCATTTTCGCTAGTCGTCACCCCCTCTAGAGTCCCAGGACTATAAAAGAAGATTTCAACACATCGTTCTCATAATTCGAAACAAGTCGGTGTCGTTTTCGTGTAACGATAACGAGCTATACAGACTTCTTGAGCTATGAGAGAGTCGTGTAGAACTCCTCGCACAACTCAACTTGTCTACGCCTTGGTAAGACCTTTTTCGTTACGTCCAGTTGATGGGCAAGCCGCCCCATCGCTGAGAGTTTCGGAACTCTTCCCAACTAACGCCGTGATCAGTCGAAAATTTCGGTAGTAACCTGAGAAGAGTACGTTCATTGTCTGAGCACTAGGGGATCTAGTCATAGACAAACCCTTCTCTAAATTCTTTCGGAACTTCGGATTTCTTCACGGTATTCATTCAAACGGAGCTCAATTGGACGAGAACCTTTTGTAATGGATCGAGTAGAACAAGTTGCATTTAGTGAATTCTCCGTGATTCGTCATCACGCAAGTGCCGATACCCCTGTGAAACGACATAAGAGAGTTCCAGCCCGAGTGAACTCATTTAATTGAATAGAATTATCGAGTCAGCCTCATGACCGCCGAGTCTGGGCGTCGCATAGTGCAACGAACATATGATGCGACGTCCGCACCGGAGCTTATGACCCTCTCCTCGATACAGTCTGTTGAATGATGTAAGCGTCACACGGTCCTCGCTTAGCGTTGAATCCCCCCTTAGTAGTATACAGTGACGTTTAGCAGGGATTTTAAATCAATCGATAAAATTTTGAATATTGGTTTTTTCCAAAATCAGATTCTGAAAGGGTCCCCTTGGCCCCTTTCAGAATCTTATTTTGGAAAAACCAATATTCAAAATTTTATCGATTGATTTAAAATCCCTGCTAAACGTCACTGTTGAAATATAATTGTGAAGCAGTTCTGGAAAGACTCTGAAACATCTGAAACCTCCGAGGACGAAATACCGAAGGATGATTAACGCAGTGTGAAGAATTCTGTAATGACAAATTTTTCGGGATTTGATGTTTTATGTAGGATTACCGAGAGATAAAACTACATGGAGATATCAGAGAAAAATAGTTTATTGCGATCATGGTCCCCTGATAGGACTGAACCCTGCTGAATTTTTTTGAAACTGTAAATTCTTTCTTGTATTTTTCTCGTTTTCTTTTCCTTTTTTCACTGTTGGATTGAACTACAGTTCTTTTGAGTTTATATATGAGAGGAAAGGGGCGTGGTATTGCGATGAAAACAATAGCAATGAATCTAGCCTAGAAGTAGACGATGGCTGGGAAAAGGTGTTGTTTTCATTCTCCTGACCAAAATGACGAAGGTATACGGTAGGAGAAGACGGGAAAACCTCAAATTTCCCTTTCATCTATGCGGGAGAGGAGGAAGGGGGAGGCGTTTCCCTTTCTTTCCCCCACCTCTGGTCAAAAAAGGCGATGGCTGCAAAAAGAAAACTGGTTTCGTTCCCCCTCGCAAAAAAGAAAAGAGGAAAGAAAAGGGGGGGGGGGCGACAGTAAGATTGTTTCACTTTTGTCCGTAAAAAAGAGGAGGAGGTTGCAGAAGAAGGGGTTTCTTTTTCCACTGAAGCCAACTTTCTTTTTCCTAGTTGTAGAAGTAGACGGTAAAAATATTTTTTGTTTTCAGCCCCTAGCATAAAGAAGTAAGGTAGGAGAAAATTGGGTATACGGTAATGTTTTCTGGCTTCCGTTTGTAGAACAAAAGAAGTGAATGAAAAAATAAAGAACTGTTAATTAAAGTAAAGATTTTGGTTAACGAATATAACAAAACAGTAACTTAATCTTAAAAATAATTACAAGACAGATGTGAGAAAGAAAGCGGTTACTTAGCTTAAAGTATAAATTCGGGATTATTTGTCAGTTTTTCCCTCATTATGGTTCGTTTCCGGAAACCCGCCCGCCCGTTCTGGCTTTCTTCCCCCGACGATCGAGTCAGCTTTTTTAATCATTCTGAGGAGAAAAATCATTTGTATTTACAGGAAATTGACTTTTACTTGAAAGATGTAATAAGCAATTATGGGCATCATATTGAGAACCTAACACCGACGGAATGTGAAAAGTATACATCTTTTTTGAACAAAAGCACTATTCTGCATGTCTGGGATACTATAACTGGATGCACAATTCCTCTGCCATCGATTGTTTTGTAAGTTTCAAATCTTTTTATAAGTACATATTTTAATTTTTTAAGTGACACATCCGTCAATTTTACAAGAATGTCAAACGCAGGAAGAAGAACATCAGTAGAAGAAATTTATAGAGATGATTACAATTTTATTACTAGGTTTCCTTATTCTCCACTGGTTTTTGACGCTTTGGGTCGTTACCATCCAATTGAAGTTTGTGCATTTCGAATGGAAAAATCTCAAACATCCGTCTCAGAATAAATGATATATTTCAAATAAACTAGTTGTTTCTAAGGCGGAGTTTTAGAAGGATGACATATATAAAGTAAGAAAAAAGCAGACAATTTTTGTCAGTATGTCGTTTGAACAGTTCTTAGATAATTTTCTACCAAAATGGAGGCGAATGTCCGAGCAATGTGTGAACGAAAAGTTGGAACAGGCCGGTCCTATTCATATCCGAATACGTCATAGAAGATGCTCTCTTTTTGGATTGCCGCAACTATCCTTAGAGTTTGTTTCTATATCTAAACGAGATGTTATTAATAACATAATTTTAGACCGAAAAACAAGTTTTGGACATCAGCAGGGTCATGGAACAGTGTTCGGGTGCATATCCAAAACACATGGGGTGTTAAAACGAAAAAGCCAGATGGACCATTTATTTTTTTGAAGAATGATCCAGGAAGCTTGTACCCAATAGATTTGATTTATAACCTGGATGAAGAAACAGCTGAACAAACGGTGGAACGTTTGAAACTAGAGAAGACTGAGAGGTGGAATGCTATAGTTCTGGTGGCAAATGAAATAAGTTTTCTGAGCAACGCAATCGATCAACTACCGGAATCAGAAGTGGTCATTCGAAGAGAGTATAGTCGAAAAGTTGAAAAATTGGCTCGAAGATTGGTTGGAATTGTACATAGTTGATTATTCCTCTGTACTGGTTTTTTTAAATAATTTTTTTGAAATGAATAAAAATTTATTTACAATTATACAACCGTGTCAATAACAGGATTTCTCTGATAATCCAGACCGATAATTTGGTCAAACTCTGCATAAACAATACAATAAAGTCCACCGGTGGGTGTGGGTGTGTTGAAATTTAAACGAATGGACACATTAGTAGCTTTAGCCATCTCAAAGATAGTCGTATCTTGTGATGAAGGTGATAGCTCAAATCCGAGAATTGTAAACCCCTTACTTTTAAATTGATCAAAAGAAATGGAATTACAACTTGTATTATTTCGTGTATGCCCAAGTGCTTCTTGTAGCATTAAGTACGGTTCAACACATTTTCCTTTGGAAAAGTCCAAGTTCATTGGTCTGCCGGGTTGTGTTACACCACAGTAATCAATATGAGCATCTCGAAGTCCATAGTGTTTAAAATTAAAAGGTGACTTGTTGTAATGACCATTATATGCATCAGCGGAGACTAGACCTAAAAATAGGCGACGAGGCATTTTGGTAGTAAAAAGAGTATTAGAAGGAGCATCCAATCTGTTTGGTTCAATAAAAAATGAACGAACTTGAGAGCTGATTAGAGGGTATTGAAAAAGTTTGTGTTCCATCAAGGCAGTTTCCATTTCATTGGCAAATCCATCCGCAAGTTCCAATTCGTTGACGATGCAATAGACATCCTCAAAATCAATCTCGTACTTTACCCCGGAATCTTCATAATTGTCAATCAGGAATGCGTCAGAGTTTGGATAAGCAGTTAGTTTTATATGACTATTATTTAGCATGGCACGTTTTTGGTTAGCCAAATCAATAGAAATGTTGGCTGCAACTTGCAACTTTTTTCCATTAGACACCCACCCTGCTCGAGTTTTGTAACCACTACTATCCTTACTGTCAATAGTGGAATCTGGTGCAAAACCAGAAATGGATAGTGTAGAACGTTTTTGCTCATCGCTATACATGAGTAAATTTTCGAAATAACTTTTGTAAGCATAATTCGTCGAATTATGATACACCAGTTGAGAGTTGATAGTTAGTGTAAAATTTTTGACAATAGAGTGAGCAATGTTATTAACTGGTGCATATAGTTTTGTGTCAGTTGTCGGTATAGCTTCACCGTCTGGTCCTGTAATTCTAAAAGTAACAACTAGCCAGGTTTTCTTCAAGTTTAGACACATCCGAGAATTGTCAGTTAAAATGAACTCCCATGGTCCCGTTTTTACTAGAGTATTATGCAAAGCTGAAAATCAAGAATTTTGCAAAAGTATACAAGAAAAAAACTTACGTATAATTCTATTTCGACTAGAAAGCACCGCAGTTTGTGTACCAGGCATTGTGGTAAAGTCGAGGTCATCAATGATTACATCTTGAGATTTAGAGTCGATTCTAGAGAGCATTTAGATATTTTGTTCGTCTATTCTTGACAAAGGGAGGTTTAATGACTTTCACGTTGGCTTTTATACGTTTTCTAGATCCAAGCCCTGTAACTTTCTTAATCGCTTCTCTACCACGTTTTTTAACGCTAGAAACTAACGAATCTCCAGCAGCAACATCATTAATTACTAGGCTCCCAGTATGAGCCAAGTGTTGTCCTAAAAATGAGTTCAGAAATGCTGGTAGCGCATTTGCTGCAGCTGTGAGAATACCACCCAAACCTGAACCTCTCTGTCCACCTCTTTGATAGCGAACACCCACGAACGGCCCATTTCCAGGTACATTTTTTCAGATCAAACGTTTAAAATCTATTTTTGACAAATCTATTGGTACAGGCGCCATGTATAAAATGATTTGAAACGCGGCCTATTTATAGCAAAAATGATGAGCAATGAGATTGATCACATTTTGTCCAATGATCGATTCGGTAAGAAATATTTCCGAGGAACTGTTATGGCTGACAAGTTACCAAAAGTAAAGCCTGCTTGGAAAAAATATGGATACGTTGTCAATACGGATCCATCAGGAGCACCAGGAAGGCACTGGCAAAGTATATTTGTCAACGGAAACACATGCTTCTTCTTCTGCTCCTTAGCAGAACCCCCAAACGTTTACATTCAACGATTTCTACGTTTATTCCGACGGGTAATTCAAAATCCAGTGAGACATCAGAGTCTCACCGCAATCACTTGTGGGGGTTACTGTGTGTTCATACAAGCAATGATGGCTCGAGGAGTGCGATTCGAAACGTTATGTGAAATTTTCATGAAGATGGCTAACGATGATAATTTTATTATAAACTATTTAAAAAATGCATACAATTTTTACATTTAAAATAAATTATGCAATTTTTCTAAAATGTAACGTTATGATAGTGCTCCCCCAGTTGAAATTGATACGGTCGCCAAATTCGCTGAGAACTTGGACTTTGATTGAATCAATTGTTCCATTCATTAGTGGTAAATATCTGGGAACTGGGAACGTGTGTTGTACCATTTCTCCATACTTACCCTTGCATGGAACGACAGTCAACAGAGAGCTTTTTGAATTTCCTACAATAGTTTGATCTACAACATCACAATAAACATACAGAGTACTAACATTTCCAAAAAAGTCAATTCCACTGATAGCTCTAGTACCATCCTTTGCAATGCATGTATGAAATCCTAAGAAATAGGCACACTCCTTATCAAGTTCAATGAAGGAAACATTCGAATCCTTTATATTTACTTGCAAAATGTCATCTTCTAGTTTGAATTGAACAAAATCTCCTGCCGCTTGAATAGTTTTAGGTCTCATAGTTTCTCGTAGTGCTGTCAGTTCCTCTAGATTTGAGTCGTCTACAATGGGAATCAATGCCTTGTACTGTAACTCCTTACTGTCACCCAGTTGCTGTTTTATTGCATTTTCTATAGATTCTGCTAAGTTATTGAAACCTTCATCCTTTTGCCGTAGAGCATTAATAAAGCTTGTTTCACGCTCAGTCATTTGATCTGTGATTGCTTTCAAAATTTTAGGGTCGTTGTTAGTGTTCTTCATCGCTTCTTTCAGAGAAGCATGTTCCTCCAATGCATTTGTAAACAATTTTTGGAGTGCATTCGATTGATCTTTACGTAGTTCCTCCATTCTCTCGAAATGTTTCGTAAACACTTGGGTGAGCGCATCCTTCAACTCAGTTGAATCGGAAATTTTTAACTTCAGCAAATCCTCGAAGTGATTTTTCAAAGCTTCGGCGAATATATTATCTGATGGAATGATTTGACTTTTATCGTTCACAGCTCCCGTTTCGTTTCCTGTTTCCCCTTCCGTTTCCTTACTTTCACTATCCGCGGCAACCGTTTTAGTTATCTCTTCAGAATCATCAGTTTCTTTTTCCGAAGTGTCGCCAATACTATCTACGACGATAGTTTCAATTATTTTTTTGCCATCGTCAGTTTCTTTATCTGGAACGTTTCCAGCACCATGTTCCTTCTCCCCATTAACAGACTCTTCGGTTTCGTCCTGTCCGTCGTCTACCGTTTTTTCTTGTTCACTCAACGTACTCTCTTTATCTACTGGCCAATAAGTCATAATTCCTAACAAATACAAAAAGAAATCTCTCCATTCTTCTATTGTTTTTTTCGTAAAACCATCTGCTAGCTGTTGAGCAGCACTTACGTCAACTGCAGCCTGTATACTTCGTCTTTTTCTCGATTTTCTATTCAATACTGTCAAAACTTGTTCTGAAGTGTTGTATTGATTTGCAGGAATGTCAAAGCACAGCGGTTGCCGACCATCCTTGAAATGAATGTAATACTTCAAAACTTTATTAACATTCTTGTACGAGTAGGGATATATTATATCAGTAGCAGCAACCACCCATTTATCTTTTTCAAGGGACAACACTTGTGGAAGCCTTGTGGTGAAAACGGAGAGTGTATTTTGAACTTTCGAGTTTTCGGTGGAGGAAGGTAATGTCAGATAAAAATCGCTCATTGTGGTGTATTCTGTGAAATGTGAGCCTTTTATAGCTGCTATAAAAAGGAGAGAAGCGTTTGCAAATTTTCTAAAATGATCATCATTTTGATTCTTCTAATCATCTCACATGTTTCTACAATTTCCTTTTTTACAAAAACTGAACCTTCTGTTCAATTTGACATGATCAACGTCCCTGTAGAGACAAACTTCTATGGTCATTTCAAAAGTTACAGTCATTTTGGTAAACCAGAACTTGCGTATTTCCGTCAATTTGGGAACACAATTATCGATGATAGGTCCCAGGTTTATAATATCAATGAAACTTGCACTTTTGATATAATCGACCACGGAGTGTTGCTAATGCATTGCGACGGCAGATTGATCGAAATTTCAAAAGAAAGAACACATTTATTGGATATTTATTCAAATCTATTCACAGTCGATCATGTTTGCAATCAAATTTATCTATGGAGGGACCCATATATCTACAAATTAGGAGATCCTACTGATAAACCTACTTGGAAAGTTTACAATCTTAAAGATTTTAATGTAGTCGATGGCCTTATCACAGTTCTCTATGCTAATGGAACTATTGAATTTAACAACACAATTGTAGCAAATGTGGATACTTCTCTGTACACAAGACTTCCTATTTTTGCTGCACCAGATTTTGAAGTCGAATCTTCCAACGAGTTTACTATAAAATACCTTGTATTGATTTTGATAGGATCATTATTTACATTATTGATTAAAACATGTGGAACCCGTTCTTATCCTCCGAAAAAAACTACTACATTAATTCGACTGACCGCAATCAAGAAACCTACACACCCGGGTTCACTATAAATATCTTTCTTATAATCACAATTTTCATTACTATTTGCCCATGCCTACTCAGACGGATAAGATGACACCATTTCAATTCCGATTCCCTTCTCAAACGACCATAATTGGAGCAACTCAATCTGGCAAAACAACACTAATGCGAAAAATTTTGGAAAATATAAATTCTACCTTCTCCACACCGATCGATAACATTTTTTGGTTTTACGGAGTAGACAATGATGGAATTCCAAAACATTTACCACAAATCACATGTATTGAAGGAATTCCAGATTTGGAATTTTTGAAGCAACATCGTTACAAAAACAACATTATAGTCATGGATGATTTAATGAATTCATTTGCAAGAGATAAAAAAGCGCTTTCTCTACTCAACGATCTATTTTGTGTATACGCACACCATTACAATTGTTCGATGTTCAATCTTGTTCAATCTGCGTTTGCTTTACCGCCAACTACTCGGAACAATTCAACCTATTTGATTCTGATGAGAAACCTCTCTGATGCGGCTCAAATTAAAAGTTTACTGATTCAACAGTTTGGTGACAAATGGAGAGATGCATTGATTGCTTATCAGTCAATTATGCAAGTGCCATATAACGCAATGCTGATAAATAATGACCCAAATATCGATCCTGATTATAGAATTATGGAGAATTTTTTACACCACTTTCCGATAGTATATAAGTAATAGTGTTTCGTATTTTGAGTTCAAATGTCGGAAAGATTAGTTATTCATTTCGACTTTCTGAATAAAGTTTTGAAAAAGAAGTCTTCTATTTTGAATGCTGACCAAAACGAAATTGCGATTCTAGTTGAAATCATTGCAAACTTGATGAGAACTAGGAAAATACCACTAGGGAACAACGAGTTGGCCACTTTGAAATCAAAACAAGGATTACTGACAGAAATTTCAAATTGTAGAAATGCTGAAGCAGCTCGAAAATTACTATATAAACTCAGCAAACCAGATCTAAAGTGCATTATTATACCTGCACTTATAGCAACCAAGCTGAAATGATTAAAAAGTACAGGCTTATTGAAATTGATGGCAAAGATCCTCTAGATCCACCGCGACGACTTCTAGACGAAATTTTGAATGACAAGACACTCGATCCTGAATCTAAGCAAAAATTTTATCAAGATTTACTTTACCGCATTAAGCATCTACCACATTTGCATATTGTTGACCGGAATGTTTTGAGGTCTCTAAGTGAAGTCGTGAAAGAGTATGACAAGAAAGGTTTCCACATGTTAGATGGGCATTTTGGGAAATCAAAGGAAGATCTACTTGGTGATATCAAAAAGAATCCATTTCGCGAACCGAGAAACAACACACTTTCTGAACCGTATTCAAACAACACTGTTGATGAATTATCAGATGAAGATATTTCTGAAGACGACACCCAACTGGAAACATCTCCAGCAATATCTACTCCTTCTCAGCCTTCCACAGACACAACATTGTCTTCCCCACCTACCACGAGACCTGTTACACGTCAAAATCAAAATCCAACTGTAGGTCGATATCGACAACCACGACTTCCGCCAATTCCAAGATTTGGTAATGGAAAAAGTACAAATAGACTCATTGTCCGTCTATGGAAGTGATGTCCAACGAATTAATTAGAGATGCGTATTTGAACCCTGACAATCCATGTGCATTTTCTTCGATCAATGCGATTCATAAATATTTGAAACCTAAAGGAATAACGAAGAGTCAAGTTGAGAATGTGTTGGAAAGCATTGAAGCCTACACGAAACATGTTCCGGTGCGATCAAAGTTTCCCCGATTGAAGACGACTTCTTCCGGTATAGAAAATTCTGTTCAGATAGATTTAGCAGATGTTTCGCGACACAAACAAACTAATGATGGTGTCACTTTCCTTTTAGTTTGCATCGATGTCTATTCAAGAATGTTTTATGTGGAACCATTAAAGTCTAAGAAGGGTCAAGAGGTGGCTTTAGCACTCAAAAAAATATTTTCAACATTTAAAACTCCGCCGATTTATGTTTACAGTGATTTTGGGAAAGAGTTCTACAATTCACATGTTCAAGAGTACTTCAAATCACTTTCTATCCATCATTGCACACCAAAGAGCGAGATAAAGTGTGCTATGGCCGAACGAGCCAATCGAACCCTCAAATCTAGAATTGCTAAATACATGACGTCCAAATATAACTGGAGATATATCGATGTCTTGAGTAAGGTAGTAGATGGCATTAATCATTCGGTAAATCGATCAATCAAAATGGCACCTGTTGATGTCAGGAATGGTGATTTTCCCATCGGTCCTTTGAAAAACTCTCGCAAACAGAAGTATCGAGTTGGGGATCATGTACGAATCTATGCTAAGCAAGGGACGTTTGACAAAGGATACGAGGAACGCTGGACCCAAGAGGTATTTGTTATTACTCATATTTTCCCAACATGCCCTGTAACATATACCTTAACCGATGGAAATGGAGAAGATATTGATGGAAAATTTTATTATCATGAAATGACAAGAGTTTTCTATGACAAAGATCAAATGTATAGAATCGAAAAGATTTTAGCTCATAGAACATTTCGCGGTAAGAAACAAGTAAAAGTGCGGTGGGAAGGCCAACCTTCACAATTCGATTCGTGGGTGAATGAGTCGGAAATATTAGATATTCAATAACGGAAATCTTCGACAAGTTAGCAATTTGGATAATAATCGAAAGGCAGAGGTACCATCAGGAAGCACTTGTAACTTGCAACACCTACACAAACAGGCGGGCAATATTGTATTGCTTTTGCAGAGATCAAGATTATTATAGGTCTGGATTATCAAAAATTGTATTATCGACGTGGTTGTATAATTGAAAATGAAATAAACATTATTATTATCTCTATTATTTTTCTTCTACCAACGAAAGCCAGAAAACATTACCGTTTACCCAATTTTCTCCTACCTTACTTCTTTATGCTAGGGGCTGAAAACAAAAAATATTTTTACCGTCTACTTCTACAACTAGGAAAAAGAAAGTTGGCTTCAGTGGAAAAAGAAACCCCTTCTTCTGCAACCTCCTCCTCTTTTTTACGGACAAAAGTGAAACAATCTTACTGTCGCCCCCCCCCTTTTCTTTCCTCTTTTCTTTTTTGCGAGGGGGAACGAAACCAGTTTTCTTTTTGCAGCCATCGCCTTTTTTGACCAGAGGTGGGGGAAAGAAAGGGAAACGCCTCCCCCTTCCTCCTCTCCCGCATAGATGAAAGGGAAATTTGAGGTTTTCCCGTCTTCTCCTACCGTATACCTTCGTCATTTTGGTCAGGAGAATGAAAACAACACCTTTTCCCAGCCATCGTCTACTTCTAGGCTAGATTCATTGCTATTGTTTTCATCGCAATACCACGCCCCTTTCCTCTCATATATAAACTCAAAAGAACTGTAGTTCAATCCAACAGTGAAAAAAGGAAAAGAAAACGAGAAAAATACAAGAAAGAATTTACAGTTTCAAAAAAATTCAGCAGGGTTCAGTCCTATCAGGGGACCATGATCGCAATAAACTATTTTTCTCTGATATCTCCATGTAGTTTTATCTCTCGGTAATCCTACATAAAACATCAAATCCCGAAAAATTTGTCATTACAGAATTCTTCACACTGCGTTAATCATCCTTCGGTATTTCGTCCTCGGAGGTTTCAGATGTTTCAGAGTCTTTCCAGAACTGCTTCACAATTATATTTCAACAGTGACGTTTAGCAGGGATTTTAAATCAATCGATAAAATTTTGAATATTGGTTTTTTCCAAAATAAGATTCTGAAAGGGGCCAAGGGGACCCTTTCAGAATCTGATTTTGGAAAAAACCAATATTCAAAATTTTATCGATTGATTTAAAATCCCTGCTAAACGTCACTGTATACTACTCCCCTTTATTCCGAAAATATCACCTGATAGGAAACTATCCGGTAGCTCTGACAATTCTTTCGTTTGTTATTTGTATTGAATCGTTCACAGTCCTCGACAGTATGTCGTTTCATCGGACGTCTCATGACTTCTGATGATACATTGATACGGTTTTGGACTGGGTTCAGATTGTTATGAATAACGAGTTGGCAAGAACGATGGTCGCTTGATAATCGTCCTTAGAAGAGCGAATAGTGAAACATTGTTGAGTAGTTCCTCGATTTGAAGCCTCGTCTATATGACGAGAGCTGATGACAGAGGAACGAAAGAGTGGTTGACCAGTAGCATGGTGAATCGTTTGGAAACCTCCGTGAAATTCGGGATAGTGATAGCTCCATGATCCGTTATGATTGATTTTCATAGCCGATTTGAGTTATATTCCGAATAAGGAAACCAAGCGTATTAACGAACGACTCTCGATAGCTGCTTCAGCTGTCTTCAACAAAAATTTCGCTATTAATGTCCTCGGAATATCTTCTTGTGTCAGTAATAGAACGACTGTTTCGAATGGAAATCGAACCGACATGTCGAGTATCGTATACTCTTCCCTTGGTTCGCTTCTCATTCGGAAAATAGCATTTGAAATGCAATCCCCGTCATTCTTCCTGAGTCCAACACAAGAAAGGCAAGGAAATCGAGTCTGCTAGATTAAGCAGCGGTTCCCTTTCTCTTGAAATACGAACAAGAGTAAAACGATATACTTGTTTTGAAAGAGACAAGGCCAATGGTGATCAGTTCAAATCGGATGTCTAATATTTCGGATTCGAGACCAAGCTGATATCCTTCCTAGTATTTGAAATATAGTATGGTAAGATCATTTTAACCGTTTTACCGATGTCTGATCATCTCGATGTAATTGAGCTCTCATCGGTGAAACGTGTGGGGTGAGCGACTAGCTGCTGATAGTCGCGCTCCCCTCTTGATTCCTCGGTGACATAGAAGAACGCTATTCACTTAGGCATCGAGAAAAACATTATACCCAACTGCAGTCTGAAAACCTCTAGGTGGCACCTAGACAGGCTGTGGATTGGGGTAAATCGGTTCGGTGGCAATTGAGCCTTAAAACCCGATCCTTTCCACTTGTTCGTGAGAGATACTTCATTGGACAATGGATAAAGGCCTTGATATAGGGAAAGGCGTTCCCGCAACATTCAGAAATCGTTATATTTTCGGACCCCGAATTCTGAATGGTCGTGACTAGAGATTGTCGGTATCGGCTTCAATCAGAAATGGCTGGTTGAAACGATGGTTAGACGCCCGTAAGACATTCCGATTGCTTACGGAGTCGGCAAACTGACAACTCGAAAATGACAACATGGTGGATAGTGTACTGGAACGAAGTCGGATCGGCATTCCATGTGTCCCGGCCGGTACTGTGTAGATGTCGCCCTAGAAATCTACGTGAGATTCCTTTCGTTAGAAGCGAATCTACTTTCCTCCCTTGTACGAATCATCCCTGATCTCCCATGGATCACGGCTCCTCGATACGGTTTAATGCTACGAAATCGGACTGTAGGAGATTCAGTTACAAAAAATCTCCGTCTCCCCACATCGTGTGTCCACGAGTTTAAGTACTCGTTCATGCATGGTCGGAAGTTGTCTCTGTGTGCCCGCAGTAGAAATACATAGGCCGCATCTGCCGGTAGGCCAGAGTCAACAATCGACAGACCCTGTGAAGCTCCGTGTACATTATCACGTCTTCCAGTCATAATATTGTCATTTACGAATGACTTCGCTGTGTTTAATGTACTGTTCATAAAAAGCTAAGATGAAGCGGACGCGGATTCAGCAACCCGAGTGTCGTCCCCCCAGGACGATCTCCCCTGTTGGATCTCCCTCTGTTTCGGTTTTGGTGTTTAAGTTACTATGCGTTGTAGTTTGTTGTGGTATTTAAGAGTTGATTGTCAACCGACATTCCTCGCCCCAATCTCATCTCGGTTTTGTGTGCTACAGAACGTCTCGAATCCATCTCGAAAGTATTTTCGAACCATGATTCGGGATCTTCGGTTACACTCAGGTCGTCGTACCGATGGTCAGTCAAAGGAAAAATTCCTCGGAATTCCGTTGATAACGGTCATCGATTTGCCAGTTGTCAATCAACCGGCCATCGACGACTGCAGAACTGAGATAAGGATTGGTAGTACGATTCGCCATCAAGACATTCCTCGTCGGAAGCGATCTTCGACACATTCCGTGTAAACTGGAAGAAATTGGCATGCCTGTGTTTCGCGCAAGCTAACGATTTCGATACAGTGGATTATGCTCGAAAGACTCTAGGGACACAGTTTCAAAAATCTCGTTGTTAACGATTCGGTTGACAAAGAGCTTGGAACTCCTCGCTGATTCTAGTCTTTCGTTAATTCATTGTCCTCGTTTAGACGCCATCTATGTCTTACCGGAAACGTACTACCAAATTCTTCATTAGACACCTCCCAAGGACGTGTCGTCGGTGCGATATTCTAAGCTCTTGCTCCTCGATACCTACCAAGTGTAGATCATCGTTTCCTCGACAACAAAATTACAACCACTGATAAAAGGACGCTTCCATATCTCACACGAACCCTTTCTTGAGAATTCCTCGATGTGCTAGAGTTAAGGATAATCGAATTGACTTACAACCGTTCATCCATCCCCGGAGCTATCGGTCTTCGATTCGATGTTTATTCTTGATTTAACGCTGGCAGATCGGGCATACTCTCAATCCTGATAGGGGAGGTATGTTCCTTTTATAGTAATTTTTACCAAAACACTTAGCGAACAGTAACACAAGCGATCAAGTCTATTCTTTTAGAGTGCGAGCTCTATTAATAGACAGTGTATAGAAAAGTCTTTCATTATGAAAGTTGATCATTTCATCTACTCGATGCCTCTAGAAGTCTGTCTGGGACGGGACGCAAGATGATGATCACGTTGAAATCGATAAGTATCTAGTGTGCGAAATCTAGATCAGTTCCACGCAGAATAGACATGATATTATATCAAAGCGCATTATGGGTCAAATAGGAGAGCTCGATGAGCGAAATTCGACTCCCCTGACACATAGCTGTCGTCCGGTTTAGCGTCCTCGGAAAATCTCTGAAATCCCCTCGCCAGGTCAGAGACTTTCGGAGTTTAAAAATCGCATTATCGCTTTCGAGGGATAAATATCGGATATCGGAAGCCAGGCAAGTTCGATACTCCCTGGTGGAAGATTATTCTGAAAGTCGAAATTAGACGTATTCCCCCCTTTTTTATATACAACAAGTTTCATGGGTATGGTTGACTCCGCTAAACTATTAAGTGAAACTGTCCGTCAGGACAACAAAAAGGGCGCAAGCCTGGTCAAGGAAGACCGATTAGTGTTTTCTATATGTAAACCAAATCGATAAAAAAGTCTTAGAAAAACTGTTACGACCTTGATCGAATTCGATTGCTAGAGGTAAGTCCGTAAATCTCTAGCCGTCGGATCTCCATTACCAGTACAGTGCTCTTGTGTGAGTCTTAGTATAATGCATCGGAACCAGACGCTCCCATATGCTCTAAGGAACAATTCTTGGTTGGTACCCAAGTGAATAGTCTGCTTAAGCCAATCCAATACTTGTATTGGGATAAAGAGTTGCGAGACTCTAGTGTCGACAAAGTCGCGGTGACCAAAGACACGAAATTCAGATTCAGCGTGGATTACAGTTTAGTTGTCCTCGGATGTTGTTGAGTAGTGAGCCATAACGACAGTATGTCAAAGATCGTATAAAGACAAGGATACGTCTAAGGTGACGACCTCAGAATCAGTTCTTGTCGGAATAAGACAATACATACATATCGTGACTCGTCAACTTTTCAACTGTCCGGAATGGGCCGAAGAATTGATTTTTCACTGCCCTGGTCTCCTCGTGTTAGTGCCTTTACGGATGTGGTACTCAAAAAGTAATACCGAAAGTGTTACAACAGTCCGTCCCCTTTCCCCTTAAAAATCGTGTGAACAACCAAAGATGTTTGGTATAAAACATCACCCGCATTCTTTTTGATGTCCGGGTAATAGGAATCGACCAGCCAGGTCCCATCTTGCTATTACTCCTCGGCATCACGGTATTTGCCTCGACAAGTCGTGAGTCGAGATGGATACCGAGTCAGGGTTCATGCCAATATCCTCGCCGACACTTGATGTGTTGCGATGATGAATCCAGGCAAGAATGCACTAAACGGTACCTTTCAATTATATTGAATAACTCCGTTTCGGCTGATTCGTTTTCTCCGGAAAACGGAACCGATTGCTTGCCACAATCATCAATCTGAGTGTTCCTTGAGAACATCAGGACCGGATTTCCGGTTGCCTCTTGTATCAATTCTAACGTTACTGCTAGACTCTCGCACTGCTCGTGTTACGAAATTCGCCTATGTTCTCTTCAACAAGGACATATTTCGAGACAGACCCATTCAGGTCAACCGAATTCGATGTTTCTGTTCTTAATGAACGATTTATCGATGTGATCTAACACGGCGTCTACCTCGTCACTGGAGAAATTCGTAGAGACTCTATCTGAAATGGGTGAAGGATTTAATGAGTCAGTTCTCGACCCGAGATTCTAATCTCGCCTCTAACTTGCTCTAATTCTACCCTACTCGGACCACCTACGTTATCATAGAATTGATCCCTTCCTCGATGAATTGACATATTATTCAGAGAGAGAGTTGTAGAAAGTGTATGCTTGCCTGCAACGCATGGTTTCCAAAAGAAATCATTTTTGGACGGTCCCTTTCAAATCATACAGAAAGTTCCGTTTGGGCAGATCCGAGTTCCTTTGGGAAAACGGAAACGATTGCTTCGCCCGCAATCATTGCTTTGATAGTTCCTCGGAACTGTTAAGACCGTCTTTCGGTCGCAATTGTATTAATTCTCGTGTAGTCACTGGGAATGTTACGATATCTGTATGTGGACAAAGGCGTTCGGTGGCCACGTTCATAATGAGCGTTCCATCGACATTTGACATTCATTGTCTACCTTGTACACTACAGAAATTCGTAGAAACAATTCCTAGGTCTTCAAAGGATTTTGTGTGCTGGTCCTTGAACCGAGAAATTGGCTCTCAATTCAAACTAGCTCCGACACTTTGAACACAAACGACTTATCAGAATTGATATTTTCCTCGAAGGATATGCTATGTATATTCCTGAGAGAGTCATAGAGAAGTATTCTTCGCTATGACCAAAATTTGTTCGAATTGTACTAAAAACGCCAACGGTAATAAGCAGGAGAGTGTGGTCGCCAACATGGTGTATCTCTAAGAAACACTATTGAGTGACTTGCATTTAGAGGGTTCATTCCCAGTAGATGCTTCCCATTCTATGACTGCCTGAGTTTAGCTCATCGAGGATAGTAAACGATCATTTCCTCTCTTTTCGGGACCAGTGCTTGTCCTCGTGACCGTCAATCCTGACGCTACATTGGGCACCGCATATCTCGAAAAATCTCTAGTTAGTGAGTTCTTACGGCGCTTTGGTGGTCGTATCTGACTGAACATTTTGTTCATTCGGATTGAGTATCACCGAAAGCAATGCTTGACGTTCGGGCGCATTTGCAGCCTTGGTGGTCGTTCTGACCGAACATTTCGTTCATTCAGATTGAGTATCACCGGAAGCAATGCTTGACGTTCGGGCGCATTTGCAGCCTTGGTGGTCGTTCTGACTGAACAGCTCGTTCATTCGGATTGAGCATCACCGAATGCAATGCTTGACGTTCGGGCGCATTTGCAGCCTTGGTGGTCGTTCTGACCGAACATTTCGTTCATTCAGATTGAGTATCACCGGAAGCAATGCTTGACGTTCGGGCGCATTTGCAGCCTTGGTAGTCGTTCTGACCGAACATTTCGTTCATTCAGATTGAGTATCACCGGAAGCAATGCGAATTAGCCGTTTGAATAGACCTTAACTAGAGATTCTTGTATCCTCGGGAACGAGTTCTGCGGTTGAGTATAGATTAATGCATGACTTTTTGAAAGATCGTGCCTCTCATTTCTCCTCGAAGCTACCGAAACCCATCACTCATTGAAATAGGGGGTAGAATATGGCCTGAGAAATTATTTATCACAATATACCGCAATTATCTCGATCATTTCCAAGAATTCAAGAGAATAGGAATAGATGGTGAAATTCCTCGTGGAAGAATAGCCTCCGAAACAACGCCAGTTGTTCCGATATCGTTGAACACTCGAAAACATAAACCGTGTCTGCCAGGAGTTTAGGTACTATTCGTCTCTTCCCTGACAAATTGTCTGGGACCCTCTTTTCTTCGCTCTCGGAACACTGGTATACAACCAGTGGTATCGAAATCGAAGGAACCTTCGGAGAAATCTGAAAAGGTTATCAAGTTGCAAAACCTCTCATGACCGCCCCTTTCGGCTCGCGTATGGCCGTGAAGTGTAATGAGAACTCGGTGCTTATTGTGTACATCAAGCGACAAAATCGCTGTCTCAAATGTTCCTTCTGTTTGCGAAATTCGAGATTCTTAATTCCCGAACACCCGTGAACAGCAGGGACAATCCTCGTTGAATAAAAGAGCCCTCCGATCAGTCGGAGAGCTGTCGTAAGACAATCTACATTCCTCGAGTTTGACAGAGAATTCGCTTAGCGGAACTCCATGATGTGTGATTTGAGAACGACCTCGTTGACGACCAGAGTCGACGTGCCTAGCACGTCGATCGCCCATCTCCTAGTCATCTTGTTATCAATGTTGGTACCTTCGTCAACCATCCTTCGCTACAGGAGGAGGGGTTGAGATTGTTTGATATCGGATGGAGAGGAGATCGGATAATGTTGTCAATCAGTCCTCGAACCCAGTCTATTATGGCCCAGGCAGAAGCACTATGTATATAGTCGTCCTCTTCCTACTATTCGTACACAATAAAAACCGTACCACTGTATTGAGACCTCGTATACTCAATATTTCCCATTATCACTGATAAACTCGCACAACTTTTATGGCTGACTAGTATGAACTAGCGTTGATGGTGAAAACGAGCAATCGTTCTATTCATTATTCGAATATGCGTATAGTCCATCAGAAAATCGTATCACATGATATTCGGATCCGACATGACGTTCACTGCATCAACACACCTTCGAGATGGAACATTCTCGAATTCAACATGTCAATCTGTTCTGTTTTCTCGTATTTGGGACCTCTGAAAAAACAACGTCTTGCCGTGAACAATTCCTCGTTGAGCATAGCTTGTCGATAAGGCGCTCCTGCAGAGAGGGATCCTCGGAAGCTGAGTGGTCAACCGTCATCGCAGTTTCCCGAATTCCTCGTTCTCAGTGCTAGTCGTTCAAGCGCTCCTGCAAAGAGGGATTCTCGGAAGTTGAGTGGACAACCGTCCTCGCAGTTTCAATTCCTCGTTCACAGTGCTGGTCGTTCAAGCGCTCCTGCAGAGAGGGATCCTCGGAATCTGAGTGGACAACCGTCCTCGCAGTTTCAATTCCTCGTTCGCAGTGCTGGTCGTTCAAGCGCTCCTGCAGAGAGGGATCCTCGGAATCTGAGTCGACAACCGTCCTCGCAGTTTTCAATTCCTCGTTCGCAGTGCTGGTCGTTCAAGCGCTCCTGCAGAGAGGGATCCTCGGAAGCTGAGTCGACAACCGTCCTCGCAGTTTTCAATTCCTCGTTCACAGTGCTGGTCGTTCAAGCGCTCCTGCAGAGAGGGATCCTCGGAAGCTGAGTCGACAACCGTCCTCGCAGTTTTCAATTCCTCGTTCACAGTGCTAGTCGTTCAAGCGCTCCTGCAGAGAGGGATTCTCGGAAGTTGAGTGGACAACCGTCCTCGCAGTTTCAATTCCTCGTTCGCAGTGCTAGTCGTTCAAGCGCTCCTGCAGAGAGGGATTCTCGGAAGTTGAGTGGACAACCGTCCTCGCAGTTTTCAGTTCCTCGTTCGCAGTGCTAGTCGTTCAGGCGCTCCCACAGAGAGGGACCCTCGGAAGCTAAAGCGGACAACCGTCCTCGCAGTTCCCGAATTCCTCGTTGGGCAGAGCTTGGCAGAGAAGATCTTCCTCCGTCTCGAACAACCGAGTTCATAGCAGTATTGTTGAATAGTTTGTTCATCTAAAACGCCATAGATAACCTCTAACAGGGCGAAAAGACTCCGGTTACAGTCAGCAATGACGGTGAGCGGATTCTTAAGTAGTCCTTCTCTCGTAATAAGAGAAAATCAAAAATCCTGCGGTTCCTTCCGGAATCGTGGGTCCAGCTGGGCCTCGCATCATCGTATGTCAGGACTACCTGGGAAGCATTCATCAACTGGACTATAAATTCTCTTGATTTATTGGCGACTCTCTTTGACCGATGTTCGAGAACGAACTGCTTGTTCGTTCTAGAGCGTCATTACGTCTCGATAAGGTTCAGGTATACCGTATTCGCATGAATCAACTATCTGAATTCCCGTTCGTGAACTTATGAATGACCGAGTTTGCTATGAATTCTTGGAGAATGAAGCTATCGTTTCAAACTTTAGCGATGTGCATAGTGATGAATTCATGTCTTTTTGGAAAGTGTGGTTGCGGTTAAAAATAGTAATCTCGGAAGCAGTTCGAGATTCAACTTTGCAAGATCTTCTTGCTTCGTAATCATCTTTCTTCAAGAATGCGACATGCCGAAGAGTCTAGTAATACTAGGACCGAAACACAGAATGAAGAGGCTTCCAGTGCGAAAAATCATAACCCTAGTTCCTCGGAACAATCGTAGACTTCTGTATATTCGTTTCAATTCACTCCGAACGGCAGAGCTTGTCGATCTGGCGCTCCTGCAGAGAGGGATCCTCGGAATCTGAGTGGACAACCGTCCTCGCAGTTTTCAATTCCTCGTTCGCAGTGCTAATCGATCAAGCGCTCCTGCAGAGAGGGATCCTCGGAATCTGAGTGGACAACCGTCCTCGCAGTTTTCAATTCCTCGTTCGCAGTGCTAATCGATCAGGCGCTCATGCAGAGAGGGATCCTAGGAATCTGAGTGGACAACCGTCCTCGCAGTTCTCGAATTCCTCGTTCGCAGTGCTAATCGATCAGGCGCTCATGCAGAGAGGGATCCTAGGAATCTGAGTGGACAACCGTCCTCGCAGTTTTCAATTCCTCGTTCGCAGTGCTAATCGATCAAGCGCTCCTGCAGAGAGGGATCCTCGGAATCTGAGTGGACAACCGTCCTCGCAGTTTTCAATTCCTCGTTCGCAGTGCTAATCGATCAGGCGCTCATGCAGAGAGGGATCCTAGGAATCTGAGTGGACAACCGTCCTCGCAGTTCTCGAATTCCTCGTTCGCAGTGCTAATCGATCAGGCGCTCATGCAGAGAGGGATCCTAGGAATCTGAGTGGACAACCGTCCTCGCAGTTCTCGAATTCCTCGTTCGCAGTGCTAATCGATCAGGCGCTCATGCAGAGAGGGATCCTAGGAATCTGAGTGGACAACCGTCCTCGCAGTTCTCGAATTCCTCGTTCGCAGTGCTAATCGATCAGGCGCTCATGCAGAGAGGGATCCTAGGAATCTGAGTGGACAACCGTCCTCGCAGTTCTCGAATTCCTCGTTCGCAGTGCTAATCGATCAGGCGCTCATGCAGGGAGGGATCCTCGGAATCTGAGTGGACAACCGTCCTCGCAGTTCTCGAATTCCTCGTTCGCAGTGCTAATCGATCAGGCGCTCATGCAGACTATGTCCGTCTCTTCAGTTGCCACCCCTTCGACGAGCAGAGCTGGTCGATCAGGCGCTTCTGCAGACTATTTGTTTGAATTGACTCTGAGTATAACGTCTCCCCCCAATGATTTTCAATCAAGGTCGAACTTCGGATCTACTCCTCGAGATTCTAGATGGACTTCTGCTAGTGGCCGGAATGACTTCCGGAACACTGCTGCTAGTCGATCAGGCGCAGCCGAGCGTCAGGACTCTTCTGTCCTCGCTGAGCCAGGAGTCTCGCCACCACTGAACCGCGTTCGGACTTCCCTTCCTCGTACTGCGAAGACCAAGTATTCCATTCCACCCACGGATTAGAATCTTGCGCACCTCTGCCCCCCGGAGTGTTGACAGAACCCAGGCTCCCGTGCCCTCTTCTGTCCCACTCCAACATCCTTATAGCCCTAATTCAGGTAATTAGCTATTCCCATAGCTAATCTATCTATTTTATTGCTATTTATTCTGTTGTTTTCCTTTCTTATATTATTATACTTTTCCTTCTCTATTTTTCCCATTTTATTTGGGAAAAATCCGTCCACTCTAACCCCAGTTACAGCGCCCGACAGGTAATTGTCTTTGTTTCTCTGCGTCTCCTCGCTAGAGTCAAAGGCGCATGGACTTTCGCCGCCCTTGGGTCTCACCACGCACACACACGCCACCGACCGCCACCGTACCCGGCCCCACGCTCTTCGCTCGGCCTAAAATAGGCAGAGTTAGTAGAGAGTTGGGTCGGGGGACGGGGGGAGTTGTTGAGGGATATTCCGGAGCCGATGATAATATTATTTTATTGTTTTGCTTCATATTCCTTGATTGTATTCCTCGCCCCATCGGAGCCTGTTTAGAGTTCGTGTCCTCGTGACCTTCGCTAACTTGTTCCGCTCTTCGGCAAACTTTATCTATAATTGAGTTTCCTTGTTTATGAGGTTTTAATGCCTTTCTCCTCGGGAGGAAAAGCTTTCCTGAATAAACTTGGATTTAGTCTAAAAACTGCGTTAGATATTCACACAGCTCATCTTGCCGCTTGTCTGAACCACCGCTTGGCGAGTTGAGAGACTCGGCGCTTGCAGATGCTCCAGAATGGCTATGACCAGCGGCCGTCTCTATAGACTGGGCGTCAACACCCCCCCCCCCCCCAATCATACATCATTTTTCTTCTCAACGACTACTATTCGACTTCTCTTTCATCTCCCCTGGTATTTTTTCAATACAAAATTTGCAGTTATGGCTGATGGATTCCCAATTTTGAAACTGGAAGATGCAGCTCAGAAGTGTGTTTTACGGCGACTCAGAGTGATGGACATGTAAGTATTTCATATGTTTACAGTAGACAATAACTGACAAGTAATTCGTTCCAATTTCATTAGCCTTGAAAACAGGGCTAGGTTCTAAAAAACTGAACTCATTCTACAGTCTGTCCAATAAGGTTAGGACCACCTCGCTTCTAGTATTTTATGTATGTGAACGTGAAAAACTAATCAAACAACTGTGACTGGCTATTTGATTTGAAATACAAAATACCCTTGGGAGCCAAAGTTTCGTTTGAAGTTGATCAAAGTTTCATTTCTTTAGCACTTAGGTGCTCATGTACCATCCAGGGGCCACTTTTTCGGATGCCCAATAAGGATAGGACAACCTGACAAAACGGAAAGTGCTAGAGACATAAACTTTGAGATACGCTTCGTCTCGGTTAACTTGTATTTCAAATCTAGTGGCAGTCACAGTTGATTATTAACTTTTTCACTTTCACAGGAAAGATCAGAAGTAAAGGGTCCAATTCTTATTGGGCAGAATGACCTTACGTTTCAATTGCAGAACTGGTAGTATCAAAGATGAGAACTCACAAATAAATACTGCCACTTATAAGAACTTCTTCAACGGTAAAAAGTTATTATTCGTGACAGTTCATTTTCGTGAGTTCTCATTTGTACCAGTTCTTATCCAATCAGTTCTCATTCTTGGTACCACCGCAAACCTTCACTTTCTTGCAGAATCGCGTTTGCATTGCTTTCCAAGAAGGCATTCGACATCATTAGGCGTCTGAAAATAAAAGTTGGCTTCCTCAACGTGGCTATTGGAACGAATGTTAGAATTTTCCCTTTCCTTATTCAAGACACCGACGAGGTTACTTGGGATTTTCACTTGGCCGAATATTCTGCAAGTGCTCAGCCAATACCACTGGCAAAACCGGACAGAGTGGAAGTGCGGGAGAGAGATGGAACCGTGTTGCAGGTTTGGGAGAACTTCTCTCTCAACTTGAGAGAATGGATCCAATTTTTCAATTCAGTACTTGAAGATCAAGAAGGCATTGCGCTAGATATCTCTAGTGATCTATTTGATCAAACAACTATTGAAAAAACATTTGAGGGAATCAAAATCAAGCATATCGATTTGCATGGTTCTGTTCCAGTTCCCTCTCTTATTGCTGATGCTGTTTCAATTGATGAGTGTCAAACAGGAAGCTTTGCCAATCAAAAAATGTTGTTGCAAAACAACGATCGTGTATATTTTGGTCAGCCGAAAGTTCGCATTCTGGATCATATGCTAATGTGCAACGCGAAACATATATGTTGCGAGATCAATAGTATTCAGGAAAGGGATTTGAACAAATTCCTCAAGGGCTGGAGAAAAGGATATTACCCAAGACTCGAGAGGTTAGACAAGGAGATGCATGTCAATTTTGGATTGGAAGGCGGCGATATGATGAAAGATATACAGTTCAACGAAATTCCAGAGAATAAAGTGAAAAAGTATGATAAACAGGCTAGGCAAGTGTGTCAAATAAGAAATGCGAAGGGAGTACTTGCTGAGATTAGAGTCGTGGGAAACGGATGGTGCATGGTGAACATATTTTTTGGACGGGATTTCGTATATTGAGGATATAGCTGTAGAGGAAATTGGATGGACTGGATTTGATTGGATTGACTGGCTTCAACTATAACACCTAATTTTTGTATTGTTTTTTTTTTTCATTACAGATATTCAACACATTCATTCTTCTGGTATGAATGTCTTGATATCATTTTCTTACCCTTTTTTTTGGATTCGAATGCTAACTTTCAGAATGAAGTAATTTCATATACACATACAGTGGCGAGCATAAGTGAGGGTACCTCCAAACTTTTGTTTATAACTTTACAGAGAATTGGCCGATCTTTTCGAAATTTCGCGTGCAAATCAATGAACGATCACCAAATAGCAACATAAGTTTTTTGAAAAGTGAACGCCTGTTGGAGCTTCAGAATCTTCTGAAATGTAGGCGTCACTCAGAATTCAAAAAATAAACTTTTTTGTACATTTATGAATTTTGTAGTTTCTAGGCGAAAACAATGGAAAACAATCACGGTAGACTCCAAAAAAAATTTGGTGCGGTTTGGTTGGCTGGTTCCTGAGATATGGGCCACGAAGCACAAAATGGTTTCTTTGGCTCAATGACCACAACTTGGCTGAAAATGCTTCAATCAAGTTCAAATTTTAGGAGGAGGTGTGTTGTCAGCTATTTCAACCATTTCTTTTTTAGAATTTCAGTTTTGAGCAAAAAAATAATTCTCGATGTAATGGCCAAATTTTGCTGAAAATCTTCTGTACATCGAGAAATATTTTTTTGCTTAATACTGAAATTTTAAAGAAGAAATTGGTTAAATAACTAAAGACACACCTCTTCCTAAAACTTGAACTCGATTGAAGCATTTTCAGCCAAGTTATGGTCATTGAGCCAAACATGCCATTTTGTGCTCCGTGGCCCATATCTCAGGAGCCAGCCAACCAAAGCGCGCCAAAATTTTTTTGGGTTATATTCTTGTTGTTTTTCATCGTTCCTGCTTAGAAACTACAAAATTCATGAATGTATGAAAAAGTTTATTTTTTGAATTTTGAGTGACGCCTACATTTCAGAAGATTCTGAAGCTCCAACATGAGTTCACTTTTCAAAAAACTTATGTTACTATTTGGTGATCGTTCATTAATTTGCACGCAAAATTTCAAAAAGATCGGCCATTTCTCGGTAAAGTTATAAACAAAAGGTTGGAGGTACCCTCACTTATGCTCGCCACTGTACATGTATTCTATTTTAAAACTCTGCAGTATTTTGATTTTCCTTAAAGATAAACTTCACAGCGTCACCGCCTTATTTTTATAAGTCTTAAAAACCTCCAAAAAACCTGTTTTTTGTGATTTTAATGCAAACTTTGAAGCAGAATGATTTAATAGAATCTGAGAGTTCTCAAAAACGATTTTCATCAGTAGATAGCTGGATACATTCTTCCTTCGGTAATGCGATCCGATTGTTTTGAATTTTGATTTCATTTTCAAATTTTGAGCGATTTCAAAATAGTTCAGTACCAATAATTACCCTTTTTCAAAAATACTCTCTCGCTTGAGTGAGTCCAGAGAAAAGACAGACGTGCAACGAAGGTCCACTTGACACACTCACCATCGATTTTTCTGCCACTGTGTTCAGACCCCAATCGTATCTCATTGGACTATTATTCGCCTTCTATTTTATCTCCCCTCGCATTTCTCAATACGAATTCTGCAGTTATGGCTGATCGATTCTCTATTTTGAAACTAGAAGATGTTGCTATGAAGAGTGTACTACGGCGGCTCGATTTGGGGGAAATGTAAGTATTTCATATTGTTACAGTAGGCAATAATTAATAAGTCTCCTGTAAACTAAGCTAGGTTCAAAAATCTGAACAGGAAATTCCTTGGGTCTTTGGAATTTTTTCTAGAATTTAGGCCACAGACTGTATGGCCCAAATGCGCCACAGGCCATTTGAGCCGTAGGCTACAGACCATAAGTACTCCAAATCTGCAATGTAATGTAGCCTATTTTTCACGTAACTCGAGTTATGGTTGCTCAAAGTCTCAACCAGCACGACAACTTGGAAACTTTAAAAACCCATATCTCAGCTCATAGGCACTTCTGAAAGGATCTACTCGTTTTTTGCGCAGAATTGAATGTTCAACATGATTCAATAAATTGTTGTTGCAAAACAACGATTGTGCATCTTTTGATCAACCGCAAATTCGAATTTTTGATGATTTTCTGGTGAGCAACGCAAAAGAAATATCTTGCGACATTGGTAGTATCCAGGAGAGGGATTTTAACAAATTCTTGAAAGCATGAAGAAAAGGATCCAACCCGAGACTTGAACAGTTAGATGTGGTGGTCAAAGAGTTAGACGTGGAGGCTAATGTTAATTTTGGATGGGAAGGCGGCGTGATGATGAAAGGAATTCAGTTCACCGAAATTCCAGAGAAGAAAGTGAAGAAGTGTGATAGGGATGCTCGACGAGTCTGCAAAATGAGAAGTGTGAAGGGAGATATTGCTGAGATTAGAGTCGTGGGAAACGGATGGTGCATGGTGAACGTATTTTTTGGACAGGATTTCGTATATTGAGAATATTACTGTGGAGGAAATTGGATGGATTTGATTGACCGGCTTTAACTATTGACACCTAACTTTTGTAATGTTTTTTTTTCATGACAGATATTCAACACATTCATTCTTTTGGTATGAATGTGTTGATATCATTTTCACATGATTATCAAAAATTTGTTTGCCCCTTGAACTTTACCCTTTTTGATGAATTTGAATGTTGAAATTCATAATAAAGTAATTTCGTATACACAAACATGTGTACTTTTTTATATTGAGATTTGATACAGTTCAGAACCTTTTGGAAGCTAAATTTCACAGCGTTACCGTTTAGTATCGAAATCGAGCATCAGAACTTCTAAACTTGACGATTTTCACATTCAAAATGTCCTTGCTCTCCGAATTTCTGATATTAGAAAATGTAATATGTTTTCAATTCCTCGTTGAAGTGAAGCCCATACTTGACAAACTAAAGCTCATAACCCGAAAACTTTACATATAAAT
This sequence comes from Caenorhabditis sinica, assembly GCA_963932045.1. Taxonomy (NCBI): domain Eukaryota; kingdom Metazoa; phylum Nematoda; class Chromadorea; order Rhabditida; family Rhabditidae; genus Caenorhabditis; species Caenorhabditis sinica. Next base: position 23,056,051 of record OZ009938.1, read on the forward strand.
TTTCCACACTTGAATTTTCAACGAGCGTCGAGCACCAAAAAAGTTGGATGTATTTTCTCAACTTGAGAAAACAAGATACCTGAACAATTGTTATATGAATTTTATGGATTTGTCTGGTCTTAAATATCAAAATTGAAAGAAAACAGAATAATGCTAACAAAAACAACAAATTAATCACTTCTAATCGAAAATTGAGATTTTCGACTTTTCGACATTTTGGCCATTGACAGTTGCACTCCTATTTAACTTTAGTCCTAAAATTCTTTGAGTTTCGTAATTTTAGTGTAAACTTCAAAACCAAATGACTCATTGAGTCTGTGTGTTCTCAAAAACGATTTTCATTAGCAGATAGTGCAAATGTTTCTCATTTTTCAAAAATACTCTCTCGCTTGAGAGAGCCCAGAGAAAAAGACAGACGTGCAACGAAGGTCCATTTGACACACTCATCATTGATTTTGTTGCCACTGTACTGTGTCCAGACCCCAATCGTATCTCATTATTCATCTCAACGACTACTATTCGATAATTTTCTTCCACTGTCAATTTTCAATTTTTGCAGTTATGGCACAACAATTCCCTATTTTGAAATTAGACAATGAAGCTCTGAAATGTGTATTACGGCGGCTCAACTTGGACGAAATGTACGTATCTCATATGGTTCCACTTAGCATTAATTTATATCAGTAGTCCTTTTAAATTTCATTTGTCCTGTAAACAGGGCTAGCTTCAATGTTCTGACAAGGGAATTCCTTGGGTCCTTGAGTCGAAAATTTTCTGATATTTGGGCCACAACTGTATTGACCGTAAAAAGTCAAAATCTGCAATGAAATGTAGCCGATTTTTTACGTTACTCGAGTTATGGCTGCTCAAATTCTCAGCATTACTACTTCTTGTAAACTTTGAAAACCCATATCTCAACTTGCAGGAATTTCTAAAAGGTCTGAATAATCGTTCTCTGCTCATAATTAAAAGTACAACAAAATCAACTGGTCTGCAGAAAAAAAACCATTTCTGAGCCAAAACTTCAACATTTTCTCACCATTTGACTGGCAAAATTTTCGATCGATTTAGTTTCGTCAGAATTTTATTTCAAATCTGCGCTTTTGGTTTCGAGACAGATCAATTGTGCTTCTAGATCACGTTGCATCATTTCAAAATATTTGTGACAGATTTGGAATAAGATGAGAGAAAAAAAGGATGACTGAAAAACCAAAATCGATAAAAAATTTCCCCAAATGGTGGGAAATTTTGAAGTATTGGCTCAGGATTTTTTTCTGTAAGCAATTGGATCTCGTTGTACTCTGAAATCTAAACAGAGGGAATTTGAGCAGCCATAACTCGAGTTACGTGAACATTTGGCTACTTTTTTTGCAGATTTGGAATTCTCACGGTCAATATAGACTATAGCCTAAATCTCACAAAAAGTTCGACCCAAGAACAGAAGGAATTCCATTGTGAATTACACACATTTCAATTGAAACCTTTTACTTATTGTTCAGAATCGCGTTCGCATCGCTTTCCAAGAAGGCATTCAACCTCATTAATCTTCTGAAAGTGAATATTAGCTTCCTCAATGTGACGCATATATTTTTGCGAGGTTCTGTTCCAGTTCCCTCTCTAATTGTTAATGATGTTTATATCGATAAGTGTCAATTCGGAAGCTCTGCCAACCAAAAATTGTTGTTGCAAAACAACGATCGTGCATCTTTAGTTCAGCCGCGAGTTCGCAATTTCTATGATTTGCTGGTAAGCAACGCAAAAGAAATATATTGCTACACCGATGGTATCCAGGAAAGAGATTTGAACAAATTCCTGAAAGCTTGGAAAAAAGGATCAAACCCGAGACTCGAAGAGTTAGACGTTGATGTGCCTTTTACTTTTGGATTAGAGGGCATGATGAAGGGAATTCATTTCAACGAAATTCCAGAGGAGAAAGTAAAGAAGTATGATTGCTATGCTAGACGTGTCTGCAAAATGAGAAGTGCGAAGGGAGTTATTGCTGAGATTAGAGTCTTGCAAGATGATGAAGAAGAATGGTGCACAGTGAACGTATTTTTTGGACGGGATTTCGTATATTGAGGATATTATGGTTATTGGAATGTGGATGTAATGGATTTGACTATGGACACCTAACTTTTTGCTTGTTTTTTATTTCAGATGTTCAATATATTCATTCTTCTGGTATGAATATCTTGATATCATTTTCATGTGATGATCAAAACTTTGCTTGTCGCTTGAACTTTACCCTTCTTCATGAATTCGAACTCTAAGTTTCAGAATAAAGTAATTTTATATATTCAAACATGTATACTTTTCCATATTGAGATTTGATATAGTTCAGATCTCCTTAGAAGTAAACTTTGCAGCGTTACCGTCTAGTGTTGAATTCAAGTATCAGAACTCCTAAACATGATGAGGAGACTGATTTTGCGCTCCATGTTTCCATCATTCATTTTCAAATTTATTGGATCTTCAATACAAAAAAAATGAAAATCAATTCAATAATCATTAATTAAAACTGAGAAAAACAAGCAAGTGTACAGTAGTGTCAGACACAAGATTCCTCTCATTTCCGTCGGTAGGCTTATTCTCAAAGTTCCAACTCTGAAAATGAAAATAAATTTTGTGATATCCTATAGTGTTTCCCTCACCTTAAATTTTTGGCCGCATCGAGACCCTTCCAGACTTTGAACTGTGAGTTGAAAACAAAACAAAACTCGTTAAAAAAGACTATACGCATCATTTTTAGGTCGATCCACCTGGAGGGCACATCTTTCAAATGGGAATTCTGAAAATTAAACTTGTATTTTTTTGGGTTTGTATTCCGTTTTCTCACCTTGATATAGTTTATGGTCACGGCGAGTCCCTTCCACAGCTTTCATAGAGATTTGAGAACAAAAAAATCATTGGGAATTGTAATGAAAACCACACCAATGGTAGTAAAAACCACACAGTTGAGCCACCAGGAGGGCACATCTTTGAAGTTCAGCCATCAGTATAGGTTAAAGTAGAAACTCAAATTACCATTTACATTGGAATTTCTGAAAAATTCATCTTCGATTTTTTTTTCGGCTGTTAATTCCTACCTCGAGTACAATCACAGCCATTGGTTATCCTAGCCAAATCCTCCATGTTGCAAACAAAAATTTTGGATATGAGTTGAAATAATAATGCTTCACTCAATCTGTTTTTGTCAAATTTCGATAAGCCTTCTAGAAGACATATCTTCAGTTTTTTGAAAACTCAAACTTCCCCAATTAATACAAAAATCCTTAAAATATTACACATACCATATTATTGAAAAACAAAAAAAAATTTTTTGGGAAAGTTCCAGAATATTCTAGTTTTTTGAATGGGCAATTGAAAATTCAAAAAAATCAGAAAATAGTAGAAGCCTAACGCGGGGGCCCCAGAATGGATTATCGATACTAGACATTTCATAAAAAATCAGTTGAATATGAACATAGTTTTTAGGTACATACACACTGCACCAACGGGAAAAATAGACAGAATGGAGTTTAGAGGGGTGTGGTCAGCTTCCGTCGAGAGGAGGGGAAAAGACATAAATCAAAAGTTAATGGAGTGTGGAGAGGGAAAGTGCATTAGTCGGAAGGAGTCTAAGTGGTCCCAGCGGCACCAGGTACATTAAGGGTCCAATTATTTATGGGGTTTCCTTTGAGATGAGAGTGGTTAATATGCTTGCTCAATTTTGGTCGCAAGGTACTTTACGACCACCTTTCCGTAGAGCAGTACAAACTGAACTTGATTCCAAGGAAAAGGAACAAATAGCTGAACTACTCAAAAAACGACTATGAGGACACTATCTGAAGAAATTAGAAGACCGAATGAGATTGGAGTGAAAATTTTTTTGTACCTTTTGATACTGGGAAGTTCCTACACACTGTTTTTTGTGTAACGTTGAAGAAAAGTCCATACTTGACTCACTAAAACTCATAGTCAGAAAGCCTTGAAAAATGAGTTTGTGCCCCACTAGAACAGGGGAAATTTGTGCGTTTTTTCATAATCACAAGCTCTCAGATGTTCTCAGATGATTTAGTTAATCACAAGCTCTCAGAAATCAGAATTTGTCAATTTCAGGATACTCGAATCAAAACTCAATAGTATTAGAATGTGAGGTCCTCCGTTGAAAAATAAGTTTGTAATTTGTGTTTCACCTTCCCGTTGATGTCACTTTTCCACATCTCGTGCCTGAAGCCGTAATTATTCCTTCTCCTTCTCCAATAAAGTTTTCCTCCTACCCCGCTTTATTTTCACTCACTGACATTTTGCGTCTCCACGAAAAGTGTTGAGGCGGGTTCACAAACTCCTTCTTCTTCATGCTTTTTCCTCACTATACGATTGACGCCCCGCCACCTTGTTTTTTCTTACTCTGAGCATTTCCCTTTTCCTCCTTTTCTTTTTCCTTTTCCCCAAACCACCACACGCGTGATATTGCAGTTAAAGTTAACTGATAAAGCTCCGCCCCCTTTTCCTCTTCTTCTTCCTCTTTTTGATATCTCTGTTTTCATAATATTAGTTTACCTCCCTCCCTCTTTGATGTCCCGTTTCGGATGTTTTTCATTTTGGCACCCCGACGTTTTGCAACAAGTCATTTTGCAACTGTAGAAACTTGTCAGTTTTACATTTATTTAATTATCTGTGATAGGTATTTTTGTAAACTAATTCAGGATACCACAAAAATCTGGAATTATCTGATTGCAACTTAAATTTTTACAAAAACGTGTATTTTTTGGCTGCAAAAAAATGGCATGGTTCCAGATTCTCGCAGTTGCAAAATGTGGCGGTTGTGGAATGACAGGTTTCATTTTTTCCCCTTTTTCCTTTTCTTGTTTTTCCAAAAACTTTCTCGTTTCCCCCTTCCCTTGTTGACGTTTCGTTTTCTAGATGTTAAATTATTTTTGATTTTCAATCAGACCTGTCTTACTTTATCCATCCTTTGTCACTCGTCTCTCGCATTTTCATTAATGACCTCTAATTCTCCCCCCTTCCCCTTTTTGGCGTCGTGTATCTAGATGTCTCATTACTTTTGATTTTCCATAAAAACTATCTTGTCTATCTTTTACCCATTTTGACGCCCCGTATCCAGATTTCTCTTCTTTTTTTATTTTCCAGAAATTCTTTTGTTTATCCCTCTTCCCCTTGACGTCTTATCACTTTTGATTTTCAATTGAAGCCGCCTTATACGTTTTCCATTCTCTTCTTCTTTTTGACGTCCCGTATTTAGATGTCTCTTCTTTTTTGATTTTCCATAAAAACTCTTTTGTTTCCCTCCCCCTCCTCTTTTGACGTCCCGTTTCTAGATGTCTCCTATTTCATGATTTTCTTTAAAAACTTCCTCATTTTTTATCCTAACCCCCCCCCCCTCTCTCCCCTTGGCGTCCCCTGTCTAGATGCCTTATTATTCTTGATTTTCTTTGAAAACTTCATCCCTCCTAGTCCCCCCCCCCCCTCTTTGACGTCCCGTTTCTAGACGTCTCTTATCCTTGATTTTCTATGATAACTGTAAATCTCATTATTTGGCAAGATAAATCGAAAGGTGAGTTCATTCCATTTTTGACAATAGTTTTTCTATGGATACTGAAAATCATTAGGTTCATAGTTATCAGAAGCTATTGTCAGGTCAATGATCAAAAAAACTGAATTTGTTTTTTAATTTGAAACACCATAATTTCAGAATACCACTCAATTTGTCTGGTTTTGCGATCATTTTGAAGCCTCAAAATCACAGTAAATGTTGATCATTGTCATCCTGTTCAACGGGGAGCGCCTAGAGAGGGAAACTGAAGCGTGACTTTTCTTCGCCGTTTTGTCAATCTCTGCTCTAATTGGCCTTGGAATGTACCTCATCAAAAAGACCTTTGAATTCCCTGGTAAGATCTGAACATCAGAAAAAGTTGTACCCATAACAAAATTCAGCTAATAACATTCAACTTTCGAAAGTTTGTTTGGCATACTCTGGCATCTATGTCGTTCGTTTGCTATGCACAATTGCAATCGCCTTCGATGACAAATTCGCTACTCTTGGTCAACTCTCTCCCGCGAGCAGAATGATGGTTCTCGGATTTGTGATGGATTTGGTGAGCAAACGAATGAAATTGATTCAAATCAGGGATATTGTTTTAGGCTTCATTGTCACTGCAATTTCTGTTGTTTGCCGTCAATCTCCAAGTCAGAAAGGAAGTTTTGAAAAAAACAGTGCTCATCACTATCATGGCGTTGGCTGGTCATTAAGGTGAGTAAAAAAAAGTGAGATTAATGTGGGAAAAATGAGAAGCTGCGTGTGGCTTTTTCAAATAAGGACGGTTAATAAGAGCAATTAGTATGCTTTCTTGTGGAATTTCCAAATCCTTTTTTTCAGACCCAAATGTGTTGCCACAACATCAAATACTGTGTTTTGAACACTCTTTAATATCACCAAGAATGGTTTGTGAGTTTGATAATTGGACACTTGAAACTTCAGTTGTTCATTTACAGAGCATCTTCCTATCCTGGCTCATTTTAATCTACTTCATGCTTCTCGGGACCCTGCCCTGCACCCAGACATGCCCTCCTGTTAGAATCGACTACAGCAATTTAGGAACCAGTCCACACGGAAACTGACCCAGAATAATAACTTGATTTGGTTTACTGGACTATTTTTGTAATAAATACTGTACTTTTTCATCTGAACTGTCATTTTCTCGATAAGAACTTTCTACTAATGGCTCAACTATTACATATTTTGAAGCTAGCACCGGAAATCTTATGTTCTTTATGGGGCTATTCAGGGGTAGGAAAAAAGGTTTTTTACTTGTTTTCTAGTTATTCAGAGACCTGCAAAAAAGGTAAAATACTCGGGGCCGCGGGGGGTTTTTTTCCTCTTCCATTAGGCGGCAGCTAGGCCACTCTCGTCGAGACCCATGCGCGAAAGTCTCTGTCCCTTTAAATGTGGATTTACGCAGCTATCGAATTTCGAATTTTTTGTTTTAAAAATTCGTATTTCCTGGTTAAAATTAAGATTTTAAAAGGTTTTTTCTGCGAAATTTATTTAAAAAAATGAAGTGGAAGAATGTGAACATTAAATTTTCGTAAAATATAAATCAGCGGTTCAGAAGATACGTCTTAAGAGCAGTTCTCAAGTGTTCGGGGGATTTGTATGGGTCGATAATGATAGGATCGTTAGTCGAGTCGTAAATCGGCACTTTTTGTGGACCCAGTGAGATGTTGTGAACAACACAGCACGCGACGATCAGTGCTCTGAAATTGGCTGGGTCCAGTCTCAAATTTATCGCAAAAACTTGAAATTTCGATGTGAGCACACCGAATACATTCTCGATTTTGACACGAGTAGCCGAAACGATCTCATTGAATTTAATGTGTTCCGACGACATCAATTGGTTCGCTCTATAGGGGGTGACAACATATTTGGTAGATGCGAATCCGTTGTCGGCGAGAATGAATGAAGGCAAGACGAAGTTGGTATTCGGAGCAACTTGACATCCGCCAACCCTTGCAGCACGACTCAAAAGTTCTTCCAATGGTCCATGACTGAACAATTGGGCGTCTGAATTAACGCCCAATGCCGACAATTGAATGTAGAGAATTCTGGATTCTGCATCAGACAGGAACAACGAATTGTAGCTGTAGAATCCCTTATAATTGTAGTTGAGACTGCCAGTATGTGGGGGGTGATCAGTACGCCAGTGCTTGCCGTCCAAGACGGCAAAGCACGGAACTCCTTTCGTCTGCCCATCATAGCCAACTCGACTTGCGAACTGCTCCTGCATGTACCGAATTTGAGACTTTTCGGTAGGAAAACGGATATGACTCTCAGCCACAGAAACAAGATGTTGAACGCAAGAGTTGATGATGCGAGAAATTGTAGGCTGGGACAATCCGACATGACGCGACAGTGCATTCTGCGAGATTCCTAGAAATTTTAGTTTTCCTTCAACCCTATTCAAATGTCTAACCTTCGCGGCAGAATTTCAAAAAAATTGCGAGGCGAACCGTAGAAGATACGGTGGAATCGGAATCTTTGCAGATGTCAAGAAGTTGTTGGAATGTTTCTGTGTTTACCCCCACGACTGTCTGCAACTTTCATTCACTTTTTGGTTTTGTTTTTGTAAAATTACTGAGATCTCATTGTTTCGCAACAAGTAGTCGATACGGTCACAGAAAAAACGATACGAAGCTCCTTGGACTACTCTACGAGTAGATTTCCTTCTTTCTTGCTCTAGAACGTGCTCGGAAATCGCCTTCATGATCGTGAGACGTTTTCTCAACAATTCGGCTAGCCTATCTCCTCGACTCGAGGCAGGCGCCATTTTCTAAAATGATGAATTCCTTTTTGGCCGTCGGGTACTCTTTCAGGTGAAATATATTTTGGATTAGATAGAATAACTTCAGGAAAAGTTTGATATCACAAAAGCAACAGAATTTTATAAAAAATCAACAAGTGCAACAACAAATCAAAACTGTGAAATCAATAGAATCCGGAATTCCAGTCAAACGAAGAGTAGTCTTGTGTGGCTGCGGAAGAGGAGGATGGACCGTTATAAGTGTTCTGGTGGCGTTCGAAGTTAGAAGGGATACTCTCGGGTCCCGGACGTTTCAGATCTCGGATGAAAAGCATAACTTGAGCTTCCGCCACGCTTTTGTCCACTTCGGACCAGCCCTCCGTTTGAGCCTTGAACACCTGGCAAATCCTATCAGCTTCATTGATTTTTTTCTCCTCTTTCATTGCCTCCATAATCTGTTTGTTGGATTCATCAAACTTCGAGAACAGTGAATCCAAAGTCGTCAGTCTTGCTCTTTTCGGAGTGGCATTCTCCTTATTGCTCAACTTTCTCTTTGGAGTGTGAATGCTCAAATTCTCCAAGTGATCATCAAAAATCCCTCCGTCTTTTCCCCCTTTCTCCCCAGAATGCTCGTCATCTTTCTCCTCGAAAATCTCCTTGGTAACAAATTCATCGGATCCCAACACGTACGTACTGAAAATTGGAGGATGGACGCCTATTTCTAGCCAAAAGCTCACTTTTTTACTTTTCTTTTGTGAGCAGCGCCGTCAAGGAAGTTCAAGTTGGAGAAGTATGGGAATGATGCTTTATTCGAAACTCCAGAGCCTCTAGGGGCTTTTTGAATTCTTAGAGTTTCAGCATCATACTTCTTTTTCAACTGAGCCCATAAGTCTTTTGCAACAGCCCCTAAAAATGCAATTTTCATTTTGCCGATTAGCTACTCAACCATGAATCTTTCCCCTCGGCATGAACTCCTTGCACGACTCCTCAATAGTGTCAAAAATTTCGCGCGATTTCTCTTTACGATGCGAGTTGTCGATGGAAGCATCCCATGCGATTGGGTGCTCCTCGACGAATCCGATGAACTTCGTGATTTGATCAGCAGAGTACTAAATTAATTTTTGATAGAACAACGTTAACATTTCTACAGATCGACATGGATCACTTTTAACATACTGCTGTGTAGGGCGATCCCGCCTTAGGCTTGGCCGGTCTGCCACCGGCTTTCTTTTTTGGCTCAACCCACGGAACATATCCTCCACCACTCTCCAACGCCTCCACCGATCGTCCTCCTTCAGAATCACTCAGCAAATCCTCCACATCACTCATTTCTATTTTTTTTTTGTAAATTTCGCAGAAAAAACCTTCTAAAATCTTAATTTTAACCAGGAAATACGAATTTTTAAAACAAAAAATTCGAAATTCGATAGCTGCGTAAATCCACATTTAAAGGGACAGAGACTTTCGCGCATGGGTCTCGACGAGAGTGGCCTAGCTGCCGCCTAATGGAAGAGGAAAAAAACCCCCCGCGGCCCCGAGTATTTTACCTTTTTTGCAGGTCTCTGAATAACTAGAAAACAAGTAAAAAACCTTTTTTCCTACCCCTGAATAGCCCCATTAGGTTTGGGTTCAAAGAACTGAGAGCGAGGTCTCAATTTTCATCTGTGAAATTTTCCAAGAATCGCGTTTTCGTTGACACAAAGGCAATTCACATCAATGAATCCCTCGTAGTGGAACTACACAATTTTGTGTTTATCTCAAGGAATGTAAAGATCCATCTTATTTATGTGTTCTGAAAGTTTCAATTTGGCGATTATGCTGAAAATGCTCACTAGCCAATATCTCTTGCAATAGCAGGCAGAGCAAAGGTGCCGGGAATCAAAGGAAAATTTGTGCAGAGATGGGAGATTCCTCCCACCATCATGCCTTGCTTGAAGTTACTCAAACTACATGAGTAAACTTTTCAAAACGTGATTAAAAAAACATATCATGATTGACCCAGAAATACGAGTTCATCACTCCCACGTTTTGCTGCTCATCACTATAATCCAGCTTATAGTCGTCCACCCAAGATACCACTAACACTGTATGTAATTATCGGGCTACAAGTGTCAGGGAACTCTACACACACTGAGCCCAGACAACAACAGGTAACTGTCAAAAGGATAACATCTCTACACCAGTTAGACAATACTGAGAATGAATATATCTCACAAACACTCATGAGATAACAGATGGGAATCTGAGATGAACAATGATCGAGAAAGTTTAGTCCAGCACCTGTCTCCTCCTACTGTCCCATTCTTGTACCTGGTCAAACAGTCAAGCGGGAAACGCAGAAAGTGAGAAAATCGATCGAACGCGTCGGCGTCTTCCGTTACTATCCACTTGCGCATTGCCTTTTTTTATTGATTTTTCAATATCTTCTTCTCTAGTTGAACGCCCAGCGCTATAAAATTGAATTTGAAAAATATGAAAAATCAAAAATTGAAAACCAAAAATCCGCCGGCAAAACGGAAAATTCAAATTTCAACCAAGCTGGCGATGGTACGCGTTTCCCCTTGGTGAATATCGCTAATAGTTGTGTTCATCTCCATGGCTTTTTAATAAAATCAAGCAACAGAAAAAACAATGGAGCTAGGAAAGCAGCATTGGAAACGGAGACATGAGAGATGGTGCAAACAAAATGTGTTTACTCCATAAACCTCGGAAAATTGGTTCAAGTTATTCATGGATTTGGAGCAGTCTAATGAAGACAAAACCTTGATCTGTGATCTGCTGTCAGGCCCCGAAACTAGATATCCAAACAATCCTCATCAAAACTCACTTTTTAGAGTGGTAAAACGAAAATACGAGGATATGAATATGAAGAAAAGGATGACACATGAGCTACCTCATTCAAGGGCTACATCATTGTCAGTTAACACCTCAATCTTCAATACCAAACTTAACTAGTCTTCAGCTTACTTTGTGTACGTGATACTACAAAAGTGAACCATACTGAAGGACTGTCAGGCCCCGAAACTAGATATCCAAACAATCCACATCAAAACTCACTTTTTAGAGTGGTAAAACGAAAATACGAGGATTGTCGGCTGTGTATCAGAAGAATGCGTGGGAGGCACTAAATACCGCGGAGGTCTTGTTGAACATACTTGGCATCAAGGTACGGTAGATGAAATGAGCTTGAAGACTTATCAACGTTTGAGAATATTGGCTCAGAATGGACGACAAAATGCCAGTATGCCGGTTTGCGATGCAGAGCAAGTAAACATCCCAAATGCCGCTAATCAGTTTTAATGAGTGCTGCAAGAATCGTGGAGACAAAATTACGGAACATCCCGATATCAGAAAAAAAACACAAGAAAGAGTACAAAAACTTTATTGAGAGATCAAGAATTTTAGAGTTATAAGATGTCTTTGTTCTTGCTATTTGTTTGATTCGAGTTTGTCGGCAGAGCCTGGTCGATCGGAGCAAACAGTGTCTGTCTAGAATTTGCCAGCAGCCAACGCTTCATGAAGAGTCAAATCCTAGTCTCCGTCCGGGTCGATGTCGAAAGTAGGAATCTGAAAATATTCGAGATTTTAAAGAAACCCAGAATCCAAAAAGCCTTACATTAAATTGAGGCCCATTGAAAATTGATTGGTGCCACCAGTACGGTCAGTTAACTCCTGGGAAGATGTATAATAATGAACTTCTTGCGTCCCTCTCCCATGAGTAGCTCCTTTCGAAGATCGTTCCAGATTTGCTTCGCATGTTTGTCCGTGCTCTTGATTGCCCAGTGACCGTGGAGATCCTGAAAACTTCAATGTTCCAAGTTCGCTTGAAGAGGAAGTTTAACCTTCCTGGGGTCCACTCCCATGAGTAGCTCCTTTCGAAGCTCGTTCCAGATTTGCTGCGCATGTTTGTCGGTGCTCTTGATCGCCAAGTGACCGTGGAGATCCTAAAAACTTTAATGTTCCACGTTCGTTTGAAGAGGGAGTTTTACCTCCTTGTGTTCCACTCCCATGAGTAGCTTTTTTCGAAGATCGTTCCACATTCCAGATTTGCTTCGCATGTTTGTCCGTGCTCTTGATCGCCAAGTGACCGTGGAGATCCTAAAAACTTTAATGTTCCACGTTCGTTTGAAGAGGGAGTTTTACCTCCTTGTGTTCCACTCCCATGAGTAGCTTTTTTCGAAGATCGTTCCACATTCCAGATTTGCTTCGCATGTTTGTCCGTGCTCTTGATCGCCAAGTGACCGTGGAGATCCTAAAAACTTTAATGTTCCACGTTCGTTTGAAGAGGGAGTTTTACCTCCTTGTGTTCCACTCCCATGAGTAGCTTTTTTCGAAGATCGTTCCACATTCCAGATTTGCTTCGCATGTTTGTCCGTGCTCTTGATCGCCAAGTGACCGTGGAGATCCTAAAAACTTTAATGTTCCACGTTCGTTTGAAGAGGGAGTTTTACCTCCTTGTGTTCCACTCCCATGAGTAGCTTTTTTCGAAGATCGTTCCACATTCCAGATTTGCTTCGCATGTTTGTCCGTGCTCTTGATCGCCAAGTGACCGTGGAGATCCTAAAAACTTTAATGTTCCACGTTCGTTTGAAGAGGGAGTTTTACCTCCTTGTGTTCCACTCCCATGAGTAGCTTTTTTCGAAGATCGTTCCACATTCCAGATTTGCTTCGCATGTTTGTCCGTGCTCTTGATCGCCAAGTGACCGTGGAGATCCTAAAAACTTTAATGTTCCACGTTCGTTTGAAGAGGGAGTTTTACCTCCTTGTGTTCCACTCCCATGAGTAGCTTTTTTCGAAGATCGTTCCACATTCCAGATTTGCTTCGCATGTTTGTCCGTGCTCTTGATCGCCAAGTGACCGTGGAGATCCTAAAAACTTTAATGTTCCACGTTCGTTTGAAGAGGGAGTTTTACCTCCTTGTGTTCCACTCCCATGAGTAGCTTTTTTCGAAGATCGTTCCACATTCCAGATTTGCTTCGCATGTTTGTCCGCGCTCTTGATCGCCAAGTGACCGTGGAGATCCTAAAAACTTCAATGTTCATAGTTTGCTTTAAAAAAGGAGTTTTACCTCCATATGGTCCACTCCCATGAGTAGCTCTTTTTGGAGATCGTTCCACATTCCAGATTTGCTTCGCATGTTTGTCGGTGCTCTTGATCGCCAAGTGACAGTGGAGATCCTCAAAATTCCAATGTTCCACGTTCGCTTGAAGAGGAAGTTTTACCTTTCTGTGTTCCACTTTCATGAGTAGCTCTTTTTGAAGATCGGTCAACATTCCAGATTTGCTTCGCATGTTTGTCCGTGCTCTTGATTGCCCAGTGACAGTGGGGATCCTGAAAACTTCAATGTTCTAAGTTCGCTTGAAGAGGAAGTTTAACCTTCCTGGGGTCCACTCCCATGAGTAGCTCCTTTCGAAGCTCGTTCCAGATTTGCTTCGCATGTTTGTCCGTGCTCTTGATTGCCCAGTGACAGTGGGGATCCTGAAAACTTCAATGTTCCAAGTTCGCTTGAAGAGGAAGTTTTACCTTCCTGGGGTCCACTCCATGAGTAGCTCCTTTCGAAGCTCGTTCCACATTCCAGATTTGCTTCGCTTGTTTGTCCGTGCTCTTGATTGCCAAATGACGGCGGTGATCCTGAAAACTTCAATGTTCCACGTTCGCGCAATCAGGAAGTTGTACCTCTCTCTGGGCTCTTTCCGTTCCTTTTCGAGTCCTTTGAAGTCGGAATGTCATCCTCTGTTTCGATTTGATGATTGCATCATTAGTCTCCATGCTGAAAATTTGATATCCGAGGATATCCAGAAAAATCCCCATCAAAACTCACTTTTTATAGTGAAAAAACGAAGAGAGAAGGAAAGTCGGCGACTCCGACGGAGAGAAACTATGGGAATAAATTTTTCAGAGAGATTTTTATCACATCAACTCATTTTTTAATTCCACATATTGTCATCATGTCAGAGGTCAAACCGGAATGTTCACCTTTATTTCTTTGTTCAGAGGATAGTTGGATGCCTGGAATTACAGTAGTGGATGGTTGGTAGATTAATTAAATTTTTTTTCGTTTTTCTGATACCTGTGATGGCTGAGTATGGGATGTTGACCCAGATATTCAGATAGGTCCAATATTTGCCATTATGTAAGTCACTTGATGGGGATTCAGAATTTCGAGTCATCTGTGTTTTGTGATGGCTGAAGAAAATGAGGTCATGACCTAAATTTTCAAATAACAAGGAACCTTTATCAATGTGTTGAGGACATTGTGGGAATTCAGAATTTTGTGTCATCATTGACTTGTGATGGCTGGAAAAATGAAGTCATGACCTAATTTTTAAAAAATCAGAAAAAATCAATGATAGGGCAAGGACTCGATGGGGATTCAGAGTATGAAGTCCATTAGAACCTGCGTTAACTAAACGATGAGATGACCTTATTTTTGTTTTTTACTGCACAACTATGGCGTAGAGGAGGGTGAGGGTAGCAAGAAGCGTAGTTCAATGCGTTGACATGGTGAAAAATGCACAATATTCGGAGCAAAATATCTCGAGTTTTAGTAATTTGCACAGGTAACGACCTAGTGCAGTCGAATCTATACATGAACCTATTTACAGAAACTTCCCAGATACTTTTCGATAAAGGTTCCCAGGTAAGAAACCCTACAGTCCTAACAGGAAAAACACGAATATAAGTAAAACACATATTTTGAAATTCAACACATTTATTCATTAACAAGAAATTCAAAAGATGGGAACAAATCGAAAACGGCCAGTTAACAGTTAAGCAATCAATTATTCTAAAAACGTTTCATAATTGTCTTCATATCTGCGAATCCTTTGTCCAAATCAGTGATTCTGCTCTTCAAAACATGAATCTCAGAGTTTGTGGAGCTCCTGAGGTCCTTCAATTCATGATTCTTTGACTCCAAATCCTTCTTCAACTTTTCGATTTCCGCAACTTTATTTACATGAATCTTCTTCAATTCCTGGCGTTGTGTCTCCAGAAAGTCGATTGTGGAATTTTTCGATTTTTCCAAATGCTCCATCTTCGAGACATTCGCTTTTCGGATCTCATCAAATTCCATATTCTTGATATTCTTCAAGTTCTCCATTTCCAAGTATTTCGAGTTTTTCAGATTCAAAATATCTGTCTTGAGGTCTGAAATTGTTTCCCGGAGTTTTTTGATCTGTGAGTCCATTTCTTCTTGATATTCTTTGTGTGATTTTTTGATCTTGAGACTTTCATTGTTTTTCAATTCCAAAGGTTCTTTCAAATCCTGATTCTCCTTCTGAAGCTTTGAAATTTGACACTCGAAGGTTTCCAGCTCCTTGTTTTTAGAGACGATTTCTCTATTGAGTTCAGTGAACTCCTTACTTCTCGATTCTTGAAGTTTCGCAATTTCTTGATTTTTCAGTTTCAACTGATTCTCGAGTCGCTCTACTTCGGCAATATATATTTGACGACAATCGACGATTTCCTCCTTCACATTCCTGAGCTCTTCATCCTTAGCCTCGTAGATTTTAGCTTGCTGTGCCATAGAACTTTTGATTTGTTCTATTTGTAGCTTCATTTGCTGAGTTTCGGAGTTATGCGATTGTTCAATACCCTTAAGTTCTTCATTTTTCAAAGTTAAGGCTCCGGTGACCCGTTGAATCTCTTGAATCATAGAGTCCCTCAATTTCTCCAAATTTTCCATTTGTTTGGGGTAGGGTGAAGTAGTTGTGGGCTCAGATTCTTCGGAATTTTTGATAGTTTCAATTTTCGAATTCTGCTCTTCATAAAGGTTTTGAAGTTTCAGATGTGAATAATTCAAATCTTGTTGAAGGTTGGAGATTCGCGAAGCAGATTCATTTCGGAGCACCGCAAACTCCGCGGTCTGATATTTTAGGTCTGATTGGAGGCGTCGGGAATTTTCAAGTTCTAGTTGAAGTGATTGAATTTTCTGATTCTTTTCTTCTAAATGGGTCTTCATTTCAAAATTCTCCTTCGTTATCAAATCCAATTTCACAGTGAGGCCTACTACTTGTTTCTCCAAATTTTGGACAGTTTTCTTCAAATCATCTCGTTCAGTATTGAACATTATTCTTATTCTTGGAGTTCCATTTGAACTGTCGGATCTGAAGAAAAGGAAATTGGCTAAATGGATACGTAACATGAGTTATTATTTGTCAAACTCGTCTCCAGTACTAATTTTATGCATTTTTGTGAACTCATAGCTCAGACTCTAGGAATCCCTCGAATGTCTAGTTTTTTGTGTCAACTCAAAAAATCCTTGCAATCGAATACTATAGGTCTCAGGAAAACGTTTGAACAGGAGGAGTTACCATCTCTTTAGGTTCAAGTAGGAACAATGTTTGGACACTTATATCATTTGATTGTAGATATTTCTCAGAGTCCAACCCAAAATTATTTGATTTTCGGAGTATTTGATATCGAAGTTGAAACTCACTTTTCCATAGTTCGCATGCGCTTGCGGGATTGTTCACCGGTCTCTTGTCTGGAATCGGCAGGCAGACGGTTCGAAGAACTTGGAGAAGATGAAGTGATGACTTCCGTGAACGTCGACTTGAACGGCATTGCTATCGTGGATGGGATAGGCGATGGAAGTTCTGAAAAAGGCCGATCGTTGATGAAAGAAATCTTGTAGGGAGTGCATTGGGACTATTGAGAGACTGAGGAAAAGGGAATAAAAAAGAATGAACACATGTTATACTAATTGAAATTTTGTACGAAAAAGGTTGGTTTCTTTGTTTCAAAATTTTAATGATCCGAATCTAAATCACAAGGACCAACAAATTAGAAGCCTAAGGATAGTATCAGAGTTGCATTAAAAACCCAATAATAGTAGATAGCGAAATAAGCAAATATTGAACATATAGACCGAAGGCTGACAAACTACAGCGAACAGAGCGTTCTTATTGATTTTTTATACGGATCACAAAGATGCCCTTTGGGAAGTCTAGTAGAGCGTGGTTGCACTATGTATTAGCACACTCTCATTCTCAAATACGCTTAAGAACAGTTTAGACAAAGAAGGTTAAATTTGAAAAAAAAAGATACTGACATCCAGGACGTGAGCGAAAGCCAGAAAGTAGTGGATTTCCGAATGGGGCAAAAGGACTCGAGGACAAGGGAGAACCTGTTCGATTCTATGAAATGCATTATGGGCTGGTTTTACAACTTTTCGGATTTTTCACTTCGAACAATTGATGAACGCAGTTGAGAACATCAGAACTACTCTGCATTTAAAAAAACAGCTTCTTTATTTACACAGCTGAACTCCTAAACGACGTATTCGAGTAAAAATACCCGAAATTTACCAAGATTTTTGTTGCAATATTCAATTTTTTTTTAGATTTTGAGCCAAAAATGAGTGTGTGAATCGAACTTCGTCGAAATAAAAAATATCAACACGGCTGCTCTGCGAATTTGATAGAAGTTTTGGAAGCTTCTAAACAACGTATTCACATAGAAAAAACACGAATTTTACCAAATTTTTTGTTGCAATATTCAATTTTTTTTAGATTTTGCGCCAAAAATGAGTGATGTGAGTCGAAGTTCGTCGAAATAAAAAATATCAACCCGGCTGCTCTGCGAAATTGATAGAAGTTTAGAAAGCTTCAAAACGACGTATTCACGCAGGAAAAACACGAAATTCACCAATATTTTTGTTGCAATATTCAATTTTTTTTAGATTTTGCGCCAAAAATGAGTGATGTGAGTCGAAGTTCGTCAAAATAAAAAATATCAACCCGGCTGCTCTGCGAAATTGATAGAAGTTTAGAAAGCTTCAAAACGACGTATTCCCGCAGAAAAAACACGAAATTCACCAAAATTTTTGTTGCAATATTCATTTTTTTCAGATTTTGAGCCAAAAATGAGTGATGTGAGTCGAAATAAAAAATATCAACCCGGCTGCTCTGCGAATTTGATAGACATTTTGGAAGCTTCTAATCGACGTATTCACGTTAAAAAAAACCCGAAGTTTACAAAGATTTTTGTTGCAATATTCAATTTTTTTAAGATTTTGAGCCAAAAATGAGTGATGTGAGTCGAAATAAAAAATATCAACCCGGCTGCTCTGCGAATTTAATAGAACTTGAGAAAGCTTCAAAACGACGTATTCCCGCAGAAAAAACACGAAATTCACCAATATTTTTGTTGCAATATTCATTTTTTTTAGATTTTGAGCCAAAAATGAGTGATGTGAGTCGAAATAAAAATATCAACCCGGCTGCTAATGATGCGATCATCAAATCGAAACAAAGGATGACATTCCGACTTCAAAGGACTCGAAAAGGAACAGAATGAGCCCAGAAAGAGAGGTAAACCTTCCTGATGGACCGAACTTTGAACATTGAAGTTTTTAAGATCTCCACCGACACTTGGAAATCAAGAGCACCGACAAACCAGCGAAGCAAAATCTTCCCAGGAGTCAACAGACAGAACTGGTAGCACCAACCAATTCTCATTGGGCCTCAATTTAATGTATTAAATGGTTTTTTTGATTCTGGGTTTCCCCAAAATCTCGAATATTTCAAGGTTCCTACATTCGACATCGACCCGGACGTAGACGAGGGTGAGACTTTTCATGAATCGTTGGCTACAGCCAAATTCTAGACAGTGTTTGCTCCGAACGACCTGACTCTGCCGACAAACTCAAATCAAACGGATGACAAGAACAAGGACACTATATAACTCTAAAATTCTTGATTTCTCAATAAAGTACTCTTTATTGTGGTTTTTTCTGATGTCGGGATGTTCAGTAATTTTGTCTTCACGATTCTTAAATCACTCATTAAAACTGATTAGCGGCATTTTGGATGTTTACTTGCTCTGCATCGTGAACATGCAATCTGGCATTCTGTCGTTCATTTTGGGCCATATTCTCAAACTTTGATTAGTCTTCAAGGTCATTCCATCTACCGTACCTCAATGCCAAGTAATTCCAACAAATCATCCGCGGTAATTAGTGCCTCTCACGCATTCCTCGGATACACAGCCGACTGTTTTGATGGGGATTGTTTGGATATCCATTTCTTCATATTGTACACTGATATTATAATATTTTAATTATAGATTTGCCTTTTTAGGACAAAGCCTGCCTGGCTGTATCGCTTCACCTCTTTGCTAAGAGAAACTCATTGGCGTCTTCGGCTTCTGTTGAAACAAGATACACCTCGACCTCCAATATTTCATCAACATCAATCTCATTGACTCGAACCCAACTTGAACTGGTTCCGACATCCATTTCTTCGTCATTCTCCAAAACCAAGGATCCTCTTATGAGTTCTCCAATCTTAGTTACACACTTTTCTACGTCGATTCTCGCTTCGACTTCTACTTAAGCATTAGTTTTCATTGTTTGCCTATCCTTGTAAAACGAGCAAAGTCTGGGAAAATCAACAAAGAGATTTATTCAGAAACGAAGCAAATAAGAAATAATCAATTATCATGAACGAAGAGTTCGAGAATCCCATTAGGCGGAAAATGGAATGTTGCCTGTTTTCCATCCTTTCTTTGAATATAATATCCATTGTCGATTGTGACGGGCTCTCGGAACCACCAACCCTGGGAAACTGTTGGGAAGGTTCTTGGTGCCGGAATGGCTGTAGCGTTTAGTTTTCTCACAATGGTATCAACTTCAAAAAGTGCCACAGAGCCCACCACCTTCAAATATCTCATTCGAGGATTGGCTCCAGTTTTCCAACACTTCAAGAAGCGGACTAAAACAGTTCTGTCCATTACGGAACAGTGGAGAAAGATATAAGCGCTGTTAGTCACCAGCAGGTCGTCAAGACCTTTTGAACGATTTTCATTTTCACGAGTGTATCTCAGTGAGATTTGGTCAAAGTCTTGGATAAAAACTTTGTGCCAATCTCGCATGTCGCTACGACCATAGTCCAAGAACAGTGCTCTAACTGGTTGAAGTGCATTCAGAACATCATTATAAAAATCTGGAGCAGCTTCCGTGTGTATAAACAAATTTCTTACATCTCTCAGAGCTTTGAGCATCTTCATATCATAGCCACTGTCTTGATTGTCTTCCATAGTCACATTGGCGATAAAAGGCAAGTTGAATGCTGTTTTTATTGCATCCACAAAGTATTCCAAAGAACATCCGTTGTCTCTCCAATTATTTATTTTTTGGAAAATCCATTCGCTCATTGGTTGAAAGGGTGTAAAGAGGTTGATATGCACACTATTACTATAGCAATAAACCCTAGAAGGCCTGAGTTCGTTATTGACTGCTGCCATGGATTTGGCGGATCGCTTGGACAGAACAACAAATTTGACTCTGAAAAATGTTTGGATTACCGAGGGTTAAGAATTCGAGGGACTTACTGTTCTTCAAGACAAAAGATGGAAAGCACATTAGTGGTTGCTCTATTGGGGAGCTTGAAAAGGGGAAGACTCATGTTATTGGCCATGATAGCAGAATACAAGTAGATGACGGGTAGACTAAATACAACAATGGGTCAGTAGGTGGAGAAAGATGCGAGACTGAATGTAGGTAGCGAAATAAGCAAATATTGAATATATAGACCGAAGGCTGACAAACTACAGCGTACAGAGGGTTCTTATCGATTTTTTATACGGATGAGAAAGATGCCCTTTGGGAAGTCTAGTAGAGCGTAGTTGCATTATATTAGCACACTCTCATTCTCAAGTACATCTAAGGACAGTTTAGACAGTGAAAGTTGAAATATTGACACTCCGAAACTCACATTACTGCAGCTTCAAACGTGTCCTGCTTTTCCAGGATTTTTAAATGTATATTGAAATTAGAAAAACTCAGATGTTGCTAGTCTCACAATGAGGAGAACCCCATACTGGACAAACTAAAGCTCATAACCAGAAAGTTTTGGGAAGATAAATTTTCGATAGACCTTCTTGTTTTGATTTCCACGCTCTTTTGAATAATCTCCACATCACTTAACCTTTGAATTTCGGTTTTTGTGTATCGTGAACGCGCTAAATCCACTCACCCCAACGAAAATGTGTACGTTTTTTAATTCTATGCCTGTGAACTATTCAATTCAATTACAACTTGGCTGACTAGAATCCTTAAAAATCTTCCTGCCATAAATCGACATTTTACTATGGCAACTAATCATAGAGCCTAATCCTAATTATTCCTAAACCCAAATAGCGCAGGCCGCAGCCTGCGCTTAACCCACAACAGAGATGACATTTAGAGTACATTACCGTAGAGAAGATATTTGAAATTCTGAAACAGTGTGTTAATTTATTTTGAATGCGGACTTATCATCAGGTTTTGGACCATTTGATTTTGTCATTCATTTTTCTACCGCAAATCAGAAGAAGGGGAACTGGAACAATTTTTCAACTTTCTGGGTATGAGCTTCTGAATTTCATGTATGTGTTTTGCGTTAACGCAAGGCTTATAATATCTCACATTACCTCATATGAAAAAATCGAAAAATGCCGAAATCTTTTCGAAACTACTGTTTTTTAAAAATAGTCCTATTTTGAAGTTCTGATCTCAAAAATCAGGAAAACAAGTGAAAGCAACATAGTTTTAGAACGCGACTAAAAACGGAATATTCCCAAATCTAAACTGAATATTCCCAAATATGAATAGAAAAAAGAAGAACTGTATGTGTATCAAAAAGTACTTTATTCAGAAATTAAACTTGCAAACTCATCAAAAAGTTATAAAAAACTACATGAGCATTATTGCGATAACACTGCATGTAAAAATGATATCAAGACATTCATACCAGAGGAATGAATGTGTTGAATATCTGTGATGGAAAAACAATAAAAAGTTAGGTGTCGATAGTCAAAGCCAGCACATCCGATATATCCATTATCCTTCCCAGTAATATCCTTAGTATACGAAATCTCGTCCAATAAGTAGTACCACTGTGCAAGATTCATCGTTTCCGAAGACTCTAATCTCAGCGAGAACTCCCTTAGCACTTCTCATTTTGCAGACTCGCTTAGCATCCTTACTATACTTCTTCATTTTCTCCTCTGGAATTTCGGTGAACTGAATTCCCTCCATCATCGCTCCGCCTTTCAATCCAAAATTAACAGGCACATCATCAACATGCAATCCAAAATTAACATTCACGTCTAACCGTTCAAGTCTCGGGTTGGATCCTTTTATCCAAGCTTTCAGAAATTTGTTAAAATCACTCTCCAGAAATCTACCAAGCTCGCAAATGATTCCTCGTGCGTTGCAGACTAGCAAATCATCTAGAATGCGAACTTTCGGGTCATCAATAGCTGAACGCTGATTGTTTTGCAACAACATTTTTTGATAGTCAAAGTTTCCGGTTTGACAGTCACTGATTGAACAATTTTTAGCATTTAAAGAGGGAACTGGAATAGAACCTCGCAAATGCATATTTGTGATTTTGAATCCCTCTAATGCTTTTTTAACGAATGTTTGATCAAATCGATCATTGTAGATTGAGAGATGAATGCCTTCCTGAACGTCAAGCACCATAAAAAGTTGGATCCATTCTCTCAGGTTGAGGGAGATGTTCTTCCATACCCGCAACAAGGTTCCATCTTTCTTCCGCACTTCCACTCTGCGCGGTGTTGCCAGCGGTAAAGGCTGAGCACTTTCAGCATTATTGGCAAAGCGAAAGTACCAAGTAACTCCATCGTCATAAGGAAGAACAGGGCGAATTTTAACCATCGTTGTTATAACCATGTTGAGAAAACGAGTTTCCACTTTCAGAAGCTTAATGATGTTGAATGCCTTCGTGGAAATCGATGAGAACGCGATTCTGAAAAAAAAAGAAAAGTGCTGCAGTCCAAAAATGTGTACACAGAGTTCGGTTTTCTAGACCTAGCTATGTTTACAAGAAGCATGAAGTTTCAAGTGACTACTGATATTAAATATTGTCTACTGTAACCATATGAAATACTTACATTCCTTCCAAGTTGAGACGCCGAAATACACACTTCTGAGCTTCATTGTCTAGCTTTAGAATAGGAAATTGTCCAGTCATAACTGCAGAATTCGTATTGAGAAAATGCCAGAGGGGGTGAAAAAGAAGACGGATTGTGGTCGTTGAGAAGAAAAATGAGATATGATTGGGGTATGGGGACAGTGCCAGCAAAATCGATGTTGAGTGTGAATGGAAAACGTGTTTCTAGAAAGATGGACAACAATTGGGACCTTGAGAATGTCCTAATAGAGTGCAACTACGCTCTACTAGACTTCCCAAAGGGCATCTTTGTGATCCGTAAAAAAATCGATAAGAAATCTCTATGCACTGTAGTTTGTCATCCTTTGGTCTATATCGCTACCTACCATTATTGGGGTTTTTACGCAACTCTGATACTTCTATCCTTAGGCTTCCAAATTGTTGGTCCTCCTATATCTTGTAACTTTCTCCTGTGGAATCTTAATATGTCGAGTTCCCATTATCATAGCATTGCCATCCAATCCTTATTCAACACCAGGTGGTTTTTGCCCGTTCGGGGGCTCCAACCTTCTGAATTCCGCTGACGTCCGGGATGACAGTGTCTTTGTTTCAAATTTGATCTTTACTGACTCAACTGTCCTTAAGCGTACTTGAAAATGAAAGTGCGCTAATATAATGCAACTACGCTCTACTAGACTTCCCAAAGGGCATCTTTGTGATCCGTATAAAAAATCGATAAGAACCCTCTGTTCGCTGTAGTTTGTCAGCCTTCGGTTTGCATGGTCAATATTTTCTTACTTCACTATCTACCATTATCGGGTTTTTAATGCAACTCTGATACTATCCTTCGGCTTCCAATTTGTTGGTCCTTGTAATTGAGATTCGGAAAATTTATATTTTGAAACGAAGAGACCAACCTTTCTCGAAACCAACCTTTTTCGTGAAAATTTTGATCAGTATAACATATATTCTTTTCTCTTACCATTTCCTCAGTCTTTCAATAGTCTTAACGCATTCCATACCAGATTTCTTTCATCATCAATCAGCCTTTTTCCAGAACTTCCATCGCCTATCCGATCTACGATAGCAATGAAGTTCAGGTCGACGTTCACGGAAGTCATCACTTCATCTTCTTCAAGTTCTTCGAACTCTCCGCCTGTCGATTATAGACAGGAGAACGGTGAACAACCCTGCAAGCGACAACGGTGAGTTTCAAATTTGACATCAAATATTTCAAAAATCACGTTGTAGTAATTTTAATATTTTCACACACAGTTGTATAGTTTTTCTCAATTCAACATTGACGCGCCGTCGCTGTAAAAGTAGGCGTACTCAACAAGACCGATACTGGCCAACCGGGTCGAAAATTTTTCGATTTTCTGATTTGAACTATTCAACTTTATGATGATTCTCAAAACGGTTTCATTTACTTTTTTTGCTTATGTAAACAAAATTAGGAACAAAACATTCGAAATTAATTTTAGAAACCGCGTGGCTCCGTTCCCAGAAGAGACAGAAAAAAGTCACAATACTTATTAACCACCCTGTAGTCTATTATCCAATTTTGAGATAAAGTCCATCTCGACATCCCAAATAGTCCTAGCCCGCAAACTTTTACAACCATAGCTGACTGGAAATTTATGATAAAAGTCAATTAAATTTTGGGCCTCTCACGAATTATTTCCTTTTCAGATCCGACAGTTCCAACGAGTCTCCGAAAGTCAGAATAGTGTTTAACAGTGAACGAGATGATTTGAAGAGAACTGTCCAAAAATTGGAGAAGCAAGCAGAAGATTACACTTCGGAGTTGGAGAAGTTGACGAAGGAAAATTCTGAAATGAAGGCTCATTTAGAAGAAAAAAATCAGAAAATTCATTCGCTCCAACTAGAACTTGAGAATTCCCGACGCCTCCAAACCGATCTAGAACATCAGACAGCAGAGCTTACAGTGCTCCAAAATGAATCTGATTCGCAAATCTCTGACCTTCAGAAGAACTTAGATGATGCAAATCAGAAAGTTCAATTCCTTCAAAAAGAGCTAAATTCGAGAAATGAAAATATCGAAGGAGGTTCCCAAAACTCTGAGACAACTACTACTTTACCATACCACAAGCAAATCGAGGATCTTGAGAAATTGAGGGATTCTCTGATTCAGGAAATTACACGAGTTACCTTGAAAAATGAAGAACTCAAAAATCTTCAACAATCTTATAACACCGAAACTCAGCAAATGAAGTTACAAATAGAAAAAATCGAAAGTTCTATGGCACAGCAAGCTAAAATCTACGAAGCTAAGGATGAAGAGCTCAGAAATTTAAAGGAGGAAATCGTCGATTGTCGTCAAATATATATTGCCGAAGTGGAGCGACTCGAGAATCAGTTGAAACTGAAAAATCAAGATATCGCGAAACTTCAAGAATCGAAAAGTAAAGAGTTCACTGAACTCAATAGAGAAATCGTCTCTAAAAACAAGGAGCTGGAAACCTTCGAATATCAAATTTCAAAGCTTCAGAAGGATAATCAGGATTTACAAAAATCATTGGAATTGAAAATCAATGAAAATCTCAAGATCGAAAAGTCTCACGAAGAATATCAAGAGAAAATGGATTCACAGGTCAAAAAACTCCAGGAAACAATCTCAGGTCTCAAGACAGATATCTTGAAACTGGAAAACTCGAAAAACTTGGAAATGGAGAATTTGAAGACTATCAAGAAGATGGAATTTGATGAATTTCAAAAATCGAATGCTTCGAAGATGGAGCATTTGGAAAAATCGAAAAATTCCAGAATCGATTCTCTGGAGAAACAACGCCAGGAATTGAAAAAGATTCATGTATCTAAAGTTGCTGAAATTGAAAAATTGAAGAAGGATTTGGAGTCGAAGAATCAGGAATTGAAAGACCTCCGGAGCTCCACAAACTCCGAGATTCATGTTTTGGGAAACAGAATCGCTGAGATGGAAAAAGGATTTGAAGATATGAAGGGAATTATGGAACGTTTTTAGAATAATTGATTGCCATTGATGAGTACTGGTTGTTTTTGGTTCGTTTCCATCTTCTGAATTTCTTGTTGATGAATAAATGTGTTAAATTTCAAAATATGTTTCTATCCATTGACTTGCGCGATCCGCAAGATTTCGTAACCTTGGAACTTTATGCTGTTTCCGAAACGGGCTTTTTTCATTTTTTGAAAGTACGAGTTTTTGGGGAAATAGGCAAAAGAACTCAACATTTTCATTAGAACTATTACATAACTCTGATAAGACAGATGATTTTGAGAACTCTCTCTTTAAATTTTCGTTCTGAAAACCACAAGAACTCGAGGAAGTTGAATCTAAAAATCAGTATCCTTGCGTAGAATTGACTTTTCAAACACCAAAAAAAGAACAAAACCCGATCTCAACAGATCTCAACTCACTGAAACCACAATGAAAATGTTTGAAGCTTTCATCTGTCGAAGCGACCGCCTAAATTCGACAAATGTGGCAAGTGAAGTATCTTTCAGAACTTTGTGAAAACAAAACCTGATAACGGACAGATCACCGATTCCACCAAAAGAGGGACAAGTTGGTATTCTATGAAATGAAATCGAAAATAAAGTCATCTCATCGTTCAGTTAGCGCTGGTTTTGATGGACTTGAGACTTTGAATCCCCATCGAGTTCTTGCCCTATCCTTGATTTTTTTCTGATTTTTGAAAAATTAGGTCATGACTCCAATTTTCCAGCCACAACAAGTCAATGATGACACAAAATTCTGAATTCCCACCATGTCCTCAACACATTGATAAAGTTTCTGTGTTATTTGAAAATTGAGGTCATGACCTCATTTCCTCAGCCATCACAGAAGACAGATGACTCGAAAATCTGAATCCCCATCAAGTGGTCTACATATCTGCAAATATTGGACCTATCTGAATATCTAGGTCAACATCCCATATTCAGCCATCACAGGTATCAGAAAAACGAAAAAATTTAAATAGCCGCCAACTATCCTCTACAGTAATTCCAGCCATTCAACTATAGTCTGAACAAAGAAATGAAGTGAATATCCTCTGACGTGATGACAATATGTGGAATTAAAAAACAAGTTGATGTGATAAGAATCTCGCTGAAAAATTCATTCCCATAGTTTCTCTTCGTCGGAGTCGCCGAATTTCCTTCTCTCTTCGTTTTTCCACTATAAATAGTGAGTTTGGTGGGGATTTTTTTGGATATCCTCGGATATCAAATTTTCAGCATGGAGCCTAATGATGCGATGATCAAATCAAAACAAAGGATGACATTCCGACTTCAAAGGACTCGAAAAGGAACGGAAGGAGCCCAGAGCGAGGTGAAACTTCCTCTTCAAGCGAACTTTAAACATTGAAGATTTTAGGATCACCGTCAAGAGCACTGACAAGCATGCGAAGCAAATCTGGAAACGAAGACAAACATGCGAAGCAAATCTGGAAACAAAGACAAACATGCGAAGCAAATCTGGAAACAAAGACAAACATGCGAAGCAAATCTGGAAACGGAGACAAGCATGCGAAGCAAATCTGGAAACAAAGACAAACATGCGAAGCAAATCTGGAAACTAAGTCAAACATGCGAAGCAAATCTGGAAACTAAAACAAACATGCGAAGCAAATCTGGAAACGAAGATAAACATGCGAAGCAAATCTGGAAACAAAGACAAACATGCGAAGCAAATCTGGAAACAAAGACAAACATGCGAAGCAAATCTGGAAACGGAGACAAGCATGCGAAGCAAATCTGGAAACAAAGACAAACATGCGAAGCAAATCTGGAAACGGAGACAAGCATGCGAAGCAAATCTGGAAACAAAGACAAACATGCGAAGCAAATCTGGAAACAAAGACAAACATGCGAAGCAAATCTGGAAACAAAGACAAACATGCGAAGCAAATCTGGAAACAAAGACAAACATGCGAAGCAAATCTGGAAACGGAGACAAGCATGCGAAGCAAATCTGGAAACAAAGACAAACATGCGAAGCAAATCTGGAAACAAAGACAAACATGCGAAGCAAATCTGGAAACAAAGACAAACATGCGAAGCAAATCTGGAAACGAAGACAAACATGCGAAGCAAATCTGGAAACAAAGACAAACATGCGAAGCAAATCTGGAAACAAAGACAAACATGCGAAGCAAATCTGGAAACAAAGACAAACATGCGAAGCAAATCTGGAAACGGAGACAAGCATGCGAAGCAAATCTGGAAACAAAGACAAACATGCGAAGCAAATCTGGAAACAAAGACAAACATGCGAAGCAAATCTGGAAACAAAGACAAACATGCGAAGCAAATCTGGAAACTAAGACAAACATGCGAAGCAAATCTGGAAACGAAGACTATAAAAAGTGAGTTTTGATTGGGGGTTTTTTTTGTGGATATTCTCAGATATCAA
This sequence comes from Caenorhabditis sinica, assembly GCA_963932045.1. Lineage (NCBI taxonomy): Eukaryota > Metazoa > Nematoda > Chromadorea > Rhabditida > Rhabditidae > Caenorhabditis > Caenorhabditis sinica. Next base: position 23,084,664 of record OZ009938.1, read on the forward strand.
ATTTTCAGCATGGAGCCTAATGATGCAATCATCAAATCGAAACAAAAGATGACATTCCGACTTCAAAGGACTCGAAAAGGAACAGAATGAGCCCAGAAAGAGAGGTAAACCTTCCTGATTGACCAAATTTTGAACATTGAAGTTTTTAGGATCTCCACCGTCACTCGGGCAACCAGGAGCACCGACAAACATTCGAAGCAAATCTGAAATGTGGAACGATCTTCGAAAAGAGCTTCTTAGGGGAGAGGAACACAAGAAGTTCACATTTATACATCTTCCCAGGAGTCAACAGACCGAACTGGTGGCACCAGCCAATAATCAATGGGCCTCAATTTAATGTAAGGTTTTTTTGATTCTGGTTTTCCCTGAAATCTCGAATATTTTCAGATTCCTACATTCGAAATCGACCCGGACGTAGACGAGGATTTGACTCTTCATGAAGCGTTGGCTGCTGGCAAATTCTAGACAGTGTTTGCTCCGATCGACCAGGCTCTGCCGACAAACTCGAATCAAACAAATAACAAGAACAAAGACATCTTATAACTCTAAAATTCTTGATTTCTCAATAAAGTTTTTGTTCTCTTTCTTGTGTTTTTTTTTGATGTCGGGATGTTTAGTAGTTTTGTCTCCACGATTCTTGAAGCACTAATTTAAACTGATTAGCGGCATTTTGGATGTTTACTTGCGCTGCATCGCGAACATGCATTCTGGCATTCTGGTGTCCATTCTGGGCCAATATTCTCAAATTTTGATTAGTCTTCAAGCTCATTTTCTCTACCATACCTTAATGTTAAGTAGTTCCAACAAGACCTCCGCTGTATTTAGCGCATCCCCCCCCCCCCTCCCCACGCATTCCTCGGATAAACCGCCGACTTTCCTCTTCTCTTCGTTTTATCACTATGAAAAGTGAGTTTTGACGGAGATTGTTTGGATATCTAGTTTAGGGACCTGACAGTTTTCATTATGGTTTACGTTTGTAGTATCACGTACACAAAGGTAGCTGAAAACTAGTTAAGTTTGGTATTAAAGATTGAGGTGTTAACTGACAATAACGTTGCTTTTGAATGAAGTAGCTCATGTGTCATCCTTTTTTGAATATTGTTCTAAACAGGGATGTATCATTTATTTTCAAAAGACTCTCCTGTTGGTTGAATCGGTGAACTGACAGTATCTTAAGTAGAAAGAAACATTTTCGCCTGACAGCCCTTTATTATGGTTCATTTTTGTAGTCTCTCAAAACTCCGTTTCCAGTGCTCCTCTCCTAACTTGTTTGAAATTTGAAATTTCCGCGTTCCCGGCGGACTTTTTGTTTTCAAATCAGCAAAACATGTTTAAATCAACAGAAATTTATTCAGAAACAAAGCAAATAAGAAAAAATCAATTATCACTAACAAAGAGTTCGAGAATCCCATTAAGCGGAAAATGGAATGTTGCCTGTTTTCCATCCTTTCTTTGTACATAGTATCCATTGTCGATTGTGACGGGCTCTCGGGACCACCCCCACTTGGAAATTGTTGGGAAGGTTCTTGGTGCCGGAATGGCTGTAGCACTTAGTTTTCTCACAATGTTATCAACTTCAAAAAGTGCCACAGGGCCCGCCGCCTTCAAATATTTCATACGAGGATTGGCTCCAGTTTTCCAACACTTCAAGAAGCGGATTAAAGCAGTTCTGTCCATCACGGAACAGTTGAGAAAGATATAAGCGCTGTTAATCACCAGCAGGTCGTCAAGACCTTTTGAACGATGTTCATTTCCAATGGTGTATCTCAGTGAAAGTTGGTCGAAGTCTTGGATAAAAACTTTGTGCCAATCTCTCATGTCGCTACGACCATAGTCAACGAACAGCGCTTTAACCGGTTCAAGTGCATTCAGAACATCTTTACAGAAATCTGGAGCAGCTTCCGTGTACATAAACAAATTTCTTACATCTCTCAGAGCTTTGAGTATGTTCATATCATAGCGACTGCCTTGATTTCCATCTACAGTCACGTTGGCGATGAAAGGCAAGTTGAATGCTGTTTTTATTGCATCCACAAAGTATTCCAACGAACATCCGTTCTCTCTCCAATTATTCCCATTTTTGAACATCCAATTGCTGTTTGGCTGAAGGGGTCTAATGAGGCAGAAACTCACAAAACTACTACAGCAATAAACCTGAGGAGCATTAAGTTCGTTTTTGACTGCTGTCATGGATTTGGCAGATCGTTTGGACAGAACAACAAATTTGACTCTGAAAAATGTTTGAATTACCAAGGGTAAAGAATTCAACTGACTTACTGTTCTTCAAGACTCATGATGGAAAGCACGTTAGTGGTTGCTCCTTTGGGGAGCTTGAAAAGGGGAAGAGTCATGTTATTGGCCATGAGAGGAGAATACGAGTAGATGACCGTTTGACCAAATACAAGAATGAGACAGTAGGTGGACAAAAGTGTAGGACTGAATGTTCTCGTTCATTGTTCATCTTAGGTGTGTCAATCCCATCTGTTATCTCAGATGTGCTGGTGACAAATGATCGTTCTCAGTATTGTCTAACTGGTGTGAATATGTAATCCCCTTGACAGTCACTTGTTGTTGTCTGGGCCTTGTGTGTATAGAGTTCCTTGACACTTGTAGTCCAATAATTATATACAATGTGAGGGGTATTTTTGATGGGCTGGATTACAGTGATGAGTAGCAAAACGTGGGAGTCATGAACTGACATTTCTGAATTAGTAGAAAGAATCTAAGACACACATTTGAGCAAGAATAGGTCATGAGGATTGTCACAGTGCCATTCTCACAAGACGTGCTAAAGGTCTTGAACAGTATGGAGAGCTAGTAGATAAGGGTCAACTGTCGTCTCTGTAAACCGATTAAAGGCCAATATGGCAAACGAAAATAGTCAAGATCTAGATAGCCTGTAGTCCTGATAACTTATAGTCCATACAATCAACAAAAGCTTCTTTGTACTATCTTAAGTTGGAAAATAAGGTCATGTCATCATTCAGTTAACGCAGGTTTTGATGGACTTAAGACTCTGAATCCCCATCGATTCCTTTCGCTATACTTGATTTTTTCTGATTTTTGAAAAATTAGGTCATGACTCCATTTTTCCAGTCATCACAAGTCAATGATGACACAAAATTCTGAATTCCCACCATGTCCTCGACACATTGATAAAGGTTTTCTTCAGCCATCACAAAACACAGATGACTCGAAATTAGGAATCCCCATCAAGTAGTCTACATATCTGCAAATATTGGACCTGAATAAATATCTAGGTCAACATCCCATATTCAGTCATCTTAGGTATCAGTCATCACAGGTATCAGAGACAGGGCATCATCAAAATGAATATAAGGCAAAACCGACCGACCGAGATTGGTCGGTAGCAAACGGTTAAACACAAGTTCTTATCAGGAAAATCCGGGAGCAGGTCATTACGTAAAATTTTCTAGATATAGTTTTACATCATTAGAAAAAAGATTATTCAACTGACATGCGGGCCTGACAGAGTGATAATCTCCTATTCTCTTCTTCTAGCGACGGGAAGCAGATCACAGACCAAAGTTTTGCCTTCATTAGACTGCTCCAAATCCATAAATAACTTGAACCAATTTTCCGAGGTTTATGGAGTAAACAAATTTTGTTTGCACCATCTCTCATGACTCCGTTTCCAATGCTGCTCTCCTCTCTTTTTTGTTTTTTTCTGTTGCTGATTTTATTGAAAAGCCATGGAGATGAACACAACTATTAGCGATATTCACCAAGGGGAAACGCGTACCATCGCCAGCTTGGTCGAAATTTGAATTTTCCGTGTTGCCGGCGGATTTTTGGTTATCAAAACAGCTACATATGTTTTGGTGGGTGCGTGGACTCCTCGTGAACAACTCGGGCAGCAGTCGAATTTGTTCACGAGGAGTCCACGTACTCACAAAGACATGTTTGACTGTTTTGAAAACATGAAATCCAGCGGTCCCTTGTGAAAATCCTTAGTAGAAGGAGCAAAGTCAAAACATTTCAAAAATTCAACAAAAGGGATTCATTCAGAAACAAAGCAGATAAGAAAAAGTCAATTGTCATGAACAAAGAGTTCGAGAGTCCCATCACGCGGAAAATGGAATGTAGCCTGTTTTCCATCCTTTCTTTGAATATTCTCGGGTATCGTCGGGAACTTCAGGTCGGGAGTTGGTCGGATTCCGGACAAGACAGCTACTAAACCCGACTAAGGTCTGACTAACTTCCGACGCCCATACATTTTTTTCAGGTCGGAAGTTGCAGCTTCCGACCGAAAGCTGATGAAGACGTGTCCTAAAACCGACGAACGGTCAACTTTTGACCTGAAGCTGACTTAGATCCTACCTAAAGCCGAACCGCGCTCAACTTTCGACTAGAAGTTGCAGCCGGACACCCGAGCGGTACCCATTGTCAATTGTGACAGGCTCTCGGAACCACCCATTCTGGAGTATTATTGGAAAGGTTCTTGGTGCCGGAATGACTGTAGCATTTAGTTTTCTCCCAATGGTATCAACTCCAAAAAGTGCCGTCATGAGGATTGTCACAGTGCCGCTTTCGAAAGATTGACGTGTCTCATTTCGGATGTTCACTTGTTCCGCATCGTGAACATGCATTTTGGCATTTTAGGCAAATTTTCTTAAATTTTGATTAATCTTCAAGCTCATTTGATCTACCGTACCTTAATTTTATGTAATTCCAACAAATGAGTTTTGATGGGGATTGTTTGGATATCTAGTTTAAAGACCTGACAGTTTTTCATTATGGTTTACTTTTGTAGTATCGCGCACACAAAGGTAGCCGAATTCTAGTTAAGTTTGGTATTAAAGATTGAGGTGTTAACTGACAATGATGTAGCTCTTGAATGAGGTAGCTCATGTGTCATCCTTTTCTGAAAATTGTTCTAAACAGGGATGTATCATTTATTTTCAAAAGACTCTCCTGTTTGTTGAATCGGTGAACTGACAGTATCTTAAGTAGAAAGAAACATTTTCGCCTGACAGCCCTTTATTATGGTTCATTTTTGTAGTCTCTCAAAACTCCGTTTTCAATGCTCCTCTCCTAACTTGTTTGAAAATTGAATTTTCCGTGTTCCCGGCGGATTTTCTGTTTTCGAATCAGTAAAACGTGTTCAAATCAACAAAGAGATTTATTCAGAAACGAAGCACATTGAACAAAATCAATTATCATGAACAAAGAATGCGAGAGTCCAATTACGCGGAAAATAGAATGTAGCCTGTTTTCCATCCTTGCTTTGAATATAGTATCCATTGTCGATTGTGACAGACTCTCGGTGCCTCCCATTCTGGGAAATGACTGAGAAGGTTCTTGGTGCGGGAATGGCTCTAGCATTTAGTTTTCTCACAATGTTATCAACTCCAAAAAGTGCCGCAGGACCCGCCACTTCCAAATATCTCATACGAGGATTGGCTTTAGTTTTCCAACTTTTCAAGAAGCGGACTAAGACAGCGCGGTCCATCTCGGAACAGTTGAGAAAGATATAAGCGCTGTTGATGACCAGCAGGTCGTCAAGACCTTTTGAACCATTTTCATTTCTACGAGCGTATCTCAGTGAGAGATGGTCAAAGTCTTGGATAAAAACTTTGTGCCAATCTCTCATGTCACGACGACCATAGTCAACGAACAATGATCTAACTGGTTGAATTGCATTTAGAACACCTTCATAGAAATCTGGAGCAGCTTCCGTGTGTATAAACAAATTTCTTACATCTCTCAGAGCTTTGAGCATCTTCATATCATAGCCACTGTCTTGATTGTCTTCCATAGTCACGTTGGCGATAAAAGGCAAGTTGAATGCTGTTTTTATTGCATTCACAAAGTATTCCAACAAACATCCGTTCTCTCTCCAGTTATTCATTTTTAGGAAAATCCATTCGCCCATTGGTTGAGAGGGTCTAACGAGGTTGATATGCACACTATTACCATAGCAATAAACCCTAGAAGGGCTGAGTTCGTTTTTGACTCCTGCCATGGATTTAGCGGATCTCTTGGACAGAACAGCAAAATTGACCCTGAAAAATGTTTGGATTACCGAGAATAAAAATTTCGAGGGACTTACTGTTCTTCAAGACTCATGATGGAAAGCACATTAGTGGTTGCTCTATTGGGGAGCTTGAAAAGAGGAACCATTGTAACTGTTTCACTCTCTTCTTCCATTTGGTAGTCCAATATTGTTTGAATTAAATTTTATTGCGCTGGGCGTTCAACTAGAGAAGAGTATATTGAAAAATCAATAAAAAAATGCAATACGCAAGTGGATAGTGAAGGAAGACGTCGTCGCGTTCAATCGATTTTCTCCCTCTCTGCGTTTCCCTGTTTGACCAAATACAAGAATGAGACAGTAGGTGGAGAAAAGTGTATGACTGAATGTTCTCGTTCATTTTTCATCTTAGATGTGTCAATCACATCTGTTATCTCAGATGTGCTGGTGACAAATGATCGTTCTCAGTATTGTCTAACTGATGTAGAGATGTTATCCCCTTGACAGTCACCTGTTCTTGTCTGTCTGGGCCTTGTGTGTATAGAGCTCCTTGACACCTGTAGTCGAATTATCATAGACAGTGTGAGGGGTACTTTTGATGGACGAATATAAGCTGGGTTATTATGGTGAGCAACAAAACATGGGAGCAATGAACTCTTATTTTTGGGTAAGTCATAAAAGACGTACGTGTTGGGAAGCTTTTGCACTCTCAGGCATGAATAGCTTGAAGGAAGTCATGCTGATAGAAGGAATCTAAGGCACACACAACTTAACGAGATTAGGTTTTGAGGATTGTCACAGTGCCGTTCTGACAAGATTGACGTGTTGAAGGTCTTAGACAACATGGACAGCTGATAGATAAGGGTCAACTGTGGTCACGGTGAACCAATTAGAGGTCAATATGGCAAACATGAATATTCAAAAACTGGACAGTCTGTGGTCCTTGTAACTTATAGTCAGTACAATCAACAACGACTATTTCGTAAATGCTATCATGCCAAAGACAATATGACACAATTATATGAAAAACATTCATTAGTGTTCAAAAACAATCTTATTGAGCTGAAGTTAAAGTCTGAGTTTAGTTTCACAAACAAAAGAAAAACACAAAAAACAACAGAAAATCACGAAAAAGAGATTTAGCCAGTTATTCCATCTCATCCTCGGGCTCTTCCTTAATAGCCACATTGTTCTGTGTCCACGCCCTCTGTCTCCAAAACCATTCCTGAACTTGATCCTTCGTCAAACCAGTCTTAGCTATCATATCCGCTAATTTTCCCATATTCAGAAAACTATGCTTTCGGAACATATCCAATAGGATTGTTTCTTGGGCCGGAGTTAGACCCATGAGTTCCACAGTATTTTCGTCCACAACATGCTTCTTCTCTGCTCTATTCGCATGTCTCATCAGATCACTTCGGTGACATATGAACCATTGGGTGACCCGCTTTTCGCTCAACCCTGTTTTCCTCGCTAGATCGTCTTTTGTTTCCCAGCTCAAATAGTTGTCTTCCTTGAATGCCGTTTCTAGAGTCTCGCGTTGATCATCTGTAATTACTCCCACTGGTACGAATTTCGAGATCCCACTACCCCATTTTGGTCTGCGACGGTTTGAAAAGTCAGCTTGGTTTCTGTGGCCAATTGAGTCTTTCTCTCACCATTGGCATATTTATTCTCGATGAAAGCTAATTCCAGAGTAGCAAGTTGAGATTCGGAAAAATCATTGCGTTGTGAAGAACTCGAGTGAGTTTGATGAATGGTTTCTTTCTCGGATCTGAAATTTGACAATATTCATATAACTTCCTCACTAAAACTCACTTGTCTTTGTTCTTTCTTCGACGATTTCTGAACCAAAATAGAACCTGGTCTTTGGTAAGTTCGGTTTTTTCAGCCAATTTTCGTTTTCTCTCTCCCGTGATATAGTTGTCTTCGGCAAAAGCTTCTTCCAGATTGACGAGTTGTAATTTTGTGAAGGCACGGTGTCGTGAATTTCTTGAGTCGGTGTGACCGCTGAAATTTTAGCCGTTGAGTTTAGACTTTTGGATTTTGAAGAAGGGTTTCAAACAAACACATTTAATGCTTGAAATATGTGAAATGAGGGTTGATTGTTTTTCCAGAAAAAAGGTGGCCGGATAGTATGAAGAATCACATAGTTTGAAACAAGAAACATTTTTGTTCTGTCCTTTTTTTATGAAAATCATGCTCACTTTTGACGATCCATTGTAACATTTTCACTCTCTTCTTCCATTTGGTACTTCAATAGTGTTCAAATTGAATTTTATAGCGCCGGACGTTTGACTAGAGAATAGGATATTTAAAAAACGATAAAAAGGAAGGCAATGCGCACGTGGATAGTAACGGAAGACGTTGTCGCGTTCAATCGATTCTTTCCGTCTATGCGTTTCCCGCTTGACTGTTTGACCGGGTACGAGAATGGGACAGTAGGTGGAGAAAGATGTTTTGACCTCAGATGTGTCAATGCCATCTTTTATCTCATGAGTGTTTGTGAGATATGATCGTTCTCAGTATTGTCTAACTGGTGTAAAGATGTTATCCTCTTAGCAGTCACCTGTTGTTGTCTGGGCATTCATGATGGTAAAAGGAATCTAGGCCACACAAAACTGAACAAGGATAAGTCATGAGGATTGTCACAGTGCCGTTCTCGCCAGATTGGCGTGCTAATGGTTCTGCACAGTATGGATGTTGTCACTGTTAACTAATTAGTGACCAAAATGGCAAACAAAAATAGCCCGAATTCCAAGAAAATTCTCTCAATTCTCCATGCGGACGATGCGCATTACTGAAGGCCTGACCTTTTGCCGGTGTGATTTCTAGGCCACGAAATGGATAATGAGCTATTCTTTGTTGATTTCACAAATTTACACTCAAAAATTCAAGGTTTTGGTATGAAATTCGTAACTGAACACTTGAAATTCGGCCAAAGATAGCCCAAATTACATAAAAATTGTCTCAAATTTCCATGGGGACGATGCGCATTACAAAGGGCCTAACCTTCTGCCGCCACAGAAGGTGCAAGTAGGATTTACACTAATCCGACGTAAAGAAGTTTTTGGAGCTGAAATGCAGACTCAAAGCATTTTAGCAAAAAAGTGCAGTCTGTTGTCAGTCGGATTTAAAGGCGCATGGAGTCGTTTGAGCAAATATTTCGTGGAAAACAGAAAAAAAGCGTCAGCATATCACTATAATCATCCATGAAGTTGATTCATCTCATGTCCAGGCCAGAATGACTCGCACGAATGAAATCTGAAAAATGTCTTTTTTCCTCTCTGAACTAGCTTTTTCTTCGCGCGGTTTGCTAAATCCGCGTTTTATCATGTCAACGTTGCCCGATCGGCTCGAAACCTGGTTCGTTCGTTGCCTTTAATAACCTCAAATATGCGCTCTGCTGTGTCTGGTCGAGAAAAATTACGTCGATTTTTGTGATCTATATTAACTTTGAGCATTTCCAAGGTTTCAAGTTACCCAAGATTTACTGTCGAGAGATGCGCCGAAAATGCTTCCGTAAAATGAACGATCCTGTAAAAATCGTGAAAATTGCTGCTCACGCTGTTAACTTTTGATATCAAAAGGAAAAACGGCTCTACGATATCATATATTTATTCTACGTCAAACAACAAAAACACAGTAAATTGACAAGTTATCATTCCTTAACATACATCGTGACTTTGTTTGCTATCTGGCTGATATAGAGTTCCGCCGAAACTCCTCTTGTATTCCTGAGAGAAAAAAAATGGACACAAAAATGGACACATTAAGATTTTATTTATGAAAAAGATTAAAAATTGAACAGAATCCATAAAAAATGACGAGTTATCAATTGAAAATATACAGACGGATACAGGAGATACCTATGTGCATATTTAACGTTAGCGTGGCCAAAATTCCTTTCTTGTTCCGAATATCAACACCTCCTCGAGGGTGTTCACGTGCATCCCACTCCCTCACCAGATCCTCTGGCATAATTTGATGAGTGATTCCTTTCAGTATCGTATCTTGGTTCATTGGTCCTTCTATACGAATATAAGCTTTTCTCAGTCTTGGATTTGACCCTCGTACCCAAGATCTGAGGAATCGATTGGCATTGGAAACCGTGAACTTCATAAAAGTAATGCACGAAGCGTTCGCAGCAAGTGCGTCATCCAAATTTATGTCTTCAGTAATGGAAAGGAACTTGAAGTTATGAATCATAAATCTTTGAGGACACTCCAGATGAGTAATGCTATGCATCGGGAACATTTCTTCGACTATCGGAGTAAATAGTTTGATAATCTTTTGAGCATGATCACGAGAAGCTTGCGTGATGTGCAATAATTTCCACTGGGAAAGCAGGTTACGAAGAGCTATAGTATCAAAATATTCTCGCTCCTCGTCAAAACTAATGTGACAATTATTACACTTGAAAAGACCGCAAACATGATAAAACCACAGGCTAAACGATAGTATTGGATTTTGCCATTTGATATCTTCGTACCGGTCATAGTCTTCCATATCAGATCTTACTCTCATTTTGCTTGGGATAAAGCTTAGATCACTTGGTGGTTCACGAGGACCTCTGTTCGTGTCTTGAAAACTTGAAAACTCAATATAATGTCCATCGACATCGGGATATATGGAGATGTTCAATGCGCCGCTGACGCGTACATCGAAACTCCTAATATTCAAGTTGAAGGATTCAACAAGTGACTTGGTTTTGGTGGAGATGAAGGAGAAAGAAATTCTGTAAAAGGAGAATGTATGATTATCAGTTGATATTCAAGAAAACTTACAGTTGAAGGTAATCGAAACTTTTGATCACGCGAAGTCGATCATCATCTGAGAGTAGACGGAGAGAGAAGACCGAGTTGTTCATGACTGAAAAAATGAAGAGATGAGACGGAAAAGTGGAGTAAAGACACAATAGAATATAAGTTAAAAAGTGGATAAGTAAGACGGTAAGACAAATAAGAGCAGATGGGGAAAGACAAAAAAATGAGAAGAGAAAAGGTCTCTACAAAGTTATGAGTGACACTAGGGATTTGATGTTGAGTGGCAATAGTCGTAATCCTATTGTTGGTCAACGCGCTTGTCACTCAAAGAAGATGCAATTGGGATTTACAGTAATGGGATGTGAAGAGGTTTTTGTATAGGATCCCAACGAGAGACTTTTCTAACTCAACGGTGATGTACCCCGTTTGAGGTACGGCGTTTTGGACAAGACTATGCTGAATAGAACACGCATAAAAAGTTATGTAAGGGGTTAGAACCTTTTTTGTGCCTTATTAACGGTCTTCGAGAAAATCAACTATTTGCCAACATTTCACGAAATCTGATATTTTTTTTGCAAAGGGCCATAACTTGGTTTGTTCTCGACGGATTTTTCTAAAGTGAGTCACGAAGATAAAACATTCAAAAATGTAATTCTATAAATAATTATGTTTTATCTATTTGTGTGAAAAAGTAATTCGTTGGAAACTATGAGTGCCAAAGTACCAAGAACTGCCTAAAAGGTCTAAAATGAGTGGATCCACTAGGGATTTGATCTTGAGTGGCACTAGCCGTAATCCTATTGTTGGTCAACGCGCTTGTCACTTAAAGAAGGTGCAATTGGGATTTACAGTAATGGGATGTGAAGAGGTTTTTGTATAGGATCCCAACGAGGGACTTTTCTAACTCAGCTAAAATCCAAACTCAAAGGATTTTAGGAAGACCAAGTGTTCATCATTTCCCCCAATTTTTGCGCTGAAGTCTGTTGTCAGTTGGATTTGAAAGCACATGGAGTCGTTTGAGTGGAAACTGATGAGAGATGAGTTGAGACAAGTAGAAATGACGCAAATGAAATGGAAAAAAGGCAAATAATAACGAAAAAAAATCAATTGAGAGGAAAAACGGTTTCTGGGAAGATGGAGGTGCAGACAGAGAACGAAAGATCTTTATTATCGACAGGTACATATGATGGTCATAATGAGACATATGCTCATAATGAGACATTGTAGGATTTGGTCTTAAGTGGAAACCAGTTATCTTTGTAATCTACATGTACGGCAGTACGGCCAAGTGCCTTTTGTTTCCCAGTAGTTTTGTCACTATGAGACAGAGTTTGGCCCTGTTCTTATTGTCACACAATGTGCTTGTCACTCAAAAAATGTGTGATCTGGGATTTACAGCAATCAGATGGGTTGAGCGACCTGGTTGGGCAGATGGCTGCAATATGTTTATTCTTAAACAGGTGAATCCCGCGCTCACCGTTAAAATGGTTTGTCTCCACCAAGGTATGGGCATCTTCTCAAGCTCACAGGGTGTTCAACCGCTACATCAGTAAACTCGCGCTAGTGACAGACAGAGAAAACTCTGCGTCTCTCACCAAAAATACTATCTACTTTTTCTTACTTCATTTAAAGGCGCAGGTCGTTTCCTGCTTGGGTCTCGCATTGAGCGAAACCTAAAAACCTGAATTCAAGGATGTCCTCTTTGTCCACGAGGAGTCCGCAGCCGAGCGAAATAGCATTTTTAGGTAAGAGACGTAGAGTTTTCTCTGACTTTTCACTAGGGCGCGTTCACTGATGCAGTGAAGTGATGCTTGACATATATTTATGCCAAAATGTTGATTTGTCCAACTACGTATTGCATAACGGTCCGATGCTATTGGAACCTGCTACGCAAACAAAAAATGAAAAAAACCTGCATGTCCACTTTTATTGAAAAATCTGTTGATTGCTCAAACCGTTACAAAATTCCCAAAAATAGAAAGTGTTCAGAAGAAATGTCGCAATTATCAATTCCAAACTTGCATACATACTGCAGGGCGTTCTCCTCCATAAATTTCGATACTGGCAATACCTCCCTTTTTATTCCTTATATCGATATTTCCTCTAATACGTCTCCCATCTCTAGACACTCTTCCTTCTCCTGCCGGCCGAACTTTGTGTCTGATTCCCTTTAGTAGCTCCTTCTGATCCACTTCCTCCTTCTCTAACGATATTCTGATATCTAGCAATCTTGGATTGGAGCCTTTGATCCAAGACTTGATAAAGCGATTGGCATCAGAGATTGAGAAATTGCTAACGGTAATTTCTGTTGCATTCAAGGTTATCAAATCGTCAAACTTCATGGGCTTGGAGAAGCGTGTTCTATCAAAGTTCTGAATTCCTCCCTTCTGTGGAAGCTTTAGAAGACCGTTTATGCTTCCAGTTTCGAAATTTTTAGTACATGGAGGAAATAGTTCGAATATTTTCTCAGCATAGCTACAAGAAGCATCCTCGATATCAACACTTGTCCATTCGGTAAACAGATTTCTTATAGCCACAGTATCGAAAATCTCATCTTGAGCGCAGATCGCAAATTGAGAGTCCTTCAATTTAAACAGGGATCGGAAATGCTCAAACCATCCCATAAACGATAACTTTGGATTTTTCCATATGAAAGTTTCGCGAATTGAATATCCATCCAAATCACTCGAGTAATTAACGAATTCGGGAATTTCATCCAGACCAATAAGAGAATCCCCGGAAGTCCTTTCCTCACTAATGTTTTGATGAATTTCAAACTCAATTGTTCCATAGTTAAATTCGTCATCGAAAAATAGGTTCAAGTTTATGGGCCTACGCTCGTATCCTTCAATATAAACCGTCATTGTTTCAATAGTGAAGTTCAACGATTTTATAAGCCCTTTGGTTTTGGTGGAGATCAGAGAGTAGGCGATTCTGAAAATTTTTTCATTTTGGAACCTATTTGATAAAGAAGTTCAACTTACAAATGAACATAATCAAAAGATCTGATAACTTGGAGCAGAGCACTGTCCGGTAACAGACGGAGAGAGAAGACTTTATTGTTCATGGCTGGAAAATGAAGATTTTGCTGAGGAATGGGACAACAAACAATGAGAAACGGCTGAGGAAACACGGAAAACGTATACCGATTGACGAAACAACCGCCCAGAGGCAAGATAACAAGTCCCGCCTATCTTCTAGAATCTTCTGAGCAGGTGTGGACGGCACTGTGCGAACTGTGGTGAGACTTGGCACTGTGCCAACAAATTACGTTGGCACTTCAAAATCTAAGTGCACCTGGTCTTGCTCTTGGTCTATCCAATGTCTTGCTGTCATGAACATGTTTGTTAGTTTTTTGCCAACGATTAGTCATCAATATTTCATTGAGAAACTTACTCAAAATTGGAAAAATTTATTCAGAAAAAAAAAACACATGACATCAGCAATTAATTAATCCCAGACAGCTGCCAGTTTTTAGCAGTGATAATGAAGGTGTATTTTTCGACCTAATTTTAATGTTGTTGGAATGTTTTTAAGACAAAAATTACAAAAAATATTTTTGTTTTTTTTTTCAAAAAAAATTTCAAAAAAATTCTCGAAAATTCTGAAAATTTGAAAAAGATCACTGGAAATGAAGAAGTAGCGTTCTCAGGATAAAAAGCTCGAGTACGGAAAGTATCTAATGATGGCCATAAAACGGGGTGTCATAGTTCCTGCCAAAGTGTTAGATGCTTTTTTCGATTGACAACTAGATCAAAAGGTGATCATTCATGTGATATCAAACATGTGCTTCTGGAGACCTTCAATTTCTTACTTCGATCTTGTTTTTCATTTTTTTAAATGGATTATTTCTATTCTAAAACTTCTACTATTGAAAAAACGACTTTATTCATTTTTCAAAAATTATGTAGATAGTTTGAGAAAAAAAATTCGGATCCCTCAGCCTCCTGCGTTCTCCGTTCATTCCGAATAGCCGTTCCAGTTGGCCTCCATTTTTCTTTTTTGCTTTCGTCATCCCATTCCACTCCATAGCTAAAATTTTAATATTACCTTTCAAAAAGAGCATTATTATACCAACCTCCTTCTGACCAGCTGCCTTTTATATTTTTCTGGTACCATTTTACATAAAAGGGTTTGTTCTATCCAGGAATTGGTGGAACGGCTTGTGGGAAGTCTGGCAGTTCTGGATCGAACAAGTATTTTTGGCTGGGCTCTCAAAGTTAGATACCTATGCTACTATTTGAAAAAGATTCATTTTTTAACATACTTGCTAGTTGGTTTTTGTAGATTGAAGGGGTATTGTCGCAATGCTCTTTGGCTTCTTTCCATTTTTGTAGTGCGTCCTGTCTTGAAGGCATTTTGGGAACCACGTTGATGCCAGTGGTTCGGTATGGGTAGGCGTTGGAAATTGTTGAAACTGAAAATGCTGTTCTTGAAATGTTATCTGAATTTTTGTTCACCTTGGCATTGAGGAGACAGTGCAGAATACAAATGGAGAGTTGACTTTCTCGAACACCGTTGATAAGCTAAAAAAAGTATTCTGTTTCCTGACATAATTTTTAATGCTTCTTTTTTTACCGTTAATTTTACTTAAAATCCGAAAAGTACGCAAACACTTATTAAGTCTTAAAATAGCTTTTGACAACTATGAACCTAATGATTTTCAGTATCCCTGGTGAACCTATAGTCGAAAATGTAGTCAACTCACCATTCTATTCATCTTGCCGAAGAACGAAATTTGCAGTTACTATAGAAAATCAAGAAACAAGAGACATCTAGACACGGGACGTCAAGGGGGAGAAAGATATACAAGAGAGTTAAAAAAATATATAAAATAATGAGACATCTAGACACGGAATGCCAAAGGAAGATGGTTACCAAGTGAGGCAGTTGATGAGTTGTCATAAAAAATATTAAAAAAACAAGAGACATCTAGAAACACGACGCCAAGGGGGGGGGTTGGAGGGAATGGATGAAATTTACAGTTGTCACGAAAAATCAAAATGAAATTTTAAAGAAAATCAAGAATGAAGCCATCCCGACTCTTCGGAACCTGCCACTTCGCAACCACGACATTTTGCAACTCTTGCCAAATTCGCTACTACATATGTATAAAATTTTGCATTCGTACATTTTGCTACTGCGACAATCCGCGACCCCGTCATTTCGCAACCAAAAGATGCACGTTTCGGTATCAATTTCACATTGAAATCAAACATTTTCAGATTTTGATGGTAACCTGAATTAGTCTACAAAAATTCCTATCCCAGATAACCTAAATGAACGTAAAACGGTCAAATTTCCATAGTTGCGAAATGACTGGTTGCGAAACGACGTGATTGTGAAATCAATGTGAGTGGTAAAATGTCACAGTTACAAAGTCCATGGTTGCGAAAAGTCGGGGAGCCTGAATTAAGAGCAACTGAAACACAGGACATCAAAAAGGAAGGGGGGGGGGGTGGAAAAGTAAGAAGTCTTCAATAGAAAATCAAAAATAATAAGACATCTTCAACACGGGACGTCAATGGGAGGGGTAGACTAGAAAAAAGTTATTTTGAAAAATCAAGGAAAAGGAGACATCTATGAAACGGGGCGCCAAAAGGGGGAAGGGAAGGGGTATACTAATATTATGAAAGTGCAGATGTTGAAAAGGGGAGAGGGAGAGGAAAAGGAAACGAGCAGAGAGAAAAACGGAAATTAAAGCGATAGGGGCATTTTTGACATTTCAGGCGCCCCCAACCGGAAGTAAATCGTATAGTGAGGCAAAAGTAGAAGTATGACGAAAAAGGAAATTGTGAGCCCACCTCTACATTTTTGGCGGAAACGTATAGCGACAGTGCGTAGAAATACAGCGAGGTAAGAGAAAAACTTCATCGGAGACAGTATAATTACGGCTCAAGACACGAGATGTGGTCAGGTGACATCAACTTGAAGGTGAAACACAAATTTATTTTTCGAGGGAGGACCTCACATTCCAAAACTTTTTTGTTTTGATTCGAGTACTTTGAAACATGAAAAATTTTGATTTCATGAACATCTGAGAGTTCGTAATCATTAAATAACCAGGCGGTTTTTGCCCCCTTCAGGAGCTCCAACCACCTGGCCTTTTCCTTCCTTTGGAACAGTAATCCTGAACTGATCAGCTTTCAAAAAGCGAAAAAAAGCGATAATCAACTGGTTCAACTGTGCTCTCGAAAAATCACCAATCCCTATGTATTTTTCTTGCCCGGACCAACGTCCCTGTGTAGAAATGCTCCTTTTGAAATCTTCTTCAGAACATACAGTAGTGTCTTTAAAGACACAATGTCTTATAGGACTGACCTGGCCATGTTACAAATCGGATAAACATATCTGATCAGGCTGTTTTTTAGTACGGCTGGTACATGGACTGATATTATTAAAATACCATTTAGCTCGGACCTTGTGTCAAACTTTTTAGTTCCTTCGGCTCACTCCAATATTTTTGGTAACCAATATTGTTTTTTTTTTCTTAGTGATCTATCTCCTTATCTATTCGGTCGACAATTTCTTTATTCAAATCTTTATTGATGATGCGGTGAATGTTCAAATACGCAACAAGAGTGAATTGAAGATAGAAGAAAATTCCGTCCAGTTGGAATAAGGTTGACAACGTGAGCATTGGTGAGTATAAACTTCTGAAGACTGATTCCAAAGGGAAGGTTTTGGAGTCGAAGTTTCGAAGTCGAATTTTTTGAGCCAAGAGGACCAGACTATGGTGTTCTGAAAAAACTTTCTTATCTACCATTTAGGCATGGAAAAGTTCTTACGAGGACAAGATCAACTTGGAATATTCCGTAGACGGGGGCTGCGAACACGTTTCGAGAAAGCACCCTAATGAAGTAGATCTTGATAAAGGTGACAGTAATCCCTATTAGTAGTTGTCAGGTTGCCAGGAATTCGATAAGGTTGCCAGACCCTGGGGATTCAAGATTGAGAACCTGGGTGTCGTAGGACATTCTGGAAAATATATGATGTGAAAATTCTTTGAAAATTCGGAATATATTAATCTCCATGAAACTCTGGAATCACAGGATATGAAGTCGTGAATCAATACTATTACGGCTCAAAAAATTCTTAGAAAACACACGCAGAGGTAACTAAACATCAGCCAATTAGGAAGAAGAGATTAGTAAATCATAATCACGTGTTACTATTTTGATGGAAGAAAGAAAAGTGAAGATTTTTTTGTGTTATGGATTCTGAGGCTTTCTGGAATAAAATAAGTGATAAAAAAATGTTTAAACATTAAATTCGGAAAACTGATTTAGTTCAAAAATTCTCTCCCCTTTAAATTCGAAATCCTCGAAAAAAGTGTATAAAGATTTTTTTTAATTTCAAATCTCCACAATTTTCTTCAAAGTTGTCATATTTTTACGATTTTTACTTCTTCTAAAGCACAGCATTCCACAATTAAGCTTGAAATTATCAGGTTTGATAGGCGATATTTATGGAAACTAATAATAATCGTAGAGTTTACTATTAATTTCATAACTCACTGTGACCGTATTACCAATGTTCCAAAACAGGAGCTAGAATTGTTCAAGATCTACTGTCAGATTTTAAAAAGTGAGGCTCGGTTTTTGGGTAGTTTTCAGATCTTCATACTAAATTCGCTTGAAAATCGGAAAAGTACGCAAACACCGAGCTTCACTTTTTTAATCTGTTTTTGACTACTATGAACATTATGATTTTCAATTTCCATTACAAAACTATAGTCAAAAATGTAGTCAACTCACCTTTCGATTCACCTTGCCAAAGAACGAAATTTGCAAATATTATAGAAAATCAAAAAATAGGAGACATCTAGACACGGGACGTCAAAGGGGAAAAAGATAGAGAAGCGAGTTTTTATGGAAAATCAAAAGTATAGAGACATCTAGATACACGATGCCAAAGGGGGGGGGGGGGCTAGGCATGTTGAAATTTTTAAAGAAAATCAAGAAAAAAAAGACATCTAGAAACGGGACGTCAAGGTAAGAGAGGGGACAGGATTAGGGATGAGAAAGTTTTCAAAGAAAACCAAGAACTAAAGACATCTAAAACACAGGAAATCAAAAGAGGAAGGAGGGAGAAAAGTTTAAAAGAAAATCAGGAATAATAAGACATCTAGAAACATGATGTTAAGGTAAGAGATGGGGGGGGGGGGCGGGGGAGACAGGATCAGGAAAGAGGAAGTTTTTGACAAAAATCAAGAATGAAAGACATCGGAAACACGGGATATCAAATAGGGAAAGGAGGATGAATAAAGTAAGACATCTTTGGTTGAAAATCAAAAAATATTAGACATCTAGAACACGGGACGTCAATGAGGGGAGGGGGAAACAAGAGAGTTGTCTAAAAATCAAGAAGAAGAAGAAGGAGTGACGACATTTTTAAAGAAAAATCAAGAATGAAGGCATTCCGACTCTTTGCCACCTGTCATTTCACAACCGCGACATTTCGTAACTCTCTTGTCAATTTAGCTACTACAAAAATTTTGCAGTTGTACATTTTGCAACTGCGACCCCATCACTTCGCAACTAAAAGATGTGCGTTTTTGTAGATATTTTCAAATTTTGACGGTAACCTTAATTGGACTGCAAGAGTCCCTATCACACATAACCTAAATGAACGCAAAACGACAAGTTCCTATAATTGCAAAATAGCTGGTTGCAGATTGACCAGTTGCGATTTTCTTGTAGGGGCCTTCACAATAATTTGGACGGGGAGACATCTAAAAAGCAGGACGTCAAGGGGGAAGGGAGTATACGTATTATGTGGAAGTGTTTGTTTTGGAAATAGGAGAGATAGAAAAGGGCAGAGTAAAAGTATACATAAAAACAAGGGGGGGGGGAGGGAGGCGGAGTTTCATCAGTTAACTTTGGCGATACTACGCGAGAGGTGATTTGGAAGTAAGAAAAAGAGGGGAAGGAAAAGGAAAAAGCTTAGAGTAAAACTAAAAACAAGGTGGCGGGGCGTGAATCGTATAGTGAGAAAAAGTATAAGTATGAAGCAAAAAGGAGTTTGTGAGCCCGGCTCCACATTTTTGATGGACACGCATTGCGGCAGTAAGTGAAAATAAAGCGGGGTAGGAGGAAAACTTGATTGGAAAGGGGTTATTACGGCTTCAGACACGAGATGTGGTCAAGTGACATTAGCGGGAAGGTGAAACACAAATTTATTTTTTCGAGGGAGGACCTCACGTTCCAATATTTTTGAGTTTTGATTCGAGTATCCTGAGTTTGACAAATTACGATTTTACGACCTTCCAAGAGTTTGTGATTATCAAATAATGAGAGTCTGTAAGTTTGAAATTCTAAGATTGCATTTTCAACCCTGTTCCAAGATCCCTGAGATTTCGAGATTTTGAGATTTTGAGATTTTACGATGTTCTTTTTCATCTGAATAGGTGCACAGAACGTATCTACACCCCAGTTCTAGTTTGTGGATGACAATCGCTCAATGAGGTCCCATTTACTGTCCATCTTTCTAAAAACGTCCTCCCCATCTGGAAGATTCTTGTACAGACACACACACACACACGCGCACACAGAACTATTCCTTTAGTAAGTTCTAGAATACTCTAGAATAGTGCACAGAACAATAGAAAACCTCCATACTCATAATTGATTTGGCGGTCACTGTCTTCAGCCCCCCCCCCCCCCCTCAATCCTCTCTCATTTTTCTTCTCAACGACTACTATTCGTCTTCTTTTTTACCTCCACTGGATTTTTTTTTCAGTACGACTTCTGAAGTTATGGCTGAGCAATTCCCTATTCTGAAGCTAGAAGATGCAGCTCTGAAATATGTATTACGGTGTCTCAAAATGGAGGAGATGTAAGTATTTCATATAATTACAGTAGGCAATAATCGATATTACTAGTCACTTGAAATTTTTTTTTTCTCAGACTCATATTCTCCCTCATTTCCAAGAAAACATTCTACATCATCAAGTCTCTGAAAGTGAAAATCCATAGCCTTAATGTGATTATCGACAGCATTGTGAGAGTTTTTCCTTTCTTTCTACGGGACAAAGATAGTGTTTTTTGGGATTTTGTCTTTGCCAATAATGCTGAAACTGGTGAGCCAATACAGCTACTAGTACCGGCCAAAGTACAAGTGCGGGCGGTCGGTAGAAAATGGCTACATGTATGGGAGAGCATGCAGCTCAACTTGAGAGAATGGTTTCAACATTTTTTGGCGCTCGACGTTCAAAATGGCATTCATCTCGAAATCGAGACTGATCGATTTGATCGGACATCTATTGAAACAACATTAGAGGGATTCAAAGTACAGGAAATACATTTGACAGGTTCTGTTTCAGTTCCCTCTGTGGTTGTTGATAGTGTTTCAATCAAGGAGTGTGAAACGGGAAGTTTTGCTAATCAAAAAATTTTGATGCAAAACAACGTGTGCGCAACTTTTGATCAGCCGAAAGTTCGCATTCTAGATGATTTACTAGTGTGCAGCGCAAGAAAAATATCTTGCGACACTAATAGTATTCAGGAGAAAGACTTGAACAGATTCCTGAAAGCTTGGAGAGAGGGATCCAACCCGGGACTTGAACTGTTAGTCGTGAAGGCGAATGTTAATTTTGGATTGGAAGGCGGCGTAATGATGAAGGGAATTCATTTTAACGAAATTCCACAGAGAAAAGTGAGAAAATATGATTGGAATGCTAGGCGAGTTTGCAAAATGAGAAGTGAGAAGGGAGTTATTGCTGAGATTAGAGTCTTGGAAAGAAATCAATCACGCACAGTGGAAGTACTCATTGGAAAGGATTTTGTATATTAAGTATATTACTGGGAAGATTATTGGATGAATCGGATCTGCTGGCTTTGACTATGGACACCTAACTTTTTATTGTTTTTTTCATTACAGATATTCAACATATTCATTTTTCCGGGATGAATGTCTTGATGTCATTTTTACATTATGTGTTATCGCAATCTTTTTTATGAATTTGGAAGTTTTTAGAATAAAGTATATTTTGACACACAGACACTTCTTCTGTTTCATATTTAGCTTTGCTGGGTTGAGAAGTTGGTGGTAACCACTTTCGAGTTACTATCATCCGTAATAACGCTTCTAGAGTAGAATATTTCAAATTTCAGGTGAACTTAAATACAGTAATCCTGTATTGATTCTATCCTCTCTGATCCTCCAATCTTGTTGTAAACTTCTTTGTTGATTCGGTCAAGTCCAAAGTTTCCGGCAACAAAAGTACTGAACTCTGAGAGCTTGAGGGTTCATTTATTCGACTGAAGATGATTTCTTGATTCAAATCTCAATTTGTAAGCACAGGATCAATGTTTTTTTGCTGATCCAGATCCAACTGTAAGTAGGAAGTTTCGTCAATTTTACCAACTCATTTCTCAATTTGTTTTTATTGTTTTTTATTTCACCGGTTTTTTCATATTTTTTGCCAATGTTTTCATATTTTTTACCATTTTCTTTTACATTTTTCTTCTTTTAAAAGACCACAAATTGATATGAGAAACCCATACTCAATTCCCCATTTTCAGTGAATAGTCTAGCAGAGCGCGATTGCAACCGTGAGAAACTCCACGCACGCGTGCCACTGCGGTGGTCATTGACCCACTCCGCGCGCCGGCCGCGCGGACACAGTGTTCTCCCCCCTTGTTGTTGTTCTCGCATTTGTCATCATTTTTGTGCCCCTTTTGCACTGTGTTTTGTTCAAATCAATACTTTCTCACGCTAACTCTCATCATACTCCTTCATTATTCATTCATCAACATTTCTTTTCTCATTTCTTTTTCAATTTCTCATTTCTTTTCGTGTTGATTTTTGAAGGTAAAAAATATTTTTCTTATACTTTCAGGCACATCAACGAGCGAACAGGACAATTCAACGCGATGTGGGGAAGCCAAAGATGTCAGCTTCTCGGAGAAGCCTTCGGGAATCAGAAACCATTGCTGGGATATCAAAAGGAATTTTGGGTGAGGGGGTAAAAAGTCGCGAGGGGAAGAGATATGGAGCTTTGCTAGTAGAACGCAAAAGTTGCTCGAGTTATATGCAGATTTCTTGCAAAATTGGCCGTTTGCTACCACTTTCTGCGCGACTAGAGGAGAGCAAGGTTTTGCTTGCATACTGCCTCCCGATGGCACAATTTTTTCTGAATTACTTAATTACTTTTCTGTTTTTTTTTTTACTTTGTGGCTCTGTTAAATTGACGCTCAAAAAAAAAGACAAGCACCTGAAAATAGAAACAAGTATGTTAAAATAAAAACAAAACAAATGAAAAAACAAACACGTAAGAATTGAAACAAAAATGTAAAAATGGAAAGGATAGCGATCAGGAAAGGATAGCGATCAGGAAGGATAGCGATCAGGAAGGATAGCGATCAGGAAGGATAGCGATCAGGAAGGATAGCGATCAGGAAGCATAGCGATCAGGAAGGATAGCGATCAGGAAGGATAGCGATCAGGAAGCATAGCGATCAGGAAGGATAGCGATCAGGAAGGATAGCGATCAGGAAGGATAGCGATCAGGATGAGGATAGCGATCAGGAAAGGATAGCGATCAGGAAGGATAGCGATCAGGAAGGATAGCGATCAGGAAGGATAGCGATCAGGAAGCATAGCGATCAGGAAGGATAGCGATCAGGAAGGATAGCGATCAGGAAAGGATAGCGATCAGGAAAGGATAGCGATCAGGAAGGATAGCGATCAGGAAGAATAGCGATCAGAAAGGATAGCGATCAGGATAGCAAAAAAAAAACTAAATAAACTAACTAAACTAAATAAACTAACTGAAAAATAGGTTGGGTGGGCGGGCGGTTCAACCGGATAGCGATAGGATAGCGATCAGGAAAGGATAGCGATCAGGAAGGATAGCGATCAGGAAGGATAGCGATCAGGAAAGGATAGCGATCAGGATAGCAAAAAAAAAAACTAAATAAACAAACTAAACTAAATAAACTAACTGAAAAATAGATTGGGTGGGCGGGCGGTTCAACCGGATAGCGATAGGATAGCGATCAGGAAAGGATAGCGATCAGGAAGGATAGCGATCAGGAAGGATAGCGATCAGGAAGGATAGCGATCAGGAAAGGATAGCGATCAGGAAGGATAGCGATCAGGAAGGATAGCGATCAGGATAGCAAAAAAAAAACTAAATAAACAAACTAAACTAAATAAACTAACTGAAAAATAGATTGGGTGGGCGGGCGGTTCAACCGGATAGCGATAGGATAGCGATCAGGAAAGGATAGCGATCAGGAAGGATAGCGATCAGGAAGGATAGCGATCAGGAAAGGATAGCGATCAGGATAGCAAAAAAAAAACTAAATAAACAAACTAAACTAAATAAACTAAATGAAAAATAGATTGGGTGGGCGGGCGGTTCAACCGGATAGCGATAGGATAGCGATCAGGAAAGGATAGCGATCAGGAAGGATAGCGATCAGGAAGGATAGCGATCAGGAAAGGATAGCGATCAGGATAGCAAAAAAAAAACTAAATAAACAAACTAAACTAAATAAACTAACTGAAAAATAGATTGGGTGGGCGGGCGGTTCAACCGGATAGCGATAGGATAGCGATCAGGAAAGGATAGCGATCAGGAAGGATAGCGATCAGGAAGGATAGCGATCAGGAAGGATAGCGATCAGGAAAGGATAGCGATCAGGAAAGGATAGCGATCAGGAAGGATAGCGATCAGGAAGGATAGCGATCAGGATAGCAAAAAAAAAAACTAAATAAACAAACTAAACTAAATAAACTAACTGAAAAATAGATTGGGTGGGCGGGCGGTTCAACCGGATAGCGATAGGATAGCGATCAGGAAAGGATAGCGATCAGGAAGGATAGCGATCAGGAAGGATAGCGATCAGGAAGGACAGCGATCAGGATAGCAAAAAAAAAACTAAATAAACAAACTAAACTAAATAAACTAAATGAAAAATAGATTGGGTGGGCGGGCGGTTCAACCGGATAGCGATAGGATAGCGATCAGGAAAGGATAGCGATCAGGAAGGATAGCGATCAGGAAGGATAGCGATCAGGAAGGATAGCGATCAGGAAAGGATAGCGATCAGGAAAGGATAGCGATCAGGAAGGATAGCGATCAGGAAGGATAGCGATCAGGAAGGATAGCGATCAGGAAGGATAGCGATCAGGAAGGATAGCGATCAGGATAGCAAAAAAAAAAACTAAATAAACAAACTAAACTAAATAAACTAAATGAAAAATAGATTGGGTGGGCGGGCGGTTCAACCGGATAGCGATAGGATAGCGATCAGGAAAGGATAGCGATCAGGAAGGATAGCGATCAGGAAGGATAGCGATCAGGATAGCAAAAAAAAAACTAAATAAACTAACTAAACTAAATAAACTAACTGAAAAATAGGTTGGGTGGGCGGGCGGTTCAACCGGATAGCGATAGGATAGCGATCAGGAAAGGATAGCGATCAGGAAGGATAGCGATCAGGAAGGATAGCGATCAGGAAAGGATAGCGATCAGGATAGCAAAAAAAAAACTAAATAAACAAACTAAACTAAATAAACTAACTGAAAAATAGATTGGGTGGGCGGGCGGTTCAACCGGATAGCGATAGGATAGCGATCAGGAAAGGATAGCGATCAGGAAGGATAGCGATCAGGAAGGATAGCGATCAGGAAAGGATAGCGATCAGGAAGGATAGCGATCAGGAAGGATAGCGATCAGGATAGCAAAAAAAAAACTAAATAAACAAACTAAACTAAATAAACTAACTGAAAAATAGATTGGGTGGGCGGGCGGTTCAACCGGATAGCGATAGGATAGCGATCAGGAAAGGATAGCGATCAGGAAGGATAGCGATCAGGAAGGATAGCGATCAGGAAGGACAGCGATCAGGATAGCAAAAAAAAAACTAAATAAACAAACTAAACTAAATAAACTAAATGAAAAATAGATTGGGTGGGCGGGCGGTTCAACCGGATAGCGATAGGATAGCGATCAGGAAAGGATAGCGATCAGGAAAGGATAGCGATCAGGAAAGGATAGCGATCAGGAAAGGATAGCGATCAGGAAGGATAGCGATCAGGAAGGATAGCGATCAGGAAGGATAGCGATCAGGAAAGGATAGCGATCAGGAAAGGATAGCGATCAGGAAGGATAGCGATCAGGAAGAATAGCGATCAGAAAGGATAGCGATCAGGAAGGATAGCGATCAGGAAGGATAGCGATCAGGAAGGATAGCGATCAGGAAGGATAGCGATCAGGAAGGATAGCGATCAGGAAAGGATAGCGATCAGGAAAGGATAGCGATCAGGAAGGATAGCGATCAGGAAGGATAGCGATCAGGAAGGATAGCGATCAGGAAGGATAGCGATCAGGAAGGATAGCGATCAGGATAGCAAAAAAAAAAACTAAATAAACAAACTAAACTAAATAAACTAAATGAAAAATAGATTGGGTGGGCGGGCGGTTCAACCGGATAGCGATAGGATAGCGATCAGGAAAGGATAGCGATCAGGAAGGATAGCGATCAGGAAGGATAGCGATCAGGATAGCAAAAAAAAAACTAAATAAACTAACTAAACTAAATAAACTAACTGAAAAATAGGTTGGGTGGGCGGGCGGTTCAACCGGATAGCGATAGGATAGCGATCAGGAAAGGATAGCGATCAGGAAGGATAGCGATCAGGAAGGATAGCGATCAGGAAAAGATAGCGATCAGGATAGCAAAAAAAAAACTAAATAAACAAACTAAACTAAATAAACTAACTGAAAAATAGATTGGGTGGGCGGGCGGTTCAACCGGATAGCGATAGGATAGCGATCAGGAAAGGATAGCGATCAGGAAGGATAGCGATCAGGAAGGATAGCGATCAGGAAAGGATAGCGATCAGGAAGGATAGCGAACAGGAAGGATAGCGATCAGGATAGCAAAAAAAAAACTAAATAAACAAACTAAACTAAATAAACTAACTGAAAAATAGATTGGGTGGGCGGGCGGTTCAACCGGATAGCGATAGGATAGCGATCAGGAAAGGATAGCGATCAGGAAGGATAGCGATCAGGAAGGATAGCGATCAGGAAGGACAGCGATCAGGATAGCAAAAAAAAAACTAAATAAACAAACTAAACTAAATAAACTAAATGAAAAATAGATTGGGTGGGCGGGCGGTTCAACCGGATAGCGATAGGATAGCGATCAGGAAAGGATAGCGATCAGGAAAGGATAGCGATCAGGAAAGGATAGCGATCAGGAAAGGATAGCGATCAGGAAGGATAGCGATCAGGAAGGATAGCGATCAGGAAGGATAGCGATCAGGAAGGATAGCGATCAGGAAGGATAGCGATCAGGAAGGATAGCGATCAGGATAGCAAAAAAAAAACTAAATAAACAAACTAAACTAAATAAACTAAATGAAAAATAGATTGGGTGGGCGGGCGGTTCAACCGGATAGCGATAGGATAGCGATCAGGAAAGGATAGCGATCAGGAAAGGATAGCGATCAGGAAAGGATAGCGATCAGGAAGGATAGCGATCAGGAAGGATAGCGATCAGGAAGGATAGCGATCAGGAAAGGATAGCGATCAGGAAGGATAGCGATCAGGAAGGATAGCGATCAGGATAGCAAAAAAAAAACTAAATAAACAAACTAAACTAAATAAACTAACTGAAAAATAGATTGGGTGGGCGGGCGGTTCAACCGGATAGCGATAGGATAGCGATCAGGAAAGGATAGCGATCAGGAAGGATAGCGATCAGGAAGGATAGCGATCAGGAAGGATAGCGATCAGGAAGAATAGCGATCAGGAAGGATAGCGATCAGGAAGGATAGCGATCAGGAAGGATAGCGATCAGGAAGGATAGCGATCAGGAAAGAATAGCGATCAGGAAGGATAGCGATCAGGAAGGATAGCGATCAGGAAAGGATAGCGATCAGGAAGGATAGCGATCAGGAAGGATAGCGATCAGGAAGGATAGCGATCAGGAAGGATAGCGATCAGGAAGAATAGCGATCAGGAAGGATAGCGATCAGGAAGGATAGCGATCAGGAAGAATAGCGATCAGGAAAGAATAGCGATCAGGAAGGATAGCGATCAGGAAGGATAGCGATCAGGAAAGGATAGCGATCAGGAAGGATAGCGATCAGGAAGGATAGCGATCAGGAAAGAATAGCGATCAGGAAGGATAGCGATCAGGAAAGGATAGCGATCAGGAAAGAATAGCGATCAGGAAGGATAGCGATCAGGAAGGATAGCGATCAGGAAAGGATAGCGATCAGGAAGAATAGCGATCAGGAAAGAATAGCGATCAGGAAGGATAGCGATCAGGAAGGATAGCGATCAGGAAAGGATAGCGATCAGGAAGGATAGCGATCAGGAAGGATAGCGATCAGGAAAGAATAGCGATCAGGAAGGATAGCGATCAGGAAGGATAGCGATCAGGAAAGGATAGCGATCAGGAAGGATAGCGATCAGGAAGAATAGCGATCAGGAAAGAATAGCGATCAGGAAGGATAGCGATCAGGAAGGATAGCGATCAGGAAAGGATAGCGATCAGGAAGGATAGCGATCAGGAAGGATAGCGATCAGGAAGGATAGCGATCAGGAAGAATAGCGATCAGGAAGGATAGCGATCAGGAAGGATAGCGATCAGGAAGGATAGCGATCAGGAAAGAATAGCGATCAGGAAGGATAGCGATCAGGAAGGATAGCGATCAGGAAAGGATAGCGATCAGGAAGGATAGCGATCAGGAAGGATAGCGATCAGGAAGGATAGCGATCAGGAAGAATAGCGATCAGGAAGGATAGCGATCAGGAAAGAATAGCGATCAGGAAGGATAGCGATCAGGAAGGATAGCGATCAGGAAGGATAGCGATCAGGAAAGAATAGCGATCAGGAAGGATAGCGATCAGGAAGAATAGCGATCAGGAAGGATAGCGATCAGGAAAGAATAGCGATCAGGAAGGATAGCGATCAGGAAGGATAGCGATCAGGAAGGATAGCGATCAGGAAGGATAGCGATCAGGAAAGGATAGCGATCAGGAAGGATAGCGATCAGGAAGAATAGCGATCAGGAAAGAATAGCGATCAGGAAGGATAGCGATCAGGAAGGATAGCGATCAGGAAAGGATAGCGATCAGGAAGGATAGCGATCAGGAAGGATAGCGATCAGGAAGGATAGCGATCAGGAAGAATAGCGATCAGGAAGGATAGCGATCAGGAAGGATAGCGATCAGGAAGGATAGCGATCAGGAAAGAATAGCGATCAGGAAGGATAGCGATCAGGAAGGATAGCGATCAGGAAAGGATAGCGATCAGGAAGGATAGCGATCAGGAAGGATAGCGATCAGGAAGGATAGCGATCAGGAAGAATAGCGATCAGGAAGGATAGCGATCAGGAAAGAATAGCGATCAGGAAGGATAGCGATCAGGAAGGATAGCGATCAGGAAGGATAGCGATCAGGAAAGAATAGCGATCAGGAAGGATAGCGATCAGGAAGAATAGCGATCAGGAAGGATAGCGATCAGGAAAGAATAGCGATCAGGAAGGATAGCGATCAGGAAGGATAGCGATCAGGAAGGATAGCGATCAGGAAGGATAGCGATCAGGAAAGAATAGCGATCAGGAAGGATAGCGATCAGGAAGGATAGCGATCAGGAAAGGATAGCGATCAGGAAAGAATAGCGATCAGGAAGGATAGCGATCAGGAAGGATAGCGATCAGGAAGGATAGCGATCAGGAAAGAATAGCGATCAGGAAGGATAGCGATCAGGAAGGATAGCGATCAGGAAGGATAGCGATCAGGAAAGAATAGCGATCAGGAAGGATAGCGATCAGGAAGGATAGCGATCAGGAAAGGATAGCGATCAGGAAGGATAGCGATCAGGAAGGATAGCGATCAGGAAGGATAGCGATCAGGAAGAATAGCGATCAGGAAGGATAGCGATCAGGAAGGATAGCGATCAGGAAGGATAGCGATCAGGAAGGATAGCGATCAGGAAAGGATAGCGATCAGGAAGGATAGCGATCAGGAAGGATAGCGATCAGGAAGGATAGCGATCAGGAAGGATAGCGATCAGGAAGGATAGCGATCAGGAAGGATAGCGATCAGGAAAGGATAGCGATCAGGAAGGATAGCGATCAGGAAGGATAGCGATCAGGAAAGGATAGCGATCAGGAAGGATAGCGATCAGGAAGGATAGCGATCAGGAAGGATAGCGATCAGGAAAGGATAGCGATCAGGAAGGATAGCGATCAGGAAGGATAGCGATCAGGAAAGGATAGCGATCAGGAAGGATAGCGATCAGGAAGGATAGCGATCAGGAAGGATAGCGATCAGGAAGGATAGCGATCAGGAAGGATAGCGATCAGGAAGGATAGCGATCAGGAAAGAATAGCGATCAGGAAGGATAGCGATCAGGAAGGATAGCGATCAGGAAAGGATAGCGATCAGGAAGGATAGCGATCAGGAAGGATAGCGATCAGGAAGGATAGCGATCAGGAAGGATAGCGATCAGGAAGGATAGCGATCAGGAAGGATAGCGATCAGGAAGAATAGCGATCAGGAAGGATAGCGATCAGGAAGGATAGCGATCAGGAAGAATAGCGATCAGGAAGGATAGCGATCAGGAAGGATAGCGATCAGGAAAGAATAGCGATCAGGAAGGATAGCGATCAGGAAGGATAGCGATCAGGAAAGGATAGCGATCAGGAAGGATAGCGATCAGGAAAGAATAGCGATCAGGAGAATAGCGATCAGGAAATGATAGCGATCAGGAAAGAATAGCGATCAGGAAGGATAGCGATCAGGAAGGATAGCGATCAGGAAGGATAGCGATCAGGATAGCAAAAAAAAAACTAAATAAACAAACTAAACTAAATAAACTAAATGAAAAATAGATTGGGTGGGCGGGCGGTTCAACCGGATAGCGATAGGATAGCGATCAGGAAAGGATAGCGATCAGGAAGGATAGCGATCAGGAAGGATAGCGATCAGGATAGCAAAAAAAAAACTAAATAAACAAACTAAACTAAATAAACTAAATGAAAAATAGATTGGGTGGGCGGGCGGTTCAACCGGATAGCGATAGGATAGCGATCAGGAAAGGATAGCGATCAGGAAAGGATAGCGATCAGGAAGGATAGCGATCAGGAACGATAGCGATCAGGAAGGATAGCGATCAGGAAGGATAGCGATCAGGAAAGGATAGCGATCAGTAAGGATAGCGATCAGGAAAGGATAGCGATCAGTAAGGATAGCGATCAGGAAAGGATAGCGATCAGGAAAGGATAGCGATCAGGAAGGATAGCGATCAGGAAGGATAGCGATCAGGAAAGGATAGCGATCAGGAAGGATAGCGATCAGGAAGGATAGCGATCAGGAAAGAATAGCGATCAGGAAGGATAGCGATCAGGAAAGGATAGCGATCAGGAAAGAATAGCGATCAGGAAGGATAGCGATCAGGAAAGGATAGCGATCAGGAAGGATAGCGATCAGGAAAGGATAGCGATCAGGAAAGAATAGCGATCAGGAAGGATAGCGATCAGGAAGGATAGCGATCAGGAAGGATAGCGATCAGGAAGGATAGCGATCAGGAAGGATAGCGATCAGGAAGGATAGCGATCAGGAAAGGATAGCGATCAGGAAGGATAGCGATCAGGAAGGATAGCGATCAGGAAAGGATAGCGATCAGGAAAGAATAGCGATCAGGAAAGAATAGCGATCAGGAAGGATAGCGATCAGGAAAGAATAGCGATCAGGAAGGATAGCGATCAGGAAGGATAGCGATCAGGAAAGAATAGCGATCAGGAAGGATAGCGATCAGGAAGGATAGCGATCAGGAAGGATAGCGATCAGGAAAGGATAGCGATCAGGAAAGAATAGCGATCAGGAAGGATAGCGATCAGGAAGGATAGCGATCAGGAAGGATAGCGATCAGGAAGGATAGCGATCAGGAAGGATAGCGATCAGGAAGGATAGCGATCAGGAAAGGATAGCGATCAGGAAGGATAGCGATCAGGAAGGATAGCGATCAGGAAGGATAGCGATCAGGAAAGAATAGCGATCAGGAAGGATAGCGATCAGGAAGGATAGCGATCAGGAAGGATAGCGATCAGGAAAGAATAGCGATCAGGAAGGATAGCGATCAGGAAGGATAGCGATCAGGAAAGGATAGCGATCAGGAAGGATAGCGATCAGGAAGGATAGCGATCAGGAAGGATAGCGATCAGGAAAGAATAGCGATCAGGAAGGATAGCGATCAGGAAGGATAGCGATCAGGAAAGGATAGCGATCAGGAAGGATAGCGATCAGGAAGGATAGCGATCAGGAAAGGATAGCGATCAGGAAAGGATAGCGATCAGGAAGGATAGCGATCAGGAAGGATAGCGATCAGGAAAGGATAGCGATCAGGAAGGATAGCGATCAGGAAGGATAGCGATCAGGAAAGAATAGCGATCAGGAAGGATAGCGATCAGGAAGGATAGCGATCAGGAAGGATAGCGATCAGGAAAGAATAGCGATCAGGAAGGATAGCGATCAGGAAGGATAGCGATCAGGAAAGGATAGCGATCAGGAAGGATAGCGATCAGGAAGGATAGCGATCAGGATAGCAAAAAAAAAACTAAATAAACAAACTAAACTAAATAAACTAAATGAAAAATAGATTGGGTGGGCGGGCGGTTCAACCGGATAGCGATAGGATAGCGATCAGGAAAGGATAGCGATCAGGAAAGGATAGCGATCAGGAAAGAATAGCGATCAGGAAGGATAGCGATCAGGAAGGATAGCGATCAGGAAGGATAGCGATCAGGAAAGAATAGCGATCAGGAAGGATAGCGATCAGGAAAGGATAGCGATCAGGAAAGAATAGCGATCAGGAAGGATAGCGATCAGGAAGGATAGCGATCAGGAAAGGATAGCGATCAGGAAGAATAGCGATCAGGAAAGAATAGCGATCAGGAAGGATAGCGATCAGGAAGGATAGCGATCAGGAAAGAATAGCGATCAGGAAGGATAGCGATCAGGAAGGATAGCGATCAGGAAGGATAGCGATCAGGAAGGATAGCGATCAGGAAGGATAGCGATCAGGAAGGATAGCGATCAGGAAAGGATAGCGATCAGGAAGGATAGCGATCAGGAAGGATAGCGATCAGGAAAGGATAGCGATCAGGAAGGATAGCGATCAGGAAGGATAGCGATCAGGAAGGATAGCGATCAGGAAGGATAGCGATCAGGAAGGATAGCGATCAGGAAAGAATAGCGATCAGGAAGGATAGCGATCAGGAAGGATAGCGATCAGGAAAGAATAGCGATCAGGAAGGATAGCGATCAGGAAGGATAGCGATCAGGAAGGATAGCGATCAGGAAGGATAGCGATCAGGAAGGATAGCGATCAGGAAAGAATAGCGATCAGGAAGGATAGCGATCAGGAAAGGATAGCGATCAGGAAGGATAGCGATCAGGAAGGATAGCGATCAGGAAAGAATAGCGATCAGGAAGGATAGCGATCAGGAAGGATAGCGATCAGGAAGAATAGCGATCAGGAAAGAATAGCGATCAGGAAGGATAGCGATCAGGAAGGATAGCGATCAGGAAGGATAGCGATCAGGAAGGATAGCGATCAGGAAGGATAGCGATCAGGAAAGAATAGCGATCAGGAAGGATAGCGATCAGGAAGGATAGCGATCAGGAAGAATAGCGATCAGGAAGGATAGCGATCAGGAAGGATAGCGATCAGGAAGGATAGCGATCAGGAAAGAATAGCGATCAGGAAGGATAGCGATCAGGAAGGATAGCGATCAGGAAAGAATAGCGATCAGGAAGGATAGCGATCAGGAAGGATAGCGATCAGGAAGGATAGCGATCAGGAAGGATAGCGATCAGGAAGGATAGCGATCAGGAAAGAATAGCGATCAGGAAGGATAGCGATCAGGAAAGGATAGCGATCAGGAAGGATAGCGATCAGGAAGGATAGCGATCAGGAAGGATAGCGATCAGGAAGGATAGCGATCAGGAAGAATAGCGATCAGGAAGGATAGCGATCAGGAAGGATAGCGATCAGGAAGAATAGCGATCAGGAAAGGATAGCGATCAGGAAGGATAGCGATCAGGAAGGATAGCGATCAGGATAGCAAAAAAAAAACTAAATAAACAAACTAAACTAAATAAACTAACTGAAAAATAGATTGGGTGGGCGGGCGGTTCAACCGGATAGCGATAGGATAGCGATCAGGAAAGAATAGCGATCAGGAAGGATAGCGATCAGGAAGGATAGCGATCAGGAAGGATAGCGATCAGGAAGAATAGCGATCAGGAAGGATAGCGATCAGGAAGGATAGCGATCAGGAAGGATAGCGATCAGGAAGGATAGCGATCAGGATAGCAAAAAAAAACTAAATAAACAAACTAAACTAAATAAACTAACTGAAAAATAGATTGGGTGGGCGGGCGGTTCAACCGGATAGCGATAGGATAGCGATCAGGAAAGGATAGCGATCAGGAAGGATAGCGATCAGGAAGGATAGCGATCAGGAAGGATAGCGATCAGGAAGAATAGCGATCAGGAAGGATAGCGATCAGGAAAGAATAGCGATCAGGAAGGATAGCGATCAGGAAGGATAGCGATCAGGAAAGAATAGCGATCAGGAAGAATAGCGATCAGGAAGGATAGCGATCAGGAAGGATAGCGATCAGGAAGGATAGCGATCAGGAAGGATAGCGATCAGGAAGGATAGCGATCAGGAAGGATAGCGATCAGAAAAGGATAGCGATCAGGAAGGATAGCGATCAGGAAGGATAGCGATCAGGAAGAATAGCGATCAGGAAGGATAGCGATCAGGAAGGATAGCGATCAGGAAAGTATAGCGATCAGGAAGGATAGCGATCAGGAAAGGATAGCGATCAGGATAGCAAAAAAAAAACTAAATAAACAAACTGAACTAAATAAACTAAATGAAAAATAGATTGCGTGGGCGGGCGGTTCAACCGGATAGCGATAGGATAGCGATCAGGAAAGGATAGCGATCAGGAAGGATAGCGATCAGGAAGGATAGCGATCAGGAAAGGATAGCGATCAGGAAGGATAGCGATCAGGAAGAATAGCGATCAGGAAAGAATAGCGATCAGGAAGGATAGCGATCAGGAAAGGATAGCGATCAGGAAAGAATAGCGATCAGGAAGGATAGCGATCAGGAAGGATAGCGATCAGGAAAGGATAGCGATCAGGAAGAATAGCGATCAGGAAAGAATAGCGATCAGGAAGGATAGCGATCAGGAAGGATAGCGATCAGGAAAGAATAGCGATCAGGAAGGATAGCGATCAGGAAGGATAGCGATCAGGAAAGGATAGCGATCAGGAAAGGATAGCGATCAGGAAGGATAGCGATCAGGAAGGATAGCGATCAGGAAGGATAGCGATCAGGAAAGGATAGCGATCAGGAAGGATAGCGATCAGGAAGGATAGCGATCAGGAAGGATAGCGATCAGGAAGGATAGCGATCAGGAAAGGATAGCGATCAGGAAGGATAGCGATCAGGAAGGATAGCGATCAGGAAGGATAGCGATCAGGAAAGAATAGCGATCAGGAAGGATAGCGATCAGGAAGGATAGCGATCAGGAAAGAATAGCGATCAGGAAGGATAGCGATCAGGAAGGATAGCGATCAGGAAGGATAGCGATCAGGAAGGATAGCGATCAGGAAGGATAGCGATCAGGAAAGAATAGCGATCAGGAAGGATAGCGATCAGGAAAGGATAGCGATCAGGAAGGATAGCGATCAGGAAGGATAGCGATCAGGAAGGATAGCGATCAGGAAGGATAGCGATCAGGAAGAATAGCGATCAGGAAGGATAGCGATCAGGAAGGATAGCGATCAGGAAGAATAGCGATCAGGAAGGATAGCGATCAGGAAGGATAGCGATCAGGAAGGATAGCGATCAGGATAGCAAAAAAAAAACTAAATAAACAAACTAAACTAAATAAACTAACTGAAAAATAGATTGGGTGGGCGGGCGGTTCAACCGGATAGCGATAGGATAGCGATCAGGAAAGGATAGCGATCAGGAAAGGATAGCGATCAGGAAAGGATAGCGATCAGGAAGGATAGCGATCAGGAAGGATAGCGATCAGGAAGGATAGCGATCAGGAAGGATAGCGATCAGGAAAGGATAGCGATCAGGAAAGAATAGCGATCAGGAAGGATAGCGATCAGGAAGGATAGCGATCAGGAAGGATAGCGATCAGGAAGGATAGCGATCAGGAAAGGATAGCGATCAGGAAGGATAGCGATCAGGAAGGATAGCGATCAGGATAGCAAAAAAAAACTAAATAAACAAACTAAACTAAATAAACTAACTGAAAAATAGATTGGGTGGGCGGGCGGTTCAACCGGATAGCGATAGGATAGCGATCAGGAAAGGATAGCGATCAGGAAGGATAGCGATCAGGAAGGATAGCGATCAGGAAGGATAGCGATCAGGAAGGATAGCGATCAGGAAAGAATAGCGATCAGGAAGGATAGCGATCAGGAAGGATAGCGATCAGGAAGGATAGCGATCAGGAAGGATAGCGATCAGGAAGGATAGCGATCAGGAAGGATAGCGATCAGGAAGGATAGCGATCAGGAAAGAATAGCGATCAGGAAGGATAGCGATCAGGAAGGATAGCGATCAGGAAAGAATAGCGATCAGGAAGGATAGCGATCAGGAAGAATAGCGATCAGGAAGGATAGCGATCAGGAAGGATAGCGATCAGGAAGGATAGCGATCAGGAAGGATAGCGATCAGGAAGGATAGCGATCAGGAAAGGATAGCGATCAGGAAGGATAGCGATCAGGAAGGATAGCGATCAGGAAAGAATAGCGATCAGGAAGGATAGCGATCAGGAAGGATAGCGATCAGGAAGGATAGCGATCAGGAAAGAATAGCGATCAGGAAGGATAGCGATCAGGAAGGATAGCGATCAGGAAAGGATAGCGATCAGGAAGGATAGCGATCAGGAAGAATAGCGATCAGGAAGGATAGCGATCAGGAAGGATAGCGATCAGGAAGGATAGCGATCAGGAAGGATAGCGATCAGGAAGGATAGCGATCAGGAAAGGATAGCGATCAGGAAGGATAGCGATCAGGAAGGATAGCGATCAGGAAAGAATAGCGATCAGGAAGGATATTATGGTGATCTGAATAAAAGTCAGTTGTGGCCGAACTTTCAAAACGGCGAAAAATTGACACACATGAACCGAGTGTTACCGTAATTACACTCGTATTTTTCCGTTTTTCTCGATTTTTCAGCAATTTTTCTTGAAAAATTGATGAAATATACAAAATAACCGTGCTTAGAATTCATATATTGTCGAAAAAATTATTGAAATCCGCCTAAAAACCGAGAAAAACGGAAAAATAGTTTTGAAAACGAGTAATGTTCCTTTAAATTTTCGTGGTGAGATACCGCCATGGCCGCGGTGTCGGTTTCTCGGCCGCAAATGACTTTCACTCAGATTAGCATAATAGCGATCAGGAAGGATAGCGATCAGGAAGGATAGCGATCAGGAAAGAATAGCGATCAGGAAGGATAGCGATCAGGAAGGATAGCGATCAGAAAAGGATAGCGATCAGGAAGG
Source organism: Caenorhabditis sinica (assembly GCA_963932045.1). Lineage (NCBI taxonomy): Eukaryota > Metazoa > Nematoda > Chromadorea > Rhabditida > Rhabditidae > Caenorhabditis > Caenorhabditis sinica. The sequence continues at coordinate 23,122,010 of OZ009938.1, forward strand.
ATAGCGATCAGGAAGGATAGCGATCAGGAAGAATAGCGATCAGGAAGGATAGCGATCAGGAAGGATAGCGATCAGGAAAGAATAGCGATCAGGAAGGATAGCGATCAGGAAAGGATAGCGATCAGGATAGCAAAAAAAAAACTAAATAAACAAACTGAACTAAATAAACTAAATGAAAAATAGATTGCGTGGGCGGGCGGTTCAACCGGATAGCGATAGGATAGCGATCAGGAAAGGATAGCGATCAGGAAGGATAGCGATCAGGAAGGATAGCGATCAGGAAAGGATAGCGATCAGGAAGGATAGCGATCAGGAAGAATAGCGATCAGGAAAGGATAGCGATCAGGAAGGATAGCGATCAGGAAGGATAGCGATCAGAAAAGGATAGCGATCAGGAAGGATAGCGATCAGGAAGGATAGCGATCAGGAAGAATAGCGATCAGGAAGGATAGCGATCAGGAAGGATAGCGATCAGGAAAGAATAGCGATCAGGAAGGATAGCGATCAGGAAAGGATAGCGATCAGGATAGCAAAAAAAAAACTAAATAAACAAACTGAACTAAATAAACTAAATGAAAAATAGATTGCGTGGGCGGGCGGTTCAACCGGATAGCGATAGGATAGCGATCAGGAAAGGATAGCGATCAGGAAGGATAGCGATCAGGAAGGATAGCGATCAGGAAAGGATAGCGATCAGGAAGGATAGCGATCAGGAAGAATAGCGATCAGGAAAGGATAGCGATCAGGAAGGATAGCGATCAGGAAAGGATAGCGATCAGGAAAGGATAGCGATCAGGATAGCGATCAGGAAAGGATAGCGATCAGGAAGAATAGCGATCAGGAAGGATAGCGATCAGGAAGGATAGCGATCAGGAAAGAATAGCGATCAGGAAGGATAGCGATCAGGAAAGGATAGCGATCAGGATAGCAAAAAAAAAACTAAATAAACAAACTAAACTAAATAAACTAAATGAAAAATAGATTGGGTGGGCGGGCGGTTCAACCGGATAGCGATAGGATAGCGATCAGGAAAGGATAGCGATCAGGAAGGATAGCGATCAGGAAGGATAGCGATCAGGAAGGATAGCGATCAGGATAGCACAAAAAAAACTAAATAAACAAACTAAACTAAATAAACTAAATGAAAAATAGATTGGGTGGGCGGGCGGTTCAACCGGATAGCGATAGGATAGCGATCAGGAAAGGATAGCGATCAGGAAGGATAGCGATCAGGAAGGATAGCGATCAGGAAGGATAGCGATCAGGAAGGATAGCGATCAGGAAGAATAGCGATCAGGAAGGATAGCGATCAGGAAAGGATAGCGATCAGGAAGGATAGCGATCAGGAAGGATAGCGATCAGGAAGGATAGCGATCAGGAAGGATAGCGATCAGGAAAGAATAGCGATCAGGAAGGATAGCGATCAGGAAGGATAGCGATCAGGAAGGATAGCGATCAGGAAAGAATAGCGATCAGGAAGGATAGCGATCAGGAAAGGATAGCGATCAGGATAGCAAAAAAAAAACTAAATAAACAAACTGAACTAAATAAACTAAATGAAAAATAGATTGCGTGGGCGGGCGGTTCAACCGGATAGCGATAGGATAGCGATCAAGAAAGGATAGCGATCAGGAAGGATAGCGATCAGGAAGGATAGCGATCAGGATAGCAAAAAAAAAACTAAATAAACAAACTAAACTAAATAAACTAAATGAAAAATAGATTGGGTGGGCGGGCGGTTCAACCGGATAGCGATAGGATAGCGATCAGGAAAGGATAGCGATCAGGAAGGATAGCGATCAGGAAGGATAGCGATCAGGAAGGATAGCGATCAGGAAAGGATAGCGATCAGGATAGCAAAAAAAAAACTAAATAAACAAACTAAACTAAATAAACTAAATGAAAAATAGATTGCGTGGGCGGGCGGTTCAACCGGATAGCGATAGGATAGCGATCAGGAAAGGATAGCGATCAGGAAGAATAGCGATCAGGAAGGATAGCGATCAGGAAAGGATAGCGATCAGGAAAGGATAGCGATCAGGAAGGATAGCGATCAGGAAGGATAGCGATCAGGATAGCAAAAAAAAACTAAATAAACAAACTAAACTAAATAAACTAACTGAAAAATAGATTGGGTGGGCGGGCGGTTCAACCGGATAGCGATAGGATAGCGATCAGGAAAGGATAGCGATCAGGAAAGGATAGCGATCAGGAAGGATAGCGATCAGGATAGCAAAAAAAAAACTAAATAAACAAACTAAACTAAATAAACTAAATGAAAAATAGATTGGGTGGGCGGGCGGTTCAACCGGATAGCGATAGGATAGCGATCAGGAAAGGATAGCGATCAGGAAAGGATAGCGATCAGGAAGGATAGCGATCAGGAAAGGATAGCGATCAGGAAAGGATAGCGATCAGGAAGGATAGCGATCAGGAACGATAGCGATCAGGAAGGATAGCGATCAGGAAAGGATAGCGATCAGGAAGGATAGCGATCAGGAAGGATAGCGATCAGGAAAGGATAGCGATCAGGAAAGGATATCGATCAGGAAGGATAGCGATCAGGAAGGATAGCGATCAGGATAGCAAAAAAAAAAAACTAAATAAACAAACTAAACTAAATAAACTAAATGAAAAATAGATTGGGTGGGCGGGCGGTTCAACCGGATAGCGATAGGATAGCGATCAGGAAAGGATAGCGATCAGGAAGGATAGCGATCAGGAAAGGATAGCGATCAGGAAAGGATAGCGATCAGGAAGGATAGCGATCAGGAAAGGATAGCGATCAGGAAAGGATAGCGATCAGGAAGAATAGCGATCAGGAAAGGATAGCGATCAGGAAGGATAGCGATCAGGAAGGATAGCGATCAGGAAAGGATAGCGATCAGGAAAGGATAGCGATCAGGAAAGGATAGCGATCAGGAAAGGATAGCGATCAGGAAGGATAGCGATCAGGAAAGGATAGCGATCAGGAAAGGATAGCGATCAGGAAGGATAGCGATCAGGAAGGATAGCGATCAGGAAAGGATAGCGATCAGGAAAGGATATCGATCAGGAAGGATAGCGATCAGGAAGGATAGCGATCAGGATAGCAAAAAAAAAACTAAATAAACAAACTAAACTAAATAAACTAAATGAAAAATAGATTGGGTGGGCGGGCGGTTCAACCGGATAGCGATAGGATAGCGATCAGGAAAGGATAGCGATCAGGAAAGGATAGCGATCAGGAAAGGATAGCGATCAGGAAGGATAGCGATCAGGAAAGGATAGCGATCAGGAAAGGATAGCGATCAGGAAAGGATAGCGATCAGGAAAGGATAGCGATCAGGAAAGGATAGCGATCAGGAAGAATAGCGATCAGGAAAGGATAGCGATCAGGAGAGGATAGCGATCAGGAAAGGATAGCGATCAGGAAAGGATAGCGATCAGGAAAGGATAGCGATCAGGAAAGGATAGCGATCAGGAAGGATAGCGATCAGGAAAGGATAGCGATCAGGAAAGGATAGCGATCAGGAAGAATAGCGATCAGGAAGAATAGCGATCAGGAAAGGATAGCGATCAGGAAGGATAGCGATCAGGAAAGGATAGCGATCAGGAAGGATAGCGATCAGGAAGAATAGCGATCAGGAAAGGATAGCGATCAGGAAGGATAGCGATCAGGAAGAATAGCGATCAGGAAGAATAGCGATCAGGAAAGAATAGCGATCAGGAAAGGATAGCGATCAGGAAAGGATAGCGATCAGGAAGGATAGCGATCAGGAAGAATAGCGATCAGGAAAGGATAGCGATCAGGAAAGGATAGCGATCAGGAAGGATAGCGATCAGGAAGAATAGCGATCAGGAAGAATAGCGATCAGGAAAGGATAGCGATCAGGAAAGGATAGCGATCAGGAAAGGATAGCGATCAGGAAGGATAGCGATCAGGAAGAATAGCGATCAGGAAAGGATAGCGATCAGGAAGAATAGCGATCAGGAAAGGATAGCGATCAGGAAGGATAGCGATCAGGAAGGATAGCGATCAGGAAAGGATAGCGATCAGGAAGAATAGCGATCAGGAAGGATAGCGATCAGGAAAGGATAGCGATCAGGAAGGATAGCGATCAGGAAGAATAGCGATCAGGAAAGGATCGCGATCAGGAAAGGATAGCGATCAGGAAAGGATAGCGATCAGGAAGGATAGCGATCAGGAAGAATAGCGATCAGGAAAGGATAGCGATCAGGAAAGGATAGCGATCAGGAAGGATAGCGATCAGGAAGAATAGCGATCAGGAAAGGATAGCGATCAGGAAAGGATAGCGATCAGGAAAGGATAGCGATCAGGAAGGATAGCGATCAGGAAGAATAGCGATCAGGAAGAATAGCGATCAGGAAAGGATAGCGATCAGGAAGAATAGCGATCAGGAAAGGATAGCGATCAGGAAGGATAGCGATCAGGAAGGATAGCGATCAGGAAAGGATAGCGATCAGGAAGGATAGCGATCAGGAAGAATAGCGATCAGGAAAGGATAGCGATCAGGAAAGGATAGCGATCAGGAAAGGATAGCGATCAGGAAGGATAGCGATCAGGAAGAATAGCGATCAGGAAAGGATAGCGATCAGGAAAGGATAGCGATCAGGAAAGGATAGCGATCAGGAAAGGATAGCGATCAGGAAAGGATAGCGATCAGGAAGGATAGCGATCAGGAAAGGATAGCGATCAGGAAAGGATAGCGATCAGGAAAGGATAGCGATCAGGAAAGGATAGCGATCAGGAAAGGATAGCGATCAGGAAAGGATAGCGATCAGGAAAGGATAGCGATCAGGAAAGGATAGCGATCAGGAAAGGATAGCGATCAGGAAAGGATAGCGATCAGGAAAGGATAGCGATCAGGAAGAATAGCGATCAGGAAAGGATAGCGATCAGGAGAGGATAGCGATCAGGAAGAATAGCGATCAGGAAAGGATAGCGATCAGGAAAGGATAGCGATCAGGAAAGGATAGCGATCAGGAAAGGATAGCGATCAGGAAGAATAGCGATCAGGAAAGGATAGCGATCAGGAAAGGATAGCGATCAGGAAAGGATAGCGATCAGGAAAGGATAGCGATCAGGAAAGGATAGCGATCAGGAAAGGATAGCGATCAGGAAGGATAGCGATCAGGAAGAATAGCGATCAGGAAAGGATAGCGATCAGGAAAGGATAGCGATCAGGAAAGGATAGCGATCAGGAAAGGATAGCGATCAGGAAAGGATAGCGATCAGGAAAGGATAGCGATCAGGAAAGGATAGCGATCAGGAAAGGATAGCGATCAGGAAAGGATAGCGATCAGGAAAGGATAGCGATCAGGAAAGGATAGCGATCAGGAAAGGATAGCGATCAGGAAAGGATAGCGATCAGGAAGAATAGCGATCAGGAAAGGATAGCGATCAGGAGAGGATAGCGATCAGGAAGAATAGCGATCAGGAAAGGATAGCGATCAGGAAAGGATAGCGATCAGGAAAGGATAGCGATCAGGAAAGGATAGCGATCAGGAAGAATAGCGATCAGGAAAGGATAGCGATCAGGAAAGGATAGCGATCAGGAAAGGATAGCGATCAGGAAAGGATAGCGATCAGGAAAGGATAGCGATCAGGAAAGGATAGCGATCAGGAAAGGATAGCGATCAGGAAGAATAGCGATCAGGAAAGGATAGCGATCAGGAGAGGATAGCGATCAGGAGAGGATAGCGATCAGGAAAGGATAGCGATCAGGAAAGGATAGCGATCAGGAAAGGATAGCGATCAGGAAAGGATAGCGATCAGGAAAGGATAGCGATCAGGAAAGGATAGCGATCAGGAAAGGATAGCGATCAGGAAAGGATAGCGATCAGGAAGGATAGCGATCAGGAAGGATAGCGATCAGGAAAGGATAGCGATCAGGAAAGGATAGCGATCAGGAAAGGATAGCGATCAGGAAGGATAGCGATCAGGAAGAATAGCGATCAGGAAAGGATAGCGATCAGGAAGGATAGCGATCAGGAAGAATAGCGATCAGGAAAGGATAGCGATCAGGAAGGATAGCGATCAGGAAGGATAGCGATCAGGAAAGGATAGCGATCAGGAAAGGATAGCGATCAGGAAAGGATAGCGATCAGGAAAGGATAGCGATCAGGAAGGATAGCGATCAGGAAAGGATAGCGATCAGGAAAGGATAGCGATCAGGAAAGGATAGCGATCAGGAAGGATAGCGATCAGGAAGGATAGCGATCAGGAAGGATAGCGATCAGGAAAGGATAGTATTTTAGATGGCTACATCATTTATCGGGCATAGAACTATCACACACAATGATAACGAAGCCTCAGAGGCTTTTATACAGGAAAAGGGGGAGGAGTTTAATATAGGAAAACAATAAGTGATGTGGGGGATAAAAATGTCGGGGGAAAAGAATGTGAGGGGGAGGAAACAATATCCATCGAGGAGCAAGGGGGAAAGTACAATATAGATCAAAAGATGAATCATCATTTATCATCAAAAAGAAACCCGGAATCGGGTTCACTCCCAGCTCGGCAATTGACTTGGCCAATGTTGATGGATTTCGTTCTAAGTTCGATCTGATCTGTCATTGACTTCCATCCCTGCTTTTATCTCGGTTTCGCTCTTCTCGATGACGTTGGTCTGCCAGTTGTCGATCGCATCGGTCTGACAGTTCGTTTTTTCGATCATTTCTCGGTCATCGATCTCGTTTGTGAAGACTCATTCTCAAGATCTCTCATAAGAGAGAGGCTCCCATCGGCAAAAATTGGGAGGTACGTCTTCGATCGTTGATTTTTGGGCACATTCGTTGTGCAATGCACCATTTTCTCAATTTGACTGAAACTGGAGATGTCCATTTCAGTCTCATTTCGCACGATTCAAATATTTGTCTCGTGGTTCGGTAGGGAAAGAATTCCCAATTCTCAGAGGAAGAATCCGATTTTCTTCGATTCGCTCTCAGCTCCATTTCGATCAGTTGTAGAACACATCCCTTATCGTGTGCCTGTCCGATATTTCCAATCCAAATATCGAACACCAACTGGCTCCTTTAGCTCCATCGTCAGCCAGAATCGCATATCTGGCACTGCCACTCGTGTGTCCAGTCCGTGGATTTCTCAGTTTCATCGCCACGTTGACTTCTGCATTCTCTGTCCAGTTTCGCTACGTTTTCCTTTGGTTGTTGAGCAAATCGATCTTCGTTCCTCGGTGGTGATGTCCATATGTCCAATTTCGTTTGTCGCTCGCCCTCCCGGACGGGGAGTCCGGGGCCACGCGGTGTCGATCAGAGTTCATAACCCAGATGCACCATATTTTAGATGGTTACATGGTTTATTGAACACAAGAAAATCACTCACAATATTAACGAAGCCTCAGAGGCTTTTATACAGGAAAAGGGGGAGGAGTTTAATATAGGAAAACAATAAGTGATGTGGGGGATAAAAATGTCGGGGGAAAAGAATGTGAGGGGGAGGAAACAATATCCATCAAGGAGCAAGGGGGAAAGTACAATATAGATCGAAAGATGAATCATCATTTATCATCAAAAAGAAACCCGGAATCGGGTTCAGATAGCGATCAGGAAAGGATAGCGATCAGGAAAGGATAGCGATCAGGAAAGGATAGCGATCAGGAAAGGATAGCGATCAGGAAGGATAGCGATCAGGAAGGATAGCGATCAGGAAGGATAGCGATCAGGATAGCAAAAAAAAATAAACTAAATAAACAAACTAAACTAAATAAACTAAATGAAAAATAGATTGGGTGGGCGGGCGGTTCAACCGGATAGCGATAGGATAGCGATCAGGAAAGGATAGCGATCAGGAAGGATAGCGATCAGGAAGCATAGCGATCAGGAAGCATAGCGATCAGGAAGCATAGCGATCAGGAAGGATAGCGATCAGGAAGGATAGCGATCAGGAAGGATAGCGATCAGGAAGGATAGCGATCAGGAAAGGATAGCGATCAGGAAGGATAGCGATCAGGAAGGATAGCGATCAGGAAGGATAGCGATCAGGAAGGATAGCGATCAGGAAGGATAGCGATCAGGAAGGATAGCGATCAGGAAGGATAGCGATCAGGAAAGGATAGCGATCAGGAAGGATAGCGATCAGGAAAGGATAGCGATCAGGAAGGATAGCGATCAGGAAGGATAGCGATCAGGAAAGGATAGCGATCAGGAAGGATAGCGATCAGGAAGGATAGCGATCAGGAAGGATAGCGATCAGGAAGGATAGCGATCAGGAAGGATAGCGATCAGGAAGGATAGCGATCAGGAAGGATAGCGATCAGGAAGGATAGCGATCAGGAAGGATAGCGATCAGGAAGGATAGCGATCAGGAAAGGATAGCGATCAGGAAGGATAGCGATCAGGAAGGATAGCGATCAGGAAGGATAGCGATCAGGAAGGATAGCGATCAGGAAGGATGGCGATCAGGAAGGATAGCGATCAGGAAGGATAGCGATCAGGAAGCATAGCGATCAGGAAGGATAGCGATCAGGAAGGATAGCGATCAGGAAGGATAGCGATCAGGAAGGATAGCGATCAGGAAGGATAGCGATCAGGAAGGATAGCGATCAGGAAGGATAGCGATCAGGAAGGATAGCGATCAGGAAGGATAGCGATCAGGAAGGATAGCGATCAGGAAGGATAGCGATCAGGAAAGGATAGCGATCAGGAAAGGATAGCGATCAGGAAGGATAGCGATCAGGAAGGATAGCGATCAGGAAGGATGGCGATCAGGAAGGATAGCGATCAGGAAGGATAGCGATCAGGAAGGATAGCGATCAGGAAGGATAGCGATCAGGAAGGATAGCGATCAGGAAGGATAGCGATCAGGAAGGATAGCGATCAGGAAGGATAGCGATCAGGAAGGATAGCGATCAGGAAGGATAGCGATCAGGAAGGATAGCGATCAGGAAGGATAGCGATCAGGAAGGATAGCGATCAGGAAGGATAGCGATCAGGAAGGATAGCGATCAGGAAGGATAGCGATCAGGAAGGATGGCGATCAGGAAGGATAGCGATCAGGAAGGATAGCGATCAGGAAGGATAGCGATCAGGAAGGATAGCGATCAGGAAGGATAGCGATCAGGAAGGATAGCGATCAGGAAGGATAGCGATCAGGAAGGATAGCGATCAGGAAGGATAGCGATCAGGAAGGATAGCGATCAGGAAGGATAGCGATCAGGAAGGATAGCGATCAGGAAGGATAGCGATCAGGAAGGATAGCGATCAGGAAAGGATAGCGATCAGGAAAGGATAGCGATCAGGAAGGATAGCGATCAGGAAGGATAGCGATCAGGAAGGATGGCGATCAGGAAGGATAGCGATCAGGAAGGATAGCGATCAGGAAGGATAGCGATCAGGAAGGATAGCGATCAGGAAGGATAGCGATCAGGAAGGATAGCGATCAGGAAGGATAGCGATCAGGAAAGGATAGCGATCAGGAAGGATAGCGATCAGGAAGGATAGCGATCAGGAAGGATAGCGATCAGGAAGGATAGCGATCAGGAAGGATAGCGATCAGGAAGGATAGCGATCAGGAAGGATAGCGATCAGGAAAGGATAGTGATCAGGAAAGGATAGCGATCAGGAAGGATAGCGATCAGGAAGGATAGCGATCAGGAAGGATGGCGATCAGGAAGGATAGCGATCAGGAAGGATAGCGATCAGGAAGGATAGCGATCAGGAAGGATAGCGATCAGGAAGGATAGCGATCAGGAAGGATAGCGATCAGGAAGGATAGCGATCAGGAAGGATAGCGATCAGGAAAGGATAGCGATCAGGAAAGGATAGCGATCAGGAAAGGATAGCGATCAGGAAGGATAGCGATCAGGAAGGATAGCGATCAGGATAGCTAAAAAAAATACAGGGTGGGGAATAAGTATGGAGCCGGTATGTAGTGAAGTTCATATGTATGCATATAAAATCATTTCTAAATGGTAATACGAAATTTGACACACAAATATTTTATGATTTTTCTGATTACACTGTCACGTTTCATACAAAATGAATAATCCTGTGCAAAGTTATTACTGTTAAAAAATTGACGATATTTTCATATTTGCAGGGCTGGCACGGACCTATTGCCACACTCACATGTAAATGCTACGAGGTATCCGACTCAGAATCTTCTGATTTTTTGGGAATAAATAGGATTTTAGTTGACTGAGAAAACCTGAAAATACTAGCGGCCCCTTTTCAGGTTCCTCATTTTTAGGGAGCATTTTTCGAAATTTTGCAAAAATTGGGTATGCACCCTTCAACTGGGCAGAACTCCGTTCATTTTAGAGATCTTAAGTTGTTCTAAAGCTTGATCGATGTATCATTTCTCTGTGCACAATTATTGGTATTGCAACCATTGGCTATCTCTTATACGGATTATGAAAAATTGCAAAATACGAAGGTTGCCATTTCCAACAAACTCAGAAAAAGCCAATTTTTGAACATCGGGTCTCGGGAGACTATCACCATTCGGTTGCGTCTTCTGTATAATGCACTTATACGTATTCAAATATAGGTCGAGCCTTTGAGTTACAAGACTTATTTCATTTTTCCTGATAATTTTCAAATTTTCATCGTACCCCTATACATGAAAATGAGAAAAATCGGTGACAACTGAAATCTCAAATGATGGTCAGATCTTGCCAGAAACATAGATTTAGGTGAAAACTAAATGAAAAACTTCCCGCTCAACTGCTCTTCGTTCACCATTCAAAAAGTCACTTTTGTGATAAAAACTTCGTGTATAGGGATACGATGAAAAGTTGAAAATTTTCAGGAAAAATGAAATAAGTCTTGTAACTCAAAGGCTCGACCTATATTTGAATACGTGTACGTGCATTATACAAAAGTCGCAACCGAATGGTGATAGTCTCCCGAGACCCGATGTTCAAAAATTGGCACTTTCTGAGTTTGTTGGAAGTGGCAACCTTCGTATTTTGCAATTTTTCAAAATCCGTGTAAGAGATAGCCAATGGTTGCAATACCAATAATTGTGCACAGAGAAATGATACATCGATCGAGCTTTAGAACAACTCAATATCTTTAAAATGAAGGGACTTATGCCCGGTTGAAGGGTGCATACCCAATTTTCGCAAAATTTCGAAAAAATGCTCTCTAAAAACAACGAACCTAAAAAGGGGCCGCTAGTATTTACAGGTTTTCTTAGTCCACTAAAGTCCTATTTATTCCCAAAAAATCAGAAGATTCTGAGTCGGATACCTCGTAGCATTTACATGTCAGTCAAACGAATCTTGTTACCGTTTGAGTGGCTACAAGATTATGAAATTATGATGTTGGGTCACTGTATGTTTGGGCTTTTCAGGGACAAAAGAATTTTTTGAAAATATTTCGCTTCCGAGGTGCTGTGACGATCTTTGCCAAATACAAAAATTTGACTGATTTTGCCCTAAATCTCATTCAGGTCAAAATGTAACAAATTGATTTTTATTCCAAAAAACAGGGAATATTCGTTTTCATATCATTTATAAGTTTTGATGCACCATGACTTCGAAAATCGTTAATATTTTCAAAAATTCGAAATATTTTTAAATGAAACTGAAAAAGTCGATATAACGCACTTCTATTGGGCAGGTTTTTCGCTATTCAAATGAAGAGCTATAATATTGAAACTTATAATTTCATGAAGTTGAATAATTGAACTACATTTTCTCAAAATTTGAGCCTTTTAGTGCTATTCTGGTTAGAGCTGGACAGCCATGTTTCCAAAAAGAGGTCCATGTCTAGATGAGGCTTTGGACTCAGCTGTTCGAGTCTCTAACTTGGAAAAAAGTGGATCGTTTGTCAAAAAATTTTGGCACAAAAATGCTCAATGTTTGCATACTATTACCACAGAGTTTCAAACAAAGATTTCCAATTACCTATTTGGCGCTGTTTTAAATTCGGCTCCATACTTATTCCCCACCCTGTAAATAAACTAAATTTACTCCTTACTAAGAGAATAGTTCTGTCTGTGTGTGTGTCCGTCCGAAATTGTTTCCTGCATAACTTTTTTTCTTTGTGAACTAAATGTTTTCATATTTGCAATATAGTCATGAATGCTCGGGCGCTTCATGACTGTTAGTTGAATACCAAAATTTTGTTCAGGATTACTGTAGGTATAGTAACCCAAAATTTGGAAAAGTAACTCAATATAAGCGAAAAAATCTGAAAATTCGAGAAAACCATGCACAACCAATGAACAAGTACGACGCCAAATTTTGAATTGATAGCTCGAAGAATGGCTGAGTTACAGTAATAGGAACATTGACATATCATGCGAGTTTCCAGAAGTTTTCAGAAAAAGCCAGGAGGTTGAGCCCCGCGTAGCGGGGTGTTAACCGACTGGTAAACAAACTAAACTAAATAAACTAAATGAAAAATAGATTGGGTGGGCGAGCGGTTCAACCGGATAGCGATAGGATAGCGATCAGGAAGGATAGCGATCAGGAAGGATGGCAATTATTTACACTAAATATTTATTAGGAAAATAAAAAAATAAAACACAATTAAGTTGCAACATATCCATCATAAGTGGCATAACTGTCTCGTTGCCGGAACAAACTCCCATTGCCTTTTTCGAGTTGATGTTGACTCTGACTTCTCCGCTGTGTCGATGGCAGCATAGGCCGAATGTTCTTTTGTGGTTTTTGATCTGTAAAACTAGTCACTTTCATTCGAAATATTTTTATCATTCCTCAACCAGTAAATAGTTTTCTGTTAATAAATATAGAGCATACCTCAGGCTTGAGGTACTCAAACTTTCAGTTCCGTCAATTCAGAGTCTCGGTCTATTAGGAATCTCACTCGTGTTGTGTTCGATTTGAAGACTATGGTAGTGGGCGTGCTCTGGTTTTGTGCTGAATAACAATACATATTGATCTTAATTACTCTGAACCTTACATTGCTCAACACAAGAGGAAGGTCATTGAACCGGAACGGACATGGACTGCATTCAGTGAGCTCGAGTTGTTGTCTTCACCCATTGAGATGGCCTTTCAGAGATGATCATTCAGTCTGAAAACTTTTGTTATTCATTTAACAGATTAGAGTAAAGTCTCACGTTTTGAGTAAACCCGTAATTTGATTGTCGAGCCTCATTGTGAGAAAATGTAGTTGGGCTTCGAAGTTGGAGAGATACAACGATCCTGTAATGAATTGAGGTAAATATTTGGAGAGGGAGTAGGCTATTATGGGAGTTTTAACATTTTGATGTGGATCCACGCTAAGTTCATCAAGACGCCTAAATATCTTCTGGAGCATTGCCTGAAAGTGACGTTAAGTAAAATTGCAGGTTCTTTAAACTGTTTACTTTTTGACTTGATTATGCAGTTTTTAGGACTATTTGGCTCGTAAAATTGACTAACTGAATTACTTATCATCGGGAAGAGCAGATTATATAGTCAAGAAACAACTTACACTGGTCTTTCTTCTTCTGATTCTCCGTACGTTCCCATCTTGGAATATATGCCTCTTCCTCATCATTTGTCTTCACTTCCATTTCATAATTCATGCTTGTTTCATCTTCTATAGGAATTGCAGGACCTACAATAACCTTCTTTTTCTCCAGTTGCCAAAATAACAAGCTCACAAAATCCAAAAAAGCTGGTCCGACGAACACTAAATACCATAAATGGTAACATCCGGCATCCGTAAATTTTGGATGGAATAAGAATGAGTCGGATGCATAGAGCGCCATCTGAATAGCGACTTGAGTGACACAATGCCAAAATCCGTAGTCGATCAAAGTTGGAATTGGGAAGGCTAAGAGGGCGACCACCGTATTGAAGAGCGAGTTGCAGAAGAGGAACATCTGAAAATATATTATTCTGAAAATTTGGCCACTGGTACTTTTTTTTACGTAGATACGACACCCCGACGTTTTGCAACTAGTATTTCACTGAAAATGACCAATACATTCAACTGTACTGTGTTTTGCAGGTATTAATGTGTCCTAAACTCACTTTCACCAAATTATCAATGTTTTGAAACGGAAGTGGAGTTGGCTATTTGAGGCGAAAACTGAGTTTTCACCATACCGTCGGCATTTGTGTGCATGTACACTGACATTGATTGTCGTGTTGCTTTGCAGTTGAACTATTGAATGTGGAACAGATCTGTGGAATGACAGTATTAGTTCTACGTCGGAGTTATTCAAAATCTATTGTCAGATTTTAAAGAGTGAGGCTCGGTGTTTGTGTCGTTTATATTCCTGAGACTCAATTTTCTTGAAAAGCAAGGGTACGAAAACACCGAACCTTTCTAAAGTCAGCTTTTGACAACTATAAACCTAATGATTTTCAGTATCCATTTCAAAACTTTAGTCAAAAATGTAGTCAACTCACCTTTCGATTCATTTTTCCGAAGATTGAAATTTACAGTTATTATAGAAAATCAAGAAATAGGAGACATCTAAACACACGACGCCAAAAAGGGGGGGGGGGACAAAAGAGTTTTAAAGGAAAATCAGGATTAATAAGACATCTAAAAACGGGACATCAAGGTAAGAGAGAGGTAGGATTAGGGATGAGAAAGTTTTTAAAGAAAATCAAAAATGAGAGACATCTAGAAAACGGGACGTCAAGATTGGAGGGGGAAGTGATTTAGTTTTTTTATAGTTTTCATGGAAAATCAAGAATATTAAGACATCTAAATACGGGACGTCAAGATGGAAGGGGGATGGAAGATAGTTTTTATGAAAAATCAAGAATAAGAAGACATCTAGAAACGGGACGTCAAGGTAAGAGAGGGAAGAGAGGAGGGGGGGGGGGAGGATAAAAAGAGAAAAAGTTTTTAAAAAAAAATCAAGAATAATAAGACATCTAGAAAACGGGACGTCAAAGAAGGGAAGGGAAGAAAGGAAAGAGTTTTTATTGAAAATCAAAAAAAAAAGAGTTTTAAAGGAAAATCAGGATTAATAAGACATCTAAAAACGGGACATCAAGGTAAGAGAGAGGTAGGATTAGGGATGAGAAAGTTTTTAAAGAAAATCAAAAATGAGAGACATCTAAAAAACGGGACGTCAAAAAAAGGCGGACAGAATTGAGAAAAATGAAATATTCAGACAAAATCAAGAGAAAAAAGACATCTAGAGAACGTGACGTCACGGGGAGAAAGGAGAGAGGGGTGGGTGGGTAGGATAAAGAGTGCAAAATTTTCAAAAAAATCAAGAATGTTAAGACATCTAGAAACGGGACGTCAAGGTAAGAGAGGAGGGAGGGCAGAATAAAAAAGAGGAAGTTTTTAAAGAAAATCAAGAATGAGAGACATCTAGAAAACGGGACGTCAAGATTGGAGGGGGAAGTGATTTAGTTTTTTTATAGTTTTCATGGAAAATCAAGAATATTAAGACATCTAAATACGGGACGTCAAGATGGAAGGGGGATGGAAGATAATTTTTATGAAAAATCAAGAATAAGAAGACATCTAGAAACGGGACGTCAAGGTAAGAGAGGGAAGAGAGGAGGGGGGGGGAGGATAAAAAGAGAAAAAGTTTTTGAAAAAAAATCAAGAATAATAAGACATCTAGAAAACGGGACGTCAAAGAAGGGAAGGGAAGAAAGGAAAGAGTTTTTATTGAAAATCAAAAATGATAAGACATCTAGAAACGGGAGGTCATGGGGAGAGAGGGGAAGGAGAGGGGGGGGGGGGAGGATAAAAAGTGAGAAAGTTTTCAAAGAAAATCAAAAATAATGAGACATCTGGAACAAGGGACGTCAAAGGAGAAAGAGGAGGGAAGCAACAGAGTTTTTCATGGAAAATCAAGAAGAAAAGGAAACATCTGAACTCGGGACGTCAAAAAGGGGAAGAGGGGTTGGAAAAAGTAAGAAGGATTCAATTGAAAATCAGAAGAAATGAGACATCTGAAACACGGGACGTCAAGGGGGAGGTGGAGGAGGAGCGGAAGAGAGACAGAAAAGACAGTTTTCATTAAAAATCAAGAATAATGAGACATCTAAACACGGGACGTCGATGAAGCGATGTGAGAGTTTTCGGAAAATCAAGAAAAAGGAGACATGGGATGCCAAAGGAGCAAGGTTAATAATGAGAAACATCTATTTACACGACGCCGAAAGGAGGGGGGGGGGATGGAACACAAAAAGTAAAAAAAATCAAAATTGGAGACATCTAGAAAACGGGACGTCAAGGGAGGATGGCCAGAGGGATTCAAGAAAAAATCAAAAGTGAAAGACATCGGAATACAGTATGTCAGGATGGAGAAGGAAGTGCAATAAGGGAAGTCATTAGCAGTTGTGAGATTATCCAAAAAAGCGGATCTTAAAAATATCAACTTTGTAGATCTCTATTCTAAAATAAAACCCGACTAAATGTTTTCCAAAAACTAGTTATGAGCAGTCCAAATTGCTTCAAGAGCCTTATAGTGATAACTTAACAGGCGATCATCTCAGTTTCTAGGCTCTTCTAGAAGGACTTAGATTCCTTTTTCATGAGGATCTTGAAGCTGAGATGATCACCTTCAAACTTACCACTATAGGGTTCTTGGAGCAATTTAGACGACTCAGAACTCGTTTCCAAAATACATTTAACCGGGTTTTATTTTAGAATGGATACCTATAGGGTCGATATTAACAAGATTCGAATGTTTGGGAAATTCCAGAACGGCAAAGCGAATGATTTTCCTAGTAGGGGGCTTTCACAATAAATCTGACGGGAGAGAGGAGAAAAATACGGAAAAACAAGAGAAACAATAGTGGGCGGAGTTTTATCAGGTAGCTTTCACAATATTACGCGAGTGGTGGTTTGGAAGTGAGAAAAAGAGAGGGAGAAAAAGGAAAAAGCTCAGAGTAAAACTAATGTAAAAACAAGGTGGCGGGGGCGTAAATCGTATAGTGAGAAAAATATATAATTATGAAGAAAGTGGAGTTTGTGAGCCCGGCTCAACATTTTTGGTGGAAACGTATAGCGGCAAAACAAATCGGGCTAGGAGGAAAACTTTATTCGAAAAGTGATAATTACGGCTTCAAACACGAGATGTAGGCAAGTGACATCAACGGAAAGGTGAAAATCAAACTACAAACTTATGTTTTGAGGGAGGACCTTCTAAAACTTTTGTGATTCGATTCGAATATCCTGAATTTGACAAATTATGATTTCATGAAATTCTGTGAGTTTGTGATTACGAAATAATAAGAGTTTGTCAGTTGGAAATCCGAAGACTGCGGCTTTAACCCTGTTCTAAAATCTCTGAGATTCGAAAGTTCACTGACACTGTTGCACAGAAACTAAAAGATTTTTATTTGACAAAATTTATCAAAAAAATGTTAGGTATGTAAGTTGGCAAAATATTTTAGAGCGTTGAACCAAGGAAGAAATAGACAAAATATAAGATTTTAGAAAAAAATAAATGAAATGTTGAAAAGGTAAAAGGGTTTGAGAAACGGCAAAAATCGATGGAAGTGACCAGTCATTGGGAAGATAACAATGGTCTAAGGTTACATTGAAACTGAATAAAAACTACCTGGAATGAATCAGTTCACAGAAAAGGAGAATCAAGAGAACCGATAGATGTATTATATATGCAATATATCATACTGAAGAGGAAACAATACAGTGTACATTCCAAATGTTTTCCGTTTTGGGTGTTTGCGGAGAAGAATCTTCTTGTTGCATTCGTTGGTGGCCAAGAGCACACTGTATCTCTTCTCACTGCTGGAAAAGAAAAAAATGAAAAAAAAATAATTTAAAATGGAAACTCACTCGATGTTCTCGGCATATCTCTCCTTGAAATCTTCAAAAGCACCTGCTCTGGTCATTGTGACTTCCAGTGAGGCTCCGAATGGAGCATCTCTCTCGATCCACATATCAGCCAACATGGAGAACACTTGGGAGTCTTGGACATTGTGGAAAAGCCAGTGCATGACATTTCTCGTCTGAAAGTTTTTAAAATAAACTAGAGTCGCTGCGCGCCTCTGGCGCTGCTCATTCTTGCTTTCGTATAGGCCATCTAGCGCCTCTCTTATTACGGCGCCGATAGCTCAGTGGGTTGCGCGGCGGTCTGCTAATCTCAGGTCGCGGGTTCGATTTTGTGCGCGGCCAAATTCTTTAACTTTCTTTGTGGAAAATTAAGCGGACATCGTGACCAAGAAACAGACAGACTTCACTAGCGGATTATATATAAGTAAGATTTGGGGCTTTTTCTAGTAACTTTTTACATCCGAAAAAATTTCTAAAAATGAACTAGAAGATTTTTTGGCTCTTTATGATTTAACGGGGGTTTTAAGAATAGACGGGGGTTTTAAAAATAAACGAGGGTTTTGAGAATAGACGGGGGTTTTAATAATAAACGGGGGTTTTAGAAATAAGCGGGGGTTTTGAAAAGTGACAAATGCAAACATGTTAATTGTGCTTAATTTTACCCATTTCGCCTGATTTTCAATATATATTGGACTTAAAATGGAAATTTGGGGGTAAACATGATTTCTTCAGATTTTAGGTGTGACAACGTCTAAAAGTCAAAGTCTTGATTAGTTTTATGTAAGCTCCATCAGAGACTATTAATAAGTGAGCATAGACTCAACTATGTTTCTCCGTCAAAAGATGTAAAGTATCGCAACCGTTTTACCTCTACAGTACTTCTCCCTCATGGACTAGTTATAATAACTTTAGCTCTAGTTTTGAACAGAAGGTCTTTGATAGTTTGGTAATAAAGACCCCCAATCTCGAGACGTTAATGACACATAATATCCGACGTAAACAATATGATGCTACTGTAGACACCCTCAACTAAAAGCACTTTATCATTCGCATCTTGAGTAACGTGATAGAGTTAGTTGACCCTTCTATTCTCACTTCATATGAGCTTTTGCATGGCTTTGAAGCTCTAGGCCATTCTAGGCAACTATACTCCGCTTTACTCCGAGTAAGTCTCTAAGTGTTGATTGTCAGAACATTAGGCCATATGATGACTCAAAGTGTGCTTTTCCGACTCTATCTGTGAGTGACGGTCACAAACAACAAGAATGGTCCCATCAAGAATGGTCTCATGATCCGGAATCTACCCTAGTCTCATAACAGTAGAAATTGTAAAATATCATTCTGAGTAGTGTTCAATGTTGGGTAACATTTAACCAATCCTCTGAGAAATACATGTTGGTAACTGTATCCTGCGGTAAGCATTTTTTATCTCGATTTCGTAAACTATACTCATACAGATTCTGTTTTTTGTTAATCTAGTCTAACTGCTCTGCGTCAATTGAGATTACTAATCAGAAAGGCAGACATGAGGGCACCCATGATGCCCAACAATAATATCATGGTTACTATGATGGTCATCGTAAGATCTTTGGTTGGCATTCTTCCTATCACGAATGCTTTAGTAGCGATTATAATCAAATGATCTTTTCTGTCCTTTTAGCATTTAGAATATAACTGACAACATAATTGAACCTATGAACCCCACGGCGGCCATTTTAATGTTTCAATTGTACGTTCATGTTTTCTCCACTTGTGAGCTTGTTCAGGAACTTTTGGTAAACTTTTGTCAAAGAGCCGGAAAACACATATTGTGCTGAGCATAACACCACAGCCGGTAGTCCAAAATGCGTCAATTTTCAAAAGATACCCATATGTGGTTATGGGCAGTTTGAGTCATCCTATGGCCTAATTTTCTAACTATCAATACTTAGAGACCCACTCGGAGTAAGTTGGAGTACAGTTGCCTAGAATGGAGCAGAGCATCAAAACAATGCTGTAATGAGAAAATCAGACTCAACTAACTCTATCACTTTACCCAAGTTGCGAATGATGAACTGCCTTTAGTTGAGGGTGTCTACAGAAGCATCATAATGTTTACGTCGGATAGTATGTGTCATTATGGGGGTCTTATGAATGGGGATCTTTATTACCAAACTATCAAAGACCTTATGTTCAAAACTAGAGCTAGAGTTAATATAACTAGTCCATGAGGAAGGAGTACTGTAGAGATAAAAAGGTTGCGATGCTTTACATCTTTCGACGGAGAAACATAGTTGAGTCTATGCTCACTCATTAATAGTCTCTGATGGAGCTTACATAAAACTAATCAAGACTTTGACTGTTAGACGTTGTCACACTTAAAATGGGAAAAAAATCATGTTTAATCCTAAGTTTCTACGTAATATCCAATAAATACTGAAAATCAGTCGAAATGGGTAATAGTGAGCACAATTAACCTGTTTGCATTTCTCACTTTTTAAAACCCCCGTTTATTCCTAAAACCCCTGTTTATTATCAAAACCCCCGTCTATTCTCAAAACCTCCGTTTATTTTTAATACCCCCGTCTATTCTTAAAACCCCCGTTAAATCATAAAGAGCCGATTTTTTTAAGACTCGAGCTTTTGAGATTTTGAGATTTTGATGTATTTTCAGATTTTAAGATTTCTGATCTTTAAACGTTCTTCGGAAAATTTGCTCGTCGGAAAATGTACCGTTTATTCGGTAAATCATAATTATTCTTCCCAAAAACCGGAAAAATCAATGTAATGTTGTCCGAAAATAGCCAAATTTTGAAAAAAAAAATTTCCAAAGAAAAAATTCGAAATGTCAAATTTTCCAAAAAAAATTTCCAGAGAAAATGTCTGAGCACGCCTGATAGATACTGTATTCAAATGTTCATTTCTTGCTCATCGCTAATTAAAAACTCGAGAAAATTTTTCAACATATAAAAATAATATACTCATCAAAACCATTCCATTTTTCTCAAAAATTCCCACTCACCGACTGAAATGCCAAGATCTCTGCAATTGGCATATATCCGTTTTCTTGTGCCGTGAGTGTCACTTCTCTCAGCAGACTATTGCTGCATCTCTCCAAGAAAAGCATGCTCAGTGCCGTCGGCCAACCTTCAAATTCCTTGATCTTGTATGGAAGGTTCGATTGGAGCACTTCAATGTGTGCATCCGAGAGTTCTGCAAAGTTCATATACTGTCTAAAGATTTTGAGGGTTTTATAAAAATTATACCAATTTTTCTCTATTAGTTTTACTTTCAATTATACCAATTTTTATAAAAATGTATTCATACTAACCTGGAATCTCACACAAAAAGTTCTCAATTGTTCCGTTTTTGACGAGAAACGCAAGCAATGGGACGAATTGCTCATTTAGGATATTATCCTTTTCCGCGATGAGCTTGAACTTCTGACCGTCTGCCGGTTGAGCCTCCAAAATTGGACCGTAAGAAATGTCTGTGAGTGACAATTTCTCCAATGAGAAATGAGATGAGGCCACAAGATCTCGATCGCTGCGAGACATGTGACGGAAGAGGATTCTGAAATTAAGAGAGCCTTGGAAGTCATCTGCCGTGGCCGAACTCCGAAGTTTTCTTGGCCACCTGCTCTCGGCCACTGCTTTTTTTCCTAATTCGAGTAATTTTTTCTGGTTTTTTTGGCTGAAACTGGCTCAAACGTTTATTTTTCTTGATTTTTGTTTAATTATCAACTCAGTTTCAGTCGAAAAAACCACAAAAATCACTCAAATTGGCAGAAAAAGGCGGTAGCCGAGAAAACTTCGGAATTCGGCCACGGCCGTCCAATACGATTTTGGTCAAATATGAAATTGTCAACGCAAATTTTCTGCGTTTTAGAATGATTTTTGTGAATTTTCGTTACGTTATTCGGAATCAGCACCCATAAACAAAAAAAAATTTGAGCCGATTTCTTCTTTAAGGTACTTTTGACTATATAAAATTTGATTCCAAATTGCAACCCGGCTATTTTTTTTATAAAAAGAACTAATGGCCAAAAAGTCGAAAATCCGAAACTTAAATTTTCGACTAGACGTGTTTATTTTGATGTATTGGGCTTATATATATATAATTTTTTAATAGTTTCTAGTTCCCTTCTAATTTTGATCTCCTAAAACAAAAAAAATTTCGTATATTTGATTCAAAATGTCTTTGTTTAACAACATACCTGGTCAATACTGGTGTACGATTGATGCACTCCAATCGAACTTCTGCTGGAAGCTCAGACCATTTGTCGAATCTTGTGAGAAGACTCATGTCGACGGTTTGTTGATTTCCTGTGAACTGGGTTCACTATGATGTGTTTGTAACTGAAGAAGGTTATAAGTGTAAAGAGAGAGAGAGAGAGAGAGAAGAAGTTCAGATTCTCGAAGAGTGGTTTATATGGTAGAATGAATTGGGAAAAGTGAAGGAGAATACCGTATTTTCTCTAATTGACCGGCATGCCGGTCTATTTTTCGATGTGTCCATTTTAGTGCCGATCTATTAGAGGGTGCCGGACATTTAGAGGGTGCCGGTCAATTTTTCAAAGCGCCGAATTCTCAATGAATAACTCAACGAAGTCAAGTTTTTCAACAAAAAGATAAGTTTTCAAGCGCATTTTCGAGGATTTTTTCATGCTGAGAGCTATGGAAATCAATAATTTTACTGAAAAATGGTTAGAAAAGGTTCTGGAAACTTATTTGTCAGAATTTGTCAAATTGTCAAATATTTGTCAAAAATTGTACAAAATATTCTTCATTTTGTGGGTTTATGACATTTTTGAAAAATTCATTGATTTTGTTAGTGACGGATAATTGGAGGGTGCCGGGTTATTAGAGGCTGCCGGTCTATTTTTCAAACTCATCTTTTGACTGCCGGTCTAATAGAGGGTGCCGGTCAAATAGAGGAAATACGGTAAGTAGGAATAATAAGAGTAGAGGAACTGACGATAAAGAAAGAGGGAGAACTGATGGGTCAGAAGATCTAGAGTAGACTAGAGAAGAATCAAAAAGCGAAGAGACAGATGAAAATAGTACAAAGCCACAGCAAGGGAACCAGTGAGTGTTCAGCTGTTCAGCACGATCGGGAGCGAGCAGAGACGCAGAGAAAGTGAGGGGAAATAGTATGGATCTCAGAGAGATACAGTAAATGTTTATGAAGGGGGAATGATTTGAATCTGGTGAGCAATACTGAACGTGAATAGTACAAAAAACAATCACAAGAAAAAAATGTTGCAAAGTTAGACATTGCAAAATTCATTCTAGAATCGATGCCTTCTGTGCTTGATGTTGATAACCTCGACGACGTTTGCAGACGGCTCGATAGTAAGGTCACCAACTTGAAATTGGCTAGAACTTGCACTAATAGTTTTCAAATGTTAGTGAGATTGCCTTGTTGATTATTGGAAAAAGTGCCGCACCTCCTGACCAAGTTGTGATTTCTCAAAAGTGCCTTCTTATCGAACTAAGGCGATTCCAGTAGTAAATTTAAACACGGTCATATCTGCTTTTAGGCATTTCTAAGAAGTCTAGTTTTCTAAAATTATATTCAATGGCTGCTTGTAAAATTATCGGGGTCCGGAATTTCGAATTTCGACTACCGCTCGAAAACTGCACATCAAAAATCAAAATCATCTCCAAAAAACGTTTTCCATTGCTGAACCCAAATGGTGATCCACAATTCAAAATTTGGGCGGCTTAATATTAGGAGAAGGCCTTAAAAAATAATGCTTCGTTAAATTTCCCGAAAGTTTCTACAAGCTGGGATAATTACCACCAAACAGACATGGCGAATTTCGGCCTGGCCGGGTTGAGAAAATTTAGAAAAAAATTTACTACTTTTTTTTTCAAACAGTTTTCAATTTTTTGGTTAAAAATGCAGCTTATATTGTAAGAATTTTCCCAATATCAAGAAAATGATGACTTCTTAAAAAAACACCATAAAATCGATTTTAGTTTCAAAATTTGTACACTAAAAGTTTGGCTCTAAAAACCCGGGCCAACAAAATTTCTGATTTTGGCCCGGCCCGGCCCGTAGCATGTCTTCAAAAAAAAATTTTTTTAAATCAAATCTAAAACAAAAAACCACCTAGTTAGTACTAGAAGACACAGTTTTGGGTTCATAACTCGGTTGGGAGTGGCGACCCTTTTCCAGTAATACACAGGTAATTTTTTTCAGAAAGTCCAAAACTACCGGTGCAAGCTTCAGCAAATTCCTGATCGGTGCTCTTACATCCTTCCCTAGTAAGTGAAAAATGAAATGATGTGAGAAAACGATTGGTGTTTTCTTGTCATACCGAGAAAAACAAGACAAGGCGACGAGAGGAAAAATGAGAAACGGGTTCCAAAGAAGAACATGAGAGACGCAGACGAGTATGGAGCGAGACGTCTATGGGTACACACTGAGACGAAACGAGGCATCCACAGAAAAAGGAAGAAAAAGGAATGTGTGGAGAAGAAAAGTGTCCACTAGTAGAGAAGAAGAAAAAGGGAGCACAGCCAAAAAAGAAAAGAAAAGTGGCGTCGTCTCTTTTTTTCTTCTCAATTCTTTGATTTTCAAACTTCGCCATGAACTTCTGAGAATCTAGAAATTTGAGTGATGATTGAATAGAATCCAGTATTAATACGGCGGCCTAATTTTTCGAATTTTGGTTTTCTAGGCCACCACTGGAAAAGTGGCAGAAAAATTCATCGTGTTTCAGAACAAAACAATGCACATTTTAGGCCTAAATTCAGGAAATTTGGCTGGTTTTAGGCCAAATTTAATTAATTTCAAACGCTTTTGGAAGGTTTTTTTTGTTGAAAATTTCTGCTTCTTGACGTAATTAGAGCCATATCAAGGTTTTTGCCTTGAAATTCCTCATTTTCATGTCATTTGAGATTATTTTGGGGCGATTTTGGAGCGATTTTTGTTTGTTTAGTGATTTTGTAAAATCAATTTTACTCATTTTTAGGCCGAAATTATCATTTTTTCTATTTTTCAATACAGTTTCCATTTGGTGTCCTTACTTTTCGAACTTTGCCTGGTTTAAGGCCAAATTTAAATAATTTCAAACGCTTTTGGAAGGTTTTTTTGTTGAAAATTTCTGCTTCTTGACGTCATTGGAGCCATATCAAGATTTTTGCCTTGAATTTTCTCATTTTCATGTCATTTGAGATTATTTCGGGGCGATTTCGGGGCGATTTTGGAGCAATTTTTGTTTGTTTAGTGATTTTGTAAAATCAATTTTACTTTTTTAGGCCTGAACTATCATTTTTTCTCTTCTTCAATACAGTTTCCATTTGGTGTCCTTACTTTTCGAACTTTGCCTTGTTTTAGGCCAAATTTAATTATATTCAAACGCTTTTGGAAGGTTTTTTTGTTGACATTTTCTGCTTCTTGACGTAATTGGAGCCATATCAAGGTTTTTGCCTCGAAATTCCTCATTTCCATGTCATTTGAAAATATTTTTTGGCGATTTTGGGGCGATTTTTGTTTGTTTAGTGATTTTGTAAAATCAATTTCACTCATTTTTTGGGCGAAACTATCATTTTTTCTCTTCTTCAATACAGTTCCCATTTGGTGTCCTTACTTTTCGAACTTTGCCTTGTTTTAGGCCAAATTTAATTAATTTCAAACGCTTTTGGAAGGTTTTTTTTGTTGACATTTTCTGCTTCTTGACGTAATTGGAGCCATATCAAGGTTTTTGCCTCGAAATTCCTCATTTCCATGTCATTTGAAAATATTTTTTGGCGATTTTGGGGCGATTTTTGTTTGTTTAGTGATTTTGTAAAATCAATTTCACTCATTTTTAGGCCGAAACTATCATTTATTCTCTTCTTCAATACAGTTTCCACTTGGTGTCCTTGCTTTTCGAACTTTGCCAGGTTTAAGGCCAAATTTAAATAATTTCCATCGCTTTTGGAAGGTTTTTTTGTTGAAAATTTCTGCTTCCTGACGTAATTGGAGCTGTATCAAGGTTTTTGCCTTGATTTTCCACATTTTCATGTCATTTGAGAATATTTTGGGGCGCTTTTGGAGCGATTTGAGGCGATTTTTGTTTGTTTAGGTTTTCTTTAAAATCAATTTTACTCATTTTCAGGCCGAAACAATCATTTTTCCTTTTTACCAAAAGCCAAAAATTGAGAAATAGCGTTCTGTGTGTTCTGAGATTCTGATAGAACGAGAAAAAGCTCAAAAACAACGTAATTACGTGAAAAAATCTGACATTTAACATAATTTTTACTTAAGAGACATTCCACATAAGAGTCGAGTAGCACACAGTTAATGTAGGTACAGTTTTTTCAAACTTGTCCGATTGGGCTCATATTCTGTGTGGTAGGTACCCTTACCTGAATAAATGTTTTCACATATTTTCATTAAGCTCCGCCCACTTTTCAGCAAGCCACGCCCATTTTTAGCCAAAAAATCGAATTTTTTTCTGAATGAGATCTTGATGAAATCTCAACGGAAATAAACTTTAGATATGTTTTTAAGTTGTTTGAGCACTACAGATGTAATTTTTAAAATTTCAGTACCAGAAAAAATTTCACTTTTTTTCTGAGTTTTTCCAATATTTCTGAAATTTCGATTAAATTTCGTCGTCCTGAAAAATTTTAACATTACCTGCAAAGTTTTTATTGTATTTTTCTTTGGCACCACTTATTGTCGTGCCAATGTCAAAAAATTATCAAAATCCGTCCGTGCCTTCTTGAGTTATATTCCGATGTTTGTCCGCGACACCGTTGATTTCAACGTATAGGGATACATGGCTAGAAAGTTCATTTTTATAAAATTTTCTGATTTTTAGGCTATCAGTATTAGGTTTCAGATAAAACAATCTCACAACGTTTGAAAAACTCTGGAATCATTTGGATGAAGTTATGGATCTTTGAAATTTCACCTAACAATTCTTGAGTAATACTTTTAAAACTGCTGTAACTGGAGTAATTTGAGACCATTCTAGCTCAACCTTTCAGAAATGCTTTTATAAGAGTTTTTTGTACCTTCGTGTAATTTTCATAAACAAAAACAGCAACACAAAAAATTTTCGAGTTTCTAAATTTTTTATAATTTTGATTTTTTCAAAAGATTTTATTTTTTAACATGAACTAGAAAATTGCTTATTATTTTGAAAAGTAAGTCCAAAGAACAAATTTCTGAAAGTTTGAGCTAGAATGGTCTCAAATTACTCTAGTTACAGCAGTATTAAAAGTATTACTCAAGAATTGTTAGGTGAAATTTCAAAGATTCATAACTTCATCCAAATGATTCCAAAGTTTTTCAAACTTTGTGAGATTGTTTTATCTGCAGCCTAATACTGATAGCCTAAAAATCAGAAAATTTTATAAAAATGAACTTTCTAGCCATGTATCCCTATACGTTGAAATCAACGGTGTCGCGGACAAACATCGGAATATAACTCAAGAAGGCACGAACGGATTTGGATAATTTTTTCACATTGGCACCAAAATGAATGGTGCCAAAGAAAAATACAATAAAAACTTTGCAGGTAATGTTGAAATTTTTCAGGACGACGAAATTTCAGAAATGTGGGAAAAACTTGGAAAAAAGTGAAATATTTTCTGGTACTGAAATTTTGAAAACTACATCTATAGTGCTCAAACAACTCAAAAACATGTCTGAAGTACATTTCCGTTGAGATTTCATCAACATCTCATTCAGAAAAAATTTCGATTTTTGGCTAAAAATGGGCGTGGCTTGCTGAAAAGTGGGCGGAGCCTAATGAAAATATGTGAAAACATTTATTCAAGTAAGGGTACCTACCACACAAAATATGAGCCCAATCGGACAAGTTTGAAAAAACTGTCCCTAGGGTTACTCGAATGCTAGGTGGAATGCCTCTTAAAAATTTTGAATTTTCCCAATTTTCGGCCTATAATTGGCAGTTTTGACCAAAAACCGAAAATTGAAAATTTCGTTCTGTCTATTTTGAGAATATGATAGAACGAAAAAAAGTTTAAAACGACGTTATTACGTGAAAAATTCTCCCTTGTAAGAAAAAATGAGCTCCGACTCACAAAACGTGCATTCGCACGTCCGACAAAAAGTGAGCAATCCCAAGTGACGTTAAGAATATTAGAAACTTTCTGCTCATTAGGTTTGAACTATTCAGGAAGCTTTAGATTGTCTGTTTTTTTGTAAATTCTCGTTTCGAAATGCTAATATAACACAAATCAAAAAAAGTTTTTCGAAAAAGCAACATTTATTCAAAGAAAAAACAGAAACAAAATTCAGTCATCCTTCATTTCGTTAACTGGATTGTAGATTCCACTGACACCACTCATTTTCTTCACGGAATTTTTCAAATTGTCGATCATTTTCTGAAGAGCCTCTCTTGTCTTTTCCTGGCGAAACTTTTGTACGTCGCTAGCGAGGTTACTGCAGGCCTCTTCCATTGCTGGGACAAAAACCGCAGTGGCTTCTGGCGTTAGATTCGCGGGCAGACATGGAACCTCAATGGCTCTCTGGATCTTCTTCTGCTCCTTTTCGACGACTTCGATAAATTCGCAAAGTCCGTCGCTGGAGTTGGTCGCCGTCGCCAACCTTGCCGCAGCCTGAGTCGTATGCAAAGAGACCTTATTTTTCACAACATGTGCGTCAAGGTCTACATAGTCTTTTTCTCCATTCTCAACTGCCTTTCCTCCTGCTTGTTGTCTTGGCATCGCTGAATCTGAAAAGATATTGGTAAAGATGGAACAAGGTCGATAAAAAGTGAGAAATGAGAAATGACGAAGAGGGGCAGCGGGAACGGCTCATCCCTTCGTTCAGTATAGGCCTTCAGAGGGGGATATCGATCTATTCTGCTCTCTTTTCTGGCTCCAGGGAAGAAACCCCGCTGGATGGCCGTGGCCGAACTCATTGTGTTTTCTCGGCCATCGCTTTTTGTCGCCAATTTCAGTGATTTTTTTTTCAAGTTTTTTTTGGCTGCAATTGAATTTTAAAAAAAGTTATGAAAAATATACTTTAAATCCAGTTTCCGCCAAAAAAACCTGAAAAAATCACTCAAATTGGCGACAAAAAGCGATGGCCGAAAACAAGTGGCCAAGAAAAAACACACACTGTTCGACCACGGCTAGCCAATTCAATTTCAGCCGAAAAAAACGTTTTTAAATCGGATTTGCAGGGTGTTAGAAGGATTTTTGTAAATTTTCATTATGATATTCGGAATCAGCACACAATGTTATCATCGTGCCTCTGTCTGCTGTCAGTTGACTTTAAAGGCGCATGGACTTATTTCAGACGATATCTCGTTAGGGCACAAGAAATGCGCCTCTGCCCGAGAAGGAGCAAAAGTTATAAGGGGGTCCCCTCTGGAAGCTTTTCTTGATTTTTAATGCTCACTTAATGAATTCTTGCTCTAAACTGAAATTGTGATTGTGATCTTTGGAAATGTTCGATGTTCCGTGTCTTGTTTTCCATTTTTGCGATGATCTAACTCAAAGTTACTATAGTTGTACCCCCCCCCCCTTGATTCTTCAAAATGAAATATTAGTCCCTTACTATTTCAGTGTGCTCTAATTACTCCACATCTCATTCACATCATGAAACCCTTTCCCTATTCCTATTTTTCCCATCCGCCCGTCCTCTCTGATGCTACTCCCCTCTACTCTTCTGTGAAAATCCCAAACTTTGGTTTTCCAATAAATTGTTGTACTTCACACATTTTGGGTTCTTATCACTTCTATGGGTTCCAATAACTTGAAATGGAGGGAAAAGTGCGCTCCATTGAACTCTGATAGAGAATTTCAGTAGTTTTCGGTTTTTGGCATTGTGCCAAGTGACCTACTAGAAGACTGAAGTGAGCAACACCTGCGATTCTGAAATGAGACAACTAGAGATCAGAATGAATTTATTTTTGTAATTTTATTTTGCATTTAACATGGCATATAAGGTTTTAGAATAATAATTTAGAAGGAAAAGTTCGGCAAGATTTGGTAGTTGGGGGTGAATATCGGTATTTCAAGACATTCATAGAAACCTAGAAAGTTGAGATCTATGGAAAGTGTAGAGGAGCTCGGCTTGTGTACGGGGACAGTAATGAAATAACTATGTATAACAACTAAACGAAATGAAAGTTGGGGGGGGGGGGTTGGGGATTATCAAAGAGCAAACTTCTACGGGGGAACAATGAACATATGACTGATATGAACAAAACTGGGAAAACAAGAGGCAAAAGAGAGACCAAAAGTGTCCAAGAAAACTAAAAAATGTGAAAATAGTTTCTGAATAAATGCCAATTAGTTGGACTGGAATTTGGGATAAGACAAGGGTTATTGAGAAACCTGAAGCGCTTAAAAATATCCGGATTGGCGAACGCGGTCCTTGTTTTGTTTTTGGCGCAGTGCTCTCCAGGTCTTTGCGTCGGCATTCTGTACCATTCTGAAAATTTTCGAAAGTTAAAGATTCATCTACGTATTCGCAAATCTTACCAAGTCAATCTGGTTCCAAATTAGATCAATCGATATGGTTGGATTGGACTGACGTGGGCAAAGTGCACAACTATGCAATGATGGTGGTCATAGAAAATCCGTTGGGTGAAGTTCTTGCTCATTTGGTCCGAGATGGGCAAATGATGGTGCACGATAATTGCTTCTCGGTGGCCACTGTCAGAAGACTATTGCCCAATGTCTCCAAATGGTTGGAAGCAATAGGGATAATGTAACTGGAAGGGATATTGGATCCGGTTACTGTGCATCACAGGGTTATCCAGTGGGAGTAAGCCTAACTTGTTCTCAGTTGCATCGGTCCTCGCTTGTGAGCGTCGCCGGAGTCTACTGTTTGCAGGTTGGAGAGTCAGACACAGCATTTCGGATGTTGGAACATTCGTGATCCTCAGGATAACGGTTGACTGATATTTTGGTGCTGACAGGTTTTGGATTTGAATGTTTGGAAGATTGTCATGGCGGTTGGAGATTGAGGAGGGTGCAAGGAGGATGTTGATGAAGACAGATAGAAGGTTCTGAAATAACGCATTATTGAACAAGAATTTCGATGTTTCTACTCACCTAGAACTTATGGAGGTGATCCATGTTCTCCTTGTTGCGTCCATCCGGTGCGCACTTCCAACCCAGAACCTCATACAGTCCCAATGGGTCACCATATTTTGTCGGGTACACACTGTTGATGTTTTCCTTGCATGAGGAGAGGCAGGTTTCTGAAAGCAGACACATAAAGAGATTAAGGTAATTAGTGGAAGGGTTGGGCGATTGAAATTCGCCAACCGCCTACCGCCGGCTGATCAATAGTCGGACGCTCTGAACGAATCTGTGCAATATTGGGTGAAATTGGTCAGATATCTAGCGTAAAATACTAAAACGGTCGGTCGGCTAGCTTCCTCGGCCGAATGGAACGCTAAATAGTATCGGTCACAGGATAACTTACCAGTTTTGTAGTCCTTCCTTGCACCCGTCCCATTCTGACCATATTGGTGTCCATCAGAAATCCTCTCTTTGTGACCGTCGTGTTCTCATCACGGATGTTGAGCGATCCAAACATGGAGTTGGATTTCGGCCGCTTTCATTCTTCCTGGCGTCTAGTCTAGAAATAAAAATATTAAATTTGCGGTAAAATTAACTCACTGAAAATATTTGAACAGAAGAAACGCTTTTCAAAGAAAATGTTTTTCAAAATTTTTTTTAATGCTTTTTGTTTGAAAAGAAATTTTTGGTGATAATTCAATCGGAAAAAAAATTGAAGAGTGACTTAAAAAAAACCAAAAAAATGCCGAGAAGAAACCGAAATCAGTGAGAAACGTGAATTTTTGATATTTTTCCAGAAAATAACAGGTTTTTCTTATTTCCCACAACATATCTTGTGAATTTTGCATTTAAAACTGATAAAAGTAATATGAAACCAAAAAAAATGGCGAAAAATGGGCAAAAACGATGAAAAATGCGAAAAAATTGAGTGCGAAAAACTTGATATAATCTTGTCCGCGAGGAGTACACGCGGCACGGTTTCTCGGCCACCGGTTTTTCGGCCACCAATTTTAGTGATGTTAGAAGTTTGGCTAGGTGGGTCGATATGTATATTTTTGGAATCAGCGGAACAAGGCGGTTCGAATGAGTATATTTTCAACTATTTTGGTGTAACTTTGAAAATTTATGTATTTTTCTGTACATAGCCAAATGAATGTTTCTTGAATCTTGTTCATTTCTTTGTTGATTTTGATTTTTCTTGCTTAAAACCACCATTACTTCTTTGTGAACTGTGTTAACATATTCCTAAATTTGAAAAAAAATCTTGAAGAAAAAAGGAGGAATTTCTGAGAATGGAATATTTGGAAAAATTGACCTCTAAAGGAGTTCAGCGATAATCAGAGTTTTGAACGAAATTTTCGTGTTTTGCATTATTGGAAAAATGGCAGAGAAATTCAGTTAAAAATTGGATAACGATATGTTTCAAAACTCAACTTTTCAGGCCTAAATTCAGGAGTTTTAGTTGGGTTTAGGCCATATTTAATACATTTCAAACGCATTTAGGGACCATCAATATGACTCACTAGGAAGATTTCGAGAGGGAGGGTGGCTCTGAAAATAGGGATGACGTCGGAAAATCAATACAATTTGGGTTCATTTCGGAACACAGATATCTCGACTTTCAGAAGACGGTGGGAAAACGACAGAAGTGATTCTGAAATCCAGTTTTCTCCTTTTTCGAATGTGAATCACTGTTATATGAGAACCACGGTCTGTTCTGACCATTCCCTAGTTTGAAAATGTAAAGTGATGTTTTTGGAAGCATAAAAACTGAACGCATGGAGTACATTTAAAATCAATTTTTATTCGAGAACAGGAAACAAACAGAAACACAGAAGGATGTAAGGAGAAACAAATAGTAATTCGAAATTAATTCTGATTCTGGAGAATTATAAAATTTGGAGGCAATTCGTTGATGGTGGTGACCCTTGTGATCTGTCTGCATTTGGGGCACGCGATGCCTTGCGGACGCAGCAGTTTACCGAGACAGTAGC
The DNA here is from genome assembly GCA_963932045.1 of Caenorhabditis sinica. Lineage (NCBI taxonomy): Eukaryota > Metazoa > Nematoda > Chromadorea > Rhabditida > Rhabditidae > Caenorhabditis > Caenorhabditis sinica. The sequence goes on from OZ009938.1 coordinate 23,154,699, forward strand.
TGCAGAAAGTATGGCCGCATCCTGCTGAAAATGTTTCTATTGAAGGGGATAGGACCGCTTGCAAAAAAAATCAAGCCCATTTGCTAGTATTTTTTTACATTTTCATTATATCAAAAAACTTACTGAGGATCCTTGGGCAATGTTCATGTTCTGCGTTATTCCCAAACGCCAACAAACAGACACCACACTCAAATTTCAAGATTTTCCCAAGGTGCTCGGCTTGTTGTTGTGCAAGTTCGTTTTTGTCTTCACGGCTCAAGTCCTTGAAATTTTTGAAAAGCTCATTCTTGCTCAGTTTGGCAGGTCTAGAAGGTCTTGCTTGCTCAGTGGCTGGTCTTTTCCGAGCACCCGAGCTGGAAGAATGGGGAGCAGCCGATGCAACAGGTGGAGCCTGTGAAGCGGAAGCAATTGCGGGAGCCGTGGCAGGGACAGCTCTCAACTGAGGCGGCTCAGGAGCAGCGACTGGGTTGGCGGCTAAAGGAGCACGTCTAGAAACAGAGCGGGCGGTTACATTAGCGGCGTGGCGGGAAATAGGATGACGGGTTGGGACACGTGGTGGGGGAGGAACAGCAACAGGGAGAACTACAACAGGAGCAATAGGGGGATTAACTGGGGCTGGAGCAATTGGAATAACATTGGGAGCAATAGCAGGAGCAACAGGAGGTGGAGCGACAACTCGGGGAAAGGGAGCAGGGATAGGGTGAGCGACAGGGGGAACGGCAAGAGGAGCAACAACAGGTGGAACAGGGACTCGGAAATTGGGGCCAGGAAAAATAACATCCTCATGTACCACCTGAATTCCAACATCCTCATACACCACCTGAATTCCGTCGTCTTCCTGAATACCAGGTGGCTGAACAACTGGGGCGACGGGAGCCGGGAGCAGAGCTTCATAGACAACCTGAATGCCATTGACGACATTCTCGAAGACAATGGCCAAATCATCACCGGATCCGGACATATCGAGAGGAGCGTTTCTGAAACAGGGAACACTAAAAATCGATAGAATGATTGAAAAAAATGAATTTGAAAAAGGAAGACGGAAGACGGAAACGAAAGCGGAAAAATGAACCATATCGACTATAAGAAAAATACAAAATGTTCTGTAAAATGGAAGATGAATAGGGGAGTCTAGACAAAATCAATACAGACGGGTCTCGATGCGCACGCGCGTGCGTATGTTGTCTGTATTTGCCCTCATATTCAAATCACATAATTCCTTCTGGGAAGTGCAATAGGGCGCATTTCACACAACACAATAGAGAATTCAGATACACTATACATACACGTTGTCCACTTTGTTATCTGTGTCTACATATCATAGCCATGTCGACCACTGGAAGATGTGGAGGCACAGTCTAGTGGTGTATGTGTTAGACTATTAGTCGGCGCGTCGGGGGTTCGACTCCTGTCTGGGCATTTTTCTTTTTTCTTCTTTTTTAGGTTTCAAAAAATATTTTTAATTTTTGAGGAGGAAAGCAATCTTCTGTAAAAATCCCAGGTCCAAATTTAGACACATATTATAGTTTTTTCTTGGAACTACAAAATTTTGAAAATCCCGATAAAAAATTATTGGAAAAGTTTTGGATAAAAAAAAAAGGAAATACATGTGCAAAATCTGGAGAGTGGACCTCAAAACTAAAGCCTTGACTCCGCCCACTTTTACTGCTTGGCTTTGTCTTGTTTTCAGACCACTTTTTGAAGTATAATTACAGTTTTTTTTACAAATATCAATGATAACAGTTTATGTTGTAAGATTTAGAAGCAATCTTTTCCTTTGTTTGACAAAGTTTCTAAATTTTGGGCGAAATGATTTTTCTAGATTTAGTTCAATTGTAAAACTTTTCAAATGTCGAAATAACGAAATAACAATAAATATAATTTATTTTTGCTCTGGGAATCGTTTGTTCCAGACTTCGGCTTCAGATTCAATCATTCCAATTTCGTTTCCGGCCCATGCGTAGAATTGATATTCCATTGAATGATGCACTTGATGACTCGCACTTGAATAGTTTGTAAATGTGACCTGGAAATGAGTAAATTTAGACTTTCAAAAGTTTTGATGAAACTTGTAACTTACTTTATCTTATCCTTCATTTTTAGACCACTGTTTCCAAGCCAAGGAAGTAATAACATGCAAGGACGAACAAAACGATTTCAGCGGTAATAATAAGTGGAATCAAGTGTATAGAGAGCTACCTGAAAAAATAGATAAATAGTTTCAAAATATTTGAGTACTTCATTATGTTACTTCCAACTATTGATCTCCGCACAAAAAAAATTTCAATTTAGGTAGTGTCATGATTTTGGGCAAATGTCCACAGCAATAGGTAAGGATCGACATCCTTGCCATCTAAAATTGGAACTTGTATTTTTATAATTTTGAAGAAATTTGAACTTACTGTGAATTATCAATCCCTATTCAGTCTTCTTAATGCTAATATACCGAATTTAGATAATTTTAATCCTGCTAGTTTCAGATATACTGGTATTATTCGAAGAAAACAACTTCTCAGAAAAATAACATAAAGGAGGTACATACACACTGCACCAAAGGGAGAAGAATGAAATGAATGAGTCGTTTCTCCAGGTGAAACGCCGTTGCCACGCCCACTTTCTAGGGTCATAAATTTCTCCGAGAAAAGGGCCTCCCTAATTGGTACCTGCTCAAGAGGGGCTCTAAAGTGGTCACATAAAAGAAGACGAGCAAATGTGTTTGTGCATGGATACATGGCAGTGCCTGGGACAAGGTTTTGACTTAATGGATGAATTAAAAAACCAATAAATTTTTGTTTAAAATGGTGTTTCCCTCAAGCAAGGGGTGCCCGCCTGGGAGTGGCTCCAGAGTGGTCACATGAAAAAGACTGGGAAATGGATTTTCCCCATTTAGTGCCAAACGCCAGGTATTGGAGAAATTTAAAAAAGAATAAAATGACGATGTTCACATGAATCATGGTGCGAGAATGGAATTTTTATTAGATACAAAAATGCGCCAAGTTTTTTTTTTGGCTGGTGTTCCATTTTCTCATTTTCTCTGCACTTTCTTCAATGTTCATGACATCCGCTGACTTGACATTTTCTGTTCAGATTCTGACACTCAGTTTTGGACTCTATCTGTTGGCTTCCAAAATAATCCTTCACGGCCGGCCGCAACCGACCGCTCGGTTAACAACGCTGCCTAATTTGAAGCCATTTTTTGAGAATCATGACCTCCTCTCTTCTGAATTTTGACACCTAATTGGGAGACACTATCTCTCCATCTGTAAACTGACAACTGTCACTATTAATGTATGAGGACTTAGCATCTGCTCAGCACCTCATCTGTCATTTTCGTTCTTCCCAGGGACGCAGTTCATCATTGTGTATTCCAGGCGTTGTGACCCATTCACATATGCACTCCGGCCAGTCTGTCCGTTAACCGCAGGGACAGTTTACCCAAACGTCCCTTTTCCTACTGTGTTTTTTTCAAGGAAAAAAAATCGATTTTTTAATCCTTCTTCTACAGATTTTCAATCATCGTTCCCCACCGATTCTAGCGCTGAACACCATCACTGCTTGTCTTGCATCATGGAGGGCCCTACTCCAAAAGTCTTCAAACTCCTGATGACCCCATTTTTGGTTCGAGAAGCAATAATCTCACACATGGATCCGGCTTCTGCGTAAGTTTTTCAAATTTTTCCAGCTGTGAGCAAATTTAGAATTCTAAAAACAACATTATTATTGTTGATCAATTTTTTAGATAACCGAAAATTTTCAATTTTAGTTTCTTGTTTTCAAAGGCCAACATTTGAAATCAAAAGTGAACCTAAGAGAAAAAATACAGTTTTTCCAATAGTCAATCAGTTTTTTCTTCTCATTGCCTCGAATGCTAAACTTAGAAGTTTTTCACAACATGAATTTCTGGAACACATTTTTGAAGAAAAAGATTATTTTTTCAGATTTCTCTTCTCCCAATCTTCAAAAAGGGCAAGATTTATGATGACATCAAACAAATTAAAATTGAAGTTTTATTTTGCAATTTATATCAAAGAAGAAATAAACATGTTTCCGCGAGGACCAGATGATTACTTGATCTCTATCAATGGAATGGAAAACAATCAGGATGGGAGGAGTTATTTTAGAACCGATTTCGGAGAACTCATAAACGTCAAGGCTTCAACTGGTTTGGATTGTCGACTAGTTTTTTACACTACCAGTAAATTATCCACCTTTAAGAATTTACACCAAGAGTTGCAAAAATTATTCACATTGGATTACGATATGTTCTTTTATGATTTGCAGCAAACGGATATTCTTTATATGGACGTTTACAAAATGTTCCTAGAAAGTCAAATGCGGTTCAGGAAAAGCACAATTGAGGGAACTCTTGCCGATAATCAGTTGGCTGAAACTATCCTGAGAAATGTCAACATATCAGGAGGAATCTTTATAAATTCTGTGTTCAATCATGATTTGAGGATCAGCAACTGGATAATAAACAATGATGCCATATGGGTATCAAATGCTCATTGGTTCAGGATTGAAAACCTCCGAGAGTCGTCTTGCGTGTGCGCCAAACTAAAAAATCCTAATATAACAGATATTGACCTCAATAACTTCCTTCGTCATCTCATTAATGGAGGTAATCCGAATCTACAGTTATTCGTAATGTTTATGGAAAGGGACTATGACATCAATGTCATCTTTGGAAACATTACGACTGAAGAGAGAAATAGGCGGAGAAAATATAAGTGAGTTTGTTTGGTTTTTTTTCAGTTAGTTTCCCATTCCAGTCACTGACCTTTTATGCAAAAAGTGTAACTTGATTTGAAACTTTTCTCTCATAAATCCATAATTTTGCGTTTTACAGACATAATGGAATAGTAGCCGAAGAATCAAGTAATGCGCTGTCCTTTACACTCCAAAGCGGTGTTGAAGCTTCAATGTCATTCTATTGGGAGATACATACCCGCCTTAATGTGATTGGTCTGATTTTGTTCAGAGGCCAGGATCAATAAGGAGTTGTCTGTTTTCTGGTCTTTTTTATCCCAAAGCATTTTCTCAATTCCCAAGAAATCCCCAATGTGATTTTTGATTATACTCTGCATCAAAATGTTCTAATTATTCCACTTCTGGGCTTTTGATTATCTGCTTTTGCCCTCTTCGTCCCTCTAAACACACATGATTTCAAATTTGCAGTTTGAAATTATGTTTCTTTGCACTCTCAGAACTCCATTTCCTGTCTATTTAAACTTGTGCCTTGTCTGCATCTCTCTGTTTCCATTTTCAGTATCTGTATATGTTTTCATTTCACTACTTTACTCCCATTACAAATTTTACTCTGTTTTTCGCCATTGTATAATCCTCTGAAATTGAAATGTTTGTTTTGAATAAACAGTTATTTTGAGGTCATGTGTTACTCTGGTATCAACAAAAATCAAAAGTTGCCAAATACAGAACATTTTAAAAATCAAAATATAATACATCTCACTTGATTTGTATTTTTTAAGGAACTACAGTGAAAACTCGAATTGTTGACCCATTTTTTTCAGTTCACAGTACTCTATCACAGATGAAAATTTGCATTTCTGCTATTCTAGTTTTCAGCGATCTAATTATTCATATCAAACGGCCAAAGTCACATCGTGTCACTCCCTAGTTAGGTCTAAGCACCCTAGCTTTGCGCTACCCAGACATTAGACATCTTGAAGGTTAGAACAAATTAGATCACTCCTCTCCTATGTCTCGGTAAAGTTTTGAACGTAGCGGTTGGAATCCGGAACGGTCAAGATGTTACTAACTTTATGACACGAGAAGCTTGAGAGCATCCGTTATTTGTAAATTCTCGTTTCGAAATGTTTGATATAACACAAATCACGTTTTTCGAAAAAGCAACATTTATTCAAAAAAACACACAAAATTTAACCATCAATATTTATTTCGTCAACTGGATTGTAGATTCCACTGACACCACTCATCTTCTTCACGGAATCTTTCAAATTGTCGATCATTTTCTGAAGAGCCTCCCTTGTCTTTTCCTTGTGAAACTTTTGTAGGTCGTTAGCGAGGTTACTGCAAGCCTCTTCCATTGCTGGGACGAAAACAGCAGTTGCTTCTGGCGTTAGATTCGCGGGCGGACATGGAACCTCAATGGCTCTCTGGAGCTTCTTCTGCTCCTTTTCGACGACTTCGATGAATTCGCAAAGTCCGTCGCTGGAGTTGACCGCCGTCGCCAACTTTGCCGCAGCCTGAGTCGTATGCAAAGAGACCTTATTTTTCACAACATGTGCGTCAAGGTCTACATAGTCTTTTTCTCCATTCTCAACTGCTTTTCCTTCTGCTTGCATCGCTGAATCTGAAAAATATTGGTAAAGATGGAGCAAGATCGATTTAAAAAAAGAGAAATGAGAAATGACGAAGAGTTACAGTGGGGACGACTCATCCCTTCGTTCAGTATGAGAATTCGGAAGGGGGATATCGATCTATTATGTCTCTCTATTCTGCCCTCAGGGAAGAAACACCCCCCCCCCCCCCCCCTGTTTAACATGCACTACCGTTATCTTTGAGCCTATACGCCTCGAAGAATGCAATCGGTAATTAATCGTGAGAGTTATTGAGGCTTGACATAAATTTTTTAAAGATTTAGCAACCATAGCGGACATTGAGCACAGAGGAAAATGATGATCCAATAAAGGAAGATGAGACAATGGGTTAAGACGAAACAGACTCAGTTTCAGAAAATCAAAAACCACTTCATGAACTTTCTAATGGGTCTCGTGGCGTTTCAACTAATCTAGCACATCCTGATAACAATTGATAACTAGAAATCCTGAAATGCTGGGCAAATTGTGATATCTGTCTCAGTTCTTCTTGGTGACCAGGTTTACACAAAATGTTCACTAAAAACATATTTATTAAAACATAAAAGTTTTTCTCGATCAGGAATCTCAAAAACATTCAATTCTTGTGTCCATCTCCGAACATAACAATGTATCCTTCAAAGTTCGTATAACTTGCTTCAAGCCGCTTTCCGAGTATTGCTGAATCCGATGACCGAGATCTCGAGAAGTTTCTTAATATCACTTTGACCTGGAAAAAAACAATGGTGTCGCTGCAAGCTTGGAAACTTACTTCAAAACTTCTTCACTTTTTGACCATCATCCCTTGTCCCATGAAGTTCCAGAAAATTGAACATTTCATTTATATCATTGTGTGCACCACCAGTGAAGTGATATATGGGAAAATGGATGTGCAATCTGAAAAAACTGATAAGTTCATTGTTGGGATACTGTACCGGTCATCAGCGGAACATCTTTGATTAGAAAATATAATTTTTGGGATTTCTGATAATTTAGTAACAAGAAAAGCATGCAGGACCCAGAATTCAGAAGAATCCTTGGTTTTGTTATTTGATAATATCCAATTTTAAAATCATATACAATTTAACACACCAAAAATGAGCTACCGACAGATAGTTCCAGATACTGTCCATTTACTCACTTCCAACATTTTTGTTTGATGTCACCATTGATAGGAGATCATACAAAAATATCTTCGACTTGAGTCAGAATCTTACAAAACAGACACCAAGCTGGAGATCATCGGCACCTGGAAATTAAATTTTGCTTTTCGAAAGATTACCAGTAATTAGAACTTACATTGAATCATTAATAACTATTTGAAACTTCAGAAAAGTAATGATTATTAGCATATATATCTAATATCTTTAAAATATTCGAGGGACTTTATTAGTCAATACATAGAAATTTAGATAATCAAAAAAAATCATTTGGAGGAGGTACATTCACGCTGCACCAAAGGGAAAAAATAGAATGAATGAAGATTTTGGATATGAATTTCTTTTTTTGTTGAAACGGTGTTGCCACGCCCACCTGCTAAGGTCATACATTTCTCCGAGAAAAGGGTTTCTCCTTTCTAAGTGGTACCTGCTCAAGAGTCTCTCCAAAGTGGTCACATAAAATAAAGACGAGCAAATGTGTTTGTCCATGCATACATGGCAGTGCCTGGGACCGTGGTTGAGATGGAGATACTAATAAATCTTCTTTCATAATGGATTCTTCCTTAAGTGATGGCGACTAAAGAGTCACTCTACGGTGACCACATAAAACGAGACGGGATAAAGGTGGTGCTAGAGGTTTTCACTTTTTATAAGGTGCTTACTGGTCTTTTCGGAAAACACGACATTCACTGGGGAACATCAAATTCTCAATGATAATGTACTCAGTGAAACTCTGAAAATTAGCTGAAGACTGAAAAATTACGGACATCTTCGATCATTATTCCATGGTTAGTTTCAACATCTTCTAAGATTGATGGGAATCAAGAAGTCAGAAATTTCCAAAATTAGGAAATTTTGAAATTTTGAAAAACGACCTGAAAACCCCTGTCAGTGTAAGTATTAATTTTTTGTAAAAGCAACATTTCATTTCCAGGTGCCGATGATCTCCAGCTTTGTCTCTTTTTTGTACTATTCTGACTCCAGTCGAAGATATTTTTGCATGATCTCGCTATCAATGATGATATCAAACAGAAAAGTTGAGAGTGAGTAAATTTACAGTTCCGGGGTCTATCAGTGGTTTATTTTTTGGTGTGTCAATATGTATGAGAGCCGCCCTAGATTCATTTTTCATGGTCAAAATAATATTTAGAAACTTCTCCAGATCTCGGTTTATCGGTATTTCAGTATTCCGGATTTGCTCACAGCTCTTTTGTTAAGAAAACTTGGAGGGCTCACGCAGAAACAGGATCCTTGGACAAGATTATTGCTCGTTGAACCAGAAAGTGCACCGGTAGAAGTTAGAACACTTGGGGAGTAGTGTCCTTCATTATTCAAAAAATCAGAGATGGTTGATTGGGAAATGATGAGTGGGAGTCTGTAAAGTCTGTAAAAGAATGATTAAAAGTTGGCAGTAGTTGTGGTACAGATGTAAAGATAGTGCCTCACAATGGAGTGTGGAAATTCAGAAGAGCGACTGTCATGATCATTGAAAAAAATACTTTAAAATGAGAAATAATGGCTTGCATTTTTACGTATTTCAAAGCAATACAAATTTATGGTCGGAGTCCTCCTTCAAATTAGACAGCGTTCTTAACCGAGCGGTCCGTCGCGACAGGTCGTGGAATATTTTGAAAGTCCAGATAGCGTCGAAAACTTTTTGACATAATCTGAACAGAAAATTTCAAATCAGCGGATGTCATGGACATTGAGGAAAGTGCAGACAAAATGAGAGAATAGAACACCAGGCAGTGAAAATATCTTCGTTTTGGAGGAAACTGAATTTAACTGAGGGTGGCACGAAATGAAACTTTATTCGGTAACTTTTGTTGATTGATACCAGATTAACACATGAACTTAAAATAACAGTTTATTCAGAACAAACATTTCAATTTCAGAGGATTATACATAGTAGAGAAACACAGTGAATTTGTAGTGGGAGTAAAGTAGTGAGAGAGGGGGAGGGGAGGAAACAGAGAGATTCAGAAAGGGCACAAGTTTAAATGGACAGGGAAAGGATGTTCTGCAAATGCGAAACATCATTTAGAACTGAAGATTTCAAATAATGTATGAGTGTGTAGTGATAAAATGATCTGATAAAATTGAAACCATGAGAAAAAGTTGTAGAATAAATACAATTAAAAGTATGGAGAAGATTTGAATAGAGTCAAAAAAGGCTTGAAATTAGAAATAAAAAGCAGATATTGCGTTTACAGAAGTGGAATAATTAAAACATTTCGATTAGAAAAACACATTGGGAATTTTCTTGGAAATTGAGAAAAAGCTTTGGGATGTGAAAGACAAAAAAAAAACAGAAAACTCCTCATTGATCCTGGCCTCTGAACACAAGCAGACCGATCCCTTTAAGGTGGTTTTGCCTATAGAATGAAATTGAAGCTTCAACTCCACTTTGAAGTGTAAAAGACCGCGCATTTGTTGATTCTTCAATTTCTATATTATAACGTCTGTAAAACGAAAATGATGGCTTCATGAGAAAAAAGTTTCAGATCTAGTTACACGCTTCGCATGAAAAGTCAGTGACTCGAATGGGAAACTAACTGAAAAAACGAACTAACCTATATTTTCTCTGTAACTGCTTTTCTTCAGTTGGGATGTTCCTAAGGATGACGTCGCTGTTATAGGTCCTCTCCATACGCATGAAGAAATACTGTAGATTTGGGTTGCGTCCAGCAATGAGATGATTAAGGAAATTGTTGAGGTCAATATCCGTTATATTTGGTTCTGCAAATCTGGCAGTCACGCAAGACGACCCTAGGAGGTTTTCAATTCTGAACCAGTGGGCACTTTTTACCAATATATCATTATTGTTTATTATCCAGTTGCTGATCCTAAAATCCTGATTGAACACAGAGTTTATCTCTATAATTCCTCTTGATTTGTTGAGATTTTTCAGAATAGTTTCAGCTAACTGATTATTGGTGAGAGTTCCCGCCAGTGTGCTTTCTCGAAACCGGATTTTAGCTTTTTTGAACAATATGCGAACGTCCGTATAAGAAACATCTATTTGATTCAAGTCGAAAAAGAACAACTTGTACTTCAATGTGAATAATTCTCGCAGCTCTTGGAATAAATTCTCGATGGTTGCTAATTTACTGGTAGTGTAGAGAACTAGCCGACCATTTGGACCAATTGCAGCCTTGACGTTGGTGATTTCTCCGAAATCGGTTCTAAAAGTACTCCTCCCATCCTGATTGTTTTCCATTCCATTGATAGAGATCAAATAATCATCTGGTTCTCGCGGGAACATTGTTATTTCTTCTTTAAAATATATGGCAAAAGTAAACTTCAATTTTCTCTTGTTTGATTCCACCATACCTCTTGCCTTTTTTGAACATTGGGAAAGAAGAAATCTAAAAATAATGAACTATTGTTCGTTAGAAAATGTGCTCCAAAAACTCATGTTGTGAATAATTTTTAAGTCTAACACGCAGTACCGGTCAGAAGGTTGTAAACTTGGCTCATTTTCAGTGCAAAATGGTGGTCAATTTTGAGGGTCTGAAAATATTGTTTCCCGCTGTTCAGTTTTTTTTAATGTTGTGGGTATGGATTCTGAAGTCGATCTCCGTACCCAGAAATATTAACGAAAATTGAACAGCGGGAAACCTATTTTTCAGACCCCCCCCCCCCCAAAGTTGACTATTTTGCACTGAAATCGGGCAAAGTCGACAACTTTTTGGCCGGTACTGTACTAGTCAGTGGGATAGAAAAATTAGTGATTGACTATTCGAAAATTTCTCCTACATAGATTCAAATGCTAGCTTTCGATCGCATTAGATCAAAACCAACAGTTGCCCAAATCTTCATCAAAATAGTTCAAAATTTTTGCGACTGGTAAAGGAAAGAAGAAGTTGTACTTTTTCCTAATAATAAAATTTTGTCAGAATGTTAGATATTTTCTTTTGGGGTTCTAGGAAGCCAAAATAATCCATGAATGCATCAGAAACTTCTTCACATCAAACAAAAGTTGGTAGCAACGTAGTGCAATCAAAAGCCAGCACTCAAATCTATATACGAGACAATTTATAGAAAATTCCTAGACAATGTTGGAAGAGGGTTCCGTGGAAAAGCCACAGGTACCATCCTCCACTTCTAACGTCTGATTCACAGTTTTGAAAACATTTTTGTTAAAAAAACATTTTGCGATTTTTTGAAATAATGTTCTCGAAATTTCACAATATCAAACAAATTCAAATACTGACAATTACATTGTTTTCTAATCAAACGTTCCCCTAGCTAGTCACAAAATTGATCAACAATAATAACGCTGTTTTAGTGTTCTAAATTTGCTCAGAGCTGAAAAATATGAAAGACTTACGCAGAAACCGGATTCAAGAATGAGATTATAGCTTGTCGAACCAAAAATGGTACCATCAGGAATTTGAACACTTCTGGAGTAGGGCCCTCCATTGTGCAAGACAAGCAGAGATGGTGTTCAACAGTAGAACCGGTGGGGGAATGGTGATTGGAAGTCTGTAAAAGAAACATTAGAAAATCGATTTTTTGTCCTTGAAAAAAACACAGTAGGAAAGGGGACGTTTAGGTAGACTGTCACTGCGGTTAAGGTACAAACTGACTAGTGTAGTGACATATATGAATGGGTCACAACGCCTGGAATACACACAGATGACTTTAGGAAGAACAAAAATGACAGATGAGGTGATGATCTGATGCTAAGTCCTCATAGATACAATAATAGTGACAGTTGTAGAGATAATGTCATACAATTGACTAGGGGGTTTTTTTGAGTCGAACGTGGAGTTTCGGGACGTGACCTATATCATTAGAAAGCTAAAATTTCGCTGATTCTACACGTGTATTTTTTATCTGCCCAGTTTGCCTGAGGCACGAGAAATTTGGGTTAGACTGTACGAATCCAGTACTAAATTGTGAACAGTTTAGTTTATTCTATTTCCACGTCATTTTTCACTTCTTTTTTGCACCAAAAAGTGGCTTAAAACCGAATTTTCTCGGCCCACAGGTAAAATGGGCAGATAAATTTTACATATTTGGAGTCAGGAAAATTTTAGCTTTCTAATGATATAGGTCACTTCCCGAAAATCTAAACTCGATTCAAAACACTCCCTAGTGGGTGTCGAAAATCCAAACAAGAAAAGTCGAATCAACGGAGGATATAATCCTTGAGAGGAAAGTGGCCTCAAGATTTTTGAAATGAATGTTTCTTTAGCAAAAAACGTGATTTGTGTTATATTAAGTATTTTGAAACGAGAGTTTACAAGAGAAGTCTGTAAAAGAAACATTAGAAAATCGATTTTTTGTCCTTGAAAAAACACAGTAGGAAAGGGGACGTTTAGGTAGTCTATCACTGCGGTTAGGGTCCAAACTGGCCAGTGTAAATGGGTCACAACGCCATAGACAAAGATAAATTGTGCTTCTAGGAAAAACGAAAGCGACAGATGAGGTGATGAGCAGATGCTAAGTCCTTATAGATACAATAATAGTGACAGTTGTCAGTGTACAGATGTAGAAATAATGTCACACAATTGAGTGTCGAAAATCCAATCAGGAAAAGTCGAATCAACGGAGGTTATGATCCTTGAGAGGAAAATGGTCCTCAGACAAATGAGAAAATAGAACATCGGGCAGAGAAATTTTTTTAACTATTTGTTAAAACTGCCATTAACTGAGGACGGCGCAAAATTTAACTGCATAGCAATATTCCGGTTGTTTCCCCGCGCTCCGCTGACAACATGACGACCGCGCGCTACTTTTCAGCACTTCAGTAAATCAACGGCAAAATTAGGAAAAAATATTTTGTGAAATTTTGATCTCTTCAGTTCAAAATTATGTGCGCGAATTTCAGAAACCATGTTTGCAATGGAGCGCAGGAAACCAAGCCAAACATCGCTAATATGGCGAATTTCGATTTTTGCAGCATTTTAACACAGCATTTTATTATAACAAAGTTTATTCCAAACAAACACTTCAATATCAGAAATCATACTGTAGCGAGGAACACAGTGTATTTATAAGAGTAAAGTAGTAAACTAAAAAAGTGTTTGAAATGAAGAGAGTCAGGCAAAGGAAACATTCAGTTAAGCAGGAAAATGAGTTCTAAAAGTGCGGAAATTCGTTAAATACGCAAGTAAACATAACATGAAATAGTAGAATTGATCATCAGGAAAAAGTTGTTGCGGAATAACTACAACAAAGGTAGCAAAGTTGGTTTTCAGGAGCTGAAATTATGAAAAAAAAGAAAAAAGGATCAAATCTGCAATCATTTTGAAATGACCCTCACTTTATTGTTCATGTTTTTAATTATTTGGTGTTATGGGTTGGTCGAGTCATGAATGATAAAAAAATTTGAATCCAACATTCTGTGGGTGGAATGAAAGTAAAGAGCTCTGAGATTTACATTAGTTTGTTTTTTCTAAATGAATTTCGGATTTTTCTCGAAATCCGGACCTCAGTCAAAACTAGGAAGTCGGTCGGCCGGTCGGTCAGTCGGCGGTCAGTATGTCGACGGTAGATGGTTTATCTGCGGTCGGGCGGCAGCGTTTTACCAAGTGGCCGACAGGCCGACCGACTTCCGAGTTTTGACTGAAGTCGGGATTTCAACAAAAATCCGAAATTCATCTAAAAAAAAACAAAATAATGTAAATTTCAGATCAACCGCCTACTGACCTAGCGCACTGCTTGATAGAAGCTCCAATACTGTACATTTCCGCTGGAATGTATGTTAGTAGTCATTTTTTTGGTTGGAGGCTTACTTCGCGGTCGGCCGGCTGTTTCCCCATATATCACTTCACTGGTGATGCACACAATGATATGAATGAAATGTTCAATTTTCTTTAACTTCATAGGACTAGGAATGATGGTCAAATAGTGAAACATTTTGGAAGGTAGTTTCCAAGCATACAGTAACACCTTTGGTTTGTTATTTCCAGGTCAAAGGGATATCGAGAAACTTCTCGAGATCTCGGTCATTGAATTCAGCAATACTTGGAAAGCGGCTCAAAGCAAGTTATAAAAACTTTTAAGGATACATTATTATGTTTAGATATGGGCACAAGAATTGAATTTTTTTGATATTCCTGATAGAGAAAAACGTGTTAACCTAGTCACCAAGAAGAATTGAGACAGATACCTTAATGTGCTCAGTTTTCAGGATTTCTAGCCTCCAGTGGATCTTCATTTTCCTTCATGTCATGTGCTCAACGTCCGCTATGGTTGCCAAATCTGTGGAAGATTTAGGTCAAGCCTCAATAACTCTCACCATTGATCACTGATTGCGTTCTTTAACGCGTATATGCTCAAAGATAACGGCAGTGCATGGGTAAACAGGGGGGGGGGGGCGTTTCTTCCCTGAAGACAAAATAGAGAGACAGAATAGATCGATACCCTCTTCCAAAGGTGCATACTGAACGAAAGGATGAGTCGTCCCCGCTGTCACTCTTCGTCATTTCTAATTTCTCATTGTTTTATCGAATTTGCTCCACTTTCACCTATATCTTTCCAGATTCAGCGATGCAAGCAGGAGGAAATGCAGTTGAGAAGGGAAAAGGAGAGTACGTAGACCTTGACGCACACGTTGTGAAAAATGAGGTCTATTTGCGTACGACGGAGGCTGCGGCAAAGATGGCGACGGCGGTCAACTCCAGCGAGGGGCTTTCTGAGTTTATTGAAGTCGTCGAAAAGGAGCAGAAGAAGCTCCAGAGAGCCATTAAGGTTCCATGTCCGCCCGCGAATCTAACGCCAGAAGCAACTGCTGTTTTCGTCCCAGCAATGGAAGAGGCTTGCAGTAACCTCGCTAACGATCTACAAAAGTTTCACAAGGAAAAGACAAGGGAGGCTCTTCAGAAAATGATAGACAATTTGAAAGATTCGGTGAAGAAGATGAGTGGTGTCAGTGGAATCTACAATCCAGTTGACGAAATAAATATTGATGGTTAAATTTTGTGTGTGTTTTTTTTTAAATAAATGTTGCTTTTACGAAAAACGTGATTTGTGTTATATCAAACATTTCGAAACGAGAATTTACAAATAACGGATGCTCTCAAGCTTCTCGTGTCATAAAGTTAGTAACATCTTGACCGTTCCGGATTCCAACCGCTACGTTCAATATTTTACCGAGACGTAGGAGAGGAATGATCTTATTTGTTCTAACCTTCAAGATGTCTAATGTCTGAGTAGCTTGGATGCTCAAACCTAACTAGGGAGTGACAAGATGTGACTTTGGCCGTTTGAAATGAAAAATTAGATCGCTGATAACTAGAATAGCAGAATTGCAAATTTTCATCTGCGATAGAGTACTGTGAACTGAGAAAAATGGGTCAACAGTTCCAGATTTCACTGTAGTTCCTTAAAAAATACAAATCAAATGAGATGTAACATATTTTGATTTTTAAAATGTTCTGTATTTAGCAACTTTTGATTTTTGTTGATACCAGAGTAACACATGACCTTAAAATAACTGTTTATTCAAAACAAGATTTTCAACTTCAGAGGATTATACATTGGCGAGAAACAAAAAAATCATGTAAAACACATTGGAGGATTTTCTGGGAAATTGAGAAAATGCTTTAGGATAAAAAAGACAAAAAAAAACAGAAAACTCCTTATTGATCCTGGCCTCTGAACACAAGCATACTGATCACTCTAATGTGGTTTTGCACCGTCCTATAGAATGACATTGAAGCTTCAACACCACTTTGAAGTGTAAAGGACAGTGCATCACTTGATTCCTTGGCTGCGTTTCCATGGCCTCTGTAAAACGGAAATGGTTGAATTTATAAGAAAAAAGTTCAAATCAAGTTAAACTTTTTGTATGAAAATTCAGTGGCTGGAATGGGAAACTAACTGAAAAAAAACAAACAAACTCACTTTAATTCTCTCCGCATATTCCTCGTTTCAGTGGGAATGTCACCAAAGATGACATTGATGTCATAGTTCCTTTCCAGAAACATTACGAATAACTGTAGATTTGGATTACTTCCGTCAATGAGATGACGAAGGAAGTTGTTGAGGTCAATATCCGTTATATTAGGATTTTCTATTCTAACAATCTCGCAAGACGACCCTATGAGATTTTCAATTCTGAACCAGTGAGCATTTTTTACCCATACATAATCATTGTTTATTATCCAGTTGTTGATCCTCAAATCCTGATTGAACACAGCATTTATCATAATTGTATTCGATAGGTCGAGGTTTCTCAAAATAGTTTCAGCCAACTGATTATCGGTGAGATTTCCCTCTAGTGTGCTTAGAATTGAACTGGATTTGAGCATCTTTGAACAATCTGCGAACGTCCATATAAGAAACATCCATTTTGTGCAAGTCGAAAAAGGCCAAATCGTATTCCAATGTAAATAAGTTTTGCAGTTCTTGGAACAAATTCTTGATGGTAGAAAATTGACTCGTAGTGTTGAGAACTAGCCGACCATTTGGACCAGTTGAAGCTTTGACGTTTGTGATTTCTCCAAAATCGGTTCTGAAGTAACTCCTCCCATCCTGATCGTTTTCCTTTTTTTTTGATAGATATCAAAAAACCGTTTGGTGCTTGCGAAAGCATTGTTATTTTGTCTCTAAAATGAATGGCAAAAGAAAATATCAATCTTTTCTTGTTCGATGTCACCATACATCTTGCCCTTTTTGAACATTGGGAAAGAAGAAATCTGAAAATATCGAATTATTGTTTTCTTCAAAAAATGTGTTCAAGAAATTCATGTTTTGAAAAACTTATTAGTTTTACATACTAGGCAATTAGATAGAGAAATGGTCTATTTAAAAAACTGTTCTTTTTCTCAAGTTCTCAAGTCCGGTCGAAAGTTTTTATTGCTTTCAAACATGTAAAAATGTGCGTAGATTTTGGAAATCGTAGTGAAGATGCTCAAAAATCTCTCTAAAATCACAAAAAAACTTTTCAAAATAAGCAAAAATAACGCGATTGGTCTCCGGGAGCCGTGGTCGAGTTTCCCAAAAAAGGGGCAGAGTTAGCCAATAAGCGTCATTGCAGTTACCGAGGCCAGCGATGCGCAAATTATAATGGAGTTGATTTGCTAACTCAGCCCTTTTTCGGGAAACTCGGCCACGGCCCCCGGAGATCAATCGCGTGATTTTTGCTCATTTTGGGAAGCATTTTTGGGGGTTTGGTCCAATTTTTGAGCGTTTTCATTATGAGTTCTGAAATCTAGGCACTTTTTTTCGGAGCAATAAAAAATTTGACCGGAATCCTCCTTCAAAAGGATGGCAACTGTATCGTTTTCTAATCAAACGTTTCCCTAGTTAGCAACGAAATCGATCAACAAGAATAATTTTGCTTTTGGTATTCTAAATTTGATCACAGCTGAAAGATTTGAGAGACTTACGCAGAAGCCGAATCCATGTGTGAGATTATTTCTTCTTGAACCAAAGATGGTACCATCAGGAGTTTGAAGACTTTTGGAGTAGTGCCCTCCATTGTGAAAGACGAGCAGTGATGGTGTAGATACGGTGGGGGTGATTATTAGAAGTCTGAAGAAAAATGATTGGAAAATCGATTTTTTTGAAGAAAAAACAGAAGGAATGGGGACGATTGGGTATATAGACAGTCACGAGGTACAGACTGGCCAATGTAGTGACATATGTAAATGGGTCACAACGCCTGGAATACACAATGATGAAATGCGCCTCTAGGAATAAGGAAAACAGCAGAGGGGATGATGAGCAGATGCTATAGTTTTGGAGATACCAGTAGATAGACACAGCAATTTTTGTACAAATGATGAGAAAGCGTCTACAATCAAGTGAGAAAAATCTGATTTTTCAATCAAAAAAATGTTCGTTCCGAAATCTTACAGCATAAATTGTTATCATAAATATTTTTGAAAACTGTAATTATACTCCGTAGAGTGGTATGAAAAGGACAAACCCAAGAAGAGAAAGTGGGCGGAGTCAAGGCCTTTGAAGGTTTTGAGGTCCACTTCCCATTTTTTGAACATATATTTTCTAATTGTTTCAAAGATCCAAAACTTTACTAATAATTTTTGATAGGAATTTTCAAAATTTTTACTACTTTGCACTGCTCAAATGAAAAACTATAATACGCACGTGAATTTGGATTTAGCACTTTTCAGAAAATTGCTTTCTCCGGTACAAAGTATACATCTTGTAACTCCGATTGAAAATTATAAAGTTTTTCCAAAACTTAGAAAATTTTTTTTTTAATTCTCCGACTGGAGTTGAACCACCAACGCGCCGACTAATAGTCTAACACATACACCACTAGACTATGCGTCCGCATTTTCCAGTGGTCGATATGGCTATGATATGTAGACACACAGAGAACAAATTGCCCAGCGTGTATGTATAGTGTATGTGAATCCTCTATTGTGATGCGCCCTATTGCACTTCCCAAAGGCAAATTAGGTAATTTGAATTTGAGGGGAAAGACAGACAACACACGCGCGCTCGTTCGCATCGAGACCCGTGTGTATCGATCTTGTCTAGACTCGTCCCTATCGATCTTCTCATTCCAGAACATTCTATGTTTTTCATATTATCGATATGGTTCATTATTCAGCTGTCCTTTCCGTCTTCCTCCTTCATATTCGTTTTTTCCAATAATTGTCGTCATTTACTGTTCACTCTTTCAGAATCGCTCCTCTCAAGATGGCCGGATCCGGTGATGACTTGGCTGTGGTCTACGAGAACATCGTTCCGAGACAAGCTGAAGATGATGGAATTGAGGTCGTGTATGAAGCTATTGTCCCGGCTCCAGTTGTTCCACCAGTGGTTCCTGGTATTCCGGAGGACGATGGCGTTCAGTTTTTGTTTGAACGTGTTGTTCAACCGGACCCCCCTCTCCGAGCCCCTAGTCCACTTCTTGTTGCTCCTCCTGTTGTTAACCCTCCCCCTGCCCCTCGTCCGGCTCTAGCTCCTCTTCCCCAAGTTGTTGCTCCAGCTCCAGTTGCTCCGGCTGTAGCTCCCCTGGTCGTTCCCCCTCTCCCACCCCTGGTTCCAGCTGCAATTGCTCCAGCTGTCGCCCCTCTCGCCGCTCTTCTTCTTCCAGCCCCTGTCGCTCCCCCTCTCCCACCCCGGGCTCCAGCTCTAATTGTTCAAGCTGTTGCTCCCCCTCCCCCAGCTCCTGCCCCAATTGCTCCCCCTATCGCTCCCATTGTTGTTCCCCTCGTTGTTCCCCCACTCCCTGTCCCTGCTCCAGCTCCAGTTATTGAAGCTGTAGCTCCCCCTCCCCCACCACGTGCCCCAACCCCTCATCCTATTGACCGCCGCGCCGCTAGAATTACCCGTTCTGCTGCTAGACGTGCTGGTTTAGCCGTTTACCCAGTTGCTGCTCCTGAGCCGCCTCAGTTGAGAGCTGTTCCCGTTCCTGCTCTTGTGGTTGAACCTGTTGCACAGGCCCCACCTGTTGCTTTGATAGCTCCCGATTCTGTCAACTCTGGTGCTCTTAAAAGACCAGCCGCGGAGCAAGAAGGACCATCTAGACCTGTCAAATTGAGCAGCGACGAGCTCTTCGAATATTTCAAGAAGTTGAGCCGCGAAGACCAAAACAAACTTGCAAAAAAACAAGCCAAGCACGTTGGGAAAATTTTGAAATTTGAGTGCGGAGTCTGTATGGAGAAGTTTGGTAATGACGCAGGACATGAACATTGCCCGCGGATTCTGGGTAAGTTTTCTGAAATTTTGATCATACAAAGGAAATTAACGATTTGGCTCAAATTTGTATTTCTTTTGCAAGCTGTCCTATCCCCTTTAATAGAAACATTTTCAGGATGCGGGCACACTCATTGCACAACATGTCTCACTGATTTGTTGCGAGAGGGACGCGTCTCGTGCCCCGAATGCACACGGAGAACAAGGGTCACCGACATCAAAACATTGCCTATAAATTATATCATTCTCCAGAATCAGAATTAATTTCGAATTACTATTTGTTTCCCCTTACTTCCCATGGTTTTGTTCCTACTGTCTGTTTCTGTTTTTTTTCTGTTCTCGAATAAAAATTGCTTTTATATGTTCTCCATGCGCTCAGTTTTTTCGCTTCCAAAAACATGACATCACATTTCCTAACTAGGGAATGATTAGAACAGACCGTGGCCTTTATAGAAGAGGGATACACAGGATTTCAGAATCACTTCTGTTTTTTTCCATCCGTCTTCTGAAAGTCGAGATATCTGTGTTCCGAAATGGACCCAAATTGTATTGATTTTCTGACGTCATCCCTATTTTTAGAACCACCCCCCCCCCCCCCCTCTCGAACTCTCCCTTGTGGGTTACGTTGATGGTTGCCCTCCTCTTCTCTATAAAACGTAGTCGAGTGGTCGAAGGGGGAGAGGGACGTTCTCCACCCACAAAGATGTAAGATCGATTTCGGTGTTCCTTTTTTGTTCGTCCGGAAAAAATCAAATTCATCCATATTTAAAACAAAGAATTGAAAAAGCGGAGCAAAAAAGTTGAGTAGAGAAAAATGATACATAGAGCATGGAAATCGAACCAATGTCCGAGTGCCAGAAGAGCGTCCCTCTTATCATCTCGACCATTTGACTACTTTTTACAGAATGGAGGAGGGCGACCGGGAATATAGCACATGGGGAAGATGTCGGGAGGGAGAGGCTCTGAAAATAGAAATAAATACGGAAAAGCAGTGCAATTTGGGACCGTTTCGGAACACTCGAATCTCAAAAATAGACAGAAAAATGATCTTGGAATTCCTCTGTTTCCTCTTTCGAATAGTGTATCAAAAGCCACAGTCAGTTCTGACCATTATCTAAATAGGACAGAGATCAAATTTTGAAACTATGCGCACTCACAATGTAGTTCCTTGGACCTTTCAGTGGACATTTTTTCAGATTTGGGTCATATACTATATTGACAGTGAGAACTCCGAATCGGACAATTTTCAACAAAAAGGTCCCTCGATGAGCAAGAAAATTACGAAAGTTAGCCTAAAGCCAACCGAATATCCTGGATTTAGATCTAAAGATACAGAGTTCAGTTTTGAAACATCTCGTTATTTTACTGCTTGATGAATTTCTCTGCCAGTTTTCCAATAATGCAAGACACGAAAATTTTGCTCAAAACTCTGATGATTGCTGAACTCCTTTGGAGGACAATTTTTCTGAATATTCCATTCTCAGAATTTCCTACTTTTTTCTTCA
The DNA here is from genome assembly GCA_963932045.1 of Caenorhabditis sinica. Classification (NCBI taxonomy): domain Eukaryota; kingdom Metazoa; phylum Nematoda; class Chromadorea; order Rhabditida; family Rhabditidae; genus Caenorhabditis; species Caenorhabditis sinica. Next base: position 23,176,332 of record OZ009938.1, read on the forward strand.
AGAATTTTTTTTTGAAATTTAGAAATGAGTTAGCACAGTTCACAAAAAGAGTAATGGTGGCTTCAAGCAAAAAATCAAAATCAACAAAGAAATGAACAAGATTCAAGAAACATTCAATTTTGGTCATATACAGAAAAATACATAAAATTTCAAAGTTACACCAAAATAGTCGAAAATATACTCATTCGAACCGCCTTGTTCTGCTGATTCCAAAAATATACATATCGACCCACCTAGCCCAACTTCTAACATCACTAAATTTGCTGGCCGAAAAACCGCTGGCCGAGAAACCGTGCCGCGTGTACTCCTCGCGGACAAGATTTTTTTTAATTTTTCGCACTCAATTTTTTCGCATTTTTCATCGCTTTTGCTCATTTGTCGCCATTTTTTCTTGGTTTCATATGATTTTTATCAGTTTGAAATGCAAAATTCACAAGAAATGATGTGGGAAATATTAAAAAACTGTTTTTTGTTTGGAAAAATATCGAAAATTCGCGTTTCTCACCGATTTCGGCTTCTTTTCGGCATTTTCAGTACTTTCTCAGTCACTCCTCAATTTTTTCCAATTAAATTATTACCATTTTTAAACAAAAAGCGCTTAAAAATTTTTGAAAATAAAAATTTTCTTTGAAAACCGTTTCTTATGATCTTTTATTTTCAGTGAGTGTGTCTGCTTTCAGAAACCTGCCTCTCCTCATACCAGTAGAAGATGAACAGTTTGCACCCGACAACATATGGTGACCCATTGGGACTATATGAGGTTCTGGGTTTGGAGTGGGCATCGATGAACATAGCGAGGAGAACATGGATCCCCTTCGTAAGTTCTAGGTGAGTAGAAACATCGACATTCTGGTTCAGTAATGCGCCATTTCAGAAACTTCTGGCGGTCTTCTTCAACATTTCTATGCACCCTCCACAATCTTCAACCCCCTCGACAATCATCAAAACCGATTCATAGCCACAGTCGACACGCCGAAAGATACAGTGGTCGTTGCACATCATGTCCCCGCTTGGAAGAGCGTACCGGAACATCGGATTAAGAAAAAGGGGACCGAACTTCGAATCTTAGGACTGTGAACAGAATATCAATCAACCGTCATCCTGAGCATTGTTTTAACTTCCGAACTGCGACGTCTGACTGTATAATTTGAGCATAGTAGACTCCGGCGACGTTCACAAGCAAGGAGGACCGTCGACTCAAGAAGTTCATGGGCACATTGGAAGGATGGGACTCCTACAAAGATCTAAAACTACGAGACATGACTCCCGGAGCGTCAAGAACTATTACCATCAATCTGCAGATGCTAGTCGTCACGGAAGCCGGGTCTATGGGGAATGCAGCAACATCAACCCAATGTTGGTCATCGTCATCTGGTTGCACTCCAATCATCTCGATTGGTCTAATTTGGAATCACATTTGACTCGGTAAGTTTCTCGAATTTGTAGATGGATTTCTAACTTTTGGAAAATTTCAGAATGGTATGGCAAGGCAACGCAGAGACCTGGAATGCTCCGAAAACAGAACACGGACTATATCCGCCAATTCGGATCTTCTTCGACGTTCCGATTTCTTCAGAATCCAAACTGTCCTTTGGTGCTCTCTGTCTCATCCCGAACTTCAGTACAACAAATCCTTCTTGATTCATGAGCTATTTTCACTTTTCTCGACTATCTAGGTCGCATTTACGCTCTCTCTTGCGCCTTGTCTGAACTTTAAACACTTCAATAAGTAAGAAATGCAGACTCCCGATTCTGCATCTATTCCTATCTTTCTAGTGTTCCTATCCGATACTTCCCAACTTTAACAAAAATCATTTTTCCAGTTTTGTTCATCCTGGTTCTTCTCAAAAACCAGTCCTATGTTCATATTTCGCCCGTTGTAAATTGCTCTTTGATAACCCCCCCCCCCCCAAATTTAATTTCATTTATTTGTTATGCATAGTTATTTCATCACTGTCCCCGTACACAAGCCGAGCTCTTTTACACTTTCCATAAATCTCAACTTTCTACGTTTCTGTGAATGTCTGGAAATCCCCATATTCACCTCCAGTGTTGCCGAATTTTTCCTCCTAAATTATCCTAAAACCTTATATGCCATGTTAAATGAAAAGTAGTATTCCAAAAATAAATTCGTTCTGATCTCTAATCTTTTCTAGAATCGCAGAAATTTCTTTTTTTTTTAGCCTTCTAGTAGTTTCACTTGGCACGATGCCAAAAGCCGAAAACAGCCGAAATTCTCTATGGAGCGCACTTTCCCCTCTATTTCAAGTTATTGGAACCCATAGAAGTGCTAAGAGCCCAAAATGTGTGAAGTACAATAGTTTATTGGAAAAACAAAGTTTGGGACTTTCACAGGAGAGAAGAGAGGAGGGGGATAAGAGAGGGCGGAAGGATGAAAAAATAGGAATCGGGAAAGGGTTTCAGTATGGGAATGAGATGTGGAGTAATTAGAGCATTCTGAGGTAGTAAGGGATTAATATTTCAAACTTTGAAGAATCAAGGGGGGGGGGGTGTAACTATAGTAACTTTAAGTTAGATCATCGCTAAAAATGGAAATCGAGACACGGAACATCGAACATTTCCAAAGATCACAATCACAATCTCAGTTTTGAGCAGGAATTCATTAAGTGAGCATTTAAAACCAAAAGAAGCTCCCAGGGGACCCCCTTATAACTTTTGCCGTTCGCTATTTTTAAGTACTTCTCAAAGTTGACTATTTGGGACGTGGTCACTTGCGGTATCCAGAGCGACATATCGAAATAAGTTCTCAACCGAAACTTCGATGTATCCCTCGGCTTTGCAATCTCAGTTTCTCAATCTCAGTCCTTCTCAATCTCAGTCGGCTTTGCAATCTCAATTTGCAGTTTGAAATTATGTTTCTTTGCACTCTCAGAACTCCATTTCCTGTCTATTTAAACTTGTGCCTTGTCTGCATCTCTCTGTTTCCATTTTCAGTATCTGTATATGTTTTCATTTCACTACTTTACTCCCATTACAAATTTTACTCTGTTTTTCGCCATTGTATAATCCTCTGAAATTGAAATGTTTGTTTTGAATAAACAGTTATTTTGAGGTCATGTGTTACTCTGGTATCAACAAAAATCAAAAGTTGCCAAATACAGAACATTTTAAAAATCAAAATATAATACATCTCACTTGATTTGTATTTTTTAAGGAACTACAGTGAAAACTCGAATTGTTGACCCATTTTTTTCAGTTCACAGTACTCTATCACAGATGAAAATTTGCATTTCTGCTATTCTAGTTTTCAGCGATCTAATTATTCATATCAAACGGCCAAAGTCACATCGTGTCACTCCCTAGTTAGGTCTAAGCACCCTAGCTTTGCGCTACCCAGACATTAGACATCTTGAAGGTTAGAACAAATTAGATCACTCCTCTCCTATGTCTCGGTAAAGTTTTGAACGTAGCGGTTGGAATCCGGAACGGTCAAGATGTTACTAACTTTATGACACGAGAAGCTTGAGAGCATCCGTTATTTGTAAATTCTCGTTTCGAAATGTTTGATATAACACAAATCACGTTTTTCGAAAAAGCAACATTTATTCAAAAAAACACACAAAATTTAACCATCAATATTTATTTCGTCAACTGGATTGTAGATTCCACTGACACCACTCATCTTCTTCACGGAATCTTTCAAATTGTCGATCATTTTCTGAAGAGCCTCCCTTGTCTTTTCCTTGTGAAACTTTTGTAGGTCGTTAGCGAGGTTACTGCAAGCCTCTTCCATTGCTGGGACGAAAACAGCAGTTGCTTCTGGCGTTAGATTCGCGGGCGGACATGGAACCTCAATGGCTCTCTGGAGCTTCTTCTGCTCCTTTTCGACGACTTCGATGAATTCGCAAAGTCCGTCGCTGGAGTTGACCGCCGTCGCCAACTTTGCCGCAGCCTGAGTCGTATGCAAAGAGACCTTATTTTTCACAACATGTGCGTCAAGGTCTACATAGTCTTTTTCTCCATTCTCAACTGCTTTTCCTTCTGCTTGCATCGCTGAATCTGAAAAATATTGGTAAAGATGGAGCAAGATCGATTTAAAAAAAGAGAAATGAGAAATGACGAAGAGTTACAGTGGGGACGACTCATCCCTTCGTTCAGTATGAGAATTCGGAAGGGGGATATCGATCTATTATGTCTCTCTATTCTGCCCTCAGGGAAGAAACACCCCCCCCCCCCCCCCCTGTTTAACATGCACTACCGTTATCTTTGAGCCTATACGCCTCGAAGAATGCAATCGGTAATTAATCGTGAGAGTTATTGAGGCTTGACATAAATTTTTTAAAGATTTAGCAACCATAGCGGACATTGAGCACAGAGGAAAATGATGATCCAATAAAGGAAGATGAGACAATGGGTTAAGACGAAACAGACTCAGTTTCAGAAAATCAAAAACCACTTCATGAACTTTCTAATGGGTCTCGTGGCGTTTCAACTAATCTAGCACATCCTGATAACAATTGATAACTAGAAATCCTGAAATGCTGGGCAAATTGTGATATCTGTCTCAGTTCTTCTTGGTGACCAGGTTTACACAAAATGTTCACTAAAAACATATTTATTAAAACATAAAAGTTTTTCTCGATCAGGAATCTCAAAAACATTCAATTCTTGTGTCCATCTCCGAACATAACAATGTATCCTTCAAAGTTCGTATAACTTGCTTCAAGCCGCTTTCCGAGTATTGCTGAATCCGATGACCGAGATCTCGAGAAGTTTCTTAATATCACTTTGACCTGGAAAAAAACAATGGTGTCGCTGCAAGCTTGGAAACTTACTTCAAAACTTCTTCACTTTTTGACCATCATCCCTTGTCCCATGAAGTTCCAGAAAATTGAACATTTCATTTATATCATTGTGTGCACCACCAGTGAAGTGATATATGGGAAAATGGATGTGCAATCTGAAAAAACTGATAAGTTCATTGTTGGGATACTGTACCGGTCATCAGCGGAACATCTTTGATTAGAAAATATAATTTTTGGGATTTCTGATAATTTAGTAACAAGAAAAGCATGCAGGACCCAGAATTCAGAAGAATCCTTGGTTTTGTTATTTGATAATATCCAATTTTAAAATCATATACAATTTAACACACCAAAAATGAGCTACCGACAGATAGTTCCAGATACTGTCCATTTACTCACTTCCAACATTTTTGTTTGATGTCACCATTGATAGGAGATCATACAAAAATATCTTCGACTTGAGTCAGAATCTTACAAAACAGACACCAAGCTGGAGATCATCGGCACCTGGAAATTAAATTTTGCTTTTCGAAAGATTACCAGTAATTAGAACTTACATTGAATCATTAATAACTATTTGAAACTTCAGAAAAGTAATGATTATTAGCATATATATCTAATATCTTTAAAATATTCGAGGGACTTTATTAGTCAATACATAGAAATTTAGATAATCAAAAAAAATCATTTGGAGGAGGTACATTCACGCTGCACCAAAGGGAAAAAATAGAATGAATGAAGATTTTGGATATGAATTTCTTTTTTTGTTGAAACGGTGTTGCCACGCCCACCTGCTAAGGTCATACATTTCTCCGAGAAAAGGGTTTCTCCTTTCTAAGTGGTACCTGCTCAAGAGTCTCTCCAAAGTGGTCACATAAAATAAAGACGAGCAAATGTGTTTGTCCATGCATACATGGCAGTGCCTGGGACCGTGGTTGAGATGGAGATACTAATAAATCTTCTTTCATAATGGATTCTTCCTTAAGTGATGGCGACTAAAGAGTCACTCTACGGTGACCACATAAAACGAGACGGGATAAAGGTGGTGCTAGAGGTTTTCACTTTTTATAAGGTGCTTACTGGTCTTTTCGGAAAACACGACATTCACTGGGGAACATCAAATTCTCAATGATAATGTACTCAGTGAAACTCTGAAAATTAGCTGAAGACTGAAAAATTACGGACATCTTCGATCATTATTCCATGGTTAGTTTCAACATCTTCTAAGATTGATGGGAATCAAGAAGTCAGAAATTTCCAAAATTAGGAAATTTTGAAATTTTGAAAAACGACCTGAAAACCCCTGTCAGTGTAAGTATTAATTTTTTGTAAAAGCAACATTTCATTTCCAGGTGCCGATGATCTCCAGCTTTGTCTCTTTTTTGTACTATTCTGACTCCAGTCGAAGATATTTTTGCATGATCTCGCTATCAATGATGATATCAAACAGAAAAGTTGAGAGTGAGTAAATTTACAGTTCCGGGGTCTATCAGTGGTTTATTTTTTGGTGTGTCAATATGTATGAGAGCCGCCCTAGATTCATTTTTCATGGTCAAAATAATATTTAGAAACTTCTCCAGATCTCGGTTTATCGGTATTTCAGTATTCCGGATTTGCTCACAGCTCTTTTGTTAAGAAAACTTGGAGGGCTCACGCAGAAACAGGATCCTTGGACAAGATTATTGCTCGTTGAACCAGAAAGTGCACCGGTAGAAGTTAGAACACTTGGGGAGTAGTGTCCTTCATTATTCAAAAAATCAGAGATGGTTGATTGGGAAATGATGAGTGGGAGTCTGTAAAGTCTGTAAAAGAATGATTAAAAGTTGGCAGTAGTTGTGGTACAGATGTAAAGATAGTGCCTCACAATGGAGTGTGGAAATTCAGAAGAGCGACTGTCATGATCATTGAAAAAAATACTTTAAAATGAGAAATAATGGCTTGCATTTTTACGTATTTCAAAGCAATACAAATTTATGGTCGGAGTCCTCCTTCAAATTAGACAGCGTTCTTAACCGAGCGGTCCGTCGCGACAGGTCGTGGAATATTTTGAAAGTCCAGATAGCGTCGAAAACTTTTTGACATAATCTGAACAGAAAATTTCAAATCAGCGGATGTCATGGACATTGAGGAAAGTGCAGACAAAATGAGAGAATAGAACACCAGGCAGTGAAAATATCTTCGTTTTGGAGGAAACTGAATTTAACTGAGGGTGGCACGAAATGAAACTTTATTCGGTAACTTTTGTTGATTGATACCAGATTAACACATGAACTTAAAATAACAGTTTATTCAGAACAAACATTTCAATTTCAGAGGATTATACATAGTAGAGAAACACAGTGAATTTGTAGTGGGAGTAAAGTAGTGAGAGAGGGGGAGGGGAGGAAACAGAGAGATTCAGAAAGGGCACAAGTTTAAATGGACAGGGAAAGGATGTTCTGCAAATGCGAAACATCATTTAGAACTGAAGATTTCAAATAATGTATGAGTGTGTAGTGATAAAATGATCTGATAAAATTGAAACCATGAGAAAAAGTTGTAGAATAAATACAATTAAAAGTATGGAGAAGATTTGAATAGAGTCAAAAAAGGCTTGAAATTAGAAATAAAAAGCAGATATTGCGTTTACAGAAGTGGAATAATTAAAACATTTCGATTAGAAAAACACATTGGGAATTTTCTTGGAAATTGAGAAAAAGCTTTGGGATGTGAAAGACAAAAAAAAAACAGAAAACTCCTCATTGATCCTGGCCTCTGAACACAAGCAGACCGATCCCTTTAAGGTGGTTTTGCCTATAGAATGAAATTGAAGCTTCAACTCCACTTTGAAGTGTAAAAGACCGCGCATTTGTTGATTCTTCAATTTCTATATTATAACGTCTGTAAAACGAAAATGATGGCTTCATGAGAAAAAAGTTTCAGATCTAGTTACACGCTTCGCATGAAAAGTCAGTGACTCGAATGGGAAACTAACTGAAAAAACGAACTAACCTATATTTTCTCTGTAACTGCTTTTCTTCAGTTGGGATGTTCCTAAGGATGACGTCGCTGTTATAGGTCCTCTCCATACGCATGAAGAAATACTGTAGATTTGGGTTGCGTCCAGCAATGAGATGATTAAGGAAATTGTTGAGGTCAATATCCGTTATATTTGGTTCTGCAAATCTGGCAGTCACGCAAGACGACCCTAGGAGGTTTTCAATTCTGAACCAGTGGGCACTTTTTACCAATATATCATTATTGTTTATTATCCAGTTGCTGATCCTAAAATCCTGATTGAACACAGAGTTTATCTCTATAATTCCTCTTGATTTGTTGAGATTTTTCAGAATAGTTTCAGCTAACTGATTATTGGTGAGAGTTCCCGCCAGTGTGCTTTCTCGAAACCGGATTTTAGCTTTTTTGAACAATATGCGAACGTCCGTATAAGAAACATCTATTTGATTCAAGTCGAAAAAGAACAACTTGTACTTCAATGTGAATAATTCTCGCAGCTCTTGGAATAAATTCTCGATGGTTGCTAATTTACTGGTAGTGTAGAGAACTAGCCGACCATTTGGACCAATTGCAGCCTTGACGTTGGTGATTTCTCCGAAATCGGTTCTAAAAGTACTCCTCCCATCCTGATTGTTTTCCATTCCATTGATAGAGATCAAATAATCATCTGGTTCTCGCGGGAACATTGTTATTTCTTCTTTAAAATATATGGCAAAAGTAAACTTCAATTTTCTCTTGTTTGATTCCACCATACCTCTTGCCTTTTTTGAACATTGGGAAAGAAGAAATCTAAAAATAATGAACTATTGTTCGTTAGAAAATGTGCTCCAAAAACTCATGTTGTGAATAATTTTTAAGTCTAACACGCAGTACCGGTCAGAAGGTTGTAAACTTGGCTCATTTTCAGTGCAAAATGGTGGTCAATTTTGAGGGTCTGAAAATATTGTTTCCCGCTGTTCAGTTTTTTTTAATGTTGTGGGTATGGATTCTGAAGTCGATCTCCGTACCCAGAAATATTAACGAAAATTGAACAGCGGGAAACCTATTTTTCAGACCCCCCCCCCCCCAAAGTTGACTATTTTGCACTGAAATCGGGCAAAGTCGACAACTTTTTGGCCGGTACTGTACTAGTCAGTGGGATAGAAAAATTAGTGATTGACTATTCGAAAATTTCTCCTACATAGATTCAAATGCTAGCTTTCGATCGCATTAGATCAAAACCAACAGTTGCCCAAATCTTCATCAAAATAGTTCAAAATTTTTGCGACTGGTAAAGGAAAGAAGAAGTTGTACTTTTTCCTAATAATAAAATTTTGTCAGAATGTTAGATATTTTCTTTTGGGGTTCTAGGAAGCCAAAATAATCCATGAATGCATCAGAAACTTCTTCACATCAAACAAAAGTTGGTAGCAACGTAGTGCAATCAAAAGCCAGCACTCAAATCTATATACGAGACAATTTATAGAAAATTCCTAGACAATGTTGGAAGAGGGTTCCGTGGAAAAGCCACAGGTACCATCCTCCACTTCTAACGTCTGATTCACAGTTTTGAAAACATTTTTGTTAAAAAAACATTTTGCGATTTTTTGAAATAATGTTCTCGAAATTTCACAATATCAAACAAATTCAAATACTGACAATTACATTGTTTTCTAATCAAACGTTCCCCTAGCTAGTCACAAAATTGATCAACAATAATAACGCTGTTTTAGTGTTCTAAATTTGCTCAGAGCTGAAAAATATGAAAGACTTACGCAGAAACCGGATTCAAGAATGAGATTATAGCTTGTCGAACCAAAAATGGTACCATCAGGAATTTGAACACTTCTGGAGTAGGGCCCTCCATTGTGCAAGACAAGCAGAGATGGTGTTCAACAGTAGAACCGGTGGGGGAATGGTGATTGGAAGTCTGTAAAAGAAACATTAGAAAATCGATTTTTTGTCCTTGAAAAAAACACAGTAGGAAAGGGGACGTTTAGGTAGACTGTCACTGCGGTTAAGGTACAAACTGACTAGTGTAGTGACATATATGAATGGGTCACAACGCCTGGAATACACACAGATGACTTTAGGAAGAACAAAAATGACAGATGAGGTGATGATCTGATGCTAAGTCCTCATAGATACAATAATAGTGACAGTTGTAGAGATAATGTCATACAATTGACTAGGGGGTTTTTTTGAGTCGAACGTGGAGTTTCGGGACGTGACCTATATCATTAGAAAGCTAAAATTTCGCTGATTCTACACGTGTATTTTTTATCTGCCCAGTTTGCCTGAGGCACGAGAAATTTGGGTTAGACTGTACGAATCCAGTACTAAATTGTGAACAGTTTAGTTTATTCTATTTCCACGTCATTTTTCACTTCTTTTTTGCACCAAAAAGTGGCTTAAAACCGAATTTTCTCGGCCCACAGGTAAAATGGGCAGATAAATTTTACATATTTGGAGTCAGGAAAATTTTAGCTTTCTAATGATATAGGTCACTTCCCGAAAATCTAAACTCGATTCAAAACACTCCCTAGTGGGTGTCGAAAATCCAAACAAGAAAAGTCGAATCAACGGAGGATATAATCCTTGAGAGGAAAGTGGCCTCAAGATTTTTGAAATGAATGTTTCTTTAGCAAAAAACGTGATTTGTGTTATATTAAGTATTTTGAAACGAGAGTTTACAAGAGAAGTCTGTAAAAGAAACATTAGAAAATCGATTTTTTGTCCTTGAAAAAACACAGTAGGAAAGGGGACGTTTAGGTAGTCTATCACTGCGGTTAGGGTCCAAACTGGCCAGTGTAAATGGGTCACAACGCCATAGACAAAGATAAATTGTGCTTCTAGGAAAAACGAAAGCGACAGATGAGGTGATGAGCAGATGCTAAGTCCTTATAGATACAATAATAGTGACAGTTGTCAGTGTACAGATGTAGAAATAATGTCACACAATTGAGTGTCGAAAATCCAATCAGGAAAAGTCGAATCAACGGAGGTTATGATCCTTGAGAGGAAAATGGTCCTCAGACAAATGAGAAAATAGAACATCGGGCAGAGAAATTTTTTTAACTATTTGTTAAAACTGCCATTAACTGAGGACGGCGCAAAATTTAACTGCATAGCAATATTCCGGTTGTTTCCCCGCGCTCCGCTGACAACATGACGACCGCGCGCTACTTTTCAGCACTTCAGTAAATCAACGGCAAAATTAGGAAAAAATATTTTGTGAAATTTTGATCTCTTCAGTTCAAAATTATGTGCGCGAATTTCAGAAACCATGTTTGCAATGGAGCGCAGGAAACCAAGCCAAACATCGCTAATATGGCGAATTTCGATTTTTGCAGCATTTTAACACAGCATTTTATTATAACAAAGTTTATTCCAAACAAACACTTCAATATCAGAAATCATACTGTAGCGAGGAACACAGTGTATTTATAAGAGTAAAGTAGTAAACTAAAAAAGTGTTTGAAATGAAGAGAGTCAGGCAAAGGAAACATTCAGTTAAGCAGGAAAATGAGTTCTAAAAGTGCGGAAATTCGTTAAATACGCAAGTAAACATAACATGAAATAGTAGAATTGATCATCAGGAAAAAGTTGTTGCGGAATAACTACAACAAAGGTAGCAAAGTTGGTTTTCAGGAGCTGAAATTATGAAAAAAAAGAAAAAAGGATCAAATCTGCAATCATTTTGAAATGACCCTCACTTTATTGTTCATGTTTTTAATTATTTGGTGTTATGGGTTGGTCGAGTCATGAATGATAAAAAAATTTGAATCCAACATTCTGTGGGTGGAATGAAAGTAAAGAGCTCTGAGATTTACATTAGTTTGTTTTTTCTAAATGAATTTCGGATTTTTCTCGAAATCCGGACCTCAGTCAAAACTAGGAAGTCGGTCGGCCGGTCGGTCAGTCGGCGGTCAGTATGTCGACGGTAGATGGTTTATCTGCGGTCGGGCGGCAGCGTTTTACCAAGTGGCCGACAGGCCGACCGACTTCCGAGTTTTGACTGAAGTCGGGATTTCAACAAAAATCCGAAATTCATCTAAAAAAAAACAAAATAATGTAAATTTCAGATCAACCGCCTACTGACCTAGCGCACTGCTTGATAGAAGCTCCAATACTGTACATTTCCGCTGGAATGTATGTTAGTAGTCATTTTTTTGGTTGGAGGCTTACTTCGCGGTCGGCCGGCTGTTTCCCCATATATCACTTCACTGGTGATGCACACAATGATATGAATGAAATGTTCAATTTTCTTTAACTTCATAGGACTAGGAATGATGGTCAAATAGTGAAACATTTTGGAAGGTAGTTTCCAAGCATACAGTAACACCTTTGGTTTGTTATTTCCAGGTCAAAGGGATATCGAGAAACTTCTCGAGATCTCGGTCATTGAATTCAGCAATACTTGGAAAGCGGCTCAAAGCAAGTTATAAAAACTTTTAAGGATACATTATTATGTTTAGATATGGGCACAAGAATTGAATTTTTTTGATATTCCTGATAGAGAAAAACGTGTTAACCTAGTCACCAAGAAGAATTGAGACAGATACCTTAATGTGCTCAGTTTTCAGGATTTCTAGCCTCCAGTGGATCTTCATTTTCCTTCATGTCATGTGCTCAACGTCCGCTATGGTTGCCAAATCTGTGGAAGATTTAGGTCAAGCCTCAATAACTCTCACCATTGATCACTGATTGCGTTCTTTAACGCGTATATGCTCAAAGATAACGGCAGTGCATGGGTAAACAGGGGGGGGGGGGCGTTTCTTCCCTGAAGACAAAATAGAGAGACAGAATAGATCGATACCCTCTTCCAAAGGTGCATACTGAACGAAAGGATGAGTCGTCCCCGCTGTCACTCTTCGTCATTTCTAATTTCTCATTGTTTTATCGAATTTGCTCCACTTTCACCTATATCTTTCCAGATTCAGCGATGCAAGCAGGAGGAAATGCAGTTGAGAAGGGAAAAGGAGAGTACGTAGACCTTGACGCACACGTTGTGAAAAATGAGGTCTATTTGCGTACGACGGAGGCTGCGGCAAAGATGGCGACGGCGGTCAACTCCAGCGAGGGGCTTTCTGAGTTTATTGAAGTCGTCGAAAAGGAGCAGAAGAAGCTCCAGAGAGCCATTAAGGTTCCATGTCCGCCCGCGAATCTAACGCCAGAAGCAACTGCTGTTTTCGTCCCAGCAATGGAAGAGGCTTGCAGTAACCTCGCTAACGATCTACAAAAGTTTCACAAGGAAAAGACAAGGGAGGCTCTTCAGAAAATGATAGACAATTTGAAAGATTCGGTGAAGAAGATGAGTGGTGTCAGTGGAATCTACAATCCAGTTGACGAAATAAATATTGATGGTTAAATTTTGTGTGTGTTTTTTTTTAAATAAATGTTGCTTTTACGAAAAACGTGATTTGTGTTATATCAAACATTTCGAAACGAGAATTTACAAATAACGGATGCTCTCAAGCTTCTCGTGTCATAAAGTTAGTAACATCTTGACCGTTCCGGATTCCAACCGCTACGTTCAATATTTTACCGAGACGTAGGAGAGGAATGATCTTATTTGTTCTAACCTTCAAGATGTCTAATGTCTGAGTAGCTTGGATGCTCAAACCTAACTAGGGAGTGACAAGATGTGACTTTGGCCGTTTGAAATGAAAAATTAGATCGCTGATAACTAGAATAGCAGAATTGCAAATTTTCATCTGCGATAGAGTACTGTGAACTGAGAAAAATGGGTCAACAGTTCCAGATTTCACTGTAGTTCCTTAAAAAATACAAATCAAATGAGATGTAACATATTTTGATTTTTAAAATGTTCTGTATTTAGCAACTTTTGATTTTTGTTGATACCAGAGTAACACATGACCTTAAAATAACTGTTTATTCAAAACAAGATTTTCAACTTCAGAGGATTATACATTGGCGAGAAACAAAAAAATCATGTAAAACACATTGGAGGATTTTCTGGGAAATTGAGAAAATGCTTTAGGATAAAAAAGACAAAAAAAAACAGAAAACTCCTTATTGATCCTGGCCTCTGAACACAAGCATACTGATCACTCTAATGTGGTTTTGCACCGTCCTATAGAATGACATTGAAGCTTCAACACCACTTTGAAGTGTAAAGGACAGTGCATCACTTGATTCCTTGGCTGCGTTTCCATGGCCTCTGTAAAACGGAAATGGTTGAATTTATAAGAAAAAAGTTCAAATCAAGTTAAACTTTTTGTATGAAAATTCAGTGGCTGGAATGGGAAACTAACTGAAAAAAAACAAACAAACTCACTTTAATTCTCTCCGCATATTCCTCGTTTCAGTGGGAATGTCACCAAAGATGACATTGATGTCATAGTTCCTTTCCAGAAACATTACGAATAACTGTAGATTTGGATTACTTCCGTCAATGAGATGACGAAGGAAGTTGTTGAGGTCAATATCCGTTATATTAGGATTTTCTATTCTAACAATCTCGCAAGACGACCCTATGAGATTTTCAATTCTGAACCAGTGAGCATTTTTTACCCATACATAATCATTGTTTATTATCCAGTTGTTGATCCTCAAATCCTGATTGAACACAGCATTTATCATAATTGTATTCGATAGGTCGAGGTTTCTCAAAATAGTTTCAGCCAACTGATTATCGGTGAGATTTCCCTCTAGTGTGCTTAGAATTGAACTGGATTTGAGCATCTTTGAACAATCTGCGAACGTCCATATAAGAAACATCCATTTTGTGCAAGTCGAAAAAGGCCAAATCGTATTCCAATGTAAATAAGTTTTGCAGTTCTTGGAACAAATTCTTGATGGTAGAAAATTGACTCGTAGTGTTGAGAACTAGCCGACCATTTGGACCAGTTGAAGCTTTGACGTTTGTGATTTCTCCAAAATCGGTTCTGAAGTAACTCCTCCCATCCTGATCGTTTTCCTTTTTTTTTGATAGATATCAAAAAACCGTTTGGTGCTTGCGAAAGCATTGTTATTTTGTCTCTAAAATGAATGGCAAAAGAAAATATCAATCTTTTCTTGTTCGATGTCACCATACATCTTGCCCTTTTTGAACATTGGGAAAGAAGAAATCTGAAAATATCGAATTATTGTTTTCTTCAAAAAATGTGTTCAAGAAATTCATGTTTTGAAAAACTTATTAGTTTTACATACTAGGCAATTAGATAGAGAAATGGTCTATTTAAAAAACTGTTCTTTTTCTCAAGTTCTCAAGTCCGGTCGAAAGTTTTTATTGCTTTCAAACATGTAAAAATGTGCGTAGATTTTGGAAATCGTAGTGAAGATGCTCAAAAATCTCTCTAAAATCACAAAAAAACTTTTCAAAATAAGCAAAAATAACGCGATTGGTCTCCGGGAGCCGTGGTCGAGTTTCCCAAAAAAGGGGCAGAGTTAGCCAATAAGCGTCATTGCAGTTACCGAGGCCAGCGATGCGCAAATTATAATGGAGTTGATTTGCTAACTCAGCCCTTTTTCGGGAAACTCGGCCACGGCCCCCGGAGATCAATCGCGTGATTTTTGCTCATTTTGGGAAGCATTTTTGGGGGTTTGGTCCAATTTTTGAGCGTTTTCATTATGAGTTCTGAAATCTAGGCACTTTTTTTCGGAGCAATAAAAAATTTGACCGGAATCCTCCTTCAAAAGGATGGCAACTGTATCGTTTTCTAATCAAACGTTTCCCTAGTTAGCAACGAAATCGATCAACAAGAATAATTTTGCTTTTGGTATTCTAAATTTGATCACAGCTGAAAGATTTGAGAGACTTACGCAGAAGCCGAATCCATGTGTGAGATTATTTCTTCTTGAACCAAAGATGGTACCATCAGGAGTTTGAAGACTTTTGGAGTAGTGCCCTCCATTGTGAAAGACGAGCAGTGATGGTGTAGATACGGTGGGGGTGATTATTAGAAGTCTGAAGAAAAATGATTGGAAAATCGATTTTTTTGAAGAAAAAACAGAAGGAATGGGGACGATTGGGTATATAGACAGTCACGAGGTACAGACTGGCCAATGTAGTGACATATGTAAATGGGTCACAACGCCTGGAATACACAATGATGAAATGCGCCTCTAGGAATAAGGAAAACAGCAGAGGGGATGATGAGCAGATGCTATAGTTTTGGAGATACCAGTAGATAGACACAGCAATTTTTGTACAAATGATGAGAAAGCGTCTACAATCAAGTGAGAAAAATCTGATTTTTCAATCAAAAAAATGTTCGTTCCGAAATCTTACAGCATAAATTGTTATCATAAATATTTTTGAAAACTGTAATTATACTCCGTAGAGTGGTATGAAAAGGACAAACCCAAGAAGAGAAAGTGGGCGGAGTCAAGGCCTTTGAAGGTTTTGAGGTCCACTTCCCATTTTTTGAACATATATTTTCTAATTGTTTCAAAGATCCAAAACTTTACTAATAATTTTTGATAGGAATTTTCAAAATTTTTACTACTTTGCACTGCTCAAATGAAAAACTATAATACGCACGTGAATTTGGATTTAGCACTTTTCAGAAAATTGCTTTCTCCGGTACAAAGTATACATCTTGTAACTCCGATTGAAAATTATAAAGTTTTTCCAAAACTTAGAAAATTTTTTTTTTAATTCTCCGACTGGAGTTGAACCACCAACGCGCCGACTAATAGTCTAACACATACACCACTAGACTATGCGTCCGCATTTTCCAGTGGTCGATATGGCTATGATATGTAGACACACAGAGAACAAATTGCCCAGCGTGTATGTATAGTGTATGTGAATCCTCTATTGTGATGCGCCCTATTGCACTTCCCAAAGGCAAATTAGGTAATTTGAATTTGAGGGGAAAGACAGACAACACACGCGCGCTCGTTCGCATCGAGACCCGTGTGTATCGATCTTGTCTAGACTCGTCCCTATCGATCTTCTCATTCCAGAACATTCTATGTTTTTCATATTATCGATATGGTTCATTATTCAGCTGTCCTTTCCGTCTTCCTCCTTCATATTCGTTTTTTCCAATAATTGTCGTCATTTACTGTTCACTCTTTCAGAATCGCTCCTCTCAAGATGGCCGGATCCGGTGATGACTTGGCTGTGGTCTACGAGAACATCGTTCCGAGACAAGCTGAAGATGATGGAATTGAGGTCGTGTATGAAGCTATTGTCCCGGCTCCAGTTGTTCCACCAGTGGTTCCTGGTATTCCGGAGGACGATGGCGTTCAGTTTTTGTTTGAACGTGTTGTTCAACCGGACCCCCCTCTCCGAGCCCCTAGTCCACTTCTTGTTGCTCCTCCTGTTGTTAACCCTCCCCCTGCCCCTCGTCCGGCTCTAGCTCCTCTTCCCCAAGTTGTTGCTCCAGCTCCAGTTGCTCCGGCTGTAGCTCCCCTGGTCGTTCCCCCTCTCCCACCCCTGGTTCCAGCTGCAATTGCTCCAGCTGTCGCCCCTCTCGCCGCTCTTCTTCTTCCAGCCCCTGTCGCTCCCCCTCTCCCACCCCGGGCTCCAGCTCTAATTGTTCAAGCTGTTGCTCCCCCTCCCCCAGCTCCTGCCCCAATTGCTCCCCCTATCGCTCCCATTGTTGTTCCCCTCGTTGTTCCCCCACTCCCTGTCCCTGCTCCAGCTCCAGTTATTGAAGCTGTAGCTCCCCCTCCCCCACCACGTGCCCCAACCCCTCATCCTATTGACCGCCGCGCCGCTAGAATTACCCGTTCTGCTGCTAGACGTGCTGGTTTAGCCGTTTACCCAGTTGCTGCTCCTGAGCCGCCTCAGTTGAGAGCTGTTCCCGTTCCTGCTCTTGTGGTTGAACCTGTTGCACAGGCCCCACCTGTTGCTTTGATAGCTCCCGATTCTGTCAACTCTGGTGCTCTTAAAAGACCAGCCGCGGAGCAAGAAGGACCATCTAGACCTGTCAAATTGAGCAGCGACGAGCTCTTCGAATATTTCAAGAAGTTGAGCCGCGAAGACCAAAACAAACTTGCAAAAAAACAAGCCAAGCACGTTGGGAAAATTTTGAAATTTGAGTGCGGAGTCTGTATGGAGAAGTTTGGTAATGACGCAGGACATGAACATTGCCCGCGGATTCTGGGTAAGTTTTCTGAAATTTTGATCATACAAAGGAAATTAACGATTTGGCTCAAATTTGTATTTCTTTTGCAAGCTGTCCTATCCCCTTTAATAGAAACATTTTCAGGATGCGGGCACACTCATTGCACAACATGTCTCACTGATTTGTTGCGAGAGGGACGCGTCTCGTGCCCCGAATGCACACGGAGAACAAGGGTCACCGACATCAAAACATTGCCTATAAATTATATCATTCTCCAGAATCAGAATTAATTTCGAATTACTATTTGTTTCCCCTTACTTCCCATGGTTTTGTTCCTACTGTCTGTTTCTGTTTTTTTTCTGTTCTCGAATAAAAATTGCTTTTATATGTTCTCCATGCGCTCAGTTTTTTCGCTTCCAAAAACATGACATCACATTTCCTAACTAGGGAATGATTAGAACAGACCGTGGCCTTTATAGAAGAGGGATACACAGGATTTCAGAATCACTTCTGTTTTTTTCCATCCGTCTTCTGAAAGTCGAGATATCTGTGTTCCGAAATGGACCCAAATTGTATTGATTTTCTGACGTCATCCCTATTTTTAGAACCACCCCCCCCCCCCCCCTCTCGAACTCTCCCTTGTGGGTTACGTTGATGGTTGCCCTCCTCTTCTCTATAAAACGTAGTCGAGTGGTCGAAGGGGGAGAGGGACGTTCTCCACCCACAAAGATGTAAGATCGATTTCGGTGTTCCTTTTTTGTTCGTCCGGAAAAAATCAAATTCATCCATATTTAAAACAAAGAATTGAAAAAGCGGAGCAAAAAAGTTGAGTAGAGAAAAATGATACATAGAGCATGGAAATCGAACCAATGTCCGAGTGCCAGAAGAGCGTCCCTCTTATCATCTCGACCATTTGACTACTTTTTACAGAATGGAGGAGGGCGACCGGGAATATAGCACATGGGGAAGATGTCGGGAGGGAGAGGCTCTGAAAATAGAAATAAATACGGAAAAGCAGTGCAATTTGGGACCGTTTCGGAACACTCGAATCTCAAAAATAGACAGAAAAATGATCTTGGAATTCCTCTGTTTCCTCTTTCGAATAGTGTATCAAAAGCCACAGTCAGTTCTGACCATTATCTAAATAGGACAGAGATCAAATTTTGAAACTATGCGCACTCACAATGTAGTTCCTTGGACCTTTCAGTGGACATTTTTTCAGATTTGGGTCATATACTATATTGACAGTGAGAACTCCGAATCGGACAATTTTCAACAAAAAGGTCCCTCGATGAGCAAGAAAATTACGAAAGTTAGCCTAAAGCCAACCGAATATCCTGGATTTAGATCTAAAGATACAGAGTTCAGTTTTGAAACATCTCGTTATTTTACTGCTTGATGAATTTCTCTGCCAGTTTTCCAATAATGCAAGACACGAAAATTTTGCTCAAAACTCTGATGATTGCTGAACTCCTTTGGAGGACAATTTTTCTGAATATTCCATTCTCAGAATTTCCTACTTTTTTCTTCAAGAATTTTTTTTTGAAATTTAGAAATGAGTTAGCACAGTTCACAAAAAGAGTAATGGTGGCTTCAAGCAAAAAATCAAAATCAACAAAGAAATGAACAAGATTCAAGAAACATTCAATTTTGGTCATATACAGAAAAATACATAAAATTTCAAAGTTACACCAAAATAGTCGAAAATATACTCATTCGAACCGCCTTGTTCTGCTGATTCCAAAAATATACATATCGACCCACCTAGCCCAACTTCTAACATCACTAAATTTGCTGGCCGAAAAACCGCTGGCCGAGAAACCGTGCCGCGTGTACTCCTCGCGGACAAGATTTTTTTTAATTTTTCGCACTCAATTTTTTCGCATTTTTCATCGCTTTTGCTCATTTGTCGCCATTTTTTCTTGGTTTCATATGATTTTTATCAGTTTGAAATGCAAAATTCACAAGAAATGATGTGGGAAATATTAAAAAACTGTTTTTTGTTTGGAAAAATATCGAAAATTCGCGTTTCTCACCGATTTCGGCTTCTTTTCGGCATTTTCAGTACTTTCTCAGTCACTCCTCAATTTTTTCCAATTAAATTATTACCATTTTTAAACAAAAAGCGCTTAAAAATTTTTGAAAATAAAAATTTTCTTTGAAAACCGTTTCTTATGATCTTTTATTTTCAGTGAGTGTGTCTGCTTTCAGAAACCTGCCTCTCCTCATACCAGTAGAAGATGAACAGTTTGCACCCGACAACATATGGTGACCCATTGGGACTATATGAGGTTCTGGGTTTGGAGTGGGCATCGATGAACATAGCGAGGAGAACATGGATCCCCTTCGTAAGTTCTAGGTGAGTAGAAACATCGACATTCTGGTTCAGTAATGCGCCATTTCAGAAACTTCTGGCGGTCTTCTTCAACATTTCTATGCACCCTCCACAATCTTCAACCCCCTCGACAATCATCAAAACCGATTCATAGCCACAGTCGACACGCCGAAAGATACAGTGGTCGTTGCACATCATGTCCCCGCTTGGAAGAGCGTACCGGAACATCGGATTAAGAAAAAGGGGACCGAACTTCGAATCTTAGGACTGTGAACAGAATATCAATCAACCGTCATCCTGAGCATTGTTTTAACTTCCGAACTGCGACGTCTGACTGTATAATTTGAGCATAGTAGACTCCGGCGACGTTCACAAGCAAGGAGGACCGTCGACTCAAGAAGTTCATGGGCACATTGGAAGGATGGGACTCCTACAAAGATCTAAAACTACGAGACATGACTCCCGGAGCGTCAAGAACTATTACCATCAATCTGCAGATGCTAGTCGTCACGGAAGCCGGGTCTATGGGGAATGCAGCAACATCAACCCAATGTTGGTCATCGTCATCTGGTTGCACTCCAATCATCTCGATTGGTCTAATTTGGAATCACATTTGACTCGGTAAGTTTCTCGAATTTGTAGATGGATTTCTAACTTTTGGAAAATTTCAGAATGGTATGGCAAGGCAACGCAGAGACCTGGAATGCTCCGAAAACAGAACACGGACTATATCCGCCAATTCGGATCTTCTTCGACGTTCCGATTTCTTCAGAATCCAAACTGTCCTTTGGTGCTCTCTGTCTCATCCCGAACTTCAGTACAACAAATCCTTCTTGATTCATGAGCTATTTTCACTTTTCTCGACTATCTAGGTCGCATTTACGCTCTCTCTTGCGCCTTGTCTGAACTTTAAACACTTCAATAAGTAAGAAATGCAGACTCCCGATTCTGCATCTATTCCTATCTTTCTAGTGTTCCTATCCGATACTTCCCAACTTTAACAAAAATCATTTTTCCAGTTTTGTTCATCCTGGTTCTTCTCAAAAACCAGTCCTATGTTCATATTTCGCCCGTTGTAAATTGCTCTTTGATAACCCCCCCCCCCAAATTTAATTTCATTTATTTGTTATGCATAGTTATTTCATCACTGTCCCCGTACACAAGCCGAGCTCTTTTACACTTTCCATAAATCTCAACTTTCTACGTTTCTGTGAATGTCTGGAAATCCCCATATTCACCTCCAGTGTTGCCGAATTTTTCCTCCTAAATTATCCTAAAACCTTATATGCCATGTTAAATGAAAAGTAGTATTCCAAAAATAAATTCGTTCTGATCTCTAATCTTTTCTAGAATCGCAGAAATTTCTTTTTTTTTTAGCCTTCTAGTAGTTTCACTTGGCACGATGCCAAAAGCCGAAAACAGCCGAAATTCTCTATGGAGCGCACTTTCCCCTCTATTTCAAGTTATTGGAACCCATAGAAGTGCTAAGAGCCCAAAATGTGTGAAGTACAATAGTTTATTGGAAAAACAAAGTTTGGGACTTTCACAGGAGAGAAGAGAGGAGGGGGATAAGAGAGGGCGGAAGGATGAAAAAATAGGAATCGGGAAAGGGTTTCAGTATGGGAATGAGATGTGGAGTAATTAGAGCATTCTGAGGTAGTAAGGGATTAATATTTCAAACTTTGAAGAATCAAGGGGGGGGGGTGTAACTATAGTAACTTTAAGTTAGATCATCGCTAAAAATGGAAATCGAGACACGGAACATCGAACATTTCCAAAGATCACAATCACAATCTCAGTTTTGAGCAGGAATTCATTAAGTGAGCATTTAAAACCAAAAGAAGCTCCCAGGGGACCCCCTTATAACTTTTGCCGTTCGCTATTTTTAAGTACTTCTCAAAGTTGACTATTTGGGACGTGGTCACTTGCGGTATCCAGAGCGACATATCGAAATAAGTTCTCAACCGAAACTTCGATGTATCCCTCGGCTTTGCAATCTCAGTTGTGCTTGACCGATAAACTCAAGTTCCGTAGTATGCAACCTCGCGGTAATAATAATAATACCTCCATCCTATACAATATAATAATCCTGTAGAGCGCGATAGCACTAACATGCGTGAAGACGTCATCTGGTGTCCCCGCCTGTGTGGGTATCAACTACGACTCCACTCATAATACCGCCAGACTTCAAGTCAGTATCAGTCCACTAGAGCAAATTTGCACACCGAAAGGCAATTCTATTAGATATTTTCTCGCCATGTTTTCAATAGAGCGCATTTACTTAGCAACACAATTAATGCACTCATGCACTTACACACTTACAACCAAAGCAAATCATTAATATTTGTGAAAGCTGTAACATACTCCGGAGATTGGTCTGAAACCGAGACACAAGTAAAAGTGGGCGGAGTCAAGGTTTGTGATCATTTCGAGGTCCACTTCCCAGTCTTTGAACATAGAGCATGGGAACCAAAGTCAATTTTTTTGAATATTCCATTCTCAGAAATTCCTCCTTTTTTATTCTAATTTTTTTTCAAATTTAGGAATAAGTTGGCACAGTTCACAAATAGTAATGGTGGTTTTAAGCAAAAAAAAAATCAAAATCAACAAAGAAATGAACAAGATTCAAGAAATATTCATTTTGGCCAAATACAGAAAAATACTAAATTTTCAAAGTTACACCAAAATAGTTGAAAATATACTCATTCGAACCGCCTTGCTCCGCTGATTTCAAAAATATACATATCGACCCACCTAGCCAAACTTCTAACATCACTAAAATTGCTGGCCGAGAAACCGCTGGCCGAGAAACAGTGCCGCGTGTACTCCTCGCGGACAAGATTACTTTGAAATTTTTGCACTCAATTTTTTCGCATTTTTCATCGTTTTTGCTCATTTTTCGCCATTTTTTTTGGTTTCATATGCTTTTTATTAGTTTTGAATACAAAATTCACAAGATATGATGTGGGAAATAAGAAAAACTGTTTTTTTTTTGGGAAAATATCAAAAATTCACGTTTCTCACCGATTACGGCTTCTTTTCGGCATTTTTCGGTATTTTCTTAGTCCCTCCTCGATTTTTTCCAATTAAATTATTACCATTTTCAAACCAAAAGCATTAAAAAATATTGAAAAAAAAAATTTTCTTTGAAAAGCATTTCTTCTGTTTAATTATTTTCAGTGAGTTAACTTTATATATGTATAGCCATCATCATTGTATAGTTGCCATATTTCGCCCACTTATTGTTTTCAATTTTTCAGATCCAATCATGACGGCATACCAGAAGACGATTCAGAGCCCAAATTCGACTCCCTTTTCGGATCCTCCTCTGCTCCTGGACACCATTGACATGCTCGAATTATGAAGAGGAAGGATTCTACTTCCGATGGTGCTACAAGACTCAAAAACAACACATTTGGCAACGTCATTTGGATTCAAGGTCCAACTTAATAATGGATCGCTCAAGATCCGTGATGAAAACACGACGGTCGCATAGAAAGAAAGGATGAGGGACATCAACATGATCAGAATGAGACGGGTGCAAGGAAGGATTACAAAACTGGTAAGTCGATTGCCCTGAATGATTTCTTATGTGTCTGCTTTCAGAAACCTGCCTCTCCTCATGCTAGGAGAAAATCAACATTTTGTACGCGACAACATATGGTGAACCATTGGGACAATATGATATTCTTGGTTTGAAGTGGGCACCGGATGGACGCAACAAGGAGGACATGGATCACCTCCATAAGTTCTAGGTGAGTAGAAACATCAAAATGTATTTTCGAATAACTTTATTTTTCAGGCACCTCTATCCGTCTTCTCCATCAGTCTCTATCTACCCTCCATGACTACCAACTGCCTTGACAACCTTCAAAACCGATACATTGAGATCCAAATCCTGTTACAATCGTTTGCTCTCCGACTGGACAACCTCAAGCGACAATCGAGATCGAGCCCTGAATCTTGGGTCTATGACCAGGATACCAGCCCACTGTCATCCTAAGGATCGCGAATTCTCCAACTTCCAAACTGCTGTTTCTGACTTTCCAACCTGCAAACAGAAGACTCCGCCGACGTTCACAAGCAACTTGGACCCCTGCAACTTAGAACAAGTTAGGCTTACCTTGAAGTATGTGGACCATGAAGCACAATGCCATTCTGCAAGGATAGGACTCCTGGATTCAAAACTACAAGCAATGACTCGTGGAGCTCCAAGAACAATAACCAACAATGTACACAACCGCATGTGCTAGTCGTCCGGAGAGCGGGCTCTATGGGAAATGAAAATCCCTCCAACTACAGTCAGAAAAAATCATGCCAACCTTGTTCATCATCATCTGGAACCAATTCCACCATCTCCATTGGTCAACTTTAGAACTTGATATGACTTGGTAAGTTTCGAGAATTCGGAGATGGATCTCTAACTTTTGAAAATTTACAGAATGGTACGGTACACCATCGCAAAGGAGAACATTGAGCCAAAAACAAAACAAGGACCATTTCCGGCAATCCGGATCTTCTTAAGGGGTAAAAATTTTTCGATAACTCATGTCGTATCCCAAATTGCAGTCCAACAAATTGTCCTTGAGTCATGGAATATTTTCACTTCCTTTCGACTTTCTAGGCCACTATTGGTCTCTCTTTTGCCTATTGTCCGAACTTTCAACTGTTCAAGAAGGAAGAAATTTAAATTCCCAAATTTGCATTGATTCCTATTTTACTAGTGTTCCTATCCCGATTTCCCACATTTGCCAAACATCCTTTTCCCAGTGCGACCCATATCCTATACTAGTTAATTTCAAAAATCTGCATCATGTTCATTTGTCCCCCGTTTAAGTTTGCTTTTTGATAATCCCAACTTTCATTTCATTTAGCTGTTATGATTATTTCATTATTGTCCCCGTACACAAGCTCCCCCCCCCCCCTCAATCCATCCCATAAATCTCAACTTTCTACGTTTCTGTGAATGTCTGGAAATTCCCATATTCACCTCCAGTGTTGCCGGATTGTTCCTTCTAAATCATGCTTAGACCTCATATGTCATGTTAAATAAAAAGTAGTATTCCAAAAATAAATTTGTTCTGATCTCTAGTTGCCTCATTTTAGAATCGCAGATGTTGCTCTCTTCTGTCTTCTAGTCACCTCACTTGGAACGATGCCAAAAACCGAAAACAGCTGAATTTCTCTATCAGAGTTTAATGGAGCGCACTTTCCTCTCCATTTCAAGTTATTAGATCCCATAGAAGTGATAAGAGCCCAAAATGTGTGAAGTACAACAGCTTATCAGAAAACCAATGTTTAGGATTTTCACAGAAGAGAAGAGGGGAGGGGGATAAGAGAGGACGGGAGGATGGTAAAAATAGGAATCGGAAAAGGGTTTCAGAATGGGAATGAGATGTGGAGTCATTAGAGCATACTGTGATAGTAAGGTACTAATATCTCAAATTTCGAAGAATCAGAGAGGGGAGAGGGTGTAACTATAGTAACTTTGAGTTAGATCATCGCTAAGAATTCCTATTTTTCTTTTCTCCATAATTTGAGTTATTCTTTTCTTTATTTTTCTTTTCTCCATAACTTCTCCATAGTCTTCTGATTCTTCTCCTTTCCCATTTTTTCGAGGTCTTCTGATTCATCTCCTCGACAACCATCCAACATTATAGACGTCTTCTGAATCGTGTCCTCTCTTTTTTGACGTCTTCTGGATCATCTCCTCGACAATCATCCCACATTATCGACGCCTTCTGAGTCTTCTCCTCGACAATCATCCCACATTATCGACGCCTTCTGATTTTTCTCCTCGACAACAATCCCACATTATCGACGCCTTCTGATTCTTCTCCTTGACATCCAACCCACATTATTGACGTCTTCTGATTCTTCTCCTCGACATCCATCCCACATTATCGACGTCTTCTGATTCTTCTCCTCGACAACAATCCCACATTATCGACGCCTTCTGAATCTTCTCCTCGACATCCATCCCACATTATCGACGCCTTCTGATTCTTCTCCTCGACATCCAACCCACATTATTGACGTCTTCTGATTCTTCTCCTCGACAGCCATCCCACATTATCGACGCCTTCTGATTCTTCTCCTTGACATCCAACCCACATTATCGACGTCTTCTGATTCTTCTCCACGACATCCATCCCACATTATCGACGCCTTCTGATTCTTCTCCTCGACATCCAACCCACATTATTGACGTCTTCTGATTCTTCTCCTCGACAGCCATCCCACATTATCGACGCCTTCTGATTCTTCTCCTTGACATCCAACCCACATTATCGACGTCTTCTGATTCTTCTCCACGACATCCATCCCACATTATCGACGTCTTCTGAATCATCTCCTCGGCGTCCATCCCACATTATCGACGTCTTCTGAATCATCTCCTCCAGATCCATTGAAGTCACCTTCTGAATCTCCGCTCCTCCTATCTGGTGCGGCTCTCCCATCCATCCATCCAATATGACGATGGTCCTGCAATTATGGATCTCCTCAATGATCATTTTCTCACAACTCACCAATAGTCAAAAAATTTCTAGTGAGAAGAGAAGAGAAGAAAATACGACCGATCGATAGGAGAACTGAAGGAGGGAATGAATTTCTTCACTGATTTCACTCTCAAATCAACGTTTTTTCTCCACGTCAGAGGTCACCCCGGAATATTTATTTATTATAGCTTTGCTCAGAGAATAGCTGGATGGCTGATACTTGGTGGGATGATAGTTGAATGACTAACGAGTTGATAGAGGTTGAGTAAAAAGTTTAATGAGGTCACCAGCTGACAATAAGTAGGTCACCTGACCAATTTTTATCAGGGATCATGGTAGGGGTCCCATATTAGAGGTATGTGATCAGTGTTGAGTGAGGAAAATAATGAGGTCACCAGCTGACACTAAGTAGGTCATTTGACCAATTTCTTTCAGGGATCATGGTAGGGGTACCATATTAGAGGTATGTGATCAGTGTTGAGTGAGGAATATAATGAGGTCAGCAGCTGACAATAAGTAGGTCACCTGACCAATTTTCATCGGGGATCATGGTAGGGGTACCATATTAGAGGTATGTGATCAGTGTTGAGTGAGGAAAATAATGAGGTCAGCAGCTGACACTAAGTAGGTCATTTGACCAATTTCTTTCAGGGATCATGGTAGGGGTACCATATTAGAGGTATGTGATCAGTGTTGAGTGAGGAATATAATGAAGTCAGCAGCTGACAATAAGTAGGTCACCTGACCAATTTCTTTCAGGGATCATGGTAGGGGTACCATATTAGAGGTATGTGATCAGTGTTGAGTGAGGAATATAATGAGGTCACCAGCTGACACTAAGTAGGTCACCTGACCAATTTTCATCGGGGATCATGGTAGGGGTACCATATTAGAGGTATGTGATCAGTGTTGAGTGAGGAAAATAATGAGGTCAGCAGCTGACACTAAGTAGGTCATTTGACCAATTTCTTTCAGGGATCATGGTAGGGGTACCATATCAGAGGTATGTGATCAGTGTTGAGTGAGGAAAATAATGAGGTCACCAGCTGACACCAAGTAGGTCACCTGACCAATTTCTTCCAGGGATCATGGTAGGGGTACCATATTAGAGGTATGTGATCAGTGTTGAGTGAGGAATATAATGAAGTCAGCAGCTGACAATAAGTAGGTCACCTGACCAATTTCTTTCAGGGATCATGGTAGGGGTACCATATTAGAGGTATGTGATCAGTGTTGAGTGAGGAAAATAATGAGGTCAGCAGCTGACACTAAGTAGGTCATTTGACCAATTTCTTTCAGGGATCATGGTAGGGGTACCATATTAGAGGTATGTGATCAGTGTTGAGTGAGGAATATAATGAGGTCAGCAGCTGACAATAAGTAGGTCACCTAATCAATTTTTATCAGGGGTCATGGTTGGGGTACCATATTAGAGGCTTGTGATCAGTGTTGACTGGGGAATATAATCAGGTCAAAAAAATCAAAATTCCTGAATTTACAAAGTTCAGTTTTGAAACATCGTTATCTGATTTTTTGATGAATTTTTCTGCCACTTTTTCGATAATGCAAAACACGAGAATTTCGCTCAAAACTCTGATGATTTTCCTTTGGAGGTCAATTTGAATATTCAATTCTCAGAAATCCCTCCTTTTTTTTCAAGAATTATTTTTCCAAATTTAGGAATACGTTGACACAGTTCACAATAAAATAATGGCGGTTTTAAGCAAGAAAAATCAAAATCAACAAAGAAATGAACAAGATTCAAGAAACATTCACTTTTGGCCATGCACAGAAAAATACATAAAATTTCAAAGTTACACTAAAATAGTTGAAAATATACTCATTCGAACCGCCTTGTTCCGCTGATTTCAAAAATATATATATCGACTCACTTAGCCAAACTTCTAACAATACTAAAACTGCTGGCCAAGAAACCGCTGGCCGAGAAACCGCTGGCCGAGAAACCGTGCCGCGTGTACTCCTCGCGGACAAGATTATTTCGAATTTTTCGCACTCAATTTTTTCGCATTTTTCATCGTTTTTGCTCATTTTTCGCCATTTTTCTTTGGTTTCATACGATTTTTATCAGTTTTAAATGCAAAATTCACACGATATAATGTGGGAAATAAGAAAAAACTGTTTATTTTTTGGAAAAATATCGAAAATTCACGTTTCTCACCGATTTCGGCTTCTTTCGGCATTTTTCAGTATTTTTTCAGTCACTCCTAAATTTCTTACCCATTTTAATTTTTACCATTTTCAAACAAAAAGCAATAAAAAAATTTTTTGAAAAGAAAAACGTTTTTCTTCGAAAACCGTTTCTTCTGATGTTTTATTTTTAGTGAGTCAATTTTGTATATAGCCACCGTCATTGTATAGTTGTCATATTTGGCCCACTAATTGTTTTCAATTTTTCAGCTCCAATCATGAGAATTCTACTTCCGATGGTGCAACAAGACTCAAAAACAACAATATTTGATGCAACGTCATTTGGATTCAAGGACCAACTTAATAATAAATCGCTCAAGATCCGTGATGAAAACACAACGGTCACAAAGAGAGGAATTCGGCACTGTTCTAGGACGCCGGAACGAAAAAAAAATCCCGGAACGAAAAAAAAAAATCCCGGAACGAAAAAAAATCCCGGAACGAAAAAAAAATCCCGGAACCAAAAAAAAAATCCCGGAACCAAAAAAAAATCCCGGAACCAAAAAAAAATCCCGGTACCAAAAAAAAATCCCGGAACCAAAATTTTCATTCTATTATTTGAAAAATTTTCTGTTTTTCTGTCACTATTTGTTTTATAATTCTGATGGTCATACATTCCATTTCTTCACTCTGCTTTTTCCTTTCAAAACATGATTTTCGTGGATATATATTGTTTATTTTGAACAGAATAAATGGTATAAAAAACTAGAGACATAAACTAGAGAAAAAGTTGAGATAAAAACTAGAGGTATATAAAGAAACTAGAGATAAAAGTTTAAAGTTGACAGAAAGTTTGACAAAAAAGTTTATTTTTTTGTGGCTTCTCCGTCATCTTCTTCTTCAGATTGTATGGGAACTTCTTCATCTGGTTGGATGGTTGTACCATCCACTGGTGGGTACACTTCCATAGTGTCTACTTTGATGTCGCCTTTGATTCTAATCATAGTCACTTTCTCCATTTCCATTCTGTACTCGTACAGTTTGCTCCACGAGTCATTCACACTTATCTGAAAAAAAAAGTTGAAGGGAAGGCAAATATAAATGTCCTACTTCGAAAAAAGACGATCGAAGAATTATTGAGACGCGAATGAAAATTCGTTTTTCTAAGAAAAAATATCTGCGTTCCTCCAAATCATAAATACCAGAATCAAATCGAGAATTGAAAATAAAGGCCTGCAAAAGATATCATTCAAGGAGAAGTAAGAAATTGAGTGAAACAAACCATCTCCGAGGGCCTGGCACAAATGTGCAGTGGAACACAGAGCGCATCTCTTCCGCATGCGAGATCAATATCAAAACTGAAATGATAGACTTATCATCAGAATCCACACATGATACTCTCACCGGCCTTTAAATCTGCCTTCCACCAAAAATTCAGTTCCATCAGAAATATCCTCTACATCTAGGGTTGTGTGGAATTCTGGAGGAGGAGGGATGACCTCCTCTTCCACGTACTGAAATGGAATCTGAAATAATCGTTGCCAAAATTATGAGAGAATTTGCAAAACCTTACTTTTCGGTGTCTCGAATACGAGAAGCGGCCGCCACGGAACTTGGCATTCGCAATAATCATGAACGAGAAGAGTAGAAGCAATAGGAAGGCCTTCATGTTGCCAACTGAAATCTAACCAGAAAAATAAAGTTGCAAAATGTGCTTAATGTAAATAAATTTGAAGGGAAAAAAGAAAGCGAAATACGAAATTTCCCATCGCCATGGCTATTTATACGTTTTCGGCTGGGTCTTATCATTACACAGTTTTTTCTTTCTTGCTACGAGCTTTTTTCTTCTTTTTCCGCCCTCCTGTGGTAGTTGTAAAAATTTTATTACCCTTTTCCCGTGATGCAATTTGGCGCAGCAACGCAACGGAGCTCTGTATTTGATAAATTGCCTTCATTGAGTTGGAAATTGTCTTATCATTTCTTCGCTGCTGCCGCCCGTCTCCTCATTTCTTCGGACTTCTCCTCAACACCATCCCCCGCCGCCTCCTCCCTGCCTCATAATTCTTTCATCGGGAGAAGAAGGAAACGCAATAAAGAAGCAAAAAGGAGCAAAAAGAAGCAAAAAGAAAAAAGATGGGAAAAGAAGAAAAAGATGGGAAAAGAAGAAAAAAGAAACGAAAGGGTCCAAAAAGGGCTGAGGGTGAAAAAGAGAGTGACACGAGAGGCAGTCTCATGAAAAAATAGCAACTAGTACACACTTTCGAGCTACTTCTCAGTGCGTAGTATCTTTATTCTAGTAACTGGTCTCTGCCGTTTCATGAATCGAAGAATGTTTCTACTTTATTATTTTCTTTTGCTGTTGATGGTAGACGTTCTTGCAATGCACAACAATTCCATTGATTTCCTAAATCGGTACGTCACAAAAAGTCAAAGAGGGGGGCGTCAAAGCCTAAACTATGCCACGAAATAGGTTCTTTGAAATAACACTTTGCAGTTTGAAACGCAATACGCGAACCGTCGTGACTTCTATTGTGGATCCTGAAGATGTCGGCAGCGTCGAAGACTTGTTGGACTTAGAAGAACTTGATTCCAGAAACCTTGCAGGCTACATTGGTCCTCTCTCAGATGGATCCACCGAGGTCGCAAAGAAAGCCCTGGAGTTTCTTGCACGGTAAGAAAGTAATTTTCTGAAAGCTAGTAACTAGTTCATTCTAGATATGATCTGGTTCCAAACTCACGCTGGTGTGAGACATGCAATGACAGAATGGTTCTGTCTGTTGATAAAAGCACTGCTCACGACAAGCATATTTGGCGTTGTAAAAGGTGCCGGAAGGAAACTGGTTATGGAGAAAAGAAAGCCATTCGGTACTAATACAATTTTTGAATAAAATTTTAGATTTTCATTCCAGAGCCGAGACATATTTTGAAAATAGAAAGTTAACTATTCAACAAACCCTCTTCATTGCTGCTGATTGGGTTGAAAACCCCGGAAAGTCCATTGAAGATGTTGTCGCTCAATTTAAATCTAGCAAGCAGACAGTGGTTGATCTACAGGAAGACTTTCGTCGAATGACAGAGCAGTGGTTTGTGCGAGAAGGCCAGCGACACCTCACGCTTGGTGGACCGGGTGAGTTATTGTTATGTTATTGCATTGATGTTAATATAATTACGTTTTCTTACAGGAAAGGTGGTAGAAATAGACGAAACACTTGTGGTGAGGGCGAAGTACCATCGGGGGCGAAATTTACGACGGCAGCAGATCTGGGTGTTTGGGATGCTTGAGAGAGGAAGCAAGAAAGTTGTTATGTTTAGAGTACCGACACGAGACGCAGTTACACTTCTTCCAATTATTGAAAAATACGTGCTGCCAGGTAATTTGTTCGAAATTTTCATTTGCCAAGGTTTGTGTTCAGGTACAACAATAATGTCTGACGGATGGCCTGCTTACACAGGTATCTCAAACATACCGGGATTCGCCCACGGCGTGGTGAACCACAAATACAATTTTGTCAATCCTAACGATCGCAACGTCCACACCCAGGGGATTGAAGCAACGTGGAATGCACTGAAGTCAAAACTAAGGAACAGATTCGGAACTCCAGAAGATCGCCTTAATGGCCACATGTTTAATTACATGTGGAGACGATTCTACAATAAAGAGAAACTACTCAATCGCTTGCTAATTGAAATGGGCAGTTACCGGCGAGAAGATTCCTTTGAAGACATTCATTTTTCCGACTCTTCTTCTTCTGAAAGCTCTCCTGAACGTTCCTCTCCTGCTAATTCTCCATTGCCACTCTCACCTTCCGGATCATCTTCTCCTCCAGATTCTCCTTCTTCGGGAGCGTCATCTCCAGAAGATGACGACGGAATTTATGTCAGAGATGAAGACAGGAACAAGAAAATAGTGTATCAAGAGAAAAACAGCGAAGATGACTCCGAAACTGATCAGGAAGATGAATCCGAAACTGATCAGGAAGATGAATCCGAAACTGATCAGGAAGATGAATCCGAAACTGATCAGGAAGATGAATCAGATACGGAATCAGAACATGAACCTCAAAATGACTCAGAACCAGATCAGCAACAGGAAGACAGTGGTAATGATTTCTTTCAAATTTACCTGCATAATTATCATTTTTCAGATACTTCTTGTGCGTGCCCCTGTGAGCCTCAGCAGAGCCGGACTCGACACAGAGAACTTCATCGGGAACAACAGGAACCTGATTCATCTCAAAACGGACCAACAGTTGAAGATCACATAACGGAACCACCCTCCGTTGCTGCAGAACATGTTCCACGGGGTTCAAGACGGAAACTCCCAACGGAGGCACCCATTGCTGTGCAGACTTCCAAAACTAAGTCCAAGACCTCCAAGCCAATTACAAAAGCACCTCCAAAACCAAAACCGACCACCAAGCCCAAGCCCAATGCTCCCATCGCCGAAGCTCCAAAGTCTACCAAGAGTCCAAAAACTACAAAGGCCCCAAGGACTACGACTACGAAGGCTCCGAAGACGACGACTACAAAGACTAGCAAGGCTCAAAAAACGACGAAGGCTCCAAGGACTACGACTACGAAGGCTCCTAAAACAACGAAGCCTCCGAAAACCACGAAGGCTCCAAGAACAACAAAAGCTCCGAAGACGGGAAAATCGGGCAAATCCAAAAGCCTTCCCTTCAACTTTTTTTTTCAGATAAGTGTGAATGACTCGTGGAGCAAACTGTACGAGTACAGAATGGAAATGGAGAAAGTGACTATGATTAGAATCAAAGGCGACATCAAAGTAGACACTATGGAAGTGTACCCACCAGTGGATGGTACAACCATCCAACCAGATGAAGAAGTTCCCATACAATCTGAAGAAGAAGATGACGGAGAAGCCACAAAAAAATAAACTTTTTTGTCAAACTTTCTGTCAACTTTAAACTTTTATCTCTAGTTTCTTTATATACCTCTAGTTTTTATCTCAACTTTTTCTCTAGTTTATGTCTCTAGTTTTTTATACCATTTATTCTGTTCAAAATAAACAATATATATCCACGAAAATCATGTTTTGAAAGGAAAAAGCAGAGTGAAGAAATGGAATGTATGACCATCAGAATTATAAAACAAATAGTGACAGAAAAACAGAAAATTTTTCAAATAATAGAATGAAAATTTTGGTTCCGGGATTTTTTTTTGGTACCGGGATTTTTTTTTGGTTCCGGGATTTTTTTTGGTTCCGGGATTTTTTTTTTGGTTCCGGGATTTTTTTTTCGTTCCGGGATTTTTTTTCGTTCCGGGATTTTTTTTTTTCGTTCCGGGATTTTTTTTTCGTTCCGGCGTCCTAGAACAGTGCCGAGGAATTCAGACCAAGGACATCAATATGGTCAGAATGAGGCTAGTGCAGGAAGGACTTCAAGACTGGTAAGTGATCCTGTGACCATTATTATTTAGCGTTCCATTCGGCCGGGGAAGCGAAATTCTAATCGCCCTAAATGAACCCTTCCACCATAATCTTTTATGTGTCTGCTTTCAGAAACCTGCCTCTTCTCATGCCAGGAGAAGATAAACAGTTTGCACCCGACAACATATGGTAAACCATTGGGACTATATGAGGTTCTGGGTTTGGAGTGGGCACCGGATGGACGCAACAAGGAGAACATGGATCACCTCCATAAGTTCTAGGTGAGTGGAAACTTCAGAATTCTGCTTCAATAATGCGCTATTTCAGAAACTTCCGTCTTCTTCAACATCTCTATGCACCCTCCACAATCTCCAACCACCTCGACAATCATCCAAACCGATTCATAGCCACCGTCGACACGCGGAAAGATACAGTGGCCGTTGCAAACCATGTCTCCACTTGGAAGAGCGTACCGGACCATCGGATTAATGAAAAGGGAGACCGAGCTTCGAATCATATCCTGTGAACAGGATATCAATCAACCGTCTTTCTGAGGATAGCCACTGTTCCAACATCCAAACTGCTGTGTCTGACTTTCCAACCTGCAAACAGTAGACTCCGGCGACGCTCACGAGCAAGGACCCATGCAACTGAGAACGAGTTAGACATTGGGCAATAGCCATCTGGCATTGGCCACCAAGGTATGTTCATGGGCACATTGGAAGGATGGGACTCCTACAAAGATCTAAAACCACGAGACATGACTCCCGGAGCGTCAAGAACTATCACCATCAATCTGCAAATGCTAGTCGCCACGGTAGCCGGGTCTATGGGAAATGCAGGAACATCAACCCAATGTTGGTCATCGTCATCTGGTTGCACTCCAATCATCTCGACTGGTCTAATTTGGAACCAGATACATGTTGCTTGGTAAGTTTCCCGAGTATGTAGATGGACTACTAACTTTTTTTTTGAAATTTTTCAGAATGGTGTAGCGAGGCAACGCAGAGACCTGGAATGCTCCGATAACAGAACACGGACTATATCCGCCAATGCGGATCTTCTTCGACGTTCTGATTTCTTCAGAATCCAAATTGTCATTTGGTGCTCTCTGTCTTATCCCGGATTTCAGTACAACAAATCCTTCTTGATTCATGGACTGTTTTCATTTTTTTCGGTTTTCTAGGCCATTATTGGGTTCTCTTTTGCCTCTCGTTTGGACTTTCACTTCTTAACAGTACGAAACAAATTCAGATGCCTGGATTTGAATTAATTCCTATCTTTCTAGTAATCTTATCCGAAACTTCCCAAATTTACCAAAAATCCTTTTCCCAGTTTTGTTTATATAAGATCTTAGTTCTTCTTAAAAACCTGTCATTTGTTTATTTTTCGCCCGTTGTACATAGTTTGCTCTTTCATAGTTATTTCATCACTGTCCCCGTACACAAGCGGTGCCCTTCACACTTTCCATAAATCTCAACTTCTAGGTTTCTGTGAATGTCTTCCCCATAATCATTTGAAATCCCCATAATCACCTCCAATATCGCCGAATTGTTCCTTCTAAGTCTTTCTAAAACCTTATATGCCATGTTAAATGCAAAGTAGTTTTCCAAAAATAAATCTATTCTGATCTCTAGTTGTCTCATTTTAGAATCGCAGGTGTTGCTCTCTTCAGTCTTCTAGTAGACTCACTTGGCACGGTGCCGAAAACCGAAAACATCTGAATTTCTCTATCAGAGTTCAATGGAGGGCACTTTTTCCTCAATTTTAAGTTATTGGAACCCATAGAAGTGATAAGAACCGGAAATGTGTGAAGTACAACAGTTTATTAGAAAACCAAAGTTTGGGATTTTCACAGAAGAGAAGAGGGGAGTGCGATCAGAGAGGACGGAAGGATGGAAAAAACAGGAATCGGGAAAGGGTTTCATGATGGGAATGAGATGTGGAGTAATTAGAGCATACTGAGATAGTAAAGGACTAATATTTCAAATTTTGAAGAATCAAGGGGGGGGGTATAACTATAGTAACTTTGATTTTTTTGAGTTAGATCAACGCTAAAAACGGGAAACGAGACACGAAACATCGAACATTTCCAAAGATCACAATCACATTTTCAGTTTTGAGCAAGAATTCATTAAGTGAGCATTAAAAATCAAAAGAAGCTTCCAGAGGGGACCTAAGCCTTTATAACTTTTGCTCTTCGCTATTTTTAGGTACTTCTCAATGTTGACTATCTGGGACGTGGTCACCCCGGCGTATAAGATGGAAAAGATCGAGCTCATGGAGAATCTATCGAAATGACAATTTGATTTTATTCACTATGATTTTCCAAATACTGGAAACGATGTTGAATTCAGATTGTTCCAAAATTTTCGCAGATTTATACCCTTTTTTTTCATAATTTGAACTTCTAATTTTATTTAATGTGGTTTTCCTTCCAAAATAATGAGTCATAAAATGCTACGGACATCAGAAACTTGTTATTGCGTTTTTTGTATTACTCAGTATTACTCATCATATTCAAAACATCCCCCTTCATAAGCATTTACTGTCTCTCTGAGAACCATACTATTTCTCCTCACTTTCCCTGGTTTCAGCTTGCTCTCGATTGTATATAAGCGCAATAGCTGAACACTCGCTGGTTTCCCCTTTGAGCCTTTGTATCATTTCATCTT
This sequence comes from Caenorhabditis sinica, assembly GCA_963932045.1. NCBI lineage: Eukaryota > Metazoa > Nematoda > Chromadorea > Rhabditida > Rhabditidae > Caenorhabditis > Caenorhabditis sinica. The sequence goes on from OZ009938.1 coordinate 23,213,167, forward strand.
TTTTGTCACTGTGGATTACCATTTTCTTCTACTGATACTTCATCCTTCTCTAGTCTTATCAAGCTCTTTTGACCCATCAGGTCATTTTCCCCATTCACTTATCGTCAGTTCCCTCAACCCTCACGCTTACTCTGAAAATTACTTTGAAAAATGATGCAGTCTTCAAAAGTTTCAATTTCCTAACATTTTCGGACCCCTTCCAAGACGTTTCCAATCAAAGATTTTACGTGAAAAATGACCCTGGAAGAGGTCCAAAAATAGCCGGCTTAATCCAATATCTCAGGAGAATTAAAAGTTTGAGGGCCTATAAATCATTTCAGAATCTTTTTCAGACTACGGTCAAAGCGACTTTCCTTTTTTATTTTGAATTCTGCGTCGATTCATGTCAAAATATTGATGATTCATGGATAGCTTACTCCACTTCCAATTGCAATGCCCTGTTACGAAACGACCCGGCAGATACCCCTTTTGTCTCACCCCCTCCTTTCCTTCTCTCCGTCTCAGCCGGCAATCTATCCGGCTTTCTTTCTCTCAAACACACAGAGACACGCACAACAAGACATCACATGTTGCTTAGAGAGCGCAGTCACGAAAGAAAATCAATATTTTCCCAGAGTGTGCCTTCTTCTTTTTCTTTAATCACATGTCCCGCTATTTGAATGTTCCTTGTTGTTCTTAGGTTTTTCTAGACCGCAAATTCATTTTCTTGTATTATAGAGTAATAACTATCACTTTTAGTACTATAAACTCTTTTCCTGTCCAATTTTCTCACGCCGAAATTTTGGAATTTCTCATTTTTCATTATTCTCCCGACTCTTCTTTTTTCCAATTCTGTACTCCAAATTATCATTTGATTTTCAACTTTCTAACAACGTAAAAAATCCAAAACTTTCAGAACCTCAAATCACCACCGCGCAGGTTTCACCCATCAACAATGTACACGCGACCAGTCAATGATTTGCAGAGCCAACGCTTCCGGGATGAGATTAGAGAACTTGAAGAGGAACTCAAAGAAAGCAGTGAGTTTTGATTTGGATTTTACAGTTAGTGGATTAAAAGGGACGTTTGTTAATTTTAGAAATCAAATCAATTTTTATGGATCGATACAATATTTCGTCCTTTGAGAGAAATTTACTATGCGAGTGTTCCTGAAATTAGTAGTTTACAAACACATAGGCCAAAACCACTCACAGGGTGCTTTTTTCACGTTTACAGTACGCCAAAATAGGAAATATTAGAGGGTGCGAATTTCACGAAAAAACGAGAAAAATGAAGAAAATTTATCTTGTAATTAGGCTTTAAATTATGGAATTAGCGAACGCCTATTTTAACTTCAAATTTCCAGAAGAATCCCTGGACAACGCAAAGATTGAAAATCAACTTTTCGAGAAGAAATTAGAAGATTTGAGGGCCACGAACAAAGCCCTGGCCAGAGAGAATCAGACGCTGAAGTTTCAAGCCAAGGATATCAAGGAGGAACAAGATACAATTGTAGAGCTGCACACACTTCGGAAACTCAAGAAGGAGTTGAAGGGGAAGTTGAAGGATCTGAAAAACGGCATTGCAAAGGAGAGGTCGTTCTCCAGCGGATTGAAGCTGGAGAACGAGGAACTCCAGAAGGAAATAGGTGAGATTTTCTGTCTAATGAAGTTTCGAGACCTAATGTAATCCCTCTTTTCTAAAGAGGGCTCATTTTTCTATGGAGCACAAATATGAAAAATACGATAGTACGAATCCAGTCGTGTTGGAAAAGTTTGAAGCTCTAGTTTTGTCCATTTCAGTGATATAATCGTAATCGATGTTGCGAAAAACTGATTGAGTTACGGTACCATTTACATTTTTGTGGTGGGACCACCAAAAACCCAAGAAATCGAAATCATCAAAAAAAGTCTATTTAGACTTGTAGGCTTGTTTTTCGGCTTTAGTTATGATAAATCAGATGGAGTGGTTTTCAACGCGTTAGCTCGAAAATTGGTCAATTTACAGTGCTTTGTAGGAGACCTTGGACTCAAAAATTCCGAAATGAGCAAATGTTTTCCTATTTATTGTCGTTGCTTAAAACTACAGTATTCTATTTAAGTCCAAGAACCACAAAAACCTGAAATTTTCAAATCAAATTGAGATTACGCTCATTTTAAAGCCCTCGTTGTCTTAAATTCGAATTTCGTTCTTAAATTCTATTAAGGCTACATATTCTAAAAATTTTGGGCCTCATAGGTCCCGCCACAAAAACCCCCAAAGTTCCCAAAATGTCCAAATTCATTCAAAGTTTGTACTCATTTTTGGAGCATTTAACTCCTCAATTTGCAATTTTTCGTTTACAGGGGTAATCCAAAGAACTGTAAAAAAAATGGAGAGAAGCTTGGGAAGTTGAGAGGATGGATAACAATATGGTCCGAAGTCAGATGACAACATCCGAGGAGTCACTGGAGTCAAAGTCAAAAACGCTTGAAGAGAAGAAAAAGGAATTGGAAGACGCAAAGAGTCGCAACGAAAGATATATGGATAATTTCTGCAAAATATCAAGACAACGAAACAAGCTGCAAGACGAAAAGAAGATGTTGGAGGAGGAGAAAAATGAGCAGGCGTCTGAAATTGCTAGTCTCAAAACAGAGCTCAGTCAGCAACAGGAGAAATCGACAAAAGATTTCAGTGCGTTATATTTTTTTTTAGAAGACACTGTTCTTTATTTTTTATTGTTTCAGATGACATGTTCAGACAGATGCAGGATGAGTATTGTAAAAATATGGGTAGTCTGACCTCCCATCTCCATCTGAAAAAGAATGAAGCACTGGAGGCTCAGAGAGTCCACTACGGTAAGGATCAAACGCTTATTTTTCTAATTATTTAAAAAGACAATTTCAGAAATGTTGATGACAGATAAAAAGCTGATCATGAAGGAGAAGATGAATGAGTTGAAGAAAAAAAAGGACGGTCACCTAGAGACTCAGAAGGCTCATTACGGTATTTTTTCAAAAGCTGGGCGTTTGAATTTCAAACAAAACCGTTTCAGAGAAACTCATGGAAGTGGAGAAGGAGCGTCTAGCCGCGGAACTTGAGAAAAAGGAGAACGAGTTGAAAAAAGAGTGCGAGGAGTGCAAGAAATTGAAGGAAGCTCAGGAGCAGAAGAGAAAGCAGAAAGAGTTACAACAAAGCACCTATGCTGCTCATAAGGCGTACCAGAAATATAGAGAAGAACAACTGAAGCGGGAGGGCAATGATGGCTGGTGGAAATATTACTCGTAAGCCCTCTCTTCCCCTTACTTAGTAATTTTGTGGTGTACTATGCAATGATCAAAAGTCATAATGAACTTTTAGTTCAAATGCATACAATTTAATATGAGACAGTCTGAAACTCGCAGAGTACTCCGACCAAACTTATTTATTGCATTAAAATACGTAAAAAATGTTTGTAGATTCTAAGAATCATTATGAAACTTCGTCAAAATAACTCTAAAACCTCGAAAAATGCCTGCGAAATGAGCGAAAATTGCGGAAGTTGTATCTGGTGGCCGTGGCCGAGTTTCCCAAAAAAAGGGGCGGAGTCAGGCAGCCAATCATTGCTCTTGTCTCACCCCTTTTTTGAAAAACTTGGCCACGGCCACCGGATACAATTTTTGCTCATTTCGGAGCCATTTTTTGATGTTTTAAAGCTTAGAAAAAAAAGTTTTCATTGTGATTTTTGCAACCTACATACGTTTTTAGGTATTTTAAAGTAATAAAATTTTCTGGTCGGATTCCTCCTTCAATGAAATTTTCTCACGAGATTCAACAGATCAATACGTCTTGAAAAACATAGCCGTTTTTGCTCTAAAATCCATTCAAATTAGAATTTGTGCCTCGCATGAGCCGTTCGGTACACCTCGAGAGCAAAGTGCATTTTTATGATTGTGGGTTACAGACTAAGAATTTTCAAATTGTATTGGTTTCAAACTGAAAATCCATTTCGATGTCTAATCATTCCCTAGTGAGAGAAATTTACGTATTTCCAAAAGAACTACATTGTAGAATTTTTTCTCTTGTCTTAAACTCAATCTTCTTTTCCACTTTCTTCAATACAATTTTTCTTGTGTTTTCCCCCAACTCCCTTGATTCCAATTGTTCCCTTCTCATTTAAGAATGCACCTGAAGAAGAATGAAGCACTGGGGGCTCAGAGAGTCCACTACGGTAAGAATCGAAAGTTTATTCTTCTAATTATTTAAAGAAACATTTTCAGAAAGGCCATTGACAAATGAGAAGCTGATCATGAAGGAGAAGATGAATGAGTTGAAGAAAGAAAAAGACGATATGTCCAAGAATCAGAAAGCTCCTTACGGTAAGTGACAAAAGTTGGGCGTTTGAATGACAAACAAAAGTAGTTCCAGAGAAACTCATGGGAGAAGAGAAGGAGCTTGTAGTTGCTCTGAAGGGGCTCGAAGAACATAGACAGAAACAACTGAAGCGGAAAAACGCCGATGTCAACGACAAGGATGCTGGGAAGAAGATGTATGAGAACATTTTTTATGTGGATCCGCCTCGCATGAACGATTGGTAACAGAGGTACATTCGTAGACCTTCCCCCCCCCCCCCACCCCCTTCAATTTTAGAAGCTATGATCAGAAGTCATAGTGAGCTTTTAATTGAAATGCATACAATTTGATATTAGACTTTTTAAAACCCTCCTATTTAAAGGGCGAGTGTGCTAATTTTGCGAATAAGAGTTTTTGATATGGATCAATGCTGGCAAACGTTTTTAGTAAGGTGGTGTCTTTTTTAGGTCCCAAAAACGCCTCTGTTTTGAGATATTCTCAAACAACAGGTCGAAATTTTCAACGTACAAGGAACAGATCCCTGAAATTTCCACTTTTTTTTCTCTAAAAACTGTTTTCTTTGAAATCTGTTCTCTGTACTTTGAAAGTTTTGACTTGTTTTTCGAGAATATCTCAAGACAGAGGCGGTTTTGGGTACTAAAAAATACACCACCTTTCCAGAAAAATTTGCCCGCATCAATCCATGTCAAAAAGTACGAAAATGGAAATTTTTTGAATCAGCACACCCCCTTTAATGACATTTTCCTTTCGACAGACAAAATGTACCGGCCACAAGTTTCGAAAATAGAGCGGTTTTTTCTTTAAAATATGTTCAAAATTGAACTTGTGAACATAAAGAACAGTTTTTATTTTTGTGGGTTTCTGATTGGAAATTTTCCAATGCTACGAACTTCGATCTGAAAACTAATTATGATTTCTGACCATTCCCTAGTGAGCAAAAAAATAAATGCGAATATTGGTTAAATTCAGTTTGTTGCATTTTTTTTATCCTACCTCATCCATCACTCTCTACAGTACCCCCAATTTCATAACATATCTGTCCCCCTTCCATGTTCCTCATTTTTTTCTGGGTTTATCCTGGGTACCGATGTTATTGTCTTCCTGCTCTCCCTACTCCTCATTGATACCGGCTCCCAAACTGCTAATTCTCCCTCCAAAATTTCCTTGTTCGTACCGCAATGCTGTCTTTCACCTTTTCCAAACTTTCTCTGATTACCTTATTTGTGTGTGATATTCCTCTCTCAGCATTTCCCAATATATACCTGAATTCTGCTTGTATGGTTGAACACCGTTTTCATTTTTGATTCCCATTTCTCTTTTAACCTGTGCTAAATAACATGATATTTTCAGACTCCCCCTTCACCTCCTCTCGGAATTTTCTCTTATTCATTTTGAGTATCACAAATTCACAGTATTCATTTTCAAGCAGGATTTCAGTATTTTCTTGATTGTGTGATTTCTGTGCTTTTATCTTCTTCTGTTATCCATACATTTTGCTATCTTGTCTATTTTTGTACTTTTTTTCGTGGGTTTTTTGATATTCAATAAAGCAAAATGATCGAAAAAAAAATTTCGCTTTTGTTTTGTGGTTTTGATTATTTTGGGAAGTACACAATGTTTTCAAGTTTTCGTATATTGGAAAAAATTAGCAAGCACATTTGAAAACATCACTAACCTTGATAATAAATGGTTCGTGTGGTCAAAAAATCGATGTGGTCGTAATATGAGTATCTTCACCCATTATTGCTCCATGTCATTGAAACAGAGCATATATTTCAAAATTTCAGACATTTCCAGTTTCATTGTTGAGTCTGAGTCTCTCCCTCCTTTCCGGGAGATGAAGCGCGTGTTAATTTTGACTCTCTGTATTTTTAGAATCCTTGAAATTATCCAAAAGTGATCAACTACAAAAATTTTCAGAATTCAGTTTTACATATTTTCATAGTTGACAACTTTTCTCTAGCTCCGCCCCCTTTTGAGATACACGCTGTAGAACACGGGATACCTTGCAATCTCTCATTTTACGATACCACAAGCATTAAGCTTCTCTCCGTTTGTAGATTGTCACCCAACAACTTGTTGTTAATTAACGTTTAGTTTTGAATTTGAAAATTAGTCAACAGTTGAGACTCTTGAGCCACCTCGTGCTTCTGGTCTAGAAAGTTACAGTGTGAGGATCATGTACTACGAGTGTGTTACAGTATGCCACAAATACCACAAGATCAGAGAACTCACTATCTAATAAAGCATTTTTCTTCCTTTTCCTTGTTCTATCACCAAGCTGTGTATATAAGACCTCATCCCATCTCTCATCCATTTGCGTATGCCTATTTGTTTACACAAACTTTATTTTTTTTCCTTTCCCATTTCTTAGGGTCCTCGCGCCTGCTCAAAGCTGGCCGCCAAAGCTGATAACAGTGTTTATCTTTGCTTTCCCATCTCTCTTTTTTCCACATGTGGGACCTTTGTCTTCTTTTTCTTTTCCATCTTCGCTTTCTTTCTTCGATTTTTCATTACCAGATCATATTCTGTTTTAAATCAGATCTAGACAAGTTTTTGGATAGAAGCTAACATTTCTAATAACAAGAATAGCTGAAAAAGAAGAAGTGAGAATCTGAACATCTGGGATTCTGATACTCAGTCTTTTTTTATAGTTGAACATATCTGAATTATTTGAGTCCCAAAAAATTGAAATTTTTTGAATCAAAAGTTCATATGCGTATTGTATACATATTTATGATTTCAAAATTGTAAACATTTTTCCTCAAATAATCCCAATAGAGTCACCCATTTTTTTCCATTTCCTCAAATTTTCCTTTTCGATTCATTTTGCATTAACTTTTTTCTATTCCTTCTCCATCATTTTCTGGTTCCCTGCGCCTGCTCACTTGTAATGTACCCGAATTGAGGTATGGCTTTTTGGACGAGTATATACTTTTTGGAAACTACAGAAAAATGTAAGATTTTCCACCGATGGAATTTTGCCGCTTTTGCGATTTGTCTGAGAAAATCGTGTTTTTATATCTTTAGGACGAAAAGTGAGTCGGCCAACTATAAACGTTTGTAACTTTCTTCAAACTGACCGGATTTTTAAAATCTAAAGTGTATTTTATTGCCGAAGAAACACCCTTTTAGATTATCAAATTGATTTCACTATATATAATTTTTGAAATTAGTTATAACTAAAAAACGAGCAAATTAATTTTGAAGATATGTGCATAAAAAAAAATTCAACCGTTCATTTTTTGTGAAACCAGTTTTAAATGAGAGAAAATGTCTGGTTTGCTATAGAAACTATGTTTTTTAACCGGGGGAGGACGTGTGTCATTGTTTTTAAAAAGGTGGAAAATTTGATTTTTTGTGATTTTTTCACTCAACTGCAATTTTCACCATGAATTTGTACTGAGGTACTAATTGATAATTACAGATTATAATAGACCGTTTTCAGAGCTTTCAAACAAGCTATTGCCCAAAAAATTCTGTTGGGTTTGAACCATTTTATAATCGGTCTAACCTTGCAACCTGATTTTACCGTGAAGGAGATATTTGAGAAAAATGAAAATCAAGGTAGAAACCTCAAACTTGTTTCATTTTGTAGGAAATGGAATATATAAACAAGTTATCAACTAAAACTTTTCTCTAGTTATTCTCTGTAACTCAAAAACTGCGAAAACTTCAGAATTCCAAAATCGCAGTCAAAGAATGGAAAACTTGGAAATTTTATTGGAAGTTGTTGAGCTAGAGAAAAGTTTTAGTTGATAACTTGTCAACATATTGCATTTCCTACAAAATGAAACAAGTTTGAAGTTTCTACCGTGATTTTCATTTTTCTCAAATATCTCCTTCACGATAAAATCATGTTGCAAGGTTAGACCGATTATAAAATGGTTCAAACCCAACAGAATTTTTTGGGCAATAGCTTGTTTGAAAGCTCTGAAAACGGTCTATTTTAATCTGTAATTATCAATTAGTACCTCAGTATTCCACCTTTTTAAAAACAATGACACACGTCCTCCCCCGGTTAAAAAACATAGTTTCTATAGCAAACCAGACATTTTCTATCATTTAAAACTGGTTTCACAAAAAATGAACGGTTGAATTTTTTTTTATGCACATATCTTCAAAATTAATTTGCTCGTTTTTTAGTTATAACTAATTTCAAAAATCATATATAGTAAAATCTATTTGATAATCTGAAAGAGAGTTTCTTCGGCAATAAAATACACTTTAGATTTTGAAAATCCGTTCAGTTTGAAGAAAGTTACAAACGTTTATAGTGAGCCGACTCACTTTTCATCCTAAAAATTTAAAAACACGATTTTCTCAGACAAATCGCAAAAGCGGCAAAATTCCATCGGTGGAAAATCTTAAATTTTTCTGTAGTTTTCAAAAAGTATACACTCGTCCAAAAAGCCATACCTCAATTCGGGTACATTACAAGTCAGAGCTAGCCTCCAACTGATAACATTGTTTGTCTTCTGATTTTCATACTTTCTTTCCTTTGTGTGGTACTCTTTGCGCCAGTTCAACGATCGCCAAGTAGGTCAATCGAGGATTCTGTTTATTTGCTCGCCATATCTGTGTCTCTTCTCTTATTCGGCTATGATTTAGTCTCTATCACCCCCAATTTCCTCTTTTTGTGGTCTAACTTTTTTCACCTCTCCTTATCAGCCGGTCTTCTCTGTTTTACACAAGTCCAAATCTTTCCGTATTTCTATATCTCTCGCTTTTCTATATTTCTAGAACATGCTGTGCTTCCATAATTGCCACTTCATTTTTTCAAAATCCAGAGAGATTCAAAACTTGATAATTTCTAGGAAAAGTTTTTTATCGCGCGCTTACAGGCAACCACACTGTCCGAGATTTTCCTCCTTCATGATACATACTATCAGCAATCTTTTGTTTTTCGTTTTTGTTATTTTCTTTCTTGAACTCCATGTCACCATCTCTTTTGAGCCGCATTGCAAAGCGTCCAGTGTCGGCATATATTTCCCATGATTTTGTGACTCACGGTGTTCTCCCTCCTCCCTAATCATTTTATGTTTAGCTATTCATTTTAAAAAATTCACAGACCCAGTTCAAATCCCCCACATTTTTGACATGCCATTAGATCAGATTAGGTTTATTTTTATTGCGTACTGCACCGTCTCAATGGGATTTTCTCTTTTTCCCAATTTTTTCACTCTTTGAATATAGAATTTCATGTCACGAGATTCTCAAAGATTGTATGTTCCTTTCCTCTTCCACTATTCACTTTCTTTTTTTCTGTGCGCGGCCTCCTCTGCACATATTCATCACAATCAAGCATCTTTTGTTTCACAAATTTGGTTTCTTCCAATGAATATTGCTTATTTCGAACGATTCTTCATCATTCCGAGAATTTTTTTTTCGCTGGTCTTAGAAAAATTGAAAAATTTTTCAGTCAGTGATATTCTGATAAATTTTCTGAATACCAAATCATCCAATTCCCGATTTCTATGCCGGGAGAGGGAGGAGAGCGCAGACAGCGGGAGGAAAATTTGAAAAATTTGCGCGCCAGGAGGCCGTGGCCACTGTTTTCGAAAACCATTTTCAAACTTCGATTCTTACAAATCAATGATTCCACAAATCTATATCACGTGCTCAGAGGCATTCACACTATCCCGCTTTTTCCAAGAATCAATGCCCCTCACTTTCGATTTCCTTTTTTCTGTGCGCGCTCTCCTCTACACATATACTCTCAACGCATCACTGTCTGCCACCTATTGTTTCTCTCTCTGTTCTTTTCTTTCTTCAAATTTTGAATTCTTCCGGTGAATATTGCTTATTTTCACCAAATGTTTGTCGTTCGGTGATGATTTTTTTGCTGGTCATTAAAGAAATTGTGTATATAATATATTTAGATTCTGATTTCTGATTTCTGAGTCGGGTGACGTGTTCACGTGTCTAGACACTTTAATTTTTGGAAATTTAAAAAAAAAAGTCAAGTTCTCAAAATTAGAACCGAAAAAACTAGTAGTCTTGTACTCAGTTTTCCAAGTGAAGTTCCTTAGATCATATTTTCTCTTTTTTACGGTGATTTGGCATTCATTCCTGCTTGAAAATAACTGTAAGATTATTGTGACACCCTAATATGACTATTTTCTGTTTTATTTTTTTCTCATTCTCCCACTTTTTAAAAATTTGATTTTTAGGGAGTCATATCATGAAAATCTACCGTGAGAACTGTACTGCTTCTTATTTTCGTTTCTCTATTCCTCATACTCGATGGCTGTTTTTATGTGCTTGTTTATAACTCACCCACCCTCCCGATTTCGTTTCTTCATTCTACTTTTTGAAATATTTACTTTGATTTGGAAATGATATCGTTTTTGTCATTTCCCGTTGAAAATCGTCAACTTTGGGTAGCTGAAAAAACGATTCATAGTTGCTTTTTCTGTTTAAAAATTTTAGATTTTTTTATCAAAGCTTGAACTTTCATTTTGTAGTTGACAACTTTTCTGTACAAATTCGCTCTGCCAAGATACGGCCCGTCGAAAACAAATCACAGAAAATTTCAAGAATTAGCACTGAAACCGAGCAAAATTGGGCATCGCCGTGGGTTTTTGAGAGCAACTTTTTTCATTAAAAAGATACAAAAAAGTTGTCAACTACAAAATTAAATTTCAAGGTTTGATGCATATACCTTGAAATTTTTAAACAGAATTAACTACTTTGAATTAGTTTTTCAGCCACTCAAAGTTGTTGTTTTTCAATTGAAAATGACAAAAACGAAAATCATTATGGCCGGTACTGTATGTATTTAGTGTTCCCTTTTCCTACCGTATACAATGAGTTTCACAACCTAACTTTAGAATCTTGATTTTTCCGGCTATCTACTAGTTCCAGCTTTGAAATTGATTTGGGTGTCAATAGCATCAATTTTGTCTATTTTGAACTAAGGAAGTTGCGAATAGTGATAACTCAAGAAATGGCCTCCGTCTGTTTTTATTCAACATGCTTGGTCGGTGTCGGAAAATCGAGTTCTCGTTTTTTCGGATTTTCCGGTTTTTTTATTTTCGGAAAATCGGAAAAAATTCCGAAAACCAGAAAAAATCACTGAAAAATCGCCGAAAAACACCAATTTTAAGATGAAAAATCGTTTAATTTGGCAAAAAATTTTGATTTCCCAAAAAATATTTCTTTAAAAAACCAGAGAAATTTTTGAAAATCTACGTTCTCTGGCCATCGTTTTTTCCCTAAGCATGATCGTTTTTCTTTGCTTTGTTCTGCTCCTAGCACCTCGATATTCCATAACAATCTCCAAAAAGTAATCTTTACTAGTCTCACCCCACCTCCCTCCCTCCTTCTCCTCTTTGCCTATTTGACCTCTCTTTTTCCTCACCATACCGATACAGATTGCGTAAGTGTCCCAAGTAGCGATGAGACCGGTGCACATATCCGAATGTTATGTCTGCGCTCTCTCAATCTTTTGCACTGTCTCCTCTATTGCGCAACAGTGCTCCTTGGATGTCTGGTGACGGAAACGACACCTTTCTCTCCAAAACATGTGTTAGTTTATATGCATAGCATCAGTAATACACACTCATTAGACAGTTACCACTTTATTTTGTGGATTTGTGGAAGATCAAGAGGACTAATGTGATCTCTTTCGTGTTTTTTCTTCTTTTAATTCCGTTCGTTTTCTACTAGTTTCTGCTAGTTAATTCACGCAAATGAAGTCAACATTTTTTGATTTGGTGGTTCTCATAACTCATCTGAAATTAAGAAAATAGATCATTTTTATTTGAAAATGGTCAACTTTGAGAGCCTGAAAAAAGTTGTTCCCATCATCCAATTTTGCTAGAATTTAGGGTTCGTATAGACCGTCTATAGAATTTAGTTTTTACAGTTGATATCTATACTCTAAAATCACAGTGAACGCTCACAGTCGACCAATTTTCAAACTTTTTTTGCTCCTCACAACCTTACTAACTTGGATGTGATTATAGAGAAAATTTCGGAAATTATAAAAAAAATTATAGAAAAAATTTGGAGTAAATCATGGAGATTATGCACTCTTAGAATGGATCTATACTTCCGCGGAAATTAATCAAAATCGGATGATGGGAGCTCTTTTTTGACCCTCAAAGTGGATTTTTTTTTCTTTTGAGAATGGTCATACTATACGAATCATTTTACGCTACCGTATAGTCTCACTAAAGTTGTAGGTTTCGTATTCTTAGAAGTTGTTTACTTCCTCATATGGGTCGATTTTCATATACTATTTCATTTTCAGATCCTCAAATTTTTCCAAACTTCCAACATCTAAAATTTGCTTTTCAAAAGTGATAGGATGAGTTCTTCCGGTGAGAACTTATCTGATGCGGCTGATGATCCAGCTGATCGGAATGGCACCGTGGCTAACCTACCAATGGTGAGTTTCTAATAAAAACTTGAAAATTTTAGATTCTTACTGTATGTTTCAGGAAGCTTCCGCGCCACAACCAGCTCCGGAGACTGGCTCTTCTTTGGACACTATCCAAAAGTCAAATCTGAAGAGACCAAGGACAGACGATATATCGGAGAATGGTGCTTCAAATTCTGGTGCCCCTGGTCCATCTGAGGTTAGTTTAGTGTAACTACAGTACTCTTCTAACTACATGACTCACCACAAACTGTCCAATTTATCATAATCTAACAGCTTTTTGTCGAAATTAAAAAAACACATTCCATAAAAACAAAAATTGACTTCTTGGAAGACAGCCAAAGTATTAATAATATGATGACATAAAAATTTTCCAGGACCAGATCTCTCACTGGGACGGACCTGTTGCAAAACGGGCACGAGTTACTGTAATTCAATCTGATGAAGTTGTTGACCAAAGTCCTATAACTGTTGCCCGATCTGTACGTGTAGCTTCTTCAATGGATTGTTTTGCAAGAATTAGTATTAGAAACACATTGTATGGAGACATATTGTAGTTCCTTGTACCTCATGACTTTTGCATAAATTGGTTCATTTTTTTAGACCATAACTTTGGAGCCGATGGAGATACAAAAAAGTCCTCAACTAAAAAAATGTTTGAAATTTCACAATCCAAAGGTTTCCAGTTAGTTACCGCTTTTCTCTAACTTCAATGGTTTTTAAAGGTATATTCGTTCTTAGCTAGGACAATTTCAGAATCAACCATTTTTGGCTTATTCATTCCAAGGGGCTGAACGTTTCATCAGAAAATGCAAAACTTGCGAACCGTAAGAGATATCTAAAAAACGTCAACATCTTCAGGAAACATCTGCACATCCACAAACTCTGGAGGCCAATATGTTATCAACCTCCAGCACCCTCCAGGAATCGAAACTAAAAAGACCACGGATGGATAACCCGACGTTGAATGCTGCTCTAGCTGTTGATGCCCCTGCTCAATCGGAGGTTAGTTCAGAGTATCTATTATACTTCATAAGTAGACTAGATATCATATGACTCTAGTCGAGTAAAGCTACATATTTTGAAGTTTAGCATAAATTGATTAAAGTGAATTTTTCAAAGATTGACAACAAACGACCCTAGAATAGAAAATTAACAATTTTATCTTGTTAAGATTTTTAATTTTAGATTTCTACTGTATCTTTCAGGAAGCTTCTGCGCCACCACCACCTCAGGGGACTGGCTTTTCTTCGAGCACTATCCAGGCATTTCTCCGAGCACTCTTTGGTCTGACCGAAAATGGAGCTTCCGGTCCTTCGGAGGTCAGTTCAGTGTAACTACAGTACTCTACTAACTACAATACTCATCAGTAACTGTCACTTTTATCATAATCGAACAGTTTTTGGTAAAAGTCTAGAAAAACACATTCCATCGGAACAAAAATTATCAATGTTGGAAAGCAGCCAAAATATTAATAATGTTATGACATAAAGATTTTCCAGGACCCACAAATGTCCCGCTGGCACCATGGTTTTGCGAAACGGGTACCTGTTACTGTACTCTACTCCGATGAAGTTGATGACCATCGTCTTAGGGATATGGACCGATCTGTAAGTGAAATTTTTGGAAACATTTTCAAGGATAAGTATCTAAAAATTTTGGATATGACATCCGCATGAATTGTTTTTTAGGATCCATCGGTGGGAGACTCCGTCACTCCGAGCACTTCCACAATGCAGACAGTTTCCTTTGAATCATTCCTGGAAATGCAGATGCAGCAGACTTGGTATCTTCAGATTCTGTGGCATGGTGAACCAGTTGCTCTCTCTGATATTATTGGAAATTTCAAGATCAAGATCGTAAGTATAAAGAGTTGCAGGTTATTCGAAAAAAATTAGTTTAAACTGCTGGTCGACATTATCGTCTCAAATTTCTGGAGATGATGATATTAAAATCTGAATTGAGTATCGTTCAAATAAAAACTGGATGACCAAACTTTTATAGGAAAGCTAGTTTTCCAAAGGTAGTCAGCTTTAAGACTGTAAGACTCTAAAATTGAGATTATGGAAGGAAGCTTCAGGCCAGCTCAATTCATTCAAAATTAGTTGAGTATTAAAATGAAAATTGCAGAAGCTGAGTTTCACAATAACCTCTTTTATTGTAGGTTAATGCCAACGGACTATTTCCATTTGCCATTCCCTCCTCCATCACTCTTCCAATCATTATTGAACTCGCTACAAAGTATTGCTCAGTGATCCGCATCTCATCGCCATCTAATGAACGGGTAAAAATTTGAAATAATTTTTTTAGATGTTATAAGGAAAAACAATATTAAAACTAGTAAAACTACGAGAAGACATAGGCAAGAAAATATAAATTTTTACCACCTAAAATATTTTGGAAAAGAGTTTAGCAGAGTTTACTTTTAGTGATATTTAGATAAATGTCTAGCGGAGCGCAATTGACGCACTTTTGCTAAATTCAATTTTTCCAGATTTCTGTCATAAGCTCTCTCCGACCGGAAATTATTCACCTCTTGCCTGGATTTACACTTTTGAGTATTGCTCTAACTCCAGAGAATTTGGAAAAGATGAACGATCAGCAAGGAAAACGAACGTTTTTGGAACACGTTTCATTTGTTCTCCGCCACTCCGATGAACTTGACGTAAGTTTCATACCCTGATGCGTCCTCACAACATGAACTATTTTTTTCAGTCTTCGAATCTTGGTGATGTTCCTGTCCAACCAGAATCTTCCATTGAACCGGCGGTTCAGTCCAACACACCTTCTGTCACACAGAGCCATGTAGACGAACAAAGGGAGGTTGAGGTATGTCTACAAAAGTTTTAGATCACTATTGAAAATAGTTGCAGGTTGAGGAAATCGACAATGGATCCATTGCAACCAGCTCCACATCTAATGGTTCATTCACATTCATCGACGCACCAGTGCAAACCATTCCTGAAACGGTTTCTCAAGTGTCGTTGTCTTCCTCGGGACAGGTGGGATACTGTATTAACATTTTTTTGGTTTTTATTTTAAATGACGTAAACGGACTCCCCACCCAACCATTGTCAAAAATTTAGAAAAGTTGTTATATATTTTGTTGATTTCAGTAGAAAAATATCAAATTTGGGGGACGAGGAAGATGGTTTAAAATAGTCCAATATTACACAAAATTTGTGGGTTTATGAATCAAATCTTGTTCCTCATTTTTGTACATAGGTGACAACTGTTTAAGAAAATTCCGGTCTTTTAGTGTTTAAAACTTCTTTTTAAAAATCGTGCATAAAAGTTGTCTACTGGGACATTACAGATCTAGGTTTGATTCATATACATGCAGATTTTCAAGGAAATCGGGCTACTGTAAACCCCTTTTCAGATACCCGAAGGTGACCTCTTTCCATGGAAAACACTTGAATATGATTATTTGGAACTGTAAATTGAGTAAAATGTGATTGAAGTAAAAATGGCGTGGAAGTGTCGGATTCCAGTTAAGCACACATGAACCAAATTATTTTTCAGGACAACGATGCTCAATTGTCAGATGATGCCCGTCCGTCAACCTCAGCAATTGGAACCGAGCAGAATGGCTTGATCTCTCGAGAGGCCACTGATACCGAGGTATAGTGTTTTACTGAGTATTTAAAAAAGGCTTGCATAAACCCTACTTTCTGGAAACTTTATCACAAATATTAGCTAATTGAATGACAAATTGTTGAATTTTGGGTCTGAAAATACAATGAAAATATATTCATCCTTTTTCAAATATGTAAGAATAACGTGTGGTAAACTCTGCTTTTATAATTGAATGGCAACTATTGAAGAAAAAATTGAAATGAAAGTGAGTCATAGGCAACGAACGTCGCCGTTGGTAGCCATGGGCAAGGTTCCCAAAAATTTAGAGCAATATTTGAGCACTATTGACACTATTTTCGGTTCATTTTTCTCCTTGAAATGAAAATTTTTCAGGTCGATCTATTGTGTCTTGAATGCGACAACTCATGGACACTTTTGTGTTCACACAATAAGTGCATCATCAAGCCTTCCGAGATCTACTATACCGTCAGCAAAAATATCTACTGCCAGGCCTGCAAGGACACTAAGTTGGCGGAGACAAGAAAGAGGAGGGAGAAAAAGCCGAACTTCGTGGAACAGAGATTTGATGCTGTGGTGTTCGAATGCACCAGCTGCAGTAGAGTGGCACACAGATGGTGCGTGTCACCATTGGAAGAGGAAAAGGACTTCATTTGCAAGGAGTGTCGCCAGGAGCAGAACTTGCGAGAAGTGGAATGGCCTAACGTCGACTGGCTCCAAACCGATGAGTTCTCCCGAGAACTTGAAAAATCTCTCAGCGGATTTCCGGTGAAGCTGAGTGTTCGCACGCTCAATTTGTCTCGCGAGATGCTTTCCGGAGCCGATCTGTGCGAGAAGTACGAGCATATGTTCACGCAACACTACGGTGAATTTACATTTACCGCAAGATCGTTCGCAGTGTTCCAAAGAGTTGAAGGAAGGGACTGTTTCCTTGTTATCATGTTCACGGAGGAATACCAAAACCACAACGGCCGCAATTGGAGTGTCATCAACTATGTGGACACCATCCAATACAATAAGAAGTCTGGGACTGGGATCCCTCTGACCACCGAGACTCGCAATTTCAATGGAGCAGTGGCCAACCATGTTTTGGAATGGTACACTCGAAAGATGAAGGAGCGTGGATACACCGATGTGAACGTTTGGGCGAACGCTCCAAAGAAGAGAGAGGATTATTGTTTCTTCAAACACCCACCACATCAGGTGTACAGGGAGCAAGTGGAGTTGCAAAGCTTCTACTCGAGCCTTTTCAAGAGGTTGATAGAAAGAGAGATAATCAAGAAATTCGCGACTGACGAAGAAGAGGACATCAAAATTGAAACCGCTCAAGATCTTCTCAAACTTCCAGTCTTTAAGGGATCCTTCTACTCTTTTTTGTTCGATAAGGCTTCTGGTAGAGATGAGAAAGCATTTTTGAAATATGTCAACTTTCACAAGAAGGATAACGAAAAGGCGAACTTCCGTCTGACGATCTCCAGAACTCTGGTTCTTCCTCAAATCACTGGAACCGACGAATGGATGGTGACCAAAATTGGGAACAATCAAAAAGCCTTCCGTGATAAAATGGCCAACGAAGCTTGGGAATGCTCTGATAAGCGTCGTCTCCCGTTTTCTTCGTCCGCCATGATTCTTGCAATCAGTAGGGAGCAGAAGGAATATTTCCAAAAAGGAGGTGCTGGAAGATCCAAAAGTTGTGGAGAAGAAGGAGAACTTTCCTGCTCGGGAACGTCAACCAGATACAATTAGGAGGTTTGTAACCTAAGCAGGTTTTTTTGACAGTAAGTGAAGTGATTTTTAAATTTCAAAAACTTCATAGAAAATTTTTCGAATCCTCCAAACTTTGGGTTTCTGAAAATCTAGAAAGTTTAAAGGTATATGGAGCAAACCTAGATCTTTCTTCTGTAGTTGGCAACGTTTTTGTTCGACTTTTTTGTTGTTGATATTTTAGGACACAAAATCATGATTTTTATTCAAAATTAACACTGAAGTTTGAAATAGTGCCAACAACATTTCACCAAAAGGTTGTACAAAATTTTTTTCAACTTCTCAAATCGATATATTGGTTTGTTTTATATGCCCTAGAACTCTCTAGATAATTGAATTACTCAAAAATATCTTTTTAGACACCAAAAGTTGGTTTTTTCTACCATAAACACCCTAATATAATACCTTATTAGAGGATACTGTAGGTTGAAAGAAATCTAAAAATAAAAATAACCAAGATTTACAGATACGGCGATTATCGCCACGTCCAATTTTCTTCCGTCTGTTCAAAAACCTTCTTCATCCACTCGGTCACTGCTTCCAAGTTTTACTTTTCTAGGATTTTGATTTCTTTGTTTTATTTTACTCCCAATATTACATTATGATTGTTACAACTCAAATTTTCGTTCAAGCCATCCTTCCTGTTTCTCTTTTTCCGTCTTTTCCTCACCGCTCTTCCCCCAAAAAGATTTTCATGCCATGATTTTTGAATGTTGTTCAAGGTGACTGTTGCAATTCTCATAACTGTTCCAATTTGAAATGTATTTGTATTCCAATGCTTCATGGAAAGTCTCAAAACTTGTGCAACTCGTACCACTGTTCATTGATCCCCTTCCCCCCCTTTTCGAACTTCCATATCCCGAAAATTATATTTTTCTATCATTTTCTTACTTTTGTATTTCCCACGCTCACCAAACTCCTTATTCGGGCGGATTAACCAATTCAACGTGTATTTTATGGCGTAATAAAGCGCTATAGCAAATAATTCATCTTTACTAATAACAAATGAGAATCAAGCAAGAAAAGACACCAAAAATCAATTAAAATTACAGCGGATGAATATCTATAAGAAGGTGTAACCGTTCAGAGCATACATTTTCAATTGAAAGTTTCTCAGTTTTACAACTCATTGGGGGCTAATGTTCAATTCTGAAATAAAAACAAAACAAAGAAAAAGAGTATTGAAATTCCGAATTAGAAATTAGAGAAAACGATATCGTATTGAGAAGAAAGCATATACAGATGACAATTGGAAAAACACAATTGAGTTTTCATAACTTCAGTCAGTTTCTTCATTCTCGCGGGGGCGCAATTCCTGCAGTCTCTTCTTCAACAAGTCTTGAACCCATTGCTTTTCATGTTCCTCCAAGGCATTTTCAATAAAGTCAATATCACTGATTTTCGACAGAAACCTTTCCTGCAAATTTCATTCAATAGAATTACATTTTTCCGATTATATAACTCACCACATGTTTCTCCAATCTGTAGTCCACCAACAATGCTAGTATTTCACTCCAAGGCATTTTCGCCTGATATATCAAATAGTTGCCACACTTTGCCAAAACGTTATCAGCTGTATGATACTCTGCAATTTGAAGGACCTTTTCGACGGTATCGGCTGAAATAAAATATTTTTCATGTATAATCAGAATTTGTATTGCTCACCAGTGAGGGCGTATTTATTGTGAAGAATTGCCAAGAAGGCACCATAACTTAAGTGGTCGAACTTTTGCACGACATGCTCGCCATTTTCTGAAAACGGAATGCCACCAAAGAAGAGGCTTGCGAAGTATGTTGACTGGGATGCAAGCACCTGAAAAAACTCAACATCAATAAATGCAAAAGCACAAGAATTCAGCACAAGGTAACAGTATTTGTACTGCACTTTTACTTTCAAAAAACTCACTTCTTTTCGGACATTGTATCTCCAATCTTCAACGTTCAGGACAGCATCGCAACTGCCATCCGTGTTGTCGAAGTCCTGGCGGTCCTGTCTCTTATCCACTAGTAACTCCTCAATCTTAATTGTGACTTCGAAAAGAATCTTCTCGGTCTGCTCACTCTGTGCTTTGACGATTGATTCCGTATCCATCGCTGTGTCAAACAAAATAATGTGAACGTTGTTGTTGAATTCGGAAGGTCGTTCCAATTTGCCAAAAGCTTCAGTGTCGGAGGTCGCAGCGAATGTCACTTTTGCACTAAAGTTCAGCGAGCATTTGTAATCCGGAATAACAACGATGGCTGCATAATATACACCATCTCTCTGTTCGATGTTGAGTCCCCATGTGATACCACAATCAAGCGTTGTGCAGCACATCAAAGGCTTGCCCTGTATCACAACTTCTTCATATGGGAATGAGGCGATCAGCGTGAATTCCTTCATATCGAATTCTCGGATGTTCACCTGAAATGAGGAAAGAGTTGGATGCTTCTGGAAGTACAAAAAAAGAGGTCTTGCTGCTTTGACAAGCCACATACAGTACCGGCCTTTATGATATTCGTTTTCCTCGTGGCAGTTAAAATGCCAACTTTGAGTGGCTGAAAAACTAATTGAAAATAGTTATTTTTGTTTCAAAATTTGAGGGTATATGAACCAAACCTTGGATTTCAATTTTGCAGTTGACAACTTGTTTGTATTAGGTTGACCCGAAAATTTTGACCATACTTGTCTTGTCGTCTAACTTTCTTTGAAATGGAGTCAGAGGGAAACCGCTTCAGTATTAAGTAGTCAAGACTCATTTATTGTCATACTTAATAATCACCCGTATTGGAACCTCTCTCATACTAAATAACAAGCCTGTCCCCAGACCGAAACATTTTCATGGTTCAAATCATGTGACTTCCACTTCTCATATCTCCATTCAGAACAAAGTTCTCAATAAGATTTTATGGTATTTTGATGTACAACTCTTTTTCATTAAATGGCAATTGAAATTAAGATATTGTTAAAAAAAAAGAAAAACGGAAAATAAGTATTTTTGTTGAATTTGTTAGACTTGCTAGTCACACTTTACTGAAACAATTTCAGTATTATTTAAAATATTTATGCAAAATTTCAGTCATATCAAAGCCAATTTATAGCTTTTATATCAAAAAGTTTGTTTTTGCCTACATTTGAGTGATCCTGATTTTGCGTTCGAGTGTAGCTCCTACTGCTAAAACTGTCTGAATTTCTCAGAAATAATATTTATGATGTTCTTCTCTTTGCGTGTTAGTTTTCGAGTGATTACATTAATAAATTTTTTTTCGAGTGATTACATTTATGACGAAATCCCAAACGCTCGAACTTTTCTTCCCGCACGGATCGATTGATTAATGGTCAAAAACTTTCGGGCCAACCTAATATATCTTTAATCAGAAAAAGTTACTCTCAGAAATTTACGGTGATGCCAAATTTCGCTCGATTTCAGTGCTATTTTCAAACAATTTTGAGCTTTTTTTTGGATGAGCCATATCTTGGCGGAGCGAACTTGTACAAAAATGTTGTCAATTACAAAATAGAAGTTCTAGGTTTGATTAATATACTCTCAAATTTTCAAATAGAAAAAGCTACTTTGAACCATTTTTTCAGCTACCCGAAGTTGTCGATTTTCCAATAAAAATGACAAAACGATTATCGTTATGGCCGGTACTGTAAATCATAAAAACTCAAGAAACTTTAACTTACAATTGGCGGTTTCTGATATTCCATTTGTGCTCGAAGCTTCTCCGCAGACTCCGTTAAACCAACTTGATGGTCAAGAAGTTTTTCCTGTCGCTCGAGAAGATACTTCAGAGATTTGACGACTGTTGACTCCTCTGAAGCAGCGTTGTCGTTCCCTCTCGTCAGAGCATTGCTATCCTTGTCGGCTTGACTATTTTTTTTGCTCCGTTTGCTCCGTTTGCTCATGTTACCTGGAAATCTTGAGAATGAATTTTGAGAAAACACTAAGAAGGAATTGAGAACGATTCTAAAAAAGAAAAAAATGAGTAGGACGACAAAGTTTAGAAAATTTTGAGTTGTTCAGAGTATTGAGACTAGGAAGTGCCTTTGAAGGAGGATTTCACATCAGTCAAATTTTCTTTTGCTTCAAAACATGTAAAATCTTATGCTGACTCCGAAAATGATAGTGGAAACGCTCATGAACCTCTCTAAAACCCTCAAAATCAGTTTCAAAACAAACTATTTTCAGCCGAACGGTTCCCTGGGGCCGTGGCCTAACTCCCGGAGTTCTCTCGCCCACCGCATTTTCTGATTTTCTTCACCATTTTTTCAGGTTTTTTTTCGTGAAAACCAGATTTTTTTCTGTGAAAATCATAAGTTTTTGTTGTTATTTCACTTCTTCGTTTAGTTTTCACAAAAAATCCTGAAAAAAAAAATCTGAAAATGCGGTGGCCAAATCAGGTTGCCGAGAAAACTCCGGAAGCCCAAGGAGAAAGATCGGTCGAAAAGGGTAGTTTTAAATCGATTTCTCAGGGTTTAGATTGATTTTTGAGCGTTTTCACTATCAGACTCGGAATCAGAACAAAATTTTACATATTTTGGAGCAAAAAAATTTTTTGACCGGAATTCTCCTTTGAAGATTTGAGAACATTTCGAAATCTTGATTCCAAATTGCCAAATTCAGAGCAAAAATTCACGATTTCTTTATCATTCTACCTTTTTTGGAACGTTTTCATTCTCCTGTCTTGGATTTGTTAGTAGATTTTATCATGTGAATGAAAAAAAATACACAAAAAATTTTTTTAAGAAAGTCAATAGAAAAAATCAATGAAAATTTTTGATTAGACGCCGGAAATTGAAAAAAAACGGAGAAAAGCAAAAGAAAACGATTAACCCTATGTTCAGTCTAATAGAGCGCGTCTGCATTGTTTGAGAAAGCGTGGAAATGAAGAGACGACGGATGAGAAGAAAAAGATCGATAAGCAAGAGAGCCTTGTTCTCTTTCTTATGTTTGTCATTTTCTTAGTTTGGTACACACATGTTTCTGCTGGAGGAACTTAGTTTTTAGTTCTCATTCTTTGTGCCATATATTTTTTCAATTCGCCGTTGGAATTTCAAAATGTTTTTCAAAATTTACTCGTATTTTTGGTTTAGGAATGTTGCGAAAAATTTCGTAGCCTACTTTAATTCCGAAATTTTTTTTCAGAATGGTCGGTATATTTTTAGTTCAGAACTAAATATAGGTATTCATATAAATTTTTCCAATAAATTTGAATTAAAGGAGGAATCCGACAAAAATTTTAATTGATTTAAAATATGTGAAAATGTGTGCTGAGTCCGAATATCACAAATAAAATGGGCAATATTGCTCTGAACAGGGAACCTTCAACCCTGTCACCTGGGGTTTTGGATGACATTCCGGTTATAAACTGTGGACAACTCCAGAAGATCAATGCCAAAATACTGGAGGCGCTTATTCGGGTTTACGGGAGAAAAATCACTTTTTCTAATTTTTCGGTATTTTTGACTTCCAAGTTGGAAATGACCATAACTTTGTTCTATATCGGTTATTTTGCTCAAACTTTTTTGTAATCTCATTTGCATGAGTTATACTACAAAAAAGTCTCTTGGACCATTTTATCAATTTGCTAGGGGACTTCAATAAATTGAAGAATATCCAACACTTAGCTTTGACCATGTTTCAAAAATCCCCATTTTTGGAAATACGTATTCGGGGGACTATGTCTATCGAATTGCTCACATCATGTACTGTCATTATACGTGCTCAGACATATGCTTCACGCTTGAGTTACAAGACTTATCAAACTTTTTCTCAAAAAATTCCTCTAATCCATGTACCCCTATACGTCGATTTTGGTCCAAAAACTTAAAAACTCAAAAGTGAGAAAAAGTTCCAAATTTTGAATTTTTCTGTTTCTTTGATGATTTTCTACTGCATTCACCAAAATTAGACGAAATTTAGCGAATTTCGTTTTTTTAAGTTTTTGGACCAAAATCGACGTACATGGATTAGAGGAATTTTTTGAGAAAAAGTTTGATAAGTCTTGTAACTCAAGCGTGAGGCATATGTCTGAGCACGTATAATGACAGTTATTGATGTGAGCAATTCGATAGACATAGTCCCCCGAATACGTATTTCCAAAAATGAGGGTTTTTGAAACATGGTCAAAGTTAAGTGTTGGATATTCTTCAATTTATTGAAGTTCTCTAGCAAATTGATAAAATGGTCCAAGAGACTTTTTTGTAGTATAACTCATGCAAATGAGATTACAAAAAAGTTTGAGCAAAATAACCGATATAGAACAAAGTTATGGTCATTTCCAACTTGGAAGTCAAAAAATACCGAAAAATTAGAAAAAGTGATTTTTCTCCCGTAAACCCGAATAAGCGCCTCCAGTATTTTGGCATTGATCTTCTGGAGTTGTCCACAGTTTATAACCGGAATGTCATCCAAAACCCCAGATGACAGGGTTAAAGGTTCCCTGTTGAAACCCCAAAAATCCGCTTAGAAAGAGCCATTTTCTGCCAGAAGTTGCCTCCGGCGACCGTGGCCGGACGGAAGTTCTGAAGTTAACAAGAAAAAGATGAACTAGTCTGATGGAAGAAAAAACTCCAGTTCGGCCACGGCCGCCGAAGGCAACTTTTGGCAAAAAATGGCTCCACGACGTTTTGACATTCGACATTTCGAAACAGTGACATATCGCCACTCATGTCGATTCCGCTACTGCGATGTTTCGCAACTGTGACACTTCACAACTAGACTTTTCGCAAGCGGTCACTTCGCAACTGGACTTTTCGAAACCAGAAATTTCCAATTTTTTTTGAAATGAGGGATTTGGAAGACTTTCTTATTCATTTCTACAGTAAAAAAGGAATCAATTGAAGTTTCGAGCTGGTAAATTTCAAAATATCGCTTTCAAAACGTCCGGTTTCTAAACGTCTAGTTGCGAAGTGTCACAGTTGCGAAACGTCACAGAGCCCAAAAAATGACGCTTTCTTTGCGGGTTTTCAGGGATTCAGAGCATTTTTCGCGCTTTTCGTTTAGATGTTTGGACTCAGAAAACATTTTTACATGTTTCAAAGTAATAGGATTTTTGGTCAGATTCATCTTTCAGAATTAAGAAAACCATTGAAGCAATTAAAAGCGCATTCATAAAAACGGCACGTGCCCTAAATCTTGTAATTTTCATTAAAAAAAAAACTGTGTTATTTCAGCAATCGAAAATGTCGCTAAACTACAAAGGAGCATCCGATCCACCACAAAGCGGAAAAAAGGATCAGAGAGTGATCGTCCAGAAGATCAAGTGATTGTCGAGTTAGTGGAGAAGATTCAGAAGGCGCAGGGAGAAAGTTTCCAAAAACAAACTCAACTGGAAGAAACCATCCGCAATCTTCAAAAGCAAGTTGCGGAGCAAAACCGATCACAGGTAAGTATTTTTCAGTGTTTGACCTGACATGTATTCTTTGTGTCAAGTTTTTTTTTTCAAAAAAAAATTGACCAAAATTTTCGAAAATTCTTCAAATTCACCTGTATTGTACCCCATTCGGGGTATGGGGTTTTGGCCGACACTAGGTTCATTAAAACCAGTACAGAAATCTAGGACATACCACAAAGTCATTTTTGCTGCCATTATGTAGTTTTCGAAAAAAAAAACAATAGAGCAAATTCGCTCTATTGTCAACTTTTACCTAGAAAAAGCCACAGGCAATGGGATAATTCGAAACGCGTTCCAAACGATTTGTCATATCAGATATACTCAAAAAATATGTTTTTCACAAATTTTAGCTATACATTCTTGTTTTTGAAAAGTATTATATGAAAAAGCTAATTTTTCGAAAATTTTGAAAACGTCCAGTTTTCAGGTTAATGTTATACTCTATGTTAAAATTCTGTAAGATGTATCTGATTCATTGTAACTTGAGCTTTTGAAAAAGCCATTGATCATAAAAATCGCATAACTTTCTCTCTCTTTCTAGGCTCTTTATTGGTAAAAGTTGGCAATAGAGCGAATTTACTTCTTGGCTCATAACTTTTGCAAGAAGGTTGGTAAAAATGAATTTTCTGAAGTTAGATAAATTGCATTAGATCAGCTACAATTTGCGCTTTGATTTGTAAAAATTGAGCAATTGCGAACAAAGTTATGGCTGTTTGAATCAAAAAATTTCAACATTTTCCAATTTTTTGGTCAAAGTCGATTTTCTCGAAAACCACATAACGGTAGCAAAAATGACGTTGGAGTATGTCGCAGATTTTTTTGTTGGTTTTAATAAAATTAGTGTCGGCCAAAACCCCACACCACAATTGGGGTACAATACAGGTGAATTTGTAGAATTTTCGAAAATTTTGGTCAGTTTTTTTTTTTCTTAACTTGACGAAAAGAAACGAGAATTTTCAAGAGATTTAGACTGTATTCAGATATACATTTACAGATGGATAACAACAACTTGAAAAAGCGAGAGTTCGTCTTGAAGAAAACATTCAAGAATGTTCGATCGATGCGATTTGATGTTGTGCAATACTCTGCATATCAACATCATTACGGGTACAGATGGCATTTTCGTATGATGGCTTCTGACGGGCACTTGGTCCTAGCTCTTCATTGCTTCCATGAGTCTCCATCTGCGATGGATTTTGAAGTCTCTGCAAAATGCATCCTTCATGAAGAGTTTGAAGTCGTCCGGAAGAGGACCATTTCTTGCAATGATCCGAAGGAAGTACAGTTTGATCGCTTTTTGCCATGGGACATTGTTCTTGAAGAATTGGTTTCAAGACCTGATTCAATCAGATTCGAAATCTCAGTCAAAATCCTCAAAACTTCGTTTGGCGAGAGATCGAAGTTAAGGGATTTCAGTAGACCTGACGAGCGCTCAGATGTTGTCTTGAATGTCTCTGGTGAGAAGTTTCATGTTACGAAAGCGGTGAGTCATAGATTAGTCTTTTCAGATTTTTTTATAAATTCTATTTTTCAGGTGCTTGAGTCTCAATCTGCCGTGTTCCAAAACATTTTCTCCGAAGATGCTGCTGAATTCACCGTTGATGGATTCGACGTCCCAACATTTCAATGTTTCTTGGAAGCTCTTTATGGTTTTCTTCCAGTCAACAGTAAGTTAGAAATGAGAATTGAGTCACAGCATTAATTTTTTTTCTAGAAACAAACGTTGAAGACATGCTTCGCGTTTCGGCATTCTACCGCGCCAACAACGTTACCAACGATTGCGAGAGATTCCTACGATTTTCAAATGACATCCGCGAGTCCGTGTTCATGATGTTGGTTCGATACAAGTTGAATATTTTTGTGGTAAGTGCACTTTACAATAAATATATAAAACCTTGATTTCTAGAAGGACTTCATCGCATGGCTCAGCAATGTGAAGACCATAGAGGAAATGATTGAGGAAGAAGAGATGGAGGATTGGATCAGACAAGATCTTCAAAATAGACTTGAGGACTTGCGCCAAGCAAATCAAGCAGTTTCTTAATTTCTCCCTTGTGTGCTTATCTATCATGTTTGTTGAAATCTTTTATATCTCCGTTTTCAATGTTCCTCTTTTATTGTTTTCTCATTTTTGTGTTTATCTGTTGCCTTTTTGGATTCTTCTTCAAATTTTCAATTATTTTTCCTTGTTCCTGCTGGTATAAAATAAAAGAATATGAGCCGACAAACAACGCGAGGTACTTCAATCATACAGTACCGTTCATAATTATACAAACGCCGCGTAAAAACTCAAACCATTTCGGCTTGAGGTTTCGAGTGATGTGACCTTGCAAGACCATAACTTTGGAACCCATGGAGATAACAAAAAGTCGTCAACTAAAAAAATGTTAGACATTTTATAATCAAAAGGTTTCCAGTGACAAATTGTTAATGTCTTCTACAATTTTGCAAGTTATGCGCTTTCTAATGAAAAGTTTAACCCCTGGGAATGAATAAGCCAAAAAGGTTGTTGCTGAAATCGTCCTTGCTAATAATGAGTATATCTCAAAAACCTTCGAAGTCAGGAAAAAGTGGTCAACGAAAAATCAACAGAGCATATAATTCTCTACATTTTTTTAGTGAATGCCTTTTTGGCAGCTATCATCCCTGATGAGTTACAGCTAATCAAAGTTGGGTTTTAGATGAGTTTCAAAGTTTAATTTTTATGTGTAACTATCAAAGCTGTCCTCCAATTTTTCGAGCGAAATTTTACTCTCATTTCAAAGCATGAACTGACTCTATTATATTCAACTCCACAAAAAACTCAAAAAAGACTGGTATCATCATCGGTACCATTCGGCTATGCTGCTACTAGGATCCTTTCGTCAATCATCACCTTACACCACATTCACAATCAGAATGACTTACCGCTAGGCGGCCCAATTGTGAACGTAATGCACCCCTTTCCTGCGCGAGGGGACAACCGCTCTAAAACTGGCTGCCCTTATATACCCAACAATTTGAGAGCGGCCGACATCTCGCGACTTTGCGCAGGCCACTATGTTTTGTGTGGGGGAAGAGGGGGAAAAGGGGGAAGAGTGTAGAAAGAGCGGTTTTCGCTGGTTCAATTACCCAAGTTTGAGGTAAGCCCGGAGATTGAGCCATAGAAATTTTGAGGTCAAAGTGTATTCTGCAAGAACTTTTTATGGGGATTCGGATGAATCAAAAATCACGGAAAACGGACTATTGTGAGTCAAGTTATCCTTTCCCAAAGTTTTGGTTCAATATGGCAAAATTTCGGTTCAATATGATCGTCATTTTCAGAGCTCTCCAAATCTGTTATCTTCAGGAAAATTGATTGAAAATTCGCTAAAACAGTGAATCACTGAGAGGAACCTTTGCATCTGTTCTTTTCACTTTCACCCCGTTTTTCCCTCTAGCCGACACACTGGTCCCTCTCCTTTACTGTGCATTATATACTCCTCTAGATAGTGTGAAGACTGAAGAGAGACAGAAGGTAAGACAGACCTTGACCCTTATCAGTCTCCTGATCTCCCAAGCTTTTGGGGTTAGGATGATACTCACTTACTGAATGTTTACTTTTATTTTTCGTCAATACTCTTGGTTTTCAAGCTTTCAGTAGCATTTTTTGAGTATAAAACGTAAAACCTCTAGAAAACTGTCACGTTTAATTGTATAATAGAGCGGCACAAAAAAATGAGTTTTCGAAAAAATAGAATCCTAGAATCTTAGAATGTCAGAACTTATCTATGAAGACTGGTTGTTAGAATAATTTGGATTTAATCTAGTTTTATAGGTTTCTTCTTGTTTTCAAAAAAATTGTTACGCTATGTGACTCATGATAACCTTTTTTATGGCCTTGAAAAAGGAAATTGTGTATTTTCCTCTTGTGCCTGTCTTTGGATTCCGCGCCTTGTCTGGGTCTTCTTTTCTTTGTATGTTTTCATATTCGCCGCAGACTTCTCTCTTTCTTTCTCCCTTTCTCTCTTTTTTCTCTTTTTCGAATAATTCAAATTTTGCGCGCCTTTTTCTGTCTTTTAAATTTCAAAATCAAGGAATCAGGATTTCGATTCTTTATTTTTTCTTCTTCTTTTTTCCTATGATAGTCATCCTTTGTTCAAATTTATTTGCCTTTCTAGTTCCAAAATATTAACTTTTAGACTTGGTTTTATCACTCTTCCGTTCCCAAAACTACCATGGAGACTGGTAAGATGAACTCTCCTGTTAAGCTATCACCGGATGTTGCTAAGGGCGAGCTTACTGTCGCCACCCCTGCTCCCCTGGTGAGTTGCCAATGACTATTTTCATGCTTATCACCTACTTTTTCAGACTAATACTGTGCCGGCTGTGCTCTCGTCTACTGCTGCGGAGACCAGGGACTCAGAAACTGGTTTGGGTCCTCTCCTGAAAGCAGTCCCCAAGACCCATCGAAATGTCGAAGATGATGTCGAACAGATGCCGAAGAATGGTGAAGCTCGAGTTGATTCAACTTTTGGTGCTTCAGATTTTTCTGAGGTAAGTTTGAGAAGACTATTATTGCAAAAAAAAACTATGATAAGAAAGAAAAAGGACTAGAACTTGTAGGTGCCCGATTTGCGAATTAAAATTTGTAACTCTCTCTAAAAACCTCTCTCTAAAAACCCTAATTTCAAAATTTGAGTATCCATAGAAAAGATTGTGACTTAGAAACTCCTATCAATCAGTAACATTTAGTGAATTTTCTATGTGACAGAATATTTGCTTTCAGAAGCCCAGACTCACGCCAGCAGAATCTATGGATCATCCAAAAGAATCACTAGATTGGAATACAACCACATCACCGGAAGATTGTGCAAAACGTGCCAACTCATATTATGCCCTCCGCCAGGCTTCGAAAATGTTCTCAACTTCTGGAAGCATTGATCCGAATATGGAGGCAGATGTTGTTGCCCATAACGGGAGTGGTAGAAACCGTTTGCATGAGACACAACTTGCTTTCGAAAGGATCTTAGCTAAAAAGGTTTGTATTGTGCACCAAACAGGGATAGCCTGTTCAAAAACTTTTTGGAATTTTCTATAAGATGGCTCATATATACAGTACCGGCCAAAAGGTTGTCAACTTTGCATCGTGCAAAGTTCAGTGCAAAACGATTAATTTTGAGGGTCTGAAAAATAGATTTCCCCGTGTTCAATTTTCTTTTAAATTTGTGGGTAGACATCGACTCTGAAACTCCATTTTCATTGTTCACAACCTTTTTTCAGAACCACTTTTAAGAGAGTTAGGTATCGTAAAAGATTACAATCTAAAAATTCTTCCAAATTTAATGTTAATTTCAAGCAAAGTGAGACTGACGATTTGTAACGCGATCTATCTTTCAAGAAAGTGGTTATGAAGAAAAGTTGCCAACAGCAAATATGGAGGTCTAGAGTTGATCTCTATACGCACGAAATGTCAAACTAATTGAACGCCGGGAAACTTATTTTTCAGACTCTCAAAGTTGAAAATTTTGCACTGAAAATGAGCAAAGTTGACAAGATTTTGGCCGGTACTGTAGATTCGTGTGTCAGAATTTGATTGAACTAAAAGGCTACCTGCGCAAACTTCTAGAACTTGAGGTTTTCGGCTCTGCAATGTGCGCTCTTTCGGCTCTGAAATATGCAACAAACATAGCAAAACAGTTTTTGGAATGAATATCCTTGTAAAAACTGGATTGGTGGTCCGAAAGACCGAAAGCCCAAATATCAGAGTACCAATTTTCAGTCAGTTCTAATACGGGTCTTGTGAAAAGCTCTATTAATAGTGTAAGGAAATTTTGATAGACAGAGCAGTTAAAAGGAGATCTGTATTTGCCTGGGCACAGTATCAACGTTATTCTCTTAAATGACTAATATACACAAACTCGGATAGTGATTTCTACTTTTTTTCAAAACGAACTTTTTCTTCCAGGAGCCACACCCGTATTTCCTGCAAGAGGCTCCCCCAGCCGAAGAACAACAAGGAAAACGTGATGAAAATGTGTCCCCCTCGGCACATTCATCTGACTATCGTTGTCGGCAGTGCCGAGCTGCACAGTCCATTGACCGAGGAAGACAACGACACCCCCATGCTTTCCCACCGACGCTCCCACCTCACATTCAGCATCTAATTCGCCAAGAGCAGTTGCTACTGCGAAACGCGCCAAGAGGACAAGCACTTGCTCCAGGACCCCCTCGAATTGTCCACGCCCGACCTCCGAAGATAGCTAGAGTCATTCTGGCACCACCACCTGGATTGAAACTAACGGCTCTTCGCAGAAATCGTCCAAATAAGCAAGGGTTAGCTCGTCGTTTCCCCCCTCGACCTGTGTCGGCACCAGTTCGACCGGTGATGGGGCCACTTTATAAGGAGACCGATTCTGTAAGGTTTTCTATTCTATCTTTCCAAATCTGAAATGCTCTATTTTTCAGACCATCATTGATATCCCTTGGCAAAACGACAAAGTCGACTTCACATCTTGGACAGTGAGTTTTATGCTTTTATGACTGTTTTCATTATTTCTAAAGTACATTTACGGCCAGAAGGTTGTCAACATTGCACGTTTTCAATGAAAAATAGTCAAATTTGAGGATAGGAAAAATAGGTTTCCCGCTGTTCAACTTCTTTGAAATTTTGTGGGTATAGAGATGAACTCTAGAACTCCATTTTAGCAATTGACAACTTTTCCCCATAACCACTTTCTTAATAGATAGATGGCGTTGAAAAAACCTGTCTCACTCTTCTCGAAATGAACACTGAATTTGGAAGAAATTTTGAGTTGTAAACTTTCACGATACCTAACTCTCTTAAAAGTGGTTATGCACATAAGTTACCAACTATGAAAATAGAGATCTAGAGTCAATCTCTGTACCCACATAATTTTAAGAAAATGAACAGCAAGAAACCTATTTTTGAGACCCTCAAAGTTGACCATTTTGCACTGAAAATGAGCAAAGTTGACAACCTTTTGGCCGGTACTGTATCTTGCCAATTTGAATTTTTGAGATTTTTGAATTCAATGTCACCCAAAATCATCTTTTCAGCCGGCAGATTATGCCGCGTGGGTGTACGAGATTCTGAAAGCCCCTAAAGGTCTGACAATGTTGGAGCAGATCCTCCGAGAGGAACATGGAGGCATCTTCGTCGAAAAGTTCTTGAAGAGACCAGAAGAAATGAGGGAGATATACGGTCTGAGCACTGAACAATTGCACAAGCTCAAGACTCATGCTGCGGTTTCGGTCAACAAACGGACAAAGGATATCTTTGCGAATCAGATGAGGGAGTACGACAGACAAATGACCGCATATTGTCTCCCAGATCCAATTTGACTCGTTCTTTCAATTTTCGAGTTATTGTTTGTCCTAATTTTGAGTATTACTTGTAAAATATTCCTAAACTTTTCAATCTTTTTTCTTTTTTCGATTGTACTGTCTTGATATGCTTATTACCTGTGTCCCACCTCCAAAATGTTACTGTTTCCCTGTTACTGCCTTTTTATTGTTTTGGTCTGTTTTCAAGTTTTCAATTTTACCATACTTTTGAATTGTGTTTTTTACATACATCCAATATTAGTGACGTCTTCTGAATCGTGTCCTCTCCAAGATTGTTGACATTTTCTGGATCATCTCCTTGACATCCATCCCACATTCTCGACGTCTTCTGACTCTTCTCCTCGACATCCATTCCACATTATCGACGTCTTCTGACTCTTCTCCTCGACATCCATCCCACATTGTCGACGTCTTCTGATTCTTCTCCTCGACATCCATTCCACATTATCGACGTCTTCTGACTCTTCTCCTCGACATCCATCCCACATTCTCGACGCCTTCTGACTCTTCTCCTCGACATCCATCCCACATTCTCGACGCCTTCTGACTCTTCTCCTCGACATCCATCCCACATTCTCGACGCCTTCTGGCTCTTCTTCTTGACATCCATTCCACATTATCGACGCCTTCTGACTCTTCTCCTCGACATCCATTCCACATTATCGACGCCTTCTGACTCTTCTCCTCGACATCCATCCCACATTCTCGACGCCTTCTGACTCTTCTCCTCGACATCCATCCTACATTATCGACGTCTTCTGAATCGTGCCCTCTCCAATATTGCTGACGCCTTCTGAAAATTTTATTAAGTCTTCCTCATTGATAATTTTCTCCAAACTCACCAATAGTGAGAAAATTTCCAGTGAGAAGGGATGAGAAGAAAATACGACCGATCGAAAGGAGAACTAAAGGAGGGAATAAATTTCTTTACTGTTTTCACTCTCAAATCAACGTTTTTTCTCCACGTCAGAGGTCACCCAGGAATATTTATCTTTTATATCTTTGTTCAGAGAATAGCTGGATGGCTGATATTTGGTAGGATGATAGTTGAGTGACTAACGAGTTGATAGAGGTTGAGTGACAAGTTAATGAGGTCACCAGCTGACATTAAGTAGGTCACCTGACCAATTTCTATCAGGGATCATGGTAGGAGTACCATATTAGAGGTATGTGATCAGTGTTGACAGAGGAATATATTGAGGTCACCAGCTGACACTAAGTAGGTCACCTGACCAATTTCTATCAGGGATCATGGTAGGAGTACCATATTAGAGGTGTGTGATCAGTGTTAACTGAGGAATATATTGAGGTCACCAGCTGACACTAAGTAGGTCACCTGACCAATTTCTATCAGGGATCATGGTAGGAGTACCATATTAGAGGTGTGTGATCAGTGTTGACAGAGGAATATATTGAGGTCACCAGCTGACACTAAGTAGGTCACCTGACCAATTTCTATCAGGGATCATGGTAGGAGTACCATATTAGAGGTATGTGATCAGTGTTGACAGATGAATATATTGAGGTCACCAGCTGACACTAAGTCGGTCAGATAACAAAAATACGCCCAGGACCATAGTAGAGGTACCATATTAGACGTATGTGAAGAGTGATGAGTGAGGAATCTAATGAGGTTATCAGTCATCCATAACTAAATCATATTTTTCTTTCATAATAAGTGTGTCTATTTTTGTTAGCAATAGGAGTGTTGGTGTCATACTGTAGATGGTTGTATTGTGTTTCAGATTTATATGAAACAGAGAGAAACAAGAAGGAATCTTCGTCAAAAATGCCTTGAAGAAACCAAAAAAGATGATGCAGCTATACGGTCTCAACAGAGCACAATTGCACAAGCTCAAAGCTCTTGCTGCTTTTACAGTCAACAAACGAACATAGGAAATTTTTGCAAACAAATAAGGGAGTTCGAGAATCAGATGTCCCCATATTGTTTTCCAGATCCAGTTTGACTCGTTCTCATGATTTCCGGGTTTTTTCTTTTTCTTTTGATTGTTATTTGAAAAATTTTCCTAAAACATTTCAATCTCTCACTTTTTCTCCAATTGCACTGTCTTGATATGAGCATGTTTTATGTCCCACCCCCTCCTTCCGAAAAATGTAACTGTTTCCCCAGCTTTGCTTTTAATTTGGTCTATTTTTTGCATTATTTCAAAAATAAAGAGGAATATCTTGTATTGAGTGATTTGATTTGGAATGTAAGTGGCTTCTAAAGAGACTTAACTTTTGGGTTTTGAGATCTTTTATTGTCGCCAAGGGTGATCAGTCAGCGGGGCTATCAGCCAATTGGAAAATCATGCATTTCTTTGCACCCCTCCCGTCTTGCCCACTCTTTCATCCTGTCACAGCTATTCACGTGATATTCACGTGATACGTGAATATAATATCAGACGGCCCCCAAACAGAAAGCTTTCTGCTTCGCTTACTTGTTAGACAGACTAACAAATTAACACAACATGTATTGCGAAATCGTGAGAGAGAGAGAGAGAGAGAGAGAGAGAGAGAGAGAAGAGATTCAAGGACAAATTGAAGTGCCCATCCTAGAATACACATACAACCATTTGTTTCTGATTCTTATCAGTTTCTGCTTGTTTGTAAAGGGGCGGAGCCAAAAAGTGAAAATGTCCAAATACCATTTATTCCTCTTTTTGATTAATTTTTTTGTGAGATCTCTCTTAAACTATGCCTATCATCACTCAAGGTGATCGTCATTTTCAGAGTTTTTCGAATTTGTTACTCTCAGGAAAATTGATCGAAAATTCGCTAAAACAGTGAATCACTGAGAGTAATCTTTGCACCTGCTCTTTTCACTTCCACCCCGTCTTTCTCACTAGCCGAGACACGCTGGTCCCTCTCCTCTACTGTGCATTAGATAGTCAGCTAGATAGTGTGAAGCTCAAAGAGAGACAAAAGATAGAACAGACCTTGACCCTTATCAGTGGCACGATCTCCCGAGCTTCTCGGGTTAGTATGATATTCACTTACTGAATTTTTACTTTTATTTTTGGTCTATACTCCTGGTTTTCGAGCTTTCAATAGAATTTTCCGAATGTATAACTTACACATAAATAATAGACATAGAACCATTGGAGGCTCGCCAAAACAAAAAATAGAAGATCTCCCAGACATTTATCAATAAACTATAATTTTCTATGATTTCCAATTCGGATGGAATCTAAATCTGAGATTCTGAAATTCGTGTTTTTCTTACAGTTAAGGATATATGAGGATGGGTCAAAGGCCACATTCCCTCAGAAGCAATCTCTTCTGTATCCATTCTCTCTCCTTTCACCCCCCCCCCCCCCCTCTTCCTTCGATGAGAAGATGTGCTTCTTCTCTCCCTCCTTGTCCTTCATGCTCTTCTGTCCTCTGATCGTCTGCGACGACTATCTCTAGTTAGCCCCGCCCCCCTTTGACTGTTCCTTCTCTATCAAGGTCAGTCTCCTCAGATGTGCTCGTGGTAGAAGGTGACCCCTTCTTCCCTCCTCATATAATTTTTTCATTCCCTTTAACTATTGTTCATGACTTCTGAGTCTGCTTACTATTTTACCCGAAAATTCAAAAACATAAAAAATGTAATACTTTTTTTCAGCTCACTTGGTTTCGTCAATTTTCTATACTCGAAGTTATCAATTGGCTCTGCTACGATGAGCTCTCCTGCCAAACTGCCACCAGATACCACTCAGGATAGCAACAATGCTCTCGAGGCTACTTCATCTTTGGTAAGTTGATAACGTGGACTTCTATGCATATACTGTAAGCTTTTAGGGAGTCGCCGTGCATCCGGAAATCCCACAAACTGCTCCCGAGACTATTCGCTTGGCACCGGGTGTCACGCTTTCATCCAAGCTCTTGGAGTATAGTACTGCGTTCACGGACGTGCTGCGTAGCACTAATCCTGCTGATCTGCAAGATAAGAGCATTGATCTACTAAAAAGTCTTGCTATCACAAAAGCAATTGTGGAGAGAGATTTGAAAGTGAGTGCAATTCTAGGATTCCAAATTCTTTTTTTTCGAAGACCACACCTATGTTTTAGGTTGCCAATCCAAACATCAACCTTCCGGACCTCCAGGTTTTGTTTGAGAATGAGGCGGACTCTGGAGAGTACGTTCCTGAGAGGTCGAATCTCAAGAGACATCGGTCGGAATTGAAGACGGAGAGTGGAACTCCATCTGTGGATGCTGAGGCTTCCGAGGTGACTTTTTTATCTAGTAGAGTGGTTTCAAGCTGAATCTTTGTTCTTCTCAATAGTTGTAGAGAAGGGATCCACCCCACTTTTAAATATATACACGCAGAGTTGTTCATTTCCAGAAGCCAGACATCACTACGGAACTCTTGAGCGGATCTCTCGGTACCGGATCTGCCTTACCACCAGAAGATCCTGCAAAGCGTTCCAAGTTGGATAAGGCTACGAACCAAGGTCTGCCAATGAGCCCACTCACCGGAGCCGTTGTCCCAAATTTTGAGTCGGCTGGTATGATCCCGTCTGAAGGATCTAGAGAGCCGAGAAAAGGAGAGATGGATGTCGTACAGCAAAATCAAGATTTTCCATTGCCACGAGGAGAGCCAATGGATCTGTCAAACGACCCAGGGAAACAAATACAAAAAAGAACCGATCTAGCTAGAGCTCAGTTGAGCGCAGCTCTAGCTAGGGCTCGAGAAGAAGTCGAAGGAAAGCTGCGTCTCAAACGGCAGAGAGAAGAAACGGCTGAGCAGGAACGTCGCCGACGAATGGTCGATCGTGCCAAACAGCTCCAACTGCGCAACAATGTCGGGAACGCCCGTTTGAAAAGTCAAGGGCAGGTCTTCCCGCCTAACAATCAGGGCATTTCCCGACGTTCGTATGTCTCGCAAGGAACGCAACGGCTCAATTTTTCACAAGCTCAACCGCACAGGGAATCGGTACCTGTTCCGTTAACTTGGTCAGCGAATATGCTGGAACTATTTCGACCAGTGCTGCCAAAACTATATGATGAGGATGATGTAAGATTTACTATTGACCTGTTTGAAACTACAAAGTTTATGTTTTCAGAGCATCTTCAGCCCAAACAACCCCGACCCATACGTCCCCTGCCCAAACGACAAAATCAATTTCCTTGAATGGACAGTGAGTTTTATTTGAGTTTTTCGGAATTCTTGAGTTGTTCACCATAAGCGCTCTCCAGAGAAATTTCTTCGAGGTCCGGCCAGAAATGTTTGTCGCTTCAAAATACGTAAAAATGTGTGTAGATTTCGAAAATCACTACGAAAGTTCTCAAAA
This sequence comes from Caenorhabditis sinica, assembly GCA_963932045.1. Lineage (NCBI taxonomy): Eukaryota > Metazoa > Nematoda > Chromadorea > Rhabditida > Rhabditidae > Caenorhabditis > Caenorhabditis sinica. The sequence continues at coordinate 23,251,207 of OZ009938.1, forward strand.
ATGGCTCTAAAATCTCGAAAATAAGCTTCGAAATGGGCAAAAAGCGCAGAATTTGGAGGCCGTGGCCGAGTTTCCCAAAAAAGCGGTGGCCGTCAGCAATGTGACCAGCGCACGAAAAATTCAAACGTGCTTATTGGCTAACTCCGCCCCTTTTTGGGAAACTCGGCCACGGCCACCACAGAGCTCATTTTCCGGCTTTTAAACCAATTTTTGAGTATTTTTGTTATGATTTTCGGAACCTTCGTATATTTTTACGTATTTTGAAACAATAAACATTTTTTAACCGGAATCCTCCTTAAGTTTTGGATTTAAGAGAAACGCTTCAATTACGTTTTTCTTTTTAAAGGTCTGTAGATACTAAATTTCAAAACCTTCGAGAAAATACCGTATTTACTGTAATAGAAGCGCACCCGGAGAAAAATCTTAGCACATTTTTGAGAGAAAATTCTCGCCAAAACAATTTTTAGATGTCATTTTTCAGGTTTTGATATGATTTCATACAAATTTTCATGGGAAATCATCAATTTTGAAGCCAAAATTATGCGAGAAATTGACCAATCAACGGATAGTTTTTACAGAAAATGTCTTTGAAAAATAGAAGCGCACATTCTAATTGAAGCACACCTTTAATAGCCGCAACTGAGGCTTTGTAAAATAAAGGCGCATGCGCTTCAATTACAGTAAATTACAGTATACCTATTTTTCAAAATTTGAGAATTCGCTATTCGCAACAAAAAATCAAAGAATCTCACTAAATTCTCACAAAACCAAACCCAGCGACTCCCGTTAATCCATTTCTATTTTCAGATGGGAGAGTTTGCGCAATGGGTGTGGGAGATTATGGGAGGAACGGGCAAGGACATGTTATTCACGATCTATAAAAAAGAACACAAAGGATTGATGGTTCAAAAATTTTTGGACAACCCAGAGGAGATGAAGAAGTTGTACGGTCTGAAAACATCCCAATTGCTGAAACTTCAAGCTTATGCAGCGAGAACAGTCAATAGACAGAAAAAGAGAAATTACAATAGGAAAATGAAGGAGTTCAATGAGAAGATGGCCATATTCCGCCTTTCGGATCAATATTGATTTGGTATTGTGATTGTCGTTCTTATTGTCTCTTTTACTTTTGATAACTCCCTCACTTTTTCCCAAACATTTTCCTGAATGTTCTCTATTTCCTCGTGAATATATTGCTTTTCTTACATATTCTTCTGTTTTTTTACCCAATACGTTTTGACTTTTCTACCTATTTTTTCTGTTGTACACATTTTTACAGTCACTAATTACCACATAGTGCAATTCTAAATGGCTTGAATTTCCTTAATCACGGTTTCTTGTTCTTGTAAGCTTTTCATCGAAATTTTGGTTTGGTGTTTCTTCTTTGATGAATAAACAGCTGCTGCACGCCTTCCAAAATTAAGAATGACATAAATGAGAATCGATTCTTGTATTATTTTACAATTGCTGGACATAAAATTTTGCACTGTTTATTGAGTAACCAAGGAGGAAACTAGTTATTCAAAAAACTTGTAAAGTATATTGGTATGGTTTCATTTTTATTGATGAACACACACACACTATGATGACAAAGCCTCAGAGGCTTTTATATAAAGAAAAAGGGCAGGAGTTTAAAATAGGGGAGGAAAGGATGTGGGGAGAAAAAAAAACTACAATAAAAGTGTGGGCAGAAAGGAATGTCTCTTTCGACCGTTTGACGGTACGAAGAGCAATATTAAAAGGATAGGCATTGTAATGTCACTGAGGGTACAGACTATGGGGATGGGGAAAAAATGGGGGATAGGAAGAAATGAAGGGGGGGGGTAGGGAAAAAAGCAAGAACCCGGTGACAAAATCGTTCAAAATTAAGTCCTGCTGAGATATAGAAAAACTACGGAGTAGTACTTGTTTCTCAAGTACAAAAAGTCAATTTTATATTTGACAGGTTTTCGCTTGCACTTCAAATGAGAAACTCGTACTCTGGATCCTCGGGTAGAATTTGAAAAAAGCAATGTCCCGAATGTTCTCTGGTAACAGTAATAACCATTTTGTCGGAGCGAACCAAGTGAAAACCATCTGTGCTTTTCGTAGTCGTTTCATCAATATGTTGGAATTTGAATGATTGAACCGAATCATGTCTAGAATGAATAACAATTATTTTTTGCAGAAAAACCTAACTTACCTTAAAAGCGATGCCACATTTGGATAATCGCCAAATTCAATGTCCATAGAACCCTCTGGAACACATCTGAAAACGTCGAAAGTTTCGCAAAGATCAATCTGTAAAGTCTCCCATCCGGGTGTCCATCCACTTTTCCATTTCTGGACCAAACTTTCGATCTGTGAGCTCAGAAAATTGGACTTGAGGAGAAACACGCTTGAGGATTTCATGTCCAGAACTTGTTCCCATCTGATCCAACGAGAGTCGTATACATGAAGACGATTTGGATAGGCTTTGAGAAGTTCGAAATCGAAGTTGAAAGATGGAGATGGATCAAATGCAATAGTCAATGTCTCGGAAGCATTTTGACGTTTTAGAATCGAAACTGGTCGTTCATTATATAATGCACTATCTTTGGTATATCCTCCATTGTCCAAATGGAATTCCTCCAATTTATGTTCCGAGCTCTCCGAACAATAGTAATCCATTATCCGATTGATATCTTCTTCCTTCTCGAAGTTATCGAAAAAAAGATCTAAAGCTGATACTTTGACATGAAACAAGTCTTCCAAATAAGATATCCATTTTTCAATTGCAGACAATTGATCCTTCACATAAAACATTCGTACGGTGTACTCGTAAGGATAGGCCCTGAAACACCCAAGTTTAGAAAATGAAGGAAACCAAAAGAACACTTACTCTACAGTGCTCCACAAAAGTTTAGCCTCACCCCCCGGTTTTCCAGTATCTCGAGAACGGTAAGAGTTACGGGAATGCTTCCAACTAAGAAAATGCTCTAATTGTGGAGTTATTATGATCTGCAGAAGCTCAGAGAACAAAAATAAAAAATTGAAAAAATAGGCACTTTCCTAATTTAGCGATCCCATGAGATTTTCACGGTCCCATAGGATTTTCACGGTCCCATAACATTTTCACGGTCCCATAGGATTTTCACGGTCCCATAATATTTTCACGGTCCCATAGGGCTTTCACGGTCCCTTGGGATTTCCACGGTCCCATAGGATTTTTACGGTCCCAGGGAGCCCTGGCCCATAATAGTCGGCTTTTCTAGCAAAGAACGGTCCAAGATGATAAGAATGTTCCCACAAACCAGGAAGAGACACAGCTTGTATAAAGTGGCATTTCCGTGTGTGTTGTGTGAAACCAAGTTTTCCTTGAATATTCATGAAAATGCCTAACTGTTTCAGAAGATGTTTTTGAATACTTGTAATGTAATTCCACTGAACTTCATTCAGTTTGGTTCCAAATGAGGAGCATGGGGTGAGCTCAAGTCAAAATCTCCCTTTCGGGATGTTTACCAAAAGTCCATTTTTCTTCTATTTTTGTGGAGATGAGCCAGTTTTGATTAATTTTATTTACAAAGTCATAAATTGATGTAGAAGTATGATACCAAAACATGAACTCATAAATTTGCATGAGACTCGAGAAAACCAAAAAAACCGAATTTGAATGGCAAATTCAAATCTCAAATCTGACTTGTTCCGAAACGTAACTTTTTCTTTGAGACAAGAAAACGTGCTCTTATTTGATTGGACTTTCTAGCATCAAGAGACCGTCACTATGACGAAGAAATGGAGGAGAGCAAAAGAGGTCAGCCGATCGATATTCTCTAAGGGACCACCGGGCCGAGGAAGAAAAAGTGGTCACCCCGCGCGCGCGCTTCTTTTCTGTATGTTGGGGTGTCGTCTGCGGATCGCTGAGTTGAAAGAAGAGGAGAGGGATTGAGGTACGACAACCACTAACAGGCCTTCACTGAACGGCATCCCCTCTTTGTGGACACACAGTAGTGGGATTATGATTTCGCCGTCTGTTCGCACCCCGTTGAAAGGCGCACGCATTTATTTGAGAGATGGTCTCTCCACAAAAACATGGCCCCGAGACAGAAATAAGAAAAGTGGTAATGAATTCAAAATTGCATATCACAATATAGAAGGAAATTTGAATTCCTTGAAATCGGAATTACAATGATGGTTTTTGGCCGCTTTTATATAGGAACCAACCGCGGACACATTATTTAAATATTCCAATAATCGAACCGTATCAAAAAATGCAGAAGCTTCACGATCTCCAAAATCAAATATGTACGGTTTCCTTCCCCGTTCTACACATTCTCAGTTTGGACGTCAACTACTCATATTTTAAAGTACTAGAATGCCAAATATTGGAAAAATCCGAAAAGGACATTCTTCCCAAAAGAAGATTATTGTATTGTTACTAGAGGTGATATTAGAATTTTCCCATCTTTCCTATGGAATCGCATATCGCGATATCGTGGAAAATTTGAATTTCGACAAATTTTCGCCAGCGCGTTATTACCCATTTTCGTGGTGATACCATATCACAAATAAATTCATGCGCCTTTAAACTGGGCGCCAACAGACGGTGAAATTATAACAAATGTTTGGAAACAGGTTCTCGAACTCTAGTGAATTGAAACAAAGGTAGAAACCTCAAGAAAAATCTGAAAATTACTGGTACAAAGAAGGAAAACTCGCAAAATATGAAACGTTCAAATGATTTGGGCAGATAGTAACGGTCACTCTCGGAAAAAATGAGAAAGGGATCGAAGAAAGTAGATTATTGGGTGTTGTATTGGTCGGAGGAGGACCATCATCATGACGAAAAAATGGAGGACAGCAAAAAGAGGTCAGCCGATCGACCTTTTCTAAGGCACCACCGTGGGGAGGAAGAAAAAGTGGTCACCCCGCGCGCGCGCTTCTTTTCTGTATGTTGGGGTGTCGTCTTCGGATCGCTGAGTTGAAAGAAGAGGGGATGGATAGGTACGACAACCACTAACAGGCCCTCACCAAACTGTATCACCTCTTTGTGTGCACACAGTAATGGTATTATGATTTCGCCGTCTGTTCGCACCCCGTTTAAAGTCGCACGCATTTATTTGAGAGGTGGTATCTTCATTTTTCCGAGACAGAAATAGGGAAAATGGTAATGAGTTTGAATATTATGGTGACAACCTTTGGTTTTTTGATGGTGACAACCAAATCTTCAATTTTACTATCTGCAAGGGTCTATTGAATTTGATGCGGAGCGAGTCATGTAATCACTCAAGGGATGGAATGCTGGGCTTGTCACAGTATCGTAGAATACTCTTCTTATTTCAAACTCAAATGAGTTCTTTGAAAATGAGGTTAAGTAGAAACTAGTTCGCATTGAGAGAAAACCCTGATTTTGAATATTTTGGATGATGCATGTCAGTTTCAAATTACATTTTTTGTGTGAACCAATAATTAGTGAACCTGTTATTAAATAAAGTGGCCCGTTAAAAAGTTTAATCGTAAGAAAAAAGGGATTTGGCTTCAGAATAAACCTTGAATAGCATTAGATAACAAGCTTATCGTTTGTAGGTTTTGAGGTACACATTAGAAAAAAACCAGAAATTTCACAAAAGGTTTATTTCAGACAATCAAAAAAATCGCACAAAGATAAAAGAAACATGTTATTTTGGTATATGGTTCATTCATGATCATGGACACACACAATGATGACTGAGCCTGAGAGGCTTTTATACAGAGAAAAAGGGGAGGAGTTTAAAATAGGGGAGGAAAGGATGGGGGGAGGAAAAACAATTATGATAAACGTGTGGGCAGAAAAGAATGTCTCTTTCGACCGTTTGGCGGTACGAAGAGCAAAATTGAAGGGATAGACATTGTAATATCACTGAGGGCATTGACCGTCAGTCACATTCCAATGGCACAAAGTTTGGGGATAAGGAAAAATGGGGATCAGGGAAAAAAGATGGGGATAGGGAGAAAATCAAGAACCAGGTGACGAAATCGTACAACTCAATATTCGTGATTAAAAATACGAGGAATATTGCTCCGAGATTGGTTCCTCAATAGATTCCGGAGCAGTTTGAACAGCTGCATCGGCAGAGACGATCTTCGGGATTTCCTCTGCTTTGGAGATGTTGATCTGAAATGAGAAAAGGCAATCTTGGGAAAATAGAGACTATTAAGGACAAAATTTTATATTTTTTCTAGCTAAATGAAAACCTAACTGAAGCTCAACTTCAAGAAACGGGTGCAGTGCCTACCTTCATTTTTCTTACTCCAATGCGGATTTCATCTGCAGAGACCACAATTTTCCCTTTATTCTTTCCAGTACGCTCCATCTCCGCCATCAGTTGTTGTACGGTCTCGTTGAGGACCTCTAATTTTTTCCTGTCCATCCCACGTAGTGCCTCACGGATCGCAGCCAACTTCTGACGTTTCTGCTCCAATGGGCAGTCACCGTCGGGATGAAGTCCACATCTCAGAGGAGCATCAGAAAGTTGCCAGTCCTTGTTGAAAGGCAGGGTGAGTTGCTCTCCTGCTGCAGTCGAGCGAGTCGCGTAAATAAACGCGCCGAAAAGTGCCTTGCGTCCATATAACGGACGGAGACCGCAATTCGGATTGCAGGACCGATTATAATTTTCGGTGACAAAGTCATCTCCACTCGTCTCAATTCTAATTCCCAGTTCTTCCATAAAATAGACGTTGGGAGTGGAGGGACCCGATTCCTCTGAGTCAAGGCTAATCTTGCCATAGACCTCACCTTCCATACCATTTCCTCTCAACATGGAAATTTGATCGTCGTCATTTCTTGATGAGTTTCTCAATTTCGTCAATGCAGTTCGGGCAGCGGCAGAGAATGTGTTGGTGTGCATTGCGCTCTGAAATGTGCAAAAGTCGATTAGGGGGATTTCAAAAAATGACAAAAAAAAACAGAAAAAGACGATAAAATGGCAGTCGATAAAATGATGGCAGACGTAACGAGGGCATTCGATAAAAACTAATTCGTTAGTTATTGAAGATCAATAACCTATAAGGGACAGAATGTTCGAGTGCAGTTTCAAAGGTGTATTGTCGTGGTGAGACCCACTGTCACTGACAGATGGAGACGTGTAGACAAGGAGACGCAGACAGACATGCGACGAGAGACGTCTTGTTTAATTGAGACAGCGGCATTAAAAGAAATTAAATTAAAAAAATAGCCAAACAGCCTTCACCGAAAAGTTGCCGACAATAACCAAGAGGCGGTGTGTATGGAAATGCTGTAGAAGCTCCTTGTCAATGATATACAAGGTGGCTCATGAGTATAAGACACAGTCAATACAGCCAGTCACCGGCTCATGAGTATAAAAGATGAAATTCCATGCTTGATGATCTATAACTTTGTGGAAAATCCTTCAATCACTCTAATTTTTGGGATTTTGAAATCACCTTTGAATTGTGTTTGAAAAATATTATCTTATCCCATTCATTTTTGAAGACACTATGCTCCGCTAAAGTAACGACAAAGTAACGGCGCACTGGTCATTTGAGTTTTGGTTGCTAAGCGCCGTTGTGAGCGAATCAGAAGAATGTGGCACTCAAAACTACTGAATAAATAAAATGCAGATGTTTTTCTATAAGAATTTATTTGAACCTAAAAAGAAAATGCATTCTGCCTTACTCTGTCCTATGCTTATGAGCCACCCTGTTTATCTCATTGACAAGACGGTTCTACATGATTTCCGTTAACACCGCCACTCGGCTACGCAGGCGGCCGTTTGACAGCGTTGCACTGCTCTGTGGGGCAGAGATCGGTGAGCATGAAAGCTTATTTTTCATCAATTCTTGATTTAACGAACTGAATGACTACACGACTGTACGCAATGGGCTGTACCACTAGTTTTAGACTACGACAAAAACAAAGATTGACTAGTGACAATCGCCACTTCCCAGGAGCAATTTTCTGCCATTCTGCACTCTCTTCTCCCTTCCTCTATTACTCTTACTAGCTACTCAAGTTCAGGTTCATTGCCGACTATCGATAAAATGGTTAAGCTTTTCCGACTACCTTACCTTGTCTACGGCGAAGTTTTTTCGTTGATGGATCCTACCCAGTTGTGAGTTTTTCAAGTTTTACAAAAATCAGGCTATATTCTAGGCCAGGCCAATATCAGAATTAAAGTCGCAAAGTTTTTTTGTTCTTAAATGATCTCAACCAATAGAACCGGACCCGGCCGACATGCTTGTTCGGAAAATTGGTCAGAAAATCAATCACTTGATTTTTTTCGATAAATGGGAATTTTTTTCGTCCAAATTCAACGATTTTTTCTCAAAATCAATAGTTCGACGATTTTCCGACATTTCTTCCGGTTTTTCTAACATTTTCAATCGACTGTCCAAAAACAACTTTCGGAAAATTTTCCGTTTAGAAAAAAATAGAGAATTGGAAAAAACGAAAAGTCGATTTTCCGACTTCGAGCAAGGGCAGGGAAACTGATTCAAGATTCTTAAATTTTGAGGAATTTTGAAATTCTGCGATTCTAGGATTCTGGGATTCGGGCCAATGTCTGTCAAAAAATTTGTCAAACCTGCCAAAAAGGACTAAAACATTTCAGCATTGCTCTATCATTGACCAGCAAAAAGGCCAACAATCTGTGCAGTGTTCATAGAAACTGTGCAAAGTTGAATAACGAAATAAATGAGTTCAAGGTTTCACTGAGCTCACATAGCTCTGTTACTTTGCAATTCGGCATGGGACCGGTTATTTTCAAGATTTCTGATAAACCAGAGGATTATAACTCAATAAATAAGATTATAGTCAATAATCTGGCAGTTCTCTCCTGGAATCCTGTTATAAACAATATACCTCGCGATGAACTTGGCCTAGAGTAAGTTTTCTTTTCTTTGTTTTCAATTTCTAATCCTGGGTTTTTCAGCATTCATCCTGACGAGCACACTGTTCAAATGTATCATATGAAAGATCTCTTGTCTGCAATGGAAAAATGGATATCTTATTTGGAGGATTTGTTTCATGTACCACTATCAGAATTACGTATTTGTTTCGATAACTTTGAGAAGGGAGATATCGATCGGATAATGGATTATTACTGCTCGGATAGTGTGGAACATAAATTGAAGGAATTCTGTTTGGACAGTGAATCGAGAATCGAGGATAATGCACTTCCAGTGTCGATTTTAAAGCGTCAAAATGCATCCCTGTCGTTGTCTTTAGCATTCGAATCATCTGACTCTTTCAACTTAGATTTCGACTTGCTCAAAAACTCTCCGGATCATTTTGGAGTAGATAACTCTGGCTGGATCAGATGGGAACAAGTTTTGGACATGAAATTCTTAGGCGTGATTCTCCTTAATTCTAAATTCTCCAGCTCACAGATCGAAAGTTTGGTTCAAAAATGGCAAAGTGGATGGACACCGGGATGGAAAAATTTAACGATTGAACTTTGCGAAGAATTCGACGTTTTCAGATGTGTTCCAGACGGTTCTATGGACATTGAATTTAGCGATTATCCGAATGTGGCATCATTATTAAGGTATGTGAGGTTTTTCTGCAAAAAATCATTGCTATTTTTCTAGACATGAATCAATTCGAGCATTCAAATTCCGACACATAGATGAAACAACTTTGGAAACAGATGGTTTTCATTTGGTTCGCTCCGACAAAATGGTTGCCACTGTTTACAAGGAATATACGGGATATTGTTTTATTCAAATTCACCCGGCGGATCCAGAGTATAAGTTTCACCTTTGAAGTGCGAAAGAAAACTTATCATATATAAATTTACTTTTCGAATTTTTCGCATAACTTGTTTTGTCTTGGCTACTCAATAAACAGTGCAAAGTTTATTTGTCCAGCAAATGTAAGATAATTGAACAATCGATTTTCATTCAAGCCATTCCAAATTTCGGCAGTCGTGCAAGTGGAAGTCAGTTGTTTTCTATTCATTATCCGATTTTACGTAAACTTCGGTATTTGACCCCAAGAACAATTTTTGGTTCCCAATTAAAAATAATTTTTACAATAGTTTTACTGATGAAAAATTTCTAAATTTTCTTTAAGATTGACGTGCTCTTGAAAAAATGCTAAGCTGTCGACTTGCGACCATTATCGCCCTTTCTTGTAGGCCCAGCCGAGCCAATTTTGAAAAAGTTAGTAGCGCATTGGAACGTTAGATTCTCGGAATTTCAGATTTTCAGAATCTCAGGATTTTAAGACCTCAGAATCGTAGAATCTAAGTTTAACATGTGTCTTTTCGACCACATTCGGTTTTAGGCTGATGCAATAGTTCTTCCTTATTATTTTGTTTGCAGTAATTCAGAAAAGTGAATAACAAGGATATATATGTTATTGACAAGGGTGTTCTACGTGATTCCCATATACACCGCCACTAGGTTATTGTGGGCAACTTTTCGGTGAAGGTATTTTAGCTATTTTTACAAATTTCATTTCTTTTAATGCCTCTGTCTCCATTAAACAGGACACTATCTTGTCGCATGTCTGCGTCTAGCCGTCTGCACGTTTTCATCTGTCTGAGACAATGGGTCTCACCACGACAAGACACTCTTGGAACTGCACTAGAACAGTCTTTCTCTTCTTGGTTATTGATCTTCAATAACTAACAAAATGGTTTTCATCGTCTGCCCTAATTACGTCTGCCATCGTTTTATCGACTCCCGTTATTTTTTTACTGTTTATTTTTCTGTTATTCTTTGAAATCCCCCTAATCGACTATTGCATATTTCAGAAAGCAATGGCCTTCAACATATTCTCTGCCGCTGCGCTAACTGCAGTGTCGAAATTGAGGGACTCGTCAGCAAATAATGACGATAAAATTTTGGAATTGAGAAGAAATGGTTTCAAAAGTGAGGTCTATGGCGAGATAAGTCTTGTATCTGAGGAGTCAGGTCCCACAACTGACAACGTCTATTTTATGGAAGAAATTGGTGTTAGAATTGAGACGAATGGATATGACTATGTCACCAAACACTATAATCGTTCCTGTAATCCGAATTGCGGTCTTCGTCCGTTGTATGGACGAAAGGCACTTTTCGGAGCGTTCATTTATAAGACTCACTTGGTTGAAAAAGGAGAGCAACTCACGCTGCCATTCAACAAGGGCTGGGAATTTTCTGATCAACGCCTGTTCTGTGGACTTCATCCCGACGGAGACTGTCCATTGGAGAAAAAACGTTACATCTTGGCGGAGATTCGTTACAAACTAGGTCACATTCACCCGGAAAAGTTGGAGGAACTCTACGAGAGCGTACAGAAGTTGAAAGCGGAGATGGATCGTACTGGACAGAATAGCGGGAAAATTGTGGTTTCTGGAAAGCTGAATGAAATCAGCATTGCAATGGGAAAAATGAAGGTAGGCACTGCAACCGTTTCTCGAAGCTTTCTTAGGTTTTCATTTAGCTAGAAAACAACATTTCGCCCCTAATAGACTCTTTTTTTCCAAGATTGTCTTTTTTCATTTCAGATCGAAATCTCCAAAGCGGTGGAAACCCCGAAGGTTGTCTCTGTCGATGCAGCTACTCAAACTGATTCAGAAGCTACTGAAGAACTAACACCGGAGCAATATTCTTCTTACTTCTAATCGAGCATATGGAGTTTGAAATTTCGAACGATTTCGTCACCCGGTTCTTGCTCTTTCCCCTATCCCCATTTTCTTTCCCTTATCCCCATTTTTCCCTATTCCCACACTATGAGCCATTGGAATGTGACTGATGGTCTGTGCCCTCAGTGACATTACAATGTCTATCCCTTGAATATTGCTTTTCGTACCGCCAAACGGTCGGAAGAAACATTCCTTCCTACTCCCATTTTTATTATAACTTTTTTTTCCTCCCCACAACCTTTCCTCCCCTATTTTAAACTCCTCCCCTTTTTCTCCGTATAAAAGTCTCTGAGACCTGTGTGTGTGTGTCCAAGATTATGAATGAACCATAGACCCAAATAACATGTTTCTTTTTTCTGTGCAAATTTTTTAACTGTTGAAATAAACCTTTTGTGAAATTTCCGGTGTTTTTCTTATGTGTACCTCAAAACCGATAAACGATAAACTTGTTATCTAATATTATACAAGGTTTAATCCCGCCAGTCCCTCTTTACTTCCAATTAAACTATTTGACGGGCCACTTCATATAATCACAGGTTCACTAAGTCCTGGTTCCTACAAAAAATGTGATTTGAAACAAGCATGATTCATTAAAAATATTCAAAATTAGGGTTTTCTCTTAATGCGAGCACCCTCTCCTTCAATTTCGAAGAACTTATTCAAGTTCCGAATGGGGAGAGTGTTCTCCGATACTGTGAAAAGCCAAGCATTCCATATCTTGAGTGAATGCATGACTCGCTTCGCATCAAATTCAGTTTACACTTGCAGATAATAAAGTTGAAGATTCGGTTGTTACCACCAAAAAACCCAAGATGAACAAGACTTTCTCTCTCCGCATGTCTGCGTCTCCTGTCTGCGTCTCCCTGTCTCCACGTCTCCATCTGTCTGCGTCTCCGACAGTGGGTCTCACCACGACCCTAGGAACTGCACTAGTACATTCTTCCCCTTGTTCGGTATTGTTCTTCAATAAATCAAATTGGTTTTTATCGTCTGCCATCGTTACGTCTACAATCATTTTATCGTCTCTCGTCATTCTTTTTCTGTTTTTTTTCTTCTCATTTTTTGAAATTCCTAATCGACTTTGCACATTTCAGGAAGCAATGCACACAAACACATTTTCTGCCGCTGCTCGAACTGCACTCTCGAAATTGAGGGACTCATCAAGAAATGAGGAAGATCGGATTCTCAACTTCAGAAGAAATGGTATGGAAGGTGAAGTCTACGGCAAGATTAGCCTTGCCTCAGAGGAAACGGGCCCCTCCACTCCCAACGTTTATTTCGTTGAAGAACTCGGAATCAGAATCGAGACGAGTGGAGATGACTTTGTCACCCAAAACGTTAATCGCTCCTGCAACCCGAATTGCGGTCTTCGTCCGTTTTTTGGACGCAAGTCACTTTTCGCCGCGTTTGTTCATAACACTCGCGATGCTGCAGCTGGAGAGCAACTCACGCTTCCATTCAACAAGGACTGGCAGTTCTCTGATGTTCCACTGAGATGTGGACTTCATCAGGATGGAGACTGTCCAATGGAGATGAAACGACAGAAGTTGGCGGCGATCCGTGCGACACTACATGAAATGGGCGTGAAAAAGTGTGAGGATCTCCAAGAGACCATACAACGCTTGATGAAGGAGATGGAGCGTACTGGAAAGAATACAGGAAAAATTGTAGTTTCTGAAGGTGAAATCTACATTGGAATGGGAAAAAAGAAGGTAGGCACTTTTCCGTTTCTCGAGATTGAGCCTCTTTTAGGTTTTCATTTAGCTATAGAAAACATTTTGTCTCTAATAGACTTTATTTCCCCAATATCACCTTTTTTCATTTCAGATGGACCTCGCGAAAGCAGCGGAAACCCCGAAGATCGTCTCTGTCGATGCAGCAACTCAAACTGATCCCGAATCTGCAAACGAACCAACTCCGGAGCAATACTCTTCTTATTTCTAATGTTGGAGATTTCGTCACCTGGTTCTTGCTCTTTTCCCTATCCCCATCTTCTTCCCCTCATCCCTATTTTTCCCTATCCCCAGACTATAAGTCATTGGAATATGACTGACGGTCTGTACCCTCAGTGACATTACAATGGCTATCCCTTCAATTTTGCTCTTCGTACCGCCAAACGGTAGAAAAAACATTCCTTCCTGCCCACACTTTTATCATAACTGTTCCCCCCCCCCCTCCCACATCCTTTCCTCCCACATTTTAAACTCGTCCCCTTTTCCTCTCTATTAAAAAAAATCATTGTGTGTGTGTGCCCAAGATAATGAAAGAACCATAGACTAAAACCTGTTAATTTTTTCTCTGTGCAAGATTTCAAATTGTCTGAAATAAACCCTTTCTGAAGTCTCCTTAAGGAACGAGAACAAAATGGTTTTAGAGCCCGACTTGGAATCATATGAATGATAGAGCCATGACTAGACAGCTCTGCGACATTTCGCAACTCATGTCGATTTCGCAACCAAGGCAATTTGACACCCAGACATTTCACAACCAGGCATTTCGCAAGCAGGTCATTTCGCAACTTTATGGAGTTGTCCATTTATCAATCATATAGGGTCCATGTGATTGGGGATATCATAAATCAATGCAGCTTGTCATCTATTTTGAAAAAAATTGTTAACATTTCTATGACTGTGGATCCGGTGGTTGAAAAATTACGGCGTTGCGGTATTGCCGTGAGTTGCAAAATGTCGTGGTTGCGAAATTGACGTGAGTTGCAAAATGTGGCAGTCACAAAACGGCTTGTTGTAATTGGTCACGGAGATGACAAGACGCACATTTGCGAAGAAACAACTGTCGCAAGATTCATCAAAGTGGGAGTTTCGATTATAGATATTATCGAAATTCCGGCTGTTTCCTCGCGCTCCATCGCCAACATGGCGAAAAACTCCGATTCAAACCGCCGCGCTTTTGTGTGTAGTCCTCGCGGACAAAAATTTGTTTTGGCGAGTTGTCCGCGAGGACTACACACAAAAGCGCGGCGGTTTGAATCGGAGTTTTTCGCCATGTTGGCGATGGAGCGCGAGGAAACAGCCGGAATTTCGATAATATCTAGTTTGAAAATGGCTCTGGGACATTTCGCAAATGAGACATTCAGCAACTAACGTCGATTTCGAAACCGCGACGTTTTGCAACCAAACCATTTCGAAACCGCGACGTATCGCAACCAAACCATTTCAAAACCGCGACGTTTCGCAACCAAACCATTTCAAAACCGAGACGTTTCGCAACTAAAACATTTCGAAACTGGACGTTTCGCAACCAGTAGTTTACACTCTCTAAGGCTGTATAAGAGGGAATTGAGAACTACATACAGTGGCGAGCATAGGTGAGTGTACCTCCAGACTTTCATCTATAATTCGACTAAAACATATCCGATTGCTAAGAAATTTTGCATGCACTTTACTGAGTGTCTGAGAAATAACGTCCTAGTTTTTGGAAAATTGAATGTGCTCCGGAGCTCCAGAATATTCCGGAATGTAGGCGTGACTAGAAAATCGAAAAATTAACTTTTTGTTGAGAAAAGGAACTTTTGTGATTTTTGTTGAAAAACGTTACCAGCTCTTCAAATAAACACCAGAAAAATTTTGATCCGTTTTGGTTGCTCGGCTCCCGAGTTATGAGCGTTGGAGCACAAAATAGGATGTTTGGCTCATCGGCTATAACTTGACTGAAAGTGCTTCGATCAACGTTAAAAATTAGAATCAAGTGTGTCTTAAGTTGCCTAACAACAAAATAAAAATGAATTTTAGTTTGGGCCAAAAAAAATTTTCTTGATGTACAGAGATATTTCGTTGAATTAGGGCCAGTATATCGCAAAAAATTTTTTTAGTGAAAATTGAAATTTTATTACAGTTTATTGTTAGGCAACCTAGGACACACGTGATTGTAATTTTTGACGTTGATCGTAGCACTTTCAGTCAAGTTATAGCCGATGAGCCAAACATCCTATTTTGTGCTCCAACGCAACTCCGGAGCGGAGCAATAACTCCGGAGCCGAGCAACCAAAACTGACCAAAATTTTTCTGGTGTTTATTTGAAAAGCTGGTAACGTTTTGCAACAAAAATCACAAAAATTCCTTCTCTCAACAAAAAGTTACATTTTCGATTTTCTACATTACTCAGACACTCAGTAAATTTCATAGCAATCGGATATGTTTTAGTCGAATTATAGATGAAAGTCTGGAGGTACACTCACCTATGCTCGCCACTGTATTCCAGGTTATAGTCTATGTACATTTGAAAAGTTGTGATTTTCACGTGAAAAATCTATGAAAAACCTGAATTTTGCCATTTCTAAATGGTGTGGTTGCGAAATGCCGTAGTTGCAAAACGACTGTTTGCAAAATGTCTCGGAGTCGTCCCTTTTGTGAAATTTTTCTGCCGACCCCTCACACAAATTTTAAAAGTTAATATGTTATTCAAAATATCAAAGTTTATTCGACCCCTAAATGAAAACCAAGAAAACATTTTTTTAGACTGGCAATAAAATTAAAAAACCAGTTTTTTGAACTTGAAGTCACATCATGGATTATAAACGATTGGAAGGGATTTAGTTCTCACCAAGTCGTGCTCCTCGAACCAATCTCGATACCAAGTCTCCTTGATTTCTCGACTCGCCAAGTTGGTCCAGTCGACGATGAATTTGTCAGTACTCACTTCGTTTGCCTTGTAGTAGAAGCTGCTACAGTATACCGCAAAAATGACCGCCTCATCTGGACCAACAGTTCCGTTAGTTGGGTTTACAAAGAGACGTTGGTTGTTAGTCACTTTTGCTTTGTATCGAATACGGCGGTTCGAGAGATTGGTCACTTGGACAAAGTAGGTGTGACCGAGAACATCATATGGAGCATTGAAAACGATTTTAGAGTTTGGTTGAGTGGAAATCTCTCCTGGTGGAACTTCATCGGCTACGGTTTTGTTCAGACGCACTTGGTAGAAAATTGTCTCGTTGGTGGAAGTGTCAAATTCTTCTTTTGTGAAGAGATTTGTCTCATCTTTGGTAAATCTTGCGAAAGTTTCTTCGGCTGACTTTTGGTGAAAGTCACTATCCCTCAGATTGATGTTGAAGAATTCTTCGGTTTTTCTGAAAACTTAATTTTTCTAATGGTAAAAAATTGATTATTGGACTCACCTAGTTTGATTTTTAAAGTCGATCATTTCAAGTTTCACAGTAGCAGTTCGAGCGGGACCATCTTTAGTACAGTTGTGTACAAAAATAAGGTACGGCGACACGACACTCTAAAAATATTGATGTTATAAAATAAAGTTAGCATTTATCTTACATTCAAGACCCCATTCGACTCAAAACTCATGGTAGCGAAATGTTGAATTTGGCTACTGTTGGTGCAAAACAATGGGGAGAATACCCGGTTGCCGAAGGCCCTGAAATGTTTTTGGTCACTGACAAAATTGCTGAAATATAGTAATCCAGCACTCAACTACAGTAATCCTGTAATCAATTCAGTAATCAAGGATCCAACTACAATACGGTCCAAAAAACAGTAATTCAAAATCCGATGGCAAAAATTCAGATCCACTACAGTAATCAGAAATCCTATCACAGCAATAGCAGATTATGCTAAAGTGAACAAAAATCTAACTACACCAATCCAGGGTCCAACAACAGTAATCAAGGAGCCAACTACAGTGAAGCAAGATTAAACTATAGTAATCCTGGACCCAAAGAAAATAATTAAGAATCCAACTACAATAATCCATGTCAACTACAGTAATCAAAGATCCAACTACAGTAAAACAGGTTCTAGTTACAGTAACCCAGAGTTTAACAACGGAAATCAAAGTTCTTACTACAGTAACCAACATCTAAATACAGTAATCCAAAGTCCAACAAAGACAACTACGGTTTTCCAAGATCCAAAAAACCGATAAAAAACGATATTTCAGAATCTAACTAGAATCACAGTTAATAAAGATCCTATCACAGTAATAGTAATTCTAACTACAGTTATCCAATCGTGTGCTACCTGCTTCAGAATATTGTCATAGGAAAGTAATCACAGTAATTGAGGTTCCTACAGTAATCTAATACCAAACTACAGAAATCAAAGTTCCAACTACAGTCACCCAGAATTCAACCACGGCAATCAAAGATCCTACTACAGTAGTCTAGGATCTGAGAACACTATTTAACTATCCATATCAACTACAAAAATCCAAAATCCAACTACAGCAATTGAAGATCTAACTACATCCATCCAGGATCTGATTACAGTAAAACAAGATCTAACTACAGTAATCCAATCAAGTACCACCTGCTTCACAATATTGTCAAAGGTAAATAAACACAGTAATCGAACTTCCAGTTACCGTAAAACAATACACAACTACAGTAACCCAAGATCTAACTACAGTAATTCAGAATCCAACTTAAGCAATTCTTGATCGAGTACAGTGATAAAAAAAAACTAAATTTGCAATTTTAAAAATCCACTCACTTCTCGTCTATCCCAAAATACTTGGCTCCAATGCAATACTGAACTTCATGTGGACAAGTGATGACTCCAGAATACTCGATGGTGTATGTATGAGTGGATACATTGAAAAGTTGATCGATGGTTGCTTCCGATTTCGCTTCTCTCAAGAAAGAAAGAAGTATAACCCAAATTATGGTATGTTTCATTTCTACTCCTGGTCTCATTACTGAAAATACAAAACTTGAGTTAAAAATCAGTTTTCAAATTCATAAATTTTGAAAATTATTTATTAAAAAAATAAAGCAAATAAAAGGAAGAAACGTTTTGAGAAAATGGCTGTCCTGATCCCGAACTCGAGAATTCTCTATTGTGTAAAGTCAGAGTGTTTAAAACGCCACGAAAACACATTAGATGAAAAATAAAGCACAGCTGTCTTCATTTTGCCACTGAGGAAACCAAGAGAGCAATTGCAATAGGCGATAAATTACAAAGCACTCTAGGAGAGATATGTGTTTTCGAGGACACCACTCTTCTGACCCCAGAGTCGGCAGGAAAATGAAGATATCACCTATAAAACAGAAGGGTTATGAAGGGAGAGGGAAAATAAGTTAATATTAATGGGATCTCAGAATTCTTAGGAATTCTAAAATCCTTCATGATCTAAAAAACCCTTATTTGTCAGAAATTTTTTCAAAATTTCAGATTTTTTTAAAATTTCAGATTTTTTTCAGAATTTCAGATTTTTCAGAGAATGGATCCATTTTCAGAAATACAGTGTGGAATGGGTTTCAACTTTTACAAAAAAGGGTCTCAACTTTTACATTTGTCTTTCATCTAACAAAGACTATCAATGTTCTGAAACTTCCTAGTCATTATTTTCTTGGGTGCAATTGTTTGTGCCGAATAACTTCTCTTCTTTTTTATGTAAACACCTTGTTTTTTTTGTGTTTTTCTGTCTATCTTTCATTATTATGGTGTTTTGTTTTTCTCGTCATCTCCCTATAAATTAATAACTGTCGTCCGGCCATAATTACTATCTTCCAACCGGTGATCTGTATTACCGACAAGCGGGCAGGTGCAGAAATTTCTACCGACCCGCCCCCAAATTTTGTTTTTTTTTGCTATTTTTCATAAAACCCTGATTTTTTGGACATTTTTGAGTTTTCGACATTTTCCGAAAATTATCGAAACGTCTTCAACTTACCCCGGATAGAGAGCCGGGCCGGGCCTCCTGGGGATGTTTGCGACTAGCATCCCATAAACGACGAGGACCCCCCCCCAAAATTACTAACACCTCTTAGCTCACTAGCACCCCCTAAACACCGCAACCAGTGTCTCTAATTATCCTATGTGTCCATCCTTTCCTCCTCCATTTCTTCATCCTCGTTTCGTCAAATTTTTCTTCCCTCTCATTAGTTCTATTACACGTGAAACCGACACAGAAACTAGGAGACACACCCAACCAACCCAACAAGCAATATGTCTAACACTCTCCTGCTTTTCCATTACATTTTCCAAAGGTTTCCATGGATACCCGTTGATGCCCCCTGATGCGAGTGGGCGGCCCCCTCCCATCTCACCTTCGCCATTTATTGCAAATAGGAAAAAGGCACGCAGGTGCAATTTTCCCATAAGCTGAGAGAAAGAGGTGGAGCCTTTCCTTAAGTCGGTGTTGCTATTCTTGTCCTCTTTCGTTTTAAAAATGTTATAAAACCATTGCTCCTATATAACTCATTACTAGGTTTTTATCTTTGATAGTATTGTTCAAGCTGTAATGGTTGTACTATATGAAGGGAAAACATTATTTTTAACTGCAACTGATATGTAGTGCTACCCGAAAAAAAGTTTTGAAAACAATATACTTTTTTGAATTCTCGAATTTTTCGTTTCGGTCCACTTTTTTGAATGATGTAGAATAAATGATTTCGCTATTTTCAGCTCACACTTATTCCATAAGATGCGAATTCGACAAAACAACAAGATCGTCCACCGTGGTCCTCCATTACGTCAATCCCCCTCTAACGAGCCGGGACCTTCTACAGTACCCCGTGATGAGGAACTATCCCCAAGGAATACTGTGTCCGCACAACAATTGGAAACGGAAACGGAACAAGGCTTGTTGATTCCAGGTAGGGATGAGCACTCTAAGAAACTGGATTCTGAAAATTTGGTTATTATAGAGGATGGTGACGGTGATCGTTCTTCTAATGTCATCAATGGTCAGGGTGGTCCTGCAGACGTCAATGAAATCAGAGCTCCTGGTGCTCCAGAAACTCCAGCTCACTTCCCAGATGCATCCGATGCTCCAGAAGCCGTTCAGGCTCAAGAAGACAACCAGGTTGCTACTCCGAATGTTGAGGTGAGCATAAAAATGGATTATGTCAATGAATCTAAAATTATAAGATTCTGAAATTCTGAAATTTGATTTCCCAAAACTACAGTAACCCTTCAATTTTCCAGGTTTCCGATGACACCCCACTGGGGCACCGTATGCGCAGGAGCAATGATAAGTTGGTAAATTTGGATCTACTTCTCGGTTCTTGCGGAATTGAAGCTCGGAGACTCCCCACTGTCAAGGATACTGTGAATCTGTACCCTGGAAGAATGGTCCTTTTTGAAGATCCAGGTTTCAAGAAGTCAAAACAAATGACCAAGAAGCAAAAGAAGGCGAGACTGAAGAAGTTGTTGGAGAAGAAGGAGAGAATTGAGAAGTTTCCATATGTTCCGGATTCGTTTTTTAATAATCCGTTTGACATGTACAAATTGGATGAGTTAGTGGAAAGAAAGGGAGAGGAAGACGAAGGAGAAGGAGAACAAGAAGTTGAAGAAGAAGTAACAACTGAGGAGAAAAAGAAAGATGTATATGAATTTGATGACGATGACGACGACGACAACTACGTTGAGAATGAGAAATTTCAAGAGTTGACAAGCACGTTTGCTGAGAGGAGAAGTAGTGAGTTTTTGACATTTTAAAGTTGTCAGATTCTGAGATTCAGGGTTACTGAAAATCTAAAAATCCTGAGACACTACTATTCGGAGATTCAGCAATATCGAGAATCTCGGATTCTAGGAATATGGGATTCTAGGATTCTGGAAACTTGCCCTGGAAACTTCTAAACTTTTACTCTGTTTTTTTTTTTCAGAGAGAGCTGCCCAACGACGTCCTACACCACCTCAATCACCACCAGCAAAACGTCCCTGCCCTTCTGGAGAGCAGCGCTCTTCTGAAGATCAGAGAGATGCTGACCTCCCAAAGGAGTCTGAAACCCCGGAACGTTCTGATGCCCGCCGCATTCCTTCTCCAATGCCTCCAATGGATACCCTGACCGGATCTCCAACTCCGAATGACTCGGCGTCTTCGGAAGATAACGACTACCTCGCCACCAATTTTGACATCCTTGCAATCACTCGAGCTATTGTGGCGAGAAGTCCTAGTCCGATGCAAAGTATGGAATGCTACGGATATGATGAGGATCCTTCGGAGGATCCAATGGCAGATGGCTCCATGTAAATTGGCAAAGCTCATTGACCCCTCCCCCTTTCTTCTCTAAATCTCCCAAAATCTCGTGTTCTTCTCTTTCCTTATCACTATCGCAAAACTTGTTCCTATCTATATGTATTCTAATGATGCTCCATTTTCTTCCCTCTTCTCAGAATCTCAACGTCAGAATCTCGAAATGTCAGAATTTCCAAAGCTCAGTATTTCCAAATTTCTTCACCTTCAAGAGGTCATTTCTATTCCCAATTTCATTTCAGACATCATTTCCTTGATGTATATCATCTTTTCTTTCTTCTTCTCCTCATCCCGACCACCACCTCCTTTTTTCTTTTTTTCTTCTTCTGGCCCCCCCCCCTCCCCTACCTCTTCTTCTCCCCCATCTCAAAATCTCATTCCCAGACTCCCACTTTTGACTGTCCACTCTGCTGATAGAAAGACTGATTCATTTTCATTTTTTCCTTTCCATTTATCTATCAATAAAGCAATTTCATATCCAATATGATTCATCTATCCGGAAAAAAGAGAGAAAAGACTAATAACAAATCATCAAAAACTTTTGGACTGAATTATGTCTGATCACAGAAAAAAGATGATGTGGAAGTAGAAAGGAATACATAAACAATTGGCGGAGAGGGGGGGGGGGGGCAATTATGATTTGCCTGTGTAAACAATGGAGAGTTTGGTTTTGCAAAAAAATAATGTAAAAGTAGAGACGACGCTTTTCGGGTGTTGTTTAAGCCAGATAGGAGATGTTAAAAAGCTTAGAACAGATTATTTCAGAGAGAACGAGATGAAAATGAAAAAAATGATAGAGGTACTATCAACAAAATGAAGGTTCGAAAGGGACATCCTAAAGGAAAATAGCCTAGTGACGAATAAGGCACCCATATATCGTCTCTTGAACTTCTTCCGGGGCTGAAAAATGTTGGAGTACTTCTACCAAACATCTGCTTCATGATAACCAAGCTCTCATACAATTTCGATCTCGAACTTTTCATTTGGTTCAAAAATGCCCATCTAACAGCAAAGCCAACAGAAAAAAATGGGCAGTCTTTTGGATCGACAAACCCAATTTTTAACTGTCTACTCTGCTGATGGGAAGGCTGACTCATTGTCATTTATGTTCCTTTTCATCAATCTCACAACAGAACACATTCAAATTTAACATGATTCATCTATTCCAAAAAACATTACAACAACAACAACAAAAAGTTTATCAGTGCCTCAGAGAGCTTTTCTATTTCAACTGCATGACTGCCGGCAGCTGTATAGTCCAATATCCAAACTTCCATATCCCGTTTTTGTCCTCCTGACATTTGGACTCCACCACAGATGGTATCGTATCCTTTTTCCATCTTAGGGCGGAAGGAAACGAGCTGAAAAAAAGTGTCATTTTTGTGGAAATCATGATGAAATTTTTGAAGACTTTTTCAAATAAATGAATGAACGTCTTACCTTGTTCTAGAACATGAGAGCATCGGATATGATATCATAACCCTTTTTCATCTTGCATGATTGGCGAAAGCTATGGGTTCAAATGACGACGATCTGAAAAAATATGTTTTTATTATTGGATTTATCATGAAATGTTAGAAATTTTCTTACAAAAAAAGGGTGGACTACTTACCTCATTCTCGAAATTGACAACATCTCATCAAAAAATTATAGTTTTTAAAAAATAAGAATACAAAAAAGACGATCACCAACACAGACGGTGACCTAGGGGAATAAAGTGGTTTTCGCCAGGATGATGATTTATTTATAATGGGGGAGAGACGCAGAGATAAAGAGGAAAGATGATGAAATGTGGAAGTAGAAAGGAATACATAAACAATTGGAGGGGGGGGGGAGGTGCGTTTATGATTTGCCTATGTAAACAATGGAGAGTTTGGTTTTGCAAAAAATGAATGTAAAAGTAGAGGCGACGCGTTCCGGGTGTTGTACAAGCCAGATAGGAGATGATGAGAAGCTCACTTTGTTCAGATTATTTAAGCGAGAACAAGATAAAGGTGAGCAAAAAAAAAGATGTAAAATCCGAAAAATAAATGTTGGAGGGTGGAGGGTTTAGTAGGAATGTTCTTAATTTGTACCTGGTTTTCCTCCAGCGGATCCGGAAGAGCCTAGGGCTGATGAATCCAGAAGAACTTTCCGAAATTTCCGAAAATTTGACAATTCTAGAGAAAACGGAGAATTTTGCATTATCTCCATGGTTAGAAACCACCGTAAGATTACTGGGAAATCTCATGAAAACTCGAATTTGAGGGTTTTGTAGGAATGTTTTTATTTTATACCTGGTTCCCCTCCCGATAAGGAAGAGCCTATGGCTGATGAATCCAGAAGAACTTTCCATATTGCTATTTACATGATAGGGAGACATAATTATAAAATCTCGGAAGGGGGGAATCTTGCTTTCTATACTATATTTCCTTTTACAACAGAATACAAAGAAAAAATCACATTTTCGAGAGCGGGGATAAACGGGTAAATTTCACATGAGAGGGGAATGGTGAAAGTATGTGGTAGGGGGAGATTCTGAAGACAATCCATATGAGAGAAGAAGTTATTCAAATTCCACATTGTTAGCGAATGTAGGCGGTGACAAGGCGGAATGGGCGCTCCTCGTACTCGATGTACTGCTCCTTGCCGATTTGTACCTGGAAACGGAAAATGATGAATTTTGGGGTTCTGAAATCAAAAATAGGGGTTTGGGAGCTGAAAATTGATTCAAAATGGGCTAGAAAACTCCGGCCAACATTTCTTATTGCCTGTGAAATTTTCTGTGACTTCGAAAATCTAAAAAAATGCTCAAAATCTGCTCTGAGACACCGAAAATGGGATTCTTACCCCAGTTTGTGTGTCCAGGAATCCGGATGTCTAAAATCTAATCATTTGGGGTTCCGTAAGCCTAAAATGTACTGCTTTTTGGTAATTTTTATCTCCAAAATCTGGAAATTTCAGTTTAAAAATCTGTGTTTCCGGGGGGTTAGGATGTCCAAAATCTAGCCATCTGGGCTGTCAAAGCTAACAATTGACTGGTTTTGGTCATTTTTCACTTCAAAAGCCTCGAAATTTCAACTCTAAAATCAGTGTCTAAAATCAGTGCTCCGGATGTCCGAAAATTGGTTATTTTCTGAGCCAAGGCTGTTTTCCGGGTTTCAGAGCAAATTTTGAGCTCATTTTGAGCTAAAATACGTGAAAATGCCTCTAAACTCAAAAAGCGCTCTAAAACCTGGAAAAGAGCTCAAAGTTACTTTCATTTTCGAGCCAATTTTCAGTGCTTTAGAGCGATTTTTGAGATATTTCATTGTAATTTTTGGAATCTGAGCACTTTTTTATATATATTGAAACACTCTTATTTCAAAGTTTCTTGGTTTTTAAAGCTCTTTTTTGGATGGTTTCTGCCGAATTTTCGTCATTTTTGGGTCATTTTGAGGCTCATTTTCACTAAATTTTCGCAATTTTCCCGCTCAAAAATTACAATTACCTGATCTTCATCCATCCGATTCAGCAGTGTGACGCACACAATCGCCGACAGGAACCCGGCACGACACGTGAAGCTAGCGAAGCACGTCGACTCCATCTCGAAACACCCATCGCATTCAATTTCCGCAAAAACGTGTACTTGTCCTCCTCCTCATAGTCGCAGAAATAGCCGTCCAGTCGCATTTGTCCCTCGAAGAAGTCGTCGGCGCACATCGTTTCTCCCGTCTCCACAGGAATCTGCTTCTCCTTGCCAACGGCGCATAGCGCTTCACGAAGAGCTCCATCTAGGCGAGTGGGACGCTCGATTCGTTTCCCTTCGATGACTTGAACGTAGGTGTCGCCGAGCTCCGCGTTCATCGCCTCGGTGGACACGACGACGGTTCCCGGCGGCACACCGACGCCTCCGGATGTGCCGAGACGGATCAAGGTGGGATTCTTGACACCGGGATGATGCATCAGTTTGAACGCCTCGACGAGCATGATACTCAGCGATGGGGTGCCCATTCCGTGGTTAATCCAGCTCACTGGTCCTGTCTTGTAGATGACGAAACGATCGGAACGCGAGAGATTCTCCGAGGACGGAATGTTCGCGTCTTTTGAGAACCATTCGGCGTAGAGCTTGAAACGGCCTGGAGATCCGCCGGTGCACACGAACTGAAAAAAAAGTAGATTTAGAGAAAAAAATGACCGATTTAGAGCAAAAATGTGTTCATTTTAAGACGAAAATGGTCAATTTTTGGTGAATAATGATAGATTTCAAGTTAGAAAGGCTTAACTTTGATTCAAAAAAACTCAATGTTGGGGTGAAAGCAGCAGAAAATGACAAAATTTAAAGTCAAAACATGTAAACTTTTTGCTGAAAATTGGTCGATTTCGATTCGAAAATTGTCTGTTTTTAGCCAAGATTAGTATATTTTGGGCAAAAAATAGTCCATTTTGCTTTAAAAATGGACAGTTTTCTGTCAAAAATGCTGTTTTTGACCCGAAAATAGTCTAATTCTAGCCACACATGGTCTATTTAGTGAAAAAAATGAACTAATTCATGCATTAAAAAAGGCAAAGAAATCTTCCGTTGCGGGGAATCAAACCCCGGCCTTATGGGTGAGAGCCATAAATCCTAACCACTAGACCACAACGGAGCGTGTAGGAGAGTGTCACAAACGGCATACACATTCCAATGGCCGGGAGGCAATTGACCACCAAGAGACGCAGGAATGTTTATGCCGTTTGTGACACATTCTTCCATTGTGGTCTAGTGGTTAGGATTTATGGCTCTCACCCATAAGGCCGGGGTTCGATTCCCCCGCCTTATCGGAAGAACGTCAACTTGATTTTGATTTTGAATTATAATGAAATCTCAATAAATTTCCAACGAATAACAGACAAATTACTCACCTTGTTCTGGACGTTGACGATATTTACTAATAAAAATAATAGCTTCAGAAAAATAAGAATACATTTTAAAAAGATGATCACCAAACACAGACGGCAGTCTAGAGGAAAACGAATGAAGTGGCGTTCAACAGAACAGTATCATATCATATTTGGAAGAAACGCAGACATAACGAAAAAAAGATGAAACGTGGAAGTCGAACGGAATACAGGAAAAATAGGAGAGCGGTCATGGTTTGACTATGCAAACAAAGAAGAGTTCTGCAAAAGATGAATGGAAAAGTGGAGGCGACGCTTCTCGGGGTTTGGGCAAGTCAGATGAGAACTAGGGGGGGGGGGGGGGGGGGCATTAATTTTTTTCAGTGACTGTTCGAGGATAAGAACCCTTTTCTGGTGATTTGTGACAGATGGGGAAAGGATAAGACTATGAAACTAATAGGATGTTGCGGTTTTCTGCAAGCGTTCATATGTCACTAGTCGGTCTGAAAAAAATACCTCGCGGTCACATAACGAAGGACAAGTGGCGTTGCTGTAAAATGTAGGCCGCTGTAAGAGGTCTTGCTGGTTTAATTTCTACCAAAAATTTCCACTGTTCAGCACTCTTTCAGCTCAACTGTCCTACTTTTTTCAAATTCTCATTTCTTCTTCCATTGTCTCATTCTCTTAAAAATTGCCCAGCTAACAGCAAAGCCAACAGAAAAACTGGGTAGTCCTTTGGATCGACAAACTCAATCTTTGACTGTCTACTCTGCTGATTGGAAGGCTGATTCATTGTCATTTATGTTACTTTCCATCAGTCTTACAACAAAACACATTCAAATTTAACATGATTCATCTATTCCAAAAAAATTTCCAATAAAATCATATGAAATATTCTCAAATTATCACAAATATTGGTCTTGTAGCGCTTCGCTGACATCGCCTCAATGAGTCCCAACTCTGTTTGCTCTTTCTGCATCTTCAGGATCCGCTCTATGTGCTCCTTGAACAGGATCTTGATGTCCTGCCCAGCATCACTCAATTCTGGAAAATATGTATATGGTAAACGTACTATTTTTTCTTCCAAAAGTTTACCTTTTTGTCCGGTGTCAGAGTCCTTCCAATGCTAGCTTCCTTGCAGATCCAGTATAGATGCATGTTGGCGGCAGACTTCAGAACAGGTTGTAGGTCAAGAATTGGGAAAGATCTGAAACATATCATGTACATAGTGAGACAAAATGTGTCACTCACCGATCCCCGGTATCTGAAGATTATGGTATTGAGTGCATTGAACCAGGCACGAGCAGTTTCGAAGATTTCAAGGAGGTCTGCGGGAAGTTGAAGAGATTTGATTCTGCTCTCTTGATCCTCTTCGACTGGATTCTGAAGTGCTGGAATTCGGTTGGCGTTCC
Source organism: Caenorhabditis sinica (assembly GCA_963932045.1). Taxonomy (NCBI): domain Eukaryota; kingdom Metazoa; phylum Nematoda; class Chromadorea; order Rhabditida; family Rhabditidae; genus Caenorhabditis; species Caenorhabditis sinica. The sequence continues at coordinate 23,278,994 of OZ009938.1, forward strand.
TGGGACCATTGAGATCAACTGCCTCTCTTTGAATTTGATCTGCAGCATTCTGATCATCCTGCTCGACGGGAACTGGAAAAACGTCAATTTGATTTTGATCTTCAGCGTTTTCGTGCCCATAGAGCCTAAAATTTCTCCTTTTTTTAATTGGAATTATTATGAAATTTCAATAAATTTTCACCGGATAACAGACAAATTACTCACCTTCTTCTGGACGTTGACAATATTTGATAAAAAATAAGAAAAATAATAGCTTCATAAAAAATAAGAATACATTTTAAAAAGATGATCACCAAACACAGACGGCAATCTAGAGGAAAACGAATGAAGTGGCGTTCAACTGAACAGTATCATATCATATTTGGAAGAAACGCAGACATAACGAAAAAAAGATGAAACGTGGAAGTCGAACGGAATACAGGAAAAATAGGAGAGCGGTCATGGTTTGCCTATGCAAACAAAGAAGAGTTCTGCAAAAGATGAATGGAAAAGTGCAGGCGACGCTTCTCGGGGTTTGGACAAGTCAGATGAGAACTAGGGGGGGGGGGGGGGGGCATTAATTTTTTTCAGTGACTGTTCGAGGATAAGAACCCTTTTCGGGTGATTTGTGACAGATGGGGAAAGGATAAGACTATAAAACTAATAGGATGTTGCGGTTTTCTGCAAGCGTTCATATGTCACTAGTCGGTCTGAAAAAAATACCTCGCGGTCACATAACGAAGGACAAGTGGCGTTGCTGTAAAATGTGGGCCGCTGTAAGAGGTCTTGCTGGTTTAATTTCTACCAAAAATTTCCACTTTTCAGCACTCTTTCAGCTCAGCTGTCCTACTCTTTTCCAGGTTCTCATTCCTGCTTGATTTTCTCGTTTGATTCGAAATTGCCCATCTAACAGCAAAGCCAACAGAAAAACTGGGTAGTCCTTTGGATCGACAAACCCGATCTTTGACTGTCTACTCTGCTGATGGGAAGGCTGACTTATCGTCATTTCTGTTCCTTGCCATCAGTTTCACAACAGAACACATTCAAATTTAACAAGATTCATCTATTCCAAAACAAATCCAAAAAAAACATATGAAATATTCTCAAATTATCACAAAAATTTGTCTTGTAGCGCTTCGCTGACATCGCCTCAATTATTCCCAACTCTGCTTGCTCTTTCTGCATCCTCAGGATCCGCTCCATGTGCTCCTTGAACTGGATCTCGATGTCCTGGCCCACGTCACTTTTCTGGAAAACATGTATATGGTTAATGTACTATTTCTTCTCCAAAAAATTTTACCTCTCTCTCGTCCGGAGTCAGAGTCCTTCCCATGCTAGCTTCCTTGCAGATCCAGTTAGATGGATGTTGGAGGCAGACTTCAGAACTGGATGTAGGTCAAGAATAGAGAAAGATCTGAAACATATCATATGTACATAGTGAGACAAAATGTGTCACTCACCGATCCCCGGTATCTGAAGATTATGGTATTGAGTGCATTGAACCAGGCACAAGCGGTTTCGAAGATCTCTTGAACTCGATCTGCAACATTCTGATCATCCTGCTCAACAGGAATCGGAAGAGCGTCAACTTGATTTTGATCTGGGCCTAAAATTTTTCATTTTTTTGTTGAAATTAGTATGAAATTTCAATAAATTTTCACCGAATAACAAACAAATTGCTTACTTCGTTCTGGACGTTGACGATATTTGATGACCAAAATAATAGCTTCACAAAAAATAAGAATACATTTTAACAAATCGATCACCAAACACAGACGGCAATCTAGGGAAAAGGGAATAGAGTGGCGTTCAACTGAATAGTATCATATCATTTTCGTAAGAGACGCAGACATAACGAAGAAAAAGATGAAACGTGGAAGTCGAGCGGAATACAGGAAAAAGAATCGAGAGCGTTTATGATTTGCCTATGCAAACAATGGAGAGTGCTGCAAAAAGAATGGGAAAGTAGAGGCGACGCTCCTCGGGGTTTGGACGAGTCATAGGGTGGGGAACTTTAGGTTCCGTGACGTTTCGAAACCGCGACAATTCGAAACCGCTACATTTCAAAACCGCGACAATTTGAAACCGCGACGTTTCGAAACCAGACATTTCGAAACCGCGAAATTTCAAAACCGCGACAATTCGAAACCGCGACATTTTGAAACCAGATATTTCGAAACCAGACACTTCGAAACCAGACATTTCAAAATGTCGTGGTTTCGAGATTTCGCGGTTTCGAATTGTCACGGTTTCGAAATGTCGCGGTTTCGAAATATCCTCTAGCTGAAGCTAACAGTAAATGAAAAATTAAAGTTCGGCTCCGCGACATTTCGAAACCGCGACAATTTGAAACCGCGACGTTTCGAAACCGCGATATTTCGAAACCGCGACATTTCGAAACCGCGACAATTCGAAACCGCGATGTTTCGAAACCGCGACATTTTGAAACCAGATATTTCGAAACCAGACATTTCAAAATGTCGTGGTTTCGAGATTTCGCGGTTTCGTAATATCGCGGTTTCGAAACGTCGCGGTTTCAAATTATCGCGGTTTCGAAATGTCGCGGAGCCGAACTTTAATTTTTCATTTACTGTTATCTTCAGCTAGAGGATATTTCGAAACCGCGACATTTCGAAACCGTGACAATTCGAAACCGCGAAATCTCTAAACCGCGACATTTTGAAATGTCTGGTTTCGAAATATCTGGTTTCAAAATGTCGCGGTCTCGAAATATCGCGGTTTCAAATTGTCGCGGTTTCGAAATGTCGCGGTTTCGAAATATCGCGGTTTCGAAACGTCGCGGTTTCAAATTGTCGCGGTTTCGAAATGTCGCGGTTTCGAAATATCGCGGTTTCGAAACGTCGCGGTTTCGAAATGTCGCGGAGCCGAACTTTAATTTTTCATTTACTGTTATCTTCAGCTAGAGGATAAATGCTTTTTCTGGTAATTTATGGCCAATGGGAAAAGGATAAGACGATGAAACTAATCGGATATTGCGGTTTACAAGAACAAGAAAGATTTTTTGTTTTTGTCAAAGTTTGAGTCTGCATTGAAACCTCGCAATTTTTGATGCACTGAGCATGAGAAAAGTTAGCGACAGTTCGCAGCTAAGACCAGGTCGTGCAAAATTGTATCTCCTCAATCACATCAAAGACACAAGCGCATCTGAAAAAAATTCGCTAATAATTTGAACTAACTCAAGTTTTTTACTCACAGTTGAAACGGAGGGTGAGAAGAAAGGAGAACTCAACGTCAGTTTTTTGCTGTTTTTTTAGACCGAATCATTAATTGTAAATCCAAATCGAGTTATAGGTCAAAGAATCTCATGAAACAAAGAACAGCAGGAGACAACAACAAATTGAGAAGAGGGGGTGAAAAGTGAGTACACACCAAAAATCTATGTTCGGTCAATAAGGCTGAAAAACCGAAAAAACCGAAAAAAGAGCTTGAAACCTGTTCGAGGAGCCGAAAAATGTGGGGAAAAATTGCTTAAAACTGGAAAAATTGATTGCTCACTCTCAGAGTTTCAGAAAATATATTGTCCATGCTTAGTTTTTTTTTTTGGTTTTTTTTTTCGGTTTTTTTTCGGTTTTCTTCGGTTTTTTTTTCGAGAACTGTTTTGCCGAAAAAATTTTCGACTGAATAAAAACAAAAACATTTTCGCTTTGAGATTTTTTCGGTCCGAAAAATTTTTCGCACACCTCTGACAGCGATAGGTGGAAATAGAATATTACCGAGTGGAGGGAGACAATCACAATTAAAAGAGAGGTAAGTGAATCTAGTTTGCTCATTTCATAGTTGAGATAAATGCCCAACATATACGACTGGGGTGGAATACTAATCCTTTTCGAAAAAAGGGGACACCTGCATTTTGCTGGAGGAGAGAAGGATTCGGAAGATGCGGAAGGTGTAGCCATTGGATAAAGTGGTTTAAAAAAGGTTAACTGTTGTCACGGCAGCAAGAGGGCGAGAAGAAGAGGAGATAGCTAATAAGAAAAAAGATACAACTCGGAATAGATAGAAAACTTTGGTTTTAGAGACTGGAAATAAACGAAAAGCTTTGAACCCTTAAAAAATTGGCTCCGGGACGTTTCGCTACAGGTTTTGCTCAGTTCTTTGCTGACAGTACCTCGAAAAGACTGAAAAAGTGTAAAAAGTACTATTACAATTCAATAAAAAATTGAGTAAACATGAAAAATACGCATACAGAGCGGGAAAATGTCAAAGAACCTTGTATAATATGCACATTTTTGGTTCTGCAGTCGTTCCAGTCATTTTGAGGTAATTCAAGAAAAAAAAAGCAAAAATCGTTGCAAATTGTCACCTCTGCAAAACGACAGAATATTCACTATCACAAAAGCATCATCAGAATAAAACTATCTGCAAAATTTCTTCCCGTGATTTCTGAAATATGAGTTCATTAACAGTTAAGGAAAAGATGAGACATAGAAGAATTATGACTCGAGGTAACCTCTCACTAATGAGCCCTTTGGGGAATTAATCCTCACTATGAAGAAGGTGCACATGAGACGGGAAGAGTTGAATTCAACCTTCACTTTGCTTAATATTTCCTATACACATTTCCATTTTTAATTGCTTTTCAGTGTTGTGCACAGTTTGAAAGGAGGAAAGGAGGTCAAAATTTTTTATTGCTTTGAAACATGTAAAATCGTGAGTAGATTCCGGAAATTTCAATGAAAACGCTTGGAAATTGCTCCAAAACCCAGAAAATGCTCTCCGAAAAGAGCAAAAATCAGTTTTAGAGCAATTGTTGAGCGTTTTCATTAGGATTTTTGAAATCTACGCACATTTTTACATGTTTTAAAGCTATAAAAATTTTTGACCGGAATCCTCCTTCAATGTTGAAGCATCTCAATTTCAGTTTTTTAAATTCACTTTTCACATCAAGTAATACGAAACTTTCAGAATGTCCCATGAGCAACAAACCATGTTGAACAACAGATACACTTATACTTCGGATAGACGTATTGGTCGTGGGAACTTTGGAACAGTGTTTCGCGTTTTCGATCACATTGAGAAAACGGACAAAGCTCTCAAAGCTGTGCGCAAACTCACCCAAGACATGATTGATACTTCTGCGAATAATGAGATTGGAGTTTTGAATACACTTTCTGGAATAGAAGGAGTACCAGAACTCTATGAACATTTTGAATCGAACTCTTTCAGATATCTCGGTGAGAACTAATTTCGAACTATTTTTTAACTTTCTTTTTTTAGTGCTTCCTCTCTACATCGCTGATTTGTTAACTCTTCGCCGTAGGAATGAAAGCAGGAAATTCGAGAAGGAGACGGTGCTGCAGGTTGCCTGGCATCTAGTCAAAATCTTACAAGATGTTCACCAAAAAGGGATCATTCATCAAGATATCAAATGTGCGAACATTATGGTAACAGCAAAGGTAAATTTGTGAATAATAAGATCAAAAACCGCAATCTTCCATTTTAGCCCAACCCATTCTGTCTCATCGACTTTGGGGTAGCTTACCGATTTCTTGATGGCCGAGGAAATAGAAAAGTGATACCACCGCAGAGAATTCAAACTTCTTTGATAAACTGCAAGTACATTTCCCCAAAACTGGCGAATGGATTTGTTGGCCAGGAGACGGTCGATCTCGATATGCTTCTTTTTGCCTTATTGGACTGTTGTGGCAAGAGAGCATCTACCGAAAAGGATCCAAACGTGAATCTTGAGGAAAGGATCAAAGTAGTAAGTTTTTACAGTATAACATTATGTACTGAAGAACATTTCAGTTGATGGACCCCGAGAAGTATTTTATAGAAGATGTCGGAATTTTGTGTCCAATTGCTAAGTCATTTGCAAAGCAAGAGTACGGAAAAACACCGAATTATAACGAGATATTCACCGCTATCGAGAGTGTTATTTTCGGATTCACACCATCATTCACACCAATGGATCAGTTGAAATTGGAGAAGAATGATAAAGATGAACACATTCTCCGTTGAAAACAATTTTGATACCAGTAATGTTTTTTTCTATGTTAATGAATTCGATTTATTCTTTTATAACCACATATAGTGCTTCACATAAAGTCCTTCTGATTACTCACATTTATTGTTTTCTGTGCCAGTCGAAAATGATTAGTAATTTGATGTGAGCAGCAACCACAATGCTTTTGACTTTGTCACGCCCCCTTCGTAACTGAGTCTCTCCGTATATGGCGAATGGCATGTGCACACTAGCCACTTCTCCAATCAAAACTAGTACATCCTTCAGCGTCCTAGTAGCAGCATAGCCGAATGGTACCGATGACGGTACCAGTCTTTTTTTAAGTTTTTTAAAAGTTTATTGTAATTGAGGCAGTTTATGTTTTGAAACAAGAGTCCAATTTTGCTCAATAGATTAGAAATTTGTTCATGAAACTTATAAAACTAATGCTAGCGAAAATAGAATCCTCCTCAAACTTCCTGACGTCTTCTAATGCCCCGAACATCTTGCCGATGACTTCAGATTTTCCAAAATCTCACCGATGTTTCTGATTTCTTCAGGTTTGCCTGATGTTATCTGATTCCTCCAACAACCTTCCTGACGTCTTCTTTTGCCCTGAGAATCTTGCCTATGGCTTCTGATTCTTCCAGAATTTTATCGACGTCTTCTACTATCTCTAGAAAATGAGGCTCAATTATTCGACCTCTTATTATCTTCTGAGACATTTCAAGAGATCATGTAGTACATCAAATTTGGAAAATTTTTCTAACTCGTACTAAAAAATCAATTTTTCGACCGTTTCCAGGAATTCAAACCAACCCAAATGACCCATCAAAATGATCAGCAAGTTGAGAGCTATCGATTGGTATTAACATCCAAATTTCGACGCATCGAATTTCACATTACCTTGAAATCTTCATTTGACCTTGAACTCATATTTGATATTTGACCTTATACCCAGGCCCCCTTTTGCTTTCTCTCTCTCACTCTCCCCCTTTGTTTTTCTTCATTTCTCTGCGCTCACGTCTCTCACACACACACAACTTTTTTGAATTTGGGGGGTATAGGCAAAGTGAATTCAAACGTTCCTCATTATAATTTGAATTTCAAACGTGTTATTTTCGACTGTTTCAGCTATTTTTTCCCTTCATTTTTGAGATTCGGCAATTACATAAGGTTGATATTTAATAATGCAAGTTTTTTAAACCAACCGACTTCATCTTTTACTCCGAATTCAATACAAAAATAGAACTTCTGGGCCTGAAAATTTAATTGTTTTGTTATGTTAAAAAAGTAATTTTCGAAATTGAATTAGGTTTTCAAATTCACTTGGATTTTTGGATTTCATACCATTTGAGAGAAGGATGAAAGATCCCGAGAAAAACTCCGTCGCGGTCCTCGGACACTGTTGGAACCAAAAAGGTTCTTTTTACGGCAGGTTTCCATGGTTTTGAAGCGATTTTTGCGCATTTTTACTACGATATTAGTAATCAGATCTACTTTTTACATATTTTTAAGCAAAAAAAATTTGACCGGAATCCTCCTTTGAATTTTTCTGCGAAACTTCGATAATTATAAAAGCAACACACTACCAAATCTTTTTGCTCCAAAATAAGTTGAAAGCGCAGAAGTTGTTTCCGGTGGCCGTGGCCGAGCTTCCCAGAAAAGGGGCGGAGTCGGCCAGTAAGCGTTTTAACGGTCTTTCGGCAGCCAATCACTGCGCTCGGCTCCTCCACTTTTTTAGGAAACTTGGCCACGGCCACCAGAAACAACTTCAGCAATTTTGGCTATTTCGGAGCCATTTTCCGGGGTTTTAGAGCGATTTTAGAGCATTTTCATTATGATTTTTGGAATCCGATATCCTCTTCCAATAAAGACCCTTGATAAATGTTTCTTACTCGTGAAACAACAAGCGTCTGGAATAAAACGAGAAGGAGAAAAGTCCTTCACATGCACCTGAACCCCTTACACATAGACTCCTCCCCTTTTTCTGGGCAAACCGTTGTTCCTCCTGTTCTCTTCACCATTCACTTATGTTTCCTCTTGTTTACGATATCTTGACTCTGACCCATAATCCCATCCTGTCACTATCTCTTTCGGTTTCTCAATTGTGGTTGATGGGTGACATTCCTTTTAGGGGGTGTGAAAGTGAATATTGGGAGGGGGGGGGGGCTTGGGAGGGGGGGGGGGGGTGCTTAGTTGGGATAGACCAAATCGATTCTGGATAGTTAGTCCACTGGTTTTTTGGTCTTCTGTTTCAGCTATCTACTTTTTTAGTGGTTTTTCCAATATAACCTCTTTTTCGATGTTCTCTCCTTTCTTTGAATCCGCCCTTTTCCTATCAGTTTGCTCCCGTTAATTCATAAAAATTCCAGAAACTCAAAAACTGCAAACTACTGAGATGGAGAAGGAAAGCGAACCAGATGGAAGCGGAAGTCATGGAAAACGGAAATTATCTGCCCAACCGGTATATTCACAGTCCACAGAGCCGCTGATAGTTGGACGCCTCTATCACATGGAAGCACTGCCGAAGATCAAGAAGGACCAAGTATTGATGATTGGAATCACCAGGAAACCATCTAAAGCATCAGTCGAGAAGATGATGAAAAATGGAGAGTAAGTGTGTTTTGTTCTTTATTACTAGGAGACTTCGTGACCACTATTAGAAATTTTTGAAATTTCGAGATGACAAAATATGTGGAAATTGCACCTGCGTGCCCTCTTTCTAATAGTAATTAATGACGAAGGTGAGATGAAAGGGTGAGCATCAACAGGTAACCATGGATACCCGCGGAAAATGTCATGGAAAACCAGGAAGGTGTCAGACACATTGCTTGTTGTGTTGGTTGTGTGTCTTCCTAGTCTGTTTCTCGGTTCACGTGTGATAGCCTTAATGAGGGGGCAGGAAAATCTGATGAGCACGGAAGAAAGGAAAGAAGAGGGAAAGGTAGACACATAGGATAATTAGACACTGGTTGCAATGTTTAGCGAGTGCTAGTGAGCTAGGAGGTGCTAGTACTTTTGGGTGTCCTAGCTGTTCAGGGGTGCTAGTTGCCAACATCCGTGGAGACCCAGGTCTCTATTCTGAGATTTTGATATTCTGTTTTTTTCAGAGTTTGCTACTCTCTGGAAAACGGCTACTGGTTTTTCCAAGCCAACCATTTCGAGCGTTTGGACCATGCAACCAAAATCGACTTCTACCTAAAAAATGACGGATTCTTGTATGTCATTGATGGTCAAAACAGGAAGGTAACTTTTGAGTTTTCTCTATTTAAAAAGAACCTGTAATTTTCAGAAAATATTCTGCTCTAGCACGTCCGGACCACTCTGGCCGGTAATTTTGCGTCCCACGGCCTTCATGGACGTCTATATTGATGGTATGAGTTAGAATATAAATTCACTTTCCATATTTTTGTTTTAGCTGAAGATGAGCCTCTCAAATTTCAACCAGGAATCTGTTTCGATAGAAAGAATGCTCTTGGGATCGCTTTCTCGGATGGTATGGGTAATCTACTTTTTTGCAAAAATACATTTGTCGGTTTTCAGACAAGAGGACGATCTCATGCGAACAAAATGAGCCGGATTATCCTCTACCAACTGAAGGAATGGTGTATTTCGACAAACCATTGACAACAGGAATGCCAATAAGCTTGCGTTTAAAGCAAGTTAAGAACAACCATGGCATGTTCTTTTTTGGAGTCACCTCAAAACCGCCTGGAAATTTGATCCAGGACATCACACCGTGAGTTTTCGGCCTTCAGCATTTTTCGAGATATTAGCGATATTACCCAAGGGGAAACGCGCTCTTTCGCTTCGAATTTCCAGCATTCCCGGCCGATTTTCTGTTTTCAAAACAGCAAAACATGTTTTGGTTGTTGCGTGGACTCCTCGTGAGCAATTCGAATGTTGCCCGAATTGTCCACAAGGAGTCCACGCACTCATCAAAGCATTTTTTGCCTGTTTTGAAAACAGAAAATCGAAAACGCTGATAATTCAAATTTTGGCCAAGTGTGCTATGGAGCGCGTTTCCCCTTGGGGCAATATTGCTAATATGTTGTTTATTTTTCAGAGAATTTTTGAATCCCTCACACGGATATTGGGTTTTGGAATTCCCAGAGTTGCTGGCGGCAAAGGACAGTGTCTTGTCATTTGAAATGGATGAGGAAGGGAAGATTATTTATGATGTTAACAAGTCGCATAAGGTATTTTTTTCATTTCTATAATGTGATATTCATTTGTTATGTTTCTAGGGAACAATTGGCAAGGTTCCATACTCGATTGTCCTTCAAAAGACTCCGGTGTATGCTATCGTAATTCTCACCGGCAACCGTTATGATTTGGAGATTGTTGGTGAGTAGGGTTCTATGGTTTTCAGAATAGTTTACATTTTGTGGAGATCTTACGTTCAGTAAAATTTTGTCCTAATTTGAATGTGGTAGGGGTGGGGGTGGAACTTATGAAAGTTTATTACATATGTCAGTGGGGACTCCAGGCGGACTTTAAGCAAAATCGCATAAACTGATTTTTAATTTTAGGTATCATTAGATAGCAAATAATCTGTAAATTTCGAATTGCAAATAAAAACCTGCTATGTCGTGCGGGATCGTTTTGAAATCTTTGAAAAACTCCAAAAGTCAGGGACTAAGGTTTTTGTCTGACAACAGAAAGACAAGGATGGACACGTAAATTTATGATATAGCTGTCATTCTTTCTTCTTTTAAAGAAATAACTAATCTCTACATATACTTTAAATTTGCAGACAGCTCATATGGTCCTCACTACCCGATTCAACCTCAACTTCCAGCAAATGACCCAGGTGAGTTAAAAGAAAACCTGAAGAGTTACAAAAAGCTGGTATATTTTATACGTATTGCATTATATGTCCAAAAATTGATCTTAATCAAATTGACTTTAATCAATGGAAATCCTCCAAAGTTCCAAAAAAATCGGTTTTGTGGTCTTATTTTTTGTTGAAATTTCACGGTGGACCACACAAATTTTCGCGAATATTTGTCTGAAAAGAGGACTACAACCCCCGTTTTCGGCTCTTTGAAGGCTTATAACTCGATTATGGTTAACATTTTGGGCATACCGCCTAGAGGATTTTTGTCTACAAAAAGACAAGTACATTCCTATTAAAATATCGCAACTTTCTGAACCTGTACCCACATTTAAACCAGGACACACAATTCAAAAACTCATGTTTTTTCCTATTTCAGAAAACCTCCCTCTTCATTTCCTTTGTGCTTCAAACTCGTCCATCTCATTGAACGCCTGCAAAGATTTCGCGCAACTTCAGAACCCCAGCTATGGTGCCTTGAACTTTGGAACAGTGAGCATGTCGAAACCAATACCTCGTGGAAAGGAAGTGAGGTTTCAAGTAAGTGAATTTCTTAGATTTAGTTGCGAAACAAAAACTTTTCAGATCGATTATGGACGTGCTTCTGATGTGAACAAAGTACGTGTTGGAGTTTTCCATAGTTTGGATTTTGGAAAACCACAGAATCAAGAGGACTTCTGGCTTCCAAAATTTGCGATCCCAGTAGAAATTGGTTTCTGGCGAACAAATAAAGGTATAACCAGCGCTTGTCAACCACATATATTTATCGGCAGGTATTTTTTCAGAAATGCATTATGAGATTGATGGTGTTCGAGTAATTGTACCGATTTCGCCATGGGAGTCCGTGTACCTCTCCTTCTCCCTTCATGGGTCTGGAGTCTCTGTGCGATTGTTGCACAACGAACCTCGTCAAATCCTTGCTCAACCGCACAACATAGTTGCCCTTGGATACGTCCCCCAAATCGAAATTGACGAGACATGGATGAAAATGCAACAGGGAAAACTGGAGACGGTCAAATCGCTCGACATCGGCCATTTTTCCAAAATGAAAGAGAACGAAAAGCTCAATGATGAACTTATCAATACCTATATGGAGAAACTGAAGCACCGAAGCGAGGAGAGTGAGGGAAATTATGCGAAGATTCACACAATTTCCACATTTTTCTACGGAAAACTGTGCGAAGCCAATGATTACGGTGGCATTAAAAGTTGGTTCAGAAAGATCGATATTTTTTCATTTGAAAAAATTTTCATCCCATGTCACCTGGCATCGTTAAAACATTGGGTGTTGGTCGTGGTAGATGTTGGAAGAAGAAAAATTGAATTGTATGATTCATTACTTCGCGATGATCGGATGGGAGTACTGGCAAATATACGGTGGGTTGTTTTTCAATTTCTTGAACATTTTTTTTTTTTGAAATTTTCGTTAGTTTCACAAATATAAGGAAATTGGTTTCAGGGAGTTCTTGATGTGGGAGGCAAACGCCAAGCAGAAAAACGCAGAATTCTTACAATGGACTACTGAGTTTATTCAGGTGAGTGATATTTTTGACGTTCCCGCCCGGCTTTCTAAATTTCGAAATTAAACTAGTTCTGATTGTTGATTTTTCAGAATCGCCCAATGCAAATCGGTGAAACAGACTGCGGAGTATTTGTGTGCATGTACGCAGAATTCATTGCACGCAGGTTGACTCCCAGCTTTTCACAGACGAACATTCCATTTCTCCGAAGAACGATGCTCTATGAATTGGCCAGTCAGACCATGCTCAGCACGAAGCTTCTTCGGTTCTTCAAACTCCAAAATGGCAACGCTTCCTACAGTAGTGATGGTACTGCCGCTGCCTCTCGTGTCCACAATAGGACCAATCACGCTTACGTGTTCACTGAGCGTCCAATGAGGAAGAATGAAAAAGTGATCGTGGAGGTAAGCTACTGTCTAATAAAGGGGGGAGTACACTGATTCCAAAATTTTGGAGATTTTGATACCATTCGACGCAGAATTTCTGAGAGATCAACTATTTCTGTTGGACCCTAGTCTGGAAATCACTACTTGAAAAAATATAGGCCAAAAATTAGTACTGAGAGTGTGTTACACGTTTTTCACTTTCAATTTCGTAGAGTGTGCAACGTGAAAATTTGCACACTCTGAGTGCTAATTTTTTGCCTGTTTTTAGCCCATAACTTTTCAAGTAGCGACTTTCAGACTTGGGTCCAAGAGAATTAATTAATCTCTCAGAAATTCTACGTCGAATGATATAAAAATCTCAAAATCTAAATTATTAGACCCTTTAAAGGAGGATTACGGTCAAAAATTCGTAGTGTTTTACAGTACATAAAATGTGTGTAGATTTCAAAAACTTCAATGAAAATGCCCAAAAATTGCTCTAAACCTCCGGAAATGCGCTCAAAAACAAGCAAAAAAATATACTAATGGTCTATGACGGTCGTGGGCAAGTTTCCAAAAAAAAGGGGCGGAGTCAGCTCCTCTTTTGATTAGCTCGGTCACATACGCTTGAGATCATCTGTGGGATACTTGTTTTTTTTTCAGAATTTCGGGGTTTTAGAGCAATTTTTGACCATTTTCATTACGATTTTTGGAATCTGCACACATTTTTCCTTTTTTTGAAGCGTTAAAAAATTTTATCGGAATCCATCTTTAAGTTGAAGTTGTAGGGTTTTTTAAGTTTTGAATAAGTCAAATTTGACTCTAATAATCATCAATTTTCAGATCGAGCGTGACAACTCCAGACAATGCGGTGGAATGTGCTTTGGGATCACCAATCTCCTCCCATCTCGAATTCCTTCAGACACGCTCTCAAAATGTCCCTTGGAGTTGATGTCCAATCCCGATTTCTGGATCAACACCACAAATATTGACAATGCGACAACGGCCAAAATCGTGTTGGCTGTGTGGATGATCGAGTCAGGTAATAATGTCAAAATTTTTTGAAAAATCCACTTGACCTGATTTTAGGAGATATCTATTATGAGTACAACGGCGCAGAGGCCCGTTGGTGTGGACGTGTCAACAACACGATGAATTTCTACTTTTTTTTCGAAGTGTCGAAGAAGATCCGTCTAATTGGAGCGGAACACCAAAGTAATCGTCCAACACCGATTGAGGAATTTCCGTACCGTGAAACATGGTCGACTTGCAGTAAGTTTTGTAAATTACTGTTCAATTGTTAAGGTTATATATTTTCAGTTGCACACGATTGCCTGCACAAGTCAAACAAGCGGAAGTTGGCACTCAGAAAGAAGAATGATGGAAAAGTTCAAAGGCGGGATGGATCAGGTATGTCGTAAATGACCTGAATGCTTTTTAAGGAGGATTTCGGTCAAATTTTTTATCTCTTAACATGCAAAAAATGGTCGTAGATTCTAAAAATTTTAACAAAAATGCATAAAAAATCGCTCTAAAACGCTGAAAATGAGCTCTGAATAGCGCAAGAAACGCAGAAATAGCCTATAGCGGCCGTGGCCGAGTTTCCCAGAAAAAGAGTGGAGTCAGTCAATGTGCAGACGTACGAGTTTTGCCGGCAGTCAGAGGCAAACTTCTCACTCAATTTGGAGCTTATTTTCTGGGTTTTAGAGGGATTTTGTGCATTTCCGTAACGACTTCTAGGTTTTCTAAAAAAGCACATTTCACCTTATTCAAAAAATTTTTGACTGGGATCCTCCTTTAAATGGCAAGATTTCTTAAAGTAAGAGAATTTTTAATTACAGTCGCTTCCTCTTCCTCTAACGAACCGTCAACCTCCAATCAAGGGAAGGAGAAGAGCAATTTTGATATGACGACCCTTCCATTTTACCCACAAGTTTTGAAAGCGGTTGTAGATTGGCAGAATTCCAAAGCGGCAAAGCAAGCAGAAGATAATTCAAAACTCTGAATTTTATAACATATGGTTCCACTTTTACTGTTATCATCAACTTTTTTGTTTTGGTTGTAGACCTCTTTTTTCCTATATATGTATTGTAGGAATAAATAAAAATGGACATAGAAAGTGATAATGTTACGACTTGAAAACTCATTTTTGTGAGAGAGAACATGAGGACCAACCGAGCTGAATAACATAATTATTTGGAACTAACAAGGAATCCGCAACACCACGTAAATTTGGAATTTCTTGAAATTGTTGTCATAGACACCTTTGGGAGTATCTAGAAATGCCTGAAAATTTTGGAGTTTGCTGGTTAGATTGAGTCGAGATATTGGAGCTCAAAGTGCAAAATTCACAAGTCATTACAAAAATTTCTAGACTCAGGTACGTTTTCTTTGAGTTCTTGACCACTCCCTATATAACGTGGTCTTGCGGATATAACGTGGTCTTGCGGATTCCTTGTAATTTCATGCAAGTTTATATCATCATATCATTGCTTTTTTCAGAGTTCTTCTGTCTCTGGTCTCCAAAAATTCAGCGGTCCGTGTAAAATCACTGAACTTCAAGTGTCGTCATTCTTGCATTATACCTCGGGACAGAATAATTACTGTAAACATCAACCTGTTTGGTGAGACAATGGATTTCGTAGACTTCAATTTCATATACCCGATGTCTCCTCAATGTGATGTTAATCAACCACATCGCGCAAAGCTCTGCACGTCAAAGTTCAACCAAATACATCCCAAAGTCATACACCAAATGCCGAGACAGTTTGGAAGTCTGCATTTCTGGATGGATCATTTGAAGTTTTTGTTCAATTTCACAAAAGTTAAGTCGTTCTGGTTCAAGGAAAGCCAGTTCGATCTGCAATCCATACGAAGAACTTTTCCCACATGCGACTTCTTGTTTATTGAAGAAGGTGTTTCTTTGGAAGGCAACAGACAGATTCTGGCTACATTTCCTATTCTGAAAAATCTTGGGCTCCAAAATCACGCTTATCAAGAGAACAAGTTTCCCGAGAAAGTGTTGTTCGAAAATTTCGATCATCTGAGAATTGGAGATCGTAGTGATCATGTCACGTTTTTGAAGCTCGATGACATTCTTCAGATGAATGGAAAAGATCTTGCTATTTCCAATTTACCGCTATCAGAAAAAAATCTTAATAGACTCCTCAAGCTTTGGAGCAGAGGCGCATGGCCAAGATTGAAAAGAATGCAGCTGTTCACAAAAATGGCTGCTGGAAATGAAGAACCTAACAAAGACGTTATATTCAAAGGAGTAAAATATCAGAATTTCCCATTCGAGCACGAAGAAGTACATGAATATTTATTTGGAGACGGAGAGAGTATCCCCATCAATGGTGGATTTGGGGTTTTTAGAAAGGACGGGACGAGAGCTACTGTAACATTATCACATGATGAAGAAGATGTTGAATTTACATTATATGTCCGGCATCCACACTGTATTAGGAGACATGATTAATCATTTGAAATGGTGAGTTGTAGATTATCAACTACGGTGATGAAATGGAGGACATGAAATGCCCATGTAGAGCTACCATTGTGCTTGAATTGTTGGCCAGAAGACGCCTGGAGCTGCCGTTTGTGATGGAATGGCCAAGAGCCAAACCCGGATCTCAACCCAATCGAGCATCTCTGGGAACATTGTAACATAATTCTCCGAGACAATGGAGTCAAGAATGGTTGTCAAGATGAAGAAGCTCGCACCAACAATTCCTCCTTCACCACCGAAAAAAAACGAAAATATTGTAACCGACGCACAAAGACCCAAGAGGACCGTCAAGCCTTGTGCTATGCTTGCCGATAAATTCGATTTTATTACCTTAAATCTAAATCGCTCTAGCTTACAAGGAATCCGCAAGAACACGTAAATTTGGAATATTTTGAAATTGTTGTCATAGACACCTCTGTGGGTATCTAGAAATGCCTGTAAATTTTGGAGTCCGCTGGTTATATTGAGCCGAGATATTGGAGCTCAAAGTGCAAAATTCACCATTGCAGTGCTGAAATATCAATATTTAGACACGTTTTCTTTGATTTCTAGACCACTCTCAGTGCTGATATTTCGAGGGAGTATATAAAATTGACTGTATTTTCAGAAGTATTAATGTTTGAACGAAAACAGATTTTTTAAAGTTTCGATTTTTGCCCTTTTACCAGAAAAGCCTAGTTTTGAAAAAATAGAAATTTCTTCTGAAACTGATAATTCTGAATATACAGTCAATTTTATACATTCCTTAAAAAATTCAGCACTGGGAATGGTCTAGAACTCAAAGAAAACGTGTCTGAGTATAGACATTTTAGTACTGGAATGGTGAATTTTGCACTCTGAGCTCCAATATCTTGGCTCAATGTAACCAGCGGACTCCAAAAATTTCAGGAATTTTTTGTTACCACCAGTGGTGTCTATGACAACAATTTCAAGAAATTCCAAATTTACGTGGTCTTGCGGTTTTCTTGTAAGAGATGAGATGACAATTTTTCAAAACAGATTGTAAGCGTATATTTGAAAACAGATTGTTTATGGCGTATGTAACAGAAAAAAAAGATATTGGCAAAGCATTGAAATGATGATGGCGTAACTGTGATAAAAGTGTGGAAGATCTGAGAAAGTTGTGAAGAAGTTCGAGCATCGAAATGATGGAGTTAGGTGGGAAAGATTGTCTGAAATTCAATTTATTTATTCATTTTGAGTCAAACCACGGCTTACCTTGCTTCTATTCGATCTTCTCGAAAACCAACATTCTGACATCGAGATCGGCGAAATCCTCTTGTCGATCCAGTACCTTATCATCAGCTATGCATGTCCATTCATCACCACTGCGGATCCAGGACACGTACGATTTGATCTGTTCATCTTGAGTTTCAGTGGTATCAACATCGAATCCAGCTTTCTTAAGCTCTTGTTGACCTCCAGTATTGTCCATCACGACTTCAGAAATTTGGACTGTCGTCGTCTTTGGTTGTGCCGGAGGGCTAGTTGACAAGAAGTGGCGCTTTTCAGCAAACGACAAAATTTTCCACTTGGCGCCAAACATCTCCACTTCTGAATTGAAGTCCAAGTCAGAGATCCACTTTTCAGTGCGGTTATAATCTAACAGGAAGATGTGATACTTTCCTGAGCTTTTGTATTCCTGCCACTCATACACTGTTCCACCACATTTACATGGATCTCTCAGTGGAAATTTAGCTTGCGTGGCTTCCAATGAATCCAGAAAAGAATTATTCTCAATTTCCAAGCAGGTGTACTGTTGACTTTGGACTTGTCGTCCAATCTGGCACTTTCGACAATTCTCACATTTTTGATTGAAAAAATAGTCGAGTCGGATGGAGTCGAGGCAGGGAGTCCACTTGAGGCTCTGAAAAAGCAAAAGTTGTGAGGTTAAACTGGGGATTTTTATGAATTCGAAATCATTGATGCGCATAAGTTAAAGGAGGAATCCGGTCAAAAATTTGTATTGCTTCAAAATACTTAAAAATGTGCGTCGATTCCAAAAATCATAATAAACATGCTCAAAAATTGCTCAATTCCCCGAAAAATGGCTATGAAATGAGCAAAAATCGCAGACGTGTTGTCCTGTGACTGTGGCCGAGTTTAATGAAAAAGGGGCGGAGTTCGCTGATGAACGTTTTTGCAGTCGGCGGCAACGAATCACTGTGCTCGGCTCCGACCCTTTTTTTGGGAATCTCGGCTACGGCCACAGGATACAACCTCTGCGATTTTTGCTCAATTCAGAGCCATTTTTCGAAATTTCAGAGCGATTTTGAGAATTTTCGCTGTGACTTTTTACGTGTTTCAAAGTAATGAAATTTTTTGTCTGGGATCCTCAATTGAAATTGGGATTTTTTTAATTCAATATCATTGACGCGCATAAGTTTAAAATGAGCTATAAGAATAGACGTTTACTTACCTCGATCAACGTTTTAAACATGCGTCCAAGCATTTGTGGGCCTTCCCACAACTTCTCCGGAAAAGTGAATCGCAAACTTCTTGTGGTCATAGTGTCTCCTACAAACACTCCAGCCAGCTTTTTCAACGATGTGAATCGGTCGCTTCTATCCAACGTTAAACCTCGCTCGCAGACCATATCGCGAAGCTCTTTGCAAGAGAACATCAGTTGACAGACTGTGTTAAGTGGATCTTGTGTATCCATTTTCGAGCCATCATAAGTTAAGTTATTCTCCAGAAGAAGGTGTTTTTTCTTCTGAGCTTTCTCAAACTTAATCACAAGCTGGAGGTGCCAAACGACCATGTCCAGAGACTTCCGGAAGTCAGTACCAAATGTGGATAGTGGGATGAAGTCGTGCAGGAGATTGAAAAGCCATTCTCCGTTTACACCCATTGCCTTCATAACTTTTGGAGTGTTGTCAGGTAGGAATTGTGAAAATTGTGAAGTCCATTTGTAGACTTGGTCAGCCTGAAAAGTGATAGAACGTTTGTTGGGTGCTCCATATTCATAATACATAGGTTTTGAGCCGAATATCAGTGAAACAAGCATAAAATTCATCCAAACAACTAAAACAGACTCTTTAAAGGAGGATTCCGGTCAAACACTTTTATTGCCTTAAAATACGTGAAAATGTGTGCAGATTCCGAAAATCGTAATGGAAATTCTCTGAAAATGCGTCAAAACCCCGAAATTGGGCTCCGAAATTAGCAAAAATTGAGCGAATGGTCTCCGGGGCCGTGGCCGAGTTTCCCAGAAAGGGGCGGAGTCAGCCAATGAGCTCCATTGTAGTTTACAGGCAGCCAATTACAGCGCTTGCGTCCGTGAGGGGAAAAGCGCTGATTGGCTGACTCCGCCCCTTCTTGGGAAACTTTTTGGGAACTTCGGCCACGGCCGCCGGAGACCATTCCCGTGATTTTTGCTCATTTCGGAGCGCATTTTCGGAGTTTTAAAGCAATTTTTGAACATTATCTTTGTGATTTTCGGAATCTACACACATTTTTACATCATTCCTCCTTTAAAGGGGGAGTATACTAATTTCAAAATTTTGGAGTATTTGATATCATTCGACGTAGAATTTCTGAGAGATTAACTAATTCTCTTAGAGCATAATCCAAAAAGCGCTCATTAAAAAGTTATAGGCAGAAAACAGGCAAAAAATAGTACTGAATGTGAGATCTTTCAGAATTTCCGCGTCATTAAAAAAAATTTGAAATAGTTGACCCCCCTTTTAAAGTTTCTATTACTTTGTTGCTTTGATAAGGTTTATATACCCAAAAATTCTAGATTTGTCTGAATACCCTCAAATGATTCATCTTTATACTCACCGTCCAGTTGATGTAGTTGTACTCTCCCCTCTCCGGCAGATAAAGCTTGACTTGCTTCTCTTCCTTGGCCTTCTCCTCAGCTTCCTCGTGGTCCAGTGGGAGCTCGTTGTTCATATCGTCGCCATTCCGATCCTTGTCGTACTGAAGTTCCTTGGAATCGCTTGAATAGTCGTCCGAAAACTCATCTCCATCGTAAACCATGTTCGGCTCTGTGGGATCCATCAAAGGCTCATCATAATCTAACTCCTCCAACGGTATGTAAGGTTTTATTTCCTGGTTCTTCACGTTTTCCGGATCCTGGCGCTCCATTCCAGTGTCCGAATGGAGCTTTTCATAATCATAATTGTCAGATGAATGATCCCATTCCTTGTCGTCGATTGACTCATTGGAGTCGTCTTCATATGGCGTCTCTTCTACCACGGGCATATCCGATTCCTCCATCGAATCATCTACAGCTACCTCCGACTTTTGCTTTTTGCCAACTGGCTCATCTTGCTCGTTATCCAAATCCTCTCCCATCGGATCATCATTCTCTTCCTCCTTCTGCTTCTTCGAATACCGCCCTCTCTTCTTCCAAGTTCCTTTTCTTACAACGTTTGCATCCCTGAGAACCGTGTGAATAGCTTGCGGAGTGACATTTAGCTTCAAAGCAATCCCGATGTTCTCAAGGGAAAGCGACGTTGATTGAGCCACATCTATGATGTTCTTCTTGTCGTCCTTGGTCAGTTTGTAGCCGTTTGTGAATTGCATCTGGAAAAAAACACTATTTATGGGAATATGTGTACATTGACGTGAGACAATAACGGAGGAGTGTGCGTGACGGACATTTCGGATTAGGGTAAAATGAGATTTCAGAATAGGGTAAAAACTTTGTTAATTGAAGTTGGACAAAAATGTGATTTAAAAATTGTGGTCGGCGAGGGGGAGAGAGAGGAGACACGACTATGGTCGCGCCCGTTTCCTGTGTGCAGGAGTCGTGGCGAGACCCGTCGAGGGGGAAGGGTGACAGTACCTTTAAAGGGGGCGAGAGAGTGTGTGTAGGGGAGAGACGCAGATATACCTGCGGCTTTATGGAAGGGGAAAGAATGGCGGGCGAGGGAATTACACTAAAATGGCGGTATTTCACCTAAATAATGAGGGAAAGGAATATACCGTATTTTCTCTAATAGTGGGACATGCCCTTCTATTGTTCAACCCCTTCAAAACAGAATTTAGAAATTTCAAAAAACCAGGAACCAAAAAGGCGAGAAATCAACAAAGGGGAACTGACCCATGCCTGCGCGATTAGCAGGTCTTATTATAGAAAAATGCTCTAATGCAGTTTAGGGGTCCCTTTCAAAAATAGGGGTGCCCTAAAAGAATAGGGGTTCCTTTGTTTAGGGGACCCCTATTTTTTGAAGGGACCCCTAAACTGCAATAGAGCCAAAAACCACTAAAATCAATACAGAGCCAGAAAAACTAAGTGACAACAGAAGAAGAGTAAAAAAACTATAGAAATGAATGAATGACGGACTAGGGAAGGTATCGAGCAATGACTGTCTGACCGTGCGCGCCCTCACAAAAATCGAAGAGCACCTTGTTCATTGTCTGTCATTCTGCATCTTTAATATATCTATATGTGCCCATTGATTTTTGTAGTGTACCTATATAGCAAAAATACCTCGTGCAAAAGAACGTATAGATTTTGCGTCTCTATTGCGCAATAGGGGTCCCTTCAAAAGATAGGGTTCCAAAAAAAAACAGGGGTCCCTTCAGGTACCTCAAAAAAATAGGGTCCCTTTAGAACCCTCAAAAAAATAGGGGTCCCTTCGTCCTCGATTATAGAAGCCCAAAAAAATGGGGCTCCCTTCAACTGCTTTTATATGTATAAATAGGGGTCCCTTCATGTTTTTCTTTTAGGTTGAGTCATAAGTTTCCGACATTTTTCATGTAGCTTTTCTTTGGACCGGTACTGAAGTATGATCTTGCAATCAAAACCTGAAAAAGAAGTGCCGATTTTCCCAGACACCCAAAGGTGGGTTTGGAAAGCGTATAGGTGTGTGGCGGAGAAGAATCAGACGCTATTTGGGAATCATTGCTAAATGAACGGTTCTAGTGCTGAAATTTGAGTAAGACAGGCTGAGGCCAAGACCACTGGTTTTTTTTTTTTGGAAAATTTCAATAAAATTTTTTATCGGAGCCTGAACGGTGTGAACATGTTTTAAAATTAGAAATTAGGAGAATCAGAAAGTGTAAAAAGAAAGAGTGTTACCACGGTCTTCTAACGCCCGGTCGTAGTTTCTGGACGCAGGAAAAAAAAACATGGTTTCGAGATTCGACTGAGTTTTTATTCTCAAACAACGAAGTTATTAAATTATCAACTGACGGTTTCTTTCATATTGATGCCACAGTGGTTTGTCCAACTTGATTTAGTTCCAAATAAGGTTCAACTTTTGTCCTCGTCACACATGGAAAACAAACCAGAATAAGAGTCTTCTTGATACCATGTATTAAAAGAATAGACTTCAAAGTTACTTTTTTGGAAATCAAATACAAGATCTTGACAGCAATTGGAATAACCAACACGTCTATTTCTTTACAATAGCCTGCAGCCTGAAAAATACTTTAATGTTTTTTTCGACTGTGTCTTATCTGACTAGGGAATGGTGTAAAAAGTACAATTATTTGGTTGCGGTCGTCAATTTCAGTTAAAATTTGAGTGGCTGAAAAATTAATTCAAAGTTGTTATTTCTATTTGAAAATTTGAGGGTATATTGATCAAACCTTGAACTTTAATTTTGATGTTGACAACTTTTTTGTATCTTTTCAATCAAGAAAGTAATCAATGCCGAAATTTGCTCGGTTTCACTGATAATTCTCTAAATTTTTTGAGCTATTTTTGACGAACCATATCTTGGCAGAACGGATTTGTACAAAAAAATGTTAACTACAGAATAAAAAATTAAAATTTGATTAATCCAATCTCAAATTTTCGAACAGAAAAAGCAACTTTGTATCATTTTTTCAGATACCCAAACTTGACGATTTTCCACTGAAAATGATGAGAACGAATATCATTATGGCCGGTACTATTGGTTGCAACCACTTTTCATAAACACCATTCCCTAGGAAATATCTAACCTGGTACGGTAATGAAACAATAAAGAATATAACTGGAACGTATATAAATTTTGCAATACATATGGCTGCAAACGCATGGAACATCAACTTTTCCAGTGGATTCAAATTATTTCGAACAACAGTATTGAACTTGAAAAGAGCAATGGAACATAATTGTGCAAGAATAAACAAAAAAGTCGTTATAGCATAGACGAACTAAAAGTTTTTTTTTAAATGAAAATTTATAAAAGCCGGGAACCTACCAAATTAATTTTCAAGCCTAGCAAAGAGTTTTTGCCATTGAATCCATGAATAAAAACTTTGGTAGCTTGAACGATGATGTAACCGATATATGCTCTTTTTCTCGCTTTTTTAATTTTTGGCTCGGTGAATGTTGGAAGTTGCTCGGCATCAAAAAAGAAACAGATAGCAAATTGAAAAACAAACGAAAAGCTGAAAAGCATCACAGATACGGTGGTCATAGCTTCGTTGACCAGCCAGATGACATTATATAAATACATCAAGCACGCTTGAATCGTATTGTGGTTTATAAGAAGCATAAGCAAAAAACCAATAGCGCAGATTGTATTCAAAATATTGATAATACAGTTGTAACGATAGACAAATATATTTGGAGTGAATGAATGGGACTGAAATTTAAAAAAAAAGGCTTTAAAGGATTTTTTTTCCGGTGAAACATTTTTTTGCTTCAAAAGATGTAAAATTTTGTGCTGATTTTGAATATGCTAATGAAAAAGTTCGAAAATCTCTTTAAAACCCTGAAAAATTGCTTCAAAAAGACCCTTCTTCGGCCGTGGACCAAGTCCCGGAGTTTTCTCGTCCACCTGACTTGGCCACTGCATTTTCAGATTCCACCATTTTTTCAGGTTTTTTGTGAAAGTTATAAATTTTTGTTGTTATTCAACTTTTTCGTTTGATTTGAAGCGAAAAAAAATTTGACCGGAATCCTCCTTTACCTTTTCATCTTCCTCCTTATTTTTTTCGTAGATAAATGCATACAGAAGATGAATTATAGCATGTAAAATATATAACAGAACACCAATGACAAGATAAATGTAACGGTCATTGAGATAAATTTTCAAACTAGTTTGAATCTGATTCACGAAACTTTCAGGGAAAGTAATATTCATTGTCACAAAACATACACCAGAAAAATAAAGTTTAGAAATGGTTCAAATTTAAAATTTTATTTTTGAGACAGGTGATTATCGTTTTCCAGGTAAAATTTCAAGATATTTTGCAGCTGGGGGGGGGGGGTGGTGGTGAAATCAACGTGGGTTGCGAAAAGCCCCTTTTTTCTAGATCACTTTGTTCAACCATGTTTGACTACAAGCTAAAAAACGATCATAGTTGGGATGATGGGAATTGTTCTGTTCATGATAGTTTTGTAGTTAAGAGAAAACTGAATGCTGAAATAGCAAATAAACTGACTTTTCAAGAGTCAATAATTTTGATTCCCTTGCTTCTTACGTATTGTTTTTATGTTCATACCTTCCGATCAAACAGAAGTAAAGACGAAAAGGTGAGTTTTGAAAGAGCGATCATCTCCAAGGGGAAACGCGCTATATTGCCAAAATGACTGAAATTTGAATTTTCAGTTTTCCGGCTGTTTTTTCTGCTTTCAAAACAGCGAAACATGTTTTTATGGGTGTGTGGACTCCTCGTGGAGTATTCGACCTCTGCCCGAGTTATCCACGAGGAGTCCACGCACCCACCAAAACATGTTTCACAGTTTTGGAAACAGAAAAAACGGCGGGAAAGCTGAAAATTCAAATTTCAGCCATGTTGGCGATGGAGCGCGTTTCCCCTTGGGGAATATCGCTAAAAGGCAATGACATGAATTTGAGTTCCCAAAACTTCATTTTTTAGATACCAGTATACCCAATTATTCAGCATTTGTACAATACTGTTAAAATCTATTATATTCTATTTGCGTTTCTTTTTTGGACACAAAATCTCCTTTCCTTCATTGCTAATTGCAAAATTTGGACCGTTTTGTTTATTTTATCTCATTTCTTTTACCATTTCATTCCAATTATATCTGAAGTTACTACCTACTCGATGACTATTCTCGTTCTTCAGAGATTTTTCATTTATTTTTTTCCTGCAACCGAAAAATTCATAACTTTCACTAAGAAAAGTTTGAAGAAAACTCTTGTTTCCATTTATGTTCTTCTTATTGTGAAACATTGGTTGATGGTTATTTCAGCTTTTGTATATGAAGGAACCATTGAAAACAGAAGAAAAACTTTTGTAATCGTAAGAGGCTTTACGTTTAAAAAATGAATGCTTATTTTAGATATCATATTTCGTATGCAATGGTGTTTATCTTTTCTCAACACTTTCATACATTTTCATGATGATCAGTATTCAAAAATTTGCATCATTAGCATCTGCAAGACTCCACAAACCCCACAGATATATTGCGTGGCAGTTGGTTTTATTTTTCATCGTCAAGTGTGCCTATATTCCGTCATTATTTTTTACAAAAACCTATTACGAGGTGGGCTCCACGACATTTCGCAACCGGCCATTTTGCAACTAAATAGTTCGCCACACGTCACATTTTTATTAAAGAAGTTTTCAACATTTTCAACTGTGGGGAACTCACGTGTGGCGAAATGTCATAGTTGCAAAATTACCGGTTGCGAAATGTCGCGGAGCCATGGGGTGATGCCAAACTATTTTTCATGCTTAACATATTTTTTGCAGTTAGTATCCATTTCCTACGTATTGGATATGTTTACTATCCCGCTCAGCATACAAGTCTTTTATCTTGCAAGCAATAGGCGGAATCTGGTCACATTCACAAATATCTTGAAATCCAAACGTGTATTTATATTTTTCTTCTGTCCTTGCATAGATTTCTCATTATTATCAAAATATGTCGCAACGAGACCACAATCGGATCCAATAGAAACTACTGTATAGTGGTTATACAGGGTGGCTCATAAGTATCCAGACTTATGTTTTTACTGGTTTTTCGTAAACTAGTGAGATCAAGTTTGAAATTTTTATAGGCTAATGTTGCCAAGTTAGGGGGCAACAGATACAAAAAGTTTCGATTTCCTAAGTCATACCTGAGTTCTAAAATTTACTAGAAAGTGAAAGAAGAAATTCGCCGGTGCGCCGCACCAATTTTCGAACTTCTGGATACATAGTTTCAGTATCGCTGAAGGAATGTTTGTGAAACTTTGCACACAGTACAACAAAACACTCAGCTAGTTATACACAAAAAACTGGAGCAGGATTCTAATATTTCTGGCAGATAAAGCATGTTTTGTACCGTCAACTCAAAACGACTGAAAACCGTGTAATTTTACCTTCTTCAAATTTTTTTGAATTGAGATACTTTGAACATCCCATTTGCTTTGATATTCAGTTTAAACCTGTTTACAACAATATTAACCAAAGAGTTCACTATTGCAATGCTCTCAAGCTAGAAAACAGAGATTGAAAAATGATTAATTAGTACTGTGCGGCGCACTCAAAAAGTCAAAGATGTAGACGGCTATGGCTCAGCCATTTCTCTATTAAAATTGATGGGAATGAGCATTTATTATCATGAACTATTTCTTCACATGCTGCACAAATCATATTGCTGAATTATTAACATGAACCCGTGAAACGTCCACCCGAAAATCGGCGATTTCAGTACAAATTCGAGAAAATCGTGGTATCCTATGATCAATCAGCCATAAAAGCTGATGAGGGTTGTATGACAGGTAGTGGACGTGCAGATAGTTTCACAAATAACTATATTATCCAGTTCAAAAAGAATTTCTGAAATTAATCACCCGACAACAGAACAGCAGTCTCTGGAAAAAAAGTCTGGATACTTATGAGCCACCCTGTAGTGTTCATACCGTAGTCATATTGTAGACATATTGAATCATACTGTTGATATACTGTAGACCAACTGTAGGAATACTGTATCATACTGTAGACATATTTTATCATACTGTAGATATACTATAGGCGTACTGCACCATACTGTGGACATACTGTGGGCATGCTGTACGATACTGTAGGAATACTGTATCATACTGTAGAAATATTGTATCATACTGCAGAAATACTGTAGTCATACTGTAGTCATACTGTAGACATATTTCAGCATACTGTCGCCATACTGTATCGTACTTTAGACATACTGTACCACACTGTATAATACTGTAGACATTTTGAGTCACACTGTATACAGGGTGGCTCATAAGTATCCAGACTTTTTTTCCAGAGACTGCTGTTCTGTTGTCGGGTGATTAATTTCAGAAATTCTTTTTGAACTGGATAATATAGTTATTTGTGAAACTATCTGCACGTCCACTACCTGTCATACAACCCTCATCAGCTTTTATGGCTGATTGATCATAGGATACCACGATTTTCTCGAATTTGTACTGAAATCGCCGATTTTCGGGTGGACGTTTCACGGGTTCATGTTAATAATTCAGCAATATGATTTGTGCAGCATGTGAAGAAATAGTTCATGATAATAAATGCTCATTCCCATCAATTTTAATAGAGAAATGGCTGAGCCATAGCCGTCTACATCTTTGACTTTTTGAGTGCGCCGCACAGTACTAATTAATCATTTTTCAATCTCTGTTTTCTAGCTTGAGAGCATTGCAATAGTGAACTCTTTGGTTAATATTGTTGTAAACAGGTTTAAACTGAATATCAAAGCAAATGGGATGTTCAAAGTATCTCAATTCAAAAAAATTTGAAGAAGGTAAAATTACACGGTTTTCAGTCGTTTTGAGTTGACGGTACAAAACATTCTTTATCTGCCAGAAATATTAGAATCCTGCTCCAGTTTTTTGTGTATAACTAGCTGAGTGTTTTGTTGTACTGTGTGCAAAGTTTCACAAACATTCCTTCAGCGATACTGAAACTATGTATCCAGAAGTTCGAAAATTGGTGCGGCGCACCGGCGAATTTCTTCTTTCACTTTCTAGTAAATTTTAGAACTCAGGTATGACTTAGGAAATCGAAACTTTTTGTATCTGTTGCCCCCTAACTTGGCAACATTAGCCTATAAAAATTTCAAACTTGATCTCACTAGTTTACGAAAAACCAGTAAAAACATAAGTCTGGATACTTATGAGCCACCCTGTATATGCAGTAGTATAAAAGCTTTATACAGTTTGATAAAATGTGTCTATAGTATGGTACAGTATGTCTACAGTATGCCTACAGTATGATTCAGTATGTATACAGAATTGTCTACAGTAGACATCCTTTTCTAAATAAATCCGATTTGGTTCTAAAAATACATGTATTTTTTCACCTGCTTTTCCTGGTAGTCTAGCTTTGGTCTATTTTTGATGATAAAAACCACCTGCTGTAGTGTAGCCTACAAATATTTTAGTCACGTATAATTTTTCTGAATCGGACCTTGTTTTCAGTATGTCTACAGTATGATACAGTATGCCTACGATATGATGCACTATGACCACAGTATGCCTACAGCATGATATATTACCAGGTGGTTTTCGCCCCTTCGGGGCTCCACCACCTGGCCTATGCTTGCTTCTCGGGCCTGGAGCCTTCGGCTCCTTTAAATAAGACCTTCGGTCCTTTCAATCAACCATCAGATACTTCGGCTTCTTCCTGCATTACATGCAAAATTTCTTATCACACATCATACCCTTCGCCTCTTTATAATAGGGCCTGCGGCCACAATATGAGATTTACGAAGCCTTCAGGTTCTTCTAACGCGGCCTCCGAATCTTTCAAGAGATATACGAAACCTTCGACTCCTTCTTTGAGTTTCTACAATCTGTTTTACCAAACATAATAGTCTTGGTCTCCGCCCTACACGTTTGCGGCTCTGCGGCTTTTGTAAAAGATACCAGCAAAGCTGGGGCGCCTCCGGCGCGATCTGAGAATTTAGAAATGACATTTTGATTTCATCGGTTTTTTTCTACTTCCTGTTCGAGAAAGTTCACTTCAATCTTCACGTTTTCTTCTAGAAATGAAAAACGGACGCGGATATCGCGGACAAACGGACAGAATTAGAATCGTATTATATAAGAAAGATATACGGAGGCCTTGGCTCCTTCTTACGGCCCCCGCAGCTCATAAAAAACTATGAAGTGGTCGCCTCCCTCTTACATAATTTTATCTGACGGGCCTTCAAAGCCTACAGCTATTGGTATAAATGTTTCATGCATGCGTTTTTTTGATTCTATCACATCTCGCGTACTCGTGTTGCAAAAATGCCTATAATATGTTTCTACCTATAACTTATGGGTCTATAAGGTTGTTCGAAGTAGAATCGTGTCCAAATAGAGCTCTCCTTAGAAAATAATTGTTCAAAATAGAACTGTGCGGAATAGAACTGCTAAGATGTTCTCTGATATCTGTTTTGGTCAATTTCTAGTAGCTCCATTTTGAGAAAGTTTATGCCGCACTGTTACAGTTTGGAGAGATTTCAATTAGGCTCTAAAGTAGAATGCTTCCATCAATTTTGATGCTGCCGATTTTCGGGATTTCAAAGCTTCATAACTTCTTTCAAAATCAACTTTTCCTAAATTTCCCTTCAGATTCTGAATCCTCGTGAAGAGACAAACAGAATGATATATCATTTCACCCATCTACCTTCACCCATAGCAAAGTTTACCTCTAACTTGGGTAATTGAACCGGCGGTTTGCCACGTGGCGGCGGTAGTCATTTTTCGAAGCGGCCGACATCAATCGAGGTCCGCGTCGGCCACCGCACTTGTGTGTGCGGCTGCTCCCCCTCGCCGCGCATGGGAAATTTTGCATGTATCTTCAGAAAAAGTGCTCCAGAAGACGTCAAAACGAAAATTTCGAAAAACAAAAAAGACGTGCATCATCCTCAAATATTCAGGAATAAATTGTGAAAGTTTCAAGGCAATCGGTTTACTTTGAACTGAGTTATGACTTGACACACATTTTTGGTTCCCATTTTTTCAAAAATTAGCACTGACAAATCACTAAAAGAGCTGTAACTTACTCCATTTTTGAGATACAAAAAATCAAATTACATGGGCATCAACTAATAAAAATTTCTGATCTTTTGATGGTGATTTCATAGAAATCGGTTCAGAATGAACAAAGTTACAGCTCGCGACAAACAGACGAACATAATACATTTTCCAGTTTTCAAATGTTATTAGTAAAGATAACTACAGTATGATACAATATCTCTACAGTATGAAAAAGCATGTGTCCACTATGATAAAGTGTGTCTACAGTAGGACAAATTTCGCAGTCAGTATGATGCAGTATGTCTACGGTATTATTTACAGTAGAAATTTTTTCTATATGAATCCGATTTGGTTTCAAAAATACATTCATTTTTTCATTTAATTTCACCTGCTTTTTCTGGTTGTCTAGCTTTAGTCAATTCTTGATAATAAAAATCACCTGCTGTAGTGCAGACTACAAATATTTTAGTCAAATATGATTTTTCTGAAATTGGAGCTTGTTTTCATACTTTTTTTTATTCCAAGCAGGGAAGCAACATTGTTATACAAAAGAACAGGTTCAGCGAAGCATGAAAAGCAAAAAGCACATAGTAAATAAAAAATAAGCAGCGGAAATAATGTTACTTTTTTAGAAATGCAAAGTTGAAGAAAAGCAATTTGTGAAAATACATGGGAAAGGGAGAATAAGAACACTGGGTGTCATTAACAATAACTTGAATATACCCAGATAATTTAGAATTTCCTTGGTCCCCAATATTCTGGTCGTACCCATGGCATGAGGGATGATGTCGATGACAACTTGACTCGAACCAGTTTCCTTTTTGGATCCTTGGTGTCCAAAAGCACACATTCACCTTGTTGATTGATATGGAAGCAGGAGACGTATGGGAGAGCGAAATCGCTAGAAATCCGGTGAACGAACTTGAATTCCGAGTTGTAGACCTGGAAAGTTACAGTGTTCGAAGTTTGTCAAACTTTGGAGAAGGCCTAATTTCGAATTTTTTGAAGCAACTGTACTTTTAGCCCCGAATCATTAATCGAATGCGTCATTTTGTAACCCCCGACAATTAATAACCATGACATTTCAACAGCGGACGTTTTGCAACCAGCCACTTTCAAACTGCGTCAGTTTACGACTCACGGCAATTTCGCAACCACGACAATCTATAACCAAGAAATTTCGAAACTGGACGTTTAGCAACCAATCATTTTGCATCTGTTACACTTTGCAACCCACGTCGATTTCACTTTGCCGCGCAGGCATTTTGCAACATTTCGCAACCACAGCCATTTACAACCACGACATTTTGTAACCGGACTTCGACATCTGGCAACAAAAACTTCGACATCTGGCAACACACGTCGATTTCGCAACCCCGACAATACATTTCAATTCAACATTTCAAAAAGCTAATACATTTCAAAACTGGGCATTTCGCAACCACAGCGATTCACAACTACAACATTCCGTAACTGGACGTTTTGCAACCATTCACTTTGCAGCGCCGACATTTCACAACCCAACTGCGCCATTTCGCAACCCAACTGCGCCATTTCGCAACTACATCAATTCAAAACCACGACATTTCGTAACGGGACGTTTCACAACCATTCAATTCGCAGCGCCGACAGTTCGCAACCTAACTGCGACATTTCGCAACCACAGTAACTCAAAACCACAACATTTCGTAGCCGGACGTTTTGCAACCAGTCACTTTTCAACTGCGGCATCTGGCAACCCACGACGATTTCGCAACCCCGACAATTCACAACCAAGACATTTCAAAACTGGATGTTTCGCCATCAATCACTTTGCAGCGGCGACATTTTGCAGCCACGGCAATTCACAACCACGACATTTCGTAACCATTTATTTTGCAACTGCAAATTGTCGCAACCAACGTCGATTTCGCAACCCCGACAATTCATAGTCAAGACATTTCGAAACTGGACGTTTCGCAATCATTGACTTTGCAGCGGCGACATTTCGCAACCCCGACAATTCCTTACAAAGACATTTCAAAACAGGATGTTTTGCAACCAGTCACTTTACAACTGCGACATTTCGCAACCGACGTCGATTTCTCGACCACGGCAGTTCACAACTACGACATTTTGAAACCGGACGTTTCGCAATCAGTCACTTTGCAACTGCGACATTTCGCAACCAATGTCGATTTCGAAACGCCGACAATTCATACCCAAGACAGAGGATTCGTAATCGGACGTTTTGCAACCAGTCACTTCGCAGCGCCGACGTTTCGCAATCCAACTGCGACATTTCGCGACCACAGCAATTCACAACCACGACATTTCGTAACCGGACATTTCGCAACCAGTCACTTTACAACTACAACATTTTGCAAACGACGGCGTTTTCGCAACCACGACAATTCAAATAGAAGACATGTCGAAACCGGACGTTTCGCAACCAGTCACTTTACAACTGCGACATTTCGCAACCGACGGCGATTTCGCAACCACGGAAATTCACAACTACGACAATTCGTGGTGACATAATCAACGGAGGGGAAACATCGGATTCGCAAAAAAGATGTAAGTTCCGAATTGTGGCAGTTGCGAAATGACGAATTTTCGTATGTTCAATTCAAAACCCATCACAAACCTTCATGGTATGTCCTTTGGAATCGGCAATCATCAAATTTCCCAAAATGTCAAACTGCATTCCTGACACAAATTTGAAACCACTCTGGTCACACAGTCTGTACGTCGAGATCTCCGCCTGAAATTCAAAACATTTTGGGAAATGAACAAGTTTTCTTAAAACTCACATCCGTTGCAATCACTTTCAGCTTACTGAAAGTAACGGCATCCCAGTTTCTGTCATCCAAATTGAAAATGAACACATTGCTGCTGACGACATCAGATACTGCAACAAATGTTCTGTAGGTGGCAAGGAAACTGGGATTCTTGGTGTCTGGCATCTCAAAGAATTTTCCGCCAACTCGTTTTTTCAGAACACGGAGCGTATTGGTTTCCAGTGAGATGATATTGCTTCCAACCGACTTGGCAAGTCCACGCAGTTGGAACTTCATATCGTACATTTCCTCTTTGTGACTGAAGAGAGTTTCGATGGTATGCTTTGGGGTGGAGTGGTTGTAGCAATGAATAGTGTGCAAGTTGTTAAAGGCGCATAGAACAGCAACACTTCTTCCTTCCTCGTAGACCATCACTGCTGTCGGCATATTCAGTTGGTCACAAATGTGAATGGCCTCCGTTTTGGTGTTGAAAATGACCATTTTGTGGGTGTTACGATCACAAATGAACCAGAGGCTTGCCTTCTCGTCGTAGGCGACTCCAATCGGGTACTCGATTACATCGGTATTCAACTTCCTGGCGAGCTTTAGTGGGAATTCGTACTTGTTGAGTTTGAGATCTGTAATACATAGTTTAAGAGATGTCTCACTATCACTGTTTTTTCAATCGTATCCGATAGAATCTACAATATGATAGTTACAGTATAGCACAGTATGATACACTATTTTTACAGTATGGTAAAATACGGCTACAGTATGATGCTGTATGTCTGCAAAATGATACAGTATGTCTACAATATGATACAGTATGTATCCTGCAGATTTCTAAAATATTGAAATTTGAACTGCCCCCGCCACGACCTTCAAAGTGAACCCGAACTCGACTATGCTCCGCCCACTTTAAAATTTTGAAAAAAAGGGAGGAATGGGGGTCCGGAGCTCAAAAATTAAAGTTGTCGGGGCATAGTCGAGATTGGGTCTATTTTGAAGCCTCTATATTGATAAGAACGTTTTTAACGTTTATTATTCATAAAAGTGAAAAGTTAAAAATGTTAAGCCGAAAAAATTGATTTTTTTAATATTACGATTTTCACGATTTTGAAGGTACTGAAGATTTCCCAAATTTTAAAATCCGTTTTTCCCGCGCCAAAACCTTTCAAATGAGCCGAATCTCGACTAGGCTCCGCAAACTTTGAAATTTTGAAAAAAAAGGGGGGGGGGTTCGGAGACCAAAAAATATGCTTTAGAGCAGTTTTTTTCGCTTTTATTGCTATCAGCCTTCATTCTTTCAAAAACAACAACGAAAAATTTTTGGTCGGACACCTTTTTTGAATTCAAAATTCTGTCAAGAAGCCTTTCTCAAAATGAAATGACTTTAAATCACTCACAATTTTTTCCCTGTCCAAGGAAGGACATGAAGTTGACATGGGGTTTGTTCGTGATGATCGGCTGAAAATGTTTATAAAACCTTTATCACAGAGTTTTTTCTTACTGGCTCATTCCGACGCTCTTCTTCCTCTCTTCTCGCTTTTTCTTCCAACTCTCGATGCAATTTTTCCTGTTGTTTGCGTCGTTCCTCCAGTTCCCTTGCTTGTTTTTCCTGTTCTCTTTTTCTCTCTTCTTGAATTCTTGCTCGTTCCGCTTCTTCAGCTCTTGCTTTGAGTTCCAGTTGCATTTCGAATTCTGCCTTTTTCTGTGCTTGCACTGCTAAATCCCTTGCTCGTTCTGCTCTGATTCTTGCCTGCTCCTCTTGGATTCTTGCCAATTCTGTACGTTCGATCTCCTTTATCCTCATCCGCATAAATTCTTCTTGAATATCGCATCTCTGCCTATAATCATGCTCGGGTTTCACAAATCTTGCACCTTGAATAGTTTGCTTCATCATCTGATGAGCTCGAACAGCCAAACATCGGTCACCGGCAATTTGGAGCTGAAAAGTGGATAAGTACTTTTTTGCAACTTGAGATCTGGTTTCCCAAACACATAGCACAATTTTTTGTGCTCTAGATTTTTGGGAGGCTCATTTTCGGAAAACCTAGTTGTATTTGGGTAACACCCAATGCTAAATCAAAACATATGCTTTGAAAAATGAAGAAGCAGACATACCCATTGAGGAAAGTCAACCAGTTGTTGAGCTGTCAGCTGCACATCTTCCGTTTTGCGAGTCATTATTTCGACTAGGCATGAGATGAACTCGGACACCGCCGGCTGGTGTAGACCTGTATAATTTGTTTGTTACACAATAATTTGAGGATCGTAAGGGCTAACCATTGTTCATCAGATCCATTTGGAAAGGTTCGAGCCAATGAGTGAAATTGTGATATATCTGAAAAATACAAATTGATATGGAGGACGTTGGAACTTAAAATGACAAAAAAATGGAAGTACGGTAAAAAAATTGTTCTAATTTGAGTTTCCTAGTTGAAGGCCGTGACTATGACCAAATTGGGTTCATTTTTTGTCACATTTTTACACAGAATAGTCTTGGAAATTAGCCAAATCTTTTTCCAAAAAGAGTCTCTTAATAGTTTCTAATCTTTGTTCCAAAGTGTTATTTTAGGGGGATGCTGTACACGTTTCTCAGACATTTTTTGAGTGTTGATAGAGAATTGATACATTTAATCAAAATTTTGAAGAAAAATGACAAATTCTAAACTTTTTTTTCTTTACACATCCCATTTTTAGTGGGATTTTAGAAAGTTTGGAGCAGGCTCGGTCGGAGTCGGAAAATCGAGTTCAATACCAGAAAAAAGCTGAAAAAAATGCCGGAAAAGTACAAGTTTCAAGAAAAAAACGTCAAATTTGGGCAAAAAAAAGGTTCCAATTTTCCGAAAAAAATACGGAAAAATATCGAAAGTCGATTTTCAGGAAAAAATTTGAGAACTCAATTTTCCGAATAAAAATTGAGAACTCGATTATGCGAAAAAAGTTTCCTAACAAGCCTGTTTTGTGGTCAAATAAGCCTGTTTTTGTCACACTATGACCCTTCTTTGGTCACAAAAAGAATCGCACTTTAAACGCAATAATAACAACATTTTGATTCCCCCGAAGCAAACTGCAAACAGCAAACAAAAACTGAACAGTTGGCGTTTCTCTCTTCTGCCCTTGTAGGTCAACTATAAAAAACAAAAAGAGGGGAAAAGAAAAAACACATCAAATGGGGTGCTGGTGGCCAAGAAGAAGAAGAAGAAGAACGGATAGAAGAAAAGGGAGCGGCGAGAGGGGTCTTGCATTCGGGAAAACGGAGAAGAAGAAGAAGAAGGAGAAGAAGAAGGATGCTTTTTTATTGCAGAAAGATGAAGGCAGAGAGCGGGAGAAAAGAGAAGTTTTTTCTCGGAAGAAAAGATGGGAAGACTTGCACTTTTTGTAGTCTAACTTTCAAACTAACAATTTTTCGATTTCAACCTGATATCAAAAAAATTTTCCAACTCCTAATAAGACTTCTAGTCAAAGTCTTACCCATAATTTACGGGAAAAAAAAATCAAAAAGTTGCCCTTTTTCTGATATACGACCACTGCACTTTCTGATAGAGCACTATGTTGTGTTTGTGACCTGGAAACTAGATTTTCAAAAAATGTTTAGAAACTGAGATATGAGCTTTGCTAGATTAAAACTGGCTTTGACTTTGATGGCCCAGAACTGGGTTCATATGAAGATTTTGCAAAATTTCAATAGATATTTGAAATTCTCATGGTCGATATAGTCTAGGACCCAATTCTCCGATGAAGTCTTCTTGTCAGTGAAACACCCTCGCAATAGAAAAACTGAAGACACATCTCACTTTTTCGGAAAATCTGGGTAAAATGAGCGAGCAGAAAAAACTGGGAAGAATGAAAGAGATGGCCATCCAAGGAGAACCTCAGAGAGGTTTTTGAGCATCGAGACGCAGAGAGGGAGCAAGAAGCCCTTTCACATTTTCCCTATAAGACGTTGTGGGTTGAGAGCCGGAATGGGAAAATGACGAATGCTCACGGAATAGACGAGGGTATAAAAATAATGGCGTTGGCTTGAGCAATACATTACAAAGTAATTTTTTTGAAAATATGAACATTAAAGAAAACACTGACGGGGAAAAGTCATGAAAGGAGGAATGAGGGAAGTCATGAAATCGGTATTTTACAATGAATATGTGGTTATGGAAATGTTCGGTTCGTGGCAAATCGGGGGGGGGGGTGGCAGATGAAAAATGAGGAGAGAGAGATGAATACTGACTATCACCGTGAGAAAAAAAATGGGAGAGGAGAATGATAGATGGAAAAAAGGACATTTGAAAAGACAAAAACTGCAATTTTAATAAGGATTCCGACCAGAAATTATCATTTTTTGAATCTCCGAGT
This sequence comes from Caenorhabditis sinica, assembly GCA_963932045.1. Lineage (NCBI taxonomy): Eukaryota > Metazoa > Nematoda > Chromadorea > Rhabditida > Rhabditidae > Caenorhabditis > Caenorhabditis sinica. Next base: position 23,316,145 of record OZ009938.1, read on the forward strand.
ATTATTGAATCCTCCACGGCGGGACTTGTAGATGAATCCTTCGCCTTTAAAGTACTCCGGTTCCAGCCATCGGTTCACTTGCGATGTTGCGGTCAGATGCGCCAAATGTACTTTCCCATCAGGATTCTTGATGTCCAGAATCACACATTCCCCGTTTTTGTTGATGTGAAAAGAGGACATGAATGGGAGAGGGAAGTCGGTGGAGATACGGTGGAGGAAGGTGAAGTCGGAGTCGTAGAGCTGGAAACGGGTTACTGTAGGCAAGGGTTCAGAGGTCAGAAGGTTGTACACTTTAGACGTCTTCAGTAAAAAAGGTCTACATTTTGAAAACTGAAAGAGTAGATTCCCACTATAAAAAAATTACCATGGAAAATCGAAAATCAACATCAAAAATGGAGTTTCAGAATTTCAGAAATTTGGTATTTCAGAATTTCAGAATTTTCATAAAATTCACTACCAACCTTCATAGTATGTCCTTTCGCATCTGCAATTATGAGCTTCCCATCGCAATCAAATTGTAATCCAGCCACAAACTTGAATCCACTGACATCGGCGAGTGCACGAATTTGCAAAGTGGTCTGAAACTTCGAAAATTGGAAAAAATAGGTGGAAGAATTCGAAACTCACATTTGATTCAATCACTTTTATTCCGTTGAAGATGACCCTGTCCCAGTTGGTATCATCCATGTTGTAGATGAAGACCTTGTTCACCCCGAGATCCGAGACTGCCACCAATGTCTTGTAGGAGGCGACGAAACAAGGATTCTTCGCGTTCTTCATACAGAAGCTCTTTGCTCCAACCTTGGATTTGAATACTCGGAGTCGGTCCTTTTCCAAGGAGATGATATTGCCGCCAAACGACTTTGAGAGTCCTCGGAGTGGGGCCATCATCTTATAGATATCGTCCTCATGAGAAGCCAGTGCTACCATGTAGGGATCCTCCCCTCGGTAGACGTATTTGTAGATCACTGGCTTCTTGTTTAATTGGCAGAGCACGGCGACACTCTCTCCTTCCTCATAAATCATCAATGCCGTTACTGACGTCATTTCTACGGCGACTCTGGTGGTTCCCTGGTTGATGTCGAGCATGACGATTTTGTTGTCGTTTTGATCGGAAATGAACCAGATTTTTGCCTTCTCGTCGAAGGTGACTCCAAGCGGGTACTTCAGATTTTCAGCAGTCAGATCACGGGACAGACTTTCTCCCCATGGCTGTTTGAGAAGTTTCAGATCTGTAAAAAACGGTGGTCTTAGGGTAGAGGTACAGTAATTTTCATTAATTTTAGATGTGTGCCAGGCTGGCTGGGAAGAACATTTCCGGAAATTCGAGTTCTCAAAATTTTTTTTCGGAAAATCGACTTCTAGAAATTTCTTGCGATTGTTTTAATCAAAAATTCAGAAATTTTTTGGCCCAAATTTGACGATTTTTTCTCAAGATTTCTACTTTTTCGCCGATTTTTCAGTGATTTTCTCCGGTTTTCAGAAAAATTTTCCCGACTTTTTTTTCGAAAAATTTTAACGACTTTTTTTTCGCAAAAATTTCCCGTCGGAAAATTTTTCGAAAAAAAGAACCGGAAAATCGGAAAAAACGATTCTGAGAATCCAAAAATCCCAAATTCTGAGATTCCATGTGAGCTTTCTCATGTCACAATTTCTTCAAAACCTTCTCAAAAAATGAAAAAAAACTCACAGCCAGATTCACCGAAGTTCAAAAAGTCAACGTGTGGCATGTTTGAGGTGGGAAGCTGAAAATTCAAATTTCCTAATTTTTCCGTTAACCAGAATAGTTCTTACGCTTTCAAGTGGACGAGCTAGTTCATCTTCTTCTTCCTTCTTTTTACGTCTTTTTTCATCAAGTGCCTGTTGCTCTTCCGCATCCTTCTTCTCTGCTTGAGATCTCCGAAGTGTTTCCATCTTGTCTCGATAAGTTGTGACAGTTCGAAGACTGTTCCGAGCGATGTCAAGCTGAAAAAAGAGAGTTTTAGTTTCATTTTTGTAAGTACCAAGGTTTCATACCAATCTTGGAATCTCTGCTAGTTGCCTTGATGACAGTTGGACATTTTCTGCCTTCTGAGACAGCAACTCTTGAAGGCAGTGCAACAAAGCATCTATTTCTTTGTCACTGAGCTCTGGAAACCGTTAATTTTGAAGTTTCTGATGATTTTTTTTTCCCATACCTGTGGTCATAGTGTGGAGAGGTGATGTAGAAAGGGAAAGTGGGATTGTGGAATACCTGAAAGTTGGAGAATTCATGAAAAGGTAGATTAAAAAAAGAGGGAAGATAAGAGCAAAATTGAGAGCGAAATTTTTGAGACCAACATATGAATAGTTTATGTGAATCACACTCAGTGGTCAAAATATGCGTTTTTTGTTCTCTGTTGGACTAGAAATTATGAAAATTCGAAATGAAATCGAGAGAGATTTTTCCAAAAATCAGGGAGAAAAGGAGGAAAAATCACAATTTTGAGTGACTCACTAACAATAAATAACCATTCAACACGAAGAAGCAATAAAAATAAAACACTCTTCTCGTGGCTACTGTTTACTTGATTGTGACAAGAAGGAGCTGAGAGGAAAAAAAAGGTCATCATTCAAAAAGAGGGAGCGCACAACTTGGAGAGACGCAGACGGAGAGGGAGTAGCTGCGACGTACTTTTTCAATTGTTTTATGAGACGTCTTGATTGAAGTCATGATAACGGGGGTGCTCGGTCACTTGTCAGCACACAAACCATCGACAAAAAGAAAAACTGACTAAGAAACCACTTAGCTACACCATTTTGGAACTATTCGAGAATTTGGTTCTAGGCAATATTGGCCGCTATATATGTGGGGTTAGGCATGAGGGAGAGGAGCGGACGAGTGGCGCAGCGAGGAAAGGCGGCGGGGAGGTGCGAAAGGTTGCGGGTTCAAACCCATGTGGTGACAAAAAGGAGGGGGAAATTTTTCCATTTTTTGGAGAAGAAAAGTGATTTTTTCGAAAAAAATAAGGTTCAACACCCGAAAAATTTTGGGTTCGATAGTTTTTCAAAAATTATCTTTCCCTTTTTCATACATGTATGGGGTCGGTCGGCGCAGTCGGTCAGTCTTGAAACACCCAGATCTTCGAGGACTTCGAGGGTTTCCTTATTCTGAACTCATATTTTCTAACATTCCCTTATCAGATATGCCCTTTCTGCAAAATCAAAATCAGTCCCATGGTTGCCTATCACGTCACCTTAAATTTTCATAATCCCTGTTTCCCCTCCATTCATGCTCTTCACCTGGACAAAACTTCTATTATCCCTCATGCCCCCCCCCCCCTCCATCATACTCCATTTCCTTTCCTTTCCACAAATCATATGCTCTGCTCTCTTTCATTTTGCCAAATCACTGCTTTTTTCTCTTTCCCCTTCTTTTCCCTGACCGAGCAGTCACGGCCTACAAAGAACGACGTTTTCAAGTAAATACGACTCGGGCAGACGTTGAGCCGGCGATGGTGAGCCTCCTTTCTCCACATCTTCTGGTTTTTTCTTTTTCCACTGCCCGTCGTCTTCTTCCACATTCGCAAATTTCCTCCTCATCCAGTCCCCCGGCCTTAACACAACAAACAGAGCATCGCGCGCGCACGGAAGACGTCGTTCTTTTTCGTGCAGTGGTTGGGGGAAAAGAGAGGAAAAATCGGTGATGGTGAGGCTCTCCTCTCTTCTCTCGACTTTTTCTTCTTTCCTCCAGCCACAGCATGAAAGAGAAAGACGTCTTCCCTACGCGCGCGACGATCAGTTTGTGGTGTTGAGGACGAGGGCAGCCGCCAATGTTGAGGAAGGCGACGGGCAGTGCTTGCTAGATCGCGTGAGTCCAATGAAAAGTGTTCTCTGTGTGTATGTGTGCTAGTGGTTCTTCTGGACGACAGCACAAGGCCCACCAAAATAGTGCTGGAGAGGGAGAGAGCGCAGACAACAAACGATAGGTCGCGCTGTGCGAGTAGAACAGTTGTGGTTGAGGAAAGGGCCCAACAGAGGGGTCAGCAAGAGAGTGGGACAGATGGAGAGACGCAGACACTTGTGCAATATGTTGTGTCTCTCTCTCCGACGACGCATTGGAAGAAGAAGAAAAAGAAGGCACACTCACTGAGAGAAAAAGGAGGGAACATGCACATGGGCTGATGGTTGGAGAGAAAAACATCTCCTGGAGAAAAGGGACTTTGTAGTGAGAGGGATTTTGAATTGAAGGGATTTCAAAAAAATTTAACAGATTATGAATGAAGAGCAACGACAACAGCATTGGAGTGGAAGTGCTCACAGACTGGAAAATGGATCCCTGGCATCTCAGATAAGGACGTCATTCTAAAGTAGTTTCTAGTCACACAAATCCCAAATCCTAAGGAAAACTCGATGAAATTTACTTCGCGTGGCGGCCAAGTCCAGAACATAACAGATTTCAAAACAATTTTTCAAAGAAGTTTTTGAAATCACAGGGTACAGACTCAAGAAACTAAAAATTTATAGTCTCCTTATGCATTTACACAATTTTCATTATATTTTTGCAAATTCAAAAGCGATCCAGCAAACTAAAACCTTGAAATTTCTAAAAAATGTTTGCCCGCGCGTAATTTGGTTCCTATGCCACAAAACTTGATAAAAACAAGCTGGCGTTATTCTGAGAAGCATATATTTTCAGTGTTTATAGTTTATGAAACAATTCCTCAACAATTCCCAGAGAAATTTGCCGGATACTGAAAATGAGTGTTTTCTGCTGATGTGCGGAGCGGGAGTACGCAAACACCGCCACGACAAATTTGCGGACTTGCGTAAGGAAATGTGCGGGCAGATGTCGAGAAACACTGAAAGATTTTCTGACCGTTTTTCAGTTTTCAAATGCGAACATCAAGTGTTAAGAAAAGTAAAAAAATTATTTTTCACCTAGAACTAAGGAGATTTTCGAAAATATCGATTATTATGTGGCGATTGGGGTGCTAGTAGTCTTTAACGTTATTGTTATTACTTCTTGTTTCTACTCGACAATTTATGATTTAATTGTATGATTTCTTGTTTAATAATTATATTTTCTCAGTATTCAATACTTTGGTCATCAAGTATAATATGCAGAGAAAGGAATCAGTATCGACTACAACCCTGGGAACGAGGAAAACGTCCAAGAAGATTCGACGGCTCCGTTTTGCTGTGTTCATCTCCTTTTTGAATGTTTCGTTCAAAGTGAGTATTTATTGCAAATTTGATGAAAATGGACTCATTTAAAAAAAAACGAAAAACCTTCAATTTCAGTCCATTTCCCATCGGCGATTTCAAATTTTGCCGAATTTGGACCATTTTTGTCACAAAATCGAAAAATTTTCGGATATCCATATCAAAAACTGCTGATTTTTTGGATTTTTGTAAGGAAATACAACATTTAGGTGTGTCTTGAAGCGCTGTTAGATTCTCAGAACAGACAATCGGCGATTTCGAAATTTCCCGAATTTGGACCATTTTTGTCACAAAATCGAAAAATTTTTGGCTTTCCATATCAAAAACTGCTAATTTTCTGGATTCTTTTGAGGAAATACGGCATTTTGGTGTGTCTTATAGCGCTGTTAGATTCTCAGAACAGGCAATCGGCGATTTCAAATTTTCCCGAATTTGGACCATTTTTGTCACAAAATCGAAAAATTTTCGTATTTCCATATCAAAAACTGTCCGGATTGAGTCGGTAGTTGTTCACGGTGGTCCGTGCTCTAATTGCCATCCGGCGAATCTGCAAAATTTTGCGGTTTTAGAACTGAAAGTGAGGTTTTGAGGCCAAAAAATAACCACTTTTAGCGGAAAATTCGGAATTTTTTGAGCCAAAATTGATATTTTTGAGCTAAAAACGGTAATTGTAAGTCCAAACCTGAGTTTTTTTTGTCTTGAGCCTATTTGGCTGAATGTGTCCTCGAAATAACCAAAATTTGAATAAAAATGAAAAAAAAGTTTTGCTCCGCCCACTTTTCAGGGATCCAATTTTTGTGATTTTAAGGTTCTTTTTTTTTCAATTTTTTGAAAACTACCGGCTTGAAGGCTGTGAAATTTTGCAAGTGCCAATCTGGGTAATCTTGGCCTCAAAATATCCAAAATTTGACAAAAAAGTTTGGCTCCGCCCGCTTTTAGGGGGACCATTTTTTGGAATTTTTGGGTCATTTTTCCTAATTTTTCAAAAACTACCGGCTTGAAGGCGGTGAAAATTTTCCAGTGCCAATCTGGGTTATCTTGGCCTCAAAATATCCAAAATTTGACAAAAAATGAGCCAAAACAGTTTGGCTCCGCGATTTTTTCAAGGGCCATTTTTGAAATTTTTGGGTCATTTTTTCTAATTTTTCAAAAACTACCGGCTTGAAATCGCGCAAATTTGAAATCGCCGTTTTTTTTTCTGGCAATCTGATAGAACGATTAAAAGCCCCTAAGCGGCTCATTCACAAGTGAAAATCTCAAAATTTCGCCACTTTTGTCATCAAAAATAAGAAAATGTTCGATTTTGGGTCCAATATTTCTCAAATCATCCAAATTTGAAATCGCCTCCGTTTTTCCTAAAAAATCTATTAAAACGACTAGAAGCACCTAAGCGGCCCTTTTACAAGTGAAAATCTCAAAATGTCGCCACTTTTGTCATCAAAAATGAGGAAATGTTCGATTTTGGGTCCAATATTTCGCAAATCATCCAAATTTGAAATCGCCATCCGTTTTTCCTAGAAAATCTAATAAAACGACTAGAAGCACCTAAGCGGCCCTTTTACAAGTGAAAATCTCGAAATTTCGCCACTTTTGTCATCAAAAATAAGAAAATGTTCGATTTTGGGTCCAAAATTTCTCAAATCAAACAAATTTGAAATCGCCGTCCGTTTTTCCTACATCATGCGGAAATTCCAATTTTTTCAGTGGCGGAAATCGAAAAAAGTGGAGATTTGTAATGTGGATGGGAGGGGTTTTGTGTCGAAAAGTGGTGAGGGATTTCCAAAAAAAAAAGGAGAAATTTGAATAAAAATCACTTAAAAGTTGAAATGTTTGAGATTTAGATCAATTTTAGGCAGCTCTTAGACCACTTTCGAACATTTTTTGGTCATTTTTGGTCCGGTTTACGCCAATTTCTTTACGCCAATTTCTGGCCAACTCTGGGCTATTATAGATCTAGGCTTAGGCAAATTCAGCCATATTGCCTCAACCAATTTCAAGCTGGTAGTTTTTGAAAAATCACAAAAAAATGAGGACCCCCTAAAAGTGGGCGGAGCCAAATTTTTTTCTCGTTTTTTGTCAAATTTTGGCTATTTTGAGCCCAAATTCAGCCAAATTAGCTCAGGCAATCTTCCATTTATTTCAAGCTTTTTCAGAAATTCTTGGTAAGTGACAACAACGTGACAAAGTTCTCTTTTATGTAACTCATCCTTCGTCATTTTATCAGAGGCTTTCGATTGATTGAGAGAGATCAATGTTTTCATTTCATTTTTCAAACGTATCAAAGTGTTTCGAATCAAAAATCAAAATTTTGTCTTTTTCGACCAGAAATCTAATTAAAATTTGAAAAAATGTATGAAAATTGTGCCAAACCGATTCTGGAGACGTCTGAATTATTCTAAGACTATCGGAAAGGATTTGAGAGCTTCTGGAGGCTCTAGGCTGATGGTTTACATCATTTTGCTCAAATTGAATAACAATTTTCATTATCTGTCCATTATTTTTTACATTTTCAGATTTCTCCATGATATTCCACCCAAAAACACGTTCTAACTCCTTCTTTTTCCCCGCCACAATATATTCCCTCCTCATGGCCAAGTTTTCCAAAACGCAAGTGCGCGCCGTCGCACGCCCTTTACTCTTCTCGGACTAACAATTTTTATTTTCCTTCAATTTAGCTCATTTTCCTGCGATTTTTGCTTAATTGCTGCATCAAAATATTGATATTCAATGAAAAATTCAACAAAAATATGATATTTTAGGAGAACTGATGTCATCGGTGCCGTTGGGCTACACTGTGATGGAGATCAAGAGGCAGTGGCTAAATTAGGATAAAATGTGAGTTTTTTTGATTGTTTGAGAGGTTTTTGAGGTTTCCAGATCTGAAAACTGGGAAAGTGATAAATTAAAAATTTCACAAACCATGAAAATCGTTCAATTATTGCCAAAAATGAAGATTTTTGTTCAGAACGCCGATAGAGGATTGGCTTCAGGAGCCCACGTGTCTACTGAAACGAGTTTGTTGTAAGTTCATCGATACGAGAAATGGGAGGAGTGGAATATGTTCGACAACAATCTTGAATTGAAGAAAAAGGGTGAGAATTCGAAGAGAAATGGACCAGAAATCGACCACGACCAATTTTCAAAAACATCGAAGAAGGCAGATTTTAGAGTTGAAATTATTGTTTTTGGCTCAGAAAATGCGGAGAATTGCTTTACTTCTCTTCAGAAAGCCCTGGTAGTCAAAAAATGCCTCGAAATTTTCGATTTACATTATTTTATCGATTTTCGCCTGTTCTTTTCATTTCCACCTGACTAAAATTTTTTTTTGAGTTTTCTCGAATATGACAATAACTCCAAAAACTCAAAAAAAATTTTTTTTCGAAAAAACATCAAGAAACCTTCTGGATTCGATAGATTAACGTATTTTGACAATATTTGTGCTATCCCAACCCATTTTAACGATTTTTACGATCTTTATGGGTCGATGCATTGGCCACTTATATCCACTGTCTCAGTCTTCCAACTTGAATATCTCGATTCTCAGAAGTCCGTAGCAAAATTGGAAACTTGCGTTGAAATCAGCATGAATTTCTCTTTCGAATGGTATATTATTCATCTTCCAACTCCACCTTACGTCCGGGGCACCCCCTAGTGAGTTTCAGCAAACCTTGAAACTTTCGGCCTAAAACGCTATTTTAGTCGTTTTTACTCAAAATTCTTCAAATTCAGTCAACTTCCACTCAAAAAAGTCAAAGTTTCTGATTATTTAGCTAAAAATGACCGAAAATTGTCCTCACAAATCATCAAATTCTCTATTTTCAGGAGCTCTGGATCGGCGGAGTGCTAGAAGCCATGCATTAAAAAAAGTGGGCGAGCAAAGGACACAGCGAGAATTTGAGCGGGATATTCGGAGAAATGAGTTTCGTAGTCTACTCAAGAGGGAATTTTGAGGTTGTTTTCGATTGGCTGTCGATGGAAGTCGCCTGTCCATCTGGAGAAAAGAAGAACATTTAATCAGATCTTATTGAGTTCTGAGTGAGTCTCTTATCGACTGAGTATTCAGTACGTGGTTGGGTTTGCACAACAAATCGCTACCCATCCCGTCTCAGTGCTTTGTTGTTGGTGAGACTTCTATGTGTTCGCTGAAAGTAAGCTCTGACATTGAAATTGTTCTGGATAGTCGAAGGTAGCGGTGGATTCAAATTTTCATTACCGCCACAGTATTGCATTTGGAAGTATATTATTGAAGAGCGACTCATTCGCGGTGAGTTTGAGGCAAACTTCATGATACTCTCCGTGAAAAGTTGCATTTTCAGGTTGACAAGAAGACTACACACCAGTTACAAACCCATGCAGTATGCTCCCGTTTGATACACAGTGCACGTGAGCCCTGCCCCAGTCGTCCGGATGTCCACATACCCATGACAACGGCAGCGAAGGATCATCAAGGGTATTTTTGAGTACAACTCTGACAATTACTTCGATAAGTTATTCGAACAACTGATGGCGACAACAACATTGTTACCAATGCTGTTCTCATAAAGAAGATTTTTCATTCTGAAACTATGAAATTCCAATTTTCAGGCCTCCCGTCTCCGGTAGCACATGATACAAATACAAATTTTGAATAATTTTGAGTCATTTTTGGCCTGAAATGAAATAAGAAAACACAACAATTTCCGTAAAAATTCAGGAATTTTTGGTCAGTGTCAACATCGTGATAATGTTTTTTCATCTAGCTCATCCTTCCCCCTATCACTCAAACAATGACTTAGGGTCAAAATCCAATAGGAGTTCTGTCTCATTAAGACTGTTATGGACGTATGGTAGTTCTTGACGAAGTTTAAGAAAATAGTACCCTGCATTTGCAAAACTGCACAAACAAATGGTATTTACTATTATGAAATGTTAGAGTTCCGATACTCAGTAGCCCCCAGAACCTCCAGAATTTTTCAAACCCTCGTTAATTTTGATACAAATGTGAAAATTGGACAAAAATATCGCCTTAGTTCAAAAATTGTGAAATTCGGTTCAAAATGTATCATTTGCAAACAAAAATTGATTAGAAAAATCAGAACTTGACGTTTTTACCAGTTTCCGCCTATTTATTATTATTTTTGGCAAATCTCGGTCAATTTTCGGCAAGTTCTATCCAATTTGTGACCAATTTTCCGTATGCTTTCTCACGTGATGTGTTGTAATGATTCCCGGATACGGCACTGTCAGCCACCAGACTAGACTGAGAAGTAGGACAAGACTGCCCCTCCCCTTTTGTTCAGCTACGATCATCTGAAGGAGTCGGCGGCGGCGAACACTATCTGTTATCGTTAAGATCCTATCATTTTGCACCACCCCTCTTACAAAATGTTGCTCATTGTACAAAAATGGTGCACCCGGGGGCTAAGAAAACACCCACATGTTAAGTCAACATAGGCAAAAATTGGACGAAAATGACTAACTCCGCCCCTTTTTCTTGTCAAAAAAGGCTATATTTTGATTTTCCTTTGAAAACGTGATTTGAATTTCGCACGTCTGAAAAATGGAATGAAAAAAAACAGATCTCTCTCAATCAATCGCAATCCTCTAAATGAACCGGTTCTGTCAATTTGAAAATGCAATATTCTGTCCTCTCCTGGGCTCCCGACACATTAGGAGAGGGTGGTGTTTTCATGTGATATTTTTGTACATTGAGCAGATGTGAGGGGGGGGGGGGGAGAAGGGGCATCCGAATATGAGAAGTGATTGATGACTACGCGTGGGTAAATTTGGAGGATTCTGAAGCAAATATGACCTTATTTGCCAAAACTTGACATTCCTGTTCCGTTTTTATAGCGGTTTCTTGTATTACTGATAATTTCCATGGTAATCACTTCTTAAAACCCCATTTTTTCATTTCTCGTAGCAAAATTATCAAGCTTAGAAAGCTGACTCCGCCCATTTTTCTTGTTTGGTTACACACACACTATTTCTTGCAAGTCAGTCCAAGTTTCATAAGGTTACCTTGTTTACCAATTTTGAGATATAATTCTTGTTGAAGTATTGAAAACCCAGGGAGTCTACCCCGTAATTAAGACTAGTTTACATGATGTTTCCATGGAAACTATCTCTCATCTTTTTCTACTCTTCTTTTTCTGAGATATTTCTCCTTGCAGTTTAAAATGTATATAAGTCAGCGCGGATTTGTTTGAGCTCTCATTCTCCCCTTCTATTTCACGTTGCAATGAATTCAATCATATCGTAAGTTTATCTTTTGTCCAAATTCGTTTTGAAGTATTGCTTTTTTTCAGGTTCTGGGAGTTCCTCGACCCTCTTTCGATAATAGTCATTTGCGTTGTTATCATTGTTTCGGTCTGGGCGTGGTGTTCATTGCTCAAGTTATACATTTCCCAAAAGCGTGCAGAGCGAAACATGACTCAGGATGAAAGGAACAGGCAAAGGGTTTATGACTATTGGAGAAAACTAGCTAAGGAATCGAGGAAGGGCAAGAAAACAGAGCAGAAGCGTTGAGTCTGATTCGTATGATTTATATACCCATTTAGAGACAATCAAAGTAATGATTTTTACTTAATTTCTCTAAATCAGTCATTAATATTCTTCTCAACATTTATTTGTATTATCTATACAACGTTCTTCTCCAAATAAACAAATATGCGAGAAAATTTTTGTTTTTTTTTCTTTTCAGAGCAGCCAGCTATGTATATTCTTTCTTTCAGTTCTAGTTTTAAGGAACTCTTGAGAAGCTGTGAGTGTCAGGGCTCACATTCATGTAGGTTTACCGCCCCTCTGTCAGTGTGCTCCCTAAAACACATCTTGAGCTGTAAGTGTGAAGTTCAGTGTTCTTAGATTCTGCGAATTTTGAGATTCCACAAATTCCGATATTCAGAAAAATTTGAAAATTTCCAAAAAAATCACTGAAACAAAAGAAAAGTACCCAAAAAACAAGCCCTACGTCAAAAAATGACTCTGGAAAATTTTGGCCCCAAAAAAACCGGGCCGGGCCGGTAGAAAAGTCCTCTACCGGCCCGGGCTGCGAAAAGTGCTTATTTTAAAATTACCTAAACCTTCCATCCTCATATGCATTCAGTTTCCATACTTCATTAAGAATATTACACTTCACTCACTAATCCTCCCTCCCCAGACTACCCATGATTCATCCCCTTCAAAACCGCGCCGCAACCGCTCCGCGATCGGTTACCCAGACGACTCAACTTAATCACGCGCCTTTCCAACATTGACGTTTTTCATTTGATCTTCCTTCTCCCAACACAATGTCTTCTTCCTCAAACTGGTTCGACAAGTACATCAAATTCCATTCTTGGGTAACCCTGTGTCTCTTTTATGCTCATATTCTCTACGTCATCTTTGCCCCTGAATCTGTTTTGAACTTTTACATCACCGGTATGCTTATCATGATCATGACCGCATGTACACTTTTGAGTGTTCTAGTCAAACTACTACTAAATTATATGCCATTCCAACATCCTAAACGGCGAAAGTATGACTTTATTGTTGTTCTTGGAATTATTACGGTTGCTGGATTTGTGCCAAGAGTCGGAGTCTTCTACATGGGATGGAATTATTATGTAAGTCACGCTGGCCGACCGACACAGCCGACTGACACAGTTCACTGGCCCTTGTCGGTCGATCGGTCGCTTGGTCGGTCACCATTAACAACTGGCCGACCGCTGTCTGTCAGTGAGCTGACCCCTGAATGTCTACTGGCCGACCGCACAGACACTGATGGACCACCCGATTTGAGAAAATCAACATTTCCAGAGTTTCCTCATCTCTCTATTCGTCTGCCTAATGTTCACCATCAACTTCAACGGCATCCCTCATTTTTTCGATGCATCATTTGATCTTTTCTACTCCAATCGCCCAAAATTGATCATCTCAATCGCATCCATACATATCATCCTTCTAATCACCTCTACCCGTTTGGCAACCGCACTGTCCGATGGCTGGGATACTGTAGCTATCATTGTTTCTCAAGTCTTATTTGCACCGCTCACCTTGTTTGCTAATATCGATATGATACTGGCGATTATGGGATCGGGAATTTCTGCATCACAAGTGGTCCCGGTCGGAGAGAATGTTGGTGAGCCTGGGTGAGTTTTTCTGTTGCAAGTTATGGGGTCCAGACCAGGACGGCCGTTGAAAGCTCATCAAATTAAAATTCTTTACCCTCCATTTTTCCAGCGCCGACTGCCACATCTGCTCTTCCCCATACTCCTCTGAAAACCCGCCTCGAATCCTGAAGGAGTGTGGACACACTGTTTGCACTGGTTGTGCTACCAATCTCCTGGCCGAGTACAAAAATGTTTATGTAGTCTGCCCAATTTGTCGTGTCATTCATTTTGTTGAAGGTAGGAACAGTACTCGTGAAGTTTAGAAGAGAATTTCTGGGTTTCAGAGGATGTCACTAGATTGCCAATCAATTATGCATTGTTGGACTTGATGAAAGTTATTGAGGAGATGAAGTGAATAATGATTAATCGGAATGAGTTTTGATAAAATGAAGAATTTGTTTGAAAACAGTACATCAATAAAAGTCTTACTGAGACAGAACCCAAAACTGATTTTGTCCCTATTCCAATAATATGAGGAAGGATGAGCTACATGAAATTGAGCGTTATCACGATGTTATCACTAACCAATTTTTGAATTCAACACCGAATTTACTGAAATTTCTATTTTTTATTCTTAGTTCAGCCGTTACTTCGAGATGAAGGCAAACGTGAGTTCGAAAAGAGGGACTCTCTACCTGTGCTATTGAAATTTTGTTGTAATAACGAAGAAATAACGACTTCTGAGTTTGTAAATCGGATTTTGAAATCAACTAACCAAAAAGATGGTGGATTACTCAACATTTTTCGCATAGTATCTGAGTGCAGATCTGAGCCAAAAAAAATCTGGACAGTCGCCGTATCTCCCCACACAGAGTGTGTTTGAGTATTTCCAAATGAAACAAAAATGTCAAAAAATGATTGCAAAATCTGGACAAATAAGTTGAACATTTTCATTTTTTATGAATTGTGGCTCTAACACGCTTTTTGATTCTTTCAGATAGCTCTAGATTTATTCCGACGTCTTCAAAAATCTTCAGCTATTATACCTCCAGAATTCTTTTGGCTCAAAATGCACACATTTCTTAAAATTTTTAATTCATTTCTAGTCAAAAAAGGCTATTTTTTGATTTTCCTTGAAAACGTGATGTGACTTTCGAACGTCTGAGAAATGTAATGAAAAAAGACAGATCTCTCTCATTCAATCACAATCCTGTGAAATAACCGTTTCTGTCACACGGAGTTCTCTCAATCAATTGCAAGCCTCCGGATGAAACGGTTCTGTCAATTTGAAAATGCAATATTCTGTCCTCTCCTGGGCTCCCGACACATTAGGAGAGGGTGGTGTTTTCATGTGATATTTTTGTACATTGAGCAGATGTGAGGGGGGAGGAAGAAGGGGCATCCGAACATGAGAAGTGATTGATGACTAGGTGTAGCAATGCGGTTCGGAGATTAGCATTCAATGTACAAAAATATCACATGAAAACACCACCCTCTCCTAATGTGTCGGGAGCCCAGGAGAGGACAGAATATTGAATTTTCAAATTGACAGAAGCGGTTCCTTCAGAGGATTGTGATTGAATGAGAGAGATCTGTCTTTTTTTTCATTACATTTCTCAGACGTTCGAAAGTCAAATCACGTTTTCAAAGGAAATTCAAAAAATAGCCTTTTTTGACTATAAATGAATTAAAAACTTTAAGAAACGTGTGCATTTTGAGCCAAAAGAATTCTGGAGGTAGCTGAAGAATTCTGAAGACGTCAGATTGAATCTAGACAATAACACACTTTTGATTATTACCAATTACTTAACATACTCTTATACGGCTCGGAGATTAGTATAAGAGTATGTTAAGTAATTGGTAATAATCAAAAGTGTGTTATTGATTACATATTTCTCACGTTGAGCTTTTTAAGCAGAACTCTTGAAAGTAAATTCCTTAAGGTTGCGAATTGAATTTTTTCAGAAATTTTGGCCCAAGGTATTTTTGACAATGTACATCTCGATTCAAAAAATAAAATTATGCTACTTTTTTCTAAGCGAGTTAAGAGCAGTCGAAGTGGCTCCAAGAGCCCTTTAATGGTAACTTTTTATTAATTTTCGCCTGCAGTTGCATAAAGGAGAAACGTGAGACCTGTCGTCTAACATTATCATCAAATTGGCATAACATATAAAGTTCATTTATCACAAAAAAATTTACCAGAACAACAAGATAAATTTAAATCACAGCTTATAAAAAATGAACTCGTCCCCAAATCGATCGAGTTTCATCTTGACTTCAGCTTCTGCTCCATCTATTGCTTGAATTCGAAGTCCGGAATGAATTCCAACAATGTGATTTAGAATTCTGAAAATTAAAAATCTTTGAAAAGTGTCCTCAAAAAGTGCTACGGAACCTAAGAAAGTTTTCTCGCATTTTTCTGTTGCTCTGTTAAGTTTGAACCTGTGAACGCATTTCTATGGATTTCCCGGCGCCCTACGCCCGCCCTCACCCCATCCCGAGGACATGCTTAACAAAGGATTTAACAAAGACGGTACATTAAGGCAGCAGAGAAATCCACCCCCCCCCCCCCCCCACGTGTTGTACATTGTCCACCTTAAAAACTCAAAAAGTTCTCAAAACTCACTCCCTCTCTTTCCTTGCTCCCTCTGTAGGATTCTTCATTCGAGTCGGTTTTCTTCCCAGAATTTTATCCTTCTTGTTGAAGTTGTCACTAAGAACTTGCATGAATTGAAGATTTGGAAAACCTCCATTGGTCCATGACTTCAGGAAAACATCGATATCCTCATTGCTCAGCTTAGAGCAGGTCAAGTGAATCACAATACATGATTTCGCCGCAGCCAATAGGTTCTTAAGATTGAACCAGTGAGATTTGAAAACTGAAAGTGCCTTTGGGTGAGTCTTGAACTCATATTGGAATTCTGAACTTGTCTTAAGTGTACAAGAACAAGAATCCAGGACCGGTAAGCTGTCTAAAGCAAACTTCAAGTCATTCTCCGATATGAATTGAGAGCAAATATTCAATTCGCGGATTTCTTGTTGTTTCTCAATCGTCCATTCGATCATTTTTCGAAAATTCTCTGTAGGAAGTTTCCTCCCAGTATCGATCGATTTCACGTTGCACCCAAAAACTTTTGCAAGATGGAAAATT
This sequence comes from Caenorhabditis sinica, assembly GCA_963932045.1. Lineage (NCBI taxonomy): Eukaryota > Metazoa > Nematoda > Chromadorea > Rhabditida > Rhabditidae > Caenorhabditis > Caenorhabditis sinica. The sequence continues at coordinate 23,332,549 of OZ009938.1, forward strand.
ACGATTTGTCTCCCGAAAAATGAGTCATCAAAGAAAAAAATGCGTCGGTTTTCCTTTTTGTGATGCCGAGCCATATGAACTTCCACAATGTTTCCATTGTCGATAGGAAACATCCGAGTTCCAATCAATCCACATCTCTTGAAGTGTTTCATTGATACTACTTTGAATGTGTATGTCTGATTGATCAAGATTCTTCCACTTCTTCCACCGGCTAGTACCATTTCATATTTTTTTGAACCTCCAATGGGAACTATTTGTGCACTTTTGCGAGAGCATTGGGATAAGTTAAATCTGAAAAATTCGATAAAATTTCAATCTATGAATATTAAAACAACTTACAACTCGAAGGGGTCAAGAAGCTCAAGTGTTGCTTGTAGAGCCAAGGTTGGTAGAGATAGTATACGGAATCCAGTCATTTTGATAAGTAAAGTCGATAAAACTCACAAAATCCGTGGCAGTTCAGCGATATTCGGGGGATGCGACTCTGCGAAGAAATCAATGTTGCAATGGGGACAGTTGGGCAGTGACAAATGACGTCTTTGAATGATAGAATCTCAAACAGCCGGGCAGGTGTCGTCACTATACGCATCGTCACTATACGCATCTCGCTCGATCTGTGTGCGTGAGTATGGTGTGAAATATTGAGTAGTTTATTGGTATTATACTGTGAAATACAAAACATAAAATGCTGGTCCATTTTTGAGACTAGTGAAAAGTGAATAGAACGTTTATAGACAACATTTCGCAAATTTCGATACAAATATGAAAATAGGATAGAAAATATCGGTTTTTGCTCGCAAACTGTGAACTTTGGTTCAAATTTAATAATTTTCGACACCATCAACTCTGTCTTTTGGGTGAACGAGTGACTAAGACGCTCAGAAAGCTTAGAATTATGTAATCATTTTTACACTTTTGATTATCAGCAATCACTAAACATACCTTTATACCAACCTCCGGACCGCATTGCTACACTCAGATATCAATCCCTTCTCATATCCGGATGCCTTCCCCTCCCCCCACATTATGCTCAATGTACAAAAATATCACATGAAAACACCACCCCCTCCTCATGTGTGTGGGAGCCCAGGAGAGAACAGAATACCGCATTTTAAAATTGACAGAACCGTTTCATCCGGAGGCTTGCGATTGATTGAGAGAACTCCGTGTGTGTTCATTAGATTTTTCAAACTTTTTTCAGAGTTAAATCGAAAAATTGGCTTTTTTGACAAGAAATGGATTGAAAATTTGAAGAAATGAGTGCATTTTGAGCCAGAAGGATTCTGACGCAGTCAGAATGAATCTAGAGCTATCTGAAGAGATCTGAAAGCGTGTCCGAGCCATAATTCTTAAAAATGAGAATTTTCAGTTTTTTCGTCCAGATTTTAGACTCAATTTTGACATTTTTGTTTCATTTGGGGATATTCAAACTTCTTTGTGTGGAGAGTCAGATGCCGCCACTTACAAGATCTTTCGGATTTTTCATGTAACTCATCCTTCCTTATATCATTCGAACGATGGCGTAGGAACAAAAACAAGTTTGGGTCCTCTCTCATTTGAACGTTTATTGATGTACGGTACTCTTCCAGTATATTTCACAATCCTCCACAAGTTTTAGTAGGTCGAAATTTCAAGCGTGTCTAGAACCCTCTAGAATCTTGTGTGAGACCAAATGTCTAATGTCCTTGTTTGCTGAAGTCTATATGGTTATGACTGTTTTGATTTCGGGAGCATTGCCATCCCAAATGGTTCCTGTAGAAGGAGAGCAGTCAGTTGAAAATGCAGTCGCCAAACGGATGGAAGCGATTAGTAGAAAGACATGGATGTGGACAAGGTCGGTCAGTGGACAAGGAGTGGCCAGCTAGCGAGCGGCTAGCCAGCAATCTCTTGGGTTCTCTTTTGATTGCCTCTTGTACGAAACCCCATAAAATTTCTGCATTCGGTCGGCTGTTGGTCGGCAGTGCATAATCGTCCAAAATGAAACATTTGGTTAAGGGATTTGGGGCTGTCGTTGAATCATACGGGTTTCTATCAGAACAGTATTGAAACATAATTTTTATTATATCAACACTCATTCAGATTACAACAAAAAACGACAGATTTCCAGTTAATTGATCGAAGAAGGCAAGTTTATCATCATTCTCTTCATGTTCTTAACCACCTTCATTAAGTCCAACAATGCATAATTGATTGGCAGTCTAGTGACATCCCCTGAAACACAGTTTTTCTATTTTAAAACTTCATGAATCTCATTCCTACCTTGAACGTAACTGATGAGACGACAAACTGGGCAGACTACATAGAAATTTTGGTACAGGGCCAGGAGTTTGGTAGCGCAACCAGTGCATACAGTGTGCCCACACTCCTTCAGGATTCGAGGCGGGTTTTTGTAGGAGTACGGGAAACAGCAGATGTAGCAGTCGGCGCTGGAAAAGTGAAGGGTTTGAGGTTGAATTTCGATGTGATGACCTTCCACCGACCGTTCACCGACTCTCCACCAATTATCCCCCGACCGTCCACCGACCGTCAAAAAAAAAGAAAAACTCACCCAGTCTCATTATCATTCTTCTCTCCGATCGGAACCACTTGTGATGCAGAAACTCCCGATCCCATTGCCGCTATAACCGTATCGATATTAGCAAACAAGGACAGCGGTGCAAAAAAGACTTGAGAAACAATGATAGCTACAGTATCCCAGCCATCAGATAGTGTAGTTGCCAAACAGATGGAAGTGATTAGAAAGATGATGTGTATGGAGGCAATTGAGATGAGCAATTTTAGGCTATTGAAGTAGAAACGATCAAATGACGCATCAAAAAAATGAGGGATGTAGTAGAGGCAGATAGGGAATATTAGGCAGGAGAACAGAGATCAGAGGAGATTCTGGTCCACCAGTGACTTTCGACATTTAGGATCTTGGAAATCCATGATTACTAGCAATGATATGACTAGACTACTCGAAAACATACATGCGGGAATAGTGGCAAAAATAAGCAACTAGGTGACAAAAAAGTTTGCCACGAATTCAGGAGCAAAGATAGCGTAGAGAGTATGGGCAAGAAAAAGACACAGGGTTACCCAGGAATGAATTTTGATGTACTTGTCGAACCAGTTCGAGGAAGAAGACATTGTAACTGAAAAAGGAAGAGCAAATGAAAAAGACGTAGGAGTTTGAAAGGCGCGTGATTAGTTGAAGTCGTCTAGGTAACCAATCGCGGAGCGGTTGCGGCGCGGTTTCGAAAAGGATGAATCATGGGTAGCTTGGGGACTAAGGATTAGTGAAATGTTATATTCTTAATGAAGTATGAAAACCAAAATGCATATGAGGATGGAAGAAATAGGTGATGTGAAAATGAGATTTTCGGGTATGCTGACCGCCCCACCGCTCATTTGAGGTCTCAGAATTGGCAGAATCTAAGAACACTTCACACTCACAGCTCAATATCCTTCTCGAGAAGTCGTGTGTTAGGGAGCACACTGACAAAGGGACGGCGAACTTAACCGAACCAAAATGTGAGCCCTGACACTCACAAATTCCCAAGAGTCGCCCCAAACTAGAGACGTGGCCACCGTCCAGCACTGATTGTCTTAATAAGACAATCTCTAAATCGAGTCGGAGGGGGAAAAGCTCGTTTGCAGTACAAATCTGCAAGTTTTCGTGATATTAACAGGATCACGGACTTTCCACAACTATCTTGTATAAAATAATCACTTCATTTGACAAATGCTCAACCCACACCAAAGATATCAGCCGGATTGAGTGGCTTCTGCAAACACAATCACGTTCTGAATAGTCTGGTGAATGGGAGCCTAGTCGCATGATGAACACGTCATATCGTTAGACACAGAAAGGAACAATAATAGGAGTTCCTCAGGAATGGAGTTATTGAGGTAGGATAACTTCTGAAATGTGCGAGATCAAAAACAAACATTATCACGATGTTACCACTAACCAAAAAGACTTGAATTTAACACCGACTTTACTAAAATCTTTGTTTTTTTAAAACTTATTTCACATATTATTCCACATTTCAACCCAGAATCCACTGTTTTTTTTTAATTCATTTGGGTTTTTTTCATTTAAAAGAAACTCACAAGAAGCAACTGCATTAACTTATTGGCATCCGTTATCCCCCTCCCCTGATTAAATCAAATCATTCAGATTCCCGAGTTCACATTCGTTCCGATTCCCGATCCACATGAAAACGTCATCCATTAACTGTGCCAAAATTGACCAATACGGTCATATTCAACTTTTTGCACTGACATTTTTGCTTCTCGATGAGCAAATGTTGGTCGAAAGCCTGTAAGAAGTGAGGTACACTACTTCGTGATTTTCCATGAAAGTATGACTTTATATATTATAATTCTTCAAGATTAACTGCTTCTGCTATTCTGCAATCATTTAACTCAAATTTTCACGAAACTTCATTTTTTTCAGAAATCTAATTTTCCCAAGTTCAAATCAACGGAGGAGAACACTAAATCGCTATCAAGTTAGCTCAAAATGCTTCGATTTCCGTGAATTTTGGCTCTGAAGAACGGAAATTTCTTATTAATGGATTTTAATAGAAAAAAAGTAAAAATAACTCATTTAGCAAACTCAGGGTCTCACTGATATGGTCACCACGGCCAGAAAAAATTTCAAATTTTCACCGAAAAGCGATCTCTACTTCATGAATTTCCAATGGAATTATGATTTTCTTTGTTCTATTCCTTCAAAATAAACTGCTTTTGCTAATCTGCTACCATTAAGCTCTGATTTTTACAAAACTACGTATTTTTTTTCAGAAATCTAAATTTCCCAAGTTCAAATCAACGGAGGAGAATACTAAATCGCTATCAAGTTAGCTCAAAATGATTCGATTTCCGTGAATTTTGGCTCTGAAGAACGGAAATTTCTTATTTATGGATTTAAATAGAAAAAAAAGAGAAAAATAACTTATTTAGCAAACTCAGGGTCTCACTGATATGGTCACCACGGCCAGAAAAAGTTTCAAATTTTCACCGAAAAGCGATCTCTACTTCATGAATTTCCAATGGAATTATGATTTTCTTCGTTCTATTTCTTCAAAATAAACTGCTTCTGCTAATCTGCTATCATTAAGCTCAGATTTCTACAATAGTTGGTTTTTTTTCTGAAATCTAATTTTCCCAAGTTCAAATCAACGGAGGAGAACACTAAATCGCTATCAAGTTAGCTCAAAATGATTCGATTTCCATGAATTTTGGCTCTGAAGAACGGAAATTTCTTATTAATGGGTTTTAATAGAAAAAAATGAAAATAACTCATTTCGCGAATTCAGGGTCTCACTGATATGGTCACCAAGGCCAGAAAAAAATTCAAATTTTCACCGAAAAGCGATCTCTACTTTATGAATTTTCAATGGAATTATGATTTTCTTTGTTCTATTCCTTCAAAATAAACTGCTTCTGCTAATCTGCTATCATTAAGCTCAGATTTCTACGTAAATACGTTTTTTTTCCGAAATCTAATTTTCCCAAGTTCAAATCAACGGAGGAGAACACTAAATCGCTATCAAGTTAGCTCAAAATGCTTCGATTTCCGTGAATTTTGGCTCTGAAGAACGGAAATTTCTTATTTATGGATTTTAATAGAAAAAAAGTAAAAATAGCTCATTTAGCGAAGTCAGGGTCCCGCTGATATGGTCGTCACGGACCGAAACATTTTTTAGGTTTTTAGTGACAAATTTTTTGATTTTTATCCAGTTTCAGCAATTTTGTAACAAAAACTCACTCGTCAGTCGACCAAAATTGCATTTCTTGTCTGAGTATTTCGAAAGAAGCCGTTGAATCTTTATAGACGGCTTGACTGGGAACAAGGTCTTCATTTTCTCCTTCCGCTGCATACCTGTTGGCCAAATATGCAAAATTGAAAATATAGAAACATCATATAATATAATTTCATCGGAAACAGCCAAGAAAAACGAAAAAAGTAAGAGCAATAACGTGAAGAACAATTAACAACCAAATCGCCACATAACAATCGATATTTTGAAAAACCTTCTTGTTTCTAGGTAAAAAATAATTTTCTCATCAGCTTGAATTCATGATTTTTGCGTTTGGAGGCTGTAAAATTCTCAACACACATCAATAATCTTCAACACTGCCCGAAAGTCGACACAAAAGAGTTAAGCTGCGCGTCGCGGTGTTTGCGTACCCCTCCCCCCGCCTTTTTAAAAAAGAATTTGCTTTAATGTTTGTTGCATTTTTCTCTAAAGTTATGCGAAGAATTCGCTGAAAAATTGCATGTAATGAAAATATATGCCTGTCAGAATCTTGCCAGTTTATTTTTACCGAGTTCGGTTGCATAGAAACGAAAATACGCACGGGAAAGATTTTCCAGAATTTCACAAATTTTCACCGAAAACATGAAAGTCTGAGGAAGTCGAAACGCCCATTTTGCGATTTCAAAATTTTCATAAGATATTTTTCATTGGCCGCCGCTTAGCACACTCGCCCTTTAAGTTCTTTCCATTTCCAGAATTTTTTTCCATCACGCCAAATTCAGAACACCGTTTTCAAAGTTCCTTCTTCCTCTTTTTCCTAGATCTTTTCCCTCTCAAACCATCTGCCCATTTGTCATGTTCCCTTCTTCCCTCTCAATGATTATGCCTTCTTCTTCTTCTTCTTCTTTTTCTTCTTTTTCTTCTTTTTCTTCTTTTTCTTCTTCTTCCAATGCTTCCTTGGAGGGAGAGACATGATACACTCCACAAGTGGCTGCGTCGCTCCATGTGTCCCACTCTCTCACGGACCCCTCTGTTGGACACTCTCCTTAACCACAACTGACTGGCTCGCACAGCGCGGCCTATATCTTGTCTGCGCTCTCTCCCTCTCCAACACTATTTTGGTGGGCCTTCTGCTACCCAGAAAGACCACTAGCACACATACACACATAGAACTCTTTCTACTGGTTTCGGCAAGCACTGCCCGTCGTCTTCCTCAACATTGGTGGCTGCCCCCCGTCCTCTACACATCAAACTGAGAACCACGAGTGCACGAAAGACGACGTTCTCTTACGTGCTGTAGTTTGGGGGAAAGGAAGAGATAGAGCCGGGAAATGAAGAAAGGGGAAAATCACTATCATTCGCCGGATCAGGGTCAAATTCTAACTATCATTAGGACGTCATTCGTTGTTGCTCGGTATAAATGGTGCTTTAGCAACATGGTTTTCAGAACTTAGCTATTCTACTTTCCACTCCACCCCAAGCTTCCAAAAATTACCGGAAATGCGCAAAACACGCCATGGGGATTTTTGGCGCAAACTGGTAGGTCAAAAATATCTTCTCCTTACAAAAGGAATACTTCTGTGTGTCTGTCTGTCCAAGATTGTTTGTTGAATAACTTTCTTCGCAGTTCAGGTATTCATTTTAAATTTTGGCAGTAGTCATGAATATCCGAGCGCTTCAAGAGCGTATTGTAAAAAATTCGCTCCCGGCAGGATTACTGTAGGCACAGTACCCACTCATTGAAAAAAGCACCGAGGACCCGCGTGAGCGGGTACAAGTCCATTAGTTTAATACTGATAAGTGATAATTCGATCTGATAATTCGAAAAGGTTTTCAACATTTAACGTTTAGGAGCACATTGGGGATTTAATGAAAGTAAAAACATGAAAATTGGTCTTCAACGCATTTCCGGTGATTTTTGAAAGCTTGGGGTGGTGTGCTTTCCTTGTTACCTAAGGCAGTAACTTACCTTTTTCTGTTTTTTGCCTGTACATTTGTGGAAAATGAAACGGGGGACTAGTTTCTGTCGAAAGTTTCCTTTCGAATCATACTGTAGAATTTGAATTTCTCTTTTTCTCTATTCCGTTTTATTGGCCATTTCACCTCCTTTCTAATGTTTGCTTATTGCACCCTTTCGAGGGAAAAGTTCCCATACATAATTTTTTTTATTACCAATTTTATGTTCCCTTACCGTATTCCCCATTATATTGTAGCCGCAGTGCATGGCACTCCCCAGCTCCGCCCTCTCAGTATAAAAGGGGACCCCAAACTTTCCTCTTCTCATTTTTCACCGGGGTCACCTTCATTCCTTTTCCTTTTGCTCCCCTTTTCTCATACTTTACCCTTTACCTTGTAATTTATATTTTATACTCCTCTCTTTTTCCCTTTAGCTTAATATATCTTTCCTACTAATAAAAGTTTTAATTCCCCAAGATTGATGTTCGAGTTCATCTACACGGTTCAAGCCCGTCGAGATTATCTACCCTGTTCTTGGCCAGAACAGTTCATTCAAGGTCACGGCCACCCGTCGACATTTACCACACAATCCAAAAATAGTGTACTTTTTCTCTTCTTTTCCTTTTCAACGTTCTCCTCCCGCGATTTATCTCAACTTCAATTTCAAAATTTTAGATCTCAACATGGCGGAAACCGACTTATACTCGGGATTCTTCATCTGTCGTCTTCCCGACAAGAAAAACGGTCACAATTGGATAAAAGTGGCTTGTTTCCAGTCGGGAACTTCATTCCGTAAAGTTCTGAGCCTGGCAACCGACGATGTCTGTAAACAGAAATATGGTGCCATTGTTCGTTTCTGGCCAAAGTGAGTTCTTGACGAGTTTCTACAGTACCGGCCATAATGATATTCGTTTTTGTCATTTTCAGTGAAAAACCCCAACTTTGAGTAGCTGAAAAACGGATAAAAGTTGTTATTTCTCTTTGAAGTTTTGAGGGTATCTGAATCAAACCTTGAACTTCAATTTTGTAATTAACAACATTTTTGTATTTTTTCAATGGAAATAGTTACGCTCAGAAACCTACTAGATTTTAGTGCCGATTCTCGAAATTTTTTAAGCTTTTTTCAACGGGCCATGTCTTGGCAAATCGAATTTGTACAAAAAAGTTGTCAACTACAAAGTGAAAATTCAAGATTTGTTTTCTATACTGTCAGATTTTCAAACAGGAAAAGTGACTTTGAATCACATTTTCAGACACCCAAAGTTGACGATTTTCTACTGAAATTGACGAAAGCGAGTATCATTATAGCCGGTATTGTAAAACAATTCTAGTTTTTACAGGGGTCTATTGCAAAATAACTCTCTTGTCAAACTGAAAGATAAGGTCGATCATGACTACATTCATGATACAACTCAACCAAATAGGATTATTGTATGTTTGAAATAGGTGTCTGAATTTCTAAATCGAATAAATTTCAGCATGAGATCAAGCAATTTCACGTTGGACTCGAAGACCTTGAAAAGTTCAACTGTTATCGTCATCCTGATTTTGGAGATATGGATATTAAAGGAAATCCTATGGTGCCCGGATCGTAAGCAAAAATAATATGAGATTACATTATATATAATTAATTTTCAGGTACAACTCCTTGGTATTTGAGGTCTTGCTGCAAGACAACGACTCGTTCATTCTTCAAGTTCGTTCCACTGAGGAGGATTCGAAAAAGGAACAGAAGGAAAAGTCGACTGCTCGTGAAGAATTCGAAGCAAAAATGGAGGTTACTGGAGACATTTGGAGAACCGAAAAGGTGCATGACGAGGCTGTAAGTTTTACTATTATAAATATTTCATTCAAAATCATAGAAAGAAATTTAAAGGAGGAATCCGCTCGCCATTTTTTTGGCTTTAAAATATGTAAAAATGTGTGCTGGTTCCGAATATCATATTGAAAATTCACAAAAATCGTTCCAACTCCCCGAAAATCCGCTTTGTAAACGTCATTTTTGGTCAAAATAGATAATGTAATAAAAATTCGTTAAAAATATATTATCAATCCAGTTTTAGCCAAAAAAACCGGAAAAAATCACTCCAATTAACGAAAAAGCCACGGCCAGCCAATACGCTTTTGGCCAAGAATGACGTTTTCAAAGCAGATTTTCGGGGTGTTTGAACGATTTTTGTGAATTTTCAATATGATATTCTTAACCAGCACACATTTTTACATATTTTAAAGCAAAAAAAATGTTGAGCGGATTCCTTCTTTAAAAATATATAAAATTCAGGCGGAGGCCAAGTACTGGAATCAAATCGGGTATCTGGAACTGAAAAAACTCGATGATAGCGAGCTAGTTGGCGGAATTCGGGCAATTTTCAAGCTGGTAGACGGAGGCGATGAGAACAAAGTCGAAATGTTCTCTACTCGGAAAGACGGTTAGATTAGCTCATGAGTGTAATATATATTTCTTTGTTTTAGTCTATCCTGTGTATATGAGACGACAAAGCGGAGAAGAAGGAAACTACCAGGACGATCCCAATGGTGTATTTGAGGGTACATTGTTCGAACGAAAAAATGGCTTAGGGGGCTTCAAACCGAAGGTAATCATAGCGACAAAGGGCAAATATTACTTATAGTGGGGTCTTGCACACTACCCGCGATGTGAAATTAACTAGAATAACGAAATTGCAACCCGAGGGGTCCAACCTTTTCAACTATGTGCGTAGGCACTGCCATTGCTCTTCGAGAGCAATAAAAACCTAACAGGGGAAGTATTTTGCATTGCAGTTCTGGAATTTTTCAAGAATTTGAATCTAGGTAATATCAACCCTTTAGATCTCAATTCTGAAAAAGAGTTATGAGCCATCGAAATTGCTCCAAAAGCCCTCCAGTGCTAACTTTGATGACGATTATCTCAGCTTCTAGGTTATTTTAGAAGGTCTTAGTTACACCGAAACATTTCTAATTGCCTGTAGAATCATATTCTATCCCTAACTCAAAAAAAATTTCCTGACTCAAAACTTCGAATATCTGCCACCATTTGGGTGCAGATTTTTTAACCTGTTTGGCTTGGGAACAAAATATTTTGAATTTGACACTGACTTCATCTGAAAACAAGTTATATGTGTTCTAATAAGGTTTTAACATATTTTAAGAAATGTTTCGCTCAAAAGCACCTTGTTTCCAGCACAAATAGAGCCCAAAGATGGTCCCATTATTTTGTGGACAAAAACATCCCTGATGGGGTTCTAGAAGTCTCAGGGTCTCAATTTTGAAAACGAACAATTGCATTTTGAAGAAGAGGGAAACCTAGGCACTAGAAGACGTCAAATTCAAAATTTTGGATTTCGGCTACCGTAACCCATGAAAGTGAAAGGGTGGGTGTCTAGAAGTCTCAGGATCTCAATTTTGAAAATGAACATTTTCATTTTCAAGTAGAGAGAAATCTAGGCACTAGAAGACGTCAAATTCCAAACTTTGGTTTCTGGCTACCGTAACTCGTGAAAGTGAAAGGGTGGTTTTCAAGCAGAAAACTCATTCAATTACAGTAGGATTAAACAAAAATGTTAACGAAACCCATTAAAATCGTTTTCAGATAAAATCAGCACCAAACTCAAAATATTTTCTCCCAAGCCAAATCGGTCGAAAAAATTTGCGGCCAAAACTTCAAAATTTTGGGTCAAGAAATTTTTTTCTGTTAGTAATAGAATATGATCCTACAGTCAATTTGAAATGTTTCGGTGTAACTGAGCCCTTCGAGAAGTGCCTAGAAGCTGAGATAATCGTTATCAAAGTTAGCACTGGAGGGGTCTTGGAGCAACTTCGATGACTCATAACTCGTTTTTGAAGTACATTTAACCCGTTTTTGTTTCAGAATTGAGATCTACTAGGTCGATATTACCTGAATCCAAATTCTTGGAAAATTCCAAAACTGCACTATATATTTCTCTTGCAAGAGACGCACAGCGTCGGGTTCACGATTAATCTTTGAATTTCAGGAATGTATAGTTCAACTGAAGAGAGATGATCAGAAGCGCTTTTATTTGGAATGCAAAACAGGGGATGTTTACCGATTTGAATCTCGGCGCAACATGAGAATTGCTGGTTTCTATGAGTAAGTTATTTCAGTTTGGAGAAAAGATTTATTTTGTGATTTTAGTCAACAAAAACAAACGGAAAATGAGATTTATCAATTGACCCTCGATGAGACTTTGGACCCCGCTGATCCTCTGAAACTCCAGGATGTTATTGATTCCCACATGTTGGAACCGGCGGAGTTTGAGAATATCACTGATAAGAATACTCCAAAGAATGAGTTGAACGAGTCCCAACTGATTGCTGTCAAGATGGCTTTAAACGATAAAAGACCACTAGTATGCATTCAAGGACCACCGGGGACTGGAAAGTCGCATACTCTTGCGATTTTGGTGTACAAGATCATAAAAATGAAAAAGCAAGCCATCGTTCTGACACCAACTAAGGAAGCATTGAAGAATTTGAGAGATAAGATAGAAAGGCTCTGTGGCAGACATAAGAAGGAGCTGAAACTTCACCCATACGGTAGGATTAACATTCTCTTTTCATCAGTCTCACCTATTATTTTCAGCTTTTATGGACATCTCAACATACCATCAAATCATTGATGGATCGCCAGAAGCTGCAGAGACACTCCAACATTTTGTGAGTTGGGAATTACTGAGAGTTTAAAAAACGTTTTTATCGTTTCCAGGAGCAAATGAAGAAGGACTACAGAAACGGAGATATGAGCTTGGATGAGATGTGGACGGTCCGAGATGATATGTGGAAAACCACAAAGACCCAAATCGGAGGGGTAAGTGAACATTATCACAATTGTAATATTCATCTCATTTTTATGTTTTAGGAAATTCTGAAGGAGGTCCGCATCATCTTTGCAACAATCGAGTCCTCCTTCCCTCAGAACGCCATGAGGAATAAGTCGTTCAACCCCAGCTACTGCATCATCGGTTAGTCCTTCCTTGCTTTCCTGAGTTTTTATGATACATTTTTTCAGATGAAGCTGCTCAAGTGATGGAGACTCAAACCTGGCCAGCTGTAGGCCAGATAAAGAAGATAGTCATGGCGGGAGATCCGAAACAACTTCCGGCTCTTGTTTTGACTAAAGAGTAAGTTTAAAGATTTTTAGTTAATCTAAGTTCAAAGCCTTTCCTCGAATGAACAAAACTATTAATAAACAATAAAAAATTTCAGAGCCAAGGATTACGGACTCGAGAAATCTGTGATGGAACGTATCATCAGCAAGAAGGAGCACTTCAGCTGGATCACGCTTGACGAGCAGTACCGTTGCCATAAAAACATCACCGAATGGTCTAATGGATGCTTCTATAATTGTAAGCTGATAAACCAAACTGATAATGAAGACGTCATAATGTAAGTTTCTCTTCGCTTTGAATGAGAACTAATTGTTCAATTTTGCAGGAGGTCTCTGAAACCAAAGCCTAAGAAGTATCCAGAGCTCTACAGCCCTATGGTTCTCGTCGATACTTCCATGGTTACCACAGAGGAAAGAGTATTGACATATGAACGCCTGGATGGCAATGCTCGGAAGTCCTATATCAACCATGGTCAGTTGTTGTTTAATTTTTACTTTTCAAAAATGCACACATTTCAGGAGAAGCAAAATACGCCATGCAGCATTATGAAAACTTGATTAGAAGGTCGATCGATCCAGCGACAATTGCAATCATTGCTCCATATAAAGGACAGGTTAGATTTTGGTTTATAGAACGTAGAAACAAATCGTGATTTTAGGTTGAACTGCTGAAAAAGATGAAGAAAGAGTTGGCGGAAAATATCGCCAAAGAAGAGCCATCATTGAAAGTTGATCTAACAAGTACAATGGTCGGAACAATCGACAGTGTCCAAGGCCAGGAATATGATATTGTCATATTCACTTTTGTCCGGAGTAATCCACAATGTGAGTATATTTTTGAAATGTTAAAGATCTTTTGAGGATTTATATCAGGTTTAATATGTAGTACCAATGCACAAATCAAATGATTTTCAGATAAAATCGGCTTCGTGGGAGATTTACGTCGTCTAAATGTGGTTGTGACTCGGGCGAAGAGACATTTCATGTTGATTGCAAACGCGGTCATGCTTCAAGAAAATCACCATGCAGAGATCCGTAACTTGCTTGAGTAAGTATTACCCATCATTCTGCAGTTTCAGTATAACCTGTTTTCAGATTTCGGCTGCACGATAAACTCCGATTTCATCCAAATAATCTGACTGGAGCACCAGGCCAAGAGACAGAAGAAGTGAAGAACAACTTCGGATATAACTTGGAAAGTTTCATCGGCTATTCGAACGATGAAGAGATGATAAAGTGGTGTCACGAATGGGTTAAGAAGGGCAGGGATCCAGTGGAAAGAGCAAAACGAGAACAAGAAAAAGCAAAGCGGATGGTGCAAAAGAATAAAAAACAAGCAAACATCAGGAACACAAAATACTCCCACTGGTGATGCTTCTTCTTCTTCTTCTTCTTCTACTTCTTAATTTCCCTTTCTTGTCTCCCTACATCTTTCGAGATTAAAAAAAAAATTTGTGCGTTGTTTTTCAAGCTTGGATCTATGTAATTTACGCTATAAGTATTTTCGATTTATTTGCGACCGGGTGCTCACCAATTTTCTAACTTCTTTCCTGTAACTTATTGCTCTGATTCATTCTATAATTTGTCGAACTCATGTAAATAAAATTGATAAAACCTGTACTTATTCAACCTGGTTTTTCAACTACGCTCATCTGAAGTTTTCAGCACGTAGCTCTAAACTGTAAGTGATGTTTACAGGATTACGGTCTACGTTCCAAAACTAGCTTGTAAGAAATATCACTTCATTTGACAAATGCTCAACCGACACCAAAGATATCAGCCGGATTGAGTGGCTACTGCAAGCACAATCACGTTCTGAATACTCTGGTGAATGGGAGTCTAGTCGCATGATGAACATTTCATATCGTTAGACACAGAAAGGTACAAAAATAGGAGTTCCTCATGAATGGAGTTATTGAGGCAGGATAACTGTTTGAAATGTGGACACGTGCTTATAATATAGGCGAAGTATTCGTTGAAGCTCTACAGGTTTCTCTTTCTCTCCGTGTCAAAATTCCGATGTTGTTGAAGATTCTGCTGATGCATCTGTGGATAGTTTTGAGCTCAGGGTCCCCCGCTAGTGGTACAATGACGTTGATGATCGTTAGATGATCCAGAAGCCGGGTGAAGGCATCAGCCGAGAATCTTAATTGATCGGCGATCTTCGAGATGGCCTCCTTGTCCTTTGGAGTGTCCGAAAAACGTAGTTTGCTAGAATCGAAGACGGATTGAACAACGGCATGGGTGTTGTCTTGATGATGACGTTGTGGAAGAGCATGTGGTGGAGCGTGTGGAATCTGGAGCATTTTCGGATGTTGTTGTTGGTGATAGGGAAGATGATGAGATGCTGGAGATTCTCCTGGAGCTGGTCCTGGATGTGTTGGTGTCGCGGAAGAGACTGAAGATGTTGAGAGTTGGTGGACGTTCCTGGAAATAAGGGAAAGTTAGATTTTGTGCAGTTGAAAGCGTTTTTCGAGTTCAAATCCAAAAATCACAATGAAAAAGCTCAAAAATAGCACGAAAGTTACGAAAATTGGCACAGGAACGTTCCAAAAAGGGGTGTTGACTGAAATCTCGGAAAAGTGGGCGGAGTCAGCCAGATTGCGCCCCTTTTTTCCGGGAATCTTGAGTAGGGCCTTTTTTCAGCATTTTTTGCAAATGAATCCTCACCTTGTCGGGAGTCAGTTTGGTGAAGTGCGCGTTTTTCTGCTCCTATGTCATGCGATATAGTGGCCTTGGCTTCTGAAGATGCTGCATTCCTCCAACTCTAACTGCTCCAAGATTCTTCACTGGTGACAACGATGCAGATGTTGTAAACCGTGACGGTGATTTGAGTTTCTGGAGCATTGGCTCTTTTAGAGCAGGTCCCGCCTGCTCTTCTGGCGCTTCTTGTCCCGGTGTTGCCGCAGGCGTCGTTGTGGTGTCTGTCAGCGGCTGCCTTCTAGTCTTCTTCGGCGTTTTAGGGGTCTCAGCTGCTTTTGGAGTTTCTAGGGCCTATTTCTGGCCTTCTGGAGCTTTTTTAGAGATTTCAGAAGTGTTTGGAGCTTCTGGAGCCAATATTTTGGAGAAGCAGCAGCTTCTAGAGCCTTTTCAGAGGTTTCCGATGATTTTGAAGCGCTTGAAGTGTTTGAAATTTGCGGAACCGATAGAGCTGGTCCTGCCTCTTCTGAAGTCTTCTCCTCATTTGTCTTCTATGTATTTCTTCTCCTTCGATTTCTCCTCCACAATTTGTGACGCTTCTTCCTACATCTTCTCATGCTCCGAACGTTTTCTGGAGCTACTGCTACTGTCTCTTTGAGCTGAATGATCCGATTCCTTCTTTTTGTTACTAGCAGATGGTGCAAAAGATGATAAAGACGCTCCAACGATGACGTTCGGGAGAAGATAGAGAACTTGGTGTAGATGTTGTAGCAGTACCCTCTGGAAAACACAGTTCGTTACTAAGGGAGCCCGGAAGATTTGGGGAGCTCAAAGAGCTCAAAATAGCAGATTTGAAATAAAAAAAACACTTTTTAGATCGAAAAGATCACGTTTGAGACCAAACAAAAATCACTTTTCTGACTGAAAAAACCCCTTTTAAGACAAAAAAGAGCGCTTTTCAGACCAAGACAGTTCATAAATAGCACTTTTAAGATCCTTTGTGCCCCCAAACTTCTCAAAAACTCATTTTTCTTTCCACTTTTGGCATTATAAGATGGAGTTCCTATTGGAGATGATGCGTACACTATCTCCGAATTGCACTCCTTTCGCCAACGTTCTGAACGTCATTGACGATGTGGATGGCTCGTCTGGCTCTCCTGCTGTTGGCGATGGCGATTTCTCCTTGTTGCTGTATATTATCAGTTGTGTCCTTGTCCTTCTTTGGCTGAAAATAAATGAATATAGTCTATGGAATGCGGTGTATTGGTGGTTTAGGGGCACCAAAACGCGTGAAGTGAGTCAAAATACAAAAATGATTAAAACTGCTTCCTGTGCTACTAGGCTCAATTATACGGCGCTCGTCCTGATTTTCGATGCAAAATTCGCCAAAGTCCTTGGAAATTGACACTTGTGAGGTGTAAATGTTCCTGAGTCTACTCGGCTCATTTTTACAGTCAAAATGAGCCAAAACGCTCAAAAATTAGCCAATAGGCGCGTTTTAATTCGAACGACTTCTATCTCGTTTTTCGGTGCAAAATGAGGCAAAACGCTCGTTTTTTGGCCAAAAAAGCTAATTCGCCCCTGAAGCTCCTAAGCAATATTTTTAACCTATTGGCTGGTTTTGAGAGACAAAGTGAGTTAAAAAACTCAACAATTGTCGAAAATGAGCTCATGAAAGTTCTAAGCTCGTTTTGAAGACGTCTGGCTAGTTTTTAGATGAAAAATGAGCCAAAGTGTTCGGAAATCGGCTTACAGAAGTTGAATATGCGTTTGAAGTTACTAGGCTCATTCCAGCAACCCCTGGCTTGTAATTAGATAATTAAAAAAAAGACAAAATGTGTGCTCGTGAAGCTATTAACCTTAATTTGAAGCTTTTCGGCTCAATTTTGAGCTAAAGAGGCTGAAAATTAACTTTTATAGCTTATATTTTGACTTGTAGCTACTGAGATTAGCCTGAAAGCTTCCGGTCCGTTTTTGGGTATAAAAATGGCCAAAATAGTTACAGTAACGCTACTAGGCTGACCGAGGGAGCTTTTGACTATTTAAAAAAAAGGTCGAAATGCTCAAAAACCGGCTACACACTGGATGCACTCTAGAAGCTGCTAGGCTCCTTTTGATTTGTTTGACTTGATTTTTGCTCAAAAATAGGTTTTTGCGGTTGTTTTTTTTGGTTGAAATGGCCCAAAAACAGTCCAAAAGAGCTGTGAATGCTCCTAAAGCGACTGATCTCATTTCAAAGGAGTCTGGCTCGTTTTAAGTGGAAAAAAAGCTGCTCCTTACCTTCTCCGCAAGCACAGCCGCCGCCTCCGCCTCATTCTTCTTTATAGCATTCATCTCCGCCTTGTACTTCTCTCTAGCTTCCTCCTTCTGCTTCATCTCAAGCTTCAAACGCTTCTGCTCAACCATCGGTAGCCTCTTCTTCTCTCGCTTCCGGCAAACCTTGTTCTCCAGTCGAATTCCCTCCTCAGCATCCCGACGCTTCTTCTCCGCCGCTTCACACTCACGAATATTGCCGATATTCGAGATTCGCTCCGTTTCAAACGGGCACACATCCATATTGGCCAAGTTGGCTACACTGTAGCTGCGACTCGCACGCCTTCCAATCAGCGTTAAAGGGAAGTGCCACTCTACATTACGCATCATATCTTTGGTAGCCTCCACCAGTATTCCCAGTGTTGCATTTAAGCCAAGCACATACTTCAGTTCGGCATGCTCGATCTTCTGGTATAGTGCGAATCGTTTCCCTTCTGCTTCGCGTCGATACAAACGAGCTTTTGTCGCTCTCCAACGTCATTTCCGGTGATTCCCTTTATCAGACCGTCGTACATAAACGATCTGTTTTTTCCTCTTGGAAGTCTCTTGCTCTCGGCGACCATTGAGACTTTTCCGTTGACTTCGATGATCAATTGACGTATGGCTACGGTGTCTGTGTTCACGAGAGCATCCAATTGCTCGGCGACAAACATTCGACATCAATTACAAGCATCCTCGAGGAGTGTGTCAACTCTGACGGTTTGTGGCATTGAAGAGAGAAGAGCGGCGGCTGTTTTGGAGTAGAAATTGAGCTGTTTGAGTGTTGAGGACGATGATGGTTGTAGTGACATTGGGTGTGTTCTTTTGTGATCTGAAAAAATGAAATATTTGCAAAAGGCACTGTTCAGTGAACCAACTCACCATTTTCCGTTTCGCCAATCTAGTTTTCACTTGATTTTGTAATTTAATCACGTCCATTATCCTTTGACAACCATCGCTGTTGAACTTCCTTTCATTTCGAAGTTTAAAACTTCTTGAAATTCCATAGAGATGTCGGCTCTGAAAAATCGATTTTTTCAATTTTCGTTATGAAGGTTTCATATTTATCTTGCTTTATTCTGTTGAATTTAGCATGTCAACTATTGGTAAATTATTTTTTAGTTTCCATTTCTTTTTACTACCAGCATACTACCGACCACAATTTTCATGAAAAATGGTCGAAACGAATACTCACCGAATTTCCGATGAAATCTCCATTTTCTTTGTTTTGCTCTCGATTTTATCCGACTTCTGATGATGCAAATTGGTTTGTTTTATTTTATGACGCTCTGAAATTATAAAAATTATTATTTTTCTAGAAATTGATAGTAAAAAAGCAGCAAAACGCGAAAAGAAGCGCACGCACACAAAGCACGCAAACGAAGCACGAGAAACGCGTCAACCTCCTCGTTGTGCGTAAAAAAGATGGGCGGTCTTTTTTCGATAGTCATGAGCTCTTTTTGAGCAAATAAGCCGGAAATTATCAGAAACAAATGGTACAAATGATGAAAATTTAAACGAGAAAATATATTGAAAATTGAAAAGTTTTTCGAGAGAGATTTTTATCCTTTTCGGGTCGGAATCGCAACGGAAAAGAAAATTTCACGGTTGGAAAGACTTGGGCCACAACGATTTTGCTGGCAAGAAACTTTATATTTTCAAACGATTATCACAGTTTTTTTGGGAATGGATAGGCCGGATTTATTGAAAATGAATAAGAAACTCTTCACAAAAGGAGAAGAAATGTGTTGTGTTGGTGAATGGAGAGGGCCAATTTTTAAGTGGAAGAAAATCTAGGCTCTAAAAAACGTTAAATTCCAAACATTCGATTTTGACTACCGTAACCCATGAAAAAGAGAAAAAGTGGGTTTCCAAAAGTCTCAAGGTCTCATTTTTAAAATGAGCAATTGCGTTTTCAAGTAGAGGGAAAACTAGGCACTAGAAGATGTCAAAATCCAAATTTTGGATTTCGGCTACCGTAATCATGAAGGTGAAAGGGAGGGTTTCTAGAAATCTCAGGGTCTCAATTTCAAAAATGAACCATTGAATTTTCAAGTAAATGGAAATCTAGGCACTAGAAGACGTCAAATCGAGAATTTTGGATTTCGGCTACCGTAACCCATGAAGGTGGAAGGGAGGGTTTCTAGAAGTCTCAGAGTCCTAATTTTGAAAATGAACATTTGCATTTTTAAGTTTAAGAAAATCTAGGCTCTAAAACACGTCAAATTCCAAACTTTGGATGTTGGCTACCTTAACTCATGAAAAGTTTAGAGTTTTTGAGCGATTTTTCTACATTTTTAGGGGGTTTTAGTCCTAAATGGCCAATTTTATGCAAAAAACCAACCCTCACCTTCTCTGATGTGATCTGTGTGGTCGTTGTGAGAGTGGAGCATCTACATACTTTACTGGACTTCCTCAAATTGAGTATGGCTAAACAGTGATCATTGCGCGCATCTTCTGATGCGACGACATAATGCTGATGTTGATGGGCGATCGATGGATTCTGATGATATTGTTGTTGTTGGAGATGTGCAGGTTGAGGATTTTGAACCGGTTGAAGGACAGGAACATGAAACTGAGCCTGAACGTATGTTTCCTCGGCGGCTGCTTGGAGAGCAACCTTGCTACCCGGACGGTTTGGAAGACCGTAGCCGCCCGGCATCCATTGGTTCCTGATGTTGCCCTCCTCGTCGAGTCCGTTGATTACTGGAAATGGACCGTCGCATGAAAGCTCTCGGCGTTGTGGTTTTGGAAAAGGGAAAAATGGATAGAAAAAGTCGAATCACAGCGCGTAAAGAAATAAAGATAGCGACTAAGGTCAAAATTAGTACAATTTGAGCAAAATTTCAACTTTTTGAAGAAAAACGGCTCTGAAGGCCCACTATAACCAAGACAAATACCCAAAACCATTCAAAAATATCCTGTGTTAAAAAAAACTTCTAGGGGAATCTAGACGGAATTTCTAGGATTTTGTGGTCAAAATCGCTCATTTTTGCCGAATTTAGCATATTTACGTTGTCTGGTCGGTGGAAAATCGCTAAATTTCAACCAAAACTGTATTCTCTGTTCAAAAATTCAAATTTCGGAGTTTCCCACCAAAACTGAAATGTCTCGTTTTTGAGAGTTTTCGATGATTTTTATGTGGTTGAAATGCCTTTTTCACTGAAAAATGTTTTGAAAATCTAAAAAAGAGAATATCGAGAAAAATCGAGAAGGAAGTGTCAAAAATGGAAGAAGCATGAAAATCGCCGGTTATGCTGGCAAAAAAAGCGATAAATAAAAAGAAAGTGTCAGAAAATAAGCGAAAATACACCTCAAACCCAGAGAATTGAAGAAACATCTAGAAAAACCCGATTTCTAAAATATTTTCCCATCAAAAATTCAAAAAATTCCAGAAAGCTTTTAGACAGATTCTTCGCAATTTTGCTGAAGAAATTCAACTGAATCGAGTTTCGCCAATCATTAAAGTCGGAAAATTGAGCTGAAAACCTCCTGAAACATGATTTTTCAAGACAAAAAACTTCAAAAAAATCAAAAGTCTCCGAACTCAATTCTTTCGGACTTGGGGTTATCGCTCGTTGATTTTACTAGGCTGATTCTCTTTAAAATAATTTATTTCATCAGTTTTTTTGGAAAAACCTCAAAAATTCGTTGGAAATTCGTCAAAATCGAAGTTGGAAATCATCCCCGTCAATCGACATTGAAATCATTGTTTGGCACCCTGCCAAGTAGGTCTCGCCACGAACAGTGCAATAGTCAGAGGCGTGCTTGCGGACCTGCCACCGTATGCCACGCCAGCAAATTTTTTATTTTATTTTCTGTCCTATTTTAGAACATTTTAAGAGACGTTCCATGTAATTTTCGAGTATGAGGCGGCACTAGAATTTCAAACTTGATGAGGGTGGTTGGTATTTTATAAATATGGGCTGGTGGGACCACAAAGTACAATACCACAAATTTCGTCTGGCTCCGCCCCCTTTTGGTACCTAAAAAAATAGATAATAGGCCAAAAATCGAAAATTTTTCCTGAAAGAGATATTGATGAACTCTCAACGGGAGTAGATAGCTGGCATGTTTTTGAGCATTTTTTGTTTACATACCAAAATTTTAGCTCTCCTGCTTGTTGGAGAAAAAAGTTGATTTTTCACGGAAATTTTCAAAATTTTCGAAATTTCATGTTCTGAGTGCCGTCCTGTAAAATTTTTCAACCATTTCCTTCGAGATGTGTATAAATATCGAATAAGCAACTCTTTGCGAGTTCATAGTCAAAAAATCTCCCAAGGTTTCGCGGTGCCTCAAAGTCGAAAAATGGCAAAGTATGAACCCGGCTTCTTGAAAATGAATGTATCCCTATACATGGTTAGAGGGGTGATTTTCATGAAATCAAAAGATCCTGTGGTTATGAGTAGTACTCTTCAAAACTAGCATCATCACAAAATTTGAGCAGCTTTGGATTTGATTTATTCAAGTTACGCGACTTGAAAAAATCCCCTCATTTTGTTTGGGGATAGTTTTTGGAATGGCTCCAATTTGGTCAATCCTCAACGAATTCAGCTAAAATTTTGAGAAGTGTATTGTCGAGGTTCACAATGTTGTTATTTTGTTTAGTTGAACAAAAACGCCAAAAACGAATATTTTCTGAAAATGCATCAACTTTGAGGAAATGTATGACCAAAAATTTTTTATTTTTCTTTGGAAACATAGAAAATTGTATGGCAATATGTGTGTTTGAACTTATTTAATAAGTTCCTGCAATTTGCGGATCATTTCATTGAGGATTGACCAAATTGGAGCCATTCCAAAAACTATCCCCAAACAAAATGAGGGGATTTTTTCAAGTCGCGTAACTTGAATAAATCAAATCCAAAGCTGCTCAAATTTTGTGATGATGCTAGTTTTGAAGAGTACTACTCATAACCACAAGATCTTTTGATTTCATGAAAATCACCCCTCTAACCATGTATAGGGATACGTTCATTTTCAAGAAGCCGGGTTCATACTTTGCCATTTTTCGACTTTGAGGCACCGCGAAACCTTGGGAGATTTTTTGACTATGAACTCGCAAAGAGTTGCTTATTCGATATTTATACACATCTCGAAGGAAATGGTTGAAAAATTTTACAGGACGGCACTCAGAACATGAAATTTCGAAAATTTTGAAAATTTCCGTGAAAAATCAACTTTTTTCTCCAACAAGCAGGAGAGCTAAAATTTTGGTATGTAAACAAAAAAAGCTCAAAAACATGCCAGCTATCTACTCCCGTTGAGATTTCATCAATATCTCTTTCAGGAAAAATTTTCGATTTTTGGCCTATTATCTATTTTTTTAGGTACCAAAAGGGGGCGGAGCCAGACGAAATTTGTGGTATTGTACTTTGTGGTCCCACCAGCCCATATTTATAAAATACCAACCACCCTCATCGAGTTTGAAATTCTAGTGCCGCCTATAGTGAAGTCACACTCGAGAATTACGTGGAATGTCTCTTAAGTGAATTTTACCCATTTTTCGTGATTTTTCCATGATTTTCTATGAAAATTTCGATTTCTCAATTTTTTAGAAGCCAAAAATGGGTATCAACGCGGCAGTGCTACGCAATTTCACAGTGCGCATGCTCAAATCGTGGAGTGGCTGTCAGTTGGCACATCAAAAACCAGAACGAGCCGGGTTCGCAGCAGTTGCTCTCCAGTGAGTGTTAAATCTTGAATTTTAAGCCTTAACCAAGCATTTCTGCTGACAATCTTGCCAAAAAATCAAGTTTTTCAGCGGAAAATTATCCCATTTTCGAAAATTTTCAAATTTTGGCCCTCAAATTGGGATTTCATACCGAAACTCAGGTTTTTAGCCAAAACTCAAGCCAACCAAAAATTTGACCTAACAAGTCAAAAATCGGGTTTTCGAGCCTAGATTAACACCGGATTTACTGATTTTGTGCAAAAAATTGATTGAGCTCCAGAAGCTTGTTTCAGGCCACAATTTGGTTTTTTCAGCATACTTTAGCCCGAGAACCCATAAGTTATCGCCAAAATGTGATTTTTCAAAACTTTTGAGCTTTGGGCCAAAAAATTTCGTTTCCAGACCAGTTTGAAGCCAAAATGATGTTTTCTGAGTCAATTTTCACTGAAAAACTCAAATTTCTTGCTCGAGTTAACAGCCTACTTTTCTAGAACTCCCATCGGAGGACTAAGTGGCTGAAGCGAAACGAGAATCGGGACGCGGGGCTGATTACGATGACAATGACGACGAGGATTTAGAGATTCCTGAAGACGGAGAATAAGAACAAGGGAATGAAAGGACGAAGGAACCACGTGGACTCCAGAGACGAGTAGTAGTGGATTACGACGGATGGACGACAACCTCCAAGCGCCAATAGATCTTTTAATTTTTTAAAATTTTTTCTTGTCTTGCTCCTTTTTCTCAAATTTTCGTACTTTGAAAGAAATGTGATATTCTTGCTCCTCTCTTCTATGAATCTGATAGAGGCCGAAAAATAGCAAAAATTGGCCGACAAATAGATAGACAAATAGCAAAAATTGGCCGAAAAACATCAAAAATTAGCGGAAAATGTCAAGGGTCCCGCTGATATGGTCATCACGGACCAAGAATTTCTAAATTTTCATCAAAGTGCGATGACTACTCAATGAATTTTTACATGGAAATGTGCTTTCATTTCTTCTCATTGTGATAAATGAACTGCTTCTGCTATTCAGATATCATTTAGCTCGAATTTCTACGAAACGTCATTTTTTCAGAGATCTGAATTTTCGCTCAGTTCTAATCGACGGAGGTGAACACTGAAACACCATCAAATTCGCTCAAAACACTTCGATTTCTGTAAATTTTGGCTCAAAAGAAAGGAAATCTCTTACGTATGAATTTTGATAAGAAATCCTAAAGACAAGCCAGAACTGATTTTGTCCCTACGTTTTTGTTCGAATGGTGTGAGGAAAAATGAGCTAAATAAAATGGAACTTCATCACAATGTTATCACTAACTGAAAATGGTTGAATTTGACACCGATTTTAGTAATGTTTGCATTACTTTTTAGCTTATTTCAGCCTAGAATCTAAGGTTTTTTTGAACTTGATAAACTTTTTATTTAAAAGAAACTCACAAAAAGTAACTGCAACAACTTGTTGGCATCCGTAGTCCCGTTCCCTCACTGAATCGATCTTTCCAAGTCCCGATCCATATGAAGACGCCATCTATGAACGGTTCCATATTTGACGAATACGGACATGTTCAACTCTTTGAATATGTCCGTAGTTTGGTTAGAACTTTTTTTGAAAATTTTTGGCAGGAAATTTGAAACTGTCGAGAGTTCACAATTTTCAACAAAGACAATTTTTTCAAGGAGATCAAAAATGATTTATTGGTGAAAGTTATATAGAGTGCTTTTCATGCAAAATTTGGGGAACAAAGTTTTTTATTTATATTTTTCAAAATTCAGGATTCCGCAAAACTACAGTAACGGATTCAAATTCTTTAGAATACGATTCTGATGATTTTTCCTTTTCGGATAACAGCACCGGGCAACGCGTCGATTCTGAATCCTCATCCACGTTTTCTTCTGACTTCTGATTCTTCTCGTCCATCAGATCCAGAAGATCTATATATAGTGTAGCCTAATCGACTTTATTCTGTCGTCGTTTCCGATCCCAAAGTCGTTTATGATAATTTTTGGCCAGCGAATTCACAATCGGGAAGAAGAAGATGAAAATAATACTGACGGTGACGAAAGCGGACAGGGCGATTGCCAGAATCATCGTGCTCTGGAAATGGAAATGTGATTTTTAGAGGTCTTGGTGGCTAAAAATCAACTTTTTTGGTGAAAAGTTAGCTTAAACCCATCAAAAAAACCCGAAAATGACCCAATAAATGTAAGCCGGTTTTTATTTGAAAAGTCTGTCGGGTGTCCGGATGTCCGGAAACCACGGAATATGGATGTTTCAAAACTCTAAACGTCAAAAAATAGCTTTTTGGGTAAAAAATAGGATAAGAATTATGAATTTCGACCCCGAAAATTGCGAAAATTGGCCTAAAATGGACAAAAATGACCCAAAACCGAATTTTGTGAAGAAGTCCAGAAGTCCAAAAATGCAATTTTTAGGTGTTAAATTCGGCTGAAAAGCACGTTTTTATTCATCTAAAAACGTGCAAAAATGGACGAAAATGACTCAAAAACAGTTTCTTTCAATGTCTGTCTGTGTGTCAATATGTTAAAAAATCGGCATTTTGAGCCAAATTTGAGCCATTTCGGCTCAAAATTTGTCATTTTTCTTGATTTTCTCTAATTTTCCGTATGTCTGGGCATCCAAATGTCCTCCTTACCGGGTCCCTATGATCTTCGGGTGTCATATGCAACGCCTTCCGCTGCTTCTCCAATAAATCACTCATGGGATTCCAGAAATGAGCTCCGACGGCTTGAATCTAAAAAAAGGCATGTATTTTATGAACTAGCATATGAATTAGATAGTCTCTTTTAGGTGTAAAAAATCGCAAAAAGTACTAAAAATGGTGCCCAATGTGAACATAAATCATTGAAAAAAGCACTAGAAATTGGACTTTTTTGAGCATATAAAAGTAGGATTTTGTGGGAAAAGGGCATGAAAAGCCTGAAAAATACACCTAGAAGCCTAGGAATATAGAAAAACTCACAAATTCAAGTAATTTAACAAATGTCTCGGCGTAATAGGGGCTGAAGGCAAGGATGACGATACCCGCCTGAAAAAGATCTGAAAAATTAAACTTATTCCTTCCTCCTTACCTGCACATGCGTCTTCAGCGCTTTTCCAATCAACATGGCACCGAAGAAGGTCCAGAATGGTACCAAAAAACGTCCACACGTGATACCGACCATCTCGAACAGTGGATTAGGAATTGAAGCAAACAACAGGATTCCGGGAAATCCGAAACGATGAATGTTGTCCTCCATCCAGCTCTGGAATGAAAAAATATGAGAAAAGTTAAAAGAAGACGTCAACAAGGATTTCCGGAATGTACCAAAAACTCTAGAAAATAGGACGAAAACAAAGAAATTTGGAGCATTTTCGGATTCTATGGTTCTGAAGACGTCATAGTGTATTCTGGAGCAAAAATAAACCATTTTGGAGTAAAAAGAAAAAAAATTTAAGGGGATTTTTTTTTGAATTTCAGAAATTCTGGAGCCTGGCGTCTTCTGTATCTTCCAAAATCCAAAAATTGTCATTTTATTCAAAAGTTTGTTCGAAAATCATTCATTTTTGATTAATTTTCATGATTTTTAGCTCTATTTGATGATGCCCGCGAAATGTGGACTTTTCTAGAATTTTCTGGTTCAAAAGTCTTCGATTTCTCTGATTTTTTCGGCTCTTTTTGCTTTGGAATCCTTTTGACGTCTTCAGAATCCGAAAAACCTTCATTTTCTCTCATTTTTTCTTGAACTTTGGCTCATTTTTCACTCCAATTTGCTCACCCCAAACCTCTCGAATATGCTCAATTCCTGCTCTTCATTCTTCTCCTTATTTGCATTCCTCATTTCCAAAAACTTTCGATACTCCTCATCAACCGGCTCCTGGCCGGCGATTCGTGCTGCCCGTGCGATAAAGTACGCTGGAAGCTCGCCGAGAGCCGCTCCGACACCCCACAACAAGGATTCCACTCGGACTTTTGCCACAATTTGCCAAAATGTCACTGATATCGAGGGTTTGGTGGAAGGGCATTGGATGCTGCAAAAGTTTAAAAGAGATTAAGGTCATTTTTAGTGAAGCATTGAGAAACTTTGCGTCATTTTGAGCCGAAAATCGTCATTTTTGAACAAAAATCTTCAATTTTGGGTAACTTCGAGCCAAAAATGGTCTTTTTGATCGAGAAAGATGAAATCTTTGGACTAAAAAACTTTTTTTTTTAAACCAAAGATCATGATTTCCAAATCGAAAATGACGAATTTTGAGTCAAAATTAGTCATTTTTGAACTAAAAGTGGCTAATTTCCACTTAACAATCGTAATTTTTGACTAAAACTTGTGAATATCGATCCAGAATGAATGATTTTTGAACGCAAAATCGCCAATTTTAGGTCATTTTGAGCCAAAAATCATGCGTTTAGGCTAAATTTTTATTTTCTTGGCAAAATTTTATCGATTTTTGGGGGTCATTTTTGGTAATTTTCAGCCTAAATTTTTACAAATTTGGGTCATTTTTAGCCTATTTTTTGAAGGAGATTATGCGAGAGAATCTGAAAACGGCGGGAAATTAGAATGTTGAGGTTGAAATAGTGAAAATTTGACGAAAATCGGCCAAATTTATGACAAAATTAGTTATTTCTCTGTCAAAAATGAGCAATTTTGGCCCAAGCTGCTACTACAAGTTGTAATTATATTTCGGGTCCAGAGAGCGAAAATTTGACAAAAAGCGGCCGAAATTGATCCATTCTGGCCCAGAATTTTCCAGAAACCTTTTGACGTCTCCTAAACCATTCTGGCGCAATTGGCGTCGTTTTCTTTTGCATCGTTTTGGGAAGTGAAAATTTTTCCAAAATTGGTCCGTTCTGAGTCAAAATTCCTCCACGTCGTCTGGACGTCTTCAGAATCGCTTCAAAACGCCTTTTTACAGCTTTTCATTATCTTTCACGGATTTTCGTAATTTTCAAGCTAATTTTAGGCTGATTTTTCGTTTTTTTTTAACCTTAAAATAGAGCTCAGTAGCGAGATCTGTGATTTCATATAGTGCATAATTGATGATTGTGATTGGTAGCTTCCACATTACGATTGTTTCTCGTTCCATTCGATTCAGAATATTCTGTGATGGTGATGGCTTAATTCCAGCGATTTCTAGTCTGTAAAAAAGTGAGATTTAGGGTTTCTGATGTAAAAAATCGTGATTTTTGATGATTTTTAACTTTAAAATTAAAACATTACCTTTCCTCACTACGCTTCGCCGGTGGTTCCTTGATTTTGACTGTCTTCTGGTGATCATTACTTCGATTCTCCGCCGATTTTTTTGATTTTTTTGCCATTTCGATATGGGCGGCTGAAAAATGGGGAAAAATTGGTATTAGAAATAGCTGAAAATGGCAAAAAATCGAAATCGAGAGAGGAAATAAATGTGAAAACAAGAGTGGAAATCATGGAGTTTCAATCGAAAATAGTGATTTTAGACAGAAGAATGTCAAAATCAACCCAAATTTCTGGATTTTTCGATCAATTTTTGGTCAAATTTTCGGCTCAATTTTTCTAAAAACCAGAAGAAAAAAGGTGTATACTTGATTATCAAAAACATCCAAGTAAAAAGAGAAAATAAGGACAATAACGTAAGGGTCCGACACAAAAAAGTTCAACTGCGCGTCGCGGTGTTCGCGTACCCCCCCCTTTTCTTAAAAAATGAATTTGCGTTCCTGTTTTCTGCACTTTTTCTTAGAATTCCACGAGAAATATTGTCAAAAATTACATATAATGAAAATATATGCTTGTCAGAATCCGATAAGCTTATTTTTACCGAGTTCGGTAGCACAGAAACGAAAATACGCACGGGAAAAGATTTTTCTGAAATTTCACAAATTTTCATTAAAAACGATAGGAATCTGAGGAAGTTGGGATGCCCATTTTGCAATTTCAGGATCGTCATGTGATAATTTCCACTAGTCGCCGCTTCATGGAAACTTCAACGAATCTAGCGGAGATTATTGACTGTTTTTCCACTAGCAAAACACCTGGAAAGAGTTTCGAAATGGGGCTTCAATTTTCCAGGTTTTGAGCACTTTCATATTCGAATGCTGTTTTGGTCTCTTTTCAAGTTCTTCTCATTTGCAGAAGTTTCATTAATCATACGGAATTCAGAATATGTTCTTCAAAGTTCCTTCTTCCTCTTCCCCAAGATGTTTTCCGTCTCCAACCATCTGCCCATTTGTCATGTTCTCTTCTTTCCCTCTCAATGAGTATGCCTTCTTCTTCTTCTTCCAATGCGTCCTTAGAGGGAGAGACATGATACATCGCACAAGTGCCTGCGTCTCTCCATACGCCCCACTCTCTCGCTGACCCCTCACTTAGACCCTCTCCACACCCACAAACGGCCGAATCGCACAGCGTGACGTATCGCCTCTTGTCTGCGCTCTCTCCCTCTCCAACACTATTTCGGCGGGCCTCATGCGGACCAGAGAGGCCACTAGTTCACATACACACACACAGAGTGCTCTTTCTACTTGTGTTGGGAAGCACTGCCCGTCGTCTTCCTCGACATTGGCGGCTGTCCCCCGTCCTCAACACACCGACCACAACGCGCGCACGGACGACGTTGTTCTGTTGGTGGGGGAAAGAAAAAGAAAGAGCCGTGGGATGAAGAAAGGAGGAAGCTCACCATCATCGACACTTCTTCTTTTCTCCTCAACCACTGCGCTGTGCAAGTGGGCCAGTTGTGGTTGAGGAGAGGGTTCAAGAGAGGGGTTCCTCTGGTCCGCATGAGTCCGACCAAAATAGTGTTGTAGAGGGAGAGAGCGCAGACAAGAGATGATACGTCACGCTGTGCGATTCGGCCGTTTGTGGTTGCGAAGAGGGTCTAACAGAGGGGGATAAATAGAAAAAGACGCTGCCACTTGTCCATTGTATCATGTCTCTTACTTGAAAGACGCATTGGAAGAAGAAGAAAAAGAAGAGGAAAAAGAATAAGAAAAAGAAGAAGGCACACTCATTGAGAGGGAAAGAAGAGAACATGACAAATGGGCAAATGGTTAAAAAGGGAAAACATCTAGGGGAAGAGGAAGAAGGAACTTTGTGGAAGATATTCTGAATTCGGCATGATGGAAGAAAATTCTGCAAGTGACACGAACTTGAAGAGCAACCAAAATAGCATTTGAATGAAAGTGATTAAAAACTGATCTATTTGAGTCCCATTTGTTGCTCGAAACTCTGTCCAGGTGTTTTTCTAATAGAAAATCCGTCATTATTCTATGTCATATTTGATGATTTTTCCATGAAGCGGCGGCCAATGGAAATTGTCACATGAATTCAATCCAGACAAATTCTGGAGGCAGTTGAACGATTCTGAAAACGAAAATAAATTATTCTAGAGCCATCTGAAGGAATCTGAGAGCTTCTGAAGACTCTAGGCTAATAGTTTTCATCATGTTGTTCAGACTGAATGACAATGTTATTTATCTGTTCTTTTTTTAAACATTTCCAGACGTCCCTTACCCCAGAAACCCTCTCTAACGTCTTATTATTCTCCGCCAAAAACATTTCCTCTCCATGGCCTAGTTTGCCAAGACCCGTGTACTCCTTGGACGTATAACCTTTTTCTCATTTTCCTTCAATTCAGCTCATTTTCTTGCGTTATTTGCTTCAAAATATTGATATTCAATAAAAAATTCAACAAAAGTACTATTTTAGGCGTATTGATGTCATTGGCGCCGTTGAACTACACTGTGATCAAAATCAAGAGGCAGTGGTTAAGTAAGGATTTATTGTAAGTTTTTCGTCTTATTTGAGTGGTTTTTGAGGTTTCCAGACGTGAAAACCAAAAAAATTAAAACCTAAAATTTCACAAATTATGGAAATGAAATGCGAAAAAATCGACCACATATCGAAATTTTCAAAAACCACGAAGATGGCGGATTTTAAGTTGAAAATAACCGGCTTCGGCTCAGAAAATGTGAAGAATTGCCAAAATTCTCTGGATTTATCCTTTTTTATCGATTTTCGCCTGTTTTTTCATTCCCATCTGAATCTCAGCAAATCTTTTAAATTCAGGTCTAAAACTCTACTTCAGTCGGTTTCACTCAAAACTCTTCAAATTTGACCAAATTCCACTAAAAAAAATCAAAATTTCTGATTATTTATCTACAAATGACCAAAAATTGTCCTCACAAATTATCAAATTCTCTATTTCCAGGAGCTCTGAATTGACGAAGTGATCAAGGCCATGCATTTGAGAAAAATGGGCGAGCAAACTACACAGCAAGAATTTGAGCGAGAAAATTCGAAGAAATGAGTTTCGTAGTCTACTCAAGAGGGAATTTTAAGATTATTTTCAATGTGCTGTAAGAGGAATTCTCCGCTCCGCCTAAAAAATGACATTGAATCAGATCTTATTAAGTTCTGAGTGCGTCTCCCATCAACTGAGTATTCAGTACGTGGTTGGGTTTGCATAACATTTTGCTACCCATCCCGTCCCAGTGCTTTGTTGTTGGTGAGACCTCTCTTGCTCGAGCACAAAGAAAAAATCTGAAGAAGCTCGCCGTCACTGTCAGAAAAACAGTGTTGTCGTGCACAAGGGAACGCAAAGTTGCCGATATTGTGATCCTTCATTTTTTCGAAAACTCAAAAACCACTTCTAGCGAGAACAACATCGCTGTCAATGGTGTTCTCCATGAACAAAAGTTTCCATTCTGAAACAATCGTCAAACTTCAACTTACCTTGGACTATATCACGGATACCGGCATCAACAAGTTGCTACATGTAAGGTTTATAGGCAAAATTTCGTTAATTTTTGAGAAAAAAATCATGAAAATTAGACGAAATGTACCAATATATGTCTGCAAATCGTGAATTTAGGTTCAAATTTGTTCGTTTTCGACCTTATCAAGTTCGCTCAGAAAGCTTAGAATTATGAAAAAAAAATCTGCGGTGAGCATCTTCAATTTTTTATTATCATCAAGCACTTTTCATATCCGGATGCTCTTCCTAACCCCCTTCCCCCACCTTCTGCTCAATGTACGAAAATATCAAATGAAAAACAACACCCCCCCCCCCCTCTAATGTGTGAGTAGCCCAGAAAAGGGCAGAATCAGGCATTTTTTAATTGACAAAACCGACTCATCCAGAAACTAAGAATTGATTGACAGAGATCCGTGTTATTCATTACATTTTTCAAATGTTTCAAAGTATTTTGAATGGGAAATCGAGAAATTGGGTTTTTCTAACCAGAAATGGATTGAATAATTGAAGAACTGTATGCATTTTGAGCCCAAAGGATTCTGAAGGCATCTGAGGGATCCTGAAAACAAGCAAACAAATCTACAATCATCTGAAGGGATCTGAAAGCGTATCAAAATCAAAACTAATGAAAAACGAGAACGTTCTCTACCTATTTTACCAGATTTTGCACTCACTTTTCGACATTTTCGTTTCATCTGGGAAATTTCAAATTTTTTGCAAGGGGAGTCAGATGCGGCTACTGACCAATTTTTTTGACTCAGATTTTGACTCAGATGCCATAAGAAAAGTTTTGAGTATTCCGCTATCTTCTTAGCTATTTGATATCAAAATCCGATTTCCAAACTCAGAAGTCGTCGTTTCTTTTTGAAAACAGCGAAACTTCAATGCCACAGGTAGAAAGTACCCATTTTTCAAACTTTTTTATGCCTTCATCTCAAAGTAACAATTGGAATAAGTTTAAAAAACCACAATTTTCAGTAAGACCGGTGTTAAATTTAGAAATTTTCGGTGAGTGACATATTTGTGATAAAGCTTTATTTTATCTAGCTGACATGGAATGATCCCGAAGTGTTACCCTTGTATTTGAATGAAAGTGCTATGAATCGATAGAGCTCAAAAAGTGCTGATAGAATGCGCTAACAAATTTTTTTGTGTGCCCCCCTCCTCCAGAAAAATCACACTTTCTAAAATTTGCCCGAAATGTGAGCGGGGCGCCTTAGAACAACTGTCACTTTGTTGAAAGTAATCCGAATCTCACAAACTAAAACGTAAAATAAAGCCAAGAACATTGTGCTCAAAATCATATTTGTATTTGAATGAAATCTTATTCGTGGCATTTCAAAAATGTGACTTAAACACAAAAGTTGAACACCAACTTTTTCATAAAAAAATGTTCAACCATACGAATTTGATGGAACTACTGTTTTATGAAACCGCAGATTCTGTTTACTCAAAAAAAGTTGTTTTTGTAGCTGTCATGACCTGTGTCTAGGATTTCAGCATGTCACAAAAACGGTCGAAAGCCAATTTTTTCTCTACTAAATTTTGTATCAGTATGCTTTATTATCATTAATCGAGTCTTTTTCTATCTAATTGTTTTTAGATTTTATGATTTCGTCAAGTTTGAGCCGAGTTATGAACGCTCAAACAACCACTTCCAGATTCCACCTCACCGAGGTAGACGGAAAATTTTGATTTTTAGTTTTTTCATGTTTTTTGAGAATATTGTTGTGAAATGAGTAATCTGTCCGTTTAAAGCATAAAAAATTGATTGGGAGACATTGAAAATCTATTTCAGCCAATAAATCGCGAAAAATAACAAATATCTCTGCAATGACTTGAGAGTGGTGTGGTTTTGGTCATTCTGGGAATGATTATTGTATGAAAACAACTTTGAACACACTTTTGAGCAATAGTTTACTTTTTTCACAACGATATTTTGCAAAAAATGAAAAAAACTATAATTAAAATTTTCCGTCTACCTCGGTGAGGTGGAATCTGGAAGTGGTTGTTTGAGCATTCATAACTCGGCTCAAACATGACCAAATCATGAAATCTAAATTTATTTCAACAGAAAAAGACTTGATTAATAATAATAAAGCACACTGAAACAAAATTTAGTAGAGAAAAAATTGGCTTTCGACCGTTTTTGTGACATGTTGCATAAAATTGAGGTTTTGAAGTGCTTGAAATCCTAGACACAGGTCATGACAGCTACGAAAACAACTTTTTATGAGTAGTCAGAATCTGCGGTTTCGTAAAAAAATAGTTTTATCAAATTCGTATGGTTGAAAAATTTTTTATGAAAAAGTTGGTGATCAACTTTTGTGTTTAAGTCAAATTTTTGAAATGCCACGAATAAGATTTCATTCAAGTACAAATATGATTTTGAGCACGATGTTTTTGGCTTTATTTTACGTTTTAGTTTGTAAGATTCGGATTACTTTGAACAAAGTTACAGTAGTTCTAAGGCGCCCCGCTCACATTTCGTGCGAATTTTAGAATGTCCTATTTTTCTGAAGAAGGGGGGACGCACAAAAAAATGTGTTAGCGTATTCTACCATAACTTTTTGAGCTCTATCGATTTATAGTACTTTCATTCAAATACAAGGGTAACACTTCGGGATCATTCCATGTGATTTTTTTCTTCATATTATTCAAACAATGGCAGGGACCAAATCAAAATGTTGGATTCTGTCTCATTAGGATTTTCATTATTTTTTTAACGATTTTATAACTTATATTCTGATCAACAAACAGAAGGCTATAACCGATAAAAACAAGCACTTTTCTTGCCGCCCTCAGGGGTATGTGGACATCCGGACGCACATCCGGACAAAAGGGACGAGGCTTACGTGTGCTGTGTATCATACGGAGGCATACTACTCTCTTTTTTTGGCTTGACATTAAAATAATTCTTAATAGTTCACGAGTAATAATCATGCCGCTCCACGTAGATGTTTACAGGAGATTAGTTAGTTCTAATTTTCATATATTTGAAATGATTTTTTTGCTATTTAGTGTGATCCGCGCAAAACCACCCCACCGCCATCTATTACATACCTATTTTCGTACTTTGATTCTTTGTTCATGTATTAGTACGAATTCGTCGTTTAAATGTGTTTATTCTGATCTCAAATTTCATGAGACTCGAGAATTTTTGAGATAATTACAGTCCTCTAAAGTTCGGTCGCCATTGGCAACCAATGTTGTCAGCTGGCCTCCTCTCTCATTTCTATTTTCACTTTTCCTCATATTCGAGTTTCGAATAATTGCTTCCAAAAATGGATTTTACCGACAACCCCGAGATCCTGTTCTTTTTTGGATTCCTAAGCTTCATCTATATTTTAACTTATCTATGGGCGAAATCTCGAATGACACATAGAAGATGCACTCGAAGAATGATGCTAGTACTATATTCGTGGGCTGTCGTATGTCTTTTTATCCTGATTTGTCTGGTTATGTCGTGGCACCTGAACTTTGAGGATATGGTGAGTAGAGGGAAGTAGGTATGCCGTAAGTTGACCGACTACCGACCATCCACCGACTGATGTCTGTTGGGTCGTCTCGTCTGCCAACCGACCGTCGATCGTTGATAGACCGACGCAACCGATAATCTTGGCTAGGATTTACATTACGCAAATAATCTGTTTGGTCGGAGCGATGTACTGCTGTAAACCCCACGCCTCCCCCCCCCCCCCCCCCCCCCCCCGACCGAACCCATATTATCTAGTATGGTGGTTTTAAGCGGATCACACTAAGTAGTAGAAGATAAAATCCTTTCGAACATATGAAAGTTAGAACTAACTTAGGGTAAATACCTGTAAGTATCTACAGGAAGCGGCATGATATTACTCGTGAAATATTAATAATTTTTCGATGTCAGGGCGAAAAAAGAAAACAGTACCCCCTTGTCTGGATGATCACATACCACTGACAACGGCAGAAAACGAGTTTTTCTGCTATCGTTTATTTTCTGTTGATTTGAGCATCGACTAAAATGATTCAAGTGCCAAAAACGGTGGCCTAACATTCTTCTGAAAATCTCTGCGGAATCAATCCCATCTTCCCTTCTCCCCGCCCACTGCTGCTCAAAATATATAAATCTCACATAAGAAGGGGGAGGGCAGAGGCGGTGCCGTTGTCCTGTGATTATGATTGTGACATCTCCTCACAAAAAGAGAATGTTGAAAGTACAAACAATTATTTGAATTTTTTAGCAGAATCGTTGTAGATTCTTTTCGATAAAGTCAAAATTGGCAAAATTTGAGCTACCAAAGAAATAGTTAGATTTTTGAGATTTCCTATCATTTTCAGCCTATTTCGGTAAACTGCTTTAGTCTATCGTGCTATTATTTCGGTGTATTTTAGAGTATACTCTCTAGGAAATTGCTCGAGCACAAGTCAACGTTCGTCAACTTACATAGAAATCATCCAATTTAAAACAATAATTTGCGAAAAGTGCTCAAAAGAGGTTCAATTTAGCATCAACTTTTATTTTCGGTAGGTATTTTTGAGAACTCATGTGAAAGACTCTCTCAGCCGTCTATGAATGTTATCAATATTAGGCAAAAAAGAGCAATATGCCTCCGTATGATACACAGTACACGTAAGCCCCACCCTCTTTGTCCGAATGTGTGTCCGGATGTCCAAATACCCCTCAAGGCAGTAGGAAGAGTGCTTGTTTCCCTCTGTTATAGACTTTTGACTGTTGATCAGAATATTGTCTAAAATGATGTCATTTTTTGGCTTGAGATTTGTTTTGGTTGGTCGATTGTAGTACGGTCGATGGGCAATCAGCGGTCTATCGGAAGTCGATGGGCGGTCGGTGTGGACGTTTTCTACAAGAAGAACCTAAATTTAAAACATCAACGTTTCTGATCATTTTTTTTACCAAGTAATCTCACGTCCCTGTGTTTTTCAGGCCGTCAACTCCGACATCTATCTTCCAGTCACCTTCATTCTCCCAATCCTCATTTCCTACTTTCTCGGATGCATCAATCAAAGTCACCTCTACACCCTTCGCCCTGAGGGCAGTAGTATCTCTATAAAAGTTTCATTCTTGATCAGCCTCATCTACGTCTCCTCCTATGATAACTTCTACTCCTTCGATCTTTACTCACCGGTGACATGTTCGGACGGGAAATATGAGCTGGCTTGTGTGGCTTTACAAGAATATTACATTGCTATCAGTTCTTTCATCAAGGCTATGATAATCTGTTACGTTGTTGATTTGGCTTGCTTCTGGATAACGGAGAAGTTGGAAATTGTGGAACGAGGAAAAGTCGTTGGGACGTTGGATTGCGAGTGGGATCCGAAGGAAAAGAAGTATACATGGAAAAAGCATCTTCATGGCAGAGGTGTTGCTTAGAATCAGTAATTCTCATGTTCTCAGATTCTCAGATTATGTCATTCTTTATTTCCATATTTCAGAATCCGAACATTTCCAAGACTTAGAATCTGAGAAACTGAGAGTTTTAAAATTAACGTTGTTCGACTAAAAATGACAGAAGCATATATTACTATGACAGGTTCTGTACGCATCTTTTCTTCTATATATAGATTTCCCTTTCTCTCTAAATAAACGTGGACTTTTTTCAATTATGTTACAACTTTCTATGTCACCCCTTGCCCTTATTATTCTGTAGCCCCATTGAACAAATGCAATAAATATTCTCGAATAGTGAGTGCCTTAGTTAATTGGAATTTTTGAGTTTTCAGAGTTATCGCGAGATCTATTATAGCATTGACCAATACATAATGGTCGCCTAACATTATTCCGAACGCCTCGGTTTCCGACAAATTCCTTCTCCAGAGCAAACGCGTCGCGATGCATTTTTTCTTTGAACTGTTTCAATCCAAATTGTAACACATACTGCTATCACCTGTTGATTTGAGCATTG
Organism: Caenorhabditis sinica; assembly: GCA_963932045.1. NCBI lineage: Eukaryota > Metazoa > Nematoda > Chromadorea > Rhabditida > Rhabditidae > Caenorhabditis > Caenorhabditis sinica. The sequence continues at coordinate 23,370,621 of OZ009938.1, forward strand.
ACTAAAATGATTCAAGTGCCAATAACGGTGGCTTAACATTCTTCTGAAAATCTCTGCGGAATCAATCCCATCTTCCCTTCTCCCCGCCCACTGCTGCTCAAAGTATAAAAATCTCATGTAAGGAGGGGGAGGGCAGAGGCGGTGCCGTCATCATGTGATTATGATTGTGATAACTCAACGCAAAATGAGGATGTTGAAAGTACAACAAATTATTTGAATTTTTTCAGGAGAATCGCTGATATAGTCTTTTCAATTCAGTCTTAATTGACAGAAATTGAGCCACCAAAGAAATAGTTAGATTTTAAAGAATTTATCTCATTTTGTAACCCATTTTGGTCAACTACTTCAGTTCATTGTATCACTATGAAAAACATGCGGCCACCTATGAATGTCTTTTGTTTCACACTCAATCTTCTATTATCAATATCAGCCAGAAAACAGAGCAGTATGCCTCCATTAAGTACACATCAAGAGTGACCCGTCTCGTTGTCCGGATGTCCACATACCCTGACGACGACAGGAAGCGTGCTCGTTCTTAGCTGTTATCGAATTTTGTTCGTGGATTAAAATATTGACAACAAATTGTTTCAAGTGCTTTGGTTACCCGAAAGGAGCAAGACTTCGTCTGGTTTTTCACAGTTTTAGAGAGAAGCGGAAAACTTCAGAACTGAAATTTCTGAGAGAGAGTTTCCCTACACATTGACAGTGCCACGTTGAGGGTCACCCCGGAAATAATTATTTTTCGATGTTTTTTTGTGAAAAGTTTTGGTATCGACGTGTTCAGATCTTCCACCAGCATATAATGAAAAACTCGCCGTGGAAGTATGTTCACCTCAACACCCATTTCCTATATTTGAACCTGCTGAGAGGCAACAACATTTCGGAATATTGCAGTATAGGATGAATCAGCGATTTCGGATGATTATGATAGTTCTTACCCTTAATATTTTACTGGTATCTGCTCTTCTTACAGTTTTTCTTATGCAAATTTTTCATAAAGGACATTATACAGGTTTCTAATTCCTAAATTTTAGAAATTCCAAAAATGTTTAACAAGATTCAGGTACTACCGTTACCACCGTTCGTCCTTCAATAACGACAAAAGTTTTGTCTTCATCTGTATCCACCACTCTTAAGAAGCAAGAATCAACAACTGAAGGTCATGGTAGGTACATCTATATACGATAGAATGCAGTAAAGTTTCAAATTTTCAGAACTATGTGACCCCACAACTCCGACAACGTTTGTAATTGCTTATTCGAATGATTTTAGCGCTGATTTCACAGCGAACTTATACAAAATGTTGCCAGGGTATGCTAATACTAACTATGCAATGCTGGAAAGTATAAAATTCGATACGATGAACAAGGAGGAATTTGTTTTTGAGAAGGAATGGACGTAAGTAATTTTTTTAGTTTTTCCACCTTTTTTATTTTTCCAGAGATCTAGGACATGCTATTAAAAATGATGTCCCTGATCCTTCTCTACGCTTCCAAAGTAACGACACTGGAAGTGATGTTTTGAACATGATAGAGAGATTTCCCAATGTGAACACTGTTCCAATCTGTGGCTCGATGTTGAGAATCTATGTGAAGCGGTACCCAAACGAAGTGGACATTACTGATCTAGTATCAAAAATTCGTCAATACCACACCACATTGACATTCATGGTAAGCGATGATTCGGCTGGAGGATCCCACCCGGAAACTTTGTATGATCTGGCAACCCGAACCAATGGATTTTGCGTGTTTAGCAGTGATGATCAACTGGTTTGGGTGGTAGGAACCTCTGTTTTGGATCGGGTATACCTGGCTTATGCAGCAAATCCTGAAGTATCTGGGAATCAAGTTGTCAGCCTTCCACAGATGAATCTTCCCTGCAAATGTAGAAATTGGTTCTCGGTGACAATTCAAGATAGTGGTAAGTTTTCTTGTAGCCTTTTTAATTAGAGATCGGTCCGACATGTCTTGTGAAATGTCATATCATTTAAAAGCGCAAAATGCGAGCTTTCCAACACTGTATTCAAATTTTGCAAAACGCGCACGTGAGCCATGTTATGACTTTCCAAATGGCGTCTTTTCAGCCAAACCCATGGACATGTCCAACCAAAACCACTTTTGACATTTGCATTTTTTCCAGACTCCCTAAATCCCTTGGATGGTGCACTTTACGAGTGGGGTACAAGTTACAAGTTAGGAATTCAGAATGAGGTGTCTTATGGATCGGTAACCCTAAAAATCGCTAAATATTGAAAATTCTAAAAGTTTTAGGGTAGTGAAAACTTCAGAGAATCTTCGCTCACATTGGACAATACTGTTTATACATAATACCACGCTGACCTGCAAATTCAAAGATACAAAATCTCGAAGGCTTCAAGTGCGAGTTTATCTATAGTAAGTTTTACCGAGTTAAAATAGTTTTATAGGACTTTCTTTTTTCAGATCCCCTGTTAATTATTGGGTCCCATATGGTTGATTGAATGTTATGTTACTGTAAAAGATAATTCAACGTATTTGTACAGTTGTTTTCAATACTTACTTGCCAGTTTTTGACGGAATTAACCAAGGTTCTTTTCATCGAGATGTCTTGATATAGACTGCACAGGATTCCATGTTTCTCTCTTATTCGGAAAATAAAAAATATCGGAGCCAGAAACACAATACCGAAAAACTGAATGTCTTTTTTTCTATCAAATGCGGAACGGTTTGAAATTGAAAAAGGGGCGGAGCTAAAAATATCGGAATTGTGACATTTTTTCTATTTCTGAAACTTGACGCATCATAGTACTGAAAATTTCAAATATTTTTTCGTGTTTTGCTGTTAACTTGGTCAGTTGTCAATGTTGTTGACACAAATTTGCAAAATAGGCTATGGAATTGTCAAAAATACGAATTCTTCCTGTTTATCAGTTTGAAACTCGAATTCTGATAAGAAAGTCACATTCTCTTCACTTCTGGTGCTGTTCAGTGATAGATAAGCAGGAAGGATTTTTCTTAAATGAAATTCTTGTATTCTACTCAAAAACGATGTAAACAGCTACAGAAAGAGAGGAGTGTCATGAAAGATCCTGAACAGTTTTTTGATACCCCCCTGTCACCAAATAATAATGAAATTTCAGGAACCACCATTACCTTACCAAAAAAGAAAAATAACTAAGAGTAGGGCAGACTTAAAGGAGGAATCCGCCCAAAATTTTTTTTTGCTTAAAAATATGTAATAATGTGTGCTGATTGCGAATATCATAACAAAAATTCACAAAAATCATTCTGATACCCCGAAAATCCGCTTTGAAAACGTCATTTTTGATGCAAATCGCATCTCAGTCGCATCAAGAACTCAGTGTGTTTTCTCGGCCACCTAGTTCGGCCATCGCTTTTTTTTTGCCAATTTGAGTGATTTTTTCAGGTTTTTTCGACTGAAACTTGATTAAAAGTTGATAATTAAATAAAAATTCATGAGAAATAAACTTTTAATAAAGTTTCAGTCGAAAAAAAAGAATATGAGTATTACTGATTCTGAGCAACACCTCTGCCATGAAGATGCTTCTTCCATATATACTTCTTCTCCCTCGGATCCCACTCATAGTCCAACGTGCCAACGACTTTTCCTCGTTCCACAATTTCCAACTTCTCTGTTATCCAAAAACTAGCCAAATCAACAACGTAACAGATTATCATAGCCATGATGAACGAACTGATAGCAATGTAATATTTTTGAAAAACCACACAGGCCAGCTCAAATTTTCCGTCCGAACATGTCACCGGGGAATATAGATCGAAGGCGAAGAAGTTATCATAGGAGGAGACGTAGATGAGGCTGATCAAGAATGAGATTTTTATAGTGATGCTACTGTCCGCAGGGCGAAGGGTGTAGAAGTGACTTTGATTGATGCATCCGAGAAGGTAGGAAATGAGGATAGGAAAAACGAAGGTGACTGGAAGGGCGATGTCGGAGTTGGCCTGGAAAACATAAGGAGGTTGGGCTACTTGGTAAAAAATAATGGTCAGAAACACCGCCCACCGACTTCCGCTAGACCGCCGATCGACCACTGACCGTACTATGACCGACCAACCCAAACGAATCTCGAACCAAAAAATTACATCATTTCAGTCCATATTCAGATCCACTAAAATAATTTGTCACAGATAGGAACAAGCACTCTTCCTACCGCCTTTAGGGGTATGTGGACATCCGGACGAACATACGGACAAAGGGGCGGGTCTTACGTGTATTTTATATCACACGGAGGCATACTGCGTTCTTTTTTGCCTGACATTGAAATCATTTTCAATATTTTACGAGTAGTAATCATGCCGCTCTTAGTAGATGCTCACAGGAGTTTACACCAAGAGACATCAGTCGGTGGATGGTCGGTAGTCGGTCAACTTACGGCATACCTACTTCCCTCTACTCACCATATCATCAAAGTTTGTGTGCCACGCTATAACCAGACAAATCTAGATGAAAAGACATCCGACAGCCCACGAATATAGTACTAGCATCATTCTTCGGGTGCATCTTCTATGTGTCATTCGAGATTTCGCCCATAGCCAAGTTAAAATATAGATGAGGCTTAGGAATCCAAAAAAGAACAGGATCTCGGGATTGTCGGTAAAATCCATTTTAGGGAGCAATTATTCGGAACTCGAATATAACGAAGAGTGAAAATAGAAATGAGAGAGGAGGCCAGCTGACAACATTGGTTGCCAAGGGCGACCTAACTTTGGGGGAGGGTAATTATCTCGAAAATTCTCGAGTCTCGTGAAATTTGAGATTAGAGTAAACACATTTAAACGACGAGTTTGTACTAATACATGACGAAAGAATCAAAGTACGAAAGATGATGTATAATCACACGAAATAGCTAATGATGATATTTTTTCGAACATGTGCAAATTTGAACTAACTTGGGGTAAACTCCTGTGAGCAATTACAGGGTACAGAATGATTATTACTCGTAAAGTATTATTAATGTTTTTAATGTCACGGCAAAAAAAGAAAGCAGTATGTTTCCGTATGACATACAGTACATTTAAGCCCCGCCTCCTTTGTTCGGATATGCGTCCGGATGTCCACATACCCTTGATGGCATCAGGAAGAGTGCATGATCCTATCTGTTATAGATTATTGTTTTTTGATCAGAATATTGGACAGTACTATATAAAATGCCTTAGTTACCCAAAAATAAGAGAGTCTGACTTTCCTAAATTTGCCGGTGATCTAGCCTTGACCGACACATAACGGTGACCTGACCAATTTCCGTAGACGTGTCTTTCTTACAACGGAGAATACCTTGAAAATAAGTCGGGGCGGTAGGATGCAGGATGCGACTGGAGGAATTTGGAAGATTCTGAGGCAGGAATGACCTTAAGAGGCAATCCACGAGAAACTCGAGTGTCAAGCGGCACAACTTTTTCAAACTTGATCAATCTAGGTGTTCTTTTGTATTTAGGTACCCTCAGGCTCTAGTAGTACAAAACAAAATTTCTCGTCTGGCCACGCCCCCTTTTGGCCATATTCAGATGACAACTTGGCCAAAAATCGAAAATTTTTCCTTTATGAGATGTTGATGAGATCTGTTCAGGAATCGATAGCTGGCACATTTTTGAGCATCTTTTGTGTTGAAACTATTTTCCTAAGTCTTCTGCCTTCAGGAGAAAATTTTCATTTTTTCGTCATTTTTTTCAATTTTGGTCGTCAGTCCTACTAAAAACGGCGTCCTGAAAAATTTTTATACTGCGTCCGGTGAGATAATGTTTGAAATGGAAAAGTCGATACTAGAGGTAGTCCCACTCAAAAAATCTCCCCAAGTTTTGCGGTGCGGAAAGATAGGATATTCCAAAATATGACAAATTTTCAAAATTTTTCATGGGGTCCCCCCTTACCAAAAAATCGAAAAATTTACATTTTTCTCCAAATGACTATTTTGGACAGTTCTATGCAAAAATAACAATTTCCCGAGATATGGCGGGTTTCTCGCGAGTTTCCAAGGTTTTATGGCATCCTAAACTTTTTTTGCTACTCCAAATTTGAAAGTCCTCAAATGTGCTCAAAACACGAGGAAAACATGAAATATCTCGGGAAATTGTTATTTTTGCATAGAACTGTCCAAAAAAGTCATTTGGAGAAAAATGTAAATTTTTCGATTTTTTGGTAAGGGGGGACCCCATGAAAAATTTTGAAAATTTGTCATATTTTGGAATATCCTATCTTTCCGCACCGCAAAACTTGGGGAGATTTTTTGAGTGGGACTACCTCTAGTATCGACTTTTCCATTTCAAACATTATCTCACCGGACGCAGTATAAAAATTTTTCAGGACGCCGTTTTTAGTAGGACTGACGACCAAAATTGAAAAAAATGACGAAAAAATGAAAATTTTCTCCTGAAGGCAGAAGACTTAGGAAAATAGTTTCAACACAAAAGATGCTCAAAAATGTGCCAGCTATCGATTCCTGAACAGATCTCATCAACATCTCATAAAGGAAACATTTTCGATTTTTGGCCAAGTTGTCATCTGAATATGGCCAAAAGGGGGCGTGGCCAGACGAGAAATTTTGTTTTGTACTACTAGAGCCTGAGGGTACCTAAATACAAAAGAACACCTAGATTGATCGAGTTTGAAAAAGTTGTGCCACCTCCAGTTCAGTCACACTCGAGTCTCTGGTGGATTGCTTCTTAAATGCCAAAAATTGATTGGTACTCGACCGTAAATGTTTCAAATCTGGAAGTTCTTTCTCTGAAATGAGGCCAAAAATTGACAAAAATGCTCCAAAGTATTCTATAATAAGTCAGAAACCTTTTGAGCGCTTCTGGGGGCCTGAAATAGTTTGGAGCAAAAACAGTCTAACAGTAATGAGAGCTGGGCCATTTTGATCAAACTTGGCCATAAAGGCTCCTGAAAAATTCTAGTAAATGCGAAAGGCCTCCAAAGCTGAATTATCCTGAAATGTTCAAAAATTGAATGAAAGAAGTCAAAATGCTAAGTTTTCACTGAGAATTGACTGATAGGGCAATGAAAATTTTGGAAGAAGTGATTAAAATCCTAATGAGACAGACAACTGAATTTGTCCCTACGACATCATTAGAATGATATGAGGAAAGATGAGCTTGGAATGGCGCTATATCACGATATTGTCACAAACCAAAAATTTCTGAATTTTTCACCGATTTTACTGAAATTTGTGGTTTTCACTTATTCCAGCCGTTACTTCAAGATTAAGGCAAAAGGTAATTCGACAATGGACATTTCCTCTCTTTGACATCAAAATATCGGTATGTTCAAGAAGAAACGACGACATCTGAGTTCGGAATCGGATTTCGATATCAACAAGCCAAAAAGATGGCGGATTACTGGAAATTATTCTTACTGCATCTTAGTCAAGGTTAGTGGCCGGATCAGACTTTCCTCACAAAAAAGTTTGAAGTTTCCCAGATGAAACAAAAATGTCGAAAAATGAGTGCAAAATCGGTTTTTTGTTAAGAGCATGAATGGAAAAGGGAAAGTGCAACCGGAAGCAAGTAATCATCAGCATTTTTGGGCTGGATTTGCTGAGCACACTTGAGCCCCTTAGTTACCCAAGATTTTTTTGTTTTCTGAGTTTTCGAAAGATCTAGCATTTATCGACACATAACGGTAGCTTAAAATTTTGCAGCAGTATGCCTCCGTATGATACACAATACATATAAGCCCCGCCCCCTTCATCCGGATGTTGGTCCGGATGTCCACATACCCCTGACGACAACAGAAAGCATTCTGGTTCCTGGCTGTTATCGACTTCTGTTTGTTGTTCAAAATACTGATAACATGTGGTTTAAGGTGCTTCCTTTATTCCAAAAATAATTTCCAGTGATCCGCCATCTTTTTACCGGTTTGATCTCAAAATCCCATCTCCGAAACCAGAAGTCGTCATTTCTTATTGAATACAGCGAAATGTCAATGTCACAGGTAGAAAGTGCCCATTTTTCAAACTCTATTATGCCTTCATCTCAATGTAACGGCTAAAATAAGTTGAAAAATACACAAATTTCAGTTGAATCGATGTTGAATTCAGAAAAAAATTGGTTATTGATAACATCGTGATAGAGCTCCATTTCATCTAGATTATCCTTCCTCATTAGTGTTTTTAGGCACAATTTTGAACAGTAATTCGAAAATTTATTCACATAATTGCTGGCAATAACATCACCTGTGCCAATGGTACTCCCGAAAGAGGAAGGAAAAAATAGTATTCCAATTCAGACTCATGTTATAGGAGAAGATGTGAAGGAGATCATATAGAAGAGGTGGAGAAGAACTTAGAAATCTTGTAGAAATACGAGGGATATGTAAAATAAATATAAGACAAAATGACGAAAATATTACATGTGAAAAATATCGAGAGAGCTTTCAGGCAACTTTTCTCTGATTCTAAGCTCTTAATGGATGTACATGCTCTCATTGATATGAACTTCTTCAAAGAATTATAGAATTGACTATGTATTTGCATGAACTTCGGATAGTCCTCAGGGCGGATAATATCATCTTCAACTTTCGAGCACACAGTTGAAGCACGGTAGAACTTTTGAAGATGAGATTCTGGGGTTGGAGTGTTATTGTTTCCCAATTCCTGAAGTCGTTGTTCGAGAGATGAAATTCCAGTCTGTAATCAGAAAGGGAAATCTAGTATCTACCATTTTTCGGACTTACAGCGATAGTTTGAGCATCCACGATGTGTTTCAAAAACAAGTGAATGACATTGTCTATTCTGAAGGTCACATCAGGCAAACGTTTTCCACAAAGAAATGCTCCTTGTCTGAAAAATATTTTTAGTTTGAAAAAAATTTGAATTAGTTAACATACTTGACCAATCGTGTCAATCTATCTGCAACTTCATCATCCAACTGATCTTCTTCATTTGAGCAAATATCCACTGGAATCACACATGACCAGATTTTGACCGGAATGTCCACTCCTGGAGGCATAACGACGGCCAGCGCCAGAGCTTCATCGGAGAGAGCTTCAACACAGTGTTGAAGAGGAATGGCGAGAGATTTGTAGCAATAAGAGGTGGTGCGTTGGATTGCTGACAAGCCACGTGTTTCCAGTTTGCGGACCAGTTGAGCCATTCTGGAATAAATTTTTTTACTACTGCAAGAACGGGGAGTAAAATAATTCCAAAATTCTGGAGTAAAATCTCAAAAATCTGAATTAGGGGGCTCCCCCTTTAAAGGAGGATTCCGGTCAAAAATATTTTTTGCTTTAAGATACATAAAAATAAGCACAGATCTCGAAAACTGTATAGAAAATTCATGAAAGTGCAGGTGTTTTTGAGCAATTTTTGAAAAATTTTATTATTATGATTTTTGGAATTGTTCCTTTTTAACGCGTTTTTAAAAATTTTATCGCCAGAAAAAGCAAGAGAAATGTTTGAGAACAAGAGAAATGTTTGACCGGAATCCTCCTTCAAACTAGATAATCGGGCAATTCTTCAGATTCGGAAATGGGGTCCATCGACAGTGATATACTTACTAACCCCCCCCCCCCCCCCATGTGAGATTTTCATACTATGAGCAGCAGTGGCCGTAGGGGGGGGGGGAAGGTTCTAAGGTATGAGAGTGGAAAACGTGAACACTTACTTCTGAAACGTCGCCGGTTCACATGACTTGAACATCATCATGAGAGCTGCTGGATTTCCACTTATCAATTCGATAGCCTTGTGAAGCACGTCCTCTTCTCGCTTGTTAACAGGCCCAGGCATTCCATACGCTTCCAACATGCTGCAACACTCATTGGTATCGAATGGGGTCACCTCGATATATTCGTGTGGACAAGTCGTTGAGGCGGCGTAGGTGAGCTCAAAGTCACGAGTTGTGACAAGACACCGAAGACGAAGCTCTTGAGCCCAACGAATGGTTTCTTCTTGAACCACGTCATCGAAAACAAAGAGAGTATTCGGATGATCAATCAAGGCGTTCGCGATCTGAAAAAGGATTGAGTACACTAGGAAATATGTGCAAAAAACCACGCACCATTTTCTTGAGCACTACTGACGTGACGTTTTCGATTGATGGAAAGTTGAGCAGGTCGTCTTCGCTTCTTAAAAATAGAATTAATGAAGTCTCTCAGAGGTCTAGTTGAGAACGATTAAGCAGTTTTAGTCAAACTGGATGCTTCAGGCTGACCGTAGGTTTGTTGTCAGCACTAAAAATTTTCTAGTCTTGGAGAAAACCGTCTCTCAAAGGCTTCATACATGAGGAAAAGATTGAATCTTCCTTGGAAATCATGAGAAAATAATGAAAAACGATTTTAAACTAGAAAGTATCACGAAAGAAGCAACAATTTCATATTTTCGACCACAATTTCGGGGAAGATTGGTTATTATTGGAAAAATCTTCTGATTGGTCGAGATGATGTGTCAAAAAAGAACATTTTCGCATTAATTAGGCCAACAATGACTGAAATTTTGAGGTTTTCTCGGTTAAAAATTTTGCTATGCGGAATCTTATGGTCTCAAAATCTTCAGAAGCATCAGAATCTCAAAATAATCAAAACCTCAGAATCATCAATTTCTCAGAACTCTCAGAATCCTCAAATTTTCAGAATCATCCGCGTCTCAAGAACTATCAGACTTTCAGAATCATCAGAATTTGCAAATCCTTAGTATTTCTGTTCAAGAACTTACTTTAGCATAAGAAGTAGATCCGTGAACAAGTGAAACGTCGATTGAGGAGTTGTTCCACTGTCTTTCAGCCAAATAACAGAATCGAAGTGTCTGAAATAATCAATATTGAGCAAAAGAACGAAATTAGAAAGCACTTACATTCCAATTAATTTGTCTGTGGACAATGCCTGAGAAGCGATTACGGATTTTCCTGATCCTGCGCGACCATGGAGAAACAGGAAGAAGAAATCTGAAAATAGAAGATCGAATAGGGGTGTCAATCAGGTTTGGGCGGAGTCAATTTTTCGTTTTTTCACGAAACTTTTCGAAACATTTTTTCGGAATATTGGTAAAATTTTTTGGCAATTTTCTCGTTGTAGCATTTTCCGAAAAGAGCCAAAATTTGACAGAAAATGACCTAACAATATCGAAAAATGAGCCAAAATTCACTAAATTCGGTCGAAAATAATCTAAGATGACTCTAAAAAATACTGCAGAGTTCTGCTAAAATTCGGTCTATTTTGAGCCAAAAATCATGAAAATTGGCCAAAAATTATACTAGCGGCTCTGAAGACATCAAAACATTTTTTTTGGAACTTTTTTTTGACATTGTAACAATTTTTCCGAAAACCTCACCAAATTCGCTCATCTTTCCCAATTTTTCAACGACGCGATTGACGTGATTCTCTCGTATATAACAACTCATTTGATTTGGTACGTTTCCCAGAAGAAGTTTTCGCTCCAGCATTTGTCTTGATAACCTCGGAGCCAGCACTTCGTTACGTAGTTTTTCTATGTCGTCGACGGCAAAATATGTGAAGTTTTTGAGAGAATCCGCCAGATGGTATTGCTTGTTGTGGTTGAAAAAGTCCATCAGTGGGTCCAATGATGTCGCTTGCCGTCTATAGCCATAAAGAAAAGCAGCGACTCTTTCCAGACGAGTCGACATTTTGATTATAGTTTCTGCTTGATCTTCTGTGAAAATTTTGACATCTTCCAAATGAGATAACGCATTCCGTAGCTCAAGGTCGTGGATGAGCATTTCGTGAACGGAGTTAAGTGCGCGGCATTCGATTTCGGAGAGCATCTGAAAATGACAAACTTTAAATAAGACCGTTTTGAAAAAAAAAGTGAGTTGTACGTAAAACTGAACGTTTTGAGGAAAAATAGGAAAAATTAGATCCGGAATCCAACCAAACCAAAAAGGATTACTCTCATAATTTTAACGCACAATTTTTCATCAATTTCTGGCTCTGTGAAACATTCCAGAGCTCAAAATTTATCGATTCTCTAGAAAAATCTTTTCCCGTGCGTAATTTCGTTCCAGTACGACCTGGCTTGATAAAAATAAGTGGGTTTTATTCTGACAGGCAAATTGTTTAGTAATACATTGTTTTTTAAAACATTCACCCCCTAATTCCAAAAAGAAAACCATAAGAAACAAACGAACATTTTTCTGCGTGAAAGGGAAAAGGGGGGTGTGCTAACACCGCAACGCGCAATTGCGGAGTGTCGATTTACGGGCACTGTCAGAGATATTTTAGCAAGTTATGTGAGCCTTTTCAAGCGATTTCCAGCTTTTAAATGCAAAAGTCGAGAGCTCAACTTAATAAAAAAAATAATACTTAGTCTTTATTTCAGAAATTTTCACAAAAATCGATTTTTATGCAACGATAGAGGCGGTTCTTGTTTTTTCCCGTCTTTTCGCCTTTTTTTCTTTATTTTTTTACTTTTTTTTGGATAATCATACGAGTTTTTTCAATATTAAAGTTTTTGCAGAGTTTAACAACTTGGTCACCATGCAATGCACCAAGTGAATTGGAATCAGAATCCAGAACGCATTTAGAACCAAAAATCTGATGAAAAATATCGATTTTGAAGATTTTTTCAACGAAACTTGGCTGCAGAACGGAGTCAAAATCAAGTTTCGAGTAAGTTTTTGTTATCAAAATGGTAAATATGGAGAATTTGAAAATAGTGTTTATGCTCTCCCTCCGATTATGATGTTTACTTTCCAACAAATCCTGTGGCCCGTTTTGGTTAATTTTACAAGCTAGTCAACATTAAAACTGCCCGTTGAGGGTATTTCGACAAAAAGCAGCTATAAATATCGATTTTCAAGCGCTGAAGTTTAGAGACTATAAAAAAAAACAGCAATAATTATTATTATAAAGGATGGAACTGGTCTAAAATTGGAGGAAGTTGATCTAAAATTCGATAAAATTGTCCCCAAATAAAGTGAAATTGACTATAAATAAACAAAAAGTAGGCGAAATTGGCGCTAGTCAAAAATTGGCCAGAACTATGCAAAACTTAATAAAAGATTGGCATAAAGTGGCCGATAATTGAAAAAATCGTCAATTCTAATCTAATTTTAGTCTGATTTTGTCAGATTTTTGCTCCATCATGTACAGAAAGCTCAAAATTCTTTTTTTTTTGGCGGAAAAATGAGAATATCGTGTTTTTTCAGGAGCTTCTGCCACCACTGCCGATGTATCTTCTGATTCAATGATGTCTACAAACTTGGACACTCAATCCTGTGGCGGCTGTGTCATAGTGATGGATGATGGGCACAATGGATCCAAACCAATTTCATTTTGATTCGAAGATAATCACCGATTGGATGCAACAGAATTGCGGTCAACTGTTTTGCGGTTAGTTTTTAAGCCAAACTTCGCGATACTCTTCGTTAGAAATTGAACTTTAAGGTTGAGGAGAAGACGACATACCAGTTACAAACCCATGCAGTATGCTCCCTTTTGTACACAGTACACGTATGCCTTTCCATAGTCGTCCCGATGTCCACATACCTCACCCTCTCCCAAAAGGTGGCCTAATCTCAAATCTAAGTCAAACATTGCGATACTCTCCGCCAGAAATTTAACTTTCAGGCTGAGGAAAGGACGACACTTTCTACAAAGTTGATGACACAAAAGATTGGAGAAAACATGACGATTCTGTGGCAGAAGATTAAAATCACAAGTACCACCAGACGGTGAAAAATTGTCACTTTTCACTCTGCCGCTCAATAAATTTTGATTATGTAGATTACTCAGTTTTAGAACAATAGTAACAAGATATTCCACTCTTGTAAACAAAGATGATTTTTCAGACATGTTTTATCTTTTTGAAATCGGTCTCCTTCCGATACATTCTATCTTTTTTGGGTATTGTATTTATAATCAATCTTGATTTTCACAGATCTCTTCGATGTCCGCACAACCCAGTAATGCTAGTAATGCTGCACAACCAAGTAATGCTCCTGCTCGACCAGTGGTAAGATTTTACTGAAATGGGCCAGTCCAAAAATTATATTTTCAGTATGAAATCTACGTGCCTCCAGGAAAAACAACCGATATTATAACCTGGGATGTGAGTTGATTTTTCACTTTAAAAAACTGCTTGAAGAGGGCTCCGCGACACTTCGGAACCGGTCATTTTGCAACTACGAGGGTTCGCCACACGTTGCATTTTTTATTAGAGAAAATCTCACAATTTTCAACTGTTGAGGAAACTCACGCGTGACGAATAGTCAGAGTTGGAAATGACCGGTTAGTCAGAGTTGGAAATGACCGGTTACAACTCGGCGAAAAATTTCACAATCAGTCATTTCGCAACCGGATATCTTGCCACAACTATAACACGACAGTTTGAAACCATTGAATTCTGATTGTTTATGAGAACTTCATGTTGAAAAAGTAGGTGACAGCGTGAAATTAAAATAAAACAAAGAAAAACTTAAATGAACGCAAAGTTGAGAAGTTCATGAAGTTGCAAAACGACTGGTTGCGATATGTCGAGTTACTATATGTCTTGGATTTTGAAATTTTACTTTGACAAAATTGACGTGAGCTACGAAATGTAGCAGTTGCGAAATAACTGGTTGCGAAATGTCGCCAAGCTGAAAAAACATGGTCAAACCTCCTTTAAAGTTCCCTGCTAATCTAATACTCAATTTTCCAGACTCTCGATGTGGAAATTTGGACGACATGCTTCCTGCATATAACCGAGCGATACGATGGATTTGGACTATGCTCAGAACTCAAGCTCGACGGATTCAACTTGCTACTACTCCTACGAAGAGAATATGGAGCCTCCTTGGGTGACCCAAATGCTGTGATCACTGCTGATCCCAGCCAAATGTTCCAACAGCGATTCCGCGAGGAGGTCTACTGCCAGATCATGCGACATGCTCACGTCGTGTATATGGAGCACAAAAGGATTTGGAATGAAGCCCGAGCGATCTGATGTGATATTTTTGTATTGTTTCCTTATGTGTATATTTGCCGTCTTATCTTGTGAAGATTTAACAATACAAATTTATATTTGTACGCATTTTCATATTTTTTTGTTTTTGGTATCTATCCAAGTTAACACTTATTTGTCTGATAATATCGATCTTGGAGCGCTCTCGCATGATATCCATACGGTGTTTAATATAAGTGATAGAGATTGGACATTGACTGATGCCAACTGAAGAACAGATCAGAATTCAAGCTTTATCGAAAAACAAAGAACAAACTTTCTTCTGGTCCGAAAACCACATATGCCGGTGAATTTAAGGTGAGTCTCCCATCAACTGAGTATTCAGTACGTAACTTGAGTTTGCGCAAAAACTTGCTACTCAACCCGTTTCAGTGCTTTATTGTTGGTGAGACAATTATTAACTAGGATTCCATGGTTTTTCATCTAAACCTAATTCATAGTTGTTTTTTTTTAGAGTTGATCATCAGGCGCTATCAATCACCCAATTCTTTTTTGACAATCACAACATTGGGATAGAGTCATATGGTAAACACAAGATGTCTACACACTATGGGAGGGGCGGGGGTTGTCGCGTGATATCACTCTCATTGTGTGCAATTATTCAGTTACGATTACTGTAACCCAATGAAGTCCAAGACTATTATCCTGATCCACTGCAACGTGGTAATGGTTTTTTTCTGTTTTTGTTTTTTTCATGCATTTATGCAAAATAAAATCAAAATCCCAAACGGCACCACCTCTCTTCTGGGCAATTCTCTCCTCTCCTACCCTCCACCCTATTTGGATGCATGATGTACGCAACGTTGTGATCTGCTCGCCATCGTTGCGCAACTACCAGAAGATCAATTAAAAAAAATCCAACAGATCGAAAGAAAAGGCTTTGAAGGTGTCTATCGTTGTTCGAATTTTTAAAAATTTTCATTTTTGACGTTTTTATGGACTTCGAAAGCTAGTTAGGTAAGAAAAACAATTCTCCATCTGTCGTGAAGCTCTTGATAGTTAAATTTGTATAGAGGAACACTATAAGAACAGAGAATGGCGTGAAGATGATATTCATTTCTTGAATTTTCAGAGAATATCAATTTTGACAACTTCTTGCTTTTGTCGAATGTCCTTAGGTGGAATTGTAGAACGCCTCTCTCGTTCTCCCCATTAAAAGACTCTCAGGTTTCAATACATTTTCTAACTAGGTTAAAGCACTGGAAAATCAGAAAAAAGGATTTGGCGCCCTTGGGCTTTGAACCCTGGTCGTGAGATTGGCAAGCTTCTCACGCCAGAAACCACTCGGCCACAGGGGACCTTTTTTGAGAAAATGAGGAAAGACCGGTTTTTTGCATCGAATTTTAAACTTCTGGTCGTTTTTGATAATTTGATTGATTCTGGACTTGATTCTGATGGTTTTTGGAGAAAAAAATGAAATTCAAAAATTTTTTTTTTGAATTTTTGAAGTTTGAATTTCCTGATGTCCGGAAAGTTTCCATCAGTTTCTCTGGTTTCAATACATTTTCTAACTAGCTCGGAGCACTAGAAAAATAAGAAAAAAAGATTTGGCACCCTTGGGGTTTGAACCCTGGTCGTGAGATCGGTAGTTTCCTCACGCCAAAAACCACTCGGCCATTTCTTCTCCGAGGCGGGGGAGAAGGGGTGTGCAGTGTGTGCAAACACGCGACGCGCAATCACGCAAAGTTGCGGAGTGTCGATTTACGGGCATTATTAGAGATTTTTTAACGCTATTTTCAGCGTTTTTAAGCTTTCAAACGCAAAAAAAAACAAAAGCGAAAATTGATGAAAAAATTATTTTTCCGCCTGGAATGGAGAAATTTTGCCAAATAACAATTTTTATGCAACGATAGTGGCTTTTCTCATTCTTTCCGTCTTTTCGCCTTTTTCCTCGTTTTTATCGGCTGTTTCTGACATAAACAATATATTATTGCGTAATATTAAAATTTTTGCAGAGATCAATGTTTCGGCCAGAAGAAATGTACCGAGGGAAAAGGAATAGGGATCCAGAAAGCGTGTAAAACCAAAAACCTGATGAAAAATATCGATTTCGAGGATTTTTTTCACGGAATTCAGCTGCAGAGTGATGTCAACATCAAGTTTTCAGTGAGTTTTTGTTATGAGAAAAATGAAAAAAGGAATTTTGATGAAAATTGATCATCATATGCTTCACCATGGGCTTTGTAATGCTCGTTTAACAAATTTCCACTAATTTCTGCCGCAAATTCAGGAAATTCACAAAAAATCACATTTTTAGCATAAAATTCGCAAAATCTGATTGAAAATTGGCCGAAAACATGGGAAAATCTTATGAAAACACTCACGAATTGCTCTAAAACCCGGAAAAATAGGCCGAAATCGACCAAAAACGACTAGGCTCTGCCTAAATTTAGTGTTGGAGCAACTCCGAAAAGGGGCGGAGTTTAGGCGTTCTGGAGCATTTGGAGCAAATTTTTGGTGTTTTGGAGGGATTCGTGAGCTTTGAAACTCTGAAAAATGGTTTCAAAATGAATAAAAATAAGATTTCTGAAAAAGGGCGGAGGCACTCCCTCCTTTTTTGAAAATTTTACGTTTTCTTGTTTTTGGGCCAATTTTTGAGGTTTTGAAGCGATTTTCGTGCTATTTCTTTATGAATTTCGTATTCTACACTTATTTCACCCCAAAAACCCGGAAAATTGCCTCAAATTCAGTCGGAGACATCTAAGCCCCCTTTTCTGTGGTTTTAGGTAAAGCAGTTTTGCTCAATTTTGATCAAATTTTAAGTGTATAGGTAGCATTGTGAAGCAATTTTAACCGATTTCAAGCTACAAATTTTTCAGATTTGCTCCGAAAATGCTGTCAAGGAGCAATCAGCCAAAGAGAAGAAAGCCGAGGACGACGTCGTCGTCAGGATGAAGAGAAACAAATTGCGGCAAAGAAAAAGAAGAGGGAGGAGGCTGCTGCTGAGAATAAGGTTAGATTTTCAACCAAAATTCGTGAAAAATGGCCATAAAATTACGAAAAATGACTGAAAATGAGTGAAAAATGTGTAAAATCGGTTCAGAAATTTTTGTTTAGTGATAACATCGTGATAAAGCTACATTTGTCAAGATTTTTGAATAAAAACAAGATACTTGAAAAAGGGCGGAGCCAGTCGCACCGTTTTCGAAAATCTTACGTTTTCTCGTTTTTGGGTCAATTTTCGAGGTTTTGAAGCGATTTTTGTGTTATTTCTCCATAATTTTTGAATTTTACACTCATTTCACCCAAAAAAAACGGAATATTGCCTCAAATTCAGTTGGAAACGTCTAAGCTCCGTCCCTTTTATTGGTTCTAGGAATAGCAGTTTTGGTCGATTTTGAGTCAATTTTAAGAGTTTTCGTAGAATTTTAGAGTAATTTTTATTAATTTTAAGCTTACAATTTTTCAGATTAGCTTCAAAAAAGCCACCAAGGAGTAAGCAGCCAAAGAGGAGAAAGCCGCGGAACGTCATCGTCAGAATGAGGGGAAACGAATTGCGGCGAAGAAGAAGAGGGAGGAGGCTGCTGCTGAGAAGAAGGTTAGATTTTTAGTCGAAACTCGTGAAAAACGGCTTGAAAATCACGAAAAATGACGGAAAATGAGTGAACAATGTGTCAAAAAATTATCAAGAATGTGTCCAAAATGCCTAAAAATAGCTCAATTTCGCCTCCAAAACTCTCAATTTCTCATTAAAATGATTCAATTTTTGCATGAATTTGGTCAAAAACTGCTCAAACTTCTCGAAAAGTTGCTCAAAATGGCACAAAGATGCTTATTTCAAATCAATTTTTACGATTTTCGGCAATAAAATAATGAAAAGTAGCCCGAAAATGCACATTGAAACCAATTTTCAAAATGTTTACCCCTAAATTAACGAAAATGTCTCAAACTTATTGAAAAATGGCTCAAAATGGCACAGAAATGCTCTATTTTCCTCAAAAAATAACCTTTATTCAGAAATTATCCACATCAACTGCTCCGAAAACCACCAACCATACGAACGGATGTCCATTTCCACCACCAACCATCTATTCAAACTTCCTTCTTGCTAGGATGGATTACATGGAATTCAGAGCAGTTTTTTTAGAGAGCGACCATTTTGCGGTTAGTTTTCGTCCCGAACTTCTAGATACTCTCCGCGAGAAATAGAATTTTCAGGTTGGGACGATGATATTTTCCACAATTTTGATGACATAATGGTTGGAGGAAACATGACGATTCTGTGGCTTTCAGCCGACGGACAATCGCCTTCATCGATCATTTGTCTTGAAACCATCAGAGTTCGGAATCTCCTGCTCGACCAGTGGTAAGATTTTAATAAAAGGGGGCTAGTCCAAAAATTATATTTTCAGTATGAAATCTATGTGCCTCCTTGAAAAACAACCGATATGTTAACCTGCGATGTGAGTTGGTTTTTTTTCACTTCAAAGATATGCTTGAAGAGGGCTCCGCGACATTTCGCAACCGGTTATTTCGCAACCGATCATTTTGCAACTACGACAGCTCGCCATATGTTGCACTTATTATTAGAGAAATTTTCGAAATTTTCAACTGTTGAAAAAACTCACGCGTGACGAAATGTCACAGTACCGAAATGGCCGGTTGCGAAATGTCGTGGAGCTTTGAAAAGGGACTTCAATAGGGCTAGCGCGTCAGTACTTTTCTGATTGCGGATCTGGCATCAGATCTGACGCCAAATGACTTTTCGACCTTTTCCTCTCAAAAAAGCCAAAATACAATTTGGCGACATTTCACAACCAGTCATTTCGCAACCGGACATATTGCCAATCCGCAACTACGACATTTTGAAACCATAGAATTCAGATTGTTTCAAAAAAGTTCACGTTGAAATCAAAAATTTTCAAAAGTAGGCAAAAACTTGAAATGAAGATAGCCCAAATGGCGAAAAAACCTAAATGAACGCAAAGTTAAGAAGTTCCTAAAGTTGCGAAACGACTAGTTGCGATATGTCCAGTTTCGAAATGTCTTGGTATTGAAATGTCATTTTGACAAAATTCACGGGGCCTATGAAGTTGCGAAATGACTGGTTGCAAAATGACGCCAAGCCAAAAAGACATTGTCAAGCCTTCTCTGAAGTTTCATGCTAATCAAATACCCAATTTTTTAGACTCTGGATGTGGAAATTTGGTCGACAAGCTTTTTGCATATTACCGAACGTTATGACGGATTCGGACTATGCTCAGAGCTCAAGCTCGACGGATTCAATTTGCTTCTTCTCCTACGAAGAGAATATGGGCCTCCTTGGGAGACCCAAATGCTGTTATCACTGCCGATCCCAGCCAAATGTTCCAACAGCGATTCCGCGAGGAGGTCTACTGCCAGATCATGCGACATGCTCACGTCGTGTATATGGAGCACAAAAGGGTGTGGAATGAAGCCAGAGCAATCTGATGTGATATTTTTGTATTGGTTTCTCATGTGTATATTTGCCGTCTTATCTTTGAAACATTTATCAATAAGATTTATATCTGTACGCATTCTTCTGTAACTTTTTTTGGTATCAAACCAATATGTTACTTATTTCTTTGTCACTATTGATTTTGGAGCAGTGATAACTTTTCAGAATTTAAGAACGAAGAGATTTCAAAACGAAATCGTTATTTCATTTTCGATTTGTAAAAATGGGCACACGGCGGATGTCCACAAACTGCGAAGGGAGGGGGGGGGGGGGGGGTTCTCGCGTGATATCCCTCCTACGGTGTTTAATGTTAGTGTTAGAGATTGGACATTTACTGATGGCCTCCTGGAGCGCAGATCAGAATTCATTCATTATCGAAAAACAAACGACAAACTATTATATTATTCTCCCATTTGATATAATTGAAACTTACTGTTGAGTTCTGAGTGAGTCTCCCATCAACTGAGTATTCAGTACGTGGTTGCGTTTGCACAGCAATTTGCTACTCAACCCGTCTCAGTGCTTTATTTTTGGTGAGACAGTAATTGAATTCCCCGGTTTTCCTCCAAACCAAGTTCAGAGTAGTTCTTAAAATCATCATGTGCTATCAATCCCCCAATTTTTTTTGACAATCACAACATTGTGATAGAGTCATATGGAAAATACAAGATGTCCAGACACTGTGGAAGGGGGGGGGGGCTCTCGCGTGATATCCCTCCTACGGTGTTTAATATAAGTAATAGAGATGTGACATTGACTAATGGCCCCCTGGAGCAGGATCAGAATCCAAGTTTTATCGAAAATAATATTCTATATTCTTCCTTTTGATGCGAAAAACACTTGCCGTTGAGTTCTGAGTGAGTCTCCCATCCATTGAGTATTCAGTACGTGGTTGGTTTTGCGCAAAAATTTGCTACTCAACCCGTCTCAGTGCTTTGTTGTTGGTGGGACAGTAATCAACTTGGATTCCACGATTTTTTTCCAAACCAAGTTCAGAGTAGTTCTTAAGATCATCAGGAGCTATCAATCCCCCAATACTTTTTTGGACAATCACAACATTGGGAGGGAGTCATATGGTATATAGAAGATGTCTACACACTATGGGAGGGGGCGGGGTCGTCGCATGATATCACTCTCATTGTGTGCAATGATTTAGTTATGATTACTGTAACCCAATGAAGTCCAGGACTGTTATCCTGATCTACTGCAACGTGGTAATGGTTTTTTTCTGTTTTCGTTTTTTCGTGTTTTTTGGTCAAAAAAATCAAAATTCCAAACGGCACCACCTTTCTTCTGGACAACGCTCTCCTCCCCTTCCCTCCACCCTGCTTAGATGCATGACGTGCGCAACGTTGTAATCTGCTCGCCGTCGTTGCGCAACTACCAGAAGATCAATTTTTAAAAAAATTCAACAGATCGAAAGAAAATGCTTTGAAGGTGTCTATCGTTGTTTGAATTTAAAAAAAAATCAATTTTAACGTTTTTATGGACTTCGAAAACAGGCCAGGTGAGAAAAACGATTCTCCATCTGTTGTGAAGCTCTTGATGATTTAACTTCTACAGAAGAATGCTATAAGAAGAGAAAATAGCGTGAAGATGTCATTCATTTTTTGAATTTTTAGGAAACATCAATTTTGACAAATTCTGGCTTCCATCAAATGTCACTAGGTGGATTTCTAAATCGTCTGTCTCTTTTTTCTCACTATCTACCTTGCGCACAATGAGGGTAATATCATGCGACAACCCCGCCCCTCCCACAGTGTGTAGACATCTTATATTTACCATATGACTCCATCCCAATGTTGTGATTGTCAAAAAATATTAGGTGATTGATAGCGCCAGTTGATCTTTAGAACTACTCTGAACTTGGGTTGGAAGAAAAACCATGGAATCCAAGTTAATTACTATCTTACCAACAAGAAAGCACTGAGACGGGTTGAGTAGCAAAATATGGTTCGCAAACCCACCCACGTACTGAATACTCAGTTGATAGGAGACTCACTCAGAACTCAACGGCGAGTGTTTTTTGTATCGGAAGAAGAAAAACAGTACTGATTTGTTCGTAATTAGACCATTTGGAGCCTCAGAAACACGACCATTATAATCCCAAAGCGTTAAGTCTTCTCCTTTGCTGTCCACTTCATCTCGGCCGATTGACCTATATTTAAAAGAAAAAACACCAATTTTCGGAAATTTTTACCGGGGAAAAAGAATGGATAAGGAAAAGGTCCTAATGGAGACAATTTGACGCGCTATGGACCCTATGTTCTGATCAGCATGACTTCTGTCGAGGTTGACAATAAGTGATGTTCATTATCATTTTCATTCTGACAAGCCCTAGTTCCACATTATAGTGTTTTTTAAAACATTCACAGCGCACTTCCAAAAAGGAATTTCCCGATGTCCAGAGAGTTTTCATGAGTTCCTCTAGTTTCAATCAGTGTTGAGCGGAAACGACATTTCCGCTTCCGGAAAACGGAAACCGGAATTCCGCTCAACACTGGTTTCAATACATGCTCTAACCAGCTTGAAGTACTAGAAAAATAAAAATAAAAGATTTGGCGCCCTTGGGGTTTGAACCCTGGTCGCGAGATTATAAGGTTCCTCACGCCAAAAACCACTCGGCCACAGGGAACATTTTTCGCGAAAATGTGGGAAAGTCGGTTTTTGAACCGAATTTTTGGATTTCTAGTCATTTTTTGATGGTTTCAATAATTTTGGACTTGATTCTGGTGATTTTTGGAGAGAAAATGAAATTAAAATTATATTTTTTTGAAGTTTTTGAAGTTGGAGTTTCCCGATGTCCAAAAAGTTTTCATTTGTTTCTCTGGTTTCAATACATTTTCTAACTAGCCGGAGCAGTAGAAAAATATGAAAAAAGATTTGGCACCCTTGGGGTTTGAACCCTGGTCGTAAGATTGGTAGTTTCCTCACGCCAAAAACCACTCGGCCATTTCTTCTCCGAGGCGGGGGAGAATGGGTGTGCGGTGTGTGCAAACACGCGACGCGCAATCACGCAAAGTTGCGGAGTGTCGATTTACGGGCATTATTAGAGATTTTTTAACACTATTTTCAGCGTTTTTCAGCTTTCAAACGCGAAAAAACAAAAGCGAAAATTGATGAAAAAATTATTTTTCCGCCTGGAATGGAGAAATTTTGCCAAATAATAGCTTTCATGCAACGATGGAGGCACCTCTCATTCTTCCCGCTTTTTCACCTTTTTACATCATTTTTATCGGCTGTTTCTGACATAATCGACAAATTACTGTCTAATTAAAGTTTTTGCAGTGTGTTCAATGTTTCGGTCAAAAGAAATGTACCGAGGGAAAAGGAATAGGGATCCAGAAAGCGTGTAAAACCAAAAACCTGATGAAAAATATCGATTTCGAGGATTCTTCTACGTAATTCAGCTGCAGAGTGAAGTCAACATCAAGTTTTCAGTGAGTTTTTGTTATGAGAAAGTGAAAAAAAGAAATCGATGAAAATTTATCATCATATGCTCTCCCTTAGGCTTTGAAATGCTCGTTTTTTTTTAAATTTCCACTAATTTCTGCCGCAAATTCAGGAAATTTGCCAAAAATCAACTTTTTAGCATAAAGTTTGAGAAATCTAACTGAAAATTGGCTTAAAACCCGGAAAATCTCATGAAAACACTCAAAAATTGCTCTGATACCCCTAAAATTGAGCAGAAACCGACCGAAATTGACTAGGCTCCGCCCACATTTAGTGTTGGAGCAACTCCGAAAGGGGCGGAGTTTATGTGTTCTAGAGCATTCGGAGCAAGTTTTTGGTGTTTTGGAACAATTTCTGAGTTTTGAAATACTAAAAGTTGACTTCAAAATGAGCAAAAACGAGATTCCTGAAAGGGGCTGAGACCTTCCCTCCGTTTTCGAAAATCTTATGTTTCTCTCGTTTTTGGGTCAAGTTTTGAGGTTTTGGAGCGATTTTAGTGCTATTTTTTCATGATTTTTGTTTTCTACACTCATTTCACCCCAAAAAACCCGGACAATTGCCTCAAATTCAGTCGGAAACGTCTAAGCTCCGCCCCTTTTTTTTGTGGTTTTCGGTATAGCAATTTTGGTCGATTTTGAGCCAATTCTAAGAGTTGTCGAACTCAGATCTTGTTAGAGTCCGACAGTTTCATTCGATGTCGACGTAGTACCTCAAACTTGGGTAATTAAACCATTTATTAACCGAGGAGTAAAGAAAGGGAAAAGAAAGGGAAGAAAAGGGGAAAATACAAAAGAATGAAAATGTGCTTCAACAGTTGCTGGGGGGTCGCTTATATGGGATTTTGGAGGGAACAATAAACCGTGGGTATGGGAAACGCCGAGGCGTTCTCATGAGGGGGAGTGGGAACGCTTTTATGGCTTGTGAACGGGAGCAAGCAACTAACATCAAAGATCAGCGGAGATTTGACACTCCGGAGAGCAAAGAAAGAAGGGCGAGCTAGGGACATGGGCCATGAGGGTGGAAAAGATTACATGTATTTTGATCGTTCCAACAATATTCTTTGACGGCGAGATTGAATCCTTCGAGAAGCAAAACATCGTAGAGCGTACGGAAGTGTGACGAGCAATACGGCGATGCCAAAAATCAACAGCGGAAAACGAAGCCATCCAGTCACTTTGTCTGCCAGACCCATGAAGAACTTCCCGATTTCCAGCGAACTCTCGATCACTCGTTGATAGGGCGAGGAATAGAAAGATGTGTTAGAGTTGTAGCTTTGAAGGACGGTCAGCTCACCTGTAACGACCATGTAGGTCTTGGTCCCGCAATCTACCGAGCAGTTGAGTGAGACAGTAGCTTCGTTGAGTGGCAATTGAAGTTTGTTGGACAATCCGATGGGTCCGCAATCAAACGAAGTCGTCAAGATTCCACAGTTGACTGTAGCCTTCATTGTCTTCTTCGAGATGCAGCTGACTGGGGCAAATCCTCCTTGCAGACCCGAGTAGCATCCTTCGACATCTCCACTTTGTTTAGCAGAACAAGACTGCACAGTTGTCATTCGAGCAATGGTTGCATTTGTGATTTCTACTTGAAGTGAGACGACGGTGTCTTGAACGGTCAACGTGGCCACTTGAGAGTTGATTCGCTGAACTTGATTATGAGTACCTTTGTATGGGAGTTGATTCTTCAATCGATGATCAGCCATCTTCTCGTTGTTGCATTGGCAGTTGACTTGCGTTGAAAATCCGATACACTTGCAAAGCGATCGATCGAAGCGACAGTTGAAATCTTCTGCTGCTTTTCGAGTAGGACACTGGAGTTCTCCCGTGAACCCTTTCGCGGGCGTTCCGGGGGCAGAGGGCGGCGTGAACGTGAAGGCAGTCCATCCGGGTGTTTTCGAACTCGGTCCGAATGAAGAGATGAATGTGGCAGAGTGTACTTGAAGTGGCGGAGTGTGGATAGTCGTTGCAGTGATTGAGATGTTTTGATTGGGCAGATTGTATTTCACTCCGGGAACCAATTCTGCAGTGACTGTTGAGGGACCAACTTCAATAGTGATTCGTAGACGGGTTGACCAAGCTGGGCATTGGAATATCTCGTAGACGTCATTCGAAGTGGGCAGAGCATAATATCGGTAGAAGAGACACGCTGCATCCCACCATCCGCATCTACAGTGCCATCCACCACATCCAGGAGCACAGTTTGTATAGCCTGGATGCGATTTTGCAATTTGGGTGATCTCTTCAAGATCCTCGTCAGGCGTGAGGTTTCCACATTTTTCGGCAGAACAGCTTCCTGCAGAATCACAGCGACGAATATACTCATGAGTGAGTCGGAAATCGCGGGAAAAGTACACGGTCCTCGCCTGGCAATAACTGACAAGGGCATTGGCAGTGATCTTCAGCGTGAGGAGTGGTTTGACATCCGGCAAAGGTGTGACGTCGTTGTCTGGAATGTGTCGAATTGCCAAGCAGGAAGTTGATCCGTTGGCTCGAACATTGATGAGTGAAACTGAGTTGATGTGACATTGAGTGGTGTTGACGTGCTCATAACACGCCTTTTCCTGTGCATTGATGTGAGCAATGTTGTTGCACGTGTAGACAGTATGCGGCACAGCAATCAAGAGCAACAGTAGCATGATTTCGGATGATCTGGAGTAGCGTCTTGCACGGCGTCTTCCACACAGTTTACCATATATCCACAAAGCAACGGCTGCCCATCCGAAGGCGAGGCATTGCAAGATGTACAGAAGTTGACGGCTGCACTTGAGGATTTCTATGAGAACATGAATTCCTAAAGCCACGACGACAATCAGGAATCCATAAGCCAACAGATGAGCGAATTGAGAGAACATGGAGTCGAATGAGTGGGAATCGACGTCGGGAAGAATTGGAAATGCAGATGTAGTCGGCAAGAGCATTGCCATTGTGAGCATGGCGACAAGTGTTACTGATGACAAAGGTCCGGGTAGAGAACGGCTACGGCTTCTGGTGATTGGGCCAGTAGACGTAGAAACAACCGGAGAAGAAGCATTAGCAGATGACTTCTCTACTGCAACACGTGGCTTGTCGACCTCCAATTGGTAGATTTTCTTGAATGGTCTCTCGATGGTCCTTCCAGTTCGAGGCATGAAGAGTTTCGCAGCTCTAGTCCCCAATTCGTCGATGCGGGCTAGTGGCCAATTGACTTGTGGACCTTCATCTTCAACCATTACAACATCTCCAACAGAGAGTTGATCGGAAGTTGCACGATTGGACTGCTTGTGCATGGTTTGAGTACGCGATTGAAGGATCTGGACATATTCTTCTTTCCAACGACGGATGAAGTTGTTGATCAAGGAACTAGTGTGCATCCATCCTTCTAGAAGCATTTGATGAGATGATGCCAGAGGAGAGATATCCAGTGATTCTTCGATGGTGAGCACAGTGGGCTGACGTTTGTTAGGATACACAAAATCCACGGGACGGATTGGACGGAGATCCGAGTCGCTCACATAAGTCAACGGACGATCATTGATAACAGCTTCCACTTCTTTGAGAAGTGTGCGTAGGTCTTCTTCGGCAAGAAGTCGTTTCGTAGTTCCAGCTCTCAGCAGGACTTGTTTCACAAGACCGACCATCCTCTCATGAACTCCTCCACTCCATGGAGAAAGCGCAGCAATGAAACAAAAGACGGGCAGCTTGTGAGTCTTATGCAGTTGGTGTTGAGCTTCGAGCATCACTTTCGAAAGCATTTGGAACTGAGATCCGTTGTCAGTTCGGATTTCTTGTGGAGTCCCAAACTGGCTACACATCCGACGTAGAGAGCAGAGCAAGTGATCCGTATCCATGCTACCAACAAGATCGATAACCGTGTATCTAGTCGTGAGACACGTGTAGACTAGAAACCAGTATTTTCTCGTCTTGTCGAGATTCGTAGCATTGATGGGTCCAGCGTAGTCCATTCCACAGTATGTGAATGGTGGGCTCCAGGTGGTTCTCAATGATGGTAGATCAGGAAAATCGGGCTGGTACGTGGGTCGGGCATGGATCGTTTGGCACATGTGGCATTCTCGGAGAACTTTCATGATGAATGAAAGTCCCTTGGGGATCCATACTTCGTTCCTGACTTTCGACATGGTGTACGATTTGCTGCTATGTCGGTGTAGTTGATGAACGTGTTGAACGTAGAGCTTGGCAATGTGATGTGCTGGTAGGAAGTATACTCGTCGGTCCGGGATTCGTCCTTGAAAGTACCAAATACCATCTTCTTTGTGGAGAGCAAGATTTTTGACCGTGCGTTCACATGGTGGATGAAGTTGTTGAGCCAGCTTGATGATCGCTTTCGTAGACTTGAAGCGAACAGAGTTTTCATCCTTGTCGAACAATTTGAAGATCCGAGAGATGACGTTGAACAATCGTCCAAATGAACTGAAGCGATGAGGATCAATGTTGAGTGGTTCTTCAGAGACGGCCATAACAGTAATCGATGGAATAGCACTGGATGTTTTGATGGGAAGATGATCCGTTGTGAGGAATGATGGACCAGTCCACCAAAGATCGTGAGAACGAAGCGTTTCCAAAGAACATCCACGACTGAGGACATCAGCAGGGTTCACTTTGCCAGATATGTGGGTGAAGATTGCATCTGGGGCCAATTTGTTGATGTTTCTCAATCGGTTCCTTCCATAAGTGGTTCGAGCTTGTTGGGAAGCAATTTGATCGAGGCAACACATGGAGTCGGACCAGATGTAGACGGTGGCAATCGAGAGATCCAATTCTGCGACCAAGGTTTTGGCGAGTTGACAACATCTTTCGATAGCCAATAGTTCCGCCATCGGAATCGTCAGTGTCTTCTTCAATGGTGAGACACGAGCTTTTGCAGTGAGAAGAGCAACGTCCTTCGATGACTTTCCGATTCGTCGAAGGTATGCCACGGATCCATATGCCAAGTCGGAAGCATCACCAAAGATGTGAAGTTCGAACACATGATCAGGAGATGTTGGAGTATTGAAGTACTTCCTGCTGACAGAAATCGGTGGACCACAAATATCGTTCTCGATGACTCTCCAGATGGAGATTTCCTCTTCAGTCAAAGGAGCATCCCAATTTTTAGAACGAATCCAAAGCTGTTGAAAGAACAGCTTTCCTTTGAGAATGACAGGTGCAATGATACCAATCGGATCATAAGCAGATGCTATGTGTTGCAGGATCCTCCTCTTGGTTGGTGGAAGCACGAGTGGACTGGGCACAACAACTTGCAACTGATCCAAGAGTGCATTCCAATGAACTCCCAATATTTTGATGTCGTAGGAATTCGGCGGTGCTCGATCTTCCAATTGAGCAATCCTTTGATCCAGGAGTTGAGAATTCGATTGAAACTGCGTCAGATTCATCTTGGCTTCGGCGAACATTTTTCTTGATCGATGGTAGAATTGCAATCCTTCTTGCACATTGTCGCATCCGTAAAAACAGTTATCCACGTAGATGTTCCTCATGATGTCTTTGGCTATTGGATCATTGATGTTAGATAGATGTAGCCTGATCGTCGAGTTTAACAAGTACGGACTTGTTTTGACACCAAAAGGCACCCGAACAAATCGATAACAAATCGGTTTGTCCGCTCCAATTGGTTGCCATAAAAACCTGGTGACATCACGATCCTCCTTGTGCAGTCCAAGCATTAAGAATGCCTTCTCGATATCACTACTGATGAGGATTTGGGGAAGACGACTTCTCATCAGAACTCCATGTAGTTGTGGCAACAGCGATTCTCCAGTGTACAGCAAATCATTCAATGATTGTCCTCCTTTATGACTTCTAGCAGATGCATCGTAAACAATCCTTACTTTCGTGGTTAATGATGATTGTTTGATTATAGGATGATGAGAGAGGTAATGAACGCGACCAGTAGACGACTTCTCATTCTCCACAACTTCGATGAACTCACGACGAAGTTGATCATTGATGATTTCTCCATACTGCTGATAAAGTAGCGGATCCTTGCTCAGACGCTTGATGGTAGACTCCAAACGATGAAGTGCAAGAAATCGGTTATCGGACAGATCCATAGCTTCAGCATCCTTGTATGGCCAACGGCAGACATATCGACCAGTATCGTCTCGAGTAGTGGTGTCAGCAAAGAACTTGGCGGCGATTTCCTCATCAGTAGTTCGAGGATTGTCAAAGATTCCAGCCGAATCGAGACTCCAGAGTCGTTCAACGAGATTTTTCAAGGCGTTATGTTCATTCGCTGGGTCGAAGCTCAGGATACCTTCAGGAGACGTAGCGGCATTGCTCATGGAGCAGTAGTACGACTCATTTGGGAAAGATGCAGTTGATTCAAGAGCTTGTTCAACAGGTGACGGTTGACTCTCTGTTCCAGTGATGATGAATCCACAATCAGTAGAATGGATGGTAGTTCCATTGGGAAGTCTCGTAGATGTCGTATTGCCAAGGATTTGACTCATATAATCCAATCCAATCAATATCTCAGGATTTTCAGTAGTTCGTGGAAGTATGGCTGTGGCATCGTGCAGAAGATCTCGAATAGACTGTTCATTCAACTGGCCAGAAGTAAGCGAGTTGGCAATCATCGGAGTTTCGGTGAGAACAATAGGAATCTTCTTGTCCTTGACATTGAACGTGACAACATAACGATTTGAATGAGTTGGCGTTGCGTCTTTCTCAGCGAACTTCTGGATCAGGAGCTTCTTTCTATCCAACGCATCCAAATGGAGATTATCAGCAAGATGTTTATTGATGTACGATCTGTCGCTTCCGTTGTCGAAAAACACAGTAGCTGTAACTGGTTCTCCATTGACATCATCCACCAACACTTGAGCTGTCATCATGGCCACAGGAAGACTCTTGTCAGTTGTCAATGAAGGTGATCGGGATGAGTTGTCGACATGAGGCACTGGAGATGAATCGTCCTGAAGCAGATCGTCGTTGTGGTGAATCTCCGTAGGGACCACAGCTGGTACAAGAACAGGAAGAGACGATGTGGTGAAAGATACAGTGTGTTCATCGTTGTACATCGGCATACTGTCAGCATCCGAACTGGTAGCCACTGATGTGTTGGCAAACTGCACACGTCTTTGTTGGAAATTGTTGTCTCGTCTTTGGAAGTTGTTCTCTCGTCTTTGGAAGTTGTTCTCCCGTTTTTGGTGGAAGGTGTCACGACGTGGAGAATGAGTGCGAGGACCAAAAAACTTCCTGTCTTGAGGCTTATTTGACTTGAATGATGAACGACTGCTAGGCGACTGTTCACGACCACGATGACTGACTTGATCCTTAACAGTGCAAAGAGCGGTATGATGTCCACCACGACAATGATAGCAAGGGCGAAAACGTTTGGTACAATTTCTGCCAAAATGCTTGTCTCCAAGACACTTGAAGCACAGTTTATCGTCCGTAGCTTTCTTCATCCGTTCCTCACCAGTTTTGTAGACTGGACAATCGGCATGACGATGCAAGTTGATCTCATCCAAGCACAGTTTGCAAGCAGTTTTGACAGTATGGTGACGGGAACTTGGAGAGGATTGTGAACCAGATTTCGAAGAGTTATGATTTTGCGGACGAGAGTGTTGGATGCTCATAGTAGTGGTCTTCTTCTCGGTAATAGGTTGATGGTTTGACTTGTCACAGATGGTGAAGACCAGGTCTTTCTCTTGAATAGAACCATTGAGTACGTCGAGAAGTTGAGAAGCAGTATAACGACGGTTAGCATTGCGGCCAGTGACCAAGAAATCGATGTACTTCTCGGGAAGTTTGAACATGAGAGTGTCTGCTATTGTCGTGTTATCAGTTTCCGGATCAATATTGCGAAGAGCATAGAAAATGGCAGATGCATTGGTGTGAAACGTGGAAACGTCCTTGACAGTGGTATGCGGAAGCATCCTCAAGTTCGGGAGATCTTGCAGCTGACGTAGAAGGCGATGTCTCACGGGCACGGGATTTCCATAGCGATCATGAAGAATCTTTCGGGCAACATAGTAGTTGGACTCCACCAACGGTAAGTGTTGGATCAGGCTTTTGGCTTCTCCTTCCAATGCTTGATGAAGATAACGAAGCCTCGTGGCAAACGAGTATCGTGGAATATCGACCATCGAAGAGAAGAGTTCAATGAATGGTTGGTACTGGAGCAGGTCTCCTTTGAAGGTAGGAACAGAAGGTGGCAGAAGAGGCGGATCATAGGAGAGACAGGCGTACTGATAAAACGTCTGTCCATTTGGCTGAGCGATCGGCTGAGCGGGAGGCATAGGATAAGGCTGGGATCCTATTTGAGGCATAGATGTCGCAGACTGTCCATTTGGAACGGATTGCACAGGTGGCATTGATTGAAGACCATAGGGCACAGGCGACGTTGCGTAAGAAACCAGTTGAACTGGTTGAGGTTGGCTGAATGACAAGTTTTGAGAAAACTGTCCTGCGAGTTGCCCAACTGACATCGGTTGTCCAGTTGGCACGGATTGCTCTGGTAGCACGGATTGACATTGTGGCATGGATTGCATGGGTGGCACGACGAGCCCTGGTTGCACAGATTGCATTGATTGCTGCATGGATTGCATGGGTGGCACGACTGGCCCTGGTTGCACAGATTGCATTGGCACGGATTGCACTAACTGCCCTGGTGGCACGGACTGCATTGGAACGGATTGCACGGATTGCCCTTGTGGCATTGGATGAGCAGCGGTACTGTTTGGGACGACAGTAGGATGTCCATTACTAGGAACTTGAATGGTAATTGGGTCGGTGTGATATGTCATCGGAGCTGGAGGAGCCTGAGATGACATCGACGGTGGATCATTTTCCGTAAACGGTGGATACGGAACAGGATCCTTGGTCATCTTTTTGTGGATTGCGATGAACTGATGATATCTGGCATTCAAATCCGCAAGGACCAGTTTCGCTTGAGCGAGTGTGTTGGAATATTCACCATAGTCTTTGATGTACGTGTCCTTCTGCAGCTGTTCACGAGAATCCTTGTTGATGAACGCAGTCCACTCTCTATCGTAGCCTTCGATACGATCCACGTCTTTTTGAAGTTGTTGAGCAGCTGATGTCAAGAGGACGATATCATCCAGTACTTCTTTCTCGCTACTATCCTCGATATCCTTCACGCTACCAATTTCACTGACTTCTTTGGTGATGATCTTCGTAATCCGGCTCTTAGCAGCTCCAATTTGTGATCTCAGCACTCCGGATGGACTTTTGTAGTCGTCCATGGTAGATGTCCGGAACCCTGATCACCTGGGTCACCAATTGTCGAACTCAGATCTTGTTAGAGTCCGACAGTTTCATTCGATGTCGACGTAGTACCTCAAACTTGGGTAATTAAACCATTTATTAACCGAGGAGTAAAGAAAGGGAAAAGAAAGGGAAGAAAAGGGGAAAATACAAAAGAATGAAAATGTGCTTCAACAGTTGCTGGGGGTCGCTTATATGGGATTTTGGAGGGAACAATAAACCGTGGGTATGGGAAACGCCGAGGCGTTCTCATGAGGGGGAGTGGGAACGCTTTTATGGCTTGTGAACGGGAGCAAGCAACTAACATCAAAGATCAGCGGAGATTTGACAGAGTTTCAGTAGCATTTCAAAGCAATTTTAACCAATTTTATACTTAAAAATTTTCAGATTAGCTCCGAAAAACTGCCAAGGAGAAAGCAGCCAAAGAGGAGAAAGCCGCGGGACGTCGTCGTCAGGATGAGGAGAAACGAGTTGCGGCGAAAAAGAACAAGAGGGAGGAGTCAAATGCTGAGAAGAAGGTTAGATTTGGTCGAAATTCGTGAAAAATGGCTCAAAATCACGAAAAATGAGTCAAAATGAGTGAAAATGTGTCAAAAAATTATCAAAACTGTGTCCAACATGCCTAAAAATAGCTCAATTTCGCCTCCAAAACTCTCAATTTCTCACTAAAATGATCCAATGTTCGCCTGAATTTGGTCAAAAACTGCTCAAACTTATCGAAAAGTTGCTCAAAATGACACAAAATAGCTCATTTCAAGTCGTTTTTTACGGTTTCCGACCTGAAAATTACGAGAAACAGCCCGAAAATTCTCATTCAAAAAAAGTTTTTACGATTTTTGGTTCAAAAATCACGGAAAATCTCTCCAAAATTGTCGAATTCTGGCTAGAAATAGCCCGAAAATGCAAATTTAGAAGCGCATTTTAAAATTTTTGGGCCTAAAATAACGACAAATGTTTCAAACTTATCGAGAAATGGCTCAACATGGCACAAAGTGCACTATTTTCCTTAAAAATGTCCCTTTTTTTTCAGAAATCGGCCGCACCCACTGC
This sequence comes from Caenorhabditis sinica, assembly GCA_963932045.1. Lineage (NCBI taxonomy): Eukaryota > Metazoa > Nematoda > Chromadorea > Rhabditida > Rhabditidae > Caenorhabditis > Caenorhabditis sinica. The sequence goes on from OZ009938.1 coordinate 23,404,678, forward strand.
TCCGAAAACTACCAAAAAGAGCGAGAAGTCCGTCGGAAAGCCATGAAAACGAAGAGTGCGACGAAGGCGATTATGTGGAAATTTTGGAAATCTGGCGAAAAATCATCGAAAATCGTAAGAAATCGACGTTTTTAACATAAAATTCAAGCATTTTGGCCAAAAATCGGTTTGAAACCCCAAAAATCTTTATGAAAATACACAAAAGTTGCTCTTAAACCCCGAAAATTGGCCCAAAATCAACCAAAAATGCCTAAGCGCCTTCATTTTCGTCCAAAAGAAATATTTTTCAGATTTCACGCTTTGGCAACTACGTATGTCTTCATCATTTGGAAACGATGCTTTCAACGAAAACGGACGCCCATTTCCACCACCAACCATCTCTTCAAACTTCCTTCTTGCTGGGATGGTTTCCATAGAATTTAGAGAACTTTTTTGGAAAGCGACTATTTTGCGGTAAGTCTTTTTGCCGAACTTCTAGATACTCTCCGCAAAAAATGAACTTTCAGGTGGGGACGATGACATTTTCCACAATTTTGATGACATAATGGTTGGAGGAAACATGACGATTCTGTGGCTTTCAGCCGACGGACAATCGCCTTCATCGATCATTTGTCTTGAAACCATCAGAGTTCTGAATCTGTCTTCAGTTCGCAGAAAAATAAAAGCAATTTTCATAAATATTCTCAATATTTTTCCGATTTTCCGTTTAAAAACATGAAATGAAGCATCACGTTGTATCTTTAGCAGAGTTGCCTACATGTGTGCCTTCCTTTTACTCTTTTTCCCGTTTATCAATGTAGCTATTGGTAGTAATTTTAGTTTTGTTCTCCTCCCGAAAAAGTCCCTCATGCCCACCATTTTCCTCGTTTGCCCCCCGAGAGGGTTCCTCGTGTTCGTTCAATTTCCTCTCGCCACCTGCGTCTCTTCATCTTCAACATTGCACTTTGTGTCTCTCGCTCGGCCGACGCGCGGGCCTTGCTGCACATTTATTGATTCTCCGTCGCCCCGGGAAAAAGGAGAGGAAGAAGGGGAAGAAGAGGAAGAATTGAGACTGGGGAGAGTGAGGGACGGGACACGCATAAGGCTACTTAAAGTGGAAATACGCTAATTTCTGAATTTCTGATTCTATGGGTTCAAAACTGTTCAAAAAAGCAACTGTCAGGGTGCACACCACTCAAAAAACTCACTATTTAGGGTGGAAATGTTTCTTGAAAGTGCAGATTGCCACTTCATCAAAAATTGTGCACTCTGACAGTTGAATTTTCTGAGCACTTTTTGACCCATATTTTGAAAACTGATCATTTTGAGACAAGGTTCCAAGGGAATTGATTGCCAGCGCCCTAATTCAGCAGCGATTGGTACCATAATCTCAATTTTTGAATTACTGTACTACTCCTTTAACGGCACAATAAATCATCGGATCTGAATATGTGTGAGGATGCTTAAGCTCAGGAAAAACATTTAGAAGTTCTCAACAGAGGGTGAAAAGTGCTCATCAACTATTAAAAATGTAAGCGTACCACATCTGGCCTATAAAGCGAGAAATTCAATAAAGGAGGAAAACAGGCTGATTACACTGTTATCAACGGAAAATCCATTTTGTTTCGAGGAAGATTTGAAAAGTTTCCTGTTATGAAAACGGCCTAATTTCAGCTGATGAATGAACTAAAAATGGATGGAAATTTGAAACAAAAGTGGGCCACAAGGCTCATTTATGCTATTAGGCACTTCAATTGTGAAACTGAAGCACAAAAAATGTGATTCTATCTTGTGACAATCTCATAACATGGATAACTGCAGAATTCTAAGAATGTTCTTTTCGCTTCACCATATGCACATGTGAACTAGAAGGGGGCGGTGCCAGATGAAGTGCGGGTCAAAGTTTTTAGTAAATGTTGAAATTTCAGATACTTCAACCAGTGATGCCAGTCGGATCGGATAATGTATGAACAGAGTTTCACTCGGAACGTCTTCCTTCAAAGTTTGAAATTTCAACTTTTCATCCGTTTCCATATTGTGATATTTCCCCTCAAAAAAACTTCTGCTTTTCGAGTCTTTCCCCATTCCCTCATTTCTATTTTCCTGCTGAAAATTTTCTGATTTCAACGTGTTTTTAGCAATTTTCAAATCTTGCTTCTCAATGAAAAATTTTATTTTGAAATAGGTTTCGGATTTCCAAAATTTCGAGATATGCAAAATAAGGAATTTGGGTAGCACGCTTTATTAAGAAATCGAAAACGTATACGGTAAGTTGAGATATATAGATCAGTCAGGTTTCCATCGACAAAAATGGTGTTATTATCATGAAAACGGGATTCTCAAAATTTCAGAAAGACCAAAATACAATAAGGTTTTGAAAGTTGGCAGAAGACTGGAAAATCTTGTGGACTTGATTGGGAAACGCCGGGAAAGGACGGAACAATAAAATAGAAAGTTTGGCGCATTTGACACAAAAATTTGACCAAAAGTATCCCTGAAATACCGAAATTGCCAGAAGGACATATCGATATGGACCGGTTGAATGTAGACCCTGTCGTTAGTACAGGGTCAAGAAAAATGGCAGAGACATGAAATTTTGTTTCCCGGGGTATTTTCGGGTTCTGAATCGAATGGCGTTTACAGATTTTAGATATCTCTTCTTGTATGTTCATGACGCCGCACTTAGGGGGTGGTCCTATCGATATTGACCGCACTGTAGGAGCCTCTGGAAAAAGTCATAAAGAAGGAAATCGCAATCTTGGTGAGCTCGAAATAAAACTGCGCAATTTTATGAACGAGGATAATAAGACGGAAAAAATTGCAGTTGACAATGTGTTTTGTAATTCAATTATCTACAAAATGCAAAAACTTTCAAAACTCTAGGACCATTTTCTTTTTTGGACCATGAGAGGGCACCTCAAAATGAGGCTTCGAATTTCAAACGGTCATAAAACGCTTCAAACTCATGCTAATTAAACGATCTAAAAATTATCAGAAAGCTCAAATTTTGAAAATTTTAAATTCAAAACAATTCTTGAAAGTCAAGAGCAAAAGTGGTTTCTCAAAGATTGTCAAAATGAAATTTTATTAAATCAAAATTATTTTCTGAATTTGGACGATTACGGCGAAGTCAGGTGGCCAAAAATCTCCGAGAGTTAGGCCACGGCCCCAGGAGATCGTTTGGCCGGAAAAGGGTAGTTTTGAAGCGATTTTTCAGGGTTTCAGAGGAATATCGAGCATTTACACTATCATATTCGGAATCAGCACACGATTTTACATATCTTGAAGCCACAAAATTTGGACAGGAATGCTCTTTTAAAGCGATTTGGCATTCGAGAGTTGAAGGTGCTACCAGAAGTGTGACAACAAAATGCATAGTTTCTCAATAAAAAAACTACGTTTATTTTACAGAAAGGAGGCCTTCATTTACACTTTGTTTCTTCACCATCATGAATGAAATGTTTTGAGATACAAAGAATGCCGATTTTTTTATGATGAGGTGAGCAAAGAAAACCATCCTGAATCATTACGTCTTTGTACTTTATCGTCAATATAACATTCTCATGTTCAGCACACACATTACGAATACCAAAAGTGCAAATTTAATGATGTCGCATCTCTTTCATTGTGGGCCGTACCGTTTTACTAATGTTCGTCATGGTGTAGCAGTGTCCCTTCTATTTGCTCAAATGAGAAATTACCCATTTCTGCTCGTCTTCTCCATTCTTCTCTCAGTTTTTTTTTGCTCTGTCCGCAGACATATTTGCCACCTCTGTAGATTTGACAGGATAATACTTTGTTCTGAAAGATTTTCTTTGGGTTTTCTCTTAATTCCAATTAATTGGGAAAAAATTGGTTGTTAAGACAATCTGCCTCTTATCTAGTATCTTAGTTTTCCGAAACTTAGGTTGTGTTATGTAACTCATGATCAATTCCCCTGAATTTGACAATAGCTACAGTACCGGACAAAAAGCTATGAACCTTTGGTGTTTTCAGTTGAAAAACGACATCTTTGGGGGTCTGGGAGAGGATGTTAAGCTTGATCGTTTGATTTGAAACTTTTTGGGTGTATACATCAACTCTAGAATTATATTTTTGCAGTTAACAACTTTTTTGTACGACCTCTTCTAAAGATGGTGTGTTCCTTTAAAGTGGGGCGATGCTTAATTTCCGCATTTCTATTGCAATGTTCACCGTTTTTAATGTCTTCTGTATTTCACGAGCCATGTCATTCCTAGAAGAGTTTGTACAAAAAAGTTGTCAACTACAGAAATAGAGTTCTAGAGTGGATGTATACACCCAAATAGTTTCAAATCAACCGATCAAGTTTTACATCATTTCCCACACCCCCAAAGTTGACGTTTTTCAACTGAAAATATCAAAAGTTCATAGCTTTTTGTCCTGTACTGTAGCATGTATTTTCGTCCTGTCTGGTTTTTGAATTTAGCGCCATGTCTAACGCTTTTTTACTTTTTATGTTATTTTTTTTCGGACAGTCTTTCTCTTAGAATATCTGTCCTTTGTATTTCGAAGTTATGAACATAGGTTTTTGTTACTCTATGTTTATTTTTCTTTTCCATGTCATGGTAATTCTCTGCTTCAAGTAGTTTTTTTTTCATTTCTGCGGATTTTTGATCAGATTCGAAAGTTTTCTCATTCTTTGCCATTATCATTTTCTTCTTTCTTTTGATTCAGTTGTTAGAGCTACAGTGTTCCTTTTTTTTCACACTTGTTTTTTCGTCCCAAAAACACCCCTATACAGAACTGAATTGCTCAGAATTTGATCATTTCTCACCAGCTTAATAAAATACCCATTTGTCTCGCGGTGCTCACTTTTATTTGTGTCCCAAACGTAGATGATAGACACCTCATTTCAATCTTTTATGCTCCTTGGAACTGCCAATTTTAGAGTAGATAAAGATTTATGGTTTTTCTTCAAATTTCTTTGGAAGTGTTGGGTTTGAAATTCATTTGCATCGAAATTTCTTTTGCTCCAAGATTCAAGTTTTTTTTTATCGGCTCCGGTAAAAAAATATATAATTATTTTTTTGAACAATTTCGTCATTTTCTCTCCGGACCAAAAAAGGAGGAAGACAGATTTTTGCGCGAATAACAACATATATGCATTCTATGTTTTTAAAAATCTCGGAAACAAACATATGTTAGCGGGCAATCAAGGACATATGGTCTACTAACAGTCATTCTCTTTTTTTTAAGTTACATTCACAACATGTTTTTTGACAAAAAACATTATATTCTTTTGTTTCAGATTTGGATCCTCAAAGCTCGGTGTTCTCGGTGTATCATCTAAAAATGGAAATGTCTCTTGCTGCCCAGGTGCGTTTGATTTTCAATTTCCTGAAAGAATTTTCCTTGACCCAGAAAACGGCATCGAAAACCTGCAAAAAACAGAAACGTCAGCGTTCATGAGCGTACTTTCTCACAATTTTTTCTCTCACGGACATCCGGGCACACAGACAGACAAACATTCTGATTCTGAACATCAGGACACACAGACAGACAAAAATTTTGATTATGAACACAAAAAATTTGATTCTGAACATACGACACACAGACAGAATTAAATTTTGATTCTGGACATTAGCAAACACAGACAGACATATATTGTGCTCCAAGTACTGAAAAGTTTCGAGAATATTTGCAATTTGATTAAACTCACATTTTCAGATTGTTCTCAATCCAGCCGACTACTGCAACTTCCAGTTCCGCGGGCAAGGACAAGCCAACATCGTCGTTGGAGTTCAACACCGGAAGACTGGGAAGAGGTAAAAATTGAAGAAGGAAAATGTGAAAACCAAACAATTTCAGATCAGTATGGCGCATTGCCAAGCTCCGAAGATCGAAGCTCATCTCGACAGATCCCAAGACCGACACGAATATGGAATGCGTGATCATGTCGGTTTTTTCGATCCAAATATCATTAATTTTTTACTTTATTCAGGATCATGCAGCCATTCTTCGGTCAGCAGTTTCTCCCAAAAATGGCGATTAATCGAATGAGGACTAGTGATGTTCACGAAATTGGGAAGATGGTTTCATTACCGGCCGCTCAAGTTGTGGAGAAGTTTGAGGACCTCCGAGCGATGCCTGCGGCACTCTCTGCTCTCCGAGTCGAGCGTTTCCGGTTCATTCAAGGAGAAACAACAGAAGTCAGACCACTATATCTGACCATTCTTCAAATGGATGACGTCACCCAACTTCCCACATCAATTGACAGTGAGACTGGAGGAGACACAATCACTGTACGTTGAAAAAGAACTAGGGTCCAAGAGTATTAGTTGATCTCTCAGAAATTCTACGTTGAATTACATAAAAAATTTTCAAAATTTTGGAATAAGTGTACTCCCTCTTTAAAGGAGGATTCCGGTCAAAAATTTTTATTTCTTTAAAATACGTAAAAATGTACGTAGATTCCGAAAATCATAATGAAAATGCGCAAAAACTGCTCTAAAACCCCAAAAATGGCTCTGAAATGGTCAAAAATTACGCGAGTAGTCTCCGGAGTTTCCCAAAAAAGGGGCGGAGTCAGCCGATCAGCGCCAATGTCATTTGCCGGCAGCTAATCACAGCAATCGCGTCCGTAATTGCAATGACGCTAATATGCCACTTCTTTGGGAAACTCGGCCACGGCCCCCGGAGACCATTCGCATGATTTTTGCTCATTTCAGTGCCATTGTTTGGGGTCTCAGAGCTTCTTTTTTTTTTGATTTTCGGAATCTACGCACATTTTTACGTAATTTAAGGCAAAACAATTTTTGACAAATCCCTCCGTTAGCGGAGACTTGTGTACTGAGCAGAATCAAAAGATTAAAAATGTGTTTTCTTAGTTGATAGAATGAGAGATATTTCAGAAAACTGTTTCCACCAAATACACTTTTTCGAGTCACCCTAATTGTGATCTTTGTGAGAAGCAAATTATTATCTTCTAGGTCGAGCTCAAGCCCAAAGTTGGAATATTTCAAATCCACAACGGAATCTCCACCCGCTACTGCCAAAACTGCGTTATGATGGTGAGAACAACTTACAGTACCTCACGCACCCAAAAAATTGCAGGTCGAAAAAGTTGTCTTCCAAAAGAAGTACCCCAACCTGCAGCACTCCTGCAGATTGGATATGTTTTCTGGACACTACGACAGAACGTTCCAAGCCATCTCCGCTGCATTCGAACAGCCGCACAACAGTCTGACCGTTTTCAAGAACGGCACTCAAGTCCATGAGGGAAAGGCGCCACTCGGATTCGAAGAACTCTCCCAGCTGCTGTTCGGTGATGGAAGTGCTGATGTTGAAGATCTCATAGAGGCGGTGAGTGTATACCTAAGGCGCGGGACATTTCGCAACTACGCAATTTTGCAACTCACGTCTGTTTTGCAACCGCGACGATTCGCAATCAAGACATTTCGAACCTGGACGTTTCGCAACCAATCGGTTCGCACCTACACAAACTAATTCAATTCATGTTCATTAAGGCTGTATGTGATTGAGAGTGTTGTGAACTAATCCAGGTTATAGTCTACATTTGAAAAGTTGTAATTTTAACGTAAACTTTCTACAAAATTTCTGGATTTCATGGTTTCGAAATGACGTGGTTACGGTTTGCCGCGGTTGCGAAATAACCGGTAGCAAAATGTCGTGGTTGCGAAATTAACGTGAGTTGCAAAATGTCGTAGTTGCGAAACGACTGGTTGCGAATTGTCTCGGAGCCTATATCCAAAAGTTTTGATAAAAATTCTCAAGAGAACTGTGGATAAAATAGCAAAATTGGAAAAAAATGACAACCGAACTTTTCTCAATTTTCATACATTTGTATCTAAATTTTATTTCGAGAAACCACAGTTTCGGATCTTCTTCAGACTTTTCGCCTAGAATAGTTGAAGGAGGATTCCGGTCAAAAATTTTTTTTCGCTTCAAAATATGTAAAATTTTGTGCTGATTATAGTGGAAACGCTCAAAATAGTGAAAACGCTCAAAAATCATTCTAAAATCCTGAAATATCGCTTCGAAACGACCCTTTTTTGGCCGAATGGTCCCCTGGGGCCATGGCCGAACTCCGGAATTTTCTCGGCCACAGCTTTTTTCTCCGATTTGGATCATTTTTTAAAAAATTTTTTGACCGGAATCCTCCTTCAAAATCAAGTATTTGATACATTCTTTAAAATCGCCAGTTTTTTTGAATAGTTACCGCATACACCTAGTTAGTACATCCGAAAAAATTAAAACTCCTTACTCTTCCAGATTTGCCTTGCCCTCACCGACAGCCCCTCAAAGGACCACTTTGCTCTTCACTCCACTTCAGTCCTGTCTCAAATTTTGGAAGGCCAAAAGATTGACGATGTCGGAGTCGTCGAGGCACACCGACTTCTCATGGCATGCAGCGAGGCGGAGCAAGTAAGATTTAGATTTTTTTTTGTGGGGAATCGTCGGTGTTTTCAGGAAGCTCTCAAAGATAAGGGAATGTTTGTGAAGAAGGGATTGGAAAAGCTGAGGGAGCCAAATTTGAAGGATCCAGTGCACACTCTCCAGCGCTACCTCTTGGCTTCGACAATGAAGGATTGCTCGGTCAGAAAAATAGTTCAGCTTCAAAAATTTTGGAATTTTCAAAATTTTCAAAAGGCAATTTTCACTAATTACAAAAAATTCAACACGGAGAACAATAGTTCTTGAAAAAATGTCCAATTTTTGAAATCTAGTCCAAAAATGCTTCAAAAAATCAACAGTCAGACTGCGAAACTTTCGATTTCATGGAAAATACCTTTTTATGAAAATTCTGCACTCTAAAACGTGAGTTTTGCGCTCTGATAGTTGACTTTTTCAAGCAATTTTGTGATTATAATTCAAAAATTAGTCATTTTGAGACTAGGCTCAAGAAAAGCAAAGTTTTAAAATTCGAAATTATTTAAAAATTTTAAATTAGTGTACTCCCCCATTAAAAGCCACCCTCGATTGTTCAAGTTTCAGAGCCAACTACTACAATTCTAATTTTCAGGTCATGATCAGTTTCCGTCTTCAAAAGCCTTCTTCATCCCCAATAACCGGAAACGTCATCAGCACTTCGACTGGAAAAGTCTTCCAGTTGTCAACGAAGGTCGTTGACTTGGACCCCAAGACGTCCTCCAACATCGTCAGTGGATTCGAGAGATACACAGAGGGAGTCCGTTTCATGAATGAGAACCCAGAAGCTATTGGATCTCTGAAGCCGTGTATGTAGGCAATGATAAATCTTGAATTTCTGTTTCTTCTTCCTGTTGCTTTTTTCTGATGCTCTCATACTTTTTTATTAATTGCGTTTTTGTTTTTTTCTTTTCCTAAACGTTCCGTTATTTTCTGATTTCTCTGCTTTTCGAGTCTTTCCCCATTTCCTGTTGAACCTTTTTCTGCTTTTAACGTGTTTCTTGCTTCCCAAAAAAGTTTTCATTTTGAAGTAGGCTTCGGATTTTAAAATTTCAAGATATGCAATATAAGAAATTTGGATAGCACAGTTTATTAAGAAATTGAAATTTTATACGGTAAGTTATGATATATAGATCTAATCACAATATTCAGCAACAAAAAAGAGAAGTGGGTCAGAAGGTCAGAGTTGAAAAATAACAATTGAAACATCAAATTTGAGAAATTAAAGAGCAAAATTCGTAAAAACAGAAAAGTTTTAAAAAATGGTACTCCTCATTTTTTGAGACCATTTTCAACTCATTTCAGAGAATATCTTGAAAAACAGAGGAAAATAAAAAGAATGGGGACAAAAGAGGTGGGCACTATTCCAAGAACTTGAAATTTTTCTTAAGACCAAAGTAATCAGTAAGGAAATTTCCACATTTTTGGGATAGAGTGTTATAAAAGAATGAACAAGTTCCACAAGATCCGATCAAATTTGTTTGAAGGAGGATTTCGATCAAAAATATATTTCCTTTAAAATATGTGAAAATTTGGACTGATTTCAAATATCATCATGAACATGCTCGAAATCTGAACTTTTCTCAGTATTACAGTTTGTTGTCCGATTTTCAGTTGGAAAAAAATCTGCAAAAAATGGAAAAAGCTGAGAATGCAGTCGACGATAAAACTTCGAAACGTTAGGTCACGGCCGTCGGAAGCTAGTGGTGCCAAAAAAAAAAACAATTTTTCAGTGAAGTTTCAAGCATTTTTCTGACGATATTTAGAATCAGCCTAAATTTTCCCATATTTTAGAGATAAACGTTTTTTATCGGAATTCTTTTTCAATTGGTGCGGATCTAGTTTTCATCATCGACATTTTCTTCCATTTGATCTTCCTCAACCTCCTCGTTCTCTATCTCTTCCTCATCCTCTATTCCCTCAACATCTTCATATTCCTCATCCTCAACTTCTTCATCATCCAGTCCATCTTCTTCTTCTTGTTCAGCTTCTTCCTCACCTTCAAAATCTTCATCCTCAATTCCCCCATGCCCAACACCTCCGTCTTCACCTCCCTCGGCATTATCCACCATTTGGTCCTCCTCGAATTCTTCCTCCTCCTCCTCTTCCTCAATCTCCTCACCCGGCAATGGTTCGAACAGATGCCACTCTGATGCAGTGACCAAAGTGACCGTGCCATCTCTCTGAATCCCAATCTGAGCTACTACCCCATCGGAATTTCGTTGAATGCAGAAAAATGGAAAGTCGTAGACGTTTTCGGGGATCGTTCTGAATGAATATAAACTGTTTTACATTTCTTGAAAACATATATACCGTATTTACTATAATCGAAGCGCATGCGCCTCTATTTTTCAACCCCTCCTTCGCGGTGCGCTTTTATTAAAGGTGTGCTTCTATTAAAGGTGCGCTTCACTTACAGTAAATACGGTATTTCTTTAAAATATATCTCTTAAATTACCTCTCGACTCCTCCGACTTGAACTGCGTCACCAACGTCCAATACTCTCAAATTGCCTCTCAGCTCTGCCATGTTAGCATTGAGAATGCCAACTGTAGCTTCTGTAGTTTTCGACTCTGCGCTTGTCGCCCAGCGTTCGAGGAATTGACACATGTTGTTACTTGTTAGGTTTGTGATTTCCAATCTGACAGTATCACAAACCACGAGATCCAGGAAATTCTCCAATGTCATCCATCCAGCGGAGAGAATTTCGATTTCTTTTGAAGCTTGCACATTGACTCTCCCATCTAACTCTCCTCTAATACGATGGTCCAAATACACATATGTGGGGCTTGGTGTCAACAACAAAAGATTCTTGTATGCTTCCGCTCGAAGAAATGACTCGGTTTCTGGTACTCCAAAAGCCATAGCAGAGCGAACATACGTCAGAGCAATGTTTCGAAACACAAGATTCTCCAGAAGTCCCTCGTAAAGTTGTTGATTTTCGACTTCTGCATAAAGACAAAATTCCAGGTTCGTAAAAGCATAGATGCATCGGTCAACAAGGAGAAAACATATCCTGAAAATTCCGGTTATATCTCCTCTCCCCAAATTCATCAGCCAAAACCATTGCCAGCTATCTAATCGTTTTCCTTCAACTCGACGGGCAATGTCGAGATTGATTTTGTCACCTGCGACAGTAACTTGCAGGGCAAACGGTTGACCGACGTTGCAGAAAGAAGCTCGAACTATTTTGGAAGCGCGTTTGGAAGTGATTGCATAGTATGGACTGAAAATATAGGATTGGGTTTTCAATTTTGAGATGGACTTTTCAGTATTCGAAAATAGGTTAGCAAACTTACAGTGCATCGTCCTCCATTGATCTGATGACTTTCTTCAAAGGAAGCCACGGGAGGGAATGAAGAGGAAACATGTTGAAAGGAGCGTCTGTTCTGAAATGTGTTGGTGAAACGTTATGGCTACTCAAAGTGGAAAATTAGAAGGTGTAAAGTTTTGGAAGATGTAAAAGGAAAACTCAATAAAGAAGTCTTTAAGAGAAGAAGAAACTCGCAATCGGAAAGTAGAGTGGTTGGCAAATGAAGAGCTAGGAGACGTAGGGGGGGGGGGGAACACCACCTGGGGTGGGCGTGTACACAACCAGCACCTGTCTTCTGGAAGAGTTCGGACAATTACAGTGACAGATGCGCCAATTAAGGAAGAAAACACAGCGAATTAGCACGTCTACTACTCTAGATGACACAGATCTTAAAGGAACAGTAGATCAGTATGTCAGGGTGGTGACAAAGGGGTTCTTTATTTAGTATAGGGTGAGTGACAAATAAAGTTGGCAAGATGGGAGAAGAAGATAAGGGAAACCTGGTGGAAACAAGAAAATAGAATATAAGGGACCAACCAATTTCAAGATTAAGTTAACATGTATTGATCGCCAACTGATTCCCCTGAATTTTTTTGAAGTATCCATAATTTGAACCTACCCATAGATGTAAGAAACCCTGTGAAACGATTTTTTTTGAGGAGCCCCCCTTCCCGAGATATGCCGCCTCCTAGATTTTCGCGTGAGATGGGCGCCCGCAGACTTTGACAAGTCATATCTCGGGTCAAAATTATCCAATCAAGATGTTTAAAAAACCAAAATGTGTGAAATCTTCTTGTCTTTCAAATGATAACAAAACAAAAAGTTGAAAAAATGTCTTGAATGCTGAAAATTGTAAAAATGTGAAAGATGTCAATCCCAAATATTTTTCCAACCCAATAAACTTTATGGGACTATGACCAGAAGAAAGAGCATCTTTGATTTAGTGTATAATCAAAAAATCAGGATAGGTTTATCGGTCATTTTTTGAGAAAAATTAATTTTTTTCCAAAAAAAAATTTTTTTTTGAGAAATTTTTTTTTCAAAAACGTTTCAAAATTATCTTTTCTTTTGTTGTTTTGTTGATTCTGAGTATAAATAATATTAAAGTGCATCAGGATTTATCAAAGACCTGATATCAAAGAAGAACACATAGGAGAATTTATGTTCTACGAGTTTTGGAAATCCAGGTGTTTGATGAATCCTGATGCACTTTAATATCATTTATACTCAAAATCAACAAAACAATAAAAAAAAAATAAAATTTTGAAACGTTTTTGAAAAAAAATTTCTCAAAAAAAATTTTTTTTTCAAAAAAAATTAATTTTTCTCAAAAAATGACCGATAAACCTATCCTGATTTTTTGACTATACACTAAATCAAAGATGCTCTTTCTTCTGGTCATAGTCCCATAAAGTTTATTGGGTTGGAAAAATATTTGGGATTGACATCTTTCACATTTTTACAATTTTCAGCATTCAAGACATTTTTTCAACTTTTTGTTTTGTTATCATTTGAAATACAAGAAGATTTCACACATTTTGGTTTTTTAAACATCTTGATTGGATAATTTTGACCCGAGATATGACTTGTCAAAGTCTGCGGGCGCCCATCTCACGCGAAAATCTGGGAGGCGGCATATCTCGGGAAAGGGGGCTCCTCAAAAAAAATCGCTGCACAGGGTTTCTTACATCTATGGGTAGGTTCGAATTATGGATACTTCAAAAAAATTCAGGGGAATCAGTTGGCGATCAATACATGTAAGTGGGAAAATCGTCCTTGAATGTTAGGAAAGTTTTTCAAGGCATAAAGGGAATACAATATTAGGTTTCGTTTAATGAGGAATTCAAGTAAATGTTTGATAGTCATGGTTGAGAGTGAAAACTCTCAATGAAAATTCACAGTAGATCATAAAGGTAATCTAAAAAAAATAAAGGAGGAATCCACAATTTACCAAATTTTTGAGATCTCTATATCGTTCAAAGTAGAATTTCTGAGACATCAAGAAATTCTCTTGGAACATCTCCTTCAAGAAATATAGACCAAAAACAGGCCAAGAATTAGTACTGAGAGTTTGCAGATTTCCACGATTTTCACTTTCAAATCCCTGAAGTGTAGAAGGCGTGAATCTGCACACTATCAGTACTAATTCTTGGCCTGATTTTGGTCTTTATTTGTTAAAGGAGTGATTTTCAGACAATGCTCCAAGAGAACTTCCTGTTCTCTCAAAAATTATATATCAAGTGATGTAAAAATCTTCAACATTTTGGATTTAGTGGACTCCTTCTTCGAACTTAATGATGAGCTATTGTGAAATTTCATTATGACTTTTCACTCTCTACCATGACTGTTCAACTTTTACTGGAATTCATGATTGAAGGTCCCTAACATTCTATCCTCTTTATGCCTTGACAAACTTTCCTAATCTTCGGTCTTTTCTGTGTATTTTTTCTCTTCACTCACTCTTTGCTGAATAAAGAATCCCGTTGTCACCACTTACAACCTGCGATATGAAGGATAATAGAGACAGTGTTCATTTAATTGATTCACACATAAGTGACTGATAATATCGGTGTCTTTCTCGGTGTCACTAGACGGAATGAAAGCCGGGGAAATAAAGCAATAAGTTCAATATAGGGATACTGAAATGCATTGCAGACAGTATTTGATAGGTACCGTATTTACTGAAATTGAAGCGCATGCGCCTCTATTTTTTAAACCCTCTGTCGCTGTGCGCTTCTATTAAAGGTGTGTTTCAATTAGAGGATGCGCTTCTATTTTTCAAAGACATTTTTTGAAAAGTAATTTTTTGTTGACCAATTTCTCACACCGTTTTGGCTTCAAAATTGATGATTTTTAATGAAATTATGTATGAAATCTTGCCAAAACCTCTAATCTTACATTTTAAGTATGTTTCTTGACAAGATTTTCCAGCAAAAATCTCGCCAGATTTTTTCTGGATGTGCTTCTATTACAGGGTGCGCCTCTATTTTTCAAACCCAGCGCCAGCATGCGCTTCTATAAGAGGTTCGCTTCAAATACAGGTGCGCCTCAATTACCGTAAATACGGTATGTGATATTTGGAAATAACGTCATGCTATATTCGCTTCAGGCCACAGAGAAATACGCATGAAATACAACTCTTTGTTACTGCAATTGAATTTTCTCTGGTGTTCTATGAAAAGTTACTATGACTTCCATTCCAATTTTCTCTCCTATTCCTCAAATTCTGACTGCCGTTCCACTATCAAAAATCTTTTTTCCACCTAATGTAAAATTGGACTGTCCCTCATATTCAATTTTCTTGTTCCCATCAAGTGTCCCTTATCTTCTGTTTCCACCTTGTCACCTTTTTTCGTCACTCACCCGATGCTGAATAAAAAACTTGTCACCATCCTGACATACTGTTCCCTTGGGATATGTTATCTCAAAAATAATAGAGGTGCCATTTTACTGTGTTTCCTCTCTTAATTGGCGTATAAATCGTCGTCCGAATTCTTCCGAAAGATAGGTGCACTATTACTTGAATTCAGAATTCTACGGTCCCTAATCTTGTATCCTCCTTGTCCCTTGATAAACTTCACTTATCTTCAGTCTTTTTTGTCACTCTGCTCGTCAGTCGCCCAGTGTTAAATGAGGAACCTCGCTTTCACCACCCTGACCTATTGTTTCAGAGCCGTTTTCTTGATGTGTTTCTTTCTAGAACTTGCGAGGGGAGGGACGCTATAAGTTTTGTACAGGGGTACTTAGAAGACGTTGAGTTGCAGACAAACATTTGTGAGTTTGTGTGTGGACAGAAGAGTAAGAGTAATTCGAAACTTTTGGTTCTGGTTTGAGAAAGAAGAAGAAGCTATGTTATAGGAAACATGATTACATATTGAGCTAAATAGACATAGATCTCTAGTCAATCGAACTTCGTTCTTCTTTTCCATTTTCTCTCTTTCATCCCGTGACTTCTGGCGTGCTTTTCACTATAAAAGATGATTTTTTCACTTAACGTAATCTAGAATTTGGATGGTCCCTCATATTCAATTTTCTTGTTCCCATCCGGTTTCCCTTATCTTCTATTCATCCTTTGTCACCTTTCCTCGTCACTTACCCTCAGTTGAACAGATAACCCCTTCGTCACCACCAAAACCTATTGTTCCTTTAAGACCTCTGTTATCAAGAATAATAGAGGTGCAATTTCATTGTGTTCCCTTTCTCAATTGGCGCATCTGTCATTGTAACTGTCCGGGTTCTTCCAGAAGGTAGGTGCTCGTTGTGTACACGCCCACCCCAGGATGTGTTCCCGCCCACCCCCCACCCCACGTCTCCCAGCTCCTCATTTGCTAACCACTCTACTTACCGATCGCGAGTTGTCTTTCTCTTTACCTAAAGACTTCTCTATTGAGTTTTCCTGCTAAATAACTTTCACTAACGATCTGTAACAGACTGACTGGGTCCTTTTGTACATCTTCAAAAACTTTACACCTTCTAATTTTCTACTTTGAGTAGCCATATCGTTTCATCATCACGTTTCAGAACAAACGCTCCTCCTTTCAATATGCCTGCTCTTCATTCGCTCCCGTTGCCTGCTTTGAATTCAATCTTTGGATCCATGGAGGACGCTGCACTGTAAGTTTGCTAACCTACTTTCGAATACTGAAAAGTCCATCTCGAAATTGAAAATTCAATCCTATATTTTTAGTCCGTACTATGCAATCACTTCCAAAACCGCTTCCGAAACAGTTCGGCGAGCATTTGGCAACGTTGCTCAACCGTTTGCCCTGAACATTATTGTCTCCGGTGACAACATCGAACTCAAATTCGCCCGTCGAGTTGATTGGAAATACTTATCTAACTGGCAATGGTTTTCGCTGATGAATTCGGCGACGGATGATTCCGTGAGAGGAGATACCACCGGAATTCTCAAGAAATGTTTTCTCCTCCTTGACCGATGCATCTTTGCTTTTGTGGACCTGGAATTTTATTTTCATGCAACGGTGGGAAATCAACAACTTTACGAGGGACTTCTAGAGAATCTTGTGCTTCGAAACATTTCTTTGGCGGTTGTCGACTCTACAATGTCTTCTGGCTTACCAGAAAACCAGGAACTCCTATCAGCTAGAGCATATAAGCATCTATTGATGCTGGCCCCAAGCCCAGAAAAGGTGAAATTGGATCATCGTATTTGGGGAACTGTGGATGGAGGAATTAACGTCCAAGCTTCGAAATCTATCAATATTCTCTCCGCTGGGTGGATGAATTTGGAGAGTTTTTTGAATCTCGTTGGATGTGAAGATATCAGATTGGATGTCACAAACCAAACAAGTACCAACATGTGCCAATTCCTTGAACGCTGGATGACGGAGGCCGAGTCAAAAACTATAGAAGCTATAGTTGGCATTCAAAATGCTAACATGGAAGAGTTGAGAGGCAATTTGAGAGTATTGGACGTTGGTGCTGCAGTTCAAATCAAAGGAGTCGAGAGGTAATTTAAGAGCTGTCTTAAAAAAAATGTGTAGCGAATGTTGTAGAGCAGCTGTTCTCGCACTATCAGTTCGTACCAGCTGTATATCTGAAAAACAGCAAAAATTGCCTAAAAAGGGATTTTCAAAAAGTATCAGACAATTTATATTCTTACAGAACGATTCGCGAAAACCCCTTTGGTCTTCCATCCTTCTGTATTCAACGAAGTTCCGATGGAGTTGTTGCTCGGATTGAGATTCCGGGAGATGGCACGGTCACTTTGGTCACTGGGCCAGAAAGAGATCTGTTCGAGCCTTTGCCGGAAGAGGAACACGAGGAAGAGGAGGAGGAAGACAATTTTGAAGGTGAGGAAGAAGCTGAACAAGAAGAAGAAGAAGGAATGGATGACGAAGAAGTGGAGGATGAGGATGAGGAAGAAGAAGATATTGAGGAAATGGAGGACGAGGGAGAGATCGAGGACGAGGAGGTCGAGGAAGACCAAATGGAGGGGAGTTTCGATGATAAAAACTAGATGCGCTACACTTGAAGGAAGACTCCGGTAAAAACTTTTTATCTCAAAAATATGTGGAAATTTGGGCTGATTCCAAATATCGTCATAAAAATGCTTGAAAATTGCTCTAAATCTTGAAAAATTCTGCTTTTTTTGGCACCAATGGTCAGCGACGGCCGTGGCCTAAATTTTCGACTAGTTTCTTCAAAAAGAGACTATTTTTCAGAGGTTCGGAAAAACTTTGGAGCATTTTTCTGACGATATTTGTAATCAGCCCAAATTGTCACTCACATCATGCTTTTGTAACACTCTGTCTCAAAAATATTGAAATTTTCTCACTGATTGCTCTGGCCTTGAAAAAATTTTTAAGAGGCATTCCATGAGAAAATCGACCAAAACGGGAACAAAATGGCATTTGGAAAAATCATTTTAATGCAATTGTTTTTGTATTTGGTGCGTGTGAACTACATAGAATTCTAAGGTTTTTGGCGCTTTTGAATTTTTGCTGCGCCCCCTCTGCTTCAGAATACGGCCTTCTGAAGTTAGCACTTTCGAAAAAATGAAAATGGTCCTAGCGACTCAAACTTTTTTTTGAAATGTAGGAAATGATTTGGTGATTCACTTTGTCAACTACAACTTTTTTCCAACTTCTCATCTTCTAACTTTTTTTTCTGATTTTTTGACGTTTTTGTCACTTTTTTGTACTTTTTTCAATTTTCTGAAAAATTTTGTACAGGATGACATTGAGATATTTACAGATTCAGATTCCTCATGCTTTTTTGGTCCGGAAAAAAAGAAATTAAAAGAAAAAAAAGGTTGCACTTTTTTGAAAAATGACAAAATGTGTGAAATCACATAAGGGTCCCCCCTTATGAAAAAAGTTCTGAAAAAATATATTTTAAGCTAGAGCTATGATTTTTATACCAAATTGTAGATAAACTCTAGCACTATAATTTTTATAATTACACCAAACTACGAGCTACTCATCTTCACCCTGAAAAATTCAGTCGCGCGAGGTGACCTCAGGATCACTGAAAAAAAAAATTTCGCCTGAATTTTCAAGGTGTCTCGCGCCGATACGTTTTTCAAGGTGAAGATGATAAGTTCGTAGATTGGTGTAGTTATGACAATTATAGTGCTAGAGTTTATCTACAATTTCGTATAAAAATCATAGCTCTAGCTTAAAATATATTTTTTCAGAACTTTTTTCATAAGGGGGGACCCTTATGTGATTTCACACGTTTTGTCATTTTTCAAAAAAGTGCAACCTTTTTTTTCTTTTAATTTCTTTTTTTCCGAACCAAAAAAGCATGAGGAATCTGAATCTGTAAATATCTTGATGTCATCCTGTACAAAATTTTTCAGAAAATTGAAAAAAGTACAAAAAAGTGACAAAAACGTCAAAAAATCAGAAAAAAAAGTTAGAAGATGAGAAGTTGGAAAAAAGTTGTAGTTGACAAAGTGAATCACCAAATCATTTCCTACATTCGAAAAAAAAGTTTGAGTCGCTAGGACCATTTTCATTTTTTCGAAAGTGCTAACTTCAGAAGGCCGTATTCTGAAGCAGAGGGGGCGCAGCCAAAATTCAAAAGCGCCAAAAACCTTAGAATTCTATGTAGTTCACACGCACCAAATACAAAAACAATTGCATTAAAATGATTTTTCCAAATGCCATTGACTCGTCCACTTTCTCGTGGAACCGCTCTTAAGTTCTTGGAATAGTGCCCGCCCCTTTTTTCCTCATTTTTCCCCCTTTTTTCAACTTATTGTCTAATTATTTTTTGACATTGACCCTTCGACTCCTCTCTCCCCCTTTCCTTTTCATTGTTTATCACTGAAAATTGTGACTATATCGGCACTGTTCTAGGACGCCGGAACGAAAAAAAAATCCCGGAACGAAAAAAAAAATCCCGGAACGAAAAAAAATCCCGGAACGAAAAAAAAATCCCGGAACCAAAAAAAAAATCCCGGAACCAAAAAAAATCCCGGAACCAAAAAAAAATCCCGGAACCAAAATTTTCATTCTATTATTTGAAAAATTTTCTGTTTTTCTGTCACTATTTGTTTTATAATTCTGATGGTCATACATTCCATTTCTTCACTCTGCTTTTTCCTTTCAAAACATGATTTTCGTGGATATATATTGTTTATTTTGAACAGAATAAATGGTATAAAAAACTAGAGACATAAACTAGAGTAACTAGAGAAACTAGAGATATATAAAGAAAAAACTAAGTATATATGACAAGAAGTTTAAAGTTTTGTGGGTTCTAAAAGTATTAAATGGAAATGCGGAAAACATAATCATTATCCTTTATTTTTGGATTTGCCCGATTTTCCCGTCTTCGGAGCTTTTGTTGTTCTTGGAGCCTTCGTGGTTTTCGGAGGCTTCGTTGTTTTAGGAGCCTTCGTAGTCGTAGTCCTTGGAGCCTTCGTCGTTTTTTGAGCCTTGCTAGTCTTTGTAGTCGTCGTCTTCGGAGCCTTCGTAGTCGTAGTCCTTGGGGCCTTTGTAGTTTTTGGACTCTTGGTAGACTTTGGAGCTTCGGCGATGGGAGCATTGGGCTTGGGCTTGGTGGTCGGTTTTGGTTTTGGAGGTGCTTTTGTAATTGGCTTGGAGGTCTTGGACTTAGTTTTGGAAGTCTGCACAGCAATGGGTGCCTCCGTTGGGAGTTTCCGTCTTGAACCCCGTGGAACATGTTCTGCAGCAACGGAGGGTGGTTCCGTTATGTGATCTTCAACTGTTGGTCCGTTTTGAGATGAATCAGGTTCCTGTTGTTCCCGATGAAGTTCTCTGTGTCGAGTCCGGCTCTGCTGAGGCTCACAGGGGCACGCACAAGAAGTATCTCTTTTGCAGGCCTTTATTTTCAATTCTCGATTTGATTCTGGTATTTATGATTTGGAGGAACGCAGATATTTTTTCTTAGAAAAACGAACTTTCATTCGCGTCTCAATAATTCTTCGATCGTCTTTTTTCGAAGTAGGACATTTATATTTGCCTTCCCTTCAACTTTTTTTTTCAGATAAGTGTGAATGACTCGTGGAGCAAACTGTACGAGTACAGAATGGAAATGGAGAAAGTGACTATGATTAGAATCAAAGGCGACATCAAAGTAGACACTATGGAAGTGTACCCACCAGTGGATGGTACAACCATCCAACCAGATGAAGAAGTTCCCATACAATCTGAAGAAGAAGATGACGGAGAAGCCACAAAAAAATAAACTTTTTTGTCAAACTTTCTGTCAACTTTAAACTTTTATCTCTAGTTTCTTTATATACCTCTAGTTTTTATCTCAACTTTTTCTCTAGTCTATGTCTCTAGTTTTTTATACCATTTATTCTGTTCAAAATAAACAATATATATCCACGAAAATCATGTTTTGAAAGGAAAAAGCAGAGTGAAGAAATGGAATGTATGACCATCAGAATTATAAAACAAATAGTGACAGAAAAACAGAAAATTTTTCAAATAATAGAATGAAAATTTTGGTTCCGGGATTTTTTTTTGGTACCGGGATTTTTTTTTGGTTCCGGGATTTTTTTTGGTTCCGGGATTTTTTTTTTTGGTTCCGGGATTTTTTTTTCGTTCCGGGATTTTTTTTCGTTCCGGGATTTTTTTTTTCGTTCCGGGATTTTTTTTTCGTTCCGGCGTCCTAGAACAGTGCCACTATATCTATATATCATAACTTACCGTAAAATTTTTCAATTTCTCAATAAATCGTGCTACCCATATTCCTTATTTTGCATATCTTAATTTTTTGAAAATCCGAAACCTATTTCAAAATGAACATTTTTATGAGAAGCAAGACTTGAAAATTGCTAAAAACACGTTGAAAGCAGAATAAGGTTTTGCAGGGAAATAGAAATGAGGGAATGAGGAGAGACTCGAAAAGCAGAAGTTTTTTTGGGGGGAAATATCACAATATGGAAATGTGCACAAAAATTTTGAAGCAATTAGGGGGAAAAACGGATAAAAAGTTGAGAATATGAATTTTGAAGGAAGACTTTCCAAGTGAAAATCAGTTCATACATTATCCGATCCGACTGGCATCACAGGTTGAGGGGTCTGAAATTCCAGCATTTCTTGAAAAAAATTAGGAAATACTAACCGAATGGAAATCAAATGGAACTAATAGAAAACCTAGACTGAAGCAAGAGAAAACACATTATTAGGCAGTTGGATTAAGGCGCACACCATGAAAAAAGTAAGAAAATTGCAGAAATTTTAACTAAAATGGAATAATTTCACTGCATGAAACTGATAATGATGATAGCGGCAGGAAACTACCTGATTTTCGAAAATGTACAGCATTATAAAATTCAAATTGACCTAATTTCCATGAAATTCAGATTAAAAAAAGCAAATGAAAAAGCAACAACCACGCACCTCATCACGTTGAGATCATCTTCTCAAATAAGTACCTCTGGTTGGGAAGCGACTAATAATCGAGACAGTGTCTCTTTACACTTTTTCGACCGAGAGGGTTTTTCGGTTATCAGGATTGGGGGTCCGGGTCCGGGGCTTTCAGATTTCGGCTTCCGGCGGCAGAAGTACGAGAAGAGGGTGTCGGCAAAGGGGCGGGAGTATTTGATGTAGATGATGATGTTGAAACTGAAAAAATTAAACATTAGGAGATATTTCGGCGTTTGAATTTGAGATTTATGAAAAAAGACAAAATCAAAATCTCATCGATACCAGCATGGTCATCACTCGAAAATATTTTTATTAAATTCTCAACTAACGTATCAGCGGTTTTCCAAGGCAAAACGCGCTCCAGCGCCAACTTACCTGAAATTTGAATTTTCAGCTTTTGTTTTGGAAATAGCGAAACATGTTTTGGTGGGTCCGTGGACTCCTCTTACTGCCTGAGTTGTCTACGAGGAGTCCACGCACCAAAACATGTTTCGCTGCTTTTAAAACGGCAGGAAAGCTGAAAATTCAAATTTCAGCCAAGTTGGCGCTGGAGCACCTTTCCCCTCGGAAAATATCGTTAATAATGAAACTTGAAAAAGTGCTCTCATTTAAATACTCTTAACAAAAAATTGAGCTTTAGGGATATGCAAGTTTTTAATAAAAACGGAAATTGAGGTTGTTGAAAAATGACTCCGTGCGGTTGAAAAAATCTCATCCGAGGAACGACAGTCCAACCGTACTCTTAAATTTTCAAAATGCTCCCAAACTTCTAAAATCTCACCTCGAGTTGAAAACAACTAGAAAATTTGACAAGTCCACGATATAGTTGATTTTGCTGCCTAGAGTTTCTGATAGATAACTTTCGAAAATGTTGATGATCAGCGCAATAGTATTGCAGGAGATGAACAGGAGCACTACCAGAATCAAAGACATGGTGTCATCAGTGTTAGAAGCACTTGATCCGAACACAGAGAATCCTGGAATTTTACATATTTTTCAGAATTTTCTCTCTTCCAATGTCACTCGCCAATGATAAAAGTGTTAAGAACAATCAGTGTTATCAGTGGTCCAACAGCAAGAAATATAGCATACATGTACTTGTAGTAGATAGATTGGTATCTAAAAAAACATTTTTTGTTTTTCTAGAAAATTTTTGAACTCACAATTCATTATATCTTAATGTCGCCGGACACACTTCCTTGCTCATTCCTCCCAGATCCTTATGATAACAGTCAATCACAAATCCTTCAAAAAAGTGTGGTACATTGTATAGTAGTGAGAAAATGAGGACACATATAGCGAGGAAGTTTACGGTTTCTTTGCGAGAAAATGTTCGACGCACTTTTTCGGGAAGGCAGACCTGTAAAATTGGTTTTTTTGGGGGATTTAATACGGGTTTCGTTGAGCTTGGCAAGGTTTTCAAACTTCGAAAATTTACGGTCAGGATTTCTCTTGAAGTGAACTAGTTTATCGAGTTTAGAAACAACTGGTTGCGAAACGTCTAGTATCGAAATGGTTGCGAATTGTCGCGGTTTTGGAATCGACGTGAGTTGCAAAATGTCGTAGTTGCGAAATGACTGGTTGCGCAACTTCCAGTTTCAGAATGCCTTGGTTGCAAATTGTCGCGGTCTCGGAATCGAGTTGCAAAATGACTAGTGTCGAAATGTCCCGGAGCCAAATAAACTGATCTTCAAAATCCAAACTACAGTAATTTCGAAATTCCAAGTACCGTAATCTCAAAATCCAAACTACAGTAATCCCACTTACCTGTACAAAGCAGTCAACTCCAGCACACATTGTGAAATACACCGAACACGTTTGAGCAATCATACCCATAGGGTACACAATAGCTGATAATTGACCGGACATTCTGGCCACAGTCAGTGAAAACGGTCGGAATGTTTCCAAGGAGAATAGGAAAATTCCAGTCAACACTACACCGGTATCAGAACAGGCAAGTGAGAATAGATAGAAATTTGTAGAACATCGCATTTCTGGAAAAATAGAGTTCCAAAAAACTGTAGATATGAAAAAAATTACCTGGTCGACTATAAACAAAAGCTGATATGGCGTTGCCGATGATTCCAAAAACTCCAACAATTGGAAGAATGATTCCGATGACGATGATATTGAAGCGAATGTAGTCCCACTCTTTGGATCCATGATAGCATATTCCACACTGAAATTTTATGAATGTGTGATAACAGAAAACCAATTTCTCATTTTAAACCAAGATAAACCTACTGAACTTTAGGCTCTTCAGTTGGCAATTTTCGATTTTCACCATTTTTAATTTTTAGAGAGGTACCGCCTTCGTCATCTTAATAATGGCATAACACTTTGGTAATAAATTCCAAGATTTTCATGCTTCTTTGTTTCAGTATGTCAAGAATTTCCAGGTGCGGACTCGACATTAGACATTTCGCAACTCACGTCAATTTCGCTACTACGAAATTTCGCAACCGGTCGTTTCGCAACCATGACATTTTTCAACTCACGTCAATTTCGCAACTACGAAATTTTGCAACCAGTAGTTTTGCAACAGCGACATTTCGCAACTCACGTCAATTTCGCAACTACGACATTTCGCAACTCACGTCAATTTCGAAACCACGAAATCCAATATTTTTGTTAAAACTTCACGTTAACAACACAACTTTTCAATTGTAGACTATAACCTGGAATAGTTCGTAACACTCTCAATACCATATAACCTAAATGAACGTAAACTAGACTAGTTTATCGAGTTGCGAAACGCCCAGTTTCAAAATTTATAGATTGAAAATTGTCGTGGTTGCGAAATGTTGTAGTTGCAAAATGTCCCGGAGCGCTCTCCCTCCACCCCCTTAATTCACTCACCAAAGGTTCACAATTCTGGAATCCCACTAAACTCGGATCAATGATATCATGACTGATGAGTTGTTTGATTGATGCATACACCGCTCGATTCACATCACATCCATCCGGAATTGACATGTTCAGTGCCGCCTGTTCATATATATCCACCGGTTCGTCCATAGTTATCTTTTTTTTTTTGAAAAACTAAATCAAACTCTTACCATTTGAGGTTGTCTCCTAAAATAGAACAGTGAATATGGAAAAGAAGGAGGAGAAGAATAAACAGAGGAGCGGGAAAAGTTGCGAAGAAGTAGAAGATGACGATGAACGATAATAAAAAAGTAGAAGACGTCAACGTCTTCTGACAGACATTTGAAAGGGGGGAGCACAAGAGATGAGTAGATTTGAATTTCAATGAGTTCGCTTCGCAACTTTTGCAATGTTTTTTGAAGGCTAGGAATAGGGGGACTTGGAGGGAAAAGGGAGGGTTGGGAGTAGTTTGTGAGTGAAAAGCAGAAATCTTGAGTTGACGGCACAACAAAAGGAAACATGGGTGTTCGAGATGAAAATTGGTTGTCGGGCGTTGGAAAAAAGCATGGGTGGTTAATAATAGGGGTGTTGAAAAGTGGGAAGTTGTTTATTTTTTTTTGAAGGGGAAACTCGAATTGAAACAGAAATCAGAGAAGTTATTGAAAATCGGAAAAATTATTTCTAGGGGTGTTTCTTGAAATTTTTCCGTTTTTTTCTTGGAAAATCGAAAAAATTTTTGCCCAAAATTTACGTTTTTTCTCAAAACTGGTATTTTTTTCGGTGATTTTTTAGTGATTTTTTCCGATTTTTGGAAATTTTTTTTCCGACTTTCTTAAAATAACTTTCCAGAAATTTTCCGTCGGTAAAATTATCCAAAAAAACCGGAAAGACGAGAACTCGACTTAGTCTAGAGCCTTAGAATTTTCAGTATTGAAAAACTTTTTGTTTCAATTTTTGGTTTTCAAACGAAAAATGGTGAATGTACAATATTGGTAGGTTTTCAAATAGTAAGCAAACCTTCAGATAAATCTCAACTCCTACAAAGTACCCTTCCCTTATCAGTTTCTACAATTGTTCCAAAAAAGTTTTTTTTTCAACATTTATGAAAATCATTGAAGTATAGCCGAATGAGAATAAGAGAACATATCAAGTGAGCCAGACAACGAATGCTTCATACGTGTTCTTTCTCTAATTCAAGCCGTTTGAATTACTCATTCCCTTTTTCATTTTTTTCTAATTTTTAGTTTCTCTATTCTTCCTCTTTTCTTCTTATTTTTTTTTACTTTTTTTTTGACGTTCGAGTATGTAATTTGTTATTCTAGACTACTTGATTCCTAGCGAGAAGGATAGAGAGGGGAAGGGAAAAACTAAAAATGTTTAAAAAAAAGTTAAAAGTGATAAAATTATTTTTGGGAAAAATCTGAAAGAAGAAAAAAGTGCAAGGACACTTCTTCCTTCTTCTTCTTGAATGCATTTGTTTTCTTTTTTCCAAACATTCCCGTTCTTCTCTCCAGTCCAGTGGAAGAAATGGGAGGTGACATGTGAAAACACATGTCTCAATTTTCTTGAACTTTGTGTGCAAAACTTGCTCAATTTATAATATACGAGAAAAATATTTTTTGCGAAACAAAAAAAAATCCAAAAGCACAGAGTTTCAAAAGGATATCACACAATCTGATCGTTTTTGTCTTTCCCCTCATCCTCTTTTCCTTCTTTTTTTCTTTTTTCACACGGATAGAAGGAAATTTAGGGAAATCTACGTCATCTCAAAATGTGTTTCGGTGCCACGAAATTGGATTTCATTCCTAGTTTCATTTAGTTGCTCCTTCTGTTTCAAATGTTCATTCACACGTTTTATTGGTCCTGAAAAACTAGTGTTGAAAAAGTAGCGTGGGAGAGAGGAAAACTTGATAATTGGATTTGGAGACCGGTCAGTTGCTTTTTTTTTGGGAGTTTGTTCTTTTTTTTTGTACTCCCTAGGGTCTAGAGAAAATAAAAAGGTCAGTTTAAAAAGGAAAATAAACACTTGAAAAAGAGTCTTTGTCATTCATACTTGACCAAAATCGGCCCGGATGGGAAAAATTTGAGATTTTGAAAATTATCCAAAAAGTGGAAAATTTTTGCTCCAAAAAACCGGCCGCGACAAGTATAGTCGTTAGATTTCTAGAAAATTTAACAAAAGCATTTTTTGCAAATTCAAACTATTTACAAAAAAAAGACAAGAAAAAAATGTGACCAGGTGCTAAAGTCTAGTGGTAAAATAATATGGGCACCCTCCACCTTCAAAAGTCACACGACAATGTTTCTTACCTCCCAACATCGTATATGGATATGAATTTCAAATTTTTCAAATTTTTCTTAGCACCTTCAAAGAACAAACATTTTGAAAACTTTTTGCCCTTCCTACCCAAATTGGCAGTTTACACTTCCCCCTTTTTTCTCCATCCCTAATAAGTTTTTGTTTTGTTTTCTGTGTTTTGCCGACCAGAGACAACAAATAAGGGACAAAATGGAAGAAAAAAAGCAACAACAGATTTTGAATTTTCGTTGAGTCCCCCCCCCCCCTTTTCCCCTCACTTTTTCTTACTCCTACTCTTCTAATTTACACAAGTTCTTGAGAGGGGAAGAAGGAGAAAAAGGGGGAGGGGAATGAGAATAAAACGGAAACTTTGCATCATCACTTTTCAATTTTTAGAGGGCGAGTGTTGCAATTTGATATTTGTTTTTGGTCTGAGAAGTTTTTTCAATTTTTGGGCGTTTAAATATGGAAAAATTTAAGAATATCCAAATTCCTATAACAAAAATCAAAAAATTAGTGATTCGAAGAAGGATGATTTTTTTCGAAATTTGGTCTTTTGACATGGATAGACGCAAAATATGATAAAAAGAAAATCCTCTTGGAGCACAGTCTGAAAATGACGATGAACAATGTCACCTTTCTTTGAAGATTCAGAGGATTTTAGATTTTGAGCTTCTAAAATTCTGAGATTCTTTCAAAGTCTCTAGAAAAATTTTTCATATTTTCGAAATTCTGCATTAATTCATGTCAATAATCCCAATTTTAGAAAAGTTTACTACCTTCCTAAAATCCGAAAAACAATTGGACTGGAATTTTTATCAAATTCGATCTTTTTGGTAAAAAAGTCTATCAGAAATCAAAAAGAAAATGTCTGAAAAACTTGAACTCCTCCAGTTGCAAGCGTTTCCCTAACAAAGTTAGTACTACTTGACGCCGACGTGACGCACTTTCAAAAAAGTGGGATCCTAATTTTTTAGATTCCAGTCAAAAATCTGACTTTAGAACTTTGAGACCCAAAAAGACAGCGGAACCCAACTCAAACTTCTTTGTAAGAAAAAAATCAGAAAAAAAGATCCGTGACAAATGTGACAAAATGTCCACACAAAATAAAAAAAGAAAAGAACTATGTGGCGGGGCGCTTCCTTTCACTCGTAGCACTTTGTGTCGTCCGGAAGGAAGACAATTCGGGTGGATGTGTGGGGTGGGTTTTGGGTTTTCAAGTTTTTTTGTTGCTTGTCACCATTGGTCCTGATTTGGGGGGAGTGGACATCATTTACAATTTTAAAATCTCAAAATCCGAAAAACCATCACGCCTGAAAAACGTTATAATGCTTCAGATTTTTCCCATCTTCTTCCATATTTCTCCAAAAAATGGTTCCACCCATAAAATGTATATCAAAAAAGTAGCGCTCAAAATTTGTGGTTATTTTCCCGGAGGGAGCAGTTTCATCAAACATTCAATGAGAACAAAGTTCTTCTTCTTCCTCTTCCCCCTTTTTTTCAAGTGACAAACGATATTGCATTGGTGTCTTCTTCTCATGTGGTTTTGGCCCCCCACAAGAAGAAGAAGAAGAAGAAGAAGAGAAAGGGGGGGGGGATATGAGTTTACTCAAGGATGACCTGGGGGTTCGTTTTTTTGTGGAGAAGTGTTCTAGGGAAAAGAGTTTCAAATTTGGTTTTGGTTTGGTTTATTGGTGACGTGGGCAGACTTCAGAGAAGATTTCGAAGTTTTGAGTAAGAAAATTTTTTTCGAGTTAGTGGTAGAATATGATTCCACAGTCAATTTGAAATGTTTCAGTGTAACTGAGACCTTTTAAAAGTGCCTAGAAGTTGAGATAATCGTCGTCAAAGTTAGCACTGGAAAGCTATTGGAGCAACTTCGATGGCTCATAATTCGTTTTTGAAGAAAAATTAGCCAGTTTTCAGTACAGATTCAGAATCACAAAATATGTTCAACATTCTTTTAAAAACGCACATAATATGTTTTCGAAAAATGAAAATCTGAAGACATTGAAAATTTGAATGACTCATGATTTAGGTGATCACATCAGCTAATGAGCATAAATGAAATTTTCTGCTTGAATAAGAATATGGTATGATAAAAGACGTCATTGTGCGTGGGGTGTGAATCTAGAAAATTTTGAAAAAAAAACAAGACATCATTTTGAGCAGAATGAACCCCTTGATACTGTGGGTTCTTATACGCCTCTGTCATCGCGTTCCATAATTTCATATATTCGTTAGAATCAAAAGGGCAAAATTCAATAGGGGTATCAAAAGCACATCTTTGAAGGAAAAATGAAGATTTCAAAAAATCAGGATCTCATTCACTATTTTGGCTTTCTAAAGCGACATAGTGCCCAAAAACACAATTTACCGTAATCACAAAAAAAACTGAAAACCTGAATCCTGTCCAAAAAACTCTTACTTACATAGAATTAGTTCAAAGACTGAAAACTTCCAAATCGTCGAAATGGGTGCACTCTTCAAAAAAGTTAGCCAAACTGAGTTTTATGAGTTTGAGGGAATCCGTGCAAAAGGGACACAGATGGGGATTGGAATAGAAGCACTTCAGCAAATTTGACTAGGCTTGGTATTCACGTAGACGTCATGCTAGACTACTGTATCTCAAAAAAAAAAGGAAATTTTGAAAAATACTCTACAAAATTGGAATCTAAGAATTTGACGAATGATGATTTCAAGAGGAGGGGGGGGGGGGGGGGGTTTGCTCATATACCATGAATCACGTGCTAATCTTTTCGACTGAAATTCGCATCAGCCGCGCCCAAATTTCGAGTTCTCATTAGTCAGAGAATTCTCTGAAAATGACAAACCCCCTCAAAAAATAGATGATGAAGGGGGGAATACGTAAACATCGAAGATTTTAACGAGATAAAAAACATGACCTAGAAGGGACCACTGTCTGAAAATGAAGGAAGAACGTTCTGTGGGAAAGAGGGAAAGGATAAGGGTTTCGTCTGGGAGGATGAGGAAATGAGAACTGAGGGAGGATGGCGGAGAAAATTTGGAGGAGAGATAATGATGTGGGCGTGGCTTAGGAAAGGGGGGGGGGATTCTGGGATTTCGGAAAGTGCATGGTTTAATTTGACTTTTTTGTTAAATTTGGAAAGGTCAAAATCACAAACAAGTAAGAGGATGAGTGATCAACTTTGGCTGAAAACTGGGGCTTGAAATCTTCCAACAAGGAATCCGCGAGACTTCAAAAAATTGGAACCTTTCAAATTTTTGGTCATAGACACTTTTGGGCCATTTAAAGACACGACATTTTTTAAGATATGTAAAAACCACATTAGAACACATATAAATTGTTTTCAGATGGAATCAGGACCAAATTCGAAATATTTTTCCCAGGCCAAAATCGTCGAAAAAATGTGCACCCGGTGGCAAAATTTCGAAGTTTTGAGTCAGGAAACTTTTTTTGAGTTAGTAGTAGAATATGATTCTACAGTAAATTTAAAGTGTTTCAGTGTAACTAAGACCTTCTAGAAGTGCCTAGAAGCTGAGATAATCGTCGTCAAAGTTAGCACAGGAGGGCACTTGGAGCAACTTTAACGGCCTATAACTCATTTTTGAAAAACATTTAGCCGGTTTTCATTTCAGAATTGAAATCTACAAGGTCGATATTGCCTAGATCCAAATTCTTGGAAAATTCCAAAACTGCAATGCAAAAGACTTCCCTTGTGAGATTTTGAGAATTGAAGTTGTCACAAAATTCGAGATTTGTGAAGTCTTACAGAGTCCTTTTAAATTTTCATAGCCTGTAAAAACTAAAATCCCAAAATCCCGCCTCTTCAGACTTTCATAAAACGTTTTGTCTTCTCTTGACATATGGTCAATCGTTTATAAAGTACCGGATCTCAAAGATTTCGACGCGGGATTTATGATATGGGGAGGCGACCAAAAGTGCTTTAAAACAGATGTGATGGGTTTTGATGAATCAAGTGTTTACAAAAATGAGTGGGGGGGGGGGGGGGGAGGATGTTTAGAAATCTGCAGAGCTTTTGCTTGCAGAATCTAAAGTACGAAAATCAAAAAATCAGCAATTAGTACTTTCAGGCAAAAATAAAATAAAAAACCTAAAAAAGTCTCAAAAACTTTTGTCCATCCCATCTCAGCTCTCTTATGAACACTGATGAAAGGATGTACTCAGTTTCGGATTACGTTTCCCTCATCCGACCGCCGATGTAATTTGACACCCGCATAGCCACTCCAAAATGTGTTGGGATGTTTAGATGGTGTTTAACATGTTTAACAATGTTTCATCTTTTTTTGTGTACTTTTCAGTGGGTGTTTTTGAGAAAAAAAGATAAGTAAACCTATTGGGTGGCGTTTTTTAATGTTCTGACGTATTGGATGATCAGTTTCAAGGGAATTGTGATGTTTTTATATTGATCAACTTGGATTGATATGAAAAAAAGGAAATTATAGTGGGCATGAAACCAAAAAATACAAAGAATTGAGTTATAGACGTTAAATAAACCAAAAAATTGGTTTTTAGCATGCTCCTGTTATGGATTTTCCACAGGTCAGCCCGGGTTTTTGGAGTAAAATTTTTGGGGTGTCAACTTTTCGAGCGAAATTTTTTTCTCAGCTACAAAACTAAACATTTCAGAAAGAATTTCTCTGGATTTTTCCCACCGGACCGGGCCTCACAAGTATGAAAAAAATTTTCCATTTTTTGCTCAAAAATAAACAAAAATCAGTTTTTTAAATGTCGATTAAAAACTTAAAATTGGTTTTCGGCCAAAATACTTTTGGCTCAAATACAAGATACCCCAAAGATTTGACTCCAAAAACCCGGGCCGGAAAAAAATCCTCTTTTGGATGGCCCGGTTTAGAATGAAAAATCTTGAAAAAAATGTGTGAAAAAAGTTTGAATATGAAAAAATTGAGTCTAAAAAAATGTTGACAAAATTTCCTTCTTATTTTTTTTGCGCTAACAAATCACAAGTATGGTTTTTTGGACTTTTTTTCAGTAGAAGTATCACATAAGACCACACATCTTCTCAAGTAATTTTTATTGAAAAAACTTCAAAAGTGGTTTTTTGGCAATTTTTCAGTATTGCTTACCACAGAAGCGCTCTTGGAGCAACTTTGAGGGCTCATAACTCGTTTTTGGGAAATATTTCACCGGTTTTCATTTCAGAATTGAGTTCTACAGAGTCGATATCACCTAGATCTAAATTTTTGGAAAATTCCAAAACTGGAGCGTCAAGTTGTTTCCTAGTTAGAAGGAAAAAAGTTGAAGAGTGAGAAAATATTAAAAAATAAGAAAATCCAAAATGCAACAAAAAATTCGCTTCACTGATTTTGAACGTCTCATTAATTGCAATGGAGATTCATCATCACCTGACATGACAGCTTCAGCAAAATTTCAAGATTTCCTCTAGATCTTGAACTCAATTTTTGCAGAATAGGATGCCGTCATGCAGAAGATGATCCATCGGATCACACTCTCTTCCGCCCTCCCCCATCAAGAAACGGAACGAAATGCGACAAAGTGAAGAAGAGAAGAAAAACAAAACAATTGTATTTTGACGTTCCCCCTCCCCTTTCCATCGGCTTCCCTCTCTATCTCCATTCTTTTTTTGGGATGGAGATGGCAAGTGACATATTTTGTCGAAAATCCGTTTTAAACTAATAAGGACCATGGTGTGAAAATTTTCCTTTTTCGTTCTTTCTTTCTTTTTGTGCTTGTTTTGGGAAGAGAGAAGTTCTTTCGAGAGGAAGTCGGAGTAATCTCAAGGTAGAAGATACTTAAAAATTGAAATGGTTTCAAAACTTCAGAATTTCACTTCCAAATGTCATACAGATATGCAAACTAGGAATCCTCAAGACCTCAAAAAAATTAAAACTTTTCGAAATTTTCGTCATAGACACCTTTGGGGTCATCTAAAACACTAAACATTTTGGAGCTCGCTGGTTATATAGCCGAGGAATTGGAGTTCAAAAATGCGCTATTTTAGTACTAAAAGGTCTATATTCAGACAAGGTTTTTGTAAGTTTTAGACCGTTTCTGGCGCTGAAATTTGAGGAAATTCGTGAATACGATCGCACACTTTGAGAATTCTAAGTTTTTGAAAAAATTGACTTTTTCAAATTTTTGAATTTTGCCTCCTTCATCAAAAATTCAAGATCTCGAAAATTGATTTGTGAAGTCTGGCGGATTCCTTATAAGAGTAATTTTCGTTTTGACTCAAATAGCAATTTTTCTCTAAAAAACCATGGTAACTGGGCCAACCCATACCTCCCAAGAAGAAAATTTAGAATATCCATTTTTGAAGTCAAAATCGAGAAAACGAAAAACAAGACAAAAAATGTGATGACACAAATTTTTGTTTCCCAGGGAAATTTTTTTTGGGCAGAGTACTTTATTAGGGGTGTTATATGCCCAAATGTAGTTGCCTGGAATACTGTATTTTTCAACTTTTCAGTTTGAATTTTCATATTGACTTATGTTACCGTAAGACTCAGAGAGGGCTCAACTAAAAAATACCTCAAATTGTCACTTTCTTTCCACCAAAAGATCAAAAGCAGATGCCGAATAAATTGTCATTAGGTACCGAGTCGAAAACAACTATTTTTTTGGTTTTTGAAAAAACAAAAATTCCTTAAAACCAATTTTTGGCTCAAAACTGAAAGCACATCTGTTTCTATTCTATTCTCCTCTAGATGTTTTGGTCGGGAGCTTTTCTTAGTTTCGTTTTTTTTTCAGAAACACAGAAGAAAGGAACGAAAAAACGAGAAAATTAGAAAAAACACGGGAGGTCTAGTTAGACCCGGAAACACGAAGATTTTGAAAATGGGAAAATTTTTTGGGAATCAGAAATATCGGTGTGTTGGAAATGGTCCTGGAAAAACTTTCAAATTCGAATATGAGTTTTATGATTAATTTTTCACAGAGTATATCCCTCTAAACTCCAAACGAGAATTCATCTTTCGAAAGTCAACATCAAAAATTAGAAAAGCTCAAATGAGCACACACACAAAATTAGTGGAGAGTGAAAAATAGAAACAGAAAACAAGTTGTCGGATTCAAATGAGTTAAAGAAGATAGAACTCGGTTTTTGAAGTCAGTTTTGTTTGACATCATCACATTTATTTCGGAGAATTTGAGAGTGAGGATACATCGGAATAGAATTAGTGATGACTAGTTGGGAAAGTTCAGAGAATCTTGAGTTTCAGTGCAATGATCAGAGAGGGAAAATAAGAAAAAAATGAGGGTTTTCGAAAATTTTGGCAAAAATGGGTGTTTTTGAAAGGCGCAGAGTTTGGCCTAAATCAAAGAAGTTCCTCACAAACAATTCGCAAACTTCTCAAAATTAGAACTTCTCGAAATTTTTTTGGTACGTTGAGCCAAGATTCAAAATTGGGCTCCGGCACATTTCGCCAATAGTCATTTCGCAACTACGACATTTCGCAACTCACGTCAATTTCGCAACCGCGACAATTCGCAACCAAGACATATCGAAACTGGAGATTTCACAACCAGTCGTTTCGCAACTCTATAAACTAGTACACGTTACGTTCATTAAGGTTATATGGTATTGAGGGTATTGTGAACTTTTTCAGGTCATAGTCTAAATTTGAAAAGTTGTGATTTTAACTTGAACTTTCTACAAAAATCCTTGGTTTCGTGGTTTCGAAATGCCGTGGTTGCGGATTGTCGCAGTTGCAAAACACCTGGTTACGAAATGTCTCGGAGCCAAAAATTGTCTGTCTTTTTACAGTTTTAATTTTGAAAGATAATTAACATTTTTTGATATTTCGATTTTTTTACAATTTGTCAAAAACTTGAAATTAGAAAAAGTTATAAGGGATTTCATAAGAAAATTAAACAAAAGGGTGACAGGACCATTTTGCAAATATATGTATGATGACTAATCCAACATCTTGGGACTTTCGAATTTAGGCTCCGCCCCCCTCAATGTTTATAATCAAATTGAGATTTTTCATCTTTAGATTATCCACACTTTCGGTTCAAAACTTAAACATTTATTCTATAAACAAAAAATCCTATTGGATGAGCTAACATTAGCCTCCTCACTAGAGCACTTCCGTCGAAATGTTTTACGATTGCGGAAAAAAGAAAAGAGGAAGAGGGGGGGGGGAGGGAGACTGAACTCTTTTATCTGATCTTCAACTTTTCCGGGATACTTTTAGACTAATTGATTCTTTGGTTTTTAGAGAACTAAAAGTTTTGAGTTCGAATTTTCTAGGAATGAAAAGTGTGATCAAACCCTCATGATAACAAGTGTCCACCAAAGTGTGAAAACCTAAAAAAACGAAAGATGAGCAATAAATCAAATCACAGTTGCTGCTCAATGTGTCCGCAAACTGATAATAAAAGAAGAGAAAAAGTTAATGTTGGAGGAGAAAAAGAGGAGAAAATGCAATGAGAAGAGATAGATTGGTGGTGTTAGATTGATGAGAACAGGTGGTCAGGTCAATTGGTTTTGATTTTTGATGGGGTCATTTGGAGGGGAGGGGGAAAGAGGAAAATGTGGGAGGAAGCAGTAAAGGAACTTTTTTTTTTTGGAAACTAGTGATTTCTGAAATGAACTTTCTCTCTTTTTTTTCTTCTGTTCAAAAGAAAGATAGACTGGTTGTCTATTCATTTTGAACCAAGAATCATATTCAAGGGTTGCCTAATCCGGGATATTAGCACTGGGAACAAGGAACACCTAAAAAAAATAACACGTCACATTTGGGTCAACATTCTTTGAGAACGAAGGAATAATGTTAGTGTTAGCAAATGGACATTTTAGAAAATTCATTTTTGCAAAAAAACTGTCGAGACACACTGGGTATTCAAATAAGTTTACAAGGAGGATAAATCTGAGAAGAAGAGAATTGGAAAGTTTAAAAATCTCAAAATTTGAAAGTCTGAATATCTGAAAATTAGAAAATCTTGTAATCTCAAAATGCCGGAATTTTGAAATCGCAGATTTTCAGATTTTATTTATGAAATTTTACTTCCGTTCCACTTCATCCCTTATTCTAGACCTCCGTGATAGCCCCCCCCCCCCTTACGTCACCATTTCACACTTCTATCTCCGATTCCAATCTAATTCTCCCACTGAAAAAAAAAACTTCTGGCCCTCCCAAGAAAGATAACAAGAAGAAAATCACCCAAAAAATGAAATTTCGCACACGAACATTTTTTTGCGGCAGCCTATTTGGAAATGAAGAGTTTCAATGCCATTTTCTTGACTTTTTCCATTTGCAAACTCCCTTGAGAGCCAAAAAGTGAAGATGTGTGTGGTGGGGCTCGTAGTCGAAGCATCAAACTTATTTTCTTTACTACCGAACACTTCTTTTATTTGAAAAAAAAGGGGGGGGAGAAGAGAAGAAAAGTGACAAAGTTCAAAGTGACAAGAACAAATGGGACCGTTGGGGAAGGGTGACCAAAGATTTTGTGAACATAAATATTTTTTTGTCTATTTGAGAAAAAAATGGGGAGAAAAATATTCCTCCGAAAATCATAGTTATCCCCCATAGGAGAACGTTTTTCAGATCATATTTTCTACAGAAAAACTTCTTCAGAAAGACTTCAGAAACCGCCGCTTCCGCTAATAAATCCTTAAAAGTCAAGCGGTTACCGTAAGAACTAAGACACCACGGAATGAGCCAAACCAGTGAGCAGAAAGAGACACTAGTTTGAAAATTTCGAAAGGAGAGTATTTCTCTAGAAAACGAAACTTGATTAGAGAGTGTTAAAGTGGTTGTATTTGTTTTGTTCACACATGATAATGCAACAAAAGTGGGTCTCTGGGGAGTTTTAAAAGAAAAAGGTTTTGGTGGAAAAGACTAATTTGATTACTGTAGTTTGGCGAATATCAGTGGTGTGGAACTTGGGGAAAAAGAAAATTTGGAAAAGAAAAAAACATGCTATATTTGGGAGTGACGTAGTGTTTTTGTTACTTTGAAATTGAATTATTTTGATTTTATCAGATTCGAAAAACTGTCGGAGCCAGAAAATTGATTTCTCGTTTTTTTCCGGTTTTTTCGGAAAAACGGAAAATTTCTCAAGGAAATTTTTTTTGAAAGCCGGAAAAAATCACTCAAAAATCAACGAGAAAGTACCAATTTTGAAAAAAATTGTCAAATTTCGGCGAAAAAACTCGATTTATCGGAATTTTTTCCGGAAAATTTTTCGAGAACTTGTTTTTCCGAAAATGTTTTTCCGAGCAAGCCAAGTGAGCTATATGCAGAAATTTTTTTTGAAATTCTCTAAAAATGAAAAAATAAAAGGACCAACGTTCCAATTTAGCATTAATTATCTTTGGAGGGTCATTTTCTTCATTTTCTTCCTGCTCCCGTAATTTAGAATACAAATTAAGTTTCCCTTTTTCACGTTTCATTAGAAATTTTTAACAAAAATTAAACAGAAATGAGTGCGAAACATCCAAAATCTAAAATAATTGGAAATTGGAAAAAATGAAAAAAAAGATACTACCATACTCTTATGAAAATTTTGCATTTTCTTATTCTCATTCCATCGAAAATAATCCCTAATTGAAAATTGAATTATTCGGAAAATGCCAAAATTATACGATTTTGAAAATGAATCTTGCTTCGCTCACATAAATTTGATCCTCGAGGATTTCCACTTTTTTCTAATTACAGTATACCTCCAACAGAACCAAACTCTATTTCAAATACCCTCATAATGCAAACAAACCAAAGTTCAAAATTCTAAAAAAATGAAACTTCCTGGGAATCCCCAACCATCAAAAAAGACGATTATACATACGCCAAACATATCAAATTTCCACTCCAAACTCCATTTCAAAGAAAAAAATCTGGTTTTGAAATCAAAAATTTTCAATTAAATAAAAAAGAAATTCGGAGAAAACTCTTCTGGTGGGCTGTTGAGTTTCCGAGACCCATTAATTGAATGGAAGAGCCGAAATGATTAATGTTTTTTTGAGAGTATGTCGGCTGTTGTGCAAAGGAGAAGAAGTGGGGAAGGTGCAGAAGAGCAGATGGGGGAGAATAGAGAAAAGTGAGAAGAGGACAGGAAATTTCATTAATATGATAAATTTGGGGGTTTAGGGGTCTGGCCTAAAATTTGGAAAATCACAGTTTTGATTCTTAGATCACTCGATTCAAGATTTTCTAAGTCACACATGCAACTTTCAAGAAAAAGATTCTCAAAAGTGTCCTTTTTATTTTTAGGTTTTTTTTTTGCATTCAACAAAGCGGAAACATTAAGAAAAGCAAACACAAAAGGAACGACGTCATGCTCAAATCCGAAAAATTCTCTAAGTGTTTTTTACTCTCAAAAATTGAAACATTTTATGAAATTATTTTTTTGAAATTTTTGTGAGGCTCCCAAAAAAAGGTAGAGACACAAACAAGGCATCATCTAAGTTTTTCTCCCAGTTTTTCTCCCATTGTCCTTTTTTCGATCAAAACTGGACACTTCAAAATGTCTAGTTTTTTTTCCTTTTTTAATGTTTCTATTCATTTTTAACAACATCAAACTCTAAGAAAAAGGAGGAACTAGTGCATTTGGTGCAAA
Organism: Caenorhabditis sinica; assembly: GCA_963932045.1. Lineage (NCBI taxonomy): Eukaryota > Metazoa > Nematoda > Chromadorea > Rhabditida > Rhabditidae > Caenorhabditis > Caenorhabditis sinica. Next base: position 23,443,467 of record OZ009938.1, read on the forward strand.
ATGAATAGAAAAGACGTCAGAATTTTAAAGAACAGCTTTGGAGAAGAGATATCTTTAGTAGATATCGGCGTCTGATAAAAAGACCCGCAAGTTTTTTTTTTTGGTTTGTAAAGGGGGAAGATCAAAAATGGAAAAAGTTTCATTTCAGGTTTTGAGGATCCCAAGTCAACAAATTATAGATTTCGCTCAACTTTTTCGTTTTTTCCTCGTACCTCATTACAAGGTAAGTCCTTCGGTTTGTAGAGTTTTTTCAAAAGTTTGATATAGGTACTATCAACCCTGTAAATCTTTATTCTGAAATAACACCTGACTGAATGATTGCCAAAAAAAGTTATGAGCCTTTAAAGGAGGATTCCGGTTAAATTTTTTTTTGCTTAGAAATGTATAAAATTATGTGCTGATTCCACATATGATAGTGAGAACGCTCAAAAGTCTCTCTAAATCCTGAAAAATCGCTTCAAAACGACCTTCTTTGACCATAGGGTTTCCTGGGGCCGTGGATTAACTCGCGAAGTTTTCTCGGCCACCGCATTTTCAGTTTTTTTTTTGAAGCAAAAAAATTTTTGACCGGAATCCTCCTTTAAAGTTGCTCCAAAAGCTGTAAAGTGGTGACTTTTGATGCAATTAACTCTGCTTCTAGGCACTTCTAGATGGTTTCAGTTACAGTAGAAAATTTCAATTGATTAAACAATCATATTCAGCAATCAACTCAAAATAATCCGGATACAGAACTTCAAAATTCTGCGTTCTTTTTTTCTTTCTTTTTTTTTGACCGACTTTGCTCGGGTGAAAATATATTTTGAATGTGACGCGGATTTTGTTTGGAATTGTTTTATCCACTTGTTGTATCAGATTTTACATGTTTCAAGAAGTGAATCCCTCTAAAAAGCATAGTTCTTGCTCAATCTCTCCCATCATCTTATTTGTTTATGACCTCCACCACCGTAAAAACGTCTAGAAACACTTCTTCATGAATTAATAATGCAAACTGGCTCAAGTTCAGAACCATGTCCAGAAATGTTGCCTGGCAACATCTCAAACAATACAAAGAAAAAGAGGAGAAAAAACGTGAAACTTTCCGAGATATTTTCCTCTATCCGAGGAGAACCAATGACCACTTACGACATCTACTAAAATCCTAAAATCCGAAAAATCCTAAAACAAAAAAAAATGGTGCGCGTTGATCGAGGTAAGCGTCCATAAATAGGTTGGTTGTTAGTCCACTTGATTCTTTTAGTTTTTTGTATTTGTGTGTGCACACATTAATTCAGTCTACCGAAAACAAGGAACATCTCAGAAATCAGTTTTTTGATTCCTGAAAATCTTGATTTCCGGGACATTTGCAACCAGCCATTTCGTAGCTAAATTTAAGATCTAAAACGATGCTACTTTTACCGTCTGAAAATCGAAGGAGATGTTATCAAACCAAATGATCAGCGAACTCCATCTCCAGAATTTCCGAAATCTGGAGAACCCCGGCAGGACATTATTCGTGAGAGAATTTGTGATATTTTTCAAGTTTTGGGTTTTTCTATTTTCAGCATACAATCCACATTACCGACAACGGACAGCAAGGCCAATGACTCGACCATCAAGTACTAGGAGAATCAGGTATTTGGAAAAATGAAATTTTTCAGATTTTATTATATTCTTGTTTTTGATATTAGCAAAATTCCCCCAGGGGAAACGCGCTCCATCGCAAAGTTGGCTGCAATTTGAATTTTCAGCTTTCCCGCCGTTTTGAGCAGGGTAACATGTTTCGGTGGGTGCGTGGACTCCTTGTGGACAATTCGACTGTTGCCCAAGTTGTCCGCAAGGAGTCCACGCACCCACCAAAACATGTTTCCCTGCTAGAAACGGCAGGAAAGCTGAAAATTCAAATTTCAGCCAAATTTGCGATGGAGTGCGTTTCCCCTTGGGAAATATCACTAATGTGAGGTCATGAATATTATGAAGTCTATTATGATTTGAATACCATATATAGTTCTGAAACTTGATTTCGACGGACTGCTCTTTAGAATTTCTGTAAATTTTGTGATCGTCCGATTCTGAAGTCTTCGGGACATTTCATGTCTCCGGGACACTTTGCAACCAGACATTTGGCAACTGCCACATTTCCCAACTCATGTGATTCTGCCCCCCCCCCCCCCCCCCGACAATCCGAAAACTAAGACTATTCGAAACCACAAAAATCAAAAAAATGTACATCTTTCAAATGTAAATGATAACCTGAATTGAATCCTAAGACCCCAATAACACAGACCCTAAATGAACGTAAAGTTGAAAATTTAATAAAGTTGCGAACCGACTGGTTGCGAAACGTTAAGTTTCAAAGTGTCTTGGGTGTAAAATGATTGGTTGCGAAATTGACAAAGTTCCGAAATGGCGCAGTTGCAAAATGACTGGTTGCGAAATGTCCCCCCTGACGTTGAGCCGTTTTCATTCCAGCTGGAGTCGAGAAGCAGATCGTGTTCGAGAAATTTCTCCGAGAAGTGAGCCGGAGCCAGAACCAGCCAAAATTTTCTATCCGCCACCACCAAGGAAATCTAATAGTTTCTCTTATATGGACTCTGAAGACAGTAAGATCCACTTTAAGGCCACCATGACAAAAATTGTATTCCAGAATATCCATTAACAGAGAAGAAGAAGAAAAAGAAGAAAAAGAAATCTCCAGCTCCAAAACCTATCAGAAAACCTACTCCAGAGCCTATATTTGAACCGGTAAGTCTTCTTTTTTTTTCAATTTTTACAAATATTTTCAGGTCTATGTTGCACCAAGAACATATGTGCCTCCGACTACTGTAAAGAAGAAAGCACCATCGACTAAACCAAAAAAGCTAAAAAACAATGAGCAGATAATAAGACAACAAAGGGTAGGTTTTCTGTGAAATTTGAGAAACTTTTTGTAATCATAAAATTTTTAGGACCAAAGATATCGTGCTCAGAAGATAGAACAATCTAAACGAAGTCAGATCCCTGTGTCGAATTTGAGAAAAGTGAAGTCAGAGACCAATTTGAGAATGGTTCCCAAAGATATGCTGATGAAAAAAGCTGTAAGTTTTGAAGAAATGTTGATGTTTCATCTGAAAATAAAAATTTCAGGATTCTGGAAAAACTAAACACTTCAATCCACCACGTTGGCGTCACGTTGGTGATCGGAATCGTCGTCGTCAAGGAGACAAGAATTCGCGTTCCTTTGCTTCAGATTATTATTTCTGAGATATAAGAAATCTAATAAATATTTCTCATAAGATATAAATAAGTCAACTTTATTCTAGCTTGAAGTTTACCAACACTTGGAAAATGAATGTTTTTTTTAGTTAATTTTTGCATTTTCACTAGGGAGATGAGTGCACTTGTAAATTTGGAATTCCTGCATTTTTCAAACATGGTAAAAGTGTGGAAAATTTTCAAATTCACAATTTCACCCATCTCCCTTTTCAGAAATACAAAGTCTGAACATCAAATCAAAAATTTGATATTTTTTGCTTCTAACTTCCCAAGTCCCATTCTCCTATTTTGTTTCGGACATCATTTTCTTGGTGTATATCTTCTTCTCTTTCTTCTTCTTCTCCCCATTCCGACCACCACCTCCCTTCTTCTTCTTCTTCTATTTTTTATCTCCCCCCCCCTCCCAATTTTCTTCGTCTTCTTCTTTTTCCCGCACTAGCCCCCCCCTCCCTCCTCTTATTCCCCTCGTCACTACTCTCCTCTCTTTCAGAATTTGTGTGTGTATATGTGTGCTCCTCTCTCCGTGTGAAAAAGAAAAGAATAGAAAGCATGGCAAGAAAAAAGAAGCCGGACCCATTTCTTTTTTGGGGAGAAAGAAAAAATGGGCGCAAAAAGGGGGACAAAATGGTCGTCATCGCAACATGAAAACATACGAAAAACGAAGGGAAGTGCATATTGAGAATGTTTTTGCAAGGGAGCAAAAAGGGGAAATAAAGTTCAGTTTTCTATTCTTTTTTTTTGTAGGTAAGTTCAGGTGCAATTATGTGTTTGGGTTGTTTTTTCATGGTAGCAGACAAATGGTTTTATCAGATTATCCATCCAGCATTGGAGAAGAAAATACTCAACACATTTTCAATTTACAACAAGATTACGAGATCCAAACTGGCGGTTAGTTCACAACAGCCATCTGAGTCTTGGTCGTCAATTTTTTTAACCATTATTAGAGTGTGTACACACGTGAATAGAGTAGAAATGGACGGAGACCGACTAGCAACTGGACATCCGGAGTTAAGACAGACAGACTCACACATATCTCAGATCATAACTGACTCGCGGACATCCGGACAGAGGCAAAAACAACTATCTGTATATCGTATCTGTATATAAAAAAAGGAAAATAGGCTCCGCCACGTTTTGCCATGTACACTATTGACACTGTGTTATTTCGCAACTCAAGTCGATTTCAAAACTTTGACATTTCGCAACCGGTCACTTCAAAACTATAATATTGAAATTCGAGTGAACAGTTAACTGTTGTACCCATTCAGGATATAACCCATTTGCAAAAGTTTACTTTGTGTTCAGTCGATTCTCAGTTTTGAAAAAAATGGCAGAAAGTCACAGTTGCGAAATGTCGCGGAGACAGAAAATTAGCTCAGACAACATGAAAAGAGCGGCGAAAACAAAGCTAAGCTCCTCAACGTCAGCTACCAAGCTTAACGGGATGGATATCAGAAAATCAAGAAAAAACACATTTATTCGAAAATCAATCATTTATTCACAATCATGATTTGGGTCCAAAGCATCAACATTTTAAAAACACAAAAATTTTCCCTTCTTTGGCTTGCGACTGGAGCTGGTTGGCTTATTGTTCTTCTTTGCCGTTTGGATTCTAAGGAACTGGAAAGCGGACGAAACTAAAACTCAAAATTTATTGTAAATGGATGATCCTATGTACTGTCCATTGGTATGCGGAACGGAATTCGAAATTCGAAAAAATTCCAAAATTCTGAAATTCGGAGATTTTTGAGTGTCCGAAAATTTGAACATTTCCTGTCCGCACACCTTTGATTTTCACTATGATATTGCATTACCGATTTGCGCGGCAAGAAAGACACAACACAGATACAGTGCTAATCATTGTTTGTCGCACTCAAAAAAAATCGTCACATTCACAATGTCACGTGCGACTCGAGACAATTAAAAATGGGAAGTGAACGAAGGCACAAAGAGAGAGAGAGAGAGAGAGAGAGAGAGAGAGAGAGAGAGAGAGAGAGAGGGGCAAAATATGGGAGAACAAGAATGGGAAAACATGGATCAATGGGGAAGGGGTACTGTTTCGTTCGGTGGGGTACTGTTGCGGACAAAAACAATGGGAAAACATGGATCTATGGGGTACTGTTTCAGGGGAAAAAATGATTGAGCGAAAATGGGAGAACAATCGATGGGGTACTGTTTCGTTATGTTTCCCATTCATTTTTGGCAAATCTTGACCCTTACCTCTCTGACCCTCCACCCAAATCTCAATATTTTCATTTTCGATATTTTCAATATTCACTAGTTTTTTTTCCAGAACGTTCTCTGTGTTTCAACAGCGAATTTCCCAGCAAGCAATGGATCCGCATCAACAGCTGGTCCAGGAACCGTCGTCCCAAGATCACTCCTATCCGAAAGTGCGTCAACCTGGACTACGAATCCGTCAGCAAGAGATGGTTCAGCAGCAACCTTCCCAAGACCAGCCCGATCCTGAAGTGCCCCATCTTATACTTCAAACGGGTCAGCAACAGATAGTGCTGCGTCAGCTTCAGCATCTGCCAATAATCCAGTCCCAACTACAACTGGGTCAGCAACCGATGACCCAGCAAGACCAAGCTTCTCAACAAGTAGGTCAGCAAGTCCAGGGGCAAACTGTCCAACCCGAAGTGCCCGAGCCCCAACACACAATGGATCAGATGTCGGGACCCCAAATTGGCCAGAATCAGCACCCGATGGCCTATACTGTGGTTGCTGTGTACCCACCCCCAACTGACTACGTACAAGCCCGACAACCATCCAAGAGCGAGCCTCGCTCCGCTTTCCGTCTGTGGGTGAAAGACAACTTCCACGTCTTCGCCGAAAAACTTCCTACACTGGACACTGAGACGATTGAGGGCAAGATGAAGTATTTTTGGAGGAGCAAGTTGCCGGAAACGGTGAAGGAAGACTACAAGATGAAAATGCAGGGGCACGATGTGCAGCCAGGAAGAGTTCCAGCTGACGCGGTGAAAAATGGTCATCGCATCAAGATAACGCCTTTCACACTTTGGTGTCAACAAAGACATAAGGAGTTGTGTAAAACGCGCCCAATCACTTTGTACGAAGTCATCGTTTCGCCGGAATCCGTCAAACTTTGGAATAGAATGTCGGATCAGGAGAAACTGCCGTTCAACCAGGAGTTTCATGAGACAGTGCCAATGGAAAGAGTGAGTGTTTATGTTTGATTTGAGCGGGATAGGGGGCAATAGAGTAGCCATAAGTGTATCTAGAATGATAATACACTAATATGGTGTACGTTGGTCAAGAGTACCATATGATGTTCTTGGGTCGAGAGTACCATAGGGTACCATATGGTGGGCATAAGCACTGATGGGGGACACAAATAAGAGGTGGTGTATATCAACTTTCATTGGGAATTCCAATGTTATATGATGTACTTTTGGCTCTCACCCATATTCGAGATATCGGTACCATTTGGTGCACATTGACTTATTGCAGTAACTGTAGTATCATTTGGCGCGAAACATTATGTACCGTATCACATATTTTACAGGGTGGCTAATAAGTATTGAGACTTTTTTCTGGCAGTTCTGGGAAAGGGGCCCTGCAGTATCCAAAGATAATTTTCTCAAAAATCGAAAGCTGGCATCCTTCTGAATACTATATCTTGATTTAACGTGAAAACCTGCAACAAAGCCCTCACAGCGTCCGTTTTATTGAATGCTTCCTTCCAAAAAATGCATTTTAGTTCAAAAATGACCATATTCAGTCGTGCGCTGTGCGAAAATTCCAATACTGAGCTAGTTCCAACTACGTTTAGTGCATAGCACAACTCTCGGTTAATGAATACACCACTTTTGAGGTACTTCGGATGTGCAACATTAGCCATGCGAGCCCCTTTGCATGCATGACTTTGGGTTCGCCGCGCAGTACTAAATGCATGTTTTTCGTACGGTCATAACTGGCTAGAAGTCAAAGTAATTCCTAACGTATTGTTGCTAACTTTGTTCACGTGAGCAAAATAAGTAAGTGAATCAGTTTCAAGAACCATCATAAAGTCGAATAGGTCAAACCAGAAAATCGAGAAATTCTCGAAACTTTGGACACGGTTGGCCCGTATCAGGAAATGTTCAATATCTTTCTGTAGAATCGATATTTCTATTTGAAAGTTTAAATCCGTCTTCGAGAAGACTTTTTCTCATCATTATCAAAGTTTGAAGTACCAGCCATTCTCGGTTCATGTGCTATACGAAGATACTTCGAAAAAAGAGGTGCGGCGATCTGGCTATTTTTTTGCAACAGATTCAGGGGGCCTAGTTTTGAACGAGAGGGAATTCAAACATTTCCTTGTTTTTGTGTACTGCAAAAACTCTCTTTTATCCAAAAAATAACCAGACTTCAACTTTAGGCACGCAGTTCTTGAGAAATCGAAGCAAAATCAAGTCTCAATACTTATTAGCCACCCTGTATGTATTTTGAAGAGCCAATGTACCATAAAATACAATACAACTTCATGGAAGTGTTTTATGCAAGATACAGTGTAATTCTGAAAAATTCGATTTCAATATTTTCCAGAGACAACAACTTTGTGCGACCCTTCCCAACTCTTTGCCACCTCGACTATTCGATTCAATTGATGAAGAAGAAGAAGAAGAAGATGGTGCTCCTGAGCCAAGCGAGGAAAATGTGGAAAATCGACAAACCCCACCACCTTCTGCTCAGGGTACTTCAATCTTCCGACACCCACAAAGACCCCTATCACCATCACAAACGTCGATGAGCCAATCTCAACCACAACTGGGTCAGCAACCGATGTCCCAACAACACGTGGGCCGACCTGGGCTTGAAGTGGGCGAAGGTCCTCAACCAGTGGGTCAGAAAGGCCATCATCAGGGGCAAACTGACCAACACGAAATGCCGGAGCCCCAGCCCCAACACCTAATGGATCAGATGTCAGGACCCCAACCTTGTCAGAATCAGCTTCCGATGGCCTATACTGTGGTGCCTGTTGGGCAAGCACTACTAAGCCTCCGCCAAAAACAACAACATTCACTACCACTCTTACCTAATTACGTACTAGCCCAACAACCATCAAAAGACCAGCCCCGCTCCACTTACCGTCAGTGGGCAAGAGACAATTTCCACCAATTCGCCAAACAATATCCCACACTGGACACTAAGAATGTTGAGTACAGGATGAAGCGTTTTTGGAAGGAAATGTTGCCGGAAAAGGTGAAGCAAAAAAACAAGATGAAGTTGTCGGGGCACAATGTGCAGCCAAGAAGAGTTCGAGTGCCCGCCACTACTCCCAATCGCAACGCCCTTAAAGCGGTGAACAATGGTCATCGCATCGAGTTAACGCCTTTCACATTTTGGTGTCGACAAAGATACCAGGAGTTGTGTAAAACGCGTCCAACAATCACTTTGTACGAAGTCATCGTTTCGCCGGAATCTGTCCAGCTTTGGGATAAAATGTCGGATCAGGAGAAACAGCCGTTCATCGAGGAGTTTCATGAGACAGTGCCAATGCAAAATGTGAGTGTTTATGCTTGATTTGAGAGGGATAGGAGGCAATAGAGTAGCCATATGAGTATCTAGAAAGATAATATAGATACCAGTACCTATGGTGCTTTAGACAAAGAAAAAAAAAAGGGGGGGGGGAGGGAAATCATCAATAGTGGGCATCAGTGTCCCATGGTGCTGCTTGTCTAGCATGAACTCAACGTCAGGACCATGTGGTACATATAGATTCACGGGTAGCATATGATGCGCACAGATCCCGAAATAATATAGAGAACTCAGCCCCGAGTGGAAAGGCTCTAGTACCATATGGTGTACATGAGTCGAGCGTACCATGTGATACCATTTGGTGGGCATATGCACTATGTAATATGGTGCACTTTATTGCTCTCACCATATTATTGCTGGCACCATATTATGCTACTAATTTAATATCAACGGAGCATAATAAAAAGCGGTTTTATAGTTTATAAAGAGTACATCAGTAGCATATACTTTTGTGTAGACCAACATCGGGGACATCAATTCTATATGGTTGTACTTGGATACCCTCGCGGAAGACACAAGTACCATACGTTGCAAGTAGACTTGCACGGGTGACTTCAATACCATATATCCCATATTCGAGATTTCGATACCCTATGGTGTAGATTGACTCATTGCAGTGACTGTAGACCCATTGAAGCATATTGTACCGTGTCACATATTTTATCGCCCCATATGGTTCTGTTTTTTGAAGAGCCAATAAACCATAAAATACAATACAACTTTAGGGAAGTGTTTCATGCAATATACAGTGCAAGTTTGAGAAATTCGAATTCAATATTTTCCAGAGAAACCAACTTTGTGCGACCCTCCCCGATGCAATGCCACCTCGACTATTTGATTCAATGGATGAAGGAGGAGAAGAAGATGGTGCTCCTGAGCCAAGCGAGGAAATTGTGGAAAATCGACAAACCCCATCATCTTCTGCTCAGGGTACTTCATTCTTCCGACACCCACAAAGACCCCTATCACCATCGCGGCTGTCTACGAGCCAATCTCAACAACAAATGGATCAGCAACCGGTGATCACGCAACACCTCGGCCAACCTGGGCTTGGAGTGAGCGAAGCTCCTCAACAAGTGGGTCAGCAAGGTCAGCATCAGGGACAAACTGTCCATCCCGATGTGCCCGAGCGCCAACATATAATGGATCAGATGTCAGGCCCCCAACTTGGCCATCCACTACCACTTCTAACTGACAACCTACAAGCCCAACAACCATCCAAAGACCTGCCTCGCTCCGCTTACCGTCTGTGGGTAGAAGACAACTTCCATCATTTTGCCAAACAACATCCCACACTAGACACTAAGCAGGTTGAGACCAAGATGAAGAATTTTTGGAGGAAAAAATTGCCGGAATCGAAGACGAGAAAATACGATAACAAGTTGCGGAGGCCCAATGTGCAGCCAAGAATAGTTCCAGTGCTCCCCACTACTTTGAATTGCAACGCCCTTGAAGCGGCGAACAATGGTGATCACATCGAGTTAACGCCTTTCACACTTTGGTGTCGACAAAGATACCTGGAGTTGTTTAAAACGCGTCCAATCACTTTGTACGAAGTCATCGTTTCGCCGGAATCCGTCAAACTTTGGAATAGAATGTCGGATCAGGAGCAACTGCCGTTCATCCAGGAGTTTCATCGGACAGTGCCAATGCAAAATGTGAGTATTTATGCTAGATTTGAGAGGGATAGGAGGCAATAGAGTAGCCATATGAGTATCTAGAAGGATAATATAGATGCCAGTACCTATGGTGCTTTAGACAAAGAAAAAGGGGGGAGGGAAATCATCAATAGTGGGCATCAGTGTCGAGCGTACCATGTGATACCATTTGGTGGGCATATGCACTATGTAATATGGTGCACTTTATTGCTCTCACCATATTATTGCTGGCACCATATTATGCTGCTAATTTAATATCAGCGGAGCATAATAAAACGTGGTTTTAAATATTATAAAGAGTACATCAGTAGCATATACTTTGTGTAGACCACTGTCGGGGACATCAATTCTATATTGTTGTACTTGGATACCCTCGCAGAAAACACAAGTACCACACGTTGCAAGTAGACTTGCACGGGTGACCTCAATACCATATAGCCCATATTCGAGATTTCGGTACCATACGGTGCACATTGACTCATTGTAGTGATTGTAGTCCCATTGAAGCATATTGTACCGTGTCACATATTTCATGGCCCCATATGGTTCTGTTTTTTGAAAAGCCAATGTACCATAAAATACAACACAACTTTAGGGAAGTGTTTTTTGCAATATACAGTGCAAGTTTGAGAAATTCGAATTCAATATTTTCCAGAGAAACCAACTTTGTGCGACCCTTCCCAACTCTATGCCACCTCGACTATTCAATTCAATTGATGAAGAAGGAGGAGAAGATGGTGCTCCTGAGCCAAGCGAGGAAAATGGGGAAAATCGACAAACCCCATCACCTTCTGTTCAGGGTACTTCAATCTTCCGACACCTACAAAGACCCCTATCACCATCGCGGCCGTCGACGAGCCAATCTCAACCACAAATGGATCACCAACCGATGATCACGCAACACCTCGGCCAACCTGGGCTTGAAGTGAGCGAAGCTCCTCAACAAGTGGGTCAGCAAGGTCAGCATCAGGGGCAAACTGTCCAGCCAGAAGTGCCCAAGCCCCAACACCTCATGGATCAGATGTCAGGATCCCAACTTGGCCAGCGCCCGATGACCTATACAGTAGTACCTGCAAAGGCAGCACTACCAAGCAGCCGCCACAAACAACAACATCCACTACCACTCCTAACTGACTACGTACACGCCCAACAACCATTCAAACTTCTGTCCAACTCTGCTTGCCATCTGTGGATGAAAGAAAATTTCCACGATTTTGCCAAAAAACATCCCAAACTGAACACTAAGAAGGTTGAGGGAAAGATGAGGTATTATTGGAATAGCAAGTTGCCGGAATCGGTAATGCGAGAATACAAGAAAAGGGCTCGGAGGCACGACAAGCCAAGAAGTGTTGTGCCTCCCACTAATCCGAATTGCAATGCTCTTAAAGCGGTGAAAAATGGTCATCGCATCAAGATAACGCCTTTCACACTTTGGTGTCGACAAAGACACCTGGAGTTGCTTAGAACGCGTTCAACAATTTCTTTGTACGAAGTCACCGTTGCGCCGGAATCCGTTGAGCTTTGGAATAAACTGTCGGAACAGGAGAAACAGCCGTTCAACCAGGAGTTTCATGAGACAGTGCCAATACAAAATGTGAGTGTTTATGCTTAATTTGAAAGGGATAAGGGGCAATAGAGGAGCCATGAGTGTATGATAATATAGATACCAGTACCGTGTGATGTTTTTAGACTAAAAAAAGGGGGGGGGGTCATCAATGGTGGGCATCAGTGTCCCATGGTGTTCCTTGTCTAGCATAAAGGAATTCAATACCATATGGAACCATATGATGCACATAGACACATATGAGGGACACCGGTACCATATGGCTCATGAAAACTCAAATCGGATCCTGAAATAATATCGAGAACTCAGCTTCGAGGGGAAAGGCTGGAAAGGTGCCATATGGTTTCCAGGGAAGCGCAGTAACATACAGTACCATATAGTGTACGTGGGTCCAGATTACCATAGGGTATCATATCGTGTACATGAGTCAAGAGTACCATATGGTACCATATGGTTTCTAGGGAAGCATAGTACAATAGGGTACCATATGGTGTACATGGATCGAGAGTACCAGCACCATACAGCCCATATTCAACACCATACAGCCCATATTCGAGAGAATTCGGTACCATATGGTGCACATTGACTCATTGTAGTGATTGTATAATATGTAGTATCATTTGGCGCAAAGTATTGTGAACTGTATCGCATATTTTATGGCACCATATAATTTGGTATTTTGAAAAGCCAATGTACCATAAAATACAATAAAACTTCATGGAAGTGTTTTATGCAAGATACAGTGCCATTTTGAGAAGCTCGAATTCAATATTTTCCAGAAAAACCAACTTTGTGCGACCCTCCCCAATACTATACCACCTCGACAATTTGATTCATTCGGTGAAGAAAAAGAAGAAGATGGTGCTCCTGAGCCATGCGAGGAAGATGTGGAAAATCGACCAACCCTGTCACCTTCTGCTCAGGGTACTTCAATCTTTCAAGTCCCACAAAAACCCCTATCGCCATCACGGACGTATGATTCCGGGAAGTATGTGACTCAGGGAAGTATGCGCTCCTATGGATCAATCGAATTCTGGAGATAATCAGTATATGGATAGATCTTCAAATATCTCCTAATTTTTTTGTCAGAGAAACAAAATTTGAATGTCGAATCGAAAATTTGCGTTTTTGCTTCTAACTTCCCAAGTCCCATTCTCCCATTTTTTTTCGGACATCAATTTCTTAGTGTATATCTTCTTTTTTTTCTTCTTCTGCTCAACCCGACCACCACCCCCCCCCCTCTCCCAATTTTTTTCTTCTTCTTCTTCTTTTTCCCGCACTAGCCCCCCCCCCCCCCCCCCTCCTCCTCCTCTTATTCCCCTCGTCACTTCTCTCCCCTCATTTCGAATTTGTGTGTGTATATGTGTGCTCTCCTCTCCGTGTGAAAAAGAAAAGAATAAAAAGCATGGCAAGAAAAAGGAAGCCGGACCCTTTTCTTTTTTGGGGAGAAACGGGGGAAATGGACGCAAAGAAATGGACGGGGACAAATTGGTCGTCATCGCAACATGAAAACATACGAAAAACGAAAGAAAGTGCATATTGAAAGTGTTTTTGCAAGGGAGCGAAAAGGGGAAATAAAGTTCAGTTTTTTCTTCTTTTTTTTGTAGGTAAGTTTGGGTGCAATTATGTTTTTGGGTGTCTTTTTCGGGCTTTTTTTGGAAATTGGGCTGGAAGAATAAGAAGCTGTTTTTGACGTAATCATAGCAGACAGGTGGTTTTATCAGATTACTTATCCGAAATTGGATATGAAAATAGTCAACACTTTTTCTGTGTACAACAAGATTACGGGATCAGAACTTGGTCGGTTTGTCTACAACGGCCATTTGAGTCTAGGACAACAATTTTTCCATAAATTTTTTTCATATTTCGGGAAAGCGATTTTTTTAATTTTCAAGAGGTAATAAAGGTTGAATATCAGAACACATGGGTTAAATTTTGAGTAAATCGTGGTATAAGTGACCTATTTTTCACTAACTAGGGAAATAAGTGAACTTTTCTAGATTTGAAAATTTTCCAAATTTTACTATTCGTTACAAACCTCAGGACTCGAAATATAGCTGAAAATTCGTTAGAAAACAAGAGTAAGTCAACACTTCATGATTTTTGACAATCGAATAACTTTTTTTTTCAAACAGTCATGAGCTGAGTTTGAGCATGGATATCTCGTCTTTGAAAACGCTGATAAATTTCAATACCGTAAACAACAAAGATCCCATATTCGTCTCTGAAAGTTACCAATTTAATACTGAAAAAGAGCACTTTTGGTTGACAAAAAAATTTTTTTTGACGAAATTTTTCGAATTTTGACGAGTTTTTGGCAGATTTTCAGTTACAATGAGGTGAAAAAATGGTAAAAGTTTCAAGCTATTTCAAATTTACAAAGTCATTTATTCTTTTGTGAGTTCAAGAGGTCAGTTTTTACAAATCTCATGAGCTTTTAGGGAAACGATATTTTTCATTTTCTTCAGATTCTCAGATGTGGCTGAAACAACTAGCTCAGCACAATTGTTCAATCTTCAGCAAACCATCACTTAATAGGGTTTTTTTCAGAAAACTAAGAAGCTAAACGTAGTCCCTAGCAATTTTTCTGGTTTTCAAAAAAACCCTACTTCAAAATCCTATTTCATAACTCCATAAAACCAATTTGAGAGTACACATTACCAAAAGCCAACCCTTCTCAAAAACGAGAAGTTCTTCTTGTGAGACCGGAAATATATTGCCCCACTTTACTTCCGGTCACTCTGGCGGGGAGCAGTCAGTTTTTATTGGTGTGCGGTCAAGGAGAAGGGAGAAATAAGAGACGAAAAAAGGATGATGATTTGTTTCTTTCTCGGGGAAATACTCGTATCGTTTTACACTTTTTAGATTTAGAGAAGGCCAAATTTTTATTCTTTGAATTTCGAAATTTGAGTTTGGGTTTGAAGACACATTATCAATTTTGATTTTTCTGCACCCTGTCATCCTCAGAAATTCCTTATTCCCAAAAAATGTCATCACATATTTCTGCCCACTTGTTTCGTTTATTCATGTTGCCGGGAAACCGCTTCGAGTTCTTTTTCGTTTCTCTATTTGTCTTGCTTTTCCACATTTTTCCAATTACGTTTTGGCTCCGGAGTTTGGAGAAATTCATTTCCTTTTGTGACTATTTAGATTTCTGAGTCTCTATTTCTCCAGAAATAGAATTTTAGACTAGTATAGATAAAAGTTGATAACAGAGTAGGTCTGAAAATAAGTTGAGAATTTGGGCGCCAAAATTAAAATATTGAGTGTGATAGCACCATATCTCAATTTGAGTTTGTTAAGAATTTTAGCTCACACGAATCTCTCACGCGATTACTCATTTTATTTTCCAGATTTTTAAAATTCGTTGCTTCGAAAATTGGAACAATTTTTAGATGCTATCCGATTGATGGCTACGGGATATTTCGCAACTAGTCGTTTCGCAACTGCGACATTTCGCAACTTACTACCATTTCGCAACTTACTACCATTTCGCAACTTACTTCCATTTCCCAACTCACTTCCATTTCGCAACTTACTTCCATTTCGCAACTTACTTCCATTTCGCAACTCACTTCCATTTCGCAACTTACTTTCATTTCGCAATCGCGACAATTCGAAACTGGACGTTTTGCAACCAGTCGTTTCAAAACTCTATTAACTAGCCCAATTTACGTTCACTGAAGTTGAATGTGTTTGAGGATTTTGCGAACCATGTATTCCCGGTAGTAGTCTACATTTGAAAAGTTGTGAATTTAACGTGAACTTCCTACGAAATCCAGGATTTCGTGGTTTCAAAATGACGTGGTTGCGAAATGTCACAGTTGCAAAATGGAAGTAAGTTGCGAAATGTCGTAGTTGCGAAAAGTCGTAAATGCGAAATGGAAGGGGGTTGCAAAATGTCGTAGTTGCGAAACGACTAGTTGCGGAATATCTCTGAGTCAAATTGATTTCAATTAGATGATGTCTTTTCATTTCCGTTTCCGTTATTTTCCTCCTTCCACCTTTTATTAACCATTTCCAGATTCCTTCCATGTTACCGGTGATACTATGAACATTAATGGGTTGCAAGATATCAACAGAATTCTGTCAGGACAACCCGGTCGCCTCCTCGACAAACAAAGTGCATCCGTCTGAAGTGAGTATAACCAAGGAAGTAATTATAAGAATTTTTGGGGCGTTGAAAAAAGTTTTAAAAACTGTCAAAACGATTTTCAAAATTGGTTTCAAAATATGACGAGTGTATAGGTTCTTTGTTCTTGAACATGAAAATTGAGAGGCGTGGTTTTCTATAGGAGTGCATAAGAAAAGGTGCTAGTTCAGTTCCTATGGACCTCACCTTTTTTTTGCTTGCATTGCACTTCTAGTTTTGGTGAAGCATGAACTTTTGGGCTAGTTTTGGATAGTTTTTATTTTCCTCTGAAACTTTTATAAAACCAAAAAACCAAAAAAAAATATTAAAAAAAAAAGAAAACTCTAGTTGTCACGTTCAATACAGTAAAACAGAATGGAACTTTTTGAAATTGAATTCTATTTAAAATTCGGAAATTCAGAAGTTCTGAAATCCTGTGACTTTGAGATTTCTGAGATTCGGAGATTATGAAAAGTTTCAAATGACATCACTGGTCTCAATTTGCTATTAGATTTTCACCTGACATTTTTTATAGGTTTATATTATTTTTCTTCTCATTTTTCGTTTTCTTCCCACCTAACCAACCATAATTTCCGTCTTGCCATGCATAAATTTTCTCGTTATCACCAGTTGTAGTCTCTTTTTTTTTTGCCTATTTCGATTTTTGTTTCCAGCTGGCTTAGCTTTTTGCTGTGTTTTTTTCAGCATATCTATTTTGTGCTCTCGCCATTTTTGTGTCCAAATGTGTGCCTTCAAATCTCCAAATCTCAAGAAAAAAGAAAAGGAAGAAAACGAACATTTTTCTCTCTCCCTGCCTCTCCATTTTCTTATCTGAGCTTGTTTTTTTCTTATCATTTTTTTCTCATAGCCACGTATTTTGACGACTTTTGGCGGAAAAAGCTTTTCGAGACCATGTTCTCCTTTACAAAGAAATTAGAAAGTTGCCTGGTTTTGAAATGTCGCGATTTTGAAATGGCCGGTTTTGAAATTCCGCGGTTTTGAATTGTCCCGGTTTCAAAATGTTGCGGTTTCGAAATTTCAGGTTTCGAAATTTTTGGTTTCGAAATGTCGCGGTTGCGAAATGTCGCAGTTTCGAAATGTCTGGTTTTGAAATATCGCGGTTTTGAATTGTCCCAGTTTTGAAATGTTGCGGTTTCGAAATGTCGCGGTTTTGAAATGTCTGGTTTCGAAATGTCGCGGAGCCGTGACGATATATAATACGTGAAATCTTTTCTATATTTTTCTCTATGTTTTCTACAACCAATAGCCCTCCCCGGAAATTAAAAAATGACACCTGAATAACAAAAAACTATCATTTTTTAAACATTCATGTTCCCAACGATTTTTTTTCTCATTTTTCAGATAACCACTTCATCCATACCAATCAAACCAGTTGAGTTCTACAATCCTGAATTGGTCAGAGAAAAGCCCATATTTCAAAGGGTACCCCCTTCGACGAGGAAGGAATCAAAAGAAAAAGAAGTGCCAAAGGAGGTCCCCAGACGTGTTTCATTGCAAGTTGAACCGAAAAAGGTCAGTTTTGAAGTTTTTTTTGAGGGAAAAGGAGGCCTTTGAAAGGGTATTTTGAGGGCGGAAAGTGTGGGAATTATTTTCAGTCTAAAATTTTTCAAATTTTTCAGACCCTTCCCCTGCCTCTTACTAGGTCTTCATCATTGAGTTCGATAATGGAAAATCGACCTCCGAGTGGAATTTCGAAGTAAGTCAGCTTTGTTTTATTTCTGAAATGTTTTTTTCCGCGACACTTCGCAACCGGTCATTTCGCAACTGTGACACTTCGCCACGCGTGAATTCCTCCACAGTTAAAAATTTTGAAAAATTCTCTCATAAAAAATGCAACGTGTGACGAACTGTCGTAGTTGCGAAATGACCGGTTGCGAAGTGTCGCGGAGCCTAAAAAATATAGTTTTTCTCTCTCAAATAGATGTAATTATATATTTTTCATATTGATCTGAATGAAGCTAACTTTAAAATTTCTGTGATTTTACAAACTATTATAACTTTTTTCAGTTCCTCCTTCACTCGAATCCACCGTTCCAAAAGCGCCAATTCTCGTCGTTTCTCAATCGACACGTCACGCGCCAAATCTAACCAATTTGTTGTTTCATTATGTGCCAAAAAAATAGGAATATCTGAATATACTGAACCACGGCCGGATAAACAACCTTGCGATGTTTACTGGCACAATGTGGTACTTTCGGATATGAACAAAATAGTCACCTCGCCACATTCCAAAGTGAACAAGTTTCCGGGTAAGTCGATTTTGACTTAGAGTGGTTATACATATGAAATTTTCTATTCAGGAATGACAGAGTTGGCCAAGAAAATCTCACTGACTCATGCGATATCCTCTATGCAGAAATTGTTCCCTGATGAATATGCATTCTATCCAAAGTCGTGGTTTCTTCCGGCTCATTTGAATGATTTCACGGTTACTACTACTTTGATGAAAACTCAAAAATTAGAGAAAAATTTTCAGACCTATTACCGTAGACAACATGCAATGGGTAAAACTGAAATGTGGTTTATTGTGAAACCGGATGAAGGAGCACAAGGTACTGGTATCTATTTGATAAGCAATCCAAGTCAGATTCGGGATGTGGAGCAGCAACAGTTGGTTCAGGTTCGGACAAATGGACACAAAGACGGACATTCAAAAAAGAATATTTTTTCAGGAGTACATCGCGGATCCAATGTTGATGGGTGACAAGCTAAAGTTTGATTTTCGGGTCTATGGAGTCATTAAAAGCATCAACCCATTGTCAATCTATGTTGCCAGAGAAGGTATACCCAAAGTTTTTTTTTCCAAAATTCTCAAAATTCCAGGCATGGCCCGGTTTTGTACGGAAAAGTACGAGAAGCCGGATTCGTCAAACTTCAAAAATCTCTTTGCTCATTTGACGAATTATTCATTGAACAAGTCGAATGAGTCGTACGTGCATAGCAACACTCTTCAGGATCAGACCAAAGGTGACGAGGCCCCCCCCTGTGCAGTAGGAAGAAAAAAGGATTAGGAGGAAAGGAGGAAATGGGGGATTCAATAGAGAAAAAAAGAGGAAATTAAATATGACGACAAAATGGAAGCCAAGGTGCTAAAGCACAACACACAGCTGGAAAATTTTCAAAAACACACAGATGAAAAATTTTTTAAACTTTTATCTAAAGTTCCGGTTTTATTGCAAATATGGTTCCGATAAGCTAAAGTTTTTAAAGAAGGATTTCGGTCAAAATTTTTTTAGTGCTTTAACATATGTAAAAATGTGTGTAGATTCCGAGAATCACAATGAAAATGGTCATGAATTGTGGTTTTGGAGCAATTTGTGAGCATTTTCATTATGCTTTTTGAAATCTACACACATTCTTACATATTTTAAGGCAATAAAAAGTTTTGACCGGAATCCTCCTTCAAAGCATGCCTTCATTTTCTTTTATGACACCTTAAAAGCATCTTTGGCTATCGCCGGATTGGTTGGAATTTGATTTTTCAGCTTTCCCGTCGTTTTGCAAACAGTGTTTCGATTGGTGCGTGGACTCCTCGTGGACCATTCGACTGAGTTGTTCATGAGGAGTCCACGCACCCACCAAAACATGTTTCACTGTTTTTAAAACGGCGGGAAAGCTGGAAATTCAAATTTCAGCCAAGTTGGCGACGGAGCGCGTTTCACTTTGTGGAATATCGCTAATATACCAAATTAATTGTTCAATATTTTCCAATTCCAGGCAGTAAACGTCTTCTCTCCACCGTATTCCACCAATTAGAGTCTAGAGGAGTCAAAACTAAACGTCTATGGCATGACATCAAGCTAATTCTGGTCAAGACTACTCTCGCAATGCTCCCTGAGATAATGCTTCATTACGAACATCACTTTTATGACTCCCCTGGACCCCAATGCTTTCAGGTACCTGTCATATCACGTGAAACGAAAAACATTTAAACTTTTACAAAACCTTAAAAGTTTTTTTCAGATTATGGGGTTCGATGTCATGATAAAGGATGATGGGACCCCCATCTTGTTAGAAGTCAATGCTGCTCCATCTTTGACTGCGGATCATATGATTCCATATCCTGGAAGGTCTTTGACAGAAGGGGGACAAAGGGTCAGAAGTATTGTTGACGAGGTCATTAAACTTCCACTAGTCAAGGATACTTTATTATTAGTGTTAGGACTAATGGACGAGGAATATCAAACTACCAGCAGCTTGTAAGGTTTTACCTCCAGAGATTACTGTACATCCCAAATTTTCAGAAAAGGAGAAACAAAGTCCCTGGACGATTTTCAACTCCGGCAAAGACGGAAACCTCATTTGAGCGAGGTCAGATATTTTAAAGGATGATTCCGGTCAAAATTTTTGTTGCTTCAAAATATGTAAAATTTTGTGCTGATTCTGAATATAATAGTTAAAACGCTCAAAACTCTCTCTAAAACCCTGAAAAATGGCTTAAAAACGACCCTTTTTTGCAGAACGGTCTTCGGGGGTTGGCCTAACTCCCGGAGTTTTCTAGGTCATCGCATTTTCAGATTTTTTTTTTCACCATTTTTTAGGTTTTTTTAGAAAATCATAAAATTCTGATCTTATTTCACTTTTTCGTTTGATTTTCATAGAAAAAAACCTAAAAAATGGTTTTAAAATTCTGAATATGCGGTGGCTGATGAAACTCCGGGAGTTAGACCACGGCCCCAGGAGACCCATCGGCCGAAAAAAGGTGGTTTTTAAGCAATTTTTCAAAGTTTTAGAGGGCTTTTTGAGCGTTTTCACTATCATATTAGAAATCAGCACAAAATTTTACATATTTTAGAGCAAAAAACTTTGATTTTTTAGACATTTTGAAAATTTTCAGATCTTCCCAACTCGTTACGGTGCGCACAGTGGTCACTTGCTATTCCTGGACAAGGCCATGTACATTTACATGCAATTTGTGCAACTACGTAACAATGTACACATCACCGGTGCCGGATTGAAGCAATTTGTGAGGTACATAAAACAAGAATTTTTTCTTTCGACACATTTTTGCACATGTTTCATGATGTTTTAGGAAGTGCAATCTAGCAGATATTATCCCAATTGTGCGAGTGGATGCGAAGGTTGCAGAGATCAACTATTATTTCACTGGGAATCGGCAGACGAGTGGAATTGGTAAGGAAAAGGGGATGGGAAATTAGAATAGTGTTTGATGATAAAAGGTGGTTCCGGGACATTTCGCAACCACGACGATTCGCAACCAAGACATTTCGAAACTGGACGTTTTGCAATCAGTCATTTCGCAACTCGATAAACTAGTCCAACTAACGTTCATTAAGGTTGTATGGGATTGAGGGTATTGTGAACTATTGCAGGTTATAGTCAAAATTTGAAAAGTTGTGAATATAAAGTGAACTTTTTACAAAAGTCCTGGATTTCGTGGTTTCTAAATGTCGTAGTTGCAAAATTGGTGTGGGTTGCAAAACGTCGTAGTTACGAAACGAGGGGTTGCGAAACGTCTCGGATCCTAAAAAATGCTTATTTTTGGTCATTTTGCCCAAAATTTTATATATCCGGACCATTATCTTCAGGAACAATTTTATTACTGTATTTTCAAATACACTCATAATTCATATTCCAGGTCTCCCATTCCACGCCTTTTTGATGTTTCTATTTTTCGTGGCCGAGAAGAAATTCACATTGGAATCTGATCTGCTTTCCAAAGTCCAAAGACTACTGTCTTTCTGTGACATGAGTTTAAGACACTATGGAGTACGGTCAGCAAGGTTGAGGAGAGCAGAAGTTGATTCTAATCTTGGGTGAGATTGAAAAATTATTGAAATCTGAATTTTAAAATGCATAATTTTAGAAACGTCGAAATCTACATGCTACCTTCTAGAATGGCTAGAAACCGATCAGGAAGATTTGGAAGGAAGGTAAGATAATGAAAAAAGGAAAATGGGACAATTTTCAAATTATACTTTTTCAGGAAATGGATAGCAACAACAACTCAAACAGCTTCAGTCACTTGCCACGCATTTCGGAACGGTTTTAACTTGAAAATTATGATTTTTTTTTGATTCTCATTATAACTTATTCTAGTTTGAAAAGTGATGTATATAAACCAAAAACAGTGTATTTTTGTTGCCAAATAAAGATTTCTTGTGCCAAATACTCAGAACCTGAAAATTCCAAATTTTCAAGATAATAAGTGTTGGTTTGATTTGAATAAAATCAGTCGTGTAATAAGAGAAACCATGACTTTGTCTAGGGTCTTGGCTGTAGGCTCTAGGCTCATCAAAACTTGATTTTTCATTTTTAAGATGATGGATTTTTTGATGAATATGTTAGAAAACCCAGATAAAAAAATCAGAAGAAAACTCCACGCCCACTTTCCTTCTTTCCTAAGAGTCACAGCGCCCCTCTTTCTTACATATTCATTTCTCGTCTATTTCTATTCTCTCAACTGGCCCCCTTTTTTCATCTGATGCCTCACCCCACAGCAGCTTATTTGTGTGTTGTCTTCAGGCTCTATATGTGGGGAAAAGTGGGGCGCCGTAGTCTGGGGGATAGAGCCTTCCAAAACGACCCCACTCTGGCGGCGAATGGTTGGTTCAGGTCCTGCAGGCGCCTAATTTTTTTTAAAAATTTTTTGTTTAGCAGGAATAGCCTGGAAATGGTTAGACCATTGATGAGAGGGATATAATTTGAATTCGAAATAAAGAGAACGTTTTTCAAAATTCAAACTAATATTTTCGACGTAAAATAATACCCTCCACTCATGGGAATAATTAATATGCACTTTATTCTTGTTTCAAGTGGTTCACCGGACAAAGAATTCTGAATGAGTGGTTCATTCAAATTTTTTTCATAAGAGTCAAGGTATCCAGAAAGAGTTCAAACTCCGTAATCAGAAGACTTTTGGATTCAGAAGTCAGAAAAGTCAAGTCAAATCTCGTTTTCTATTTTTTCTCGACTTTGAAAACAGATCAGTGAGATTTCAGAAATTCCTTTTTTTCTCACACAATCACATAATAGACACTCACTTCTATCCAAAACAAGAGCCATCGAATACAATTGAATACGAATCTTTTTCTTCGAATTTTTCACTTTTTTCGTTTTTCGTCTGCCCTTCGTCATCCAACTTTCATGAGGAACGATTGAGAAATCTTTTTTCCTTATTTTTATTATCCCTGTCTATTTAAAATACCAAGACAAAATTTCAAACTTTAATTGTCCATTTTATTTCATTTTTGTCCACTAGAACTCCCTTCAAAATTTTTGAACCAAGACTTTATGGGCTCTTTTCCTCCAATTCCAATAAAAAAAGTTCAAAACTTTTTTCACTCTGAAAGAATAAGAAAATAGAGAAAACGCATAAATCATGTTTCGCCACATTTGGTCCATCTTTTTTTCTTCCTCTTCATTTTTTGCAGCTTTTTCTCGACAGGGACCATAGAATCGTCAAGTGCATTCATCCTCTTTCTTTTATTTCCCTTTTCTTCTTGTCAGTCAAGTTATGTTCCTTTTTTTGTCCCCCCCCCCTCCCTTTTTTTTGGAAGTCGTCTTCTTCTTCTCCTTTGGATAGATTCTTCGGTTACTCAGAATGCATTCATTTTTAATGAATGCTCCCATTCAACTTTTTAAAGTCATCTCTATTTTTGCTCTGACCCCCCCCCCCTTTAATGAGAAAAAGTTCCTTGCAATGAAAAAAAGAGAGATAGAGCTCATTGAGCAAAAGTCGTGTTCTAGGTTCTAGGCTCCAAAGAAGAAAAAAGGGAAAACTCAACTATCTTTCCTCTTTTCTCGGAGTAGAGCATGATAACTAGGTCAGATTGCGTGCCAAACCTTATCAAATATTGTCGAATCGCAATTTTTTCCTCAACTTTTTCTCCCGACCAAAAGCTATTTTTTGCCTCTGAATACGCTCAATCAAAAATTTTGATTGAGAGTGTAAAAAAGAAGACGAAAAAGACGAAGATGTTTTATAAACCGAAATCAAATTTTTTCTCCTAGACCCTCATGGGAAAAGAAAAAGGGGAGAGTCAGAAATTCCCTCATTCTGAGTTGAGAAAAAGTGTTCAAAGAACAAATCAAAGACGTTCTGTGAAATCTAAAATTTCTGATTGTGAGCACACATCTTTTTTTTTTGTCGAGGATTATGCATTTGGTGGGAGTTCTATTTTTGAAAATTTTCGGAAATCCAAAATCCACTATAATTCTGAATAGCGGATATAATCCAGCTTTGAAGTCAGATGTGTCTAGTGTTCAGAGAAGATTTTTTTAAATATTATGATGTTCTGACTAAGAATCAGTATGACCTAACGAGGGAATGATTTTTGAAGAAAAAGTAGTAAAATTTTTGAATTTTTTTAAAGCTGTAAGGTTTTTTTAACGTTTTCTTAACCTGGCCGACCGGACCAAACTTTGCCATGGAATTCTTCAAATTTTGTACGGTTTTGAACATTTTAAAGAAATTTTAAAATTTCAAAAAAATTTGGAATTTCACTCAAAATTACGAAAAACCGCTATGGATCTCCTTGGATTGTTGTATAAATGAAGAAACAAAAAACATTTTTTTGATAATTGGCTCAAATATTAATCTAAATTCAGTTTTAAGTCTCTAAAGGGCCAAAAATTGAGTTTTGTGTGGAACATTTTTTAAATTTCCATTGAAAAAAGGTCCCACAATACCGATTTTTGGCATTCCGAAGGACTGAAAAGGAGTTTTTTGCAAGGATAAGAGTTGATCCACCTATAAAATTAAAATTTTTGGGAACACTTCCATGACCACTTTAGAGGAGGAATCCGATTAAAAATTTTTATTGCTATAAAATACGTAAAAATGTGTGTAGATTTCAATAATCATGATGAAAATGCTTGAAAATCGTTCTCAAACGCCCAAAACGGCTCCGAAATGAGCAAAAATTGTAGTACTTGTGGAAACTCGGCCTCGGCCACCGGACACAACTTCTGCGAGTTTTATTCATTGCCATTTTTGGTGTTTTAGAGCGATTTTGGAGCATTTTCATTATGATTTTTGAAATCTACTTACATTTTCACGTATTTTGAGGTAATAAAAACTTTTGGTCGGATAAATCTTTAAATACTGAGTATCAATTTTTCAAGCTAATTTTAATGATACGTTCTTATGATCTGAAACCAATTTCCCTCCTTTTTCTTGTTACATTCTCTGTGTTTTTTTCTTTCCGGGTGTCTAGATCCTGATCCGTTTTCTCAACGACGAGTCTTCCTAATCCCCCATCCTCACAAAATCTTTATCTCCAAGATAATAGATATATGTGATCATCCTTCTTTTTTTCCCTCAAAAAATTTTGACTCATTCTCATTTGAAATCATCTTCCCGTTTCTCTGTTTTGCCCTTCTTCCGATCTAAGATGGTCAACAATACTAATTACGTCACTGAAGACTTGGTGGGAGGGGGGAGGGGAGGAAAAGAGCCGAAATCCTTCAAGGAGGGAGGTCCATGAATAAGATGGGTGGCAATTACAAGAGCAACATGACTGACTCAAATTTCTTGAAATTTCGGAAATTGTAATTCATATAGAGAAGGATAGAAATGTTCTAGTGTGATGGACATTCATAGTATTGATACCTATTCTATTTCTAATTATCTCTAGAAGTCCAATCAGAGAATTTTTTAGAGACACTGGAACGTTTTCCGAAATTCCGAGATTCTGAAATTCTGAGATACAAATATAAAGCCCCAATGAGATGAAAAAGTGGAGAAATCTAACTTTTTTAAATCTTTTCCAGCCACACTGATCTGGTCTTTTCCACATTATATTTGTTTTTTTTTCTGCCATTTTCCATTTTCCACCTGTCTCCCTCACACATTCTCCCCTCTACAACCCATTTTTTTCTCTCCATTTTTTCCAAGTTATCACATCGAGCCGAAAAGAAAAAATCTGACCTGCAGGTGGTCTAAACCCGTTAAAAATGAAATCAGGTACCTAGTTGCCAACCATGTTTGATCTACATAATTTCATCAGAACAATTTTTTCTTGTCGCAAAATGAAAAAAATATAGAAAACTTCAAGGCTGAAGTGATCTATGGCGTGAGCTGTCATTGAATTTAGGGGAATAAAATTTGGTCAATCAAGAAAAAAATTCTTGTTTTTTTCATAGATCATTGCTGAATTTTTCGAGACATTTTGTCTGAAATTTCAACTTTCAAATATTTTTTAAAAGTTGAAAAACCTTAATGTTTTCAACATTTTCCAAACTCAAAGTCTATGAATTATAGCTTTCGAGATCTGAGATTTCAAATTTTAACAAAAATGACAAATCTTGCTCATTTTGATTCTCAAACTTATTTTTACTCACCAAATTCCAACTTGTGATATTTTCCTCTCACCTATCCCCCCCCCCCCAAAATTTTTTCCTTTCTTGCCTCTCCTTCTTCCTCTCATTTCTTTCTCTCGCTTTTTTCATATCTTAAGACATGCACACACACAACACAAATCCATGGTTACCGACCGATTCTCGCACACCCACAAACCCTCTCAAATTTCTTATCTCCCTTTTTTCTTTTTACTATTTTTTAAATACATATTTATAGTATTTTTCTTAGTTTTCCTCGTCCAGTCTCATTTTCAAAAATTCGATTTTTTCAAATTAGAAAGTTTGGGTTATGGAATCATCTATAAAACCAAAATTCTTATTCTTGGAAAATCTTGAAAAACCAAAAATCGGACTTCCCCTCCCCCCTCCATTCTCAACTTTTGAAAATCGAGATGCTAATGTTATCTTAATCCTGTTATTTATCCTTTTTCCACTTCCAAAACTAGATTTGATTATCTGTTCAGTGATCAGTGTTGGATAGCGAGTTTTCTAGAAAATGATGTCACATTTTTTCAGTCTGATCTTTATTTTCAGTTGGGAGCATAACTAAAAAATAAACAGTTCCAAAAATCAAAAAATCTTCCTCTCTAAAAATTTTTTTTCAACTTTTTCCACGTTTCTTCACTATGTGACGTCACAGTAAAAAGTTGAAAAAAAATGAAAATTTGCAACATTCTTTGCTCCATATCATCTTTTTCTTCTTCTCACTTCCTGGCGGCATCTTTTCAAAAAAGATGGCAGGTGTCATAAATGACACCTCGTTCCCCCTAGCCCATCAAAATTTTCATATATTTCTCTTTCTCCCTTTCCTCCTCCATCATCTTCATGGACCCCGCCAAGACAACCACAAAGAAGAAACAGAAACTACATAGCAGAGAATTTTTTGTTGGGACTTTGGAACTTTTTGTAGCTTCTGAGACTACTTTTCTTCTAGAATTTCAATTTTTGGACCACAAATTTTCAAATCCTACGTGATACCTCTAGAAAATTCTGGGTGAATTCAAGATTTTATTGTTGTATTGCGAAAAAAAAGGATGAGAAATCACGTCTTTCTGGATACATGTTTAATGGATGGGAAAGTAGACAAAAAGGGCAATAAACATTCGGATTTTTTCTGATAGTTGAAATAGGAGTTTTGGCTCAAACGTCGTTTTCATGATATGGTGGCTTGAAGAATTGAGAAAATTAAAAATTTTCTGAAGTTTTTAAATGTCCCCTCCCCCCTCTCAAAAAAAATCGAAATCTAACTTTAAGAACTTGAAAATGTTGGAAAATTAGAAAAAAGGTAGAAAAACGAAGGTCCAAATCACACGGCTTCCAACCTGGTCGCAGATCCCCAAAGTACTGTCTACTGTTTGTTTTTTTTGGTTTCCAGATCCCTTAGACCTTTAGTTTCCTGATCCTTGCCCAGAATTCCAACAACTATAAAAATAAAAAGTTCCGAAATCCCAAAAATTTTTCAATCCAGATTAACTGGCACCTAAAAATTTTGGAATTTAAAAAATCATTAGAAGTTATGTTCCCTTTTCAGCCCTATTTTCCTAAAGTAAACCAATTGACACCTCGCTTTTCTCAAAAGTTTTTCTTCTTTAAAAGCCTTCCATTTTACTAATTTTTTTATAGGATTCGTACTGTGGAAAATTCATCATCGCAAACTCCGCCCATTTTTTTGTGCATATCCGCTTTATTTTTGGAGGGGTCTCGGTAAGTATCGTCGTCACTTTTTTCTGAACCTTTTCTCCTTTTAGTCTTCATCACTAAAGTCACAAATTCCCACATCAAGTCATAGATTTTTAGCTCTTAGCCCACGCAGGTACTAAAATTAGCGATTCTCCTCGTGCCGACTATTTTCCCACAGGACCCTTTTGATCGTTTATCTTGCTCTTTGTCAGATTTATGACGTTATAGGCTCCTTTTTTTATATCTATTCATAGATGAGATTTCACATAGTTTCCAGAATTTTTGGATTTTTTTCGCAACTCTTGAAAAATAATAATTTTGGTTAAAAAACCAGGAAGAGACATGTTGTGGTCAGAAAAAATGGGTATTAGTCAACCCAACTAGACCAAAACAGACCAAAAAAGTATACTAATTGGTAACGAAAAAGCTCGAAATGTAGTTAGTTTTTTTTTCGTTTTCAGGAAATAACACTATTATTTCAATGTTTTTTTTTCAATTTGAAGCTTCAGCTTCCGGCTCCGGGACATTTCGGCACTAGTAATTTTGCAACTACGACATTTCGCAACTCACGTCGATTTCGCAACTGCGAATATTCGCAACCAAGACATTAAAAAACTGGACGTTTTGCAACCAGTCGTTTTGCAACTCTATAAACTAGTTCACTTCACGTTTATTAAGGTTGCATGGAATTGATGTTATTATGAACTATTCCAGGTTATAGTCTACACTTAAAAGGCAGTGATTCTAACGTGAACTTTCTACTAAAATCCTGGCTTTCGGGGTTTCGAAATGACGTAGTTGCGGATTGTCGCGGTTGCGAAATGGCCGGTAGCAAAATTTCGTAGTTGCGAAATTGGTCGGAAATGCGAAACGTCGCAGTTACGAAACCACTGGTCGCGAAATGTCTCGGAGCCCAATTTTCTCATCTAACTTTTTATTACTACAATGAGAATTCTCTTAATTTTTCAAGAAATAAACCCAAGGGCCTATTCTCCGCCGCTTTTTTTTGTTTACACAGAATGTGTTCAACGAGACAACCCTGTGTCCAGGCGTTTATTATTTTATACACTCAAAGAGGACTATCGGTTTTTTTCTTGCTTGGCTTGGTGAGCAAATAATGCCTACGTAGACATGTATATAGGTAATAGAGAGCGAAAAATGAGAAGATGTGTAGTTGGATCTAGTGGAGAGGAGGGGGGGGGGATAGGTAAGTGTGTGTGCTATAGGTTCAATTGGGTTAGTTCAAAATTTTCATTCCTCTTTTGAATGAGGGTGCGAAAGAGAATTTGAATGAAAATAAAAATTCGGAATCTTTTGAAAAAATTAGTAAAATAACTTCTAACAAGGCCAGTGGGGGTAGATTCTGAAAACCGTTTTTAAACAAATTTAAACTTTCGTAGTTGCGAAACGACTGGTTCCAAAATGTAGTTGCGAAACGACCGGTTGCGTAATGTAGTTGCGAAACGACCGGTTGCAAAGTGTAGTTGCGAATCGACCGGTTGCGAAGTGTCGTGGAGCCCTTTTTACAACTTTTTGATCGGAAACCCACTTTAAAAAACTTTAGGCATCCCCTTTTTTCCACTAAAATTTTGAAAAAAAAAGATTCCAGCAACCTCTTTTTTTCCTCATCCCAGCTCATCCTTGACCCATTTTTGAAATAAAAACTAGTTTCCCTAGTTTCTCTATATTCACGTATTCATGAATCCAGGTCGTCCCAAATCTCACGTGTGCACCATATACCTCACGCGGGTTGTGTACATAGATACATGCACATACCTATAGGCGGCTCACTTTGCATTTAGTGGTTCAAAAACTTCTCTTCTCTCTGACTCAATAATGATCATAGGCTACATAGACCAAGGTATAATTTTTTTTTTGAAATTTTTTTATTTGGAGCAAAACACATTCCTTATAGGGTTCAGAATTTTCAAACTTGATTTTTTTGTAAGTCTTATTTTCACTCTATTTTCAAATAGATCATTCCACTTTCTTCATTCCCTCCTCCTTCTTTTTTTCTGACATGTGCTTCTTTTTGCTCTTTTTTTTGCAGTGTTCCACACGATTAGGTTCTTCAGTGAAATGGAGACTATGTATGCTCTTTTCTTCTTTTTTTTGTGCTCACATGGTGCCCTTATTTCTTCATGCGCGAACAGATGAACCATGATGTGTAATGTTTGGGATTTGTTGGGAAAGGGAAATGAGTGTTCCAAAAGGCTAGGGTATGTTTATATGGATCAAAACTCGAACTGTTTTTGAAAAATGTTCTTGGCGATATGTTCGAAAATTGACCTAAATTGAGCCTAGCGAGAAAATCTCAAATTTCCAACTTTAAAAACTAAGACATCCAAATTTTGAGCCTAGTTTTTCAAAACTTCGGTCGAAAAACGTTGAAAATCAAAAATTTCCAAAAAACATTTTTTTTTGAATTTAAAATTCTCCTGTTTTCCGGACTAATTTTCAACAAACATTTAAATGCAGTCTTTCAAAATTTAACAAAAATTTTGATTTTACTGTTAGAATCAGGAGGAATTCAAATTTTTGAGATCAAAATTAGAATTTTTCAATTTTTTTAATGATTCAAAATTTCCAAGTTTTCTAGATCAATTTTTGACAGAAAAATGAACACTTTGTCAATTTTTCAGCTTGAAATACCTAAAATTGACTTTTAGAGTTCATAATTAGCTAAATTATAGGCTTTCAAAACGCCAAAAATCGAGGTCTCAAACTCCATTCAAGTCAATTTTTGAAAAATATGCCTTGCAATTAAAAAAAAAGTACAATTATTCCTTCGAAATTTTTCAAAAAATAGGGCCAAACAACCGATTTTTTGGCAGTTTTTGGACCTATCTCCACAAGATTTTTTTCTGCTACTATTCGAGTCTATCCTTATCAAAGTATCGCAATTTTTTGGAAAACTTCAGTATCTTTTTATCATTTTGAACTCCCCCCCCCCCCCCTCCTCCATTTTCAAAAATCTATCGTCAGCAGATCATTTTCGACCCGGAAATTTTTTGACCTGTTTTTCCTCTAGCGAAACTTGTCGAATCAAATTAAAACTACGACAATCAAAACAACACACCGGAACGTTTTTCGTTTCTCAAAAAGGAAATTATTGTGTTCCATTTTTTTTCTCTCTCTCTCTCTCTCTCTTCCTCTTTTTCTCTTCTCCTCCAATTTTTTTCTCCTACCACGACCACCACCAGCTGATCCGGTGGTGGCGGATTTAAAGACTCGTAATTTGATATATCCGTCTCGAGACACAAATTTGTTGATATCCGGCCTTGTTCAGTGTCGTTTTCTGAGCAGAGAGGAGAAAAAATATGTTGAGGAATGTGCAGAAGACGAAGAAGAGGGTACACGGAAGAAGACACCCACTGAAATTGGAAATGAGATACCAGGAGAAACATTTTTCTTTGTTTCTGGTTTCAGATTTTGCAGTTTGGTCTAAATTTGAATTAAGGAGGTATACTAGCTCAAGGAATCCTAAAAAGTGAGTATGAACGGATACTTGGATACCTGGAAAATGATCAAATTTCTGAAGTCTGAAATTCTGGAATACTGAGATTTATAACTTTTGCCTCCTATATAAGTTTACATCATTTTCTAATGTAAGCTTACCTCCCACACTCAACTCCTCCTCTTAGGGTTCGCCCCACAATTTTTTTTCTATCATACAATTTTTTTGTCCTCCTCCGTCACAACTACACCTCCCTAAGCTATAATCTATTCTAAACCCCGCCTACTTTGGAATGCTCTATTCTAGGTTACACTTTTGATGAACTATTCATGCTCCCAAAGCAACTTAGTCATTCGTACTAGGAGTTTTTTTGGGTTTTTCATATGTCTGTGAATATGAGATCAGAAGAAAATCCGTATAAAATGTCTTGTTGTTGATTGAGATTCCCATTTTTCTATTCAAAAAATTTCATCCGTTCTTTTTTCCTTTCGTGCAAAGAACACTTCAGAACCACTCAACCTGAACGATTTTGACCTGTTTTTTTTTTCATTTTGAAATTTTTTTTCTTTTTCCGAAAATTTTTTTTCCCAGTCAGAACAGATTATCATCATTCATAACCAGTCAATGGAACGGATAGACTGTTTAGAATAGGATGGGATAAAAAGATAGAAAATCTCACAAAAATTTTGAATTTTTGTCATTTCCAAGGATTGACCAAAAATCTCATTCTTGTTTATTTTTGACCCCTTGCTTGGGAGCTCTAACAAAATTAATTTGGAAAAATTTACCACATGCACTATATGAGGGATTTCTTGTGACCTCTGGTTGTTCTTTGTGTGGAGAATTTCGACCTAAAATCTTTTTCTTTGAAATTTTTTTTAGAAAGTTCACAGAAAAAAGTCGGAAATTTTTCCGAAACCAGGAATAATACACTGAAAAATATGCTCCGCGGCATTTCGAAACCAGACATTTCGAAACCGGTACATTTCGAAACCAAACGTTTCGAAACCGAGACATTTCAAAACCAGGTATTTCGAAACCACAACATTTCGAAGCCAGACATTTCGAAGCCAGACATTTCGAAACCATTCATCTCAAAACCAGACGTTTCGAAACCAGGCATTTCGAAACCACGACATTTTGAAACCAGACATTTCGAAACCGCAACATTTCGAAACCGTTGTAACGTGTTTAGAATTTTACTGAAGTTTTGTTGATTTTTGACAACTTTGTAAAGTGCCGAAAAAGTACCGATTTTTTGGATAAAATTTCGGAAAGTGATTTTTCTGGAGAAACCTGATGTGTATAGTGTGATGCTAAACTTTTTGAAAATCTCAAGTTCCCCCAAAAATCTTTCTGGAATAGTTCAAGTTTTCCTTCCCAAAACCAAACATCTCTATATCCAATAATTAGGAAAAAAAAAGCATTTTCAAACATCACTGGAGCATTCAAAAACAAATAAACATATGAAGGAAAAAAAACACTAATGTTGCCAAGATGATGTTAGGATGAGCCGAAGGCTACAATGTTTTTAAGATCCCTCCTCACTTTATTCTAAACTTTTTTTATTGTTTTTTTTTGCCATATGCGGTTTTCCAAAAAAAAAGTCAAGGAAAATTATAGGGTAGTTCAAAAACTCCTTTCAAGAAAAAAAAATGGAAAGAAAATTGGCCTATAAATTTCAAACTGGTTTGCTTTGCTCTCGGCAAGAAATAATTGAGGGCATAAAGTCTTTCTTACGGTAACTCTACTTTTTTTTGGACCCTCAAGGTTTGGCACGCCCCCCCCCCCTCCAAGAAAAAATTCCACCTAAAATCACATTAATCTCTTATAGAGTAAAAATGGGCCAAGGTTATTCAATTATCTATATTCAACCCCCCCCCCCCCTTCGACTTTTTTTCTTATTTTTCCCACCCATACTTATTTTCATAAACAGCCTTCGGGGCTCTAGATACCTTGTTGAATGCAAAATTGTTCAAATGTGTTTAGTTTTTTTTTGGATATCAGGAATTTTTGAGCCTTGTACCCCTAAATTCTGGATTTCAGTATAATCCTAAATTTTTTTTGAACATCCTAAAATTAACATTTTTTTCTCTCCCTGGGTGCCTCTTGAATGACGTTCGATTACTTCACATTTATTCCGTATTTTCCTTTTTCTTCTTCTTCTTTTTTCATTTTTCTTTCCTGTCGCCATCTCCTTGTCAATACCTTATTTTTTGTCGTCGTTCTCGTTTGTCGCATGTCGGGGCTCGGGGACGGATTAGCCATGGGCTGAGCTGCTCCAAATCATTGAGATGGATTGAAGGATTGGAATGGCAGACCACATGTTCCCCACTTTTTTTCGGGAATTCATATTTTCATTTTTTTTTCGAAGAGGTGTGATGGTTTGAGTTGATATGAAATGGAATATGTGAGGCTAGTAATAGCTACTATAAATGAAAATGAGGGAAATTTTTGAAACCAGAGTACTGAAGTTCAGTAAAGAGCCAACAGCTACTGTAGACCAATTTGAGAAAAACATTGAGATTCAAAGTACTGTAATCCAGTAAATATTCAAAAAAAGTAGCAGATACTGTAGTGACAAGTTCCGAGAGTACTGTAATTCAGATAATAGTGCTCAGTATCAGTTAGGAATGATCCTCGATATCTGAATTGGAAAACAAAAATTCAAAGTTTTCGAAGTTATTCCATCCTTTGTGGACCTTTTTTCCCGTTTTTCACTATCAACTTTTGGCCTACGGTCACAAGTTACTGTATGACAAAAAGTTACTCTACCTGTAACAATACCGTTATGAGTTATTATGCCTGAATACTAAAAGTCCCCCCCCCACGAAAAAAAAGTTGAAAATAAAATTTTTCAAAAAAAAGTTTAAAAAAATTTCGCGAAGTAATTTTCAAAACTTTTGAAGAATTTTCTATTATCACCTCTCAGACTAAGAACCAATACTTTTATTCCCAAAATTTTTTCCCCAATTCCCACATCTATTTCTCCTATTTCTCCCCCAAAACCGAATGAATACACTGAATAACTCAAAAGAATTTGGGAGAAAAAGTGCAAGAAAGAAAAAAAAAGAAGACGAAAAAAGTGAAGAAAAGGATTAATCAGATTCTGGATGAATATTAATCTATAAAAAAAAGAGAATGAGGGAAAAAGGCTAGAAAAGAGTTAGTTTAGAGACTGGGGCCTTAGTTATCTAACTTTTTTTTCTTCATAGCTAGTTTTTTCTTCGTTTAGTTTTATTTTCCTTTGGAATTGATTTTTGAATTTTAGTGTTTGATAAGAATAGGAGTGGTCGGTGATAAATCAAACGTTATTCTCTTATCAGTTGAAATATTTCAATTTCCAGGTACATTTTTTTGTTCTCAAAAAGAATGTTAGAACAAATGTTTCCCGAAAAAAAATTTGAATCTCAGAATTTTGGCTCCGCGACATTTTTTCGACAAAATATTATGGTCGGACACCTTTTTTAACTTTCCCAACTCTCAAAGAACACATTTGTGTCCAAAACAAGTAGCCGTTACCTTGATGGACACCTGAGTACTACTCCCCCCCCCCCCCCCTCTTTCCTGACACCCACTCGGTCTCTGGTGTCTCATTGTGTTTAGAGAATCTGAACCTGAAACTCGAAGCGAGAGGAGGGACATCAAAAATGTCGAATTTTTAAAAGTTGTTGGGGACCCCCCGAGTTTTGAGTTTTGGTTGCTTACTTTTTGGGAGGTATGCATTTTTTCGCTTGACTGCAAAAAAGCAAAAATTTGCTTGTGACGTACGTCTTCTTAGGAGTTCTAGGGATCACTTCGATTTCTTTTTCACATTTTCTGTCAATTACTCAAGTGAGCAATAAAAGAGAAGAAGAAAAAACCATTTGACATATTCTTGTCAAGGAGGAGTAGTGAGTAGTGTCCTATCATTCATTTCACTTTTCTTTTCTCTCTTCTCCCACTAATTAGAAAAAAGGGAGGGAAGGGGGAGGGGCACATTGACGGGGCATCCCTAACACACAATTTCCCGCATTTTCCGAAAGGAAAAAAAGAAGAAGTGGTGTGTGTGTAAACGAGGAGCAAAGAAGACACCCCTAAATTTCTAACCATATTGTGTTCCCTTTTTGTCTTCTTCTACTAGTTATTCCATCTGACAAACAATTTCTGCTGACTCCCCCCCCCCTATCTACGGGTGGCTCTAAAAACTTCCTGCCAGCCGTCTTCCTTTGAGGATATTAGAGAAAAAGGAATCCAACTATTTACTTATTCTCCTCCCTAGAAGAAATGATTGACGAGGAAGAGGAGGTCGTTGACGAAGTGTGGGAAAATCGCGGTTTTATGAAATCAAACAGAAAATGCGTGAGTTTGCCTTCTTCTTCTTATTTTTAGCTCCTGCCTTCATTTTCTCACTTGATTTCTTTTTCTTTTCTTGTCACCCCCCGCCCTCAGGGGGTCCTGCTGTCCTTCTGAGGAGGCGACCTTTTTCTGTTTCGAGGAACCAGACAGACGCCTTCTTCATCAGAATATGTTATATACTTTTTCGTGGTTTTTGGACATTGACTAAATTTGTGTTTTTTGCAGAAGTACTCTCATAGGGTTACTTCATTTGAGTGTTCCAGCACTGTAATTGAATTTTTGTCCTCTGTTCAAAAAAATTTGAAAAAATTCCGGTATTGTCATTTGAATGGCTTCCAGGTTACTGTGTTCTCTAGAAATTTAGGTTGAGAATGGTGATCATTTTTCAGTTTCAAAATTAAGACTGAGTCTTCAAAGATTTAATAAGCCTTCAGAGCGTGCGGAAAGGAAATTTTCGGAATTTCGGACATTCAGAAATGTCAGAATTTTGAAATTTCGGAATTGTCCGAATTTCGGATTTTCGGTTTTTTGGATAATTCCGATTTTTGGAATTTTTTGGATTTCTGAATTCCACTCCCACATCCCTTTGGGCTATCTTCAAAGGCATTTTTAGATAAAAAATATTTGCTTGGAAAATAGTTCCAAACGGGACTTAAGAATAGCTAAATTTTCTGTATATTTTTCAAATTCCTGAATTTATTTCGCGATTTTCATAAAATTAGAAATGCAAGGTATTTGATCTACTAAATTTGTTCTTGGATCAAATAGCATTTTTCAAGTAAAATCTTGCTCTTTTCAAGTTTTGCGATTCTTACTGTAGTGAAACTAACTGAAAATGAGGTTTTTCCTAAAAATCTTCAAACTCGCAGTTCAAATGTTCAACACTCTTTTCCTCAGTTTCAAGTCTCTTGACGAACTTCCAACTCTCATTTTTGCTCCTGATCATTCTAGTCTGACAAATCTAAAAAATTCCCCCCCCCCAAACCTTTCTTGATCTCAAATTCCCTTGAAAATAACCTTCTCCCAATCACACTACCCCATAATTTCATCCTATTCAAAATCAGTGATTATTCTCGTTTTCAAATGTTTGTCATCATTTTCTTATTCATTTCTCGTATCGAAAAATCTTTCTCAAACTTAGAAATGACAAATTTCTGAACATTTCACTTCAGATTCCAACGTCATTTTTGAGCAATTATTCTTCGAATTTTTGCAGAATCCTTTGTTCTTGAGGAAACAAAAATGTTGTCCTTTGTCTTTTTTTAGAAACCATCGACTCATTAGAAACAAAAAAAAGTTCGGTAGATCAATCTGACGACAGCCATTTTTTTCACTTTTTTTTGGAGCACGTGGGGCAGAGAAAGAGTCCCGTTTTTCGGGGCGTGTCCATGGGAAAAAAATAGAGGAGAATGGAGGAGATGAAATACTCTTTTATACCACAACACCATCTTCTCACATTCTAATCTCCGGTTGTGACGTGGACATATTTAAGAAGATTTGGGACTGGGTCATTTTTTGAAAAACTGAGTACTCGAGATGAAAAATCTAAAATCTTGAAATTCCGAGGAATCCAAGATTTTGTGGATTCCTTTGTTTTAAGAATTTTGACGTCTTCTCAATCTCGATTAGAGATTCTGGTATTCCATATATTCTGAGGTTCCGAGGAATCTGAAATGTCGCGGATTTCGGTGTTTTGAGAATTGTGAAATTCCGACGTCTTCTTAATCTCGATAATTTGAGTGTCCGGGGATTCCAAAAATTTTGAGATTCTAAAGAAGTTTGGTCATTACCGATTGAATATAGACTCTTCAATTCCTGCTCTCGGATTGCTCATTTCTCTTTATCTACTTATGCCTCTTTTCTGAAAAACACCAAAAATCCGGTCCAATGGGACAAGAAAAAGAGAAGAACAGACGGGGCATGCCCTTTTTTCTATCTCTTCTTCATCTTTTTTTCTAGTCTCTTATTCTTTTCCCCTTCATCATCATCATCATCATCATCGTTTGTTCTCCTAAGCCAATAAGGCTTGTTCATGCTCAATTTTTTTTGTTTCTTTTTTCTTCTCACTGTGCTCTTGTTGCTCTTTCTCATGTAAAAGAACGCGTCATCCAAAGGGGGGGGGACCGAAAACGAGGGCAAAAAAAGGGGGGAAAAGAAGGGTTTCTTCAACGTTTTACCGCAACTAACGACGCCTTCGACCCATATCACATTTCAATTTTCTACACCCCAACCAATTTTTGTCTTTTTCTTCTTCTTCTCCCTCCTTTTTTCTTTTCTGGTATGTTTCTCCTACAGTGCGGTCAATATCTATAGGACCCCCCTAGAGTTGGCGTGCAGAGGTAGAACGAGACGAGATATCGAAAATCTGTAAACGCCAATCAAATCAGGACCTAAAATACCCCACAGGACCAAACTTTCGTGAATTTACCTTTTCCGGTACCATAGTACTAACAGAAAGGTGCATCTGCAAGCGGTCAATATCTATAGGACCCCCCTGGCGTTTAGCAATAACCGGCCCAATTTTTAATTAGTTTTTTGATGCCAAAATGTAGAGCATTGAAATTCATGCCGGTTGGCAGTCGATTCCAAACAAATAGCTCAAAAATGCCTACTTTTTTTCATGATAAATGCATTTTAACCGAATTTCATGGATTTTTCACATCCTCACTCCCAATATTTTCAGATGACATGACCGTAGCGAGCAAATTTTGATTATTGGGTGTCAGCCACATGTCTTCAGGTTTTCTGAAGCCATTTCGAACGATTTATGCCTTATTTGTTGGTCTCACAGAAGTTTTTGGAAACCGCCCGAATCTCAATTTTAAGAAATGTTGTCGTTAATGGCGTATTAGAACTAGGTAGATCGAGTCAAAGCAGGGATTTTTATGTCGATTTTGTAGATTGACACCTTTTTAACAACTACCATACTATTTTCCAGTATTGTAGTGTTTCTAGGACATGCTCAGCTTTATGGGAAAATCTACAGAAACAAGATTATGACGTTCACTAAGAAGGAAGTATGTAGACGCTCTACAAGGTGATAACTTTCAAGATTATCATTGATTTGGTGTTTTTCTTATTGTGGGTTAAGAATCCTTCCATGTTTTCGTGATTTCCATCCACTATCTCATGAATAGCCAAAGACTACTTTTCAATCATGATCACAGTATAAACTAGTCATTAGGCCATAGAGAAACGGAAAGATCCGTGCTCTAGTGACTCTATTGAACTGAATAATTGTATGGTAGTGTTCCGAAGATGTCAATCTACAAAATCGACATAACAATCCCTGCTTTGACTCAATCTACCTAGCTCTAATACGCCATTAACGACAACATTTCTCAAAATTGAGATTCTGGCGGTTTCCAAAAACTTCTGTGAGACCAACAAATAAGGCATAAATCGTTCGAAATGGCTTCAGAAAACCTGAAGACATGTGGCTGACACCCAATAATCAAAATTTGCTCGCTACGGTCATGTCATCTGAAAATATTGGGAGTGAGGATGTGAAAAATCCATGAAATTCGGTTAAAATGCATTTATCATGAAAAAAAGTAGGCATTTTTGAGCTATTTGTTTGGAATCGACTGCCAACCGGCATGAATTTCAATGCTCTACATTTTGGCATCAAAAAACTAATTAAAAATTGGGCCGGTTATTGCTAAACGCCAGGGGGGTCCTATAGATATTGACCGCTTGCAGATGCACCTTTCTGTTAGTACTATGGTACCGGAAAAGGTAAATTCACGAAAGTTTGGTCCTGTGGGGTATTTTAGGTCCTGATTTGATTGGCGTTTACAGATTTTCGATATCTCGTCTCGTTCTACCTCTGCACGCCAACTCTAGGGGGGTCCTATAGATATTGACCGCACTGTATTACCCTTTTAGGAGGGAGAGGAAGGAAAGGGCAAAGTGTAGGTGCCCAAATGAGTTTTTTTTTCGTTTTTGGGGGTTGGAAGATGAGGAAAATAGGGGTCCATATTTTTCAAATTTTGTTAGGGGGATTGAAGAATTTTCTGTAAAATTGACCGTAATCGAGTTACATGTCTTTAAAGGAGGATTCCGGTCAAAAAATTTTTTTGCCTCAAAATATCTAAAATTTTGTGTTGATTCCGAATGTGATAGTGAAAAAGCTCAAAAATCTCTCTAAAACCCTGAAAAGTCGCTTTAAAACGACCCATTTTCGGCCGATCGGTCTCCTGTGGCCGCGGCCGAATTTATGATCTCCCGAAGTTTTCTGCAATTTCAAAGATTTTTTCACCATTTTTTAGGTTTTCTTTTGTGAAAACCAGTTTTTTTGCTGAATATCATAAATTCTTGTTGTAATTTCATTTTCTCGTTTAGTTTTCACGAAAAAAAAAACCTGAAAAAATGGTGGCCATTTTTCAGGGTTTTAGAGAGATTTTTGAGCATTTTCATTATCATATTTGGAATCAGCACACAATTTTACATATTTTGAGGCAAAAAAAAAATTTTTGACCGGAATCCTCCTTTAAAGAGTCAAAAAATTGGTTTTGTGGTCCTTTCGGCACTTTGAAAGCTTAGAACTCGATTTCAGGTGATTGACTAAAATGATTTTTATCTGCAACTGTTTGAGTCGATCCAAATAAAAATAAATCGTTTTTTTTTAAATCACTTTTGTACCCCTAAGATTCCATTTTCGCGTTTTCTCATTAAAAACACTCTCTTTTTACGGTAGTCATTATTTTCCTATAAAACAAATTCTCAAGGCCACCCAATCGTTTTTTCTCTCTCCACTTCCCGAGCCCCCTCTCTCAATTTCATAACCCTCTCAATCTCAATTTTCCACTTTTTTCCAGACCACGAGCATGTCGCTGGCTGAAGAACTTGAACGATTATCCGGTGAAAATGGAGCAAAAAAGGAGCTCAGTGAGTTGTGTGTGTGTGTCACCATCCATTTTTCTTCTTCTTATTTCCTTTGCTCCTTGTTCACAATGTCCGGAACTAGAAAAGAAAACGAGATGATTGTCTCTGTGGGGTTTTGTGTGTGGAGGAGGAGGAAGAAAAGAAGAGAAGAGGTAGTCAAGCGTCTGGAAACAAGAAATAAAAGACATCGGACGGGGAGAAAGTTCAAGAGCTCACGCTTGACTGGCTCTGTGAATAAGACGAAACTTTCATAGGGAGGAAAAATATCAAGAAAAATGGGATAAAGGACAAGAGGTTCAAAGAGATTGTAGGGCTTTCTGAAGTTTTGAGATGGTATCGAGAAATTCTGAAAGATTTGAAAAAATTCTGATAAAACAATGAACATTTTCCAGACGGTTGGCGACTCTCCAGTTCAGCTCCAGAACTTGGTGTACAACGAGCTCGCCTAGTGTCTAAGGACGGAAAAACGCTACTCAACAATATCCAGATCCCGGAACGGTTTCGACAAGCATACAAGTACGGTAGATCTCTTGCTTATTGTTTTTTTTTGTGTTACACTACGTGTCACCGTCGGTTTTCACCTTAAAAATGTAGCTTGTGTGTTTTCATGTTGTCATGTTTAAAATAGTGGAGGATGATAGGGTTTGGAGTGAACATGGAAAAATTTGGCATTGAAAAACGCAAAATCCGACAAGAAGTAGGACAGTTTTCACGTTTCAAAATTTTCAAAGATTTTTTGAAAAGTTTAAAATGCTTCTGAATGAAGTTGCGAGTACTCAAACCTTTCAAAATTTAGGCTTGTGTAGGTCACCCCCAATTTTCTGTCAAGGCAAAATTGTGATAATTTTTCGAACAGTAACTGTGTCATTATTTGATATCATTATTTGAATTCTGAACTGTTTCATTTCGAAAAATTGCAATTTCAGTAATACATATTTTAAAAAGTACTGTAGCAGAAAGATTATTCCGTTTTTCTCACAATTTTCAAAGTTTTACAATTCATTTTTCAAGGTACCTAGCTTAACAAAATGCTGGATTATATACAAATTTTATTCTGGATCCCTTCTTTCTTGATCAGAGCAAAATCCTACCTAGATTCAAAAATTTGGGTTTTTCAAATTTTGAGAAGCTCAATTGAGAATTTTTATGTCATCTAAACTTAAGCATACTCATTTCTAAGTACAATTACCCTATTAGCGATTTTCCCCAAGAGGAAACGCGCTCCATCGCAACTTGGCTGAAATTTGATGTTTCAGGTTTCCCGCCGTTTTGAAAACAGCGAAACATGTTTTGGTGAGTGTGTGGACTCCTCGTGGACAACTTGAGTTTCAGACAAATTGTCCACGAAGAGTCCACGCACGCACCAAAACATGTTTCGCTGTTTTCAAAACGACGGGAAACCTGAAAATTCAAATGTCAGCCAAGTTGCGATGGGGCGCGTTTCCCCTTGAGGAATATTGCTGATAATTTTGTGCTAGTTTCTAAAAAAACTTTGCAAATATTTTGAGTCATGTAAAGAACCTTAAAAACAGTTTGGTCGGTCGGTGGTCGGTCGGCGGTTTGTCGGTCGGTCGATTGGCTGTATTGTCCAGACAAATGGAACTTTTTCTTCGCATTTGATCTGCTTCCGGTCGGATATTTTTGAGAAAAAAAACAAAAGTTTTATTAGCTTAAAAAATCATTTTCTAGATGTTCCCTTCTCCCCCGAACACATAATCAACCCACTTCTTAGACGTATCCTCTCCACCCTAGCTTTTGTGTACTTTGGTGTTTTTCTTTCTATTTTCTTCTCCTTCTCCACTTCTCTGAAACACCATGTTTTCCTATCTCTCTCTGTGTCCCCCCTGAGAAAACGACGGGTGTTCGCACCGTCTGTATAGATGGAGGTATTGCAGAAACTGGTTTCATCTCATCATTGAGTGCAATTGGCGGACCATTTCTATCATCTTCCTGCTCGGTTTTATTGTTTCATGGACGATTTTTGCGCTGATCTACTATGTGATTTCAAGGTTGAAGACGGTTAAGAAGGTGTGTTTTTTCCAGTTGGGCAAATTTTGAGAACGTATTTGTTTTTAGGATGAATCATGCATCGCCAACGTTGACACTCTTATCAGTGCCTTCCTGTTCAGGTTAGTCCCAACGAAAATGCTCATCCTGTCTAGTACTGATAAGGAAATGGAGATTTTTAAGAAGATAACAGGGGGGGGGGTGTATGGAAATCCTATTGGTGTCTACTAGAGTATCAGAATCCAAACTACTTTCAAAACTTTGGAATGTTGCGAAACGCATTCTCAGAATCAAATTTGAAGAAAAAAGGGTTCGAAACGTCGGGTGCGAAAATTCAATTTGTGACGCGAAACGAAGGGTTAAAGATGGAATCTCAGACTACATTTTAGACATGAATGAGGGCGATCTTGAATAAAATGAGGTACTAAAAAGTTCCAAAAAAGTGAGATATTTTTTATATGGGTTAAAAATTGAAAAAAGTGCTTTTCTGAATTCTCCGTTACTACGTGAAATTCATACTGTAAACAGTACCGGAAAACCCGATTTTTTGCATTTTGAAGGCTCGTAATTTGATTAAGGTCAATTTTCGAACAGCTCACCAAAATAATTGTTCTTGTCTACAATTAGCCGAGTCGATCCACATGAGAAAATCGTACTTTTTTAGAGAAATGTTGTGCCATATAGTGAATTTCGACATTCTGGAACATAAGGATTTTCTAGAAAAAAAAACCAATGTTCCATTTTCCATAGTCTGAAAAAAGTTCGAATTTTACATGTATTGATCGCCAACTGATACCCCTGAATTTTTTTGAAGTAGGCATAATTCGAACCTACCCATAGATGTAAGAAACCCTGTGAAACAATTTTTTTTGAGGAGCCCCCCTTCCCGAGATATGCCGCCTCCTAGATTTTCGCGTGAGATGGGCCTCCGCAGACTTTGACGGGTCATAACTCTGGTCAAAATTATCCAATCAAGATGTTTAAAAAACCAAAATGTGTGAAATCTTCTTGTCTTTCAAATAATAACAGGACAAAAAGTTGAAAAAATGTCTTGAATGCTGAAAATTGTAAAAATGTAAAAAATGTCAATCCCAAATATTTTTCCAACCCAATAAACTTTATGGGACTAT
Organism: Caenorhabditis sinica; assembly: GCA_963932045.1. Taxonomy (NCBI): domain Eukaryota; kingdom Metazoa; phylum Nematoda; class Chromadorea; order Rhabditida; family Rhabditidae; genus Caenorhabditis; species Caenorhabditis sinica. The sequence continues at coordinate 23,487,439 of OZ009938.1, forward strand.
GACCAGAAGAAAGAGCATCTTTGATTCAGTATATAGTCAAAAAATCAGGATAGGTTTATCGATCATTTTTTGAGAAAAATTAATTTTTTTCGAAAAAAAATTTTTTTTTGAGAAATTTTTTTTCAAAAACGTTTCAAAATTATCTTTTCTTTTGTTGTTTTGTTGATTCTGAGTATAAATAATATTAAAGTGCATCAGGATTCATCAAAGACCTGGATTTCCAAAACTCGTAGAACATAAATTCTCATATGTGTTCTTCTTTGATATCAGGTCTTTGATGAATCCTGATGCAATTTAATATTATTTATACTCAGAATCAACAAAACAACAAAAGAAAAGATAATTTTGAAACGTTTTTGAAAAAAAATTTCTCAAAAAAAATTTTTTTTTCGAAAAAAATTAATTTTTCTCAAAAAATGATCGATAAACCTATCCTGATTTTTTGACTATATACTGAATCAAAGATGCTCTTTCTTCTGGTCATAGTCCCATAAAGTTTATTGGGTTGGAAAAATATTTGGGATTGACATTTTTTACATTTTTACAATTTTCAGCATTCAAGACATTTTTTCAACTTTTTGTTCTGTTATTATTTGAAAGACAAGAAGATTTCACACATTTTGGTTTTTTAAACATCTTGATTGGATAATTTTGACCAGAGTTATGACCCGTCAAAGTCTGCGGAGGCCCATCTCACGCGAAAATCTAGGAGGCGGCATATCTCGGGAAGGGGGGCTCCTCAAAAAAAATTGTTTCACAGGGTTTCTTACATCTATGGGTAGGTTCGAATTATGCCTACTTCAAAAAAATTCAGGGGTATCAGTTGGCGATCAATACATGTTAGTCCAACTTCCTTGAACTTCCCAGTCCAATGTTTATATCAAAAGAACAAATCTAGTAGATCAAACATTTTTCTTATTCCTAATCACAAGGCGAAACATTTTGTGCTCTATCAACCAGAAATGTGCTCTTTCCCTATGAAAAAAGTGCAAGCATAACTAATGAGAAGGTTGATATTTCTCTGACAAACACAGAATAGAAATGTGAGTCACAAAATGGTAATTACTGGTTTTGGGGAATAGAAAACAAAAAATATGAACATTTCGGACCCTGACCAGATACAGAATGAAAAACACAATGCCTCTAGGGATGGGATTTATGAAAACAAAGCAAGTACAAATCAGAAGAAAGGTGATATTTTGACAAGATTTTTTGAGTTCAATGACTCAGAAGAGGGACTGAAAAGTATAGACTGATGAGAAGTACACTATGGATTCTAAACACTCTTTTACATACTCTCATTACAGTATGGAATCCCAACACACAATCGGATACGGATTACGGTACATGACGGATCTCTGCCCTCCAGCATATCTAACTCTTTGTGTTCAATGTGTGGTTGGAGTGTTTCTACAAACGATACTAGCTGGAATTGTTATCGCCAAAATCTTGCGACCGAAAAAGAGGCGGCAGGTTAGTGAATAAAAAAAATCTATTGGGTTTGAAGAGGGATAAGACTACTGTATTAGAGCATGAGAAATGGTATTCATTAATGAGTAGAAACCTGTTATGAATGAATCAAAAATGATAAATTGAAGGTGACTGGACTGAAAATATGTCATATTTTTGAAACTCGAGTGTCGCAACTATATAGACAAAATCTGGTCAACAACAAAAAAATCTTGGTTAAAAAAGCCTTTTTTTGCTTAAAGGTTATTGAAACCCTTACGCATTATTCAGACAAACAACGCCATCTTCAAAAAAAAACTTTTTTCCAGGAAATGCGATTCTCCCGAATGGCAGTAATCGGTCCCCTTGATGAGCACGACAAGCGACCAACTCTCATGATCAGACTTGCTGATATCCAGGAAAAACTGTTTTTGGCAGAATCTCACGTGAGATTATACATGGCATGCTCGAAAATCAACAGTGTGAGTTTATCGAACATTAGGGGGAGGGGTACTTGAGGTATAGACTTGAATATTTATCTAGAATTTGAACTGCTTGAGTTTGAGAAATCCGACAAAATGTTCGCGTAGGCAGGGTTATGATCTATAAAACTCTAGTCAGTACTAATCGGAAAGATTTCATTTAAACTAGGATTCCGGTCTAACATTTTTTTTTGCTTCAAAATATGTAAATTTTGTGCTGATTCCAAATATGATGGTGAAAACGCTCAAAAATCTCTGAAACCCTGAAATATCGCTTCCAAACGACCCTATTTCGGCCAAATGGTCTCCTGGGACCGTGGCCTAACTCCCGTAGTTTTCTCGGCCACCTTTTTCATCATTTTTTCAGGTTTTTTTGTGAAAACAAAACGAAAAAGTGAAACGACAACATTAATTCATGATTTTCACTCACAAAACCTGAAGAAATCGTGGAAAAGTCTAAAAATGCATTTGGCAGAGAAAATTCCAGGAGTTAGGCCACGGCCCCAGGAGACCATTCGGCTTATAAAGGGTCGTTTTGAAGCGATTTTTCAAAGTTTTAGGGAGATTTTTGAGCGTTTTCACTATCATATTCGGAACCAGCACAAAATATTTTGGCAAAAAGCAAAAAAAATTGACCGGAATCCTCCTTTAAACTTTGATAAGTTGGAACACAAGAGTTTCCCTAGTTAAATACTTTTGGTCGGCGGTTGGTCGATCTCTTGAACTTCCCAAACTTCAAAAATTTATCCACAAATTTCATATATTTCAGCGTGGAGATCGAGAACTCATCGGAGTCAAGGACATGAACGTCGGTTATGACAGTGGATGGGACCGTGTTCTCCTCCTCTGGCCAATTATCGTCCGACATGTTATCAACGAGGACAGTCCGCTTTATGGCATGTCTCGTGAAAATATTGTGGTAAACAAAAAATTCAAGAAATTTCCATAAGTATTTTTCATTTTTTTAGAAAGCCGATTTCGAACTCATCATGACTGTTGAAGGTATCGTTGAGGCAACTGGAATGACTTTCCAAGCAAGGACATCCTTCCTTCCTGATGAGATTTTATGGGGATATAAGTGAGTTTAGAAAAGAAAAAAACATATTTCATTAAAGTTTGTTTTAGATTCAAGCCAATGGTACTGATGAACGAAAAGCTCTCCAAATATGAAGTTCATTATTCACTTTTTGATCAGACTGAAAGGTAAATAAAAATTTGATTCTAATTTCACAAATATCTGACTATTCCAGAGTCTGCGACTTCGATGCTCAGACAATTGAAACCGAGGAAACTGAAGACGACCACCACCATAATGCCTCTGGTTTTCTGTAAAGTTGCTCAAAGCTACAGTACTCTCTTGCTCAATAACTCAATTCTCTTACCATAAAAAACATGTTCCTAACAAATATTTATCAAAATATATTTAGTTCAAATCACATGTGATATCTAGTTTGAAATTCCCATTATTCTTCTAAACTTTTTTCCTTCCTCAACTCATCCCCGTAGTTTTGCCCCCTTGTCGGTTGTGATTTTCAGACTTTTGCCCACGTGTCAATCGGTTTCTCCCATGTTTATTTTGTCACTATTTTTTTCTTCTTCTTCTCAAACTATGTCTCACGACAATCCGGTGTACAAAATTCTTTTTATTTTCCGAAAAATATGTAATAATTCCGTCCATCTCCAGTTCTACTATTTTGAAAATCTTTTTTTCCAGAATTGTCAGTTAGGTTGTGGTAGAACAATATAAAATGGCTGGTAGTTTCTTTTTTTTGTTTGCAAATACAAAATTCGACAATGATTCCAGTTTCTCTAGAAATTCCAGTTTCTCTAGAAACAGAAAATTCCGAAAATCAAAAATAGAAGTGTTCCCCTTCTAAACCTCCAGGAAACTGAATATGAGCTATGAGAATTTTTTACTTTGAGCTCCAATATCTTGGTGTAATCACCAAACTCTCAAAATATCGACTCCGGGACATTTCGCAACCAGTCGGTTCGCAACTACGACATTCCGTAACTCACGTCAATTTCGCAACTACGACATTTTACTACCGGTCACTTCGCAACTGCGAAAATTCGCAACCACGTCATTTCAAAACCGCAAAATCCAGGATTTTTTGTTAAAAGAACACGATAAAATCACAGCTTTTCAAATTTAGACTATTACCTGGAATAGTTCACAATACCCTCAATCCCATACAACCTTAATTAACGTGAAGTGGACTAGTTCATAGAGTTGCGAAACGGCTGGTTGTGAAACGTCCAGTTTCGAAATTTCTTGGTTGCTAATTGTCGCTGTTGCGAAATCGACGAGAGTTGCGAAAGTGACTAGTGGTGAAACGTCCAGAAGCCGAATTTTCAAATGTTTCTAAATATCTTTAGAGGTTCTATGATGCTCAACTTAAGAAGTTCCAAGACGCTTTTCGGATTGTATGCGAGATGTGTTACAGAATCTGATAACCAAAACAAGGAAAGCCTAGCGGTATTACGGTATTCCGGTCTATTATAGTATTACGAAATTTACGGTACTCACAAAAGTTCCAATATACTTTTTTAGTGGGGCTCACCACTCGACGTATCTGTTTCTCATTATTGTTTTTCTCGACATCTATCAGATTTTCCTAGAAAAGTGAATCTCCAGAGACTATGCTTTCCAGGCGTTTACCTACTCCATTTTTTGTATTTGCGCCTCACTCACGGCCGTTACTATGCAGTCGATTCACAGCTTCTGTATCCGGTTCGCAGCTGGCGTCGCTATTTTCAACAACCTTCTATTGATAGCTCTAATTTTGTTCAAGTCACACCAAAAAATCGGAAAGTACAAATATCTCATGATTTACATTTCGGTCTTCGAACTTCTTTACGCCGTTCTAGATATTATCGCGGTTCCGGTTTGTGTTGAAATTTCAAAACTATTTGAAAGGTTTGTATGTTTTAGGGAATTTACACTCAGGACTCTATTTTTGTGATTGTGGTCTACGCCAATCAAGTGCTAGCACCTTCTTGGGCTCCCTTCGAAAAGTTGTTCAGCTTGTGTTTTGGCATATCCATGGCAATTTTTGCGGTTCACTTCATTTACAGATATTTGATTGTCAGCGGGTAGGTTCCTCGAATACCGATGTCAATTAAAGGAGGATTCCGGTCAAAAATTTTTTTGCTTCAAAATATGGAAAATTTTGTGATTATTCCAAAGGTGAAAACGCTCAAAAATCTCTCTAAAACCCTGAAAAAACGCTTCAAAACGACCACATCCCCAGGAGACATTTCGGTCGAGAAAAGTTCGTTTTGAAGCGATTTTTCAGAGTTTTAGAAAGATTTTTTAGCTTATCCACTATCATATTCGGAATCAGCACAAAATTTTACATATTTTGAAGCAAAGAAAATTTTTGACCGGAATCCTTCTTTAAAGACCAAATTCCAGACACCCAATAGTCAAAAACTACAACGGACTAGTTGTCCTGGGTCTTCTCATTTTTCCTCTGCTGTTTGGAGCTTTTTGGTATTGGGATACTGTTACATGTATACCACCGTTTGATGAAGCTGATGCTTTTTTGAGGTAACAAACTTTAGGTTCTTTCTAGTGAATATGAATATTATCAAGAACAAGTTTTCATTTCAGTGAACACCTTCTCTTGAGGATTTCCAATCAAAACAATAGCGATGTCTCTTACGTAGGCCCATTTTTTTGGCCGATTGGGCCAGATGGGCATCACCATATCTATTGGAAGTCTTGTATTGGGATATTGATAATGACAGTGGCTATTGTGAGTTTGCAGGAAGAGCAGAAACAGGATTTTTTAACTTTTAAGAGAGGATTCCGGTCAAAATTGCTTTTTGCTTCAAAATATGTAACATATTGTGTTGAATCTAAAGATGAAAATGAAAACGGTCAGAAATCTTTCTAAAACTCTGAAAAATTGCTTCAAAACGACCCTTTTTCGGCCAAACGGTCTCCTGGGGAAATGGCTTAACTTCCGGAGTATTCTCGGCCATCGCATTTTCAGATTTTTTTCACCATTTTTTCAGGTTTTCTCTTGTGAAAACCAAACGAAAAAGTGAATTAACAACAATAATTTATAATCTTCACAAAAAAAACCTGAAAAAACCCAGGAGACCGTTCCGCCAAAAAAGGTAGTTTTGAAGCGATTTTTTGGGTTTTAGTTAGATTTTCGAGCGTTTTCACTATCATAATCGGAGTCAGCACACTATTTTACATAATTTGAAGCAAATAAAAATTTGACCCTAATTCTCGTTTAATGTCAGGTTGTCTCATTTGCACTGGTGCTTGTTTTCGGCTACAAATGCTATCGAGAGACCAGGGAGATGATCGAAAAGGCAACTCACTCCACTTCTTTCCACAAACTTCAATCCCAACTTTTCTATGCTCTCGTTATCCAAACCGTGATTCCTGTGGTCCTCATGCATATTCCTGCCTCTATCGGTTTCACTGCGGCATTCTTCAATTCTTCTTTTGAGCTTCTGGGAGCCATCCCTTCTGTTACAATTTGTTTATATCCAACACTGGATCCACTTCCGAATTTTTTCATCATCAAAGATTATCGAGACGCTATTCTTGGTATGTTTTACAATGAACATTTTGTTGTGAACTTTGCTGTTTTTGCAGGATTCGTGAGAAAAGTTTTCAGGATTAAAGGTGCGACTGTGACTGTTCACTCAGCGCAGATATGAAGTCAGATATCCATCATATTTTTTCTGATCAAGCTGCACCAAGTTCAGTAAATCATTCCGGACAAGGAAAATCGTTAAACAAATGCAAACACAGAAACTATTCAAAAATTATCGATCCAATCATTTATCAATAAATAGTGTGTGACATTCTCCTAAACACAGAAAATATCTTGAAGTTTCTCGAAAACTTCGGTGATTGATTTATTGTTCCCAGCACCTCTAAAAATTTCGAAGTATTATAAAAGTTTTCGTTCAAACAACTTACCACAAATTTGTCATTGACAGAACTCATAATGATAAATAAATGTTCCAAAAATTAAAAAAATGAACGGAGTGTGAGGAAACCCAAAACTTGAGCAATTCTCATTCTTATTTTTTTTAGCCTGTCAGCTTAATCAGTCATAAAATCTCTTCAAATTTCCCAAAATTCCAATTTCCCCATCCCTCCTGCAAAAATGAACTTCTATCCAAAAAGATGAAACTTTTGCAACCCAATCGTCCATCAATCTAAATCCCTATGGACTAGTTAAGATGGTTCCGACTCAAACCTTTTTCTTTTCATTTTTTCATTTTCTCCAAGGAAATGAAAAAAATGAGTGTGCCTTGTAAAGATTGATGATGCAAAAAACGGCTTGAATCCTTCTTCGTACTTTTTTAAGTGCTCAAGGGATTAAGGAGAACTTTGAGGGCTGAGCAGTGGACTATGGTAGAAGTGGGCGAAGCTTCTTTGTTTCTGAATGTTTCCAAAACTTTCCATTTTCTATTTGCTCTGTTCCAACATTATTAATACAGAAAAAAGCAACGTGTAATTATAGGATAGAAGATCCTCTCTATCCCAAAAGTTCATTATCATAGTTTTCGTGATTTTTGAGATGCGCCATCTAAATTTTAGGGCATCTAGAAATTTTGATGTCTGGGTTTTATGATGTCAGAATCTACACAGACGAAAAAATTTCGCCACCAGTCGTCTCGCAACTACGACATCTCGCAACTTACGTCACTTTCACAACTACCAAATAAATTTTGCAACCAGTCTTTTCGCAACTACGACATTTCGCAACTCACGTCAATTATGCAACTACGACATTTCGCAACTCACGTCAATTTTGCAACTACGACATTTCGCAACTCACGTCAATTTTGCAACTACGACATTTCGCAACTACGACATTCTGCTACCGGTCATTTCGCAACCACGAAATTCCGCAACCACGTCATTTCGAAACCACAAAATCCAGAATTTCTGTGGAAAGTTCGCGTTAAACTCACAACTTTTCAATGTAGACTGTAAACTGGAATAGTTCATGATACCCTCAATCCCATACAACCTTAATGAACGAAAATTAGACTTGCTTACAGAGTTGCGAAACGACTGGTTGTGAAACGTCCGGTTTTGAAATGTCTTAGTTGCAACATGGATGTGAGTTGCGAAATGTCGCAGTTGCGAAATGACTGGTTGCGAAACGTCCGGTTTTGAAATGTCTTAGTTGCAACATGGACGTGAGTTGCAAAATGTCGCAGTTGCGAAATGACTAGTGGCGGAATGTCCCGGAGTTAATAAATCACTCAAAGTTTATTTTCCGTTTTCTCTTGTCTCTCTCCTTATCGTCATCTTCATAATTTTTACATTATTTTCTTTACCTTTTTCACCGTTCACTTATTTTCACCTCTTATGACTATAAACCTCAAATCTGGAAATTTCAAAACATTGCCCTCCAGTTTTTCAAATTCCTGAATTACCTTCCATTTTCCATGTTTAGTAATCTGAACACTTTCCCAAAAATGAACTTTTCTCCAAAAAGATGAAACTTTCGTTATCCATTTCTCCATCAACCCAAATCCCCATGGACTAGTTACGATGGTTCCGACGCAAACTTTTTTCATTTTTTCATTTTCTCCAAGGAAATGAAAAAAATGAGTGGGCTTTGCGGAGATTGATGATGCAAAAAACGACTTGGGTCTTTCTCTTTTTGAACTTTTTCAAGCCCCCAAGGGACTTTGAAGAACTTTGGGGTCTCAACGGAAGGTTTTGGTAAAAGTGGGTGGAGCCTCGCCGTTTTCGAAAAATTTCGAGTTTTCAGAACATCCATTCCTCGAATTCCCAATTTTCTATGGAGTTGTTTTCTCAATTTTCCCCATTCCAGTACCATGAATAAGCAAGAACAGCGTTTAACTTAATGATTTATACTCACATTTTCCAACTCTATTGAAATTTTCCTTCGAATTTTCATAATTTTAGTAACACCAGTAAGCAAGAATGAGCAACATGGGATTTAAAATCCCCCTTCTCGTTCTCCTCTCCATGATTCCCATGGCCCACGGTTGGTACGCTCTCAACGCAAAAAACGAGACCATCATCGATGCCACTTCTACCGTCCAATGTGACCACCTTACTCGAAACGGTACAAGGACATGGTGTGTCTACGTTGCATACCTCGAGGAGGAGTTCACCGCGTAAGAACAATCCACTTTTTCTTTATACGTGATTCTGAGATTCTAAAGGAATCTAAGATACTGAGATGCTAAGATTAAGATTCTTATGTTATTCTATTAAGTTTTCAGGTATCACGAGTACGTGGGCTACTCCAAATTGCACTGCTCCAAGAACCTATCCCAGATCATCAACGTCAAAGCAAATTACACCGGAGGAGATGGATTTGCCAATGTAAGAGAGTCTGAAAATTCAAAGAACCTTATCTCTTTCAGCACAACTACGATCCCATGGTCTACTTTTACCATAATTGCACAGTTGGTGGGGTTATCCGCAGACACATCCACCGCCTTCCCTTCCAAGTCCATGTGAGAAACAGGTCAGTTATATAAATATATATATATATATATATATATATATATATATTGAGATTCTTTTAAATTCAATGTTTTTCAGCTATGTTTATCACAACTATAACATCAGTGTCTGCGACAGAGGAGACCTGAAAAGCGAGGGGCATAAATACCGACCCAATACCAGAATTTGGAGCTATCCAGCAAAACAGAATGCAGCACGCTATTTCATGTACGGAGAAACAATTTATCCAAAAATCGGAGGTGGATACGTTTTTGGGTGCAGATTCGAAGATTGAGGAATGGCGCCCATTTTCCTTTTTTTGCTTTGGTATTTTGCTTTTCAGCTAGGTAGCTTAACATTTTCTGTCCCCTTTTATTTTTCCTAATTTTTTGGTCTATATTGATAGTTGTCTCATGAGGTGTTTTCATGACCACGCAAGTTGGATTTTCAATATTTCTCTCACATTTGAAATTCTCACGGTCAATAAAATCTACGACGAAAGTCTTTAAAAAAGTCAATTTGCGTGGTCAAGGAACACCCCCCCCCCTTGCCTGACAAATATTTTGAACATGTTCTCCATGCAATTCTCATTTTACTTGGTTTACATTGCCACTGAACCAACCTTTTTTTTCAAAATTGTTAGAAGCTCCATTTCTAACCCTTCCCTTCCCAAGAACTGAAATGTTTTGATGTAAAAATTTTGAGATTTTCAAGTAGAATTTCAGACAAAACAAGAAATTTTTTGAAGCATAACTTGGAAGTCACCCCTCAAATGAATTCAGACCAAAAACAGGCAAATTTTACCATTGATGGCTTATAATTTTCGAAAGTGTGCTTTTCAAATTATGTTTTCAAAAAATATCTTGTTTTGTCAGAAATTCCACTACAAATTTTGGAAATTTATGAATTAGTATACTTTTTCTATGATACTATATTGTCTTCTTCTCCCCTAACATTGAAATTTTCAATGTATTCTTTTTATTTCAATTAGATGCTTGTGCAATAAAATATTTATGCAACCTCCTTTAAACAAATGAAAACACAATTCAACAATCAAATTTTTACATTTTCAGGATATTTAAGAAATGGACTCACTGGTGAGACTTCGGTACTCACAATCAGTTCAGGTAGTAGGAATATGCAGCTTTACCACATTAGACCCTCACCGTTTTTCAGGAAAAGATACCCTTGATAACAGATATCAAAACCTAAGATTACCAAATTCTTGATACCAGATTTCAGTTTTTTCTTCAGATTCCAGATTGTACCAGATTCTATGTATAAACGTCATTTCTGACGAGGATTATTACTATCACCCTGACGCGAACGAAAGGGTTTCAAAAATTGTACTACGGGTCTTATGGAAGGCCCTGAGATTTTTTCGATATACGAATACCGACCGTCGGTCGGGTCGGGTAGTCATGCGTCGTGTGTGCGGACACTTCCCGGGTTCCGCCGCCCTCTATGTTTTGTGTGGGGGGTGGGCGGGGCGCGGCCACATAGGGAGAAGAGACGAGCGACGGAGAAAGATAGAAGAAGAAGAGGAATATGGACAAAAAAGACACCATGATAAAGACTACAGATTTTCACTAATAAAAAATTGCTCGAAAAGCTTCAATTTCGAGAAAAAATCGTTATTTTCCAGAGAAAATTCCTATTTTCCAAAAAGAAATTTGAGAATCCCATGTTCGCTGTATTTTCAGAAATACGGAGATACAGTAGCTGTATTTTCAGAAATACGGTAGTGCTATTTTCTCAATCTCATGATGATAAGGTGGATAACGCTGAAAAATCAGACCCTGACGTCTTCTAGACCTTGGTTCTTAAAATTTTCAGGAATACGGTAGCTTACGTCTAAAAATAAAACCTCCAGACGTCATCTAGAACTCCCATTATTGGAATACAAAATATCATATTTCAAAATACCAATGGATGCTCCAAATAAGAACAATCACAATATAGAAATTTGGCGCGCTTTGGTTGGCTGGCTCCTTGTCGAAAGTTCCCTTTCGAATCGTTCAGAATCATACTGTAGAATTTGAATTTCCCTTTTTCTGTTTTTATTACCCATTCCTCCTCTTTTTTAATGTTTGCACATTTGCCTCCTTTTGAGGGGAAAATTCCCATCCATTTTTTTGTTTATGACCCATTTCACCGTATTCCCCTTAACCGCCGTGCATGGCACTGTCTGGCTCTGCCCTCTGGGAATGAAATGGCACCCCAAAATTCTCTCTTTTCATTCTTTGCCGGGGTCACCTTTAGACCTTTTTCTTCTGCGCCCCTTCTCTCATACTTTACCTTTCACCTCCTTTCCTCCTCTACTCTCTCACCCGTTAGGTGTTTGAATTTCGCGCCCAGCTGAGGCCGAAAAGCCGACAACTAGGCCATGGCGGTATCTCACCGCAAAAGTTTAAAAGAACATTACTTATTTTCAAAACTATTTTTCGTTTTTCTCGGTTTTTTGGCGGATTTCAGTCATTTTTCAACAAAATATGACTTCTGCACGCTTATTTTGAATATTTCATAACCTTCTGAAGAAAAATCGTCTGAAAATCGAAAAAAAACGGAAAAATAATCGTTTTATTTGTCTCGATTTTAGGACGTTTCACATTGTCGGCCACAGCTGACATTTATTCAGATCACCATAATTTAGTGAGAAATGTATTATTATACTGCCACTATATTACCTTCAAAGAAGCATGCTTATATTATTACCTCTCCTTTTCTTTTATAATTGGTTCAAAACCATAAAAACTTTTTGAATTTGGCTTTATTCTCTAAAATGTTCTAGTCAGACACTCCTAGATAAAGACCGATATTACTCATCGAAAAACTCATACAGCATTCATTGCACACTTACAAGGTTTCTCAAATAAACACTCAAACACAAACTCTTCCCAAAGACCAACTTACTAACACTCGAAGATCGATTTGCCACAATGCGACAACATTTTTTTATACTGTGAACTTTGATCTCATCTCCCAAAAACAAGTTTCAATGTCATTTCAAGAACGGCCTTGTTGTTATCTCATCCCATTGTATTTCACCTTTCCAAGTGGTTCGAAACCACTGCATAATATTTTTAATGACCGCTAGGCTACCATAATAATCGCCAATTTTCAGTTCCTCAAAACTTTCCAACTCATCATGGACCAATCGGGATCAAGAAAGCGGGAGGCGGAGGATCGGGATTCTGAGGAAGTCGTGCCTTCGAAGAAGTCACAGGATCAAGAAGCTTTGGGCAATGTTGTCTTTGTGATTGAAGGAAAGAAGTTCAGTGTTTCAAAGGAGGTCAGTTGTTTTTTAAATCATGAATTGCTTCTGGCTCAAAACACACCACTATTACTGGTCATGACCACCCTTAAAGGAGGATTCCGGGCAAAACTTCAAAATATGTAAAATTTTGCGCTGATTCCGAATATGATAGTGACTACGCCTAAAAATCTCTTCAAAACCCTGAGAAATCGCTTAAAAACGTTTTGTTTTTGGGTTGAACGGTCTCCTGAGGCCGTGGTCTAACTCCCGGAATTTCTCGGCCACCTGACTCGGCAACTGAATTTTCAGATTTTTAAAAAGCATTTTTTCAAGTTTTTTTTTTCTGTGAAAGCCAGGTTTTTTGTGAAAATTATAAGTTTTTGTTATTTCTCTTTCTTGTTTGCTTTTCACAAAAAAATCCTGAGATGGTTTTTAAGAAATCTGAAAATGAGGTGGCCGAGAAAACGCCGGGAGTTGGGCCACGGCCCCAGAAGACCGTTCGGCCAAAAAAGATAGTTTTGAAGCGATTTTTGAAGCAAAAAATTTTTAACCGGATTCCTCCTTTAATACTCAAAAATGCCGATTTATTTTCAGAAGCTCATCAGTCACTGCGACTACTTTGAGCCAATGCTCAACGGGCCATTCAAGGAGTCCAACATGGCCGAGATTCCGTTGGAGAAAAGGACCGCTGCTGATTTTGAGCTTTTTCTTAAGCTCCTCGACCAGGAAAACTGTCTCACTGGTAATTTTTTATTACATATTCGACTTTAAAAAGTTTTTTTTTCAGAAGAGAACATCTTCAATGCAGTTGAGCTGGCTCAATTCTACCAGGCCGAAGGAATCATGGATACCTGTGAGAAATGGCTCGAAGCTGACTCCAACATCAACAAAAATGAGAAATTTCAGCTGGCGGATCATTACGGTTTGGATAGTCTTAAGGTGAGCATAACAAACATTTGTGAGAACTACAAAATACCAGTTTTCCAGAAAACCATCTTGAACACCACTCCAACCGTATTCGGAATCGAAGAGATGCTCCCGGAGAAGATTCATGACTGGACTAGGGAAACGGTGTCAGTGGTTCTCGACAAGACTTTGGAGTACTTTGGAGTCCCAAAAACCACTGAGCGACGAACGGTAGGAGAAGTCGAGAGGGAGCAGAATACGCTCAAGATGCAAATTGATGCACTGGTGGGGAAGTCGGAGGAGCTGGCGGCGACGAGACAGAAGGAGTTGAATGCTTGGAGACGGGAGAGAAGAAGACTCGAGTGAATCCGCATTGATGGGAACAATTCCTTATTGTTAAATGTTAATTAATTTTTTGCTACTATTATGTTGATCTGAATAAATGATGCTTGAGCAACAGAAACTTCATTCGATATCCACTTTGGACAAATGAGCATTCTAAGCACGGATCATTACCATATATTTTCAGGAAATTTAGAAAACGAACTCATTGGGTATAACTTCGCTTTGTTACTGAGTTCAGCCTAGCTTTCAAAATGTTTGTAGATGCGGTAAAGTAAAGAATTGATCAATTTCAATCTTTCTTTATCATCTTATTCTGTTTCTCTAATACTGTGAGAATAAATACATTTTTAATTAGATAACTGTATTTTGACTTTTATGCTTCATACGATGCGTTCAAGGACTCAGGAGAGTAGATTTTTGACGTCACTGAAATTGAGCATTTCGGAGATGTAGGGAATATTCTCTGCTCTTGGTATGCTAGCAGCTCTTTTTTCAGGTTTTGCTATAAAAAATACATTTGGCTTCAAATCTGGTGCCAAGTACGCAACCAGACACGCTGAAAAAAATGCATACACTTACTGTGACAATGAATAAACTCTGAAAGAGTCGCTATTCCATTGTTTTCCAGGATTTACAAGGTTTCTATCTCTTTTTAATGTTTGAATATTTGCCCCGTTTTAAGAAAAACCCCTTTTCCTATGTTCCAAGGTACCTATACTCTTCACGTACACTTACAGTATCTATTGTTCTCGAATTGTCACCGACACCACTTACAATTAAAAAAAAATTCCCACAACTGCACAATGGGAACACCTCATAAAATCTTCTAGAATACACATTCTAGACAGAGGCGGAGCCTATCCGTACCATCTCCCTGTATATACCCTTATAAGGCCCTCGAATCTTCGAGTCATTCATACATTCGAAGATCTTCAGCTAGTCGTATTGGCATTGGGATGGACATGAAAAAACCAATAATTATTGGTTTTTCCATGTCTAGACCAAAGCTCCATATTTCAACTGAATTGATTCTGAATGTCTCTTTTTAGGCACTTTTGTTAAGTTCCTGTTTTGTATTCTTATTTTTCTGAAATCCCCGCCCCCTTCCTTGCCTTGTTATCTCGACCGTTATCTGTATTAGCTGGTCATTTTTAGTAGATTTTGATTTTTCTGAACTTTTGCCCCCCCCCCCTCTCCCCTTTTGCCACTTTATTTAGGACCCCTTTTCATTCGTAACCTTGAGCATTTTCCTTATTTTTCTAGGTTTTTATGTTCATAGTTTTCTGAACTTAAACTGAGCATTTAGTTTTTCCTTAGTTATTCTTGTTAACAGTCCCCCTCTCCCCCAATCGCTGCTCCAGTTGAAGTTGCTGTGATGCCAACGGCTCCAGGTGAGATCTCTGCTGATCCGCTACTGTATTTTACATCGCTTCACTTTTTCAGATGTCCATATTACCCTCAGTTGCTGCTCCCCACACTGCTCCAGTAAATGATTCCGTCGTCCCTTTAAAGAAGTCACCTGGTTTTCATGATCAAGAAGCTTTCGACGATGTTGTGTTTGTGGTCGAAGGAAAGAAGTTCAGTGTTTTAAAGAAGGTTAGTTATTTTTTTATCATGGATTGCTAATGGCTAAAAACACACCTCTGTTACTGATCATGACTACCCTTAAAGGAGCATTCCTCTCAACAATTTTTATTGCTCTCAAATACGTGAAAATGTAGATTCCAAAAACACATCTTTACGTATTTTTCAGGCAATAAAATTTTTTGACCGGTTTCCTCCTTTAATACTCAAAAAAACCGATTAATTTTCAGAAACTCATCAGAAACTGCAACTATTTTGAGCCAATGACAGAGATTCCGTTGGAGAAAAGGACTGCCTCTGATTTTGAGCTCTTTCTCAAGCTCCTCGACAAGGAAAACTGTCTTACTGGTAAGATTTCTTACATATTCGACTTTTAAAAGTTTTTTTTTCAGAAGAGAACATCTTTAATGCAATGGAGGTGGCTCAATTCATGGATACCTGTGAGAAATGGCTCGAAGCTGACTCAAACATCGACAAGAATGAGAAATTTCAGCTGGCAGATCATTACGGTTTGGAGAGTCTCAAGGTGAATTTAACGGACATTTGAGAAAACTAACAAATATTAGTTTTTTTCAGAAAACCATCTTGAACACCATTCCAACTGTATTCGGAATCGAAGAGATGCTCCCGGAGAAGATTCATGACTGGACTAAGGATACGGTGTCAGTGGTTCTCGAAAAGACTTTGGAATACTTTGGAATCCGAAAAAATACTGAGCAACGAACGGTAGGAGAAGTCGAAAGGGAGCAAAACAAGTCAAATCTCAACAAATTTCTTGCTATTATTATTGTGATCTGAATAAATGTTAAAATATCGTAGAAACTGTTCGAAAATTCGTTCATAGAGACCGCCTATAGTGAAGTCGAGAATTACGTGGAATGCCTCTTAACATTTTCGGATGTTTTTAGATAGACTTAGAAATGTCTATGACAGAGATATTTCAAGAATTTCCAAACTATTAGGTGGTGGGACACTAACAAAGAAATCTCGTCATACAGGTGGGCTTGAACCTGACAAGGGAGATGGTTTTATAAAGGGGTTGAGATTTTTCTGAAACTTTGCTCAATTGTACTATTCGACACGCTGAAAAACAAGTTGATGTTCTCTGATTCCCAATAATTGTGTGAGTGCTAAAAATTGGCGCTGAAAAAATTTCGAGTACTACAAAAGATGAAAAAATGCGATTATTTGTATCACTGTAACGTTTTTTCTATGTTCTTTTAAATGCCAAATTTCCTAAAATAAGTTTCCTTATCTATTAGAATTCAATTTGGAGCGTTTCTGTAATTTTTTCGGAAAATATCCGAGATTGTTTTGGTGTTAGATAAGCAAATAACCTGGAAACAACCATCTCTGCACACCTAATCCTGTAGATCGACCGATTGGAGGTTATCTCATGTGCATCAAGATTATCACCTAGCAAGAAATGAGATAATGCGTGTGCTAAGAATGGTTTTTTATGGGACTGTTGTAGATGTAGAGATTAAGTTTTTGCTATAGAGGAGAGGACACAACATCGGACAACAACTTTTCCCAGAATACAGGTGATAATAAGCTATGTTCATGGGCGTGACCAGTATTTGGCTGACGTAAGGCTGTAGAGACTATTTATTCGACATTGGACTTTCCTGTTGGGTACTTCTTTCCGATGAACGCCACATCAAACCTTGTCGCTGACCGTCTTCAGATTTTACATGTTAGTTTATTCTTATACTTCTCAAATGCTGAAATCGCTGAAACTGAATAAAAACGTTTCGAAGAAGTTTACAAGGACAATGTTTCTTATCGGCTTGGGTTTTCAAAATAACGATTTCTCAATGAATGATGAAAGGCGATTTGGAAGGCCATCACACCTCGACTTCGATAAATTGCAGCAAAACATATTTTTGGGCCCCAATGGCTTTAACCAATTTTGAGTGATACCTGAGAGACAGCCAGCCAGCAGGTCACAGTTGATAATTTTTCAAACTTATTATTCTGAAATTTTGAAGATGCCTATTCTTTCTAATCATGTTCTGGCAAAAAGTTCAAACCCACTGACCTAAATCAATCATTTTTGGAAAGTAAAACGATTTTTATGTGTATCCACCAAAGCTCAAAACAGCAGAAAAAGTGGAAATTATTCAAATTTATGAAAACTAGGCCACGTGACCAGAAAATGAAAAACATGATATTATTTCTTGTTCGGAGAGGAACATTTTTCACAATGCTACTTCAGACTGAAAGTTGACCCAGATAGCGATAAACGTGAAAAACCAAAAAATTCAGAGTGGAACGATATGTATGTGAAGCACAGTATTACAGGGTGGCTAATAAGTATGTAGACTTTTTCTGACAGTTCTGGGAAAAGGGCCACGCAGTTTCTAAAGATAATTTTCTCAAAAATCGATAGCTGGGATCCTTCTGAATATTATATATTGATTTGAGGTGACAACCTCCAATAAATCCCACACAGCGTCCGTTTTATTGAATGCTTCTTTCCAAAAAATGCATTTTAGTGCAAAAATGACCATTTTCAGCCGTACGCTGTACGAAAAATTCAATACTGTGCTAGTTCCCACTACCGTTAGTCTATAGTACAACTCTCGGTTAATGAATAGAGCACTTTTGAGGTAATTTGGATGTGCAATATTAGCCAGGCGAGCCCCATTGCATGCATGACTTTGGGCTCGCCGCGCAGTACTAAATGCATGTTTTTCGTAGGGTCATAACTGGCGAGAAATCAAAGTAATTTCTAATGTATTGGTCCTAACTTTGTTCACGCAAGCAAAATAAGTAAATTAAACCAGTTTCAAGAACCATCATAAAGTCGAATAGGTCAAACCAGAAAATCGAGAAATGTTCGAAATTTCGGACCCGGTTGGCCAGTATCAGGAAATGTTCAATATCTTTCTGTAGGACTGATATTTTTACTTGAAAGTTTATAACTGTCTTCTAGAAGACTTTTTCTCATCATTATCAAAATTTGATGTACCAGCCTTTATCGGTTCATGTGCTTTATGAAGATACTTCAAAAAACCAGGTGCGGCGATCTGGCTATTTTTTCGCAACAGATTCAGGGAGCCTAGTTTTGAACGAGACCGAATTCAAACATTTCCTTGTTTTTGTGTACTGCAAAAACTCTCCTTTATCCAGAAAATAAGCAGACTTCAACTTGTGGCACGCCATTCTTTAGAAATCGGGGCAAAATCTAGTCTCAATACTTATTGGCCACCCTGTATATATAATGCTGTTGTTCATGGAACGCAAGCCCTTCACAAGTAAAAAAAGAATGATGGATTTTTCATGAATTGTCCGACTTTGATCATGAACAATCGGATCGATCATTTGGTAACGTTAGATGAAAAATGGGTCTTTTACTAAAACCATCAAAGAAGAGCACAGTGAGTGAGGTGAAGGAATTCATTACCCCCGCGGCTATGCGTGATCACACACTGCAAAGAAGACGAAGTCTCTCCTTGCTACATTCAAGTGGAAAGTTCTTGCGCATTTTCCGTACAGTCCTAACTTGGCTCCGTCGGATTACAATCTGTTCAGCAACATGCATCGATCTCTCGAAAGATACGACTTCAAAATTTGGGCGGAAGTGCAAAAATGGTTGACTACCTACTTTGCATCAAAACAACCAAAGTTTTGGAAGAAATGAATCAGAAAGCTACCTGGTTAATGATAGACTGTAATGAAGAAAAATGTATTGTACATCTTTCTTCACCACAATCTCCAAAATGTGTCAGATTCACGTTTTTTGTGCATTAATACTATCTCAAAGTGTTCCCAAAACTTTATTATATTGAATATTTCGAAAAAGGAATGAATTTTCTCACAAAACGCATGCAAAATGAATTGTAAACGTGAAGGCAGTCTAACCCATAATTGATAAATTGATGATTTAGATAGGGATACACGGATACTGGGTTATGATAGATGCCACGAAATTTTTTTCAAGTTAGCAATTTTAATTAGAAGGTAAATTCGAGAAAGACTCCATGTTGGTGATTGTTCTGAAAACAAACATATTGAAATGAAACAAAAACCAAGAGCAAAAATCACCGTTTTCAGAGATCCCAGACTGCCATCTCCACGGAAAAGTCTTCTGGATTTTGCATCTTGTTGAGTTCAACAGACAAGCA
Source organism: Caenorhabditis sinica (assembly GCA_963932045.1). Taxonomy (NCBI): domain Eukaryota; kingdom Metazoa; phylum Nematoda; class Chromadorea; order Rhabditida; family Rhabditidae; genus Caenorhabditis; species Caenorhabditis sinica. The sequence continues at coordinate 23,507,065 of OZ009938.1, forward strand.
CCTCCTATTATCCGCGGATCGCACCAAATGTCTCGCTTCGATTTGATGACCATTTATATGACAGCATGGTACAGTTCTAGTGAATTGTTGCATATTTTGACCAAGAGATCTTTTGAGCACGATGCGGTGATCCATAGTTTCACTCATAAGAAGGCAAAGAAATCTCATTCTTGGAACCGCACCGTTTCTCCAAAGAAATATAAACCGCCTTAGTTGCTTCTCGTTGATGCTGTGTCTAGCGACACGCATGCAAATCGCGTTTGTCGAAATTAATTCGTCCAACGTGAAAACGTGGTTTCCAAGAAAACAGATGCTATCCACATTTTGAATTATAAAATACTTCTCAATAGAGTTCGCTTCGGTTATCCACCACCGAACATGTGTGAGAACACGGAAATAATTGTCGGCAACAGCATCCGTAGGAGCTTCAATGTACTCGAAATGATCAATCGAGTTAAAAATGTCTTTGATGGACACTGGATCGAATCGCTGTAGTTCGTTACACTGTCTTATATCGACCACTTTCACATTGAACAATTTGAGCAAATCGCGCAGCAGTTGTCCCACTGACATGTTGAATCGCGATCTGTTCAGTATTCTGAATACTACTTTCTCATCTTCGGATCCAGATTCTTCCGATTCTGGACTAGTTTCCCGGTCCATGTCTTCATCAATGTCAGATTCTTCATCGATGTCAGATTCTTCATCGCTCGTAATATCCTCATCTTCTTCATCTTCCTGTTCTTCTTCGCTCTCCTGCTCGTCTCCCTGTTCCTCAAAATTTTCACTGTCGTCATCATCATCGATTTCACTACCGCTTTCATTTTCATTACTGCAAAAACTGCTTATAATTGTCGGAGAACGATCTGTGCTCCGTTTTATCTATAGTAGCCAGAATTGATCTTAACAAACGTTTGTAAGATTCTCAACTCTGTTTCAATTACAGTACCGGCTATAATGATAATCCTTTTTGTAATTTACAGTAAAAAATAGTCAACTTTGGAAAGCTGAAAAAGTGATTCAAAGTTGCTCTTTCTGTTTGAAAATTTGAGAGTGTATCAATCGAACCATGAACTTATATTTTGTAGTTGACAACTTTCTGTACGAGTCCGCTCTGGAAAGATGTGACGCATCATAAAAAAAGCTTTAAAAATATCGAGAATTAGCATTGAAATCGAGCAACATTTTTCATTGCCGTGGGTTTCTATGCGTAACTTTTTCTGATTGAAAAGATTCGAAAAAGCTGTCAATTGCAAAATTGAAATTCAAGGTTTGATTTATATACCCTCAAATTGTCAAACAGAAATAACAACTTTGAATTAGTTTTTCATCAATTTAAAGTTGTCATTTTTCAACTGAAAATGTACGAAAATCGTCAAAATGTGCAAAATTGTATCGTACAAAAATTGTCCTCAACCAATCTTAACACTCTATTTTCTTTATTATTTTATACGTCAAGCATTTGCATTTTTTTCATCAATAATTAAAATTGACAACCAACCTAAACTCTTGAGCGTCTGATTCATACCATACTCCATAAATGTCGTCTAGTCGAGCATAGTTTTGTTGACCGATTTCTTCCAAACAAAGAAGTCGCAATTCTTCCCAGTAGTTAAAAGAGAAAAAACATACGATAAATTCAGCTCCCAAATGAGCATTCACTCTCGTGTAGTTGAACTTTGATGTTTGAATAGTTTCGAACATTGCTCTTGAGCACTGGGACATCAAAACACTGCAAAATATATTATTGTAGAATACATCCTTCATAACTAATCTAATTACTTTGAAAACTTGAAAATTTTCCTACAAGACATATTAGCGATATTCCCCAAGGGAAAACGCGCTCCATCGCCAACTTGGCTGAAATTTGAATTGTCAGCTTCCCCACTGTTTTGAAAACATCGAAACATGTTTTAGTGGATGCATGAATTCCTCGTGGATCATTCCACTGCCGCCTGAATTGTCTACGAGGAGTCCAGGCACGCACGAGGAGTCCGCGCACGCACCAAAACATGTTTCGTTTTTTTCAAAACGACGAGAGAGACAAAAACTCCAATTTCCGCCAAGTTGACGATGAAGCGCGTTTCCTCTTGAGAAATAAAGCCAATGTTTTTTAGCCTAGCCATTCACTACTGTCTATGTATCCCTTTCCCTAAACTATTTTTTCATTTTTCATCGTGACAGCGAAATTTAGATCCAAGTCAATGAAAGAAAGTCCCCTACTTACAGTTTAAAAAAATGCATACAGCTCAGAATCCAACGTTTCGCGTTGATGGGCATTTTATGCAGAGGGATTGGTATAGTGTCCATGGTGAAGGTTGCTGAAAATTGAAATGTAGCAGAACATAAATGCGTCCCAAATAAAAAAATGGCAGGTAAATGAATAATAGTCCAATGCCGAATAAATACTCTCTATAACCTCATGTCGGCCCCAAATACTGGTCACGCCCATAAACATAGATTATTATCACCTGTGTTCTGGGAAAAGTTGTTATCTGATGGTGTGTCCTCTCCTCTATAAGTGGAGAGCAAAGACTTAATCTCTTTATCTGCAAAAATTCCCAAATAGACCATCTTTAGCACACGTATTATCTCATTTCTTGGTAGGTGACAATCTTGATGCACATGAGAAAACCTCCGATCGGTCGATGCATTTTTCATTTGTTGTTGCATTCAAAAAACTCCAAAAAAGTTGTATTTTTGACCCCCTTTTCTTAAGCTATTTTTCAAACATCCATACCTTGGCCGAATATTGACACAGAGTCGAGAAAGTTCATGTGTTTAAAACTAAAACTGAAACACTTCTTTTTATCATAAATCTTCCAAGCCACACGCCAGTAACATGGTTTTTGAAAATTTGACTCTCGACTGAAAACGGTCTCGATTTTTGATAGAGACACCTGCCGGCTATGATATTTTGGGATTCCTCATCATTAGGTCGACTAAACAAATACATATCAAAACCATACTTTTGTATCTGTCCGAAGGATCCAAGTCTGAACTACTACAGAAACACATGCACCAGCCTAATACAGTCAATCTCCAAAAATCACGAAACGAGTTACGCCCTCTGCCTACTTTAAGAGGTCTGGCGGATTCATCGAAGATTGATTTCTATTGAGCCAGTATGGTAGATGCCCTATTCCTCTTATCAAGATTGTTTTGGTGTTAAGTAAGAAAAAAAACAACCTATGAATAACCGTCTCTGCACATCTAATCCTATAGATCGACCGATCGGAGGTTTTCTCATGTGAATCAAGATTGTCACCTATCAAGAAATGAGATAATGCTTGTGCTAAGAATGGTCTATTATGGGACGGTTTTAGATGAAGAGATTAGGTCTTCGCTCTCAGAGGAGAAGAGACAACATCAGAGAACAACTTTTCCCAGAACACAGGTGATAATAATCTATGTTTATGGGCGTGACCAGTTTTTGGGGATGACGTGAGGTTGTAGAGACTATTTGTTCGACATTGGGCTATAATTCATTCACCCGCCATCTTTTCATTTGTGAGATTTTTTGTGGATCCGCGACGTTTCGACACTCACGTCGATTTCGCTATTGCGACGTTTCGAAACTGCGATATTTCGCAACCAGAAATTTACTTTTTTTTGAACTGAGGGATTCGGAAGACTTGTTTATTTCTACAGTACAAAAAAATGAAAAAGTAATAAAACACAATACCAATAGAAAATTAGGTAAATCTTTTTGCCGCACAAATGCGACTCAAGTAATTTAGTTAGTGGCAAATCAGGGACACCATTTAGAATATCCTTTTGCTATCTCTTATGGCTTAAAAATGGCTTGATACTGAAAATAGGTTTCGAAATTAATTGAATTCACAAAAATTGATTGAAGTTTCGATTTGGTAAGTTTCGAAAAGTCCAGTTTCGAAATGTTCGATTGCAAAATGACAGGTTGCAAAGTGTCACAGTTGCGAAACGTCGCAGTTGCGAAATTGACATGAGTGACGAAACGTCACTGTCTTAAAATGTCACGTGTCGAAAACTCGTGGAGCCTTTTATGTTCTACTACATTTCAATTTTCAGCAACCTTCAACATGGACACTATACCAATCCCTCTGCATAAGATGCCCATCAACGCAAAACGTTGGATTCTGAGCTTTATGCATTATTTTGAACTGTAAGTAGTGGATTTTTTTTAATTGACTTGGATCTAAATCTCGCTGTAACGATGAAAAATGAAGACGTAGTGTAGAGGAAAGCTAAAAACATTAACTATGTCTTGTCGGAAAATTTTCAAGCGCGAGTCTCAAAGTAATTCGATTCATCAGAGAGAGAGAGAGAGAGAGTGTTTAGTATTTCAGAAGTTTCTTGAAATTTGAATTTTTGCTTTGCCGCTATTTTGAAAACAGCGAAACATGTTTTGGTGGGTGCGTGGACTTTCAGTGGACAACTCGGGCAGCAGTCGAATGGTACACAAGAAGTCCACGCACCCAGACATGTTTCGCTGTTTTCAAAACAGCAGGAAAGTTGAAAATTCAAATTTCAGCCAAGTTGGCGGACTGAGCGCGTTCCCCTTGGGAAATACAGCTGATATGTTTTGTAGGAAAATTGTCAAGTTTTCAAAGTATTTAGATTAGTTAGAAAAGATGTATTTTCCAATAATATTTTTCTCAGTGTTTTGATGTCGCAGTGCTCAAAAGCAATGTTCGAAACTATTCAAACATTAAAGTTTAACTACAGGAGAATAAATGTTTATTTGGGTGCTGAATTTATTGTACGTTTTTTGTCTATTAACAACTACCTAGAGGAATTGCGGTTACTTTGTTTGGAAGACATCGGTCAACAAAGCTATGCTCGACTAGACGACATTTGTGGAGCATGGTATAAAGCAGACGGTGGAGAATTCAGGTTGGCGTTTAATTCTGATTATTGACAAAAAATTGCATAAGCTTTACATATAAAAATAGAGTGGCAAGAATAGCAGAGGTCAATTTTTGTACACTTTCTGTTAAAAAATGCCAATTTTGAGTGGCTCGAAAACTAATTAAAAGTAGTTATTTCTGTTTGAAAATTTGAGGCTAAATGAATCAAACCTTGGACTTCAATTCTAAAATCTTATCTTTTCAATCAAAGAAGTTGCGCATAGAAACCCACAGCGATGAAACATTTCGCTCGATTTCAGTTTCTCAAAATTTCTTGAGCTTATTTTTCTACGGGACATATCTTGGCAGAGCAGACTTGTGAAGAAAAGTTGTCAACTACAAAATGAAAGTTCATGGTTTTATTGATACACTCTCAAATTTTCGAACCGAAAAAACGATTGTGAATCACTTTTTCACCTCTTTTTTAGTCGTTTTCCTACAATTATAATCAGTTTTTGCAGTAATGAAAATGAACGCGGTGGTGAAAACAATCAAAATGACAACGATGAAAATTTTGAAGAAGTGGGAGATCAGCAGGAGATTGAAGAAGAACAGGAAGATGAAGAAGATGAGGATTTTGAGAGCGATGAAGAATCTGTCATCGATGAAGACACGGACCGGGAAACTAGTCAAGAGTCGGAAGAATCTGGATCCGAAGATGAGAAAGTATTATTTAAAATGCTAAACAGATCGCGATTCAACATGTCAGTGGGACAACTGCTGCGCGATTTGCTCAAATTGTTCAATGTGAAAGTGGTCGATATAAGACAGTGTAACGAACTACAACACTTTGATCCAGTGTCCATCAAAGACATTTTTAACTCGATTGATCTTTTCGAGTACATTGAAGCTCCTACTGATGCTGTTGCCGACAATTATTTCCGTGTTCTCACACATGTTCGCTGGTGGATCACCAAAGCGAACTCTATCGAGAAATTTTCTATGATTCAAAATGTGGATAGGATCTGGTTTCTTGGAAAACACATTTTCACGTTGGACGAATTAATCTCGACAAACGCGATTTGCATGTTTGTCGCGAGACACAGCATCAACGAGAAGCAACTAAGGCGATTTATATTTCTTTGGAGAAACGGTGCGGTACCAAGAATGAGATATCTTATGCTCAGTATGAGAGAAAGAGTCACGGATCACCGCATTGTGCTCAAAAGTTCTCCTGGTCAGAATATGACACCACTCACCAAGACTGTACCATGTTGTTGTGAAGGTGATCATGAAATCGAGATTAGTTATTTGGTGAGATCGGCGGATAATAGGAGGTGTTTGTCTATCCAACTCAACAAGATGGAACCAGATCGAGATTACAGATTTGTCGAGATGGCAGTGTGGGATCTCTGAAAACGGTGATTTTTACTCTTGGTTTTTTGTTTCAATTCACATTCAATCGGCTAGTTTTCAGAACAATCACCAACATCGAGTCTATTCCGAATTTGCCTTCTGATTATAATTGCTAACTTTTTTGTTCTTATTTTCATGTCCCGGCATCTATCATAATCCAGTATCCGTATTTTCCTATCTGAGCCGTCAATTTATAATTTTTACGTCATTCTGCCTTCACGTTTACATGTCATTCTTGCGTGCATTTTGTGAGGCACTCCATTTTTTTTGGAAAATCAAATAAAATAAAAAGTTTCGGAAACTCTCTGATTTATTTGGTAGTTGTGAAGGTGACGTGAGTTGCGAAATGTCGTAGTTGCAAAACGACTGGTGGCAAAATTTGTTTGGTAGTTGTGAATGTGACGTAAGTTGCGAAATGTCCTAGTTGCGAAACGACTGGTTGCAAAATTATTTTGGTAGTTGTGAATGTGACGTAAGTTGCGAAATGTCGTAGTTGCGAAACCATTTTTTTGAAAAGAAAAAGCGGTTGTCAGAGAGCGATGACACACACGTCATCGCTCTTGTCCAACAATTTGTTTATTAATAATTTTTAACATTTTTCCGTTTCACAGGAGCACTCAAACACACTTCAAACCCCCACAATGTGGTACTTTTCCGAATCTAAATTTCAACCCGATGTTAAATATGCTACTCTCAAGTCATAATTTTTACTTTTTTCGTTACATGGGTAATGAAACATATCATGACAACATTCATCAATTTAAAAGGTTTTCTTTTCGTTTGGACGATAACATTTGTTTTATTTTAGTTGTTTATTGTTTAATATTACACTATCTCTGAGTCTCTTGCACAGGGAGACAGCATCGGCAAATTGTCCTCATTCTTCTTCTTCTCTTCAGGTCGCTAACTGTACAGTGACCATTGTTGGCCTCGTGTATCTAGAGGTCTATATATTTCTATCTATTTTTCTGAGTTTTCTGAATTTTCATCATTGAAACTAAATTTAGTTTGGTAAGTTATTATTCTAAAAAATGCTTGAAACTCGTCAATTTTCAGAATTTGTATTCAAATTGAAAATGGATTAAATTTGAATTGAAATCTTCACATTCTGTGAACCGTTCATTTCGGGATATTTTGCCTATGTAGAAATTTACTTGATGACAGAACAATGTCTTCTGGTTCGAAGAAGCGCCGTGAAGCGCCATCGAAGAGTGATGAAACCAACGAAGAACCACCAGCACAGCCAGCTCAGGAGAAATTGGTCAACTATCATGTAAGTGTATTTATAAAATAATCGTCATTATTTTCTCCTATTTTTCAGCGGTACATGACCGAGAAAGCAAAAGCTGGAAAGTTCCCTGAGGAGAAGAAGGGCATCATTTTGACGCAATATGCGTACCAGGATCCAATTCAGCTTATCAAGTTGTGTGAAGAATGCAGGAACTACAACTCGCAACAGAAGATGACGGATGTAGGTGACGGACACCTCCAACTCCGTAAGTTATGCCTATTGGTAAAAGATTTACTCCTTTTTTTCAGCTATGGCGATGTGTTTAATCTGTCGTACGCATTTCAATCTTGCGAAATCGAACCGATTTTTCAATCATGATGTCTTGTGTTTCTAGGGCCTCTAATCTAATTCAATTGGTAGGTTTTGTAAAACTCTTTTTTTGAAAACTATGTTACTTTCATTCTAAATAATTTTATGGTTTTCTTCTTGTTTGAAAATAATGTGAGTTCAGGATTCAAGCTCAACACGATGATCATGGCCCCCCACCCCACCCCCCCCCCAATCGCTTGATGCAACAGTAATGGTTTCGTTATGTCGACAGTAATGCTTTCGTGGTCGACAAAAAATCGCTTTTTACATGGTCATCATAGAACTAATTTTATTTTTATTTTTCATGAATAAAATTTTTCTCATTCATTGCCCATTTAACAAAGGGAAAAAGTTAGAATCGTGAAACGAGAGTATCATATTCGGAATCTGCACAAAATTTCGATTTGGAAAAGTACCACATTGTAGGGGTTTGGAGTGTGTTTGAGTGCTTTTGTAAAAAGAGAAAAGAAATGAATTGATAATAAACAAATGGTTGGACGAGAGCGATGACGTGTGTGTCATCGCTCTCTCACAATCGCTTTTTGCAAAAAAGAAGAAGAAGGCGAAATTGCTTTTTTTCCAATCTTCACCGTGAGGGGGCCCCCATCTGAGAAAACACCGTTTTTCAATTGAATTTGGGGGTAGGGTATCGGGAGTATCGTCTGATCCAAATTAGTGTTGGAATGTAAATAAGTTTTGTAAAATAGGAATTACAGTCTGTGGATAATTGATTGTGATCTTGAATATTCAAATTCTGTTGATTGGTTGGGTAATTGGAACTCTAGTGATTATGTAGTATCAATTTCATTCTTAATTAGTTGATGGTAATTAGAAAGACGATAAATCGTGGTCTGCTTGTTCTCAATTTCTTAACTAGTAAAGTTTATTGATAAAAAATGTCTTGGATATACATATAAAAAAAATAAAAAAATGAGAAGATGAAAAACATATGCATGTAAATAGATATCTAAAACAGGTAACTTTCTACAGGTTCTCAAATTGAGGAGGTTTTTTGCTGAGAAATTGAAAAATTTGGAATCAAAATCAGAAACAAAAATAAATATCTAAATATGGGAGTTTTGAAAAAATCAGAACAATGAAAACAATGAGAAAACATAAAAGAGAAAGTACGGTTTCATAACATTAGAAAAGAAGACTGGGTACTGTGTGAAGTGGAGCAGCTGTGAAATTTTCAATTTTTGGTTTTCTTGGTCTTGGCCTGAAAAAACAAACAAATTTATATGAACCTGACGATTTTCTAAAAATTTATAACATACCTGATCTTCGCTTTCATTTTCAGAGTTTGCTCTCTTTTGACGCGTTGGTTGTGGAGCTGTAGAACTTGATGGAGACGACGATTGGGCATCCGAGGAAACAATAACCGAACGTCCCGCCATCCATTCTTTCACTGAAATATTATTTTGAGTCTTTACTTACTATCAGGGAAAGAGTTAAACTCACTTCGTTGAAGTTCACGAAGGCTATCATCTCTTTGAGCAGTGACTTCCTTGACCTCTGTTTGAATCTTTTTCACAAACTCTCTAAGAGCTTCAATTTGTCCCATTTTTTCCAACATCTCCTTTTTGGTTGCTCTATATAATGTTTCAGTCGCATTTTTGTCTTTCTCAACAGTTGCATGCTCAGCTTTTGTTTTCTCCAATTCCTTCTTTGTCTCCTCCAGACATTTGTCACTATTCTTGAGAGTCTCCCGGAGCGCCTTTTCGGTCAAACACAGTTTCTGGTAATCCGCCTGGAGTTTCAGGAAGTCTTCAGCAGAAGAGCCGTTTCGCTCTTCCAAATTGACATTTGTGTCGAAATGTCTTGTTGTCTGTGATCGCTGATTTCGGTCCGTATCATCCAATTCTTTGACCCGTGACAGATTCCGAGCAGCAAGTTCGGTATTGTCTGATCGCAATTTGTTGTTCTCCGCATCCAACTTTTCAATGTTTTCCAATTGTTGTAGAATCACTTTTTCCCAATCTTTCTTCTCTTTATCATGCTTGGTGGTCATCTTTTTCATCTTCTCGTCCTGTCTTGCGACCAGCAGCTCTAACTCTCTGATCCTGTCCGGCAGATTTGGTTCCTCTTGAATTGCGGGATCGCAGGCATCCAGACCTAGAACAGTTTTGTTGTATAAAGTTGTCAAAATTTGAAGTTGCTGCGGCCTTTTCGAATATCTGTCGGCAACGAAATAGAACGAAAAATACGTCAAATACAAAATTGAATCTCATTAAAAGATTAAAGGAGGATTCCGGTCAACATTTTTTTTGTTTAAAAATACTAAATAATGTGCGTAGATCAAAAATCTCTATAAAAACCTGAAAAATCGCTTAAAATTACACTTTTCTGGCCGAAGGGTCTCCTGGGGCCGTGGTCTGACTCCCGGAGTTTTCTCGGCTACCGCATTTTCAGATTTTATCACCATTTGTCAGATTTTTTTGTTGTTGTGAAAATCATACATTTTTGTTGTTATTTCATTTTCTCGTTTGATTTTCGCAAAAAAAACCTGAAAAAAAATGGTGAAAAAAAAAATCTGAAAAAGCGGTGGTCAAGTCAGGTAGCCGAGAAAACTCAGGGAGTTAGGCCACGGCCCCAGGAGACCATTCGGCCAAAAAAGGATAGTTTTGAAGCGATTTTTCAGAGTTTGAACAAGATTTTTGAGCGTTTCCACTATCATATTCTGAATCAGCAAAAATTTTTACAAAGTTTGAAGCAAAAAAAAAAGTTTGATCGGAATCTTCCTTTAAGGTCCACTCGAAACCACTATTTCAGGAATTCAAAATTGACATTTTTAAACTGAAAAGGGTTAACCACATAATATTATGACCGGTACTGTATATGAACGGGTGTTCAATTGAACTTACCAATCAGCGCCGCTTGGTCAGCCACATCCAACGAGCCAGGGGAAGCTTGGACCGTACCCTGAAATTTTATATGTCAATAAACATCACAAAACGACCAATTAACCTGAGAATGCTGAGCCATTTGAAGACAGAGATCACCGTATACAATCACCATCTCCCAAACTCTCAAGCTGCCAAGAGTCGGAAGAATGTCGGCAATAGCGTTCAGAAGATTGCTCGAAGTGGACTCCTGATTCGCGGCAATTTGGCGCAGTTTCATGGCATAGGCTTTCATAAGGACTCTGTCGGAAGGAACTGTAATGTGAAGGTTGTTAGAGGAACATATACGATAATTTGTCATACCAAATTTCTTTTTCTTATCTCTAGAAGTTAACGGCGATGGATTCAGAGACGCTGGAGGAGCAAGGAAAGAAAATGGGCGCTCGCTTTGTCCTTCCTAAACAAAAATTATTAATATTTGTTTAACTAAATGCTGAGTACCTTTTCCAACAGTTCCAGTATGACGTTTCCGTGATTTTCAAAAAACTTTCTTACTTCCAGACTTTGCAGGTCGCGCAATACAATGGAAAGTTTGAAGAAAAAAGCTTTGAGTCCATTATAGCTTTTACTCAAATCCTGGACGAATGCCGAAGCTGTTTTCAACTTAGAGATGAATTTGTCGACGTCATTCCTTTCTATTGAATCTAAAAATTTCTGTTATTTTCACAATATGGAACATCAGATATACGTACTCATTCTCCGTTCTCTAAATTTGGCTTTGACCTTTTCGGAAGATGAAGTCGATGAGGATGTGTCAACATTTGACATTTTGGATGAGATGTTGGAGTTCAGGAGAGGAATATCTGAAAATGTTGTTGGTATCATCTTGAATCTTAGAATCCTTCAGTATAACAAAAATCCTTCAGTCCTTCAAAACCAAAATCCCAGAGTTACAGGGTCCAAAACTTACCAGAATGTGCAAGAAGTTGGGAGAAGAGGTTCTGAAATTCCGTCTCGCTTGTTTGAGATTCTTGCACATACTGAAGCTGCAATTGTGCCAGAGCCGCTGGAGTCAGTTTTACTGGAGAGTTGGTCTTCGATCCTGAAAATTATCACCTTTGCTTATTATTTTCAAAAGACCTTTTATTCTGATTCTAAATGAAGAAGACTTTCAATTACACATACCTGATTCGTCACCCAAATCTGCCGAAGATATTGTTGATAATTCCGGTTTGCCTTTGCACGCCGAGTTGGTGTCTTCAATCCAAGCGGCCATGTTGGAAAAATTGAATTCCTTCTTATCCAACATCATCGGATTGGTGGTGCCTGTAATGTGTTCAGTAAAAAAAGTGTACATTTTTCGCATTTTCCAAATAGAAATTTTATCACTCTACTTGATCTCAAGGGAGGATTCTCCTAAAAAATTGTCTTTGCTTCAAAATATGTAAATTTTTTCATGTTGATTCCGAATATGGTAGTGAAAACGCTCACAAATCTTTGAACCCCTGAAAATTTGCTTCAAGACTACCCTTTTTTGGCTAAACGGTCTTCTGGAGCCGTAGTCTAACTTCTTCTATGAATAACTTCTTCTCAAACTAACGTCTTCTAAAATTTTCTATGAATTTCAAACATACTGGCAAAAATGCGGGTGAAAATTAACCGGGGTGAACCCTCGAACCGAAAAACGATGAATTGAGGATAATCGCAGCGAAAATCAACGACAGGGAAAGAGCGATCATCAAAAGATAATTTTGAGCCTGAATAGCAATCAAATGAAAAGAAAATGAGGGGACAGATAGGTATGGTTTTCATAAATTTCTCCACAAAAAATCAGCAAAAATACAAACTTCTAGTAGTTGAATGATGCATGCACGTAGTGAGGTGTGTGGTGGCTGGCCACATACACGCGGCATAGAGCGAGAGCTGTTGGCGGAGAGGGAGGAGGGTGGAAGGCGCACTGTAGTCTACGCAGTGAGCGTGCATCGCAAGAAATTGGGCGCGTGGAGAAGGTGGTAAGAAGTGTGGTTGGTAGTCACGAGGCTTGGGTTCGACCCCGAGTGGTGTTTTTCTTTTTTATTCTTTTTTAGAGAACAGCAAACGTTTTCCTAGTTCAAAAATTGTTCCTAGTTCGAAAAAAACTCGTAATTTTTCTGATTTTCCAGATCATCATTTTCGGCCCATGTATGACTACACATACCTCTACTGATATCGTCCCCACTGATGCTTGAGACATCCGAACTTGAAGTGATTCCTGTTTGATTTCCTCCAATTTGTTTCATAACTGTAATGAGTTCAACCCAATTATAATAAAAAAGTTATGATTTATGAACATACAATATTGTAGTAGGTCGGCGAAGTCGGAATGGACACTAGTGACTCCGTCAGTGAAAGGAAGTTCTTCTAGATTTTGTTGGGCTTGGTTGATGAAGTTCAATTCTGCAATTAGTTCGGTTAGTACGGTATATGATGTATGATTTGCTTACCATTTTGAGCGATCCCCTCCTTGCCTGGTGACTTGTCATCAGAATTTGACTCCATATTTCGACGTGCTTACTTTTCTTTTTGCTTGGTCTTTGACGAAGTTACAGACTCTTCTGAAGATAAGGAAAGAAGTATTTCAAAATGTACAAGTAGACTAGAAGGCGTCGGTGAAGTACCAGTAGAGGAAATGGTGAATCACGAAAGAAAGAAATGGATGAACTGGTAGGAAGGCACAAGGGGGAAACCTGTGAGCGTTCAGCTATGACGCTTATATACGATGGGGAGCGAGCTGAGACGCAGAGAAAAGTGAGAGAGAAATAGTATGTCTCAGAGAGACAGAAAATGGTTTTGAATAGGGGATGATTTGAATATGGTGAGCAATCCAAAAACACATTAACGAGAAAGAAATGTCACGAAATAAAATGTTACGAAATTCATTCTATCGATGCCATTGGTGCCCTTTGAGAAAGGTTAGTGTATGGGATGGGAAACCGCACAGAAGACTATTGGGATAGGGAAGGAAGGTAAGGTCACAAGGAGAAGAATAAGGAGCAATCTTAGTTTTAGTGATCTTTAAAGATACAAAAGATATTTTCTTGAAAGGTGTTTTAACCTCATGAAATTTGATGCCTCGAAATTGAGGTCCGATGATTCCAGAATTCTGTATATTACGGGGATCAGAATTTTCATGCAGGTATGATACTTTGGAAAGTAATCATAAGCCGCAAACGGTTAGAATAGCGAATCAGAGAAAATTGTTCCCGGCACATTGGTTTTCAAAGTATCCAAGAGGAGCAAATTCGTATTTGAACCCCAAGTACAAAACATTTGTATCGAAAATTTTTTTATCAAGAGGTAGTAATGTTTTCCTAAATATACAGAAACTAGAGGGACCTATAAGACTGCAAAGGAGGCCACCCACCGTGAGCTTTCTAACGCGGAGACATCTACGTATACTAACAGAAGAACGATTTGGTGTGAGGGATGTAGAGAGACACCTGTGTATAAACCAATCCGTCTCGGCACTCGCGAAGAAATTAGATAGAGAGGGGTGCAGGTCAAAGTCAGTCTCATGCCTAAAGTGACGTAATCGAGAAATGCACATTAGAATAAGGTGAATGTTGGAATAAAACAGCGAAAAAGTTTATAGGAAAGCACTATGCTCTTGATGATGACCACAGAATTGATTGCAGAAAGGAATTAGGTAGAAACGGAAAAGATAGAAAGAGAAAAATGCATCATTCCAAATATCTACAGTTCCAAAACTGATGGCTGAAGTCCATTCTTCTTTTGAGCTATGAGCAAATGCATTCAATGTGGATTGAACACAATTTGACAATTTTGCAGTTTTTGATTAAATTCCAATTGGAAACTAGCCCATATAACAGATCTGTATTGTTTTCAAATGATATGATTGTCATCAATTAGTGAGAATATTGAGAAAAAGTTTTTGTTGGATTCACTGTTTCTAGAAAACTTTGGTCTACAATGAAAGCGATAATTGTCTGTTCGTGACCACAGATGCAAAATATCTCGGTGAACTGAAACAGACTTCAAAATTTTGAGATCATGTGTATATGGAAAACATCTGATTTTGAATCTCAAACTAATAGTAATTTCACTCAAATCGTCCTAGAGTTTGTGAGATCAAATGGTATGATGATTTAGGATAGCAGGGTGAAGGAGACCTTTCAAAGGCACTTCGAGGTGCGAACAGATGGAAAATGTGGAAACAAAAAGGACTAGACGGTTTCCAAACAAGTGCCTCCCTACACGTCTTCTCATTCCAGAGGACGCAGATCGTCTATATGTACCTTGATGTGTCTTAGCAGGCACTGTATCCCGGCGGTACAATCAGAGACAGTAGTCGGGGGTAGGCCATCTGTGTTTGTTTACATAGGGGGGAGAGAAGACCAAAAAATAGCGACGCAGCAGTAATTTAGATCACCAGGGATTCTGGATTAGGGCTGCGTAAAGGCCTAGGGAGGATGCCTTTGATGTCTTTGAGGACGGCGAGTGTATTGGATGGGGAAACCGCACAGAAGACTATCGCCATAGGGAAGAAAGGGCAGGTCACAAGGGAGAGAATAAGGAACAATCTCACTAGGAAATGCCACTATGTAACTTTCGCTTTTTGGTATAATTGATCATTAAAACAGAATGCAAACATTTGCAGAAGATCCCGAAAATGTTCTTGGAATCTGTTTTCATTGATATAAAGTATTGAAGGACTCAATAACAACAATGTTAGCAGTGAAACCAGAACATGAAATTCTAGAAACTAGCAAAATTGGCTATTCGATTCCTATAAAATTTCGATCCATTTAATCTAAATATCGTTATGATTGCAAATGTCAAGCCTAAAAAATATTTGAAAAATAACCGGGAGCAGAGAGCAATCAGAACATCAATACATAGAAAAAGTGGAATTTCATAAGGTTTCAAAATTCCAAATAATTACATGCTTCGAATCCGAACTATTGAAAAGCAATAAGTCGTTGTATTGGAAGAACAATAACAGTCATGGTCCTCGAAAAAAAAAATCGATCTCAAAGGCCTACTCAAGCGATGCATACTGCCGATATAGAGAAAAATGGCACCCCGTTGTGCTCATGCTAAGGCCCATCTAGACTAACACACGGGCGATCTGGTGTTAGACATGGATAGTGACCTCCCTCAGAAAATTGCGTCGCGGCCCTTGCAAATGATGTAGTCAGGTGTAGGTCATCCGAAGGAAAGTGACTACTGTGATGACGTAATCAAAAACCGAGCAATAGATGTGGAAAGCAGTAGAGTAAGACTGAGAATATGGTTGCGTCACAGTAATATGCTCCACAGAACGAAGACTGGGGGAGAGAGAAAGCACAGGGAAACATTATGGTGGGAGGGAGGGAAACAGGGAAACAAAAAACAGAAAAATGGAACGATTGATTTTGTGAAACTATAGTTTTAAGACTAATGGTTTTATTGAACAGAAAAAAGGAATGTCGAGAAAAAAAAATCCAAAGAAGAAAACATCAGGTTTGGAATCGGCGATCAGCATTAACAAGTTTCATTTTGGATTGCTCCTCATTCTTGAAATGTTTGTCCTAAATATTGAACGTATTTGAAAGTTAAGACGCTGAACAAAAACTTACACTTTCACTAGTGCTCTCAGAGTTTGGTCGCTTTCTGCCACTTTGTTGCGAAGATTCATTGGTTATGGAATAAGGGAAGTTGAGGAATAGAAAGAAAAAGAAGAGTAGACATGTTGACGACAATAGTGGTCTGCGTCTCTAGGAAGGTTGTTTGACTTTGTACAAAAATATCTCAAGAACCACCGAAGTAATCAAAAAGTTGTCAACTACTCGATTAATTATCATCAAATTTTCCATATTTTTGTAATTTACATCATTTTGATAGCTAGAACGTTACTTAAAATACAGCAGTTCAAAGTTTGCTGATTGCCTAAAAAGAGGAAGAGCGATGTTGACGACAATAGTAGTCTGCGTCTCTAAGTTGCCTGATTTTGAACAGAGAAATTTTGAGAACCATCAAAGTAATAAAAAAGTTGTCAACTACTTAATTAATTATCATCAAATTCTTCATATTTTTGTAATTTACATCATTTTGATAGCTAGAACGTTTCTCGAGATACAGCAGTTCAAAGTTTGCTAACTGTCTAAAAAGAGGAAGAGCGACGTCGACGACAATAGTGCGCTGCGTTTCTCAGGAGATCGCCTGACGTTGACGCGTTTATCTCAAGAATCGTAGTCGCTACCAAAAAGTTGTCAATTACAAAAATAAACGACATGCGATTTCACAAAATTTTGTGATTTACAACTTTTTCATAGCGAACAAGGTTCTCGAGATACGACCGCGTGAACTCATAGTCTGTCCAAAAGAAGGCAAGCAAACGACGCAAATGCTTAAGGTATGTAACATAAGCGTATATAAAACATAAAAACTGTTAGAGTTATGAAAGTTTAGTCAATTGTAAACGCCCATTTTTCTGGGATGCTAAAAAAGTTTTGAAACATTATGCAAGTACTTACAAGAATATTTGAAAGAATTTGAACAATGAAAAGAAATTTAAAAAAAAGGAAAATTGAAGGGGAGCGAGATTTGGAAAATAAAGGAATAGGGGTAATACGAAAAATAACAGAAATAGAGAACAAGATGATAGGTAAAATTATGAAAAATCAGTAAAACAGAACTTATTTCGGTGACAGAAAATGGAGATAGGAAAAATATGGAAGTGGGGCAGGATGCTAAAGACTTCTCGGTTTTTTGACCTGAAAAAATACATTTCTCTGACCCTGAGAATTTCTTAGAAAGGGGCATACCTCGTCGGTTCCCTTCTCAATGGATTCTCCGATTGGACGCTTTCGAGTTGGAGGCGAAGATGTTGATGGAGTGGACGGGCGCGCGTCGGGAAAATCCGAGGCACTGGATGCTTGATCTTGATGAGCTGACCAATTTTTTTCAAACCATTGTTCAACTGGAAATATTATGGTCATGGTATCATACTTGAGGAAAATAAGCTTACCTTCTTTATCCAGTATCGCTTTTATCCTTTCGCTTTGAAGTCCGAGGAAAACAGCCATTTCTGACATATTCCTCGAGGTGCGTTCTTTTAATCGCTTAAGCTCATAGGCGTGCTTTTCCATTAGAGCTTGTTTTTCTTGTTGCATCTTCTCTATCTCCTGGCGATGAGCACCATATATCCGGGAAAGCTCTTCTTCTCTATCTTTCTTCTTCCTCTCGATCTCCTCCTTCTGAGTCTCTACATCTTTTAATTTTGTATTCTTAGCCTCAAAAGATTCATGAGACGGACCACTCTCAACTGGAAGATCGAAGTCTGAAAAAACGATTTTTGTACTTTATGATTTTTGTATTTCAGTTATAATACCATCATAAAAATCCTCCCCAATATTGTCACCTGGTGGAGAGACTTCCATCGCTGGCTCGTGTGCGTCAAGATGAACTTGAGCTGGCGGCTTCTGTTGGGCAGCAGCAGTTTGGTCGTCACTTGGAGCAGCGCGGCCCCGGCTTGCTCCAGTTATCGAGCCAGAAGAAGCGGGGGCACCATTCTGAAAATACATATTAAAATGAACATAATTATGCAAATATTCAACCTGAATCACCTTAGCCATCTCCTCATTTCGAGCCTTCACTACTGCCTCCAGTTCCGCTATCTTAGCCAGAAAAGCGTCACGACTCGGCCCATTCTCAACTAGGAGAGGAGATCGAGGTCTGAAAGTCTTTTACTATGTTTTGTTACTTAGTAGAGATTTTAAACTACCTTCCTTTTTGATGTTGGCATCACGTTGTGGAGCTCCAATTGCTGGCTCGTTCGCATCAAAATGAACTTGAACTAGAGGCTTATGTTGAGCTGCAGCAGTGTGGTTTTGAATTGGAGCAGAGCCAGAAGAAGCTGAAGCTCCACTCTAAAAATACACACTAAAAGAAAGATAATTCAATAAAAATTTACCTGAATTTGCTTAGCGATTTGAATGCAGAGGTCACCATAGACAATAACCATCTCCCAAACCTTCACACTACCAAGGTCTTTAAGAAGCCCAGCAATCGAACTCAACAAATAATCAAAAGTCGACTCCATCTTCACACTCATAAAACGCAGTTTATCGGCGAATTCCCAATAAGGGACCTTGTCGGCCTTAGCTGTAAAAACCGTAAAATTGAATGAATAGAACTAATATTTGGTACCCAGATCCTTCATCTTTTTTCCGTTGGGAAGCAACCGCGCTGCCTTCAAAGATTCCAAGGGATCAAGAAGAGAATTTAGCTGACGGCACTCTGTCTCCTAAACAAGATAACATAAAAATTGGTACTTAAAATATTGCCTACATTCTTTAGGGACGTCAAAATAAATTCTCCGTATTCTTCCACAAGTTTTTTCACTTTGACATGTCCCAATATGGGAATCACGGTGGTCAGTTCACTGAAGAACTGTTTCAGACTGGGATTCAGTGTGCTGATGAAGGCGGCATGGTCTGCCAGGCTCGATACGAATTCCGCAACCA
Source organism: Caenorhabditis sinica (assembly GCA_963932045.1). Taxonomy (NCBI): domain Eukaryota; kingdom Metazoa; phylum Nematoda; class Chromadorea; order Rhabditida; family Rhabditidae; genus Caenorhabditis; species Caenorhabditis sinica. Next base: position 23,526,260 of record OZ009938.1, read on the forward strand.
TCTTCCTTTCACCCTTATCTGAAAATGACAGAAGTTTGAGAGACCTGAAACAACAAATTCACACATACTCATTTGGGTCGTGGCCTTTTTCGCTACCGGATGTTGTGATTGAGGAATGTTTGGAGCGGGTGCAACTGAAAACAGATGTAGTTAGAGACGTAGAACTGTGTTCACGAGAGACTGACGTTTTTTGGTATAATCTTGTTACTATTTTCTCACTAGGAAACAACTTGGTAACACCGTTTTGGAATTTTTCAAGAATTCGGACCTACATAATATTGGTCCAATTCTTCACGAATCCAAAACAAATTCTGCTAAATATCTTCCAAAATTGAGTTATGGGCCTTCAAAGTGGTCAGTATCATTTTTTTATCACTGAACTATTTTTTTAACTTTCTGTTGCTATTTATTATGGTTTCATACCTGGTATTCCAGAGTTCTGAGAATTGAGGAAAGCTTGCTGCTGACTTGAATGAGAAGGATTGCACGAACTTCCTGGAGCTCCAAGCATCAGTCTTGATGCTCCCAGAGGTGATGTTGTTATCAGCGGCAGTCCTGGCAATCTCATCATATCCGGTGTTCTCGGTGGGTTCATCAATCCTAATAGTCCGCCATTTCCCGTTGTTCCACTCGTGTCCAGCCTCAATCCTTGTGGTCCTATAGCGATGTCGTTCCCAGCTCCTGGGGCAGTAACTGAAATTAGAGAACAAAATGTTTTGAAAAGTTGACCGGTATGTACGGTATCAGCAGTCTATTTTTAATAGACGATGAATGAAGCTTCAGTTTTATCATCTCTCATCTCCAGCTCGAGCATTTTTTTGAAGTGCCCCCATAATTAGTTTTTTTAATAACACTCACCTTCTATTTTGTTAGACATTCTTTCACTGTTCAGAGTAATCCCATTGCCTATCTTTCGAATTACTGGGTTTCAGAAAACTTGAATTTTCACTGTCATTATAAGAGTATCCAAAATTTTGAAATTTTCACTTGACATGAAATTCTCAATGAAACAACAAATTATTTGATGGGCGATTCAAACGAAACGACTCATACTATATAACATTATCAGAAGGGAATTCATTTTAGTCTGTAGCAAGATTTAGTCGTGTGACCGACCACCGTCAACCGCCAATTAGTAAGAGCGTTGCTCTTTTCAGTAAGGCACTTTTTTTCACGATCACAACTGGTGAGCTGAATTTTCTGACCGCATGACTACCTTACATATCAGAGTATTCCATAAAACATCACGAATGTACAAGACTTTTCAGTTTATTCTGTAACTCACCAGACGGATCCGCAACGATGGGTATTGGCCTCGAATCGGAACTGGGATTGGATGGGGCTCTTGAGAGAACGTCGTTCGAATTCATTTATGGAGGATCAATGTGTTACCTGAAAATTGTGTTACCTGAAAATGTTGATTATCAGGCGATATAGTTTTCAAGAACAAATTGACAATAACAGACAAATAAGAAAACATAAATGAAGGCCGAGTGATCTTTTTGTTGACGAGAAAAAAGCGGCGAAGCTTGATGGTGATGGTGCTAGAGGTAATGTTTTCTCCTGAACACAGATTAAGATCTGAGGCCGTATTCATGAACATTTCCTCTTTGGGAAACACAGTGCAAATTCATTTCCCCGTGGGAAACGATTTCTCCCGGGGAAATAAAATCAACTGAAATTTCCCATTTCCCAAGTAAATTATTTCCATTTCCCTTCATTTCATTTCCCAAGGAAAACCATTTCCCCAGGGGAAACGATTTTCCACAGTTTCCACCAAAAGTAGAACACGTTGGATTTTTGTATTTTTATATTTTTGAGCTTTTTTTAAGGAAAGAAGTGATGTTTTCGGAGATGCTATCTTTTGCTAGTACTACTGTCTTATTTGAATTCTCAACTTGTTGGTTGGAAAAGGGTCTAGATCTTTTGAGGTACATAACGATTTTAGGTTTACTATGATTCAGCAAATGAAGATAGAATGATCTATTACTGACATATTGTTTGCATTTTGTTGGAGTTATATTTTGAAGCAAAGAATGACTATAGCAGTTTGAATAGAATCGAGACTCTTCAGTTCAAATGAAGCTACAGTGAATTTAAGAGTCTAGGAGAATTGGGGACACCTGCACCTTTTGGTAGAGGTCGTCAGCTACAGACCTATGGCCCTGAAAACAATCCCACATCCTCAAAATTTCGTTTCAGTTTGAACACTGTTTGAAATTTGAACACAACTTTGAGATGAATTTTGTTGTAGATACTTTTTGAGCAAAGAATGGCACTAGAAGTTTGAACATAATCAAGGATCTTTAGTTAAGACTATGCTGCAGTGATTATAAAGATCTGGGAAAGACGGGAAACCTTCATTTTTTGAAACAAGTGGTCAACTACAAAGCTTGTGCCCTGAAAATATTCCCTCACCCTGAAAGTTTCAATGCAGTCATAGGGTGACCTTGAAAGAAATCATTGGACTATCTACAGTACCGATCAAACTTTTCACATTTGGTTGGTTTTACGGGAAAATGCCCAAGTTTGGAAGTCTAAGAATGTAGTTTAGAGTAGTCCGATTAGTCGATAAATTCGTGAGTATGATAATCAAACCTAGATCTTTAATTTTGTAGTTGTCGACTTTTGTGTATGACCTCTTCCTTCTAAAGATGGTGTGTGCTGTCAAAGCACAGTGACACATTTTCCCATTTTCAATGCTATAGATTTTAGGGTTTTCTAGCTTTCAAATAAGTTGTCAATAAGTTGTTTTGCTCTTCATTAAGTCAATCTACTTGTCAGCACATAAAACTGTCACCTTAACACCTCGAAAAAACAATACCCCAATTCTAAGTACGAAAGGAAATGCGGCTTCCCCAGCCATACCCAGGGGAAATGGTTTTGTGAAGAAAAGTATTTCCCTCACGGAAAACATTTCCTTTTCCTCTAGAGGAAACCAATTTTCAGTTCATTTTTGCCTTGATCCACGTAAAAGGAAATGATTTCCTCAAGGGAAATGATTTCCTAAGGAAACGTTCATGAATACGGCCTCTGATCACATAAACAACATAATTGTTACACAATAGCCGTTTTGCCGCTTAGACAGAAAGAGCCACAGGGATGTCATAAAATTTATGGTGACCGCTGCTGTCGGAGCGGCAAACAGGGCATCATGTTACATTCCCGTTTATCATACAATCAGATCCTAATCTGCACTTAGGAGCCAGCAATGTGCACTTAGTTTGAAGAATTTAGACTTTTTGGAGGTGCCTAGGGTATGAAGTATAGCTCCTCAACGTTTGTCAATCGTGTTGACTGCCGTTTAAGGGCTCATAACTCGAGTCACGTGAGGATTTGGTATTTTTCAATTCCAACAAAATTACCTATACACGTCCTTCATAACGCCTCCTCTTCTCTCTTCAGTAAAATCATAAAAAACATTTTTTTTTGTTTTCACTTTCTTAAACCTGATCAAAAGTGTTGAGAAAAGAAGAAGAGGTGTGAAAATCTTTTTCGAAAAATAAAATGTTAGGAAAACCCAAAGGTTGAATGTGGTCTCTTGAGAGAAGATAATTACGGCCATGAGATCGGAGTATGAAATGGAGGAGAAAAGGGGAGGAAGGGGGCTTATTAGGCATGATAACGTGAGAAAAAGGTAATGTAAATACTAGAGACGAAAAGATACAAATGATGATTAGAATGGGGAGCTGATATGAAGGAGAAGTGCATTGAATTGAGAAATCTGAGAGCCTCTAGCGAGATATCATGTGGTATTACTGAGTACTACAATTTTTTTTCCGCTGGTGTATCTGACGTATTTGTCGCCTTTTAACACAAGACTTCTAACACGAGAACACGAGATACACCAATTTCAACGAAATTGAGAATCGGTATGTAAGCGAATGGCGACTTTTGAAAAAATAGTTGTGGTGCCTAAACATGGGTTGTCTATCCGAGACGAAGAATTTGTTATGGACCACGAGGAGTTTCTGTCTGATTGAGCGATTTTTTCCACTTTTCTTTTTTATACAAAGAAGGAAAAAGAGCTTATTTTACAAATCTTCCTAGCTATCAACACCCGTCACTTATTTTCCATTCTCCACTTTCTTGTTTCTGTAAGATGGGAGGGTTACTAATTAGGGCGTGAACATGAAAGGATGACATCAGCGCAGGTGGTAACACAGACGGATAGGCAAGATTACGTCAATTGAGATGACGACCGTAGATAGCTAATTCACAAGGTGTGAGGGTGCCCCCTCAATCTGTGGCACGCTTACGGTAGAATGAGTAAATATGAGCTGCTGTTACAAATATTGAGAAATGTCCAGTTTCGAAACGTTTTTGTTGCGAAACGTCGCAGTTGCGAAACGTCGCAGTTGCGAAATGTCGCAGTTGCGAAATAACCATATACTTTTCTTTGCGATCAAGTTATTTGTACCCGTGTCCTTTCTGATGCAAATATTCTCACGGTTAACATCATTTTTATGGTGAAGTGCATGATCCCTAGCACCATCATAATCAAGTTCACCACCCTTATGTTGACAGAAAAAAGTCATACGACCTCCATTATATGTTTTCTAAGTGTCCGTTAATGTTAATTCGGCCTCGATTCCTCGTTTGAATTGGCGCCCTTTGTCTGCGGACCCCGTTCTTTACACATTTTTTGTTTCCTTTGTCTTCTCAGATTTGAATATTCGTACCTCCGTCAGTCTACTCATGACTTTTCTTACTGGTTCTCTTCAACTTTCTTGTCTTTCCTCATATTTTGAGAATTTTTCACTGTCTTTTCTTAAAGCATCTTTACTAATAACAGTCGCCAATTCTGTCTGTGTGTCTGTCTGTCGCACGTCATAACTCGACACCCAGTGGACCGATTTGGATGAAACTTGAATAGATCGGCTGGAAATTCGCCCGAGATGATGCCCGTGTTTTTCTTTTCTCAAAAATATCAAGTTTGAAATTTTCGAATTTTCACCCTCTTTTCACTGTGGCATATGCGTGGGTGGTGAAGAGCGAGAGAAGAGTGAAAGAAAGGGGAGCGAGGAGCGCGGCGCCCACCGCTATGTCTACCCCTCTCGCCTCCCTGTCGGCATGTGCACCGATGGTGTAGTGGTGCGGCTGTTTGGACGCCGATCTAGATATCCGGGCTCGATGCCACGAAATGAATAATTGCTTTGTAAAAATTTTTTGAACGTTTTCCACTGTTTTCGAGAGTTTTCTGCTTCAAGAAGACTTTGAGCTTACGAGCCATCTGAGTAATGAGCATAAATAGCGGAAGCTCATCCTCATGACGGAGGGTGGTATAGTGGCGAGCGCAGATAAGCAAGGCTAGAAGGGTGACGGGTTCGAACTCACAGACAGCCAAAGAGTATTTAGTTTCTTTTTATGAAAGAAACATGTCTGCAAACGCTTCTTGTAGATGAATATTCCTATTTTGAGGCAGCTGAGGAAAAAAAATGTGTTAGAAAGCGAGACTGATTTAGATATGCACCTAATCTCGGAAAATATTTTCAGACGAAGAATAAACAGAAACTGATCTCGAGCCCTAGAAGAATTGGCTTGATTTTGGGTAGAATAGGCATTACCTAGAAATTTCAAATGCTTCTTCTATAAGATTTCCCAATCATTTATCTGTTACCCACACATACCAGGAGAAAGTTACCTCCCGCCACCCGTCCTTTCTCAAATGACATCATTGAAATCCAAATAGATTTGCACCATCGAGAGGGTATGCGGGGTCACCTGCCCAAATTTGACAACTTTTCGTACGATGGGGACTCAGATATGATTTCGCACATCCCGATGTAGCAACAGATAAACGGGATTTTGCAACTGTTATTAGAAAAAAGGAAATTCTCTGTTCCGCCGTGTTATGAATTTCAAGAAAACCCCATTGTTCTGAGAAAAATATCTATAGGAAATAGTCCGTCCGCTATGAAAAAGCAGAGAGTTTCAGTAATTCCACCGAAATGAATGTTGTTCCATTCGTACGTTTAAGGAGGCGAAGCTTCCGACGAAAAAGGTCACTGAACTTTTAACTTCCCGGAAGTAAGCGAAGGCCAGGAGGTTGGAGCCCCCGAAGGGGGCGAAAACCGCCTGGTATTTTTGGATTCATAAAAGACGTTTCCCAATTTTCCCTCCCGTTTTTTTTTTCATTTTCTGATTGTCGTTAAACAAGTCAAATACATCCGCGGAGAAAAAATTGTAGTATTCAATAATACCACATGACATCTCGCTAGGGGCTTTCAGATTTCTCAGTCCAATGCCCTTTTCCTTCATATCAACTGCCCATTTTAATCATCATTTGAAACTCTTTGCCTCTAGTATTTACTCTACCTTTTTCTCACGTTGTCATGCCTAGTAAGCTCCCTCCTCGCCCTTTCCGCCTCCATTTCATACTTCTTTCTCATAGCTGTAATTATTTTCTTTCAAGAGACCACACTCAACCTTTTGGTTTTCCAAACATCATATTTTTCGAAAAAGATTTGAATATCTCTTTTCTCAAAACTTTCGTATGATCAGGTTCATTAGAGGGAAGAGATAAAAAACGTTGTTTTTTACAATTTTACTAACGAGAGAAGGGGAAGGGTCATGAAGGACGTGTATAGGCATTTTTGTTGAAATAGAAATATAGTGAATTTTTACGTAACTCGAGTTATACGCCCTCAAAGTCAGTTAACACTACAGATTGGAAAACTTTGAGCAGCTATAACTCATATCTTACGTCACTACTAGACACACAGACACGGCCAGCGTCCCTCAGATAGCAAGCTGTGGTAGGAAGGGCTGCCTCTTTTGTATTTTTTGTCGTGCTGTCTAACCCTGTACTATTTTTACTCTAGCCGTCTACTACATACTACTTTCCAGGGTCAAGTGTAGCGCGATTGCATTTTTGAAACTTTTACTCTTGTCGATTTCAACTTCTATCGTCTTCCAGCTCTTGTCCTATTCAAATTTGAACATTCGCGCTCCCGTCTATCTACTCATAACTTTTTTGACTGATTTTTCCTCACTTTTTGGTCTTTCCTCATAATTCTGAAAAATGATTGCTGTCCGTTTAGTCGTCTTTGACACACAAACTGAACGAAATACTTTGTGAATCCTTATTCTAATTATCTCTCTGTTTGTGATTTTTCCAGAAGTCCTAATCGTTCAATTTATCATGCACATCGCAAACTATATTTCCTAACAATCAACATTTTCAGGTAACAATACTCAGCATCAAGATATGTATCCGAACCGAGCGATCTCAAGAGCCCCATCCAATCCCAGTTCCGATTCGAGGCCGCCATCCATCGTTGCGGATCGGTCTGGTGAGTTACAAAATTAACTGATAAACTTTGTACACTTCCTGATTTTTTATATGTTAGGGAAGCATGCGGTCAGAAAGATCAACCCACCGAGAGTGAACGTGAAAAACATTTTTGCTTTGAGCTACTAAAAATTCATCACGGTCGGCGGTCGGCGGTCGGCGGTCGGCGGTAGGTGGTCAGCTGTTGGTGGTTGGCGGGCGGTCTTTTGGCGGTCGGCGGTCGGCCGGGGGTTAGCGGTCGGCCGGTGGTTAGTGGTCGGCGGTAGGCTGTCGATAAGTAGGCGGTCGGCGGCCGGCGGTTGATTAGTAGGCGGTTGGCGGTTGATAAGTAGGCGGTCGGCGGCCGGTCGGTAGGCAGTAGCCGGTAGGCGGTCAGCGGTTGGTGGCTGGCGCGCGGTCTTTTGGCGGTCGATAAGTAGGCGGTCGGCGGTCGGCGGTCGGATGCATACACTTACATCTGAACATTCTCGAATTTCAGCTGCTGGAGCCCCTGAAACTCTGAAGCCTGGAGCAGTATGCGACATCGCCATGGGAGCACCAGGAGTGCAGCCAGGAAATACTGGACCACAAGGATTGACGTTGGAAACGAGTCGGAAAGCGGGAAATGGCGGACAACCAGGATCAATGAACGCACCGAGAACACCGGATATGATGGGATCGCCAGTACTGTCTCTGCTAACAACATCAACTCTAGGAGCATCAGGACTGATGCTTGGAGCTCCGGGAACGTCGAGCAATCCGTATCCTCCAAGTCAGCAGCAGGCATTCCTCAATCCTCAGAACTCTGGAATACCAGGTAGAGATTATGAATGAATAGCATCAGGAAATTGAAAAAAATTTAGGTCTTCAAAGAAAATTGAACACAGTTGTACTTGTTTACTATTTCTGTTTTCAGTTGCACCCGCTCCAAACCTTGCTCAACCACAACATCCGGTAGCGAAGAAGACCACTACCCAAATGGGTATCTTTGAATCTGTTGTTTCAGGTCTTCCAAGCTTATATTATTTCCAGATGGCGTAGAAAGGGAGATGGTTCGGGATTTCGCAATCAAACTGGCAACCAAAGCAGCCTTCATCAGCACATTGCATCCAAGTGTGGAAAAATTCTTCAGTAAACTGACCAACGTGATGCGAAAATTGGGTCATGTGAAAGTTAGAGAATTTGTGGAAGAATTTGGAGACTTTATTTTGACGTCGCTCGAGAATGTAGGCAACATTTCGCTCATCAAGTTTCATGTTTTCTTGTTTAGGAGACAGAGTGCCGTCAGCTCATTTCTCTTCTTAATCCCTTGGAACTTTTAAAGGAAGTGCCGTTGCTTGCCAACGGTGAACCGAAGACAGATCTGGGTAGGAAACATTAGTGTTATTCATTCAATCTGGGTTGTTTTACAGCTACGGGCGACAAGGTCCCTATCCGGAAATTTGCTGATAAACTGCTCCTAATGAGCGAGAAGCTGCAGTCCACTTTTGATTATTTGTTGAGTTCGATTGCTGAGCTTCTCCAATACCTTGATAGTGTGATGGTTTGGGAGATGGTGATTACCTATGGTGATCTCTGCATTAAAATAGCAAAGAAGATTCAGGTAAATGATTATTATATTTATTTTCTTTGAAATATGCGTTTTCAGAGTGGAGCCGCAGCATCTTCTGGCTCCGCTCCGACTCAAGATCAAACTCCTCCAGCCCACCAGATCTCCTCAGCTCAAGTTCATCTTGATGCGAGCGAGCCAGCGATTGGAGCTCCAAAACGTGATGCCAACATCAAGGACGAAGGTATTTTGAAGTCCCTGCTAAGTTACAAAACATACGATACGAGACTTTCAGACTTTGATCTTTCAGTTGAAAGTGGGCCGAGTCGGGATGTTCTTCTGGCTAAGATTGCGGAGCTGGAGGCAGTAGTAAAGGCTCAAAATGAGGAGATGGCTAAGATGATTCAGGTTGATCATCATCAAACTTATTCTCATATTAATCTGTATTTTCAGAGTGGAGCAGCAGCTTCTTCTAGCTCAATAATTGGGGCAAGCCAGGACAACGTTGCTCCAACTGAAAACGGAACTGCTGCAGCCCAAGAGATGCCTCTACTACAAGTTCAACGCGACGCACACGAGCCAGCGATGGAAGTCTCTCCACTAGATGACAATATCGGAGAGTATTTCGATAATGGTATTGTATCTAAAACACAAAAATCATAAAGTACAAAAATCGTTTTTTTCAGAGTTCGATCTGCCAGTTGAGAGCGGTCCGGTTCATGAAACTCTTGAGGCTGAGAATGCAAAATTGGCGGCAAAAGAAGAGGCTCAGAAGGTGGAGATGGAGAGGACAAAGGAACTGCGTGACGCTCTTTTTGTTCATTTTCTGGAGTTGGCGAGAAAAGTGCAGAGTCAGACCGTGGAGATGAAAAAAATGAAGAAAGATAAAGAGGAAGAGCTGTCCCGGACAAAAGATGCTCATCGCCAGGGGATAGATCATCTTTTGGCTAAGCATGCCGATGAGCTCAAGCGATTAGAAGAACGCACCTTGAGGGAAATGTCAGGCGTGGCTGTTTCCCTCGGACTTGAAAGCGAAAGGATAAAAACGATGCTGGATAAAGAACGTAAGCTTATTTTTCTCAAGTATGATACCATAACCATAATATTTCCAGTTGAACAATGGTTCAAAAATTGCCTAGTTTGTCAAGATCAAGCAACCAGTGCCTCGGATTCTCCCGATACTCCATCAACATCTTCGAACACAACTCGAAAGATCCCAGAAAACGCTGATGCCAACAAAAAGGTGGTCACTTCCTTGAAGAACGAAGATTCCGCTTGTGAAACTCTGAACGCTTGCCCAACTCGGCAAGATCAAACATCCAGCGTTCCAATTTCGTCTCCATCAACTTTTTCGCCTTCAACTCGAAAGCGCCCCATGAAAGAATCAATTGAGAAGGGAACCGACGAGGTATGTCTTTATCTAAGAATTTCTCAGGGTCAGAGAAATGTATTTTTCAGGTCAAAAAACCGAGAAATCATCAGCATCATGCTCCATTGTCATATCTTCCATTTCTCCATTTTCTTCCGCCGAAATGTGAATCAGAGTCTCCGAATATTCGCAAGTCCTCTCCATTAACATCTTCGCCTCCAACTAGCAAGCCCCACCCAAGTGAAGAACCGATTGAGTCGGAAACCGATGAGGTATGCTCTAAGAGATCTAAGAGATTCTCAGGGTCACATATCTGTAATTTTTCAGCCTAAGACACCAAGAAATTCTGAAAACGAAATGTCTGCTGACGACCAGTCTATTGATATTAATCAATTCATAGAAGAAGCTCTCAAGACCCTGCGCCAGAAATTTGACTTTAAAGGAACATCTGATTTTCAAACCGATTTTTCCGCTATTTATCAATTATATTCTAGTCTCATTAATTTTTCTGACAAAATATGACTTGGATGCATAATTTTTTTGTGATTTTTGAAAATATTTGAGAAAAAACGGCTTCATAATTGAGCAAACGGGTAAAATTAGCTTTAAAATCAGTTTCGTGGTGTGGGTCTCTGAACAAAATTTTTGACTTTTTGGCCTACACTCTCTTTGATTCAGATCACCATAATAATCTCCGTTTTGTTATTTTTTCATCTGGTTCGACCAATTTTCATTCATCGTTTCCTGTTTTTTCTACCCCCTCCCCCTCCTCTCTTGCCTTAATTTTTCCTCTGAATTTCTGTTTCTCACAATTTTTCGATCTTCTTTATATTCTCAAATATATCCCAATTATCCTTGAAAGCACTTGTCCAATTTTATGTTTTGTCTTCCTCACTTCATTCATTTTTTCGATTTCTGTCAAAAACCTTCCTCTCCTTTCCTCAATACCGTAATTTTCTGTTATTAATGATTACAATTTTTAGCACATTATGTGTTTTCATTACAATAAACGTAATAATTATGAAGTATAATGTTGATCGATTTGTCAATCTCATAGAGAGCACAAGAAAAACTGATAGACTAAACAAGCATGAGGCTTTCTAGTGAAGGTTCCAAAAAAAGCAACTTTTCAATTCGGTAAAGGAAATGTGTTTAGTTTGGCATAAACTTGAGATACTGTAGTTTCAATTTCATTTATTTGAATACGTGCGTCACCGATTCACTGACAAGGGAAGTTCTTCGCTTTAAAGATTTGAGATTTTCCAAGAACTCGCATCTAGATAATACCGATATTGTATATCTCAACTCTGGAATCAACCTGAATAAATTTCTTGTAATAGTGCTAGGTTGTCTATTTATGACACATTGTTGAAGTCAAGGTGTGAAAAACATTTATTCAAATAAAAACCAATCTGGATTAATGAAAAAGAAACTAGCGATAAAAAAAGAAAGACGGTTAGAAGATTTTCGGAAAAATGTTGGAAGTTTTACGTCAGTTACAGTAAGACCCAAAAGACCCCTTTTCATATCAGTTTCAGTAAGACCCAAACAGACGGGAACACATCGTCTGGACACACTCGTCCACTGGAAAACCAGGGCAGTTTACCGAGTGTGCTATTCATAGGGTGTCCAGGATTTCGAAAATTTGGTCGTTTCCAAAGAAAATTGGGAGTTCTACGAGTTCTAGTTAGTAGCTTATCATGAAATCTAGGAGAAGTTTACGAGAGGCAAAGGTTACGACAGCTAGAGTTGTCGCAAAAGTTACCTGTTTACGAAATGTCTCTTGTTGTATCTTTATTAAAAGTGGTAACACAGAAAGCAATATACCTGAAAAGGTGCGCTCGTCCTTAGAGCTGAGCACCTGCGTTTCCTCCTTCGAACTCGAAACTCTCTCGCCGATACCACTCCGTCTCTAGTCTCCAACTCGATGTCATCCAAATCGATTTTTGTTTGCTCGAATCCTCCGAAGTTAATCCTGCAAGAAAAACCATTTTTATTGATAGACCTTTTTTTATATATTGATCTCCAAAAATTGGATTCCTACTTTTGAGAGTTTCGAAATTTCCAAAAACCGTACCTCTTCTGACTTATGAAGACCCAAAAATTGCTCAACTCGTGGTCACACTCGATCGGTCCGACATCTGAAACTTCAAAATTGAAATTGATATGTTAAAATTTTCCGCTAGAAAAACAACTCACCAAAAACGGGGTCCTCTTTTGGATGGTTGAACCATGTGCTACCGCAAGATTTGAGGTTGGGGGCTCTGGAAAAGATACAATTGAAACTTTTGAAAACTTCAGGTATTGAGAAAAGTAAAACGGATCTTCAAAGATTTCAGAACATGAAGAAGCAAGAAAACTAGAACTAGACTACTTGAAAGTTGCGAAAATCAAAAAAAAAAAAAGACTTGCAAAAAAACGGAGAACTGATGAAGAAAGAAAATGTAATTGTAATGAATGCGGGGGAGGGGGTATTGATTTATTTTCCACAACAAGAGGACACCTGCACTATTGGCGCGGCGGTAGATCAAAAGAAATCAAAACAACAAACACTGCCGCTCACACACTCCCCTTCCACCCTATGTGTCAATAGGGCGCGTTTGCAGACATGCAGAAAGTCTTGCCAAAATCAGTATGGAGATCAGAAAATCGAATTTGAAAATGCTAGAATGGAAGACCCCAAAATCAATCAGTCGGTAGTTATTCAGATTCAAAATATTGCAATTCTGAAAACCCTAAATTAAGAGGAAATAGATTAAAAATAGATTTGAAAGTCGAGACGTAAATGAAGAAATGAAAATAAGGGGCCCTTCTGAAAAGAGGTCTATTGATCGATCCATGGGAGAAGGACACCTGGCCTGATTTGCGGGACCGAGTAGATCAAAAATGCAAATTTTTAGGATGCAAAATAAGTTTTGATCTATTTTCCTTCCTTTTTCCAATTTCTAGAGCCTATAGAATAGGCTAAAAATGACCCGGATTACACGAAAAAATGCATATCGGCGTGCTAGACTACAGAATACAAAATTTGTAGCTTGTAATCTGGAGAATTTCAGAATAATCTAATTTTTAGAAATTTGAGGATTGACACCGGCCATTACAATTTTGTCAGAAGTATTTGAAAGTGAGGGAAACTACAGACACTGCAAAAACTACAGTAACGATAAACTACAGTAACAAAAAATTGACTCCAAGACATTTTGCAACCAGTCATCTCGCAACTCACGCCAATTTCGCAACCAAGACATTTTGAAATTGGACGTTTTGCCACCGCGACAATCCGCAACCACGTCTTTTCGAATCCACGAAATTCAAGATTTTCACGTTAAAATCACAACTTTTCAAATGTAGACAATAATCTGGAACAGTTTACAATACTCTCAATCTTATAAAACTGTAAACAACATAAAGTGGACTAGTTTATAGAGATGCAAAACGACTGGTTCCAAAACTTCCAGTTTTGAAATGTCTTGGTTGCGAAATGTCGCGGTTGCAAAATCGAAGTGAGTTGCAAAATGTCGTAGTACAAACTACGAAAACAACAATTTACAATGATTACAAACTGCAGAAACTACACACTACAGTAACCAAAAACTACAGCAACCACAAACTACAGTAACTATAAAATATATTATCCGGAAACTATAAAAACACTACAAACTACAGTAACCACAAACTAAAAAACTACAAAACCCAAAAACTACATGATCAGCTAATTTGGCTCCTCATATATGACCAAGGAGTCCTCGTTCGTTTTCAAAAATGATTTGAACTCAAAAGAATCATATTTTCATTTTAAAAATAATAGGGCACAGATACACGGTAAGCAAGATGAAGCAAAATAAAGCAAGAAGCAAGAACCACAACTAAATGGATAGGGAAAAAGCAAAAACATACAGAAAAAAGGAAAGTCAAGAATCAGATTGGATGATGAGGAGGGAGGAGGGGGTGAGGGCAAATTACGGTCAGTAATTGATTTTGCACAAAAAAAACGAGAACATTTTTGGGAGAAAAAAATATATGGGGGGCATCAAGACAGTTAGGATAGTAGTGAAGATAACACTCGTTTTTCAATTCCATCAAAACATATATCGAGCGAGAAAAAATAAGCAATTGGAAAATGGTAGGAAGCGAGTTGAAATCCGAGTATAGACCATATGTATGAGATAAAAACGGGAATCACAGGAATACAAAAAAAGCAGAGAAATGAAGACCCAAATTGGAGAAGAGAAAAAAAGGGGAAGAGGTGTAGTGCAGTCAGATGTTGGCTCTCTTAAATTGAGACATCTGGGGCGGGCAACTCGACCGATTGAGCCTCATTCATTGCTGCGAGTGCTACCTCGATTGCTGCCTGAATTGCTGCCTCGATTTCTTCGCGACTCATTTTCGCAACTCTATCCCTTTCCCAAGCGGCTGTAACCTCTGGTGGTTGTGGTGGAAGATCAACTGGAAATTGAATATGTTGAAATAACAAATATATATGCAATATCCAACTCACCCTCCAGGCCATTGACAAATTGAACCCAATAACCGACAAGCGTGCACGCATCGATGAGAGATTTCAAAGCAAACCCCTTGACGTCTTCCACTTGATCTTGCCAGTAGGTCTTCGCTCGCTAAAGCTCAAACATATGTCTATGTTGTTTTTTTCAATTGCTACCTGGAGCATAAGCCACAATAGAGTGGTAAAGTTTTCTGGACGGAAAACAGAACCCTCAAATTGCATTGTGACGCTTTCGAAGAAGCCAATCATCGTTTCACTTTTTCCTACACGACGATACTGTTCCCGTCGTTGTTGGTGTTCATAGGGAACTGTACCACGGTTTCCTGAAAGAATGCAATTGGTGCTCCAGCTCACTGGGAAGGAGAAAAAACACTGGTTTAAGAGACAAACGCACGGAGAATGCATTGGAGCACATATTTCCTAATGTTTCCACCCCTAATACAGTACCGCTCAAAAGGTTGTAAGCTTTCGACATTTTCAGGGAAAAAATGTCAACTTTGGGGGTCTGGGAAAGGATACAAATTTGTCCATTTCATCTGCATCAATTCTAGAACTTCGATTTTGTATATGACAACTTTTCTGTACAACGTCTTCTAAAGATGATGTGTCTTGTGAAAGTGGAACGGTGCCAATTGTCCTCGTTTTCAGTGCGATTTTCCTGGTTTCAAAGTATTTCATTTTCCACGACACACACCTTCTTCAGAAGACGTTGTGCAAAAAAGTTGTCAACTACAAAATGGAAGCTAGAATTGATGCATAAACCCACTAGATTTCAGTTCAAACGGATAAACTTGAATCCCTCTCCCAAATTCCCAAAATTGACGTTTTTCAACTAAAAATGTCGAAAGTTTACAACCTTTTGAGCGGTAGTGCACAACCAATGTATGTTCTAAACGTGTTTCTAGATTTGATTGATGTTGAATTTGATAATTCTCTGCTACTTTAAAAACTCCGTTCAAAATGTTTTATTGCTTTAATATACGTTCAAATGCGTGTTGATTCCGAAAATCATGATGAAAACCTTCAAAAATTGCTACAAAACCCTGAAAATGCTCTCCGAAATAAGGAAATATTAGGCTAATGGTCTCAGGCGGTCGTGGCCGAGTTTCCAAAAATATGGGCGGAGCCAGAGAATGGCAATTTTGGATGCAAGCGCTGTGATTGGTCGTCTGCAAGCAACTTGGCTGGCTCCGCCCCTTTTCGGAAAACTCGGCCACGGCCGCCATAGACAACTTTTGCGTGGATTTCTCATTTCGAATCAAATTTCTGGGCTTTTAGAGCAATTTTCAAGCATTATCATCATGATTCCCGAAATCTACCCACATTTCTACATATTTCAAATCAATAAAAAGTTTTAAACGGAATCCTTTTCTAATGGCTCATTGCAGGATAATTTCAAAAAACATCAAAAACTTGCCCTCTTTCAACTTTTCGATTTGAGCTTGTGTCTCCTTAAGTTTCTTCTGGATCTTGGCCTTCTCCTTTTCTGGAAAAAAGATGCAAATGAAATTTGAAATATCGTTCTCAAATAGTAATCACAAAGTGCCCTTTTTTGGGAAGACCCTTCAATAGGAGGTTCTTTTCTATTAGAGATTTTAAAAGAAATCTCAGTTGTGTTAACTTGCGTCAGACTTACCGGACCCTTCGAACAGGAAGTTCAGTTGTTCGGCCTTCTTGATTCCGTTGTGAACAGTTTTCCGCATTCGTTTGCTGAACATTGCTCGGATTTTGGTGTTCGAAGCTTTTCGTTGCTTGTGCAAATCGGCTAGTTTGTTCTCTGAATGTTCATAAAGTGTTAGGAAACTTAAGCACACTAATATGTATATCTGTTTTTTCTCTGATAGTGGGGCATTACTATTTGAATTGAATTTATGATCCCCGTTGAGTTCGAATAGAGAGCAAAAATTCTCAATTTTCAGGTTGAACCAAAAAAGTCGCAATTGATTCCTCAACACAAGTTTAAGAAAATAACAAGATCACTCAAATACTAGAAATTCCACTACAGTCAATTTTGAAGTTCAAAGATGCTATTTTAAAGGAGGATTCCGGTCAAAATTTTTTCTTGCTTTGAAATATGTAGAAATGTGCGTAGATTCCGAAAATTTCAAAGAAAAACGCTCAAAAATTGCTCCAAAACCCTGAAAATTCTCTCCGAAATAAGCATAAGCACGCGAATGGTCTCCGGCGGTCGTGGCCGAGTTTTCCAAAAAAGGTGCCGAGTCAACTATGGACGCGAGTGTTGTGATTGGCAGGTCGCAAGTAGCTATGGTGTTCATTGGGTGGCTTAAATTTCTAGGCTTTTAGAGCAATTTTCAAGCATTTTCATCATGATTTTCGGAATCTACACACATTTTCACATATCTTAAATCAATAAAAATTGTTGGACTGAGTCCTCTTCTAAGTGCTCATTGCATAATAGTTTTCAAAAACATCAGAAACTTACCCTTTTCCAACTCTTTGATTTGAGCTTGCGCCTCTTCGAGTTCCTTCAGAATCTTGGCCTTTTCCTTTTCTGAAAAAAAAGATGTCACTGATGTATGACTAGCAATCTTTATTATTTTTTAAAAACATCAGAAACTCACCCTCTTCCAACTCTTTGGATTGAGCTTGTGTGTCCTCATGTTCTTTCTGGATCTTAGCTTTTTCCCTTTCTGAAAAAAAGATGCTAATGAAGTCATATTTGAACCTATCTCAAAGGAGAATTCCGGTCAAAAATTTTTATTGCTTATGTAAAAATGTGCGTAAATACCGAACATCATATTGAGACTGTTCCAAAAATGCTCTTAAACATAGAGTACACTCTAAAATGAGCAAAAATTATGCCAATGGTCTCCGGCGGTCGTGGCCGTGGCCAAGTTTCCCAAAAAAATGGGAGAAGCCAGCCGTAATGTTGGAAAGCAATGTAAACGGTTGCCCGCAAATAACTATGACGGTAATTGGCTGGCTCCGCCTTTCTTCTGGGAAACTCGGCCACGGCCCCCGAAGACCATTCGCGTGATTTTTGCTTGTTTCGAAATGCATTTTCGGAGTTTTACAGCAGTTTTTGAGAGTTTTCATTATGATCCCCGGAATATACACACATTTTTACATACTTTAATAAAATTTTTGGACGGAATCCTTTTCTAATGGCTCATTGCATGATAGTTTCAAAAAAGAAACTCACCCTCTTTCAAATCTTTGACTTGAGCTTGTGTCTCTTCAAGCTTCTTCTGAATCTTGGCCTTATCTGAAAAACAACAAGATACCAATGAAGTTTGACTAGCTAGCTTTATTATTTAAAATAAAAACAAAAACTCACCCTCTTCCAACTCTTTGACTTGAGCTTGTGCCTCCTCAAGTTCCTTCTGGATCGTGACCTTCTCCTTCTCTGAAAAAACAACAAAAGATCAATGAAGTTTGACTAGCAAACTTTTTTTATCATCGGAAACTCGCCTTCGTTTAACTTTTCGATTTGAGCTTGTTCTTCCTCGAATTTCTTTTGAATTTTGGCCTTCTCCTTCTCTGAAAAACGACAAGATACCAATGAAATTTGACTAGCTAGCTTTAATATTCAAAAGATAAACAAAACTCACCCTCTTTCAATTTATTGACTTGAGTTTGTGCCTCCTTAAAGGAGGAATCCGCTCAAATTGTTTTTTTGCTTTAAAATATGTAATAATGTGTGCTGATTGCGAATATCATAACAAAAGTTCACAAAAATCATTCTAACATCCCGAAAATCCGCTTTGAAAACGTCATTTTTGATGCGAATCGCATTGGGCGGCCGTGGAAGAACTCCGGAGTTTTCTCGGCCACCTAGCTTGGCCATCGCTTTTTTTTCGCCAATTTGAGTGATTTTTTCAGGTTTTTTCGGCTGAAACTAGATCAAAAGTTTATTTCTCATGAATTTGTATTTAATTATCAACTTTTAATCAAGTTTCAGCCGAAAAAACCTGAAAAAATCACTCAAATTGGCGAAAAAAAAGCGATGGCCGAGCTAGGTGGCCGAGAAAACTCCGGAGTTCTTCCACGTCCGCCCAATGCGATTCGCATAAAAAATGACGTTTTCAAAGCGGATTTTCGGGATGTTAGAATGATTTTTGTGAACTTTTGTTATGATATTCGCAATCAGCACACATTATTACATATTTTAAAGCAAAAAAAAATTTGAGCGGATTCCTCCTTTAAGCTCCTTCTGGATCGCGGCCTTCTCTTTTTCTGAAAAACAACAAGATACCAATGTAGCAGAACTCGCAAACTTTGTCATTATTGCCCACTTATCATGGAACCACCTACTCTGACTAAGTTTCTGCTTTGTTAATATATACTCACCCGACTCCTCAAACTTCAAGTTGAGTTCACGAATTTTCAGATTGCCGTTCTGAACCCGTTCATTAGCATACTTCAGCAATCTCTCGAATTCATTGAACTCCATTTTTTTGTTCACATTGGCTATCTCGTCATCTGTATGTTCATTAACTTTTGTTGCCAACTTGAACCTTTCGGCTCCTGCAATTATTTGAGTTTCAAAAACATCAGATAAAACGTGTATTCACCGGTAGACTTTATCTCTTTCTGGCGAGTCTAAAACTTTTTTTCAAATTTTAGCTCTCACTTTTAGCTCAATTTTAACATACTCACCGTTGATGCCAAAGGCCTTCGACTTCCACACATCAGATTTTGCCTCGGCAACTTCAAGCTCCCACTTTAGCTCAACGATTCGATTGACTTGCTTTTCACTGGTGACTTCCAACGCCTTGATCTTTTCCACAAGCTCTACAACGGAGAGCTCCGATAAATCCGCGGTCTCATGGTTGGCGTTTCCGTTGGATCCTGGAAGAAATTCATTTCAGAAAAGGTATTTGATTTTGAGATGATCAAGGAATTCAAGGTTTTTGTGTAAGCCATAACGAAAATTTTTTCGAAATCCGATCATTTTTACCTTGAGTATCGACCGCTCCACGTGTTGCAGTCGACATGACCAAAGTGTGAAATGCTGGTTTTTTTTGGACGCAGACTATCTGAATTCAAGTTTTCAAAAAATGGCTCGAAGAAAGAAGAGATGATAAGGACGGGAGAAGGAGGAGGAGAAAAAAAAGGGAGAAAGGGGGGGGGGGGGGGGAGACACATGTGGATGGAAATGGAGGATTGTCGTGGGAAGAATTCATGGTGGCATACCGAAAAACTTCCAACTTATGCCATTGTGCTTTCAGTCTCAGAGAAATGATGAGAAAGGAACCAAAAAGAATTAGAGCTTGAAATTATTTTTTGTGTTCTCACAAGAAAGAGAACATCGAACTTTCCGAAAACCATTGGTAAGTGGTTGCTTCCCAATGTCTCCGAAGAAAAAATAACACCTGTCACGAAAGGGATGGAGCCGTAAATGTCATCGCTTCGATTGGAAAAGAGACAAAAATTACGCGAGGCAGAGAGGAAAACCAAAAACTCTATGCGATTTGAACATCTACCGGAGCGGGCTGTGTAGTAGTGAGAAGGTTAAAAACAGGATAGGAAAATTTCGAATCCAAATTTCTGTGTTAACTATCTGTGTATGGTGGATGGAGAGGAGTAGCACAAGAGGGCGGGGTTATTTTTGTCATAAGGCCCCCCATTTGGAAAACATATAAGGCCCCCATTTTGAAATAGGGCCCCATTTTGAAATATGAAAGTTTGAGAGAGGGCAAACTATTGGCAATACCTCGGGCTGAAGAAAAAAGTGGCCGAAAAAATTGAAAAAAAAAGGAAGAAAAGTGTTCGAGAAGAAGCGAATTTTGGCTGAAACAATACAAACCGAGAAACAGAGATGGAGAGGAACATGCGAAAACGTCGGTTTACGCCGCCCGCCGCCAATAGGAGCGGGAAAACGAAACGACATAGAGAGAAAATATGCTGTAAATTTTGTGTAAACAAAATAACTGTAGCGAGGGAAGGAAAATCGAAAAAAGGGAATTAGCCGCTGGGTTTGATTGACTTGGTAGATATGCACTGAGCTAGAGTTGACCTCTAGAGAATCTGAAAAAGCTGGGATACTGTGAAACTGAGAGCTTTGACAAATCTACGGAATTATGGGTGACGTTCCCGTTGGGTCCTGAGAACAGCAATTTTGAAGTTGATTATGAACTCGAGATAATATTGGAATTTGAGGTTCTTGGGCATACATCAGAGTGTATTGGGCAATCAAAAACGAACCAATAGATGAGAAAAGTTGAAAAAGCAAAGGAAAATAGAACATTTAAAAAATAGTGAATATGTATCATATCCAAAAATTGAGAAATTGGCAATAGCGGTCACAGTGTTGAATAACTATTCTGTCGTTTTATGCCTATTCTACGGTTCTAATCTGTGAAAATGGCGGGAGAATTCGGAGGAAAAAAGCTTTCGAAAAGTGAGAAAGTGCTAGATTTTGGCTGGAAGAACGCACAAAAAGAAATCGAGATGGGGAGAAATGGTTATCAAGGAGACCACGTCCGATAGAGACAGGCACAAAAAAGAGAAAAAAGCGAGGAAAACGGGGGGAACACATGTGAAGAGGGATGGAAGTGGAGGATAGTCATGGGAAGAATTCATGGTGAAATGATGGATTATGTAAAGTTTTGCTCTCTTGGCCCTAAGCTGCTCCATTAACTGGGAATTTTGAAGAAACTGTCCTTAGTATCAATAATAGAGCAAATGTAATTGTAGGATCATCTCTATAAGCAACAGTGACATAGCTTATCTACTGTCAATTTTCTTGTCCAAGTCTTCTTTGCTTCACATCTTATAATATAAACAATCTGGCTCTTGATTTAAAACCAGAAAGACACCAATCAAAAAAAAAGCCGTCCAAATGCGAGGCGAGCAGAAGGTGCGCGAAGTTGCGGCATAACCGACACCACATAACATAAACAAATGATTAGTAGGATAGTACGATGTGCTTATCTAACATGGTATCGAAAAGTATATGGTTCATATAAGAGAACATCGAAGTTTTCGAAAATCGGTGGTGAGTGAATGGTTGCGTATTACCAACCTCTTCGAAGATGAAATAACACCTGCTACGAGAGGGTTGGAGCCAAAAATGTCATCGATCCATTTAGGAAAGAGACAAAAAACAGATTACCCGAGGAAGGGAGGAAAACAAAAAAACTCTATGCGATCTGAACATCTGCGGGAGCGGGCTGCGTAATACTTCGAGAATAGAGAACAGGATAGTGAAAATTCGAATCCAAATTTCTGTGTTAGCTATCTGTGTATCGTGGGTGGAGAGGAGTACCACGAGGAAAGAAGGGGGGGGGGGGTTATTTTCTGTCATAAGGCCCCTATTAGGAAAACATGTGTTGGGAATAAGGAAAAAATGACTCGGGAAAATTGAAGAAAGGGATGAGAGTTCGGGAGAGGGCTAACTATTGGCGATACCTTGGGGAGAAGAAAAAACAACGGAGGGAAATCGAAAAGAAAGGAAGAAAATTGTTTGAGGAAAAGCGAATTTCGGCTGAAACAATACGAAGAGAGAAACAAAGATGGAGAGGAACAGGCAAAACGTTATTGGTTAACGACGCCCGCCGCCAATAGGAGTGGAGAAAACGAGACGACATAGAGAGAAAACATGCGGTAGAATTTTTTGTAAACAAAAAACTCTAGCGAGTGGAGTAAAATCATAAAAAAGAACCAAACTGCTGAGTTTGATGAACTTGGTAGATATGCACCGAGCTAGAGTTGATTTCTGGAAAATCTGAAAAAAGCGGTATATCAAAAATACATAGGTTGATAAACTGATAAAAAGAAAAAGGTATATGTCTTTGGTGTTAAAACCAATTACACTGAATAGCAAGGATAACAAGAAAAGTAGCAAAGTTAACAAAAGAAGTTTCATTCATAAAGTGTGTCAAATTGAACTCCAGAAAATAATAGAGACAAATTTGATTACTAAATGAACAAAATCAATCCAAGTTCAATCCGTTGATCGCATCGACCACCTCCGAATCCTCGACATCACTTTCATCCGTACCCAGCACGATGGACTCATATTTCTCATGAAGAGTTTCCCACTTCTTCTTCAACTCGTCTTGTTCCTTCTTCAGGCGATTCTTCTCCATTTCAGCCTCTTGAGCCTCCTGATATGGACGGTTTGTCCAACTTTGCACAACCATGCGGCGTTCTCTGTGCTCTTTCAGAGCTTTCTCGACGTCTTTCCCAGCCTTCTCAGCTTCCCTGCGAATCACCGGTTCGAACTTGAATGAATCGTCGATGACAGCCCAGTAGCCTTCAATCCGCTTGTTCAATTTACCAATCTCATCCTCGATGTCTTTTATCTTCACATCATAGCGCTGAATCTCGTCGTGAAGCTCATTAACCTCAAGTCTCAATCGCTCCAAACGTTCATCCCTCCGCTCCCAATCCGTCATTCGATCCGTCATTTTACGATTACTGTAGCAACTGTAAACGAAAGGTTAGTGAGAAAGGACGATATTCGGGGCAAAAAGTGTCGACGAGATTTGAAGAGAAAAAAAATTTCGCAATAGTATCGCAGGTGGTGGTGAAAAAAACACGAACGGAGAGAAAAAGAGATGGGAAAGAGCGCGCTGTGAGGATGATTGTTTTTGCCTGCCTGTAGAAAATGGAAAAAAGATTGGGGGAGGGTAATAAAAAAAGTGTGTGATAGGCAAATGGGATGGGAATGGAGGAAAATCGGGGGAGAGATGCATATTGTTTGGTGCTGAAAAAAAAAGGAATAGAGATGAGAACATACTTGTTACGGGCCGGGCCGGGCCGGGCCGGGCCGGGCAGATGGAAGAATTTTTGCCTGCCCGGCCCGGCCCGGCCCGCTGCCTGCCCGGCCCGGCCCGCCCGGCCCGGCCCGGCCCGCATCTGCCCGTCTGCCCGCAACGGTAGTTCAAAATTTTGAAGTGCCAGTTTTTAGCAGTGATAATGAAGGTGTATTTTTCGACCTAATTTTGAATATTGTTGGAACGTTTTTAGGACAAAATTACAAAAAAATATTTCAATTTTTTCAAAAAAAATTTCAAAAAAAATTCTCGAAATTTCCGAAAAATTGCAAAACATTTTCAAGGTGGGCCGACGGGCCGGGCCGGGCAGGCAAAGTTTTTTACCTGCCCGGCCCGGCCCGCCCGGCCCGGCCCGCGGGCCGGGCAGGGCCGGGCCGGGCCGGGCATCTGCGGTCCGGGCAGGCAAATCACAAGTATGGATGAGAAGGAACGAACCCGTTATTAGCTTGGGACGCCCGCTGTAGATAGGAGTAGAGAAATGAAACAAAAACAGGAGAGAGGGAATGTCGAAGGTAGTGAAAAGTTCTGGCTGAAACAACCAAAACACACAGAAAAAAAGATAGACAAGGAGAGGATGCATAAAAGATTACTGGGATATGGGGAATTCGGTTAATAGTGATGGTTAATAGTGACCTATCCAATAAAACATCTTCCCACTCCCATCATACCTCTTTGTCAGACTATCCTACTTGGCTCCGGGACTTTTTGCCACTAGTCATTTCGCAATTACGACATTTCGCAACTCTCGTCCATTTTGCAACTACGACATTTCGCCACTCACATCCATCTCGCAACTCACTTCCATTTCTCAACTTACGTCCATTTCGCAACTCACGTCCATTTCGCAACTCACGTCCATTTCGCAACTACGACATTTCGCAACTAAGACATTTCGCAACTTACGCCCATTTTGCAACCAAGGCATTTTGCAACCAAGGCATATCGCAACTCACGTCCATTTCGCAACTACTACATTTCGCAACTCACGTCCATTTCGCAACTACGACATTTCACAACTCACGTCCATTTTGCAACCAAGGCATTTCGTAACTGAAGGTTTAGCAACCAGTCGTTTTGCAATTTTTAAAACTAGTCAACTTTACGTTCATTAAATGTAACATTGTATGGGATTGAGGGCATTGTGAACTATCCCAGGTTATAGTCTCCTTTGAAAGGTCGTGACTTTTACGTGAACTTTCTACAAACATCCTGAATTTTGTGGTTTCAAAATGACGTCTTCGCGGAGTATCGCGGTCTCATAATGTCGTAGTTGCAAAATGGACGTGAGTTGCGAAGACCGAATGTAAAAGAAAAACGTAGATAGTGCAGAGAAGGGAAAACATCTCAAAAACATTCAAAACCGTGCCACCCGTTGACTGTAAACAACACATGGGGGAGAAATAGAGATGTGAAGGAAACGACCGTCACTGGCTTGCTACGCCCGGCGCCGGTAGGAACAGAGAGACACAACAAGACATAGAGAAAAATGCGGAAAATGTGTGAGGAGACCAGGCGACCGAGTTGAGAAAGAGTTGAAATGAGGGATGAAGGCAACAACGAAAAATTGAATATGAATCATATTCGATGAGTAGGAAATTGGTGGTTGTAGAGATCTATTATAATGCTGAGTCATGCTGATTCAAGAAACAGAGAGTGAAGAAAGGAATAATGACCGAAAAGTCAGTCTTGGGATAGGAGGAATAGAAAAAATCATCAAAAACCCATTTCGGTAATAGAGGCTCAAACGGTCTACATAACCATGAAAATGGATGATCCAGAATACACATCTGGTGTCTTCCTTTTAGTGAAAATTCAGATTTGAAAGTAGAAGAGTGAGTAACCGGCGCGCGGGGAAGTGAATGCAATATAGTTTTTATGACCATAAACTGGTATAGTGCTCTCGCCAACAAAGTGTACATATATCAGTGATTCAAGAGGTTAATAAAATAAAAATATATGTTTTCGGGATTGTTAACGCAGTTGACTGAAAATTGACGGACGAGATGGTCTGTTTTGTGCCCACATGGTATTGTCGAAATAAAATGAAAAGTGAGGCTCCGTGTTTGCGAATTTTTCAGGTCATCAAGCCAAACTTGGTTTGAAAATTTAAAAAGCCCACCAACGCCGAGTCTCATTTCTTCGCGACAATGAAAAACTAAGCAAGGAGCTACAGTCAGGACCACCAATTGTCTCAAAAGCTCACTTCAAAACACAAGGAACATGGGACAAAAGATGTGTGACCTAGCTTAATAATCGATTTCCACAACAACCAATTTCATACTCAATGACTCATAGAATATGACTCATATTCGATTTCCCGTTGTTGTATTTAGTTGGCAGGCGTCACAAGCCAATCACAGTTTTGCCCCTTCCTTTTAATCTCTAATTTTTCCATATGTTGTTTCAACCAGAAAACGGACAAAAAATGAGGCACAGACTTTCATACTTCCTCTGTTAGTAGCAAAATGCTTCACTTTTTCATGCCTTCCATCCATTCCATGTCTATCCTCCATTCCCAGGCCCTTTGCATCGCCCACTTTTTTATTCCCCTTCCCCGTCTTCTTTTCCCGGTTTCTGCCGGTAGGCACAATCGAACGTTTCCTTTCTTTCTCTGCGTTTGTGTTGTTCGATCACTACCACCTCCGATACTCTCGCAGAATTTTTTTTCTCTTCATATCTCGTTGACACCTTTTTT
This sequence comes from Caenorhabditis sinica, assembly GCA_963932045.1. Lineage (NCBI taxonomy): Eukaryota > Metazoa > Nematoda > Chromadorea > Rhabditida > Rhabditidae > Caenorhabditis > Caenorhabditis sinica. Next base: position 23,552,394 of record OZ009938.1, read on the forward strand.
CAAGTCTCTTCGTTGCTCACCATAAAAAAATCTTTCTAAAACCCTAAAAAATTGCTTCAAAACAACCTTTTTTGGCCGAACGGTCTCCTTGGGCCGTGGCTTGACTCCCGGAGTTTTCTCGGCCACCGCATTTTCAGATTTTTTTCATCATTTTTCCAGGTTTTTTTCTGCAAAAAACGGAAATGTTTTGGGAAAGTGATACATTTTTGTGACCGAGAAGACTCCGGGAGTCAAACCACGGCCCCAGGAGTCCGTTCGGCCAAAAAGAGTAGTTTTGAAGCGATTTTTTGGGGTTTTAGAGAGATTTTCGAGAGTTTTCGTTATCATCGGAATCAGCACAAAAATTTTACATATTTCGAGGCAGAAAAAAATTTGACCGGCGTACACATCATTCTACGAGACAGCCCGTACGTGTCTATCCAAAATTCCCACACATTTGCGTATTCATATTTGCTTACACAGACCTTTTTTTCCATTTTCCCCCCTTTCCATCTCTCCATCTGTTACTTGCGCCGTTCGACAATGGGCGCTGGACAGTGTTTGTCTATTCATTTGCCTATCCCCTTCTAACCCTGTGTGGCTCTCTTGCTTTTGTCTTCCTTCATTTTGTTTATTTTTATTTTTTTTATATTTTTTTCCTATTTCGTAATACTAATTTATTCTTTCTATGAGCTTTTTGATATCTAAATCTAGTACCTTCACGTCTATTTTTGCAATTATTTTTGTTTCTTTATCATTGCATGGTTTTTATTATTGATTTTTTTATGTAAAATGAAAGCGATGAGAAACAACTCGCTATTGAGCGGTTAAAATTCCAATTTTTGCTGTTCCCGGTCCCCTTCATAGTGTATTTTGCAAACATTTTCCCGAATGCCATAATACTTTTTTTCAAAATTACTCTTGAACGCAACCGGGAAGAACAGCAAGCATGGAATTTTTGGCGGCTCATAGCTCTCTTCAGAGACTTTTGTGGAATTCGTACCAAGAGAGTTTTTTTCAATCCCTGTCTAATCACACCATTTTTTGAAATAGTTAACCACCCCTTCAACCCTTTCTACCCAATTTGCCATCTGAAAAAATTTTTTTGGATAATTTTCCTTCTTCAAAACGTTTCTTATAAAAATATATATTTGCTGTCACATTACCATGCCCCCTTTCAAGCCTCCCCTGTTTCTCCACATTCCATTATTCTTCCTTATTGCCGGATTTGTCTCCTTTCAAAGGTCACATTCTACTTTTTGATTTTTCAAACACTTGGGCGCAATTCACCCAAACATTTTTCACAACGTTTTGCAAACCTCTTTATGTGTGACTTTTTTAATCATATTTGAAATGATTCTGTAATTTTCTAATAAGCTGTAAAAGGCAACCAAACTATGGTTTATCCAAATATCAATGCAGTTTTTTTTAACCAAATCGTTTTTGAAGCAAAGTCACTCTTCATTTTTTGTTCTGCTTGTTTTTTCTTGTTCTATTTTTTCCAATATTCCGCTTTTTTTCAGTTTCGTCTACCGTCTTATCAACCACATCATGGTGACCGAAATTGTTGACCCAATCACGTCCTATCCGGGATGGGCCGCAGTGCTCGAAGGTTTTCGAGTACTGTTCAAACACGAGCACATGACGCCGGATGAGTACATGGCATTTTATCAGTGAGTGTTTTTTTCAGAAAAATAGAAATGAAAGAGCTTTAATTTCAAAATTAGCAAGATGCAAGCAATAATGCTATCATATATATATATATATATATATATATATATATATATATATATATATATATATATATATATATATATATATATACAGAACACAAAAAACCAATTCGATAAGAAAATGTTTTTGGAAAAATAGAAATTTTCAATTTTTTTAGCATTCTTAAATTTTTTCCTGAAACAGGCATTTTCAGTTTTACCGTCTTAAGAAATTCAAAATAAGCCAAAAATCCGCAAATCAGATCAAGACTAACAATTTTGAGTTTTTATCAGTATTACTGTAGATTTCGTGGTGAGAGCAAACTAACTTGTTTTGAGCCTATTTTGAAGAAACGTGTTTGATCACATATCGAAAATCTTGCAAGAAATGCTTCGAAAAAAATGTGAGAAAATCGATTCTGGAGTAAAATACATTTGGAAAAAATGCAGTTTTCAACTATTTTCGTCCTTTCAAACCCGTAAAAATGTGCGTAGATTCCAAAAATCATAATGAAAATGCTCAAAAATTGCTCAAAATGCCGAAAAATTGCTCCGAAATGAGCGATATCGCAAAAGTTGTATCCGGTGGTCGTGGGCAAGTTTCCCCAAAAAAGGGCAAAGTCCGCCAATGAGTGTTTTTGCTGTTGTGCGGCAGCTAATTACTGCGCTCGGCTCGCTCGGCTCCGCCCCTTTTTGGGTAACTCGGCCACGGCCACCGGATGCAGTTTTTGCGATTTAGCTCATTTCGGAGCGCATATTCAGAGTTTTAGAGCCATTTTTGAGCATTCAATATGATTCTCAAAATCTACGCAAATTTTTACATATTTTGAAGTACAAAAAAGTTTTGGTCGGCTTCCTCTTTTAATCATGAATTCTCTCTGTAAACGTCTCAGAAACTTCAAATTGAGCCCAAAATCATCAATAGAGATGACATTCTGGCTCATACTCCAAATTTGGCAAATTTCGCACTGATTGTTGCTTTCCTACGAGGATTCATATATTTTCCAGGACCATCTACAATATCATCAGTAACAACGCGAGAACTAGGGACGACCGACTCGTCGGGTTGAACCTCTACAATTCTCTGAAGAACGTCGTCACCGAGTATGCCACAGAGATAACGAACACTTTCGGAGAGCTCTCTGGCAATCTTCTCCTGGACCAGTACTGTAGGGAATGGGATACCGTTCGATCCTCGGCCAACTGGCTCAAGGGTTTATGTGCTACTTTGAATAGGAACATACGTGAGTCGAACGGAAGATACGGCAACATTTCTACAATCGAGTCTATGGTTCTTCAACAATTCAAAACCACGGTGTTTGATAAGTTGAAGCACAAGATTCAAGAAGCGCTTATCGAGAAGTTTTGCTTGGAGCGTGCTGATACCATAATGGAAGCTCACAAGGCCGCCATCCTAGCATCGGATCTTCAACTCTACAAGACCAACTTTGAGGTTCAGTTCTTGGAGGAAACTCACAAGTTTTACACCAGTGAAGTTCGGGAGTTCATGCAGAAAGAAGGATCCGCCAGTTACAAGAACTATATAAAGATGGTGGAGCAGATATTGGAACAGGAGGAAAATCAAGTTAGCCTTCTTCTACACACCTCTACTTTCCCAGCACTCTTGGATGTGTGCCGCAAAGTGCTCATCACGGATCAACTCGATTTTTTCAAGTATCACTTTGGAGCTCTATTGGAGGAAAATGCTCATGATGACCTTGAAAAAATGCACTCCTTGTGCCCCAAAGTCAACTCTGGTCTTGCTGTTCTCCAAAATGTTCTACAGAATCATGTTGCCAAAGAAGTGGCCGAGCGAGTCCAAGACACGTTTGAGGAACCAAAGGTTTTTGTGGGCACTGTTCTGGAGGTACTTGAAAAGTACGAAGGATTGGCAGAACGTTGTTTCCCGGATGAGCCTGGATTCGCAAAATCGGTGGAGTTAGCGGTGATGGATTTCATCAATATGGATGCGGCGAAGTCAGCTCAAGTTATTGCAAAGTATTGTGATGGATTGGCAAATGAGATGGAGATGGATGAAGTGGTGAGTTATAATTTTTGAAAAATTGGAATTTTAGAACATTTTTTGGAGTTTCGGATCTAATATTGCTACTTTAAAATTAACACTATTAAAGTTAGACGGTAAATTAGAGAATAATGCTTCCAATTTTATTATGGCGTGTCAGATCACGGCGGAATATAGATCTATTAGAAAATTGCATTTTGTTCTTGATTTTTGATCCGAAAACTTCTTTTTTTCCTCGAATTTCCGGAGATACAATATTGGCCAAAAGGTTGTCAACTTTGCTCATTTTCCGTGCAAAATTGTCAACTTTGAGGTTCTGAAAAATATAGTTTCCGCAGTTCAATTTTTTTGAAATTCTGTGGACAAAGAGATTAACTTTAGAACTCCATATTTGCAATTGACAACTTTTTCCCATAACCACCTCCTTAATAAATATATTGCGTTGAAAAAATCTGTCTCACATTTTTCGAAATCAACACTAAAGTGAATTTGGAAGAAATTTCGCATTGTAATTTTTCACGATACCTAACTCTCTTAAAATTGGCCATGCAAAAAAGTTGTCAACTATGAAAATGAAGTTCTAGAATCGATGTCTGCACCCAAAAATTATAAGAAAATCGAACAGCGGGAAAAAATATTTTTCAGACCCTCAAAGTTGTTCGTTTTGCACTGAAAACATGCGAAGTTGACAACCCTTTGGCCGGTAATGTACATTATTTAGATCAAAACTGACCGTGAGAAGATTCTTAACTTTTACCTTTTTCTTCAGATCAGAGTCATCGAATACCTCGAGAACAAGGATCTATTCCTCAAATTCTACAACATCCATCTTCGCAAGCGCCTAATCGACGACCTCTCTTCATCCGATGAAAGCGAAGCGTCATTCATTAAGAAGCTTATGGACTGTTGTGGGTCTGATTCCACAAATGGACTCTTGGAGATGGTCCAGGACCATCAAGTCTCCAAAAATGTAACTTCGGATTTGGAATTTAGTGTCGTAGTGCTCTCCACCGATTCATGGCCAATTCCTTCCATTCCATTGACTCTTCCACAAAGTCTTCTCACTCCTATTGAAGGCTTCACCAACTTCTACAATGAGAAGCGTCGTGGTAGAAAGCTTCAATGGGACTTCGACCAGTCTCGCGGAGAGCTCCTGTCGACGGCGTTTGGCAAGGGACAAGAGTACACATTCATGGTTAGTTTCATGTTTTATCAAAATTCTCAATCTGGAGTCTAGCTAAACATAATGAATTTAAATCAAATATGGATAGTTTTAAAACAAAACTGATCAAGTTAGCGCAATAGATCAACAGTTTAGAATTCTCAAATTTTTTGCTTCAAAATATGTGAAATTTTGTGCTGTTTCCCAATATGATAGTGGAAACACTCGATAATCATTCTTAAACCCTGAAAAATCGCTTCCAAACTACTTTTTTTCGCCGAACGGTCTCCTGGGGGCCGTGGTCTAACTCCCGGAGTTTTCTCGGCCACCACAAATATGGATAGTTTCATAACAAAACTTTTCAAGTTAGCGCGACATATCAACCGTTTAGAATTTTAAAAATTTTCGCTTTCTTTCAAAGGAGGGATACGGTCAAAAAGGAATGTTTTCTTCAAAAGATTTTAAACATATTTGTTATTACTTTTTCAGGCGACCGGCACTCAAATGTGCACTCTTCTCCTCTTCAACGATCAAACCTCCTATACCGCCCAACAAGTCATGGATGGGACTGGAATGGATGCAGAGGCAACGTCAAATGTTTTGGGATCCCTCATCAGGACTCGAATCCTCTTTTCGGAACAGGAATATGTCAATGGAAAAGAGATCTCCATGGAAGACACCATCACATTGAACACTTCATATGCCAATGAGAAGACTCGAGTTGACTTGTCTGAGTGGTCGATGGCTGAGCAAGTGGAGAAAGATTTGGAGCAAGTTTGTGAGAGTATTGATGACGATAAAAGGAAATCCACCTCAGTAGGTTTTTGAAACTTGTAGGAAAATACTACTGTAGTACTCTAGGAAAATGAATACTGTAGGAAAATAAAAGGAAAATGAAACTTGTCACTTTTTGTTCGAACATATCTCAAATGTTTTCCGTTACATATCGAAATTCCACAATTTCTCAGACTGTCATCCTGAGCATCATGAAGGCGTTCAAATCCCTGTCTCATCAACAACTCATGCATGAGGTCTTCACTCAACTTGGAGCCAGATTCAAGCCAAAAGTGACAATGGTGAAGATGTGCATCGAAGAGTTGATCGAAGATCAATATTTTAAGAGATCCGCGGAGCAGAGAGATCATTATGTGATTTGAATATAGTAGTGCAATTGTCTGAATGTCAACCCGTTCCCCTTTTCTATCCCGTTTGGTTCCAGTGTTTTTTGCTACTAATTATTGACTGTAATTTACATTTGCCTTCCCTATCTTTATCTTTATCTTCCAATCTGATTTTTGACATTTCCCATTTATCTGTGTATCTAGCCCTCTTTAACCTTTTGGTATTTACTTTTGCTTTTTGGCTCATCTTGCTTACTATGCATTTGTCATTAACCTTTATTAAATAAAAAACTTCTCCTTTGAATATTTCTCAACTCCTCGCTCAAATAGTTATTAAAACAAACGAAAGAGGTGATCCCCTCCAGAATCTCCCTCCAGAATCGGGCAACTGCATCTGCGTTCATCCTCTTTCTAGTGCTCCATTTCCAATATGAAATTTTCGAAATTGTCCATTTGAGTAACAATCTTTTGAATTTACCTCGACCTCCTCCTGGTTCCTTTTTACTCCTTAGTTTTGTCTTCTCGCTTCCCCGTCATAGCATCCGGAATTTTTGAATTAGTTGAAGTAAGTAGATAATGTTTCAAATTTACCTTCATTTCCTTCAGATTCCTCTTCACTCCTTAGTCTTGTCTTCTCGCTATTTCGTCATTGCATCCGTGCTCATCCTTTTTCTATTGCTCCTTCTCCAATCTGAAATTTTCGAATTAGTTGTTCTGAGTAGAAAATGTTTCGAATTTACCTTGACCTCCTCCTGACTCCTCTTCCCTCCTTGGTCTTGTTTTCTCGCTTTTTCGTCATAGCGTCAGTGCTCATCCTTTTTCTATTGCTCCTTCTCCAACCTGAAATTATAAAATTAGTAAATTAACACAGAAAATGTTTCGAATTTACCTTGACCTCCTCCTGACTCCTCTTCCCTCCTTGGTCTTGTTGTCTCGCTTTTTCGTCATAGCGTCAGTGCTCATCCTTTTTCTATTGCTCCTTCTCCAACCTGAAATTATAAAATTAGTAAATTAACACAGAAAATGTTTCAAATTTACCTTGACCTCCTACTCATTCTTCTTCCCTCCTTGGTCTTGTTGTCTCGTTTTTTCGTCATAGCATCAGTGCTCATCCTTTTTCTATTGCTCCTTCTCCAACCTGAAATTATAAAATTAGTAAATTAAGGTAGAAAATGTTTCAAATTTACCTTGACCTCCTACTCATTCTTCTTCCCTCCTTGGTCTTGTTGTCTCGCTTTTTCGTCATCGCGTCAGTGCTCATCCTTTTTCTATTGCTCCTTCTCCAACCTGAAATTATAAAATTAGTAAATTAACACAGAAAATGTTTCAAATTTACCTTGACCTCCTCCTCATTCTTCTTCCCTCCTTGGTCTTGTTGTCTCGTTTTTTCGTCATAGCATCAGTGCTCATCCTTTTTCTATTGCTCCTTCTCCAACCTGAAATTATAAAATTAGTAAATTAACACAGAAAATGTTTCAAATTTACCTTGACCTCCTCCTCATTCTTCTTCCCTCCTTGGTCTTGTTGCCTCGCTATTTCGTCATAGCATCAGTGCTCATCCTTTTTCTATTGCTCCTTCTCCAATCTGAAATTTTCGAATTAGTTGATTTGAGTAGAAAATGTTTCGAATTTACCTTGACCTCCTCCTGACTCCTCTTCCCTTCTTGGTCTTGTTGTCTCGCTTTTTCGTCATAGCGTCAGTGCTCATCCTTTTTTTATTGCTCCGTCTCCAACCTGAAATTATAAAATTAGTAAATTAACACAGAAAATGTTTCAAATTTACCTTGACCTCCTCCTCATTCTTCTTCCCTCCTTGGTCTTGTTGCCTCGCTATTTCGTCATAGCATCAGTGCTCATCCTTTTTCTATTGCTCCTTCTCCAACCTGAAATTATAAAATTAGTAAATTAACACAGAAAATGTTTCAAATTTACCTTGACCTCCTCCTCATTCTTCTTCCCTCCTTGGTCTTGTTGCCTCGCTATTTCGTCATAGCATCAGTGCTCATCCTTTTTCTATTGCTCCTTCTCCAATCTGAAATTTTCGAATTAGTTGATTTGAGTAGAAAATGTTTCGAATTTACCTTGACCTCCTCCTGACTCCTCTTCCCTTCTTGGTCTTGTTGTCTCGTTTTTTCGTCATAGCATCAGTGCTCATCCTTTTTCTATTGCTCCTTCTCCAACCTGAAAATATAAAATTAGTAAATTAAGGTAGAAAATGTTTCGAGTTTAATTGACCTCTTCCTGATCTCTCTTTACTCCTTTGGCTTGTCTTCTTGTTTTTTGTCATCGTTGGCTCGTTTTTTTGTCCGAAATTTTCGGACCAATGACTCCTCCCTAGAAGAATTACTGATATTTTTCTTAAAACATTTGGAAGAAAATTTTTTAGTCAGAGTTTTAGCTCGAAAAATAGTGCTTTTTGAAACTTTAAATTATCAAATCTGCTGAGAAGATCTTGTCTCTTCCCGATTCTATACTTTTCTTAACAATTTTGAAAAATTGGAACTTTTTTCGCACTATGTTCGTCGATTTTTGACCCTACTCCAAAATATCTTCGTAGAGGACCGTCATGATGCGACATTTTTGTAAAAAGTTCTTCTAAAATTCAACCGGGTTCTGTTCTACATGTCCACCAGAAATGAAACAAAAATCTTGAAAATTGAGAATTTTATGAATTTTTGAAGTTTTTGAACATAAAAGCGGATGTAACTCAATTTTTTTGCTTATAAACATACCTTTATTTTTACATCATTCGATTTGTCGTATAAAGTAGATGTCCTCAAAAAAATTTGGCATCAATCCGACCATTTTTGAGATGTTTTCGGAGCGAAAACTGATTTGAAACTGAAATTTTTTCCGACTGAAAGCTCCAACTCACCGGTGGGCGGTGCCACGTGGAGCTTCGTGGCTGCCCTACTTTCTTGTTTACGGCTTCTAGAACCTTTTTTGTAGTTTGTAGTTTGGTCAAAAATGCATTCTAGGGAAAAAAGGCACGGGGAATCTGAATTTTTTAGTTTTGAAGTCGTCACATGCTCCCACGTCTTCTGAAGACGTCAAATGAGAGGTACTATCAGCTGTGACCTTCTTTGGCTGTAAAAAGATTTTTCGGGCATAGTTGATAGCTTAGAAATATGAATAATATACCAGGCAGGGTAGCAAAAACTGGAGAAAATGTGCGCGCTGTAGGTGACGCTCCAGATGACGTCACTGCTTCAGATGACGTTGACACAGAGAATCCAATGAATCGTACATCTGGTAGGACTAAAATGGTATTTGTCGCATATCGTTAGAATCCTTATGAGGTCACAATTTTAATGCTAAAAATGAATTTAAATTTGGCTTGATTCTGAAGACGTCACTGCTCCAGATGACGTTGATACAGAGAATCCAATGAATCCTACGTTTGATAAGACTAAAATGGTCTTCGTCGCATATCGTTAGAATCCTTATGAGGTCACAATTCTAATTCTAAAAATGAATTCAAATTTGGCTTGATTCTGAAGACGTCACTGCTCCAGATGACGTTGATGCAGAAAATCCAATGAATCGTACGTCAGGTAGGACAAAAATGGTCATTGTCGCATATTGTTAGAATCCTTATGAGGTCACAATCCTAATGCTCAAAATGAATTTAAGTTTAGCGTGATTCTGAAGACGTCACTGCTCCAGATGACGTTGATATAGAGAATCCAATGAATCGTACGTCTGATAGGACTAAAATGGTCTTTGTCGCATATCGTTAGAATCCTTTTGTGGTCGCAATTATAATGCTTAAAATGAATTTAGATTTAGAGTGATTCTGAAGACGTCACAGCTCCAGATGACGTTGACACAGAGAATCCAATGAATCGTGCGTCTGGTAGGACTAAAATGGTCTTTTTCGCATATCGTTAGAATCCCTTTGAGGTCACAAACCTAATTCTCAAAATGGATTCAAATTTGGCGTGATTCTGGAGACGTCACTGCTTCTGATCTGAAGACGTCAGAACTCGAATCCGGAAATGGGTTATTCTCTGGGAGTTTCTTCTTTAATCTGAAGTTTGCTTCATTGTTTGAAGCACCTCAATCAGTCTTGGCACAAACTTTCTGGCAGCTGTTTTCAAATCTCATCATACCCCGTTTCACTTTTTTCCAAAAAAAAGATGGGTCATACGCTTCCGTCGTCCCGATAATGTGCTCTGGTTTTCGCCAGTCTTTTTTCCATCTCTTTCTTTCTATCTCTCTCTCTCTCTCCACCTTTCCCGCACTATTTTAGTTAACAATCATCATCCATCTAGAAACTTTTTTTTGGTGATCGCAGTTCCGAGTTCTCCGCAAAACAAAAAGAAGGAAGAAATAGTAAAAATTAGGTAGAGAAACAGAGAAGGACGCCCACGAGTCTTTAAAATTTTCTCGGAAACTTAGGATCATGACTCCGCCTTATCCATTGAAGAACTCACTCAATTTTTTTTTGGTGTTTTAACATTTGACACCCCCGCGAAACAGAGAAAAATTAGATAGATTCAAACTGAAGAGAGACACAGAGAGAAATAGAGCAATGAATGTTGTAACCACCCCCCCCCCTCTACAATTCTCAGAATTTTCACTTTCTTAGAATTCCTTGCTATTGAGCTTGACTCCGCCTACAATGAACCTGCCTACGCGAAATCCTGGTATATAAGAACGAGTGGTTTAGTTGAGTATTCTCATACCTATCACCACTTTTCTTGGCGCTAAAACTCTAAGAAAATCCTTTTCACTTTTTCTATATATGCTTTGCTTGCTCAGTCTCTCATAAACTGGAAATCTCTTTTTCTTTTTCTTGATTTCTGATTCGCTATCCTCTTCCTTTCTATCAAAAACTTGTTCTTACAGTACCTTCCAGTTTTTTACAAAATTTTCAAGCAAACTTTCTTCCAGAGTAATTCGGATCGCAAGCCATGAAACGACCCCTCTTGACTGCAGTGTACATACTGTACACGATCATCATTGATCCTTGCTCTACGGAGCAAGTAACGGATGACAGTCTGTTCCAAATGTCGGATGACAGTAAAACAATAATGGGATACGAAGGAGAACTCTACTGTCCAGCACGCGATAAGTTTTGCGCGGTTATCTATTATATTGAAGATGACACCGATCCGCGGTAAGCTTTCTGACGAAAGGGTTATATATTTCAAATTATATTTTTATAGCAGACTCTCGCAATTTGACGACGACCTCAAAATGGTGCCCTTCCAATGCACCCACAATGGAGTACTCCGTCATAATGCACACGTGGTTATGGAAGGCGGCGACGGACTCTTCAGCGTGAGTTTTTTTCTATAATTCTAAGTTTCTGAATTCTGAAGCCGCTATTTTGAAACTTTCTCCTCTCCCTTAATTTCATGTTCATTTTTTTTTTTAAATTTTCAAAATCCAATTAACATGAATAGTTAGATACAAAAATGTGTAACTTCACTAGGAAACAACTTGACGTTCCAGTTTTGGAATTTTCCAAGAATTTAGATTTAGGTAATATTGACCCTTTAGATCTCAATTCTGAAGTAAAACTCCGCTAAATGTTTCCCAAAAATGAGTTATGAGCCCTCAAAGTTGCTCCAAGAGAACTTCAGTGATAACTTTGACGTCGAACATCTCAGCTTCTAGGCATTTCTAGAGGGTCTTAGTTACAGTGAAAGACTTCAAATTATTTGTAGAATCATGTTCTTTTACTAACTCAAAAAAGATTTTCGGGCCCAAAACTTCGAAATTTTGCCACCATTCGGGTGGGTTTTTTTTCTGGACAATGGTAGCAAAATTTAAAAGTTTCGGGTCCGGAAATTTTTTTTAGTTAGTAATAGAATATGATTCTACAAAGAATTTGAAGTCTTTCACGGTAACTAAGACCCTCTAGAAGTGCCTAGAAGCTGAGATATTCGACGTCAAAGTTAGCACCGAAGGGCTCTTGGAGCAACATTGAGGGCTCATAACTCATTTTTGGGAAACATTAAGCGGAGTTTTATTTCAGAATTGAGATCTACAGGGTTGATATTACCTAAATCCATATTCTTGGAAAATTCCAAAACTGGAACGTCAAGTTGTTTCCTAGTCAGACCAGAATATTTTTACTTTTAGAGTAATTCCGAAGCAAGACATTAGAATTCGAAGTAGCATTTCAAATTATTTTTTGAAAATATTGTGTCAATTTCAGACATTCTACGAACCTCAAGTCACTATCTACCACGATTGCTACAGTGGCGAAAAATGTGATAAATGCTCTACTGAAGTTCGTCGTGCTCAAGCCTTCTTGAAACCCGTTCACCAAAAATTGCCGTGAGTTATTCCAAAACTTTATACGAGAATATATATGTCTTTGTTTTCAGTTGGAGAAGACAAAAATGGGCCCTAACCCTTGACCCAAAAGTAGATCCACTTCACAAAAATGATTTGATGGAACCTCTCCGAGATCACTATTTTCGGTATGGCAATGCCAGCGTTGCGGATATTGCTGAATGGATTATGAAAAGAGAAGTTGTCAATAGAGAACACCTTCTCAAGGATGACAGTCTCAGTTTCGAATCTGAAGTTCCATACTACCAGCTCAAATTACTTCGTGGCTAATTGAGATTTGATCCGATACGTTTCCCTCAACCCATTTTTCGAATTTTCCAGATGTGTTTTAGTTTCTCTTTCAATTTTTGAGTAATTTTTCATTGTATTTTGAGATCATTTTTCCCGTTTTTCTGCTCATAATAATTTTTTTTGCCCATTTTTCACAGATGTTTGAAAAATGAATATAAAATGTCATGTTTTTGTCTTTTGATCATTATAAACTGTCCTTTTTTGGTCTTATCTTTGAGATATAATTAGAAAAATCTATGTATGTCTCAGAAGCAACCTTGTCGCGAATTGTTATGTTTTGGCCACATTTTTTTCGTCTATATTTTTCGTCTATTTTTCATCTATTTCTGCAAATATCTTATTCAAGGACAAAAAATAAAGAAAATTTTCCGGCGTCTTGCGAGAAGATCAGATCACAGGTGGGCGGAGAATGTCCTTGGTCCTCTGACGATGACTCAGACGTCAACTATAAAAGGCTTTGAAGACGAAATTTTAGTCATTCTTTCCCCTCAAGACAACCAACTGTGTAAGGTGTCGAAACTGTGTGTATTTTCTGGAAAATTCTTTATCTTAATATTGGAGCTTCGAAGCCACTCGACCTGGCTTAGGATTATTCCCGCATCCGAAAATAGCTGGAGTTGACGGTAAGATTAAAGTACTGATGTTCACCACAATTTTTTTCATTTTTAGATATCTATTCAATGAGGAGGGAAACTAGCAGGAGCCTCTGGAGGAGTCAAATATTTAAAATTATGACGGTCGTTTATGTTTGCGAACAAGAAATGTACAGGTATGTTTTTCACTTTTTTACAAGAATACGCTTTTCATTTCACTTTTTTTTTCAGAAAGCACAGTTGCTGGAAATTCAGACGGGATCATTGTTATTTGAATTTGTTGCTTATTCTAACATTATGTATTTTCTATTTATTTGTTTCTCTTCTTCTATTATTGAATAAAATGTGTGATTAAATTTCTGAGATTCTGAGGAACGAATATGTACGAAGGATCATTTTGATTATCTACAAGGAATCACTTTGTCAGCGTGATTTTTTCATCAGTGGCATCAGATTTGACGTCGTGCCCCTTCGGAACGCATTTTCGACCTTGAACGGTGGTAGAATACTGGGGTTAACTTGATCTCTGCTACGTTTCTGAGTGGTTTTTTTAGTGGTTTTACTGTGGACCTGTTGCCGAATACAAAATTGATCATTGTTTGTAAGGAGTAAGAAACTAGTGCGTTTCAAAATGTTTGATTGCAACGTGGAATTTACACAAAAACGAGTGTTTTTTTGGTTGCGAAATTATTAGTTGCAAAACGTCGTAATTGACGTGAGTTGCAAAATGTCGTAGTGTTGAAATGGCTAGCTGCGAAACGTCGTAGTTGCGAAATTGACGTGAGTTGGCAAATGTCGTAGTTGCGAAACATCGTAGTTGCGAAATTATGTAAGTTGCAAAATGTCGTAGTTACGAAATGATTAGTTGCAAAACATCGTAGTTGCAAAATTGATGTGAGTTGCAAAACGTCGTGGTTGCGAAATGTTTAGTTGCGAAATGTCGTAGTTGCGAAAAGACTAGTTGCAAAACGTCGTAAATGCAAAATTGACGTGAGTTGCAAAATGTCGTAGTTGCGAAATGATTAGTTGCGAAACGTCGTGGTTGCGAAATTGACGTAAGTTGCAAAATGTCGTAGTTGCGAAATGGCTAGCTGCAAAACGTCGTGGTTGCGAAATTGACGTGAGTTGGCCTGTGATAGTTTCAGAGATTCTGAGAAAAGTTCATTCCGGAAAACTCCCGGGGGATTGTAGTTTATTAAAGAAGCATAGTTAAGAAATCTCCATTATTCCCAGCAAAAATGACAATTGAAAGCAAAAATGGCAATCTTTTAAAATAGACGGTTTAGTGGCGGCACTCCAAATGGATTCTGATGAACCATATCATGGAAATTATGAGGAATTGGATTTCTGATTGGCTCAGGATTCTGTTGCATCAGATGACGAGCATCCAAGAAAAGACGCCACTGGACTCTCATTGGTGAACGTGGACGAGGCTCTGGATCCGGATTATCCATGGGGACGTCCGGAGCGAACATGTTTGGTTGTTGGAACATTGGATTCGGATTCTGATCCATCGGATCGAAATTCGGATTGTTCCATTGGAATCCATTTGGCGGAAATTGCATTGGATCGTTTTGCCAGACATCATTTTCCCACGGAATAATTGGGACATCCGGAGCAAACATATTTGGCATTGGATTGTTCCAGAAAAATCCATTTTGCGGGATTGGCATTGGATAGTCCATTGGCATTGGCATCACTAGATTTGGGTTATTCATAAAATCTCGTAAGCGGATTCCCATTGGTGGATGATACACTGGATTTTGAAGGTTCCGGTTTGCTGGAGGTGGCATTGGGTCGTTCTGAAAAAAAATTAGACTGCCTAAAAAAATTGGGTTTTGGATTACCTGCTGATCTAACATGGGATCTTGATCTTCCATAGGATCCGGATTTTCCCCGTTATCCACAGGAGGCGTTGGAATTGGTGACGGCGGTTCTAGATCCATTTCGGGAACTGGACTCCTTGGAGTTGGAGCACGTGAGGGAGGATTTCGCAAGGCCAGATCTTCTTTCATTTCAATGAGCCTGTCATACTTTTCCTTTGGGAGATCAGAAGGATTCTCTGGGATAAGTTGATTTAGTACTCGCATATTATTCTCCACTCGAGTCAACGCGTCCTCCTGAAATGAAAAAGAAATTAAATGGGAGCTGATAAAATCATACTTTTCACGGCTATATATATGCAAAAGTTACATGCAAAATTTAGTGGCCCCGCGACATGTCGACACGTGACATTTCGAAAGAGTGACATTTCGCCACTCATGTCGATTTTGCTACTGCGACGTTTCGCAGATGTGACACTCCGCAACTAGACTTTTCGCAACCGGACGTTTCAAAACTGCGATGTTTCGAAACTTACCAGTTCGAAACTTCAATCAACTTTTGTGAACTCGATTTATTTCAAAACCTATTTTCAGTTTCAAGCCAGTTTTAAGTCATAAGAGAAAGCAAGAGGACATTCTAAAAGATGTCAGAATTTAAAAGACGATTTGGCTCTATGGGCGAAGAACGGTCCCATGGGAATATAGCGGTCCCATGATCCCAGAACGGTCCCATGGGAATATAGCGGTCCCATGGGACAAGAACGGTCCCACGGGACAAGAACGGTCCCATGGGACTAGAACGGTCCCACGGGACAAGAACGGTCCCTGGTAGAAGAACGGTCCCATGTCTACCTGAAATGCTCACTGTGCTAGCATGAATCACTTTTGCTTCATTTGAGTTGTCGGATGAGTTTTCCGACTGACTCATCACCTGAGTTAAGTCTCCTATTCATAATTTTTCTCTTATATGCTTCCGAGGGCAACAGAAGTGCTGCAATGATGAGAAATTGAATCAAGTGAATTTGTTTTCCTTCTCGTTTGTCAAGTATTATTTGGTCCCTTGTGTTTAGTCGATCGACGAAACCGTGTCTGATACGGCGAAAAGCTTTGGGCTTGATGTGCATACTGTAGGAGACTTTCATAACTGGTTCCGAGATATGGCACAACAGTGGTTCGAGAGAGAAACGGAGGCGAACAAGAATATGCTGCTAGGTGTTTGTCCAAGACGGTGAGAACACATTCTATCTCTAAAGAGTATGAGGTACAAGGAGTGGTCGGTTATGATGAAGAGAGAAAAAGCACAGGCTTCTTCTCACAGAGTGGAGTAAAGGGACTGCTTCAATACAATGAAACGAGAAGAAGGGGAGTGAACTTCGATGATCTTCTCAACTACCACCCCAGCACGTGAGATGAATTTGGGCGATGTCGTCGATGGGACATCTGTCGAATCATCTGATGAGTCTCCTCGTGTCTCCTTGGCTTCATCCTCCAGATCATCACGATCTTTGTGAGTCGCGTCATCGTAGTCCCCAGATCCATCTTCCTTATCGGAAGAGTCCTCGTCCTCGGCTTCAGGATAGTCCGAAGGGGTATGTGCAATAACGGTCGTCTCCTCGAAGAACTCTTTTTTGAGTATCTTGGCTGAATCAGCAGCTTCGACAACCAAGGAACCCAGAAAGTTCACTTACGGATGATCGATGTCTGATTCCATGAAATCACCCAGGTCACTTAATATGTCCAAGCCTCTCTCTACATTTCTTATCACCTGATTTCCAGCCTAACGTGCGTGGCTGCAGGAAGATGAACTGGATAGGCTCCGCCTCCTATTTCTGTGCGCGCGCGTTTTTTTGCGTTTTTTTTCCCAAGAGACACGGTTTCGTCGATCGACTAAACACAAGGGACCAAATAATACTTGGAAAACGAGAAGAAGCATAAAATGAATAAAACTGAATGAATCTTTATGATTTCACCGCTTCTATTGCCTTCGGAAGGTTATTACATTTTCTTAGTTTAAAATAAGCTAACCATCAACTACTCAACTACTCTACAGTGACTCTGGCCCTTTTTGGCTCATGGGACCGTTCTTGTCCGATGGGACCGTTCTTGTACCGTCGGTCCGTTCTTGTCCCATGGGACCGTTCTTGTCCCGTGGGACCGTTCTTGTCCCGTGGGACCGTTCTTGTCCCATGGGACCGTTCTTGTCCCGTGGGTCCGCTATATTCCCATGGGACCGTTCTTCGCCCATAGAGCCGACGATTTTGATCTCTCTAAGTCTCCCTAATTTGCCACTAACTGGAATGGATTACTTGAGTAGTATTCGTGCGGCAAAAAGATATACCTAATTTTTTGTTGTTCAAAAATTAATGTTCATTTTTGGTTGCGAAAAGTCCGCTTGCGAAATATCGCAGTTTCGAAACGTCCGCTTTCGAAACGTCCAGTTGCGAAGTGACCGGTTGCAAAAAGTCTAGTTGCGAAATGACACAGTTGCGAAACGTCGCAATAGCGAAACTGGTGGATTCATGATTTAAGTAATTTGAAAATGAGGTTGAAAAATTTTGATTTTTGAGTTTTGGAAATTTGGGATTACTGTAGAAGACGATGAATTTTGAATTCAGGTTCTGGGGTCTGGGAAACTGGGGGATTCATGATTTGTGTAGTTTGAGAATGAAGATGAAAAATTATGAAGCTTAAATTTGTATTTTATTTTTTGAATAAAAAACTTCAGGATTTTAGAATCCTTTCAAACATCCAAGTCCTTTAAAAAAATCATAAAAACATAAACACACCTCCAACTCTGGCCAGTCGTACTTAACAGCAGTGTAGAACAAAGACTTCGCCGACTTCCCCGATAAGAATACGAGATAGCTCTGGCACAATGTCAGAATGCGATTTGCTCGATATTTGTCCGCAAGTTCGATGATCCCGTCAACAGTGTCATCTGGAATTGATTTTTTTTTTTTGGAAAGTAGAGTACCCGTGAAACCAACCGTTGAATTTACGACTGCCATATATGATTTCAAACAGATTTTGAAGATCATATTGATTATCCGGAAGCTGAATTGTTGTTCTTTCAGCATTGTCATTGTCGTGTAGATCCTTGAACATGGTTTCGAAGACCTCGGAGTCGGCGGCCAACTTCTGAACACAAAGTATGTTATTATGGTGATCTGAATGAAGGCTAGTTGAAATCTTATCCCCCACGATTAAAAAAAAATTTCTTAAAAATAGCAGGCGGAGCGGCTGACGTGGCCGAGAAAAAGCTAGTCCATGGGAATCAGATTTCTCCAAACGCTCATCATTGACGGCTTTTTGGCCGTCAAAGATTTTTTTAGATGGAAATATGTTTCTTCTTACCGCTTTTTCCAAGAAAAACTCCTGATTATTCGCTTTGATGATGACATCAGCGTGTTCATTATCAGTAAAATCGATTAGGTTTTTCTTCAATCCAGAGGGTAGATCGACCTCGAGAGTCAATTTCACGGTGAAACTCGAATTCTCCATTTGATGATCTTCTATCGCTACCCAACGTCGAAAATGTAAATCCCTTTGTTGCTCTTGTGACCCCGGCGTCTCCTTCATCCAAACACCGAAAGACTCTTGTGGTCCTCCAACCTCTTCGTTGTTTTTGATGACGGTGTGCGTAGCTTCGGATACGATGAACCAGTTCTTCGTGGTACGTTCTTTGAGGCAACGGAGAAACAGACGATGCTCATTTTGGTGCTTCCGAACACCCACGCACCTGAAAGCGTGAATTTCGAGTATATCTTCAACGTAAATTTCGAGTATATCTTTCAAAGAAAAAACAATTTCAACCTATTTTATGCACTAAGTCGGTCAAAAAGGGGCGGAGCCTGATTTCAAAAATTGTATTTTTATAACATCACCCAATGTAACAACCATACCACAAATAAACCCAATCGGCTAAGCTTGGGTCATCACCGTGTTACATGGCTCTCCAGGCCTAAAATCGACTTTCTGGCACATTGCCTCTTAATATGGTGCTGTATACCATAACTTTAGAAAAAAACTAACCATCGAACATTTCCACACGTGAACGGGTCCGAAGTTTTTTCATCCTTCTCTTTCATTAGATCTAGGCGATCAAACTTTGCAATGGTTGTGATCATTGTCTCAAAATCTGAAATTAAAGAACAAATAAGGTGAATGGTTATTTAGAGTAGAAGAAAGAAGAGAATTATTTAAGAAAAATTACAAATATTTCCAAAAAAGGTGGTTACACAACCAAGGGTGTGATATGGCCAACCACAACCGGATGCGGTTTTAGTTCTTTTTTCACACCTTCTTTCAGCTGAAATGTTTGAGTTTTTGAAAATCTGTTGTCTAGAATCACAATTGTCTGAAAAATTTATCAAAAAAATGAGCCGAAAATCATGAAACTCGGAGAATTTCGAGCAAAAAAGACCGAAAATTGAAAAATTTGAGAACATTTTTTTACGTTTTTAGACACAAACTAAGCTTGAAAATTAATTTTCAGACAGGAATCGTTTAAAAAATGAGCTAAAAATCACAAAAATTGAGCCAATTTGAGCTGTTTGGAGGCCAAGAATGTTTTTGATAATTTCTAGTTTTTTTCTTTTTCAGGCTTTTCATCGCTTTTGTAGGCTTAAAATGTTGAAAAATTGAAGAAAAAAAAGCTGAAAATCTTGAAAATTGAACCATTTTTAGTCAAAAAGGGGCCCTAAAATCGAAAAAAAAACGTTTTCATTTTTCAACCATTATTTGGTCTTAATTTAGTAAAATTAGTTTTCTATAATTTGAAATTCTTAACGTAAATTTCCATTTTTGAAATACGACTGGCAACCGACGGCACTACAATCAAGATGATTGTCCCCCTTCCAATTTTTCTCAATTTTTCGGTCAATCGAAAAAAGAAGATAGAAATTTTGGTTTTGTGTCATCTATCTAACCATGTTCACGTGATGTTCACGCTTCAACAATTTAGAGGAATATTGGGGGCAAGTTTCAATTGGAAAAACGAACAGAGGCGTTTGGAAAAACAAACCAACGAAGTAAGGAAATGATAGAGAGTAGGTAGAAATGATAGAGGGCGGAGAAAAAGAGAGAAAAAGAGACGTGGCAAAAACGACAACAGTGTGTGTGTGTGTCCTGCATAAAAAATGAGAAAAAAAAACCCAATGTTTGCTTATACCACAACACTTTTGTGAATAGCAGGAGAAAAAAAGGAAATTGATTGCTTTTCCGTTATGAATTCGGAGACTAGGCTAGGTATAATAAAAACATATAGACGACACATTGAGCCATTATTTTTCTCTTTTTCTTCTTCTCGATCTGACGACCAATACTCGTCCACCGCTCTTTTTCCGTCCCTTTTTTCTCTCTCGCGGAGAAAAAGAGTATGCCCCCAGAAAAAGAGTATGCCCATCGGCGAAGAGATGAAGATTGGGAGGGGGAAATTGATGAATGGCTGTTCTTGATGAGCCCTCGTTTTGTTTCCCACTCGTCCCCGTTTTCCCCTCTCTCCGCGGAAAAAAGGGAACAACGGTGGAAATACGAGAGAAGAGAAGAGAAAACACGCAATTTTTGATGATGACGCGGGGGACTTTCAATTTTCATTTCTTTTCGAGGTTTCTTTTCTGGTCATTTAGCAAAACGGGGCATGTTATGGGAGAGAAGGAAGAAAGGAGAAAAAGGGAGAAATATAGGTTCTCCTATTTTTTTTGTCCTCAACGTTCCCCCCCCCCTATTCTCCATCTCACGAAATTTGATTCAATTTAGAAGAGAAAAAGAGAAAAAACGGAAACAATGGAAGAAATAGAGGTTGATTTATGACCATTTTTTTCTCTTGAATAACCCAAAATTGAAATTCAAATAGATGAGAATCATTGTGAAGGTCACTTGTCCAATCTCAAAAAAATTGTTATGGCGGGAGCTCAGAGATCTCAAATAACATTCCGAACATCTCAAACTGTATTTAACACTTATGGAACAAAATGACGTTCGGAATATTCCAAAAAGATTACTTCGGAACAAAATTCCATAAGGAAATTTTTTAGAGAAAAGTCGGGAGACACGTGTGTGTGAAAAATTCTGAATTTCTTAACTTTCACAAAACTCGCTGTCTTCATCGGATTAGTAATGAACTATTTTTACGATTTCAATCGAAATTTCCAACTCAAAATCGTCTTTTGAGGCTAAAAACCATGACAATGGAAAACTATTCTAAATATCTGAAAGTTCAAAATTAAGGCAATTATAAAATGCCGATTCCAAAATTTCTAATTTCTAACAACTAAAAGATTTCGAAGTGTTTCAAATTCTTCCATTTTTCGGATTCAAAAGTTCCGAAATTTTTCGGTTTGGACACTTTTGAGGATTTCCCAACAGTCTTATTTTTCGGTAATATTCGATTTGATTCAAAAACTGTGCTAGCGCGGAAAAATTTGAAACTCCTCATCAGAAAAAAAAATTAGCAGAGAGGGGGAAGGTTATAGAAAAGCGTTTTCTCACCCAAAATGTATGTCTGTGTTTTTCTCAGTTTTTCTCTTTTCTATTTCTCCCTTCCTATGTGTAGTCCTGCCTTGGCGCGCTTGTGGGCGGACCGGCGCGGCTGGTTGGGGTCGATTTGAGAATAACACAGGGTCTAGGCTCAGAGCACAAAACAAGAAAAAGGAAAGAGAAGACGTCTTCTCTGAGATGGATGTCAGTTTGCATCCGCACTTCTCTCTTCTTTTCGGTCAATTTTTTTCGCTCCTTCTGCTCCTTATGGCTGGGACGCGTCCGTTTCTCGACGTTTTCTTATTTTTGCTCACACTGAAAATGGCTCAGGGGCGCTGTTCAAATATGAGGAGAAAACGGAAACAACGTTTCGATGAATGTCCGTTGGGTTTCTCTTGCTCTCCATTTTTTTCATGCCATTCCATATTATTATACTGTCTGAGGATTTTTATCAAATTTTCTGTTTGTTAGACTGTTTATATGAGACCTTCTAAGCTTTTTTAGGTGGAAATATGGGTTGAGATACTGTTAGGATCACTGTAGCAAAAGTTAGAGAGATACAGTGGTAATCATCACAAATGCAGTAAGAGTTACAGTAAAGACAATCAGGATTGCTGTACATACAGTCAGGGATACTGTAGATGAAGTTCGGATTACTGTAGATTGAGTCAGGATACCTGTAGATAAAAATGGAATTGATGCAGACAAAGTTAGGATTTCTCTTGATACAGTTAGGACTACTGTATGAAAATTGATTTAGCTACAGTTGGGATTTTTGTAAAAATAACCATGATTACTGAGGGAACATGTGAGGATTACTGTAAACACAACCAGGATTACTGTAGGTTTAGTCAGGATTACTGCAAATACAATTAGGATTACTGTTAAATCTATCAGATTACTTTAGAATCACATCAGTCAGGATCACTATAGATACAATTACGAGTACTGCAGAAGTTCTGAGTACGGTAGGGACAGTTAGATATACTGTGGACACAATTGCGAATATGGTTTTTCCTACCCCTGTGAAGTTTTGATTTTTACATTAAAAATTTCCTTTTCTCATCCTTACTCGTTTTTTTCTCCCAGCAACCAAGTGATTCTAGACTAGAGTTCAATCGTATTTTGTTTTTTTTTTCTATCCTCACACTGAAAAAAGTGCACTAAGAAACTTGGCTCCGTCCAAAGAAAGGATGAAGAAGAAGGAGGAGACGCCTCATTTTGCGTGAATACACATTCACATATTCTCTCTTTTCGATTATATTTTCTTTCTCCTTTTGGCATTATGCCTTTTTGCTCTGACTGAGAGGGGCTCACCATTTTTTGGTCTCCACATTGTTTCTGTCCCCATTGAAAAGGGACTTCTGTCCCGGCTCAATCTCACGAAAAATGAGAGGAGAAGAGAAGAAGACGTCACACTATCGGCGAATGCACATTTACCATCTCTTTTTCTTCTTTTCTTTTTTTCCTATTTGATCTGTTTCTCATCTCCATGTTATTTTCGGCTCCCATCATATAAAGGGCTCGAGAACCAAAAAAAGAGAGAAAAAAATCACTATGAGCAGGTGCAAATTTTTCTCTTTTTCTCCCATTTGTTTTTCAGCGGAAAAAAGTGGTATTTTTTCCATCTTTTCAAATGTTTCATCCATCTCTTTTTTACTATGTTTCAGCCATGTAGTCATACTATGTTTCCTCTTCTTCTCAGCTAACCAAATTATTACCTGCCTCTTACCACTTCATTTGTTACACTCCCAACAAGAACGGATACTGAGACTTGACTTCTTCTCAAAAAGGAGAAAGAGAAAAATAATAATCTGCCTCGTTTTTCGAGAATACACATTCCCCCTTTCTTACTTTTTAATTATATCTTCTTCTTCATTTTCGACCCCACGTTTGCTCTTGACAATTGGGGTCTCCCCATTTTCTTGCCTTCACGGGGGGGGGGGTCCCCCTGTCCACATCAAAAAAGGCTTGGGTCTTGACTCAGAATCAGAAGAAGAGAGGGGAGATGTGAAGAAAACGTGACACTTTCGGCGAATACACATCCACGGTCTCTCCTTTTTGTCCTTTTCTTATTTCTCATCCTATCTGTTTCTCATCTCCACGTTTTTTCCGCTCACACCAAAATTGGGCTCGACGACCACCGCAAAACAAAAAGAAACGGAAAGAAGGGAGGGACAGAAACGTGTCTCTCAAGATGAATATATATTCTCTTTTCTTCCTATCCTATTTGAAAAGAAAAGAAAATGTCCCACTCTATGCAAATGCATATTTGCCTACTCTTTCTTTTCGATTATATCTTCTGCTCTTTTTTTGCCCCATGCTTGCTCTTGCCTCCACGATATTTCCGTCCAAATCGGGAAAAGCCTGGGGTCTCAGAAAAAGAGAGGGAAGAAGAGAAGAAAACGTCTCACTATGTTCTTTTTTCTTTTTCTTTCTTCTTCCTATTCTATCTGTTTTTCAGCTTCATGTTCATCATGCGCACACTAGAAAAAAAGAGCTGAAAAACGCGACGCGATCTCAGAAAAAGTAGAGGACGGAAAACTTCTCACTTTAGGCTATACCTATGTTTTCTCTCTTATTTTGTGCTTATGAATCCCCCCCCCCCCCTGCTTCAGAAAATCTATCTGTAGTTCTCAGGTTGACTGAAGTTTCACTTTTCTTCTTTTTTCAACTTTGTTTTTTTTTTCCATTCATATCATGTCTCCTTTTTTTGAGATTTTTGACAATTTTGCATCATCCATATTCATGGTCTATTTTTTCGGCTCAAATTTTTTTGGACTCCCAACAAAAAAGGCTGAAGGACTCGACAATAGCCAAAAAAAGAAGAAAACAAATGGGATCACGTCTCATTTTTTCTCGAATACATATTCGCCTTTTTTCCTCATTTTTTGCTCTGGACTACGTTGTACTCAGCCGTCTCTCGTCTCCCCCCCCCCCCCCCCACCTTTTTTTCTGCCTGAGCCATAGAAAGTGCTCTGGGACTTGGCGCAGGCTCCGAAAAAGAGAAATGGAGGAGAAGGAGAAAACGCCTCCAACGCGGGATGAATATATATTCGGTTTTTCTCTTTCTCCATCTCACAAGTCGTTTTGCGCAGTATTTTGCTCCATTTTTATAGTACATTTTTCAGCGACACGTCTTCTTTTCGTCAACCTTGGTTCCCCCAATCCACTAATGGAGAATCTCTCTGAATCTGTTGGTATGTTTCTCAGCATAGGTGACTTATATTCTCACTTCATTTTTTCTAGCCGAGAGCACTAGTTTTGCCCCAAGACCGCAACGCCCCAAAGTCTTCTACTCACCTCTCGAGGAGCTCTTGAAGCAGAGAATCAAAGACTTGGAAGCTAGACATGCTATTGAAATAGAGGACAAAAATCTGGAGATGGAACAGGTCAGAAACTTCTTGTCGGCGGAGGCGTTGAAGTCGAAGAATATGAAGAAGAAGGTCAAGAAGTATCAGGATGAGGTGAAGGAGTTGACACACAAGAACAAATGTCTGGAAGAAACAGTGGACACATACACGGGGATGTATGTGAAGGTAATTCGGAGACATAATAAAGGATTGACGGATGACGAGATATTTGCTATAATGGACAAGGATTCGGGTAAGTATGATGTTTGATTATCTTTGCTTAGTACCTATAGTACAATACCGACCCTAATAATATTCGTTCTTTCAAAAATACTCATCTTTGGACAGCTAAAAAATGGAGTCAAAGTTGTTTTTTTTTGTTTGAAAATTTGAAAATGTATCAATCAAATCTTGAACTTTTATTTTGTAGTTGACAATTTTTCTGTACAAGTTTGCTCTACCAAGATATAGGTCATTGGAAAAGAGCTCAAAATTTTTAGAAAATCAGCACTGAAATCGAGAAAAATTAAGAATTGGCGATTTTCAATTTTTTCATTAAAGAAATACAAAAAAGTTGTCAACTACAAAATCAAAGTTCAAGATTTGATTCATGTACACTCAAATTCTCAGACAAAACGAACTACTTTGTATTAATTTTTCAGCCACTCAAAGTTGGCATTTTTCACTGAAAATGACGAAAACCTATGTTTACAATTCAGATGACGCGGTCCGGGCGGAACGCGACAAGAAGATTGCTGAGATAATGTCTCGAAATCAGCAGAAAACAGACGGTGAGGAGAGTATTTCCGAGGAGAGTGACACTGAATCGAAAGGTGAAATTGTGTTATATAGAGACTTTCATTTGAAAATTTTATTCCAGAGCTTGAAGAAGCTATGCTGGCAGTGCGGAAGATGAGTGAGAAAGTTTGCCAGCAACGTAAGAAGGAGCAGAAAGCGGAGATAGAGAAAAAGGGGTACTGTAGTTTTAAATATACGAATGTAGACCGGGTCAGTCAAGTTTTTTTGTTTTTGGTGTGCCCATTTTTGGAACTACAGTGCTGGCCATATGATATGCCGTTTACTCAGTTTCATGGCAAAAACGTCAAATTTGGTTGTCTGAAAAAGTGGTTTGATGTAGTCCTTTCGTTATGTAAATAAGAGAGTATGTTGACTAGGGCTTCAATTTTGTAGTTGACAACTTCAGATTTTTCAGCAAAGCAGCACAAGAGTCATTCTCAATCACTGACAACGGTTATGTACAAATGATGTTTCTCGCCGTCGCCGTCTTCTCCATCGTCAACATGATTGTTGTTGCTCTCAGCAAACGCAAGGAATCGTAAATTAAAACATTATTTTTCCTCTCCTGCTGTCAAATTTAATTAAATCGCAAACATTTTTAGCCCAATGTTTTTGAAGCCAAACCTTAATATTATGCACCTTTTCTTTAGTTTTGATTAAATTGGAAATCTTGTTTACTCATGCTTTTAAACCCAAAATAAAGCTTAGATTCAAAGACATAGAAATCTCAGCAAACGTAATCTCTTCTAATTTCTCGTGTAGTTTTTTCCTGAAAAATGTGTTTCTCCAATAGTAATGTCACTAAAAATTGCCCTCATTATAACAAAAATTGATGACAGCCAATTAAATTTTTTTCCACCTACCCCCCTTCCCCCCCCCCCCCCATCTTTTTCTATCTCGAAAACGCTTCTAATTATCGAAAAAATTCATTCATTCCTTCATTATTTTTTGTAAGAATAAATTCGTTCATAAATTTTACTATTCAATTTTAAGACTAAAACACAAAAAAAAGGGATCATCGAATCATGAGTAGAAGTTCAATGAGATAAAGAAGTATACAGTAGTCAGCAAACATATTAGGCTCTAATCTGTTGACGAATATAGGCGGTGACTAGTTTGAATGGTCGCTCCTCATACTCGATGTATTGTTCCTTGGCGATTTGTACCTGAAAAAAGGAGATTAGAAAGATTCGGAATAATGAGACCCAGTGAGGGTTCCGGGACATTTCGCCACTAGTCATTTTGCAATTACGACATTTCGCAACTCATGACGATTTTGCAACAGCAACAATTTGCAACCAACACATTTCGAAGCTGGACATTTCGCGACCGGGTGTTTTGCAGCTTTAAAAACTAGCCCACTTCTCCTTCATTGGGGTTGTATGAGATTGAGAGTATTGTGAACTAATCTAGGTTATAGTCCACATTTGAATAATTGTGATTTTAACGTGAACTATCTACAAAAGTCTTGAATTTTGTGGTTTAGAAATGACGTGGTTGCGGATTGTCGCGGTGGCGAAATGTCCGGTAACGAAAAATTGTAGTTGCGAAATTGACATGAGTTGCGAAATGTCGTAGTTGTGAAACTACTGGTTGCGAAATGTCCCGGAGCCGAAGTGAGAAGTGGATCATAGGGAGAGCTTGATTTCTAAAACTTTGAATTACCTGATCTCCATCCATACGATTCAAAAGTGTGACACAAACAATAGCAGATGGGAATCCGGCACGATAAGTGAAGCTCGAAAAGCACGTCGCCTCCATTTCAATATTTCTCACTCCCAACGCATTCAACTTCCTCAAAAACTCAAATTTGTCCTCTTCCTCATAATCACAGAAATAGCCATCCAATCGCATTTGTCCCTCATAAAAGTCGTCAGCACACATTGTTTTTCCAGTCTCCACAGGGATACCCTTTTCTTTTCCAACCGCGCATAATGCTTCACGAAGTGTGCTATCCAATTGAGTCGGACGCTCGATACGTTTTCCAGCGATAATTTGTATAAAGGTGTCTCCCATCTCGGCATTGACGGCTCCAGTAGAGACAACAACGGTGCCAGGTGGAACACCAACACCTCCAGATGTTCCGAGACGGATGAAAGTTGGCTTCTCGACTCCGGCATGATGCATCAATTTGAAGGATTCAGAGAGCATAATGCTGAGAGAAGGTGTTCCCATTCCGTGATTGATCCAACATACTGGTCCGGTTTTGTAGATCACAAAACGATCGGAACGGGAGAGGTTTTCGGAGCAGGGGATGTTGGTCTCTTTGGAGAACCAATCAGCGTAGAGCTTGAAACGGCCGGGGGATCCACCGGTGCAGACGAACTGAAAAATAAGACTGGATTTTGAATATTGTGTTGACAATTATCTATACGGGATTCAGAATGTGTCAAAGTCCTGTCAAAGTAAGAAATCTCTGCTTTTGAAATTTAGTATTCTTTAGGATCCTAGACTTAAAACCAGGGTTTTGATAATGTGTTTTGAAAATCTAGTTTTTCTGCCATATTCAAAAAGTGCTCTATCCGATCATATACAGTACCGGCCATAATGATGTTCGCTTTTGTCATTTTCAGTGGAAAATGGTCAACTTTGGACAGCTGAGAAAGTGTTTCAAAGTCAATTTTTCTGTTTGAAAATTTGAGAGTGTATTAATCAAACTTTGAACTTTCATTTTGTAGTTGACAACTTTTTTGTAAAACTCCAGTGTGCCAAGATATGACCCGTCAAAAAAAATCTCAACAAATTTCGAGAATAAGCACTGAAATCGAGCAAAATTTGGCATAGGTTTCTGAGCGTAACAAAGTTTGATTCAGATACCTTCAAATTTTTTAACAGAAATAACTATTTTAAATTAGCTTTTCAGCCACTCAAAGTTGTCGTCATTCAAATGAAAATGACAAAAACAAATATCATCATGACCGATATTGTAGATTTCAAAGGATCTTTTACTGCAACTGCTTCAGAAGACTCAAGTTGTTATTCTTATTTTCATATTCTGATAGAACATATTTTGGTGCATATGACCAAAAAAAAGAGACTTTCTGTAAATTAACAAGAACAGAAATATGGTCCCTCAAAAATCAGCAAAATCAGTGGCAACTTTGACAACCCATAACTCGAGTTTCGTAAATATTTTGCGAAATTTAATTTATTTAGTCAATATAGTCTCTGACATAACTCTCAGAGCAAATTCATCTAGCCGAGGAATTTCCTTGTAAGGAAAAATGCTCTAATTTTGAAATATTTGATTTTTCACATCTCGACTCGACATTAAAGGAGGATTCCGGTCAAAATTTTTGTTGAATCTACACGCATTTTCACGTATTTTAAGGTAATAAACATTTTCGACCGGAATCCTCCTTTAAAACACTGACACTGATTCATCTCACTTGGAACATAATTTCAGAATACCTACTTTTCGAAATAAGGGTTGACAACTAAAACAATCACTCCTGCATTTTGCCGCAAAATTACTAGAGGCTCTTATCAACTAGCCTTATCAATCGAAGTCATATTTCAGTTGCATTTCGATCAAGGCAATCAAACAACTACTAACTACTTTTTCAAAGAATATAAGGAGCTTTTTTCAATTATTGGAAATGCTCGAGACGCACTTTTTCAAATTTGTCTCATCCAGACCACCCATAGAGAAAAATGCCGTCCAGGGCTTCGCGATACTTCACAACCGGTCATTTCGCAACTACGGCAGCTCGCCAGACGTTGCATTTTTAATTAAAGAATTTTTCAAAATTTTCAACTGCGGAGGAACTCACTCGTTGCGAAATGACACCGTTGCAAAATGACCGGTAGCTAAGCGCTACGGAGCAACGCCCAGAGAGACCCAGAGAACATCATATCATTCATAAACCTACCTTGGTATCTCCGAAAATTTCTGGAATATTGATAGTGTCCACTCCAAATCCAAAATGGTACAGGAAATCCTTATTGTCCTTGCTATCGAAATGCTTATTTGGCATTTCAGTGTTTCCGTTCATTTTGTATATGGTGAAGTGTCTGAAACATCGACTTTTTTGGCAAATTTGAAAAAAAAACACTTCGAAAAAAGAAAAATAATGAAAGTAAAATTCAAATCAATCACTAACTTTACTGATGAAAACGCAAGAAAAATGATTCTTATATTCTCGGAAAACGGTGAAAATTTCTTCTCCCCGAAGCTCCGCCCACTTTTCCCTTTCCTCTCAAGTGGAACGATAAGACGAGGGAGAGAAGAACAAAACGAAAAAAAGTTATAATATGATATGGCAAACCAAAAGACTAGGTAAAATCAAAACAAAATGGAATTTGAAACAGATAATATGATAAGGATGAAACTGTCTAGAAAACAGGAACTGGGAAAATGAGACCATTTCTTTTTCCAGTAAACGAAAACAAACAGAAACTTGATAAAAAACTTTGACCTCACATTAACTTTGCTTATTTGCCTTGGGTGAGAAATAGATACCTATATCTGTTTATTTTTCGCACTTCGCAAGTAACATCACGTGAGGATTTGGCGCGATAATGAGCAAATAGAAATGCAAACCATTTTCTTAGCTAGGTGCAACTTTTAACTGGGAAAATTGTCAAGAAAATTGGGAGTTTTTGGAAGTAGAAAAAAATGCTTTTGGGGGAGAACTGGGACAAAAATCGAAATTCACCTTTTAGAGGGCTTTTGAAAGTTTTTACTCAGGATTTTGATAATTTTTCTGAGAGCTATTTTTTGACATCAATTTGAACAAGTTAAAAAATTTTGAAATCCTGCCACATTTCAAAATCATGCCACTTTGAACTCCGTGTTCTCATCATAAAATTCATGACCTAACCCAATATATCATCACTCCCGAAACTTCTGTATGTATTATAGTTTTCTGACTTGTCACCCCCCCCCCCTCCAAAACTACGCTTTTATTACCCATCCACCCGTTCCGTGTGTTGATGAATTGATGATAAAAATCAAATCATCATCTTATTATTTGGTTCCTGAACACACACAAACTGATGAAATTCCAAGGGTCGGCGAGAGAGAAATAAAGAAAAAAGCGGCAGCACGTGGAGAAAGACAGCAGCGCGGCAAAATTTATGAAGATGATAAAAAGACGGAAATGATAAGGAAGATGGATGGTTATTAAAATGACCTTATCTAAGTATTTGATATCATGCAATTTGATTTTTAAGTAACACTTGGAATTCTTCGATGATCTATAGTGGGACAATTGCGTCATCAGTGGGGATAATTTGGCTCCGCGACATTTCGAAACCGCGACATTTCGAAACCGCGACAGTTCGAAACCTGACATTTCATAAACATTTTCAAAATGCTCTATATATACCTAAAACGCGTTTTTAGAAGAAAAAAAAACCAAAAAAGCGAATTCTACCTCAAAAAATAACTATGGCAAATTTTCGCTCCACTCACAACTCACTACTTTGCAATCGGAAACTTAATATAAAATGCAAACAAACACCACACTATCAACTTGCAATAGGCGCCTGGTTGGCGAGCATCCCCTAGAAAATGGTTTATTTGATTGAAAATTTTCAAGTGCAATTTTGAACATTCAAAAATCAATGAAGTCAAAATCTTTGTGTTCAACCTAACATTCATTTTCAGCTAAATTGGTTAAAAAAGTCTGCACGCAAATGATGGCGAAATTTCAAAGTTTGGGGTCCGAAAAATGTTTTTTGAGTTAGTAACAGAATCTGATTGTACAATCAATGTGAAGTGTCTCACTATAAATTAGACCTTCTTGAAGTGCCTAGAAGCAGAGATAATCGTCGTCAAAAATACCACTGAATGGCTCTTGGAGCAATTTTAATGGCTATAACTCGTTATTGAAAAATATTTAGCCAGGTTTTATTTCAGAAATGAAATCTACAGGGTCGACATTACCCAATTCGAATTCTTGGAAAATTCCAAAACTGCAAAACCAAATGTTTCCCTTGTCAGAATCTCCGTATTGAATTTTTTTTCTCTGCAAATCTGTTCTATCAAAAACAGTCCCATTTGTTAACAGATCATTAATCCTATCCCTTTCACTTGTTGCCCATCAGAAAACTCTTCATCTTCCATCTCTCGTCTGTCTCATTGATAAGATAACTTTGAAAAAAAGAGAAAGAGACGGTCACAGTGAAAGAAGAGGGAAGGTGGGTGTTATCATTATCATGATCTTAGCAGACAAACGGTCTCAAAGAAGATTATTGACCTTCTGATTTTTGATTATGTTTTGCAAACTTGGGAGAAAATATGAGTAACGGAAAATAAAGGGAAATTAAAAAATTGCAAAAAAGCAGTCGAACTAGAGAGTGACTATGTTCAGAACACCTGAAATATGCACCTGAGTTCAGATCTGATGCCAGGTCCGCAGCCAAAAATATATTGAAATCCTTAAGAATCATAAAATCTATGAAAACCCATTCATAAGCATAAAAATTGAGCATTCAAATATGGGCGGGGCCAATACAGATTCGGCTCCGCCCACTTTCAGAGACCATTATTTCGAGATTTCCGGCATTGTGCAGCAACCATTTTATAGATGAAGCGGATATGCCATGGAGTGAAAAACTAGAATTGTTGGTGGACTACAAATTGGAGAAACACGTGGTGAGCTGGATAATTGGAAAGTTGTAATTTTATTGAATAATATTTTCAGAGAAGGTTTATGCCGGGAATCAGAGATATTGCATTCATTCAAAATGCCTTCCCGAAGCCATGGGTTCAAAACACGTTGTCGGAACTTCAACATCCTTTTCATTCAAAATTGTATATTAGCACTCAATAAGTTGTAAACTTGAGCAATTTTTAATTGGAAACTTCTGTTAAAAAATGAATAAATGTTTTACGTTTCTCGTTCCAGTCATTATTCTTGGCGAATAATTTGAATCGAAACTTGTCGAAAAAAAACTTTTCACCAAATAGAAAAGTTCGAAGTTCCTATAAGCCCATTTTTTCATAAACTTATAATTCCAAAATTACAGCTAATTTTACCTATTTCCTCCGAATTGTCTAGAACTTGAGAAAATCAAGTTTGAAAATGCACATTTCAGTACAGAAATGGTGCATTTTCCGCTTTGAGCTCTAATATCTCGGCCAAGAGTGGCGAGAGAATTCCAGTATTTTTTGGTTTTCCTAGATAATCCCAGAGGCGTGTCTGGTTTCGAAATGTCGCGGTTTTGAAATGTCGCGGTTTCGAAATGTTGCGGTTTCAAAATGTCGCGGTTTTCAAATGTCGCGGTTTTGAAACGTCGTGGTTTCGAAATGTCGCGGTTTTAAAATGTCGCGGTTTCAAAATGTCTGGTTTCAAAATGTCGCGGTTTCGAAATGTTGCGGTTTCGAAATGTCGCGGTTTCGAAATGTTGCCGTTTCAAAATGTCGCGGTTTCGAAATGTTGCGGTTTCGAAATGTCGCGGTTTCAAAATGTCTGGTTTCAGAATGTCGCGGAACCCGTCTCTGAGTTTTAAATTTACGAGGTCTCACGGATTCCTTATCAGTTTCAACTTCATCTACCCTTGCTATGCTACCGATCAAAGTTTCTGATGTCGTAAATTTCCCGAATCTTCTTTGCCAAAAAGTCAATACCACTAATGCTCCTCCTGTCCCATTGTGTTTTTTGTTTTTTCCAGAGACACGGTTCAATAATCCCAAATAGGGCCCCCTTAGGGCTTTTGTTGCGTTTTGTGTGCGTCGCCTACTACTGTAAATCAATATTCAGACCCGAACCATTCATAATGAGTCTACTCACCTCTCTCCTATTATTTATTTTTCTCCCCTTCTTTGGTTTTTTATCGATATTTGAAACTTTTCTCTCCTCTGCCCCCCTCCCCCTCCCTAATTCAAATTTCCAGAAAAACAACTTCCGATAATGTTCGTGATCCTTGAAGGTGATATGGAGTGGACTACATTCCTGCATCTCTTCGATTTTGCGAATGAGAATGGCTTGAAGTTCACCAATACGAAGGTTTTGCAAGCCTACTGTAGGGAAAAAGGTGAGGAAGATCTAAAAAACGGCGCTTCTAAGGAAAAAAAAACTTTTATTTAAAGGCGCTTCGAAGGGCTCGTCATTAATTGTTCTCATTTTTCAGTTCCTCGAAGAGAGCTCGCAACCCAAACCGAAGATGTTGAAGTTGATGGAGATCAAAAGGAGACACTGGGAACTGCTCTGATTCGGATGGATGTTAAGAATTTCACTACCAAAATGGATACCTCATCAGATGTTGGAGACGTCATTTTCGATGGTGTTCTCAAGACCACCTGCAACAACTGCCTTCGTCGCCGTCGCCGAGAAGGCGTTGCTTCTGGAGAAGAAGCCGTGGATTTGGAAGTCGAGGAACCTAAGGTTCCAGTGGAAGTGAATATGGATCCTGAGGCTTCTGAAGAGATCATTTTTGCTGGAGTTACTCAGAAGAAGACTGTTGGCAACCACAATACTAATGACGTCGCGACTTCACAAAACGTTGTTATGGGAGACCATAACATCGCTTCTGATGAGCAATCCAATCAGAAGCTTCAAAATCCCGCCACCATTCCCAAAGGCGACCCCATCAAGGAGGCTTTATCAATCACTAGTCAGATGTCTCAGACTCTTGAAGCAATCTTAAGAAAAGTTCGCGCTCCAAAAGCCAATTCTTCAAACATTGGTGACAAGGCACGCCAGCTCCCGGTCACCAGTGGTGGTGACGTTGTCGCCAAAACTTTCAAAGGTGATAATATGCCAGGGGTCTTTTCTGGAGAAGGTCAAATGATGTTGGATGGTATAATTATTCCCCGACCCATCTCCAAGAAACCGGTTATGACTTCTGATGAAGTTGTGCCATCTTTCCAACAGTCGCTAATTCATCCTGCCTCTGAGAAGAGTTCCAAGATTCCCAAAAGCAAAGAATTGACAACAGAAGTTTCTGACCAAGCATTCCGTCACAACATTCCTACAGTAACCGGCTTGGGACCCAAAAAGCAAGTTCAAAAGCGAACCATCCAACCTCAAGAACCCGAAAATTTTGTCCCAAAAAAGAAAAAACCTAGAGTCTGCTTGAAATCGACTTCTTACGACCTGGTTAAGCCAGAATCTTCTGGAACAAAACCACTGTCAGCACTAGAATCGATGATTTCCAAGATCTCCGAAAATCCAAAACATCCTGATACCACAACTAAGAAAGCTTGCATTCAGAGTCAGAAGTTGCCACATGACTCAGAAGCGCAAAATCAGATTACGGGTAACAAGTGGCTTCCATCAGATGTTGAGCACATTGACGTCATTATAAGGAAAATGAATAGTCTCCAAATGGCACCATTCAAGCCGGTAACGTGCAAACTGTGCTGTCGAGTGATTCCACTTTGTGAATCAAGCCTTCGTTCAGTTTTTAGTCTTAGAGATCATGTGTTTGGACATATCAAAAATCATCCGTGAGTAAATCGAGTTTTTTTGGTAGATCAAATAACAACAACATTTTCAGAAAATGCCCAGTGTGCTCCAACTACCATGATCCATCAACTTCGGCACGACAAGTGTGCTCAGCGATGCATCCACATCTACCACTGGACGTCTTCATGCATCAAATGGATTACTGTTTTGGAGAAAATGATAATCATAATTGAAACTGAAAAAACTGATATTTGAACATCTGAAAAAGAAACTTTTCTCAGATCTTCTTCTGACTTTTCCCTTACTCAAGTTTTTATAAATAAAGCCTTTCCAGTTAAAATACTGATTCATTTCAATTTCGAAAATTGAACCTTCCTCCCTATCTCAAAATCGCAGAATCTTAGAAACTTCAGAATCACAAATTTACAAAAAATCAGTGTCTCACTCTCTTCTGAATACTTGACTAAAGCATTTGAAATGCCTGAGGCAAAATGAGAGACGCAGACAGTGGCCGCTGAGTGTGAGAAGAGACATGTCAAGTAAAGAGGGCGCCCCCACCTCATTTTTCATGACGTGGCAAATCTGGGAAATGTCGAATTGATTCAAAGTGAACTAATTTTCACCAACTTTTTCTTGTTACTTTTAAAATTTTGAGGTGGTCATGATTCTGACTACAGAATCGCGAAATCTCAGAAACTGAGAGTACGAGATTCTGAGATTCTACTTTACAGGTATGAACCGTCTCGTTGTTCTTGCTATTGCTATGATTTTCAACCAAGACGGTCAGTAAGGCACCGAATTCTGTTTGAGAAATCATGTGTGTTGTCCTTCTCTCTGTCTTCTTCACCCACGGTTCTCTTCTATTCTAATTGCTGACCTCCCATGCCTTTTCCTCCTAATCTTGGTACCCATCTGCCTTTTCTTCTGTTCATTGTGTCCTCCTCTTTTACTGCGGTCAGCTGACCGAGTGTCTTGACCCCTCCATTCAACCAACACAACACATTTTCTCTCCTTTCGTAATGAGTTTTGTAGAGATCCAGACTCTCCATAGATAATAACTGACACTGATTCTCATGTTTCTTCAATATTCAGGCCAAATTTTAGTTTTATAGAGTCACTTTTTAAATTAAACATTCTAAACATTTCAATTTTTTTTAAACCCTGGTTTTTCGATTTATAGAAACCAGT
Organism: Caenorhabditis sinica; assembly: GCA_963932045.1. Lineage (NCBI taxonomy): Eukaryota > Metazoa > Nematoda > Chromadorea > Rhabditida > Rhabditidae > Caenorhabditis > Caenorhabditis sinica. The sequence goes on from OZ009938.1 coordinate 23,588,579, forward strand.
AGTAATTTTCGTATTCATTTTCCATAAACCCAGCATAATCATCCCCAAGGAACTGAGCTATTTATCTGAAATAATGCAGTGTCCCGCCAATAATTTCAAGTGTATTTTACTCTTCCACCGCGTTTCCGACTCAAAAAAAAAGTTCTGGTGAAACCTTCCAATATTTTTCCTCGTTTTTTCATCCTTTTCATCTTTTTTTTTTTGAAAATTCAATGCCTATTTGCTCAAAAACAGCATTTGACTATCGAAAACGGGCCGCCCATCTCTTTTTGCGCACAACGAGAGGTTGACGCGTTTCTCGTGCTTCGTTTGCGTCTTTCTTGTGCGCGCGCTTCTTTTTGCATTCTGCTCCTCTTTTAGCTTTTATTTCTAGAAAAACTAAGATTTGTACATTTTCAGAGCGTCATAAAATCAGCCCAAGCAATTTGTGTCACCAGAAGTCGGAAAAAATCAAGTGGAAATCATCGAAAATGGAGATTTGATCGAAAAATCGGTGAGTATTCGTTTCGAGCATTTTCCACGAAAATTGTTGTTTTTACCTCGTAGTAAAGAGAAATGGAAACTGGAAAATTATTTGCCAGTAGTGGACATGCTGAATTCATTAGAATGCAGCAAGAAAACTATGGAACCTTCATGGAAAAAATTTAAAAATATCGATTTTTCAGAAACGACATCACTATGGAATTTCGACATGTTTTACTCTCCGAAATGAAAGAACGTCAATATGGTTGAGTGCCCGTTTGAGACGGAGCAACTTGTTGCGAATATTGGCAAGATTCGAGAGCGTGATGCGGCGGAGAAGAAGAGTTGGGATGCTGAGGAGGACTGGAGAACGAGGTTCGCCGGGAGCGAGAAGAGAAGAGCCGAGAGATGAGAACTCCCTCTTCTGATGCCAAGAATGGAAAAAGAAGTGAGTATTTGAGTGGTGTAGGGGCTCAAAAGACCTTAAAAGTGCTATTTCTGAGCTATTTTGACCTGAAAACAGCTTTTTTGTCTAAAAAGTGCTTTTTTGAGCTCCCAAAAACTTCCGGTCTTTATTATAATATACTGTATTTTCCAGAGGGTATTGCACAAATCGTGGAGAAGAAATCGGAAAAGAAGGAGGAAAAGAAGAAGGAGAAGAAGGCTTCAGAAGAGGCAGGACCAGCTCTCATCGGCTCCACGAACACCACGAACATCAAGTGTTCCAAGATCGTCGGAGACCTCTAGGAAGGCTCCAGAAGCTGCTGCTTCTTTACGAAAATTGGCTCCAGAAGCTCCGATAACTTCTGAATACTTGAAGGACGCTTCGGAAGCCCCAAAAAAAGCCCCAGAAACTCCAAAAGCTCCAGAGACCACTAAAACACCAAAGAAGGCTGCAGAACTCGCCGCTTCATCAAAAAAGGCGGTCCCAGAAGCCCCGAAGAAGGAGACCACTACCAAGAACGAAACTTTCCCAGCAACACTGAATCATCCGTTGAGAAGCAGCTCGCTCCAACGTCAGGACTACGAGCCTCGCCACTCGCAGCAGAAAAAGGCTCCATCTGGAAGTGCTTCAGGAGCAGGTTCGTCATCTGGAGTCACGACGCCATCAAGTGCATCTCCAGTCGTGGATTAATTCTGAGCACCAAAGGATTGAAGGATGTTAAGGTAAGGATAAGGCTTCACATCTAGAACTTAGACCATTTTTGAGTTAATTAGACATTTTTGAGCCATTCAAGTAATTTTGGTGCTTCTGGGATCACAATTCAGCTGATTTTAGCCCAAATCAAGCAATTTTTTGGCCTTTAGGCCGTTTAGTGCTCCTGGATTCAAATTGGGTTTATTTTGAAGCTGATAAGTTTGATTCTGAACACTTTTCAGCCATAATGATGCTCATTCAAACGCTTCTGGGCACAAACGAGTAAATTTTGTCATTTTTAGCTCAATTTTGGCCTAATTTTGACTTCTGAGCCATTTTAATGCTCCTAACCCATATCTCTCCATTTTTTAGCTCTCTGCGATTCCACTCGACAACCATTCGGCCAGGAATAATACATCCACCACGGCTCGATTTGCACCATCTTCTGCTGCAAGATCCGTTGCTCCTCCAGCCGTCACATAGCCAAGCACTCGTCAGTCGGCTCCGGATCCATCTTCTGGAGGCTCGGGTTAGTTGTTTTGAACCGTTCTATGTAAGAACATGTAAAGATACCAAAAATTACTATTGAGTCAGCGCTTACTCCGCCCACTTTTGAATAAATTTGGCAGCGGTCCTCAACTATTTTGGCGAGTTTTTGATGAAAATTAGGCTAAAAGTTGAAAATCATCTTCTGGAAATCCCAAAACATAAAAAGAAGAAAAAAAATCTGTGGCCAAAGTCTCTCCATCAGTGAAATTTTTTTCACAGTGTTTCCGACCCGAAATAAATGAAAAATTTTTGAAAAATTTTGCAACATGTTTCCTCGTCTACTTTTCCAACTTTTTGGGTATTTTTTCTGCCAAATTTGGACTTATTTGCTCAAAAAGAGCATTTTTCTATCGAAAACTGGCCGCCCATCTTGTTTTGCGCACAAACAGGAGGTTGACGCGTTTCTCGTGCATCGTTTGCGTGTTTTGTGTGCGTGCGATTTTTTCACGTTCTGCTTCTTTTTTAGCCTTAATTTCCAGAAAAATAATAATTTTTACATTTTCAGAGCATCATTAAGACATCCGGAGCAGTTGAAATCACAAAGAAGTCAGAAAAATCCAGAGGAAAACAACGCAAATAGAGATTTTATCGAAAATTTGGTGAGTATTCATTTTGACCATATTTCGTGAAAATTGTTGTTTTATAATCGTAGTAAAGAGGAATTAAGAAATAATTTTCAAATAGTACACATGCTGAACTCATTAGTATCCCGCAAAAAAACTATGAAACCTTCATGACGAAAATTTTCAAAAAATCGATTTTTCAGAAACGACCAGTGTGCCAAGACAAAGCGACTTCGAGCGAATATCTGCAAGAATCGAGAGCATGCGGAGAAGAAGCGTTGGGATGCTGAGGAGAGAAATCGGCTGGAGAACGATGTTTGCCGGGAGCAAAAGGAGAAGAGCCGACAGATGGGAACTCCATTTTCTGATGCTAAGAGTGGAAAAAGAAGTGAGTTTTTGAGTATTTTAAGGACTCAAAGGACCTTAGAAGTGATATTTCTGACGTTGAGCTGTTTTGGTATGAAAAGTGTTCTTTGTTTGATCTCAAAAGTGCACTTTTTGATCTGAAAAGCGTTAAAAAAAACTGCTATTTTGAGCTTTCTGAGCCCCCAAAAATTTCCGGTCTCCCTTATAATGTACTGTATTTTCCAGAGGTACTAAGTGCTCATCCGGCTGATAGAGGCATAACAAAGGTCATAGAGAGCGTTGGGAGATAGCTCAATCGGCTCATTCATATCAGAAGGACAGCAGCAGTAGATTCAGAAGACGGTCGGAGCATAAGAAGAAGAAGGAGGAGGAGTCAAAAATTGTGGAGAAGACATCGGAAATGAAGAAAGAGAAGGCTACAGAAGAGGCAAGACCAGCTCCATCGGCTCCACGAACTCCACGAACTTCAAGTGCTCCAAGCTCGCCGGACACTTCTAGGCTTCTGAAGTGCTGCTTCTTCAAGAAAATCGGCTTCAAAAAGCTCCAAAAACTTCTGGATCCTTGAAGAAGGCCCCAGAAACTCCTTAAGCTCCATCTGATATAGCAGCAGCTGCTCCAAAGACCAAGAACAAGAAGTTGATGATGGAGGACTACAAGGCTCGCCGCTCGCAGCAGAAGGATCCTCCATCTGGAGGTGCTTTAGGAGCAGGATTGTCATCTGGAGTCACGACGCCATCAAGTGCAACTCCAGGAGCTCGTCGTGGATTCATTCGGTGCACCGAGAGATTGAAGGATGTTAAGGTGAGGATAACGTTTCAAATCTAGAATTGAGGCCATTTTTGAGTTATTTGAGCTATTTTGTGCTATTTTAGTCATTTTGGCGCTTCTGTGCTCAATCTTGAGTTGATTTTGGCTCAAATCGAACAATTGTTTGGCCTTCAGGCCGTTTAGTACTCCTCGGTTTGCATTAGGGCTATTTTTCAGTTTATAAGCTTGAGTTTGAACACTTTTAAGCCATACTGTTAATCATTCTAACGCTCCTGGGCTCAAACGAGTAATTTATGCCATTTTTAACTTTCTAGACATAATTTTGGCCTAATTTTGACTTCTGAGTCATTTTAATGCTCCTAACCATATTTCTCCATATTCCAGCTCCCCGCAATTCCACTCGACGACCAACTGGCCCGGAAAAAACAGGACCACTACCACCACAGCTCCATCTGAACCATCTTCTGCTGCAAGTTCCGTTGCTCTTCCAACCGTCACAGCGCCAAGCAATCGTTCGTCGGCTCCGGATCCATCTACTGGAGGCTCTGGTTAGTTGTTGTAAACCTTTTCGAGCTATTTTGACCCCAAAAATTCTCCAGAATCGAAAAAAATGGTCAAACAGTTCAAAATGAGCCTAGTAGCTCCTAGAGTGCATCCAGTGTCTAGCCGGTTTTTGAGCATTTTGACCTATTTTGTACGAAAAAATAGTCAGACGCTTACTCAGTCCGCCTAGTAGCGCTCCTGTAACTATTTTGGCCAATTTTTACCTAAAAACGGGCCAAAAAGCTTCAGGTTGAGTCCAGTAGCAAACAAAATTGAAAATCGTCTACCCCGCGGATCTTCCAGTCCAAAAATCCCCAATTTTTGACATAAAATGCTCAAATTCAGAGCTGACCTCATTTTGGGTCAGAAATTGATCAATTTCCCATAGAAATGCTTCAATTTCCAGTCACATGGTCGTCTCTCAACAACAATCGGCTCGTCACACTCCGCAATTCCGTATCGCCAACGCCTACGACTACACACCAGGAGCTCCAGTAACTCTAGGAGGGCCCCCAGGAACCCCTAGAGGCTTGCCGTGTTCAGGCGGACGTTTCGCAATACCGTATGACTTCGGAAAGACCATGAGGAGCATTTAGAATGATACGAAGACGTGAAAGAGTGATGGGAGTACCGGCGAGTGTTCCAGGAGCACCAGGATCTGCTCAAGGAGACCAAGGACAGCATTTACTCCGCTCATCACCCCATCCCTATCACCAAATCTCACAGCTCAAATGAGTACCAACTCCCCGCGCAGCTCACCAAGGATCCAGACGACCTTCCAGTCCGATTAACATCAAAACCCACTGTTCAGAAGGCCGTTGCTGATACTTTGACGACGCCTGGAGCAACACCGGGACGCGAAGCACCAGAATAGCAAGGGAAACCTGCTCTTAAATAGTCAATGCTCCAGAAGCTCAACGCCTTACAACATCTGTATCGTCGTCGGCAGTGAAGCATCTTGGAGCAGTTGAAGCTAGAATGCGGCATCTTCAGAAGTCAACGCCACCAGGTGAGGTGAGGATTTATTGCTAAAAAAATGAGCTCAGAAACATCGGTCGATTTTCGTCCAAAAACCTGCCAAAAACTGCTTCAAAATCTGCAAAAATAGGTGTAATTTTCAAAAAATCTCGACGAAAAGGCTCAAAATCGCTCCGAAACCTTGGAAATTCCCCTAGCAATGTTCCAAAAGGGGGCCCTGGTCAAGATTCCCAAGAAAAGGAGCAAAGTCTGGCTGGCGCCGCCCACTTTTCCGGGAGTTCGATCAACACCCCCTTTTGGAGCGTTTCGGAGACAATTTTCAAAACTTTCGAGCTATTTTCGAGCTTTTTCACTGTGAGTTTTTGATTTGAGCTCGAAAAACCCTTTCAACTGAACAAAATCTAACTTTTCCCTCATCTCCAGGAACGTCGACCACCGCTCCAAGTACCATCAACAAATTCATCCGATCCCGTGACACAAACACATCCAGGACCAGCTCCAGAAGCATCTCCAGCATCTCATCATCTTCCATATCACCAAAAACAACATCCGCAAACGGTCCAGATTCCACACGCCCCATCACATGCTCTTCGACAACGTCATCATCAAGACGATACCCTGCCGTCGTTGAATCCGTCTTCGATTCCAACAAGCCACGTCTGCCGGACACTTCAAAGGAGAAGGAGACCATTTCGAAAATCGCTGATCAGTTGATATTTTTGGAAATCAGAATCTCAACTCGGAGAAAAAGAAAAATCTGTCGTCTTTCTCGGGATTCTGAAGAACGTCCTGGAAGGTTTGAAGTCCGAAAATCATGAGAATCGACCTAAAACCGAAGATAGGTGCTGAAAATTTAGCCAGAAACTTCCGAAATCGGTTTGGAGGAATCGTGGATTCTGAAGAACACCTTAGGTGGGTTGATTTTGAAAATTGAAGCTAAATCTGCAAGAATTGACCTAAACTACAAATGCACTAAAATTTGACATAACTGAAAAAAAATCACCTAAAACTTTGAGAAATCGAAAATTTCATCGAAATTCATGGACAAATCACGAAAAATGTGTGAAATTCACTGAAAATGCCCCAAAAATAGGACAAAAAATAAAAATAAAAAATTTGCTGGCGTGGCATACGGTGGGCAAGTCCGCAAACACGCCTTTGATTATTGCACTGTTCGTGGCGAAACCTACTTGGCAGAGTGCCAAACGGACACGTGCCGCGACCGCAACGCGCGGCGAGGTGTCTATGTCGATTTACGGGGATGCTTTCAAACATCGAATTTGACGAATTTCCAACGAATTTTTGAGATTTTTCCAATAAAACTGATGAAATAAATTATTTTAAAGAGAATCAGCCTAGTGGAATTAATGAGCGATAGCCACAAGTCCGAGAAAAATGAGTTCAAAGACTTTCAATTTTTTCATATTTTTTGTCTTGGAAAATCATGTTCCAAGAGATTTCCAGCCCAGTTTTCAAGCTTAAAAAATTGAAGAGACTCGATTTAGTCAAAATTATCTTGAAAAATCGGAAAGAATAAGCCTAAAAGAGATTATTTGAAATTTTGGTGGCAAAAATTTTTGGAAATCGGATTTTTCTAAATTTTTCTCCTGTTTTCCGGGTTTTTTCAGCTTCCTGATTATTTAATAGGTCATTTTCAAATTTTCAAGCCCAACTTCTCCTCCATTTTCCTCGTTTTCGGCCCTCTGTGAATTCTATCGATTTTTGTTATCGCCGATAAATCGTCTCTGTCGCTCGATTTCTTTATTTTTCACCCATTTCCTCTCAAATAATCGCTCTTTTTCCAGGTCCTTCAACAACTATTGCATGAGACTCCAACAGCTCTAGCGCACAACCAACATCACTCAGAATCGCCATCAAAAGAAGACGACCTTCGAAAACATCGTCTATTTTCCTACTGATAAATGGCTGAGGACGGGGGAGGAGAAGCAAAATTTCTTTCTTTAAACGAGAAGTTCTTTGAGCAACAACTTGAGGAGCCAATGGATTTTGCAAAGAAGGAGACTCTAGGTAAGAAAATGATTAAAAATTTGGGTTTTGCGACAGATTTTGGACTAGAATCGAATAGAAATGGTTTTAGTCGAAGTTTTATCCATTTTAGCCTAAGAAACATAAATTAGGCCAAAAATTAGTTCAGTTAGCTTGAAATCTACCTAAAAATAACTATTTTCACCCTGAGATCCGTCAAAAATGCCTATTTCCAGGTCAACAACAAGCGTACGATGCACCACACACGTCCACCACAGCCGAATCGCGGTGAGCTGTTCATGCCGGCGGAAAACGTCGAGCCGGAGCACGAGAAGCCAGACGAGCACTTTGTCATAGATCAGGATCAGGAGCCACGGGTGAATGTGGAGAATACGGACGTCACGATATGGGTCGACTCGTCGGATGATCACGATCCGGAGGAGCACATTTTGAGAGCCAACATTTGGCTCACTTATAGTGTGAGTTTTATTAAGAAACGAACATTTTAACTCAAAAAACGCGATTCTGATGCTGAGAATGACCTGAGAAGGTTTCCGAGGAGCTATGTATGGATAATTAATGCATTTGATGTGAAGATTCCGATTCTGACGCTAAAGTTGATTCTAGAAGCTCTGAAACCGTCTAGAAGACGTCGGAGAACCCGTATATAGCTCTTGATTTTTTTTTTGAAAGATTTGAGGACATTCTGATTTTAAAATTAACTTTAGTAGCTTTGAAACCGTCTATAAGACATCCTAAATCCAATTTCTCAGTTAGAGACCATTTCGGGAAATTTCTAGCGAGAATTTTCGGGAAATTTAGAACGTTTTCAAAGTCATTTTTGAAAAAAATGCTAATTTTACTAAAATTTTCTTTGCAATTCGAGTAAACCTTGAAATTTTAGCTTAAAAAAATTCCAGGGCTAAACGGCTTATTTTCGCCTCCGACGCAACTATTTTGAGCGAGTTTTTGATGGAAATTAGGCTTAAAGTTGGAAATTCTCTCCTGAAATCTCCACGGCTATCTTCCAGTTCGAAAACCATCAATTACAGATGAAAAATGATCAAATTCAGAGCTAAGCAGACTTATTTTGGGTCACAAATCCGTCAATTTCCCATAAAAATGGTCCAAATTTCCAGCCACATGGTCGCCCCTCAACAACATTCGGTACCTCACACTCCGCAACTCCGTATCGCCAACGCCAACGACTACACATTGCCACAAGGAGTTCGCTCGATGCCAAGAGAACCACCAACAGCTAACATAATCCGTTCAGAAGGCGGAGCCTATAAGCAGTCTTCTGTGAACCACCCGAATAACACTGCTCGCGATTTTTCAATGTCTCGTCCAGGACAACAACTGCCAAAACTACTGTCTTATCAACTTATCGGTGCTCCAATTCCTCCGAATCAGAGTCTGCAACGTAGAATGCCTCTTCAAGTCGTTAGAGTGTGTCCCCCAGAGATACAACGTTTAATTGGACAAAGAGTCGTCGCAGGACCAGCCATATCCCAACATGAACAGACACAGGAAACTTCAAGATCTAATAGCCACCTGGTAAACAATACTAGACCACTAGTGGAGCAACATGACTATGAGCCAGCTCCAGGAGCTTCAGGAACTCTAGGATTACCCCCGGGACCCCAACAGGCTTGCCGCGTTCAAGCAGACGTTATGCCGCAACGTATTAAAGACAGGAGCAAATGGCGAGACAGAGATCTCGAGGACCCGATTCATATGATACCAATTAGAGCCCAAGGAGGACCAGGAGGAGCATTTCGAGTGATACCAGGACGTGAAAGAATGATGGGTGTACCGACAAGTGCTCCAAGAGCTCCTGGATCTGATCCAGAAGACCAAGGACAGCATTTGCTCCGCTCCCCGCCAAAAGCTCCCTGGACAACAGAACCAAGGCCTAGAGCACGCTCACACTTTCTACGCCTTTCCTATCATCAAATCTCCAGAGCTCAAATGATCACCAACAGCTCACCAAGGATCCAGAAGACCTGCCAGTCTGCCGAGAGTCATCAGAATCCCCTATTCCAAAGGCAGCCACCGACACCACGACGACGCCTGGAGCAAACCCGAGACGCGGGGCGCTAGAAGAGTAGGGGGAACCTTCTCCAGAAGAGCCGATGCTCCAAAAGCTCGTGTCACCGGCACGCCTTCCGACATCTCCGACGTGGTTGCCAGTGAAGCATCTTGGAGCAGTCGGACCAAGATGCACATCTTCAAAAACCAACGCCACCGCAGGAGAAGAAGGTGCACTTTGCGAAATTTACTACGGATGAGGTGAGGATTTATTGACCCCAGAAGTTGAATCACAAAATGATTAATATTTGATCTCAAAATGATCAATATTGGCTCAAAATACGCCATTAGTTACTTTGACATCCAAATGCTCAATTTTGCCTAAAAAATTATTAGTTTTGATCTAAAAATAATCAGTTTTGTCCAAAAATGATCAATTTTGACCGTACAGTTGTGATTTTCAACCTAAAAGTGAAGAATTTTGACCTGGGTTCGGATAAGTTAAAAAGGTGTCAGAAGCATTCTAGAGCCCGGATATTGCGGAAGCCCGGATATTCTAGATATTCTTAATCTTCCCACACTAGTCCTTCTATTTTCTTTCAGAGTCCTCAAACTGATGTCCTGTCTGACCGATGGACGACTTCCAAAAGCACCAGTGGGCACCAATAAGATTCTGAAGGAGTCTAGAGGATTCATTTTTAAGTTTTTTTCCTTGAAAACTCCAAAGTATAATACTTTTTGTCCGATACAGTGATTCAGATTGCTCAGTAGCCATTCTTCAGACATACATAACGATTTTTTTCAGATAGACTCACTTCGGCGGATCCAAGAGGAACCTTTGAATTTTAACTACGCTCAACTACCTCGCTGCATGATTCATACCAAGTATTTGAACTAAAACTATATTTATTCCCTCTACGTCTATTCACTATTGCTTCAGAGTAGGTTTCGTGATGATATCATACTCAGGTTTGTCTGCCAAGTCTCTCGAAATACTAGAGTAGACCTCGAAGATGACGGGACTTCAATTATCTCGTCGTCTACTTGGTCTGTTATGGTGTTAAAGAGGGGACTTTTTTTCATTTTTCGGGAATCTGGGGTTGAGCTTAAGAGAACGATCAAAATTTTGAGAACAACTTCATTTATTTTTTCAGGATTACTAAATGGCCGAATCCGGATGACCCCAGCAAGAGAAGGAATTCATAGGAAGTCAGAAATATTGAACTTATTGATCTTTCAACTCTTTGAACCTTGGATAATAAATGAAATGAAATTGAGTTAGCTCCTGTTTCGTGGAGCATGTGTTATTCTGGTTTTAATGCAAGAATGCGTATGTGTAAGATTCATAAAAGATACATAAACATTTGTTTTTTTTATTGCATTCAGCGCGCCAATATCTCCATCATCTGGCTTTAGATTATTTTGATCTTTGACAACGAACACCTTCACTTTCTTCTCTGTCTGTCTCATTCCAGTGTTCCATTCAGAAGAGTTCCCTTTGAAGGAGCATAACTCAAGAACTGTGGGAATAAACAAAAAATTGTGAAATAAACTACTGCTGAGCATTAAAATAGCATCTCATTTCGTAGTTATCAACTTTTTTCTAGCTATGCCCGCTCGTGAGATCACAAACCATCACCCGCCCCCCCCCCCCCTTTTCGCAACTATTTATGTGAATTTCCTTCTTCCTCCCAAAGTTGTCTCTTTTGCGGCTTGCTTCATTTTTAAAGGACATAACTCATAAACCTCTGGAATTATCCAAAAATAGCCACGTCCTTATTTTCTATGCGCATCGCGTAGCCAAGGTCACTAAAATGCATACCATTTGGCTCAAAATTATAGTACCGGTCTGAAACTTTACGGACGTATTTATTAGATGATTCGTAAAATTCTGCCAACTAAGATCGGTTGAAACACCGAGGATGCAAAGTGTCAATAATTATCGCTCACCCTGTATTTATCTGAATTTCCTTCTTTCTGCCACAATCGTTTCTTTTTCGGCATGCTTCACTTTCAAGGAGCTTAGCTCATAAATCTTTGGAATTATCCAAAAACTGTCAACGGTACAAATGCTGAGCATAATATTCCATATACTTTTGTAGTTATCAACTTCTTTCTAGCATCGTCCATTTTTGAGATATGCGCCTTTAAAGCCTATGAACCGTCCATCGCGTGAAAGAATCTCAATTTCTTGTTAAAAAAATGTACTTCAGAATCATTAAGAATCCTTCTGGCTTCTTTGAGAAAACAGTGTTGAACGCGCACCGAAATCCGTTGTGTAATCATGTCAGTTGTCCTTCTCTCTGTCCTCTTCTCCCACGGTTCTCTTTTGTTCTAATTGCTGACCTCTCATGCCTTTTTCTCCTAATCATTGTACCCATCTGCCTTCTTTTTCGTTCATTGTGTTGCTAGGGCACCCTTCCTCTCTACCCCTCACTCATTAATCTACTCTCCGTCCAATGCTGTCCTCCCCTTTCACTGCGGTTAGCTGACCAACACAACACATTTCGTCTCCTTTTGCATTGAGTTTCGTATTCATTTTTTATTGATTCAGCAGAACCATTCCCAATGAAACTGAGATATTTATTTGAAATATAAGGTTTCTTGCCAAATATCATTGTGGCCGAAGTCACCCATTAGTGACATTTTTTTCCATCTTGTTTTCGAACAAACAAGAATCGAAAACTCTTGAAAAACCTTTCAAATTTTTTCCTCATCTATATTTTCATCATTTTCTATTATGCAGATCTCCAAAAAAGAGAGTGCGCGCCGAAGATTTGACATTTTGTAGAGCACGATATCTCGCCACGAAAACTTTAAAGGAGCATAACTCATGTTCAAACTGATTTTTCGTTTTTCTCAATTTTGGTCGAGTTTCAGCCATTTTTTCTGATAAAATATGACTTCGATGCATGATTATTTCTCACCTCTTGCAAAACTTTGAAGAAAAATTGCTTAAAAACTGAGAAAATCGGAAAAATCAGTTTGAATATCAGTTATGCGCCTTTAAAGATACCGTAGTAAAAATCGTGATCTCCGATAAATCGAATCTTCGGAGCGCACTCTCTTTGATTTAGATATGCATAATATAATTTCTCTAATATTTTCAAGCATATTTGCTCAAAAAGAGCATTTGACTATTGAAAATTGGCCACCAATCTCCTTTTGCGCACAGCTTGGAGGTTGACGCGTGTGCGTGCCCATTTTTCTTGATTTTCGCTGCTTTTTTAGCTTTTATTTCTAGAAAGAAACTACTTTAAATTTTCAGATTATCAGGAAAAACAGCCGAAGCAATCTACATCAGCAAAAATTGGAAAAATCGAAAGGAAAACATCGAAAACTCGGTGAGTATTGGTTTTTTACCATTTTTCACGAAAATTGGTTGTTATATGCTCGTAGTTAATTGAACTGGAAACTCAAAAAAGCTGAATTCATTAGAATTCCTGTATTTTCTGTCGTTTTCTTGCTGTTTACCGCTCTTTTTGCCATCACAACCGGCGTTTTTATGCTTTTTCCATTTTTTAGAATTCCAGACTTATTATACCTTTTTATCTTGATTTTGAGTCATTTTTCAGTGAAAAAAGCATTTCAACCACCTAAAAATCATCAGAAACCCTCGAAAACGAGACATTTCAGTTTTTGGCGGAAACTCCGAAATTTGAATTTTTGAACAAAGAATATTGACTGTAGGATCCTAATAAGGTTTTTAAATATGTTAAGAAATGTTTTGCTCAAAAAATTATTTTGAAGCGAATGAGCATAGTGAAATCAATGAGCAATAGCCCAAAGTCCGAGAAAATTGAGTTCGAAGATTTTCTATTTTTTGAAATTTTTACTCTCGAAAAATCATGTTTCAGGAGGTTTTTAGCCCGGTTTCCGGGCCTAAAAAATAGGCGAAACTCGATTTAGTCAAATTTATTGGGATTTTTTGAATTTTTGGTGGGAAACATTTTTAGAAATCGAGGTTTTTATACTTTTGTCCAGTTTTCCGGGTTTTTCATCCTTCTGAATTTTGATAGGTTATTTTCGATTTTTTGAGACCAAGTTCTCTTCCATTTTCCTGGTTTTCAGCCCTCTGTGAATTCTATCGATTTTGGTCATCGTCGATTAATTGTTATCCAGTTTTCTAGGTTTTTTCTGCTTTTAGGTGTATTTTTCTTTACTTTCTATCATTCTTCATGTTTAGCGCTCTTTTTGCCATCACAACCAGCGTTTTTATGCTTTTTTCATTTTTCAGACTTCCTCCTTGGTTTTTCTCGATTTTCTTGGCTAATTATACCCTTTTTCTCGATTTTCAAGCATTACAACCACCCAAAAATCATCAAAAACCCTCGAAAACAAGACATTTCAGTTTTGGCGGAAACTCCGAAGTTTGAATTTTTGAACAAAGAATAAGATTTTTGGTGGAAATTTAGCGATTTTCCGCCGACACCGAAACATTTCAAATTGACTATAGGATCCTTATAAGGTTTTAAAATATGTTAAAAAATATTTTGCTCAAAAACACCTTGTCTTCTGCTCAAATAGAACCCAAACATGTTACCATAATATTATGAACAAAAACATCCTAGAAAATGCAGAAAACTCATCAAATCACAGTAGGATTAGATAAAAATGATGACGAAACTCATATAAATCGTTTCCAGTTCTCAAGAATCTCAAGATCTCATAACTCAAAAACCTCATTTCACCATTTTCCAGGTTCCAATCCCACTCAAAGACGCCCGCATTCTTCCACTCCAAAACGTCGCCCGGCTCGCTGAATACAGTCTGAGATGGAATTTCCAACGAGATCAGAGGGTCAAGCGGCTCCAGGAGGAGACTTACTTGGAGGTCAAGGTTCTCGGGAGGCTCACAATGTTGGAGGTCAACATGAGGATCGTGGCGTGTCGAGACCTGAACTAGTCTCACTCTTCAACATCAGACTAGCCGGCCTCCCAGATGAGGAGATGCGAGCAGCCAAAATTGCGTTCTCATCGTTGGCTCATTACGAGAACCACAAAGTAAGACAACTTTTTTAGAATCAAAATCTCATTTTTCTATTTTTCAGGCGCTCTTGACTCGCATGCTTGTGCCGCTTTATGACATTCCGCTGAGTTTCAAGGCGGGCTACTGTTGGACATTCTTTGAGGAGGTGAGTTGATTTTTGGGAGGGGGGGGGGAAGTCTTAGAATTTTCGAGATGATTCTAGGCATTACAGTAAAGTTGAGAAAGCTAGTGGAACCGAAATTTTTGAAAATCCGGAAACTGATATTCAAATATTTTCAGAAACCTCATTCTCCTGGACCACACAAGCTAAAGGAGAACGTGGCCAAGATGACTGTCTGGGACAGAAACGCGAGAGTCTGGCGATTCGACTACGATGAAGACATCCTGCTGGAAGGGATTCTCGACCAACACATTTCTTTATAGAGAGCCTCTTGGTTGGCTCCTAACTTGGATAGGAGTTTTCTGAACGAGAAAGAGATGGTTGCGTGGAAAGAGGCGGTAGCACATGTTGTAGAGGATCCTGGAAATGGTCAGGAAGGAGCACTTGATGAACACCAAGCCGAAGCGGGGGAACGAGTTCAGGAGCAAGAACCAGTTCTCTCAAGTCATCCAAACAATGACAGTAATCTCCCGGAGCGAGAAGATTCTCCTGAATCAGGAGATTTTGGGAATGGTCGAAATCAGGAACACGAGAATGGAATAGAGTTCAGAGTCCAGGCTCAACCAGGCCCCTCCTACAGTAACCATTTCGACGCCATGGAGGAATTCGATTTCGACTATGATGGCTTTTCTGAGCGTGGTCGTCCTCAGACTTCCGGAAATCCACATGAACAAGAACAAGGACCACATGAGGATCAAATTGGTGATGGCCGCTCTTCTTGGAGCCGAGGAGACCTTGACGAAGACAATAAGGATGAAGATCGACGCGTGAGGAGCAACGAGACCAGACGCAAATTGAAGGATGCCAGCCTCTACAGTCTTCGGGACGATATGAGCGAGTTATTGGGAGTTCTCGCAAGACTCAAACCTGTGGAACTCTTGAACAAGGAGACGGTAAGACATCTGAACATGTTAAAAAATAAAAGTGGTTTTTTTTTCAGAGACTGAAGGGCACAAAACTGGTCACGGTGTTGAGAAAAATGGCACTTGATTTGTATGAAAATCCCGCGAAGGTTAGTTTTTTTTCTGAAATTTATTAGACTTTGAGATTTTAAGGGATTCTAAAGAATTCTAAAGATTTCTAAAGGATTCTGAGGGGTTCTGACAAGAGAGTAACTTGAGGTGTCGAGTTGAACTTTTTCTAGGAATGGGACTATAGACTATATTGACCGTGTGGATTCAGAATCTGCAATAAAAATTGGCAAAATGTTCACGTGACTCGAGTTATCAGCCATCAAAGTCTCAGCCAGTACTAACTTTACTGATTTTTGAAAACTCATATCTTCGCGTCCAGGCATCGTTCTGAACCTAAAACAAAAAGCTAGACCTTCTTAAAATCTGGGATGTTGAAAAACCCCAAAATTTTCGTTTCCAGACACCACCGCGTCACCCGACAGGAGGCACCATAATGCAAGAAAACCTCTCCAAGATGTTCGTCTTCTGCAAAGAGAAACCTCGCTGGGAGTTTTTCTTCATTTTGGGAGATCTTCTGGAAGGATTGTCTCGACAAGAAAGGATCGATGTTTTGGGGCTCATGGAACCGGAGGATCGTTCATCGAGTGCTCATGGAGAAGAATGGTACTATGACTTCAAGCCGTCGCAGCCCAAAGATTCGGACAACTCGACTCCAAGAATTCCGAATCTAGAAGACATGATTCCTGCCGAGACAGCTCCTGGAAGGAAGGTGAAGCGTAGCCGTCGAGATAGTTTTGACTATTATGACTATTCGGAGGAGGTTGATGTCTATAATCAAGAAGGAGAAGAGCAAGAAGATATCGACGAGATTCAAGAAGTTCCAGTGGATGATATGGACACATCTCAGCCTCCAGTACCAGCCAAAAGAGGCAGAGGAAGGCCTAAAGGAAGTGGCAGGAGGAACGTGGAAACACCAAAAGACACTTCTGAAGTGGCAGCCAAAAGGGGCAGAGGAAGGTCTAGAAAAACCCAGAATCCTGAAGAAGACCCTCTGCAGTCCTCCTCCCAATCTTTGAAACTAGCTGTAAACCGAAATGATAGAAATTGTGATGGAACGGCTCCTGGACCTTCAAGACCTTCAAATCGCAACAAAAGAGCGCGTTTTGACATCACCGATTCTAGTGAGGATTCAGAAGATGATCGAAGAACCTCAAGATCTTCAAGTTCTTCAGTCAACTTCTTATATTCTTCCACAAGACCATCAGCTCCTCAAGATGAGATGGATCCTATCGACGAAGTGCCAGCCAAACGAGGCAGAGGAAGGCCTAGAAAATCTCGATCTCCAGTGGTTTCAATCGAAACTCCAGGAGTCCCTTTTCAAGTGCTAGCCAAAAGAGGCAGAGGAAGGCCTAGAAAATCTCGATCTCCAGTGGTTTCGATCGAAACTCCAGAAGACCCTTCTCAAGTTCCAGCAAAAAGGGGCAGAGGAAGGCCTAGAAAATATCCCATCGAAATAGTACCCACAAGACCGGAAGAAAGTACATCTCAAGAATCTCCGGGACCCTCATCTTCCCATGGTGCCCCTGTCGATGAAACCAGAACTGAAGAAATTGATCCCATTGAAGACATTGGAAATCGTACAGAGGTTCAAAGCTCTCCTGGATCTTTTGCTGAACCCTTATCGCCTATCCAAGCTGTAGATCGAATCGATGATGACTACGAAGTTCCTCCACCATCTCAACACCTTCCAAGACTCTCCTCAAGACCCTCAACTCCTCATGCTGCCCCAACTCCTCCTCAAGCTCATATGGACCAACATCCTTCTGGCCAGAGCTCCCGACAAGCTTCTCCAGCACCTTCATCTGATTCTCGACCTGTGGAAGATGACATCGATGACATTGTGGATGCTCCAGAAGTCCCTCCAGCTGCTCAACATCTCCAAGATCCCCTCTCCGGACCTTCAACTCCTCGTCAAGCTCGTGAAGATCAAGCCCAACAGACGGTTACAGTAACCCTCTACGACATCGCTAACTCTGAACTGCCGCAGAAAGATATCGACGCAGCCAAAAACCTTTTCGAGGCGAACTTCATGAAATTTATCGATATTGTAAATTTGATTATTTTTAGAAAGATTCTATTCAAAATTTTCAGAGAGACTTCTTTACTACTGCCAAAACGTTCTGGACGGAGAGGCAATCATTGGACGAGGGGGGAATGGATTGTGGGAATTTTCTTCTGACGTTTTTTGAAAAGGTGAGTAGGAGATTTTGTAGGAATCTAAGATTTTGAACGATTTTGAGATTCTGAAAGTATCAGTTAATGTTTTCTTCAAAACTCTTTTTTCAGACCCGCACGCCAGGAACCGGGAATAGAGGAGTGATGATGGACAATTATGCCAGAGTGTTCAGATATCATCTAGAACCGCGAGAGCACTGGTGGACATACGAGAAGCAAGAAGCAAGAAGCAATTTGCTGCTCACTGGTCTCAATCGAGAAGATCCAGAAGTTGATGCCATCATTGTGGAACACGAGAAAAGTAAGGAATTTGTGGTTGAAGTGGAGAAACGAGCAAAACAACTCAAGAGAGATGGTGTGAACCTAGAAAATCGAAATTGCGATGGAACCGCTCCGGGGCCTTCAAACTCTGAACGCCGAGAAGATGAATTCGACAATTCTGTTAGGGAATCAGAAGAGGATCCAAGTCCCTCAGGTTCGCCGAGCACATCAACGCGTCAACATCATTTTCAATAATCTCCGCCATTCTAGTTTTAATGTTTTCCTCAAATGCTACACCATTTATGTTTGTCCACTACTTGAATACGCTTCTGTTGTATCTTCCCCCGTTGCTAAAGAGCAACCTAGACTGCTTGAATCTGTACAAAATCTATCATTTTTCGTGTATTCAATAAATTCACCCTAACATATACTTCTTATTTTGACTCTCTCGCTTATTGTTGCCTGAAATCTCTTGAATATTGACGTCTCATCAACGATTTAGTTTTCATGTATAAGTTGTTGGTCAGTAAGGAAACTTTGATTCATAGTGATAGCTTCATTACCTCCATCAAATTTGATCCCCTTCGACGGCATCCCTATCCTCTCTTAGTACTTTCTCTAAAGTAAATTCTCCATTTTTCACCAACAGAATTCTTAAATGCTGGAATGACTTTCCCTCCAATATTTTCCCACCTTTCCCATCTTCTGATGTTTTCAAATCCTGTATAAGCTTTATTTCTATTGAAAAATATTTTTATCTTAATTCTCACAATATCTAACTTTACTTACTTTTCTTTTGTTCATTATATAAGAGGCTTCAATAAAATATATCTATCTAAGAAAAAAGGTTTTTCTGCAACTTTGGAAGATGAGAGTGAGAATCCAGACGACTCTCCCGATGGCAAGAACTTCCCACATTCTTCCACAGGGTTATCAACTTCTCAAGATGAAATGGATTCTATCGACGACGCTGAAGATTCTTCAGATGAATCTCCGACTTCACAAATTTCTCCAGAAGGGTCACATGCATCCTCATCACTTCATTTTCTAACATTTCACATGTTTTTGTAGTTATCAACTTTTCTATAACTTTGTCCTCACTCGAGATATGCGCCTTTAAAGTCCATAAACCGTCCCCCCCCCCCTTTTTTCGCAACTATCTATCATATTTCCCTTCTTCATCCCAAAATTGTCTCTTTTGCGGCTTTCTTCACGTTAAAAGAGCATCGCTCATGAACCTTTGGAATTATACAAAAATAGTCAACTGCAGAAGTGCTGATCATAAAATTTCACATGTTTTTGTAGTTATCAACTTTTCTATAACATTGTCCTCACTTGAGATATGCGCCTTTAAAGTCCATAAACCGTCCCCCCCCTTTTTCGCAACTATCTATCTGATTTTCCTTCTTCCTCCCACAATCGTCTCTTTTGCGGCTTGCTCCAATTTAAAAGAGCATAGCTCATGAACCTTTGGAATTATCCAAAAATAGTCAACTGCAGAAGTGCTGATCATAAAATTTCACATGTTTTTGTAGTTATCAACTTTTCTATAACTTTGTCCTCACTTGAGATATGCGCCTTTAAAGTCCATAAACCGTCCCCCCCCCCCTTTTTCGCAACTATCTATCTGATTTTCCTTCTTCCTCCCAAAATCGTCTCTTTTGCGGCTTGCTCCAATTTAAAAGAGCATAGCTCATGAACCTTTGGAATTATCCAAAAATAGTCAACTGCAGAAGTGCTGATCATAAAATTTCACATGTTTTTGTAGTTATCAACTTTTCTATAACTTTGTCCTCACTTGAGATATGCGCCTTTAAAGTCCATAAACCGTCCCCCCCCTTTTTCGCAACTATCTATCTGATTTTCCTTCTTCCTCCCACAATCGTCTCTTTTGCGGCTTGCTCCAATTTAAAAGAGCATAGCTCATGAACCTTTGGAATTATCCAAAAATAGTCAACTGCAGAAGTGCTGATCATAAAATTTCACATGTTTTTGTAGTTATCAACTTTTCTATAACTTTGTCCTCACTTGAGATATGCGCCTTTAAAGTCCATAAACCGTCCCCCCCCCTTTTTCGCAACTATCTATCTGATTTTCCTTCTTCCTCCCAAAATCGTCTCTTTTGCGGCTTGCTCCAATTTAAAAGAGCATAGCTCATGAACCTTTGGAATTATCCAAAAATAGTCAACTGCAGAAGTGCTGATCATAAAATTTCACATGTTTTTGTAGTTATCAACTTTTCTATAACATTGTCCTCACTTGAGATATGCGCCTTTAAAGTCCATAAACCGTCCCCCCCCTTTTTCGCAACTATCTATCTCATTTTCCTTCTTCCTCCCAAAATCGTCTCTTTTGCGGCTTGCTCCAATTTAAAAGAGCATAGCTCATGAACCTTTGGAATTATCCAAAAATAGTCAACTGCAGAAGTGCTGATCATAAAATTTCACATGTTTTTGTAGTTATCAACTTTTCTATAACTTTGTCCTCACTTGAGATATGCGCCTTTAAAGTCCATAAACCGTCCCCCCCCCCTTTTTCGCAACTATCTATCTGATTTTCCTTCTTCCTCCCGAAATCGTCTCTTTTGCGGCTTGCTCCACTTTAAAAGAGCATAGCTCATGAACCTTTGGAATTATCCAAAAATAGTCAACTGCAGAAGTGCTGATCATAAAATTTCACATGTTTTTGTAGTTATCAACTTTTCTATAACTTTGTCCTCACTTGAGATATGCGCCTTTAAAGTCCATAAACCGTCCCCCCCCTCCTTTTTCGCAACTATCTATCTGATTTTCCTTCTTCCTCCCAAAATCGTCTCTTTTGCGGCTTGCTTCACTGTAAAAGAGCATAGCTCATGAACCTTTGGAATTATCCAAAAAATAGTCAACTGCAGAAGTGCTGATCATAACATTTCACATGTTTTTGTAGTTATCAACTTTTCTATAACTTTGTCCTCACTTGAGATATGCGCCTTTAAAGTCCATAAACCGTCCCCCCCCCCTTTTTTTCGCAACTATCTATCATATTTATCTTCTTCCTCCCAAAATCGTCTCTTTTGCGGCTTGCTTCACTGTAAAAGAGCATAGCTCATGAACCTTTGGAATTATTCAAAAATAGTCAACTGCAGAAGTGCTGATCATAACATTTCACATGTTTTTGTAGTTATCAACTTTTCTATAACTTTGTCCATTCTCGAGATATGCGCCTTTAAAGTCCATAAACCGTCCCCCCCCCTTTTTCGCAACTATCTATCTGATTTTCCTTCTTCCTCCCAAAATCGTCTCTTTTGCGGCTTGCTTCACTGTAAAAGAGCATAGCTCATGAACCTTTGGAATTATTCAAAAATAGTCAACTGCAGAAGTGCTGATCATAACATTTCACATGTTTTTGTAGTTATCAACTTTTCTATAACTTTGTTCATTCTCGAGATATGCGCCTTTAAAGTCCATAAACCGTCCCCCCCCCCTTTTTTTCGCAACTGTTTATCTGAACTTCCTTCTTCCTCCCAAAATCGTCTATTTTGCGACTTGGATGACTTTCAAGGATCATGACTCATAAACCCGTGGAATTATCCAAAAATAGTCAACTGCCGAAATGCTGAACATCACATTTCACATGATTTTTTCCTTATCATCTTTTTCTAGTTTCATTCATTCTTGAGATATGCGCCTTTGATGTCCATAAACCGCCCCCCCCCTTTTTCGCAACTATTCATCTAAACTTCCTTCTTCCTCCCAAAATCGTCTATTTCGCGACTTGCATGACTTTATAGGAGCATAACTCATAAACCAGTGGAATTATCCAAAAATAGTCAACTGCCGAAATGCTGAGGATAACATTACACATGCTTTTGTATTTATCATCTTTTTCGGGTTATGAACATTCTTGAGATATGCGCCTTCAAAGTCCATAAACAGTCCTCACCCTACTTTTTCGCAACTATTTCACTGAATTTCCTTCTTTCTCCCACTATCGTCTATTTTGCCGCTTGCTTCATATTGAAGTTGTATAACTCATAAACCGTTGGAATTATTCAAAAATAGTGAACAAAACAGTCAACAACTCACATGCTTTTGTAGTTATCAACTTCGATTTAGCTATGCTCATTTTTGAGATATGCTATTCGAAAACCCACAAACGACAGTAATTCTTGACATATCTTTAAGCATAACAACTTCTAAAGGTTAAAAGCTTCTCTAGTCAGTTTACCTTTTGGTCGTTTGTTTCTTTTATCGTGGGCGTCTGTACTGTCTGCACAACTTACCTATTCACACAGTTTTGTAGGGACCCACCCTTTTAAAGGGGGACTGAAGAGATCCAAAAACTATGTATTTTTTGGTATGAATCGATAGAACTTTTTACATGGAGCAAAAAATTCTATTGGAGGGTGGTCCAAAAATCAGTTTGAAAGAAGATATAGGTCGTCAAAGTAATTCTCGCGGGCAGAAAATTTCGATTTTCAACACAGAAAATTTTCGCGGGCAAACTGAAAAATTCAAATTTTTCATAGATAACGTGAAGTTTTTTATTGAGAAGGGAGATGAAAGAGAGAGAGAGAGAGGAGAAAGAAGAAGACGAGGAATCAGAAAAAAAAGAATAATATGAGATTGAACACAGTTTTAACTATGGATGGCAAGATTTTCAGCAGAAGTTAACACAATTCAACCAGCCAACACAATTCAACCAGTCAACCAGCCAACTGGGTCCGCTCGATTCGCAAGGACATTGCCGAAGTGATTTTTTTCCATATAGAGAAAAAGCAATGATTTTATGTTCCAGAAGTATAAACAAGATCAGTTCAAACCGTTGCAGTGCTGGGTTCAGCCGTTCGTGAACCACATTCATCACAGTATCAGTTCTGCCAATGGGAATGGGATACTTACTTTCCAACTGATCATGAGCTTCTTTTTCCACGTAACAGATCAGCATGACGGCTTTGGGGTAAAAATCGGAGGAAAATCATTCCTGTATCTTTTTTATAGATGCTCGGATCTCTCAACTTTGATCAAGTGACTAGTTGCCAACATCCTGCCAATTTCCGGTCTACAAAGCCTTATTTGGATTTGAACATAAATCAACACAAAAAAGGATTCAATGCACTTTTGGGCATAATGAACAAAGGATCCCGTCAAAAAGATCTTGAAAATGTCAGCCCATTTTTTTCCACTTCTGCTCTCGAGAGCTTTCATTCGCTGGCAGCTAGATATTCTCCGAAAGAGACATTCTTGTGAGTGTCTAGATTTTTCAACAAAAAACATTTCTATTCAGCGATAAGCTTGGATACATAATAAGATCAAAACTCGCGGCGATTCATTGGAATCATTTACAAATGATGGAGGCTCGCGGGAATCGTAAAGTGGAGGCTAAGATATCTTATTTCTGCAAGACGAAAAAAGCTATTGTATGGAAATCTCGAAAAATCAAAGTGAAGCATACTTGGAGGGACGAAATCTATCAACTTGTAAAACAAATGTTCATGGAGGGGGTTCCCATTAGAGTGAGAAAATCACTTGAAAACTGTACAAATCGTGTCATTCAGATCGAGCAAGAGGAAATCAACGCAAGAGCAGCTGCCGAAGAGGAGATGTACGCTCTATACTAGTTAAAAACTGTGTTCAATCTCATATTATTCTTTTTTTTTCTGATTCCTCGTCTTCTTCTTTCTCCTCTCTCTCTCTCTCTTTCATCTCCCTTCTCAATAAAAAACTTCACGTTATCTATGAAAAATTTGAATTTTTCAGTCTGCCCGCGAAAATTTTCTGTGTTGAAAATCGAAATTTTCTGCCCGCGAGAATTACTTTGACGACCTATATCTTCTTTCAAACTGATTTTTGGACCACCCTCCAATAGAATTTTTTGCTCCATGTAAAAAGTTCTATCGATTCATACCAAAAAATACATAGTTTTTGGATCTCTTCAGTCCCCCTTTAATAGACTTTGTTGGCACGACATGTCTTTTGCTCCTAATCATTGTACCCATCTCCCTTCTCTTTCGTTTATTGGGTGACTAGTGCACCCTTCCCCTCACACCACACTCATTAATTCTCTCCGTCCTATGCTGCCCTCCACCCGCACTGCCGTTCGCTGACCTAGTGTCTTGGCCCCCTCCATTCAACAAACACAACACATTTCTTCTTCTTTCGTAGAGAGTTTCGTATTCATTTTCCATAAATCCAACATAACCATCCCCAAAGAAGCTAAGATTTTTATTTGAAAATGTGAAGTCTCTTGCCGAGAATATCCCATCAGTGAAATTTCATTTTCCACGGCGTTTCCGATTCGAAATAAATCAAAAACTCTTGAAAAACCGTTTAATATTTTTCCTCGTTCATTTTTCCATCATTGTCTCCATTTTTCCTGATTAATTTAGGCTTATTTCCTCAAAAAGAGCACATGACTATCGGAAACTGGCCGCCCATCTCTTTTTGCGCACAGCGGGAGGTTGACGCGTTTCTCGTGCATCGTTTAGCGTGTTTTGTGTTCGTGCGATTTTTTTCTTGTTTTGCTTCTTTTTTGGTGTTAATTTCTAGAAAAATAATAATTTTTCATTTTCAGAGCGTCAGAAAAAGCAACTGAAGCAATCTCAATTACCAGAAGTCGGCGAAAATCGAAAGGAAATCCACGAAAATGGAGATTTTCTCGAAAATTCGGTGAGTATTCGTTTTGACCATATTTCTATGAAAACTGGTGTCGTATGCTAGTAGTGATGAGAAATGGAGACTAAAAAATTAATTTTCCAGTAGTGGAAATGATAAATTCAACAGAATGCAGCGAGAGAACAAAAGGACTTTCATGACGAAAATGTTGAAAAATCGATTTTTCAGAAACGATCACTATGGAATTTCAAGCAGTTTTACTTCCCGAAACGAAAGGAAGTTTAACAGTTATGGTTGTCAAAGAATAATGGAATTGATTCGAGTAGGAAAATCGAGTGAAAACTAGATTGGCGAAACGAAAAATGGTGAGTTGGTTCATTGAACAGTGCATATTGGAATAATTTCATTTTTTTCAGAACAGAGAGCAACACATCCAATGTCACCACAACCATCATTGTCCTCAATACTTTGACAGTTCAAAAAAGACTTCCAGAAGGAGGAAACGAATAGTTTATGTGCGACGGTTTGGTGAAGGGAACCATCGGATAGGAGAGCGACAAGAGCTCGTTTGCATTGACGCTAAGCAGAGTCACGACGCCATCAAATGCAACTCCATATGCTCTTCGTGGATTTATTCCAAGCACTGAGGAAGTGAAGAATGTTAAGGTGAGGATAAGGCTTTAAATCTAGAATTTAGGCTATTTTGAGTCATTGAAGTAATTTTGGTGCTCCTGGGCTCATTTTTGAGTTGATTTCGGCTCAAATTGAGCAATTTTTTGAACTTTTGCTCATGGGCTCAAACGAGTAATTCATGCTTTTTTAGCTTCCTAAACTCAATTTTGGCCAAATTTTGGCTTCTGACGTTGAGCCATTTTAATGCACTTAACCGATATCTCTCCATATTCCAGCTGTTCGCGATTCCACTCGACAATCATCCGGCCGGGAGAAACACGACCACTACCACCACGGTTCCATTGGCACCATCTTTTGCTGCAAGTTCCGTTGCTCATCCAGCCGTTACATCGCCAAGCACCCGTTTGTCGCTTGCTCGCGAAGCACCAAGCGAGAGCTCTCCTGAGATCCCCGTGGCTATCTTCCACTCTGAAAATCACCAAATATAAAATGCTCAAATTCAGAGCTTGGCAGGCTCATTTTTTGGCTAAAAATTCGTCAATTTCCCATTGAAATGCTCCAATTTCCCAGCCATGGTCGCCCTTAAGAACAATCGGCTCCTCACATTCCAGGAGCTCCAGGAGGTCTCACAGGACCCTCACAGGCTCGCCGCGTTTAGGCATGACGTTACACCACACCGTATGACTCCGGAGCAGAAACAGGAGCAGCTGGCAAGACAGAGAGTTCGAGGAGCACTGCCGATTCAGATGAGAACATGTGGTGCACAACGAGGACCAGGATAAGCATCTAGAATGATACCAGGACGTGGAAGAGTGATGGGTGTACCGACAAATGCTCCAGAAGCTCCAGGATCTGCTCCAGAAGACCAAGGACAGCATTTGCATCGCTCCTCGCCGACGGGTCCAGTACCCGAGCAGCACAGGAAATTCCAGCTCAAACCAGTTCCCAGCCAGCAAAATGAAGGCGGAAAACGCTCACACTTCCTACGCATTCCCTCTCACCAAATAGCAGAGCTCCAATGATCATCAACTCTCCGCATAGCTCACCGAGGATCCAGAAGTCCTTCGACGCCGCCGAAAATCAGAATCCACTGTTCAGAAGGCCGCCGCTGACACCACGATGCCTTGGGCAATACCGGGACGCTAAGCGCCAGAAGACTAGGAGAACCTGCTCCAGAAGCTCAAGTCACCGGAGCTGGAATGCAGTACCTCCAGAAGCCAACGCCACCACATCGCATGACACAGGAGGAGAAGAAGGCTCAGTTTGCAAAATTGACAACCGATTAGGTGAGAATTTATTGCCCCCAGAAGTTGAACTTTGATCTCAAATTTTAAACAATATTGGCTTATATTTACCAATATTGGCTCAAAATGCTCCATTTCGACCCAAAAAAGTTGCACTTTGATGTAATTTTCTCTTTCGTCTGTTTTTTGAGCCAACAAGAATCGAAAATTCTCATGAAAGCTTAAAAAATGTTTCCTCGTTTATTTTTTTACATATTTTCGTCAATTTTTCTGATAAAATTCGGCTTATTAGCACAAGAAAAGCATTTGACTGTCGAAAACTGACCCCCATCTCTTTTTGCGCACAACTAGGAGGTTGACGCATTTCTCGTGCATCGTTTGCGTGTTTTGTGCGCGTGCGATTTTTGTCACTTTTTGCTTCTTTTTTAGCCTTACTTTTTAGAAAAATAAATATTTTTACATTTTCAGAGCATCATAACAACAACCGGAGCAATTCACATCATTAGAAGTCAAGAAAAATCGAGAGGAAAACAAGAAAAATGGAGATTTTATCGAAAATTTGGTGAGTATTCGTTTTAACCATTTTTCATGAAAATTGTTGTCTTATGCTCGTAGTAAAGAGAAACGGAAACCAAAAAATAAATTTTCCAGTGATGGACATGCTAAAACCATTAGAATGCGTCAAGAACTATGGAACCTTCATGACGAAAAGTTTAAAAATATTGATTTTTCAGAAACGACGCCACGATGGAATTTCGAGAAGTTTCACTTTCCGAAATGGAGGGAAGTTCAACAGCGATGGTTGGCAAAGGATAATCGACGTGAGCAAAGGATAATCAGTCGCAGCTCTTTTCTCTTCGATGCCACAAACCGCCGGAGCCGACACACTCCTTGAGGATGCTCGTAATAGATGTCGTGCAACGCGAATGTTTTTCGCCGAGCTAGTCGATGCTCTCGTGACCACAAATACCGTAGCCATACGTCAAGTCATCAACGAAGTCAACGGAAAAGTCACCAAGGGCAAGAGACTTCCAGGAGGAGGAAACGGATTGTATATGTACGATGGTTTGGTAAAGGGCCCATCGGACAGAAGTGCGACAAGAGCTCGTTTGTATTGACGCGAAGCAGAGTCCCGACATCGTCAAGTGCATCCCCGAGAGCTTGTCGTGGATTGATTTCGAGCACTGAGGAAGTGAAGGATGTTAAAGTAAGGATAAGGGTTCAAATCTAGAATTTAGGCCATTTTTGAGTTATTTAGGCTATTTTGAGCCATACAAGTCATTTTGTGCTCACTTTTCACCTGATTTTGACTCAAATTGAGCAATTTGTTGGCCTTTAGGCGGTTTAGTGCTTCTAGGTTTGGATTGAGATCATTTTTAGGCTAATTGGCTTGATTTTGTGCACTTTTCAGCCATATTGATGCTCATTGTAACGCTCCTAAACTCAAACGAGTAATTTATTCCATTTTTAGCTACCTAGGCTCAATTTTGACCTAATTTTGACTTCTGAGCCATTTTCATGCGCCTAACTGATATTTCTCCATATTTCAGCTTTCTGCGATTCTACTCGACGACTTTGCGGCCGAGAAAATACGACCACTACCAGCACGGCTCCATCTGCACCATATTCTGCTGAAAGTTCCGTTGCTTCTCCAGCCGTCACATTGCCAAGCACTCGTTCGTCGCGTGTTCGCGGAGCACCCAAACTGCGTCTTGAAGCATGTGCTCGGCTCGAGTGCAACACTGGGAATAATGGTGGTGGCTAGCAAGGATGTAATTCGTAATGTAGAAACGAAACTCCCTTTTGACGCTGATTGGAAAACGTGCGAGTCTCCGCTACAGTGTGCCAAGCACACGGCCAGTATGGGTGTGTACCCGTTTGAGACGGCGCGACTTTGAGAGAATATTGGCAAGATTCAAGAGCGTGAAGCGGCAGAGAAGAAGCGTCGGAATGCTGAAAAGAGAATGCGGCTGGAGAACAAGGTTTGCCGGAAGCAAGAAAAGAAAACGCGACCGATGGTGGAGCAGGAGCGTTTGAAGCTTGAGATGAAGCAGAAGGAGGAGGCAAGAAAGAAGTGCGAGGCTGAGATCAAAAAGCATGCTAAGAACAAGGAAGAGAAGGCGGCGGCTGGGCCATCGGAGAAGGTAAGAAGCAGCTTTTTTGAACCGAAAACAAGCCAGACGCCTTAGAAGTGAAGTCAGTAAAATTGCTTCTGGAGCATTTACAGCTTTTTTGGACTGTTTTTGGGCCCATTTTCGATCAAAAATCAAGTCAAGCAATTCAAAATGGGCCTATCAGCCGGTTTTTGACCATATCGACCTATTTTGTACAAAAAAATAGTCAGAAGCTCCCTTGGTCGGCCTAGTAGAGTTCTTTTAATTATTTTGGCCAATTTTTGAACTAATAACAGGCCAGAAGGCTTTCCGTTGAGCCCAGTAGCTTCAGGTCAAAATAAAAGTTATATAGGCCAATTTTGAGCCATTTTGGCTCACTTTGAACCTGAAATTGAGCCGAAAAGAATTATTTAGCGCATTTATGACCCACTGAACCAGCAATACACCGCATTTCATAAACTATATTCACTTATTTGCAGTCAAAGGAGAACAAGAACACGAGTGAAAAGTAGAGCAGCAACAAAGAGAAATTGCCATTGCCAGCAGCAGGAGAGCCAGAGAAGATAAGCCATCTGCATTTTCAAAACGGTCAGGACTTTCTCGCAAGGACCGCAATTTGGAAATAGTCGACGCACCAGTGGGAACTCCATTTTCTGATGCCAAGAGTGGAAGAAGATGTGAGTCTTTGAGTAAATTGGGTGCTCAAAGGACCTTAAAAGTGCTATTTCTGAGCTATCTTGGTCTGGAAAAGCGCTGTTTTTTTAACCAAAATAGATTTTTTAAGTCAGAAAAGTGTCATTTTTGTGCTAATTGCGATCTGAAAAGTATTTTTTTAAATTTTAAAACTGCTATTTTGGGTTCTTGGGTTCTTTGAGCCCTCAAAAACTTCCGGTTTCCCTTATAATACACTGTATTTTCCAGAGGATACTGCTACATCATCTACACCAAGTGCTTCACCTCACCCAAACGTCATCGTCACTCTACGGATCGCGATGCTCGATCTACATCTACTTCTCAGATGATGCGTATGATCCGGTTACGTGCTCATCCGGCTGATTGAGGCTTCACAAACGGAGAACATCCGGCGAGAAAGACGACTCGGGATGGATGAAGACGTTGAGGGAGAGGTTGAAATTGTCTGGAGCCTCTTCATCATCTTCTGCACCATAGGCTAGGAGCAAGAAGAAGGAATCGGCTCATTCAGCTCGAAGAGACAGTAGCAGTAGCACCAGAAGACGTTTGGAGCACGAGAATCTCTACGGAAATCGGCTCCAAAAACTTCTGAGACTTTGAAGAATGCTTTAGATAGCCTAATAAAGGCCCCAGAAACTCCAACAGCTCCAGAGACCCCTAAAATGCCAAAAAAAGGCTCCAGAAGACTCCGCTTTACCAAAAAAGGCCATCCCAGAAGCCCGGAAGAAGGAGACCACCACCACTGAAGAAAATTCCCCAGCAACCACCGGATGGATGCTCTATCTGGAGGTGCTTCAGGAGCAGGATCGTCATCGGGAATCACGACTCCAGGAGCTCGTCGTGGATTCATTTCGAGCAGCGAGAGATTGAAGGATGTTAAGGTATGGATAAGGCTTCAAATCTAGAATTTATTCCATTTTTGAGGCTATTTTGAGCTGTTCAAATCATTTTGGTGCTCCTGGGCTCAATTTTGAGCTGGTTTTGGCTCAAATCTAGCAATTTTTTGGCATTTTGGCCGTTCAGTGCTCCTGGCTCGATTTCGGTCTAATCTTGACTTCTGTGCCATTTTAATGCTCCTAACCCATACCTCTCCATATTCCAGCTCTCCGCAATCCCACTCAACAACCACCCGGCCGGGAAAAACACGATCACTACCGCTACAGCTACATTTGCACCATCTTCTGCTGAAAGTTCCGTTGCTCCTCCAACCGTCACATCGTCAAGCACTTGTTTGTCGCGTGCTTGCGGAGCACCAAGTGAGGGCAGCGCCGAAGAGCCTGTGGAGCATCAGCGCTCGCTTTCGGTTCGCTTCCGGGACATATTGTGTCCATTTTCTGGAGGCTCTGGTTAGTTTTTGTGCTATTTTGACTGAAAAAATGCTCTTAAATCAAAAAAATCGACTACAAAGACTCCAAAATTAAAAAATCTAATCAAAATGGGTTCCCCCAAGCTTCACCTCTTTTAATCCAGTCCTGAGCTAACTTTTGAAACTTTGGAGCTTTTTTATTGTGATTTTTGGATTTGAGCTCAAAAAAAAGCTCTCAACCGCAAAAAATCTAACTTTTCCGAATTTCCAGAAACGTCCACTACCTCTCCAACTTCTCCAAGTCTTGGTGCCGCTCCCGCGACACCAAGACATCCAGGACCAGCTTCAGAAGCATCTCCAGCATCTCATCACCTTCCCCATCACCAACAACAACATCCGCAAATGCTTCAGATTCCACAAGCCTCACCACTTGCTCTTACACAACGTCATCATCAAGAGGATACTCTTCCCGTCGTTCAATACGTCTTCGATAAACCACGTCTGCCGGACACTCCAAAGGACAAAGTGGTTATCTAGAAGATTGCCGATTAGTTGAGGTTCTTGGCTGACGTCTTCTTGGATCATCTAACGATTATCAACGTCATCGTGTCACTAGCGGGGGACCGAGAGCTCAAAACTATCCACAGATGCATTTGTAGAAGTTTCAAGATAATCAGAATCTCGGCTCGGAGAAAGAGATAAATCTGTTGGGCAAAGCTAGATATGATGCTCAGAATCCGAATCAGGTGTCACAGAATCGTCAGAATCCTTCTCAGAATCGACAGTCAAAGAAGAGTAAAGATCAACAGGTGAGAAATTTGCGAAAAACTGACCTAAAAACGAAGAAAACTGCAAAAAATTGACCTGAAAACCAAGAAAATTAACGAAAATTGATTCGGAATCGTCCAGAAAGCTATAAGCATTATTTTGACGCTGAAAAGGGCAATTTTATGTTAGCTTGAAACTTTTTCGGGATTCTCAGGAACGCCCTAGAAGTTTGAAGTCTGAAATTCATGGAAATTGACCAAAAAACCTGGACAAACGCTGAAATGCGCTGAAATTTGACCTGAAAACAAGCACAAAAGCAAAAAATCACTGAAAAAAATCACCTAAATATTGAGAAATCGAAATTGTTATCGTAAATCATGGAAAAATGACGAAAAATGGGTGAAATTCACTGAAAATGCCCCAAAAATAGGACAAAAAATATAAATAAAAAATTTGCTGGCGTGGCATACGGTGGGCAAGTCCGCAAACACGCCTCTCGAAACTGCACTGTTCGTGGCGAAACCTACTTGGCAGAGTGCCAAGTAGACTTCGTGACGCGACCGCAACGCGCCGCATGGTGTGAATGTCGATTTACGGGAAATCTTTCAAACTTATTTAACTTCGAATTCGACGAATTTCTAGCGAATTTTTGAGATTTTTCTAAAGAAACTGATGAAAAAAATCATTTTAAAAAGATTAATTTTAGTGGAATCAATGACCGATAGCCCCAAGTCCGAGAAAATTGAGTTCGAAGACTTTCGATTTTTTGAAATTTATATTCTTGAAACATCATGTTCTAGGAGGTTTTCTGCGCAGTTTTTGGGCTGAAAAAATTGGAAAGAAACGATTTAGTTGAAATTATTTTGAAAAATCACGAAGATTAGGCTTAAAAGCTTTCTGACATTTTTTGAATTTTTGGTAGGAAAAATTGTTAAAAATCGGGGTTTCCGGGTTTTTTCACCTCCCTGCATTTTTGATAGGAAATTCCCTATTTTCCAAATTGGTTTTGAGTCAATTTCAGCCAATTTTTCGCTTGAAGTTTCTCAAATTTGATTCTAAATTGATTAAATAAGACAAAAGTTGACCTAACATCGACCAAAATCCATTTGAAAGCACTCTAAAGCTTTTTTATTAACTTTACCTTTTTCAGGACCACAACTACAATCATTCAAATCCGCTGGCTTGCCGTGAGCTCCCATGCAAAGGTCCATTTTCAGTAATCGACAAGGAGGGCAACATCAGAAAACAATGACAGCCGGACGGCTACGGTCCACCGTACCGTCCGTGTAGTGAAGATGCTCTCCGAGCAGCCGCCAATGAAGCAGAAGCTCAGGCTCAGATGCATCTTCCAGTTTTTCAACCGATCCAAGATCCTCAACCAGCACATCTCGAACAACAACATTATCATCAGAATCCATCGGTCGCCCATCAACAGCAACACCATGTCGTAGCGCCAATCCGTCTGAGCAAGCGCCCAATGGCCACTGGTCAGCGATACACGATTGGAGGAAATCAAGTAGAGTATGCGGATGCTCCACCACCACAACTACCACAAAAATTTCATCAGAGACGGTGAGGGTTTGTTTTTTGCATAAAATTGGACATTTCGAACTAAAACCCCCTAAAAAAGAAAAATTACCTGAAAAGCTCTAAATTTACCCATTTTGACTTGAAAACTTGAAAAATCTTACAATCTTGATCAGAAAGCTTTGAATTTGACCATTTTTTTACCGACAAATCTTGAAAGCGAGTTTTTTATAAAAATTAGACTAAGAGTTGAAAATCGTCTCCTGAGATCCCCGCGACTGTCTTTCAGTCCGAAAATCATCAATTTTCCATATAAAATGCTCAGATTCAGAGCTAAGCAAGCACATTTTGGGTCAAAAATGCGTCAATTTCCCGTTGATATGCTTCAAATTTTCAGCCACATGGTCGCCCCTCAACAACAATCGGCTCCTCACCCTCCGCAATTCCGTATCGCTAACGCCAAAGACAACACATCGCCACAAGAAGTTCGCTCAATGCCAAGAGGACCACCAACAGCTACCATATCCCTAGGAGGCGAGACAGAGAGTTCAAGAAGCCCCGCCGATTCAGATGAGACCAATTGGAGTAGAATGAGGACCAGGAGGAGCATCTAGAGTAATACCAGTACGTGGACGAGTGATGGGTGTACCGAAGAGCGCTCTAGGAGCTCCACGATCTGCTCCAAGAGACAAAGGACAGCATTGGCGCCGCTCCCTGACGAGTGCTCCAGTCCCCGATTCCGGGCGTAAAAGATTCTGAAGGCGTCTTGGGACTTCCGATCGATTCTGTACATACCCAGAACGTCCAGAAGCCAATCAACATTGAACACATCAAGATCACTTCCCTATTTTTCACAGCGCTGATGAGAGCCGAATTCGAGCAGTCTGTGTACAGGAACAAGCTGATGGTCGACGACTTTTTCATTTGGATCTACAACGAGCAGCCGACGTTTGCACTGCATGTAAGTGGTATTTTGTTGAGAGAGCACATCTTTCTACTTTCAAGTTTTACGGTAGCCGAAATCCAAATTTTGGAATTTGAGGTGTCCTAGAGCCTAGATTTTCTTAAATACGAAAATGCACCTGCTTATTCTCAAAAATAAGGCGCTGGGGCTTCTAGAAGCACATCTTTTTTTCATGGGTTACGGTAGCCGATCTCCAAATTTTGGAATTTGAGGTGTCCTAGAGCCTAGATTTTCTAAAATATGAAAATGGACCTGCTTATTTTCAAAAATAAGGCGCCGAGGCTTCTAGAAGCACATCTTTTATTTCATGGGTTACGGTAGCCGAAATCCAAATTTTGGAATTTGAGGTGTCCTAGAGCCTAGATTTTCTTAAATATGAAAATGCACCTGCTTATTTTCAAAAATAAGGCGCCGAGGCTTCTAGAAGCACATCTTTTATTTCATGGGTTACGGTAGCCGAAATCCAAATTTTGGAATTTGAGGTGTCCTAGAGCCTAGATTTTCTTAAATATGAAAATGCACCTGCTTATCCTTAAAAGTAAGGCGCCGAGGCTTCTAGAATCACATCTTTTTACTTTCATAGGTTACGGTAGCCGAAACCCAAAATTTTGAATTTGACGTGTTCTAGAGCCTAGATTTTCTTAAGTATGAAAATGCAATTGTTTATCCTTAAAAATAAGGCGCTGGGGCTTCTAGAAGCACATCTTTTTTTTTCATGGGTTACGGTAGCCGAAATCCAAATTTTGGAATTTGAGGTGTCCTAGAGCCTAGATTTTCTTAATTATGAAAAAGCAATTGTTTATCCTCAAAAATAAGGCGCTGGGGCTTCTAGAAGCACATCTTTTTTTTCATGGGTTACGGTAGCCGAAATCCAAATTTTGGAATTTGAGGTGTCCTAGAGCCTAGATTTTCTTAAATATGAAAATGCACCTGTTTATTCTCAAAAGTAAGGCGCCGAGGCTTCTAGAATCACATCTTTTTGCTTTCACGGGTTACGGTAGCCGAAATCCAAATTTTGGAATTTGAGGTGTCCTAGAGCCTAGATTTTCTTAAATATGAAAATGCACCTGTTTATTCTCAAAAGTAAGGCGCCGAGGCTTCTAGAATCACATCTTTTTGCTTTCACGGGTTACGGTAGCCGAAATCCAAATTTTGGAATTTGAGGTGTCCTAGAGCCTAGATTTTCTTAAGTATGAAAATGCAATTGTTTATCCTCAAAAATAAGGCGCTGGGGCTTCTAGAAGCACATCTTTTTTTTTCATGGGTTACGGTAGCCGAAATCCAAATTTTGGAATTTGAGGTGTCCTAGAGCCTAGATTTTCTTAAATATGAAAATGCACCTGTTTATTCTCAAAAGTAAGGCGCCGAGGCTTCTAGAATCACATCTTTTTGCTTTCACGGGTTACGGTAGCCGAAATCCAAAATTTTGAATTTGACGTGTTCTAGAGCCTAGATTTTCTTAATCCTGAAAATGCATCTGCTTATCCTCAAAAATAAGACGCTGAGGCTTCTAGAAGCACATATTTTCATTTTCATGGGTTGCGGTAGTCAAAATTCAAACGCTCAAATTTGGCTCCAAGAGCTCAAGAGTGGACAAACATGCACTGATTACCTCCATTCGAAATTTTACTATTTTCAGCACATCTCCGACTCTCCACAGCCAGCGCCTATTGGATTTGTTCTATAACCGTGAACAAAAATTGTTCATTTTGAACTATTTCCACCGGGAGAAGGCGTCAGAAGCTTTAGAAATCCGCCAGAAAGATCCTATTCGTGTCAGAAGGCTCCAGAAAGATTCAGAGACGGCAAAGCTGAAGAATTTCAAGAGGGAGACTACGGACTTCTGAACAATTCTGAAAACTCCTAGAACGTCAAAAAGCCAGAAAACATCGACGCTTCTGAACCATTCTTCAGTCGGATCTTCAACAATTAGTCGACGTTTCTGCGGCATGTAAGTGGTTTTTTGGTGAATTTTGAGGAAAGCTCGACCATTGTGACGTAGGAATCATGCGAACGGTCAGCCGTGCAGGAGACGTTAAAAGACCTTGGGAGGATTAGGAAGATGACAGAAGTCTTAAGAAGCAATAGAAGAATCCAGAAGACGTCAGAGGCATCTAGATGGCGTCCGAAGCTGTAGAAGACCTCCAGATAGATCCTGAATGTGTCAAATGGCTCAGAGGACGCCAGAGCTCTGCAATAGCATTTTGAAATTGTTTGAAGCTCTCAGACCCTCTTGAGGAGTCTAAACTCTGGGGGATCTGGGCCCCCGCAGAATTACAGTAGATTTCCTGGTGGTACCCGTGGTTCAGTTTTCTCGATAGCACTTATTTGAAAATAAATGATTTTCCCAGATTCGGCTGCTGCAAAAGAATCCCTCGACTTCTAACGATGACCTGGTGGTGGATTGTAATCTCCCTTAAGACAAAGATGCTCAACTACCTCGCTGCTTAATTGATACCAAGTATTAGAACTACAACTCTCTTTATTCCCTCTACTTCTATTCCCTATTGTTTTACAGTAGATTTCGCAATGAAATCCTACCAAGGTTAGTTTGCCAAATCTCTCAAAATACCAAAGTGGACCTCGAAGATGACGGGGGTTCGATCCTCTCGTTATCTACTTGGTCTGTTGTGGTGTGAAAGAGGGCATTTTTTCCTTTTTTGGGGTATCGGGGTTCATAGGCTTAGAAAAACGTTCAAAAATCCAAAAATCAAAAACGAACACTTTCGCTTTCTTGTCTCTCTGACAGGCTGGATAGAGTCATTATGCGTCTAGGTATTCGGGGGTCCGGGGGTCCGGGGGTCCGGGTGATCCGATGGTTCAAGGGTCCGGGGGTCCGGGTGATCCGACGGTCCGGGGGTCCGACGGTCCGGGGGTCCGGGGGTCCGGGGGTCCGGGGGTCCGGGGGTCCGGGGGTCCGGGGGTCCGGGGGTCCGGGGGTCCGGGGGTCCGGGGGTCCCGGGGTCCGGGGGTCCGGGGGTCCGGGGGTCCGGGGGTCCGGGGGTCCGGGGGTCCGACGGTCCAAGGGTCCGGGGTCCGGGTGATCCGACGGTCCAAGGGTCCGGGTGATCCGACGGTCCAAGGGTCCGGGGGTCCGGGTGATCCGACGGTCCGAGGGTCCGGGGGTCCGGGTGATCCGACGGTCCAAGGGTCCGGGTGATCCGACGGTCCAAGGGTCCGGGGGTCCGGGTGATCCGACGGTCCGAGGGTCCGGGGGTCCGGGTGATCCGACGGTCCAAGGGTCCGGGGGTCCGGGGGTCCGGGGGTCCGGGGGTCCGGGGGTCCGGGGGTCCGGGGGTCCGGGGGTCCGGGGGTCCGGGGGTCCGGGGGTCCGGGGGTCCGGGGGTCCGGGGGTCCGGGGGTCCGGGGGTCCGGGGGTCCGGGGGTCCGGGGGTCCGGGTGTCCGGGGGTCCGGGGGTCCGGGGGTCCGGGGGTCCGGGGGTCCGGGGGTCCGGGGGTCCGGGGGTCCGGGGGTCCGGGGGTCCGGGGGTCCGGGGGTCCGGGGTCCGGGGTCCGGGGTCTGGATATATGGGGGTTTGGGGTCTGGATTTTTGGGGCTCCGGGGGTTCGGGGCCGGGGGTCCGGGGGTCCGGGGTCCGGGGGTCCGGGGTCCGGGGGTCTAGGGATTCGGAAGTGTAGGAAGTCCGGGGGTCCGGGGTCCGGGGGTCTAGGGATTCGGAAATGTAGGAAGTCCGGGGGTCCGGGGTCCGGGAGAGGAAATCTGAAAAGAGAAGAAAAATAGGTAATCATCCTGTGTCAAACAGGTTAAGAAGCAAGAAAGAAAAGAAACAAGTTTTAATTTATGAAATTTTATTCGAAAACAAAAACACTGAGAATCAATAACAATAAAACCATGTCCAATGCAAAACACACACTTTTAAACATGTTCATTTTTCAAACTTCAATCGACCATTATTCCGTTCGTATCCAGCCGATTTTCAAATTGGGGTTGGAATTGACAATGACGTCCTTGGTCTTGTGAGTCAGGAATTGAATCTTGTCGGTGTCAAAATCACGAACTCTATGAGATTCTCCGAATATGATATTCTGCAAAACGAATATATTTTTCTTTTCGGAAAATAATTATGCATACTAGGATCTCTTTCAGCGAAATCACTCTTTCACAAGTCCGCTCTGGTTCTGATTAACGAGTTCTTACATCGTCTACACAACACGTGGCCACAGTCAAAACGATAGTAGTCAACATTGATTCCGATGGGACTCATGCACGTTGGGCAGTTAATGTTGGGAATGTCTAAAAAAATATTAGTTGTTGCGGCCTTATGGCGAGTTCATATACCATCGGCTACACGATTACTAGTCTCACGAATGAAGATTTCAGCACTGATCCCTCCCAAAGCAAACGTCAATTTCTCGTATTGACTGATGGATCCAGTAAACTCAAGTGCCTGTTTTTTATTTTTGAGTTGTCCACTTGGTCTTGGGAATCTCCATCTTCAACAATTACCAACTTAAAAACAAAAATTGAGTTCGAATTTCTTCTTCTCCCTTTTTTAAGAACTCACCTTCCAGCAAACATTTCAGAATTTCAGAAAAATCAAATTTTAGAGGGTCACATACAGTTGAAACTCATGAGGGAACAAATGATGACTCCTCGGCATCCGATCGAGAAGGCATTCAAAAATGGGGCGGAGCCTAAAATCCCGTCTTCCTTTTCAAGGTCGTCTGCAGTGTCTAGTCTTGAGGAGTGTTTGACCTTTTTCCCTCAAAAACAAATTTGAATCTTATTGGTTTTTTGAATGGTGAGAGTAATGAGAAAAAAGTAGGGGAAAAAAGAAAAAACGAGGGAAGAAAGAGACAGCACAATAACATGGGGACAAAAATCATAACTGAATTCATTCAATCTTTTGGAGATAGGAAACACTTGATGAAATTATGATTGTGAGAACATATGGAAGAAAAATGAGGTTCTGCAAAGCGATTTGGTTGGGCATAAGTGTAATAAAAACACAAGAAATTTACATGTAGGATTGGGCCAGGGGAGGAAAACCGTAAATGGCCCCAACATAGAAAAAGTGATCGGAATTTCAGCAAAAAGAGAAGGGGCGGGACATCTGGAAAAAAATATTAGTGGACGGAACTCTCTGGATTTTATGCTTTGAAGGGGGGGGGGGCGTTTATGCTTTGAATTACTTCAGAGTTTGAAAATTTGTGAGTGAAAGGAACATTAGAAAAAATGGAGAGAGGTTGGAAAAAGGGAAGAGGCGCAATTTGGGGGAAGAGAAAATAGAAGTAACTAGAAGTGGACCTTTCATAGAATTTGCAGCGTGGTCCGAATCCTGAAGAAGATGAGTGGAGAACACTGAAAATGAATAATGAGAGAAAAATCACAGTCTCAAATGGTAAAAAAAGCATACAGTATTAGCCAAAAGATGGGCAATTTCAGATGTTTTCAGTTGAAAATTGAAAACTGCCAAGTCTCTGAAAATGGTTCAAATTTATTAGTTTGGTCTGAAGAGTTTTGTGAGGGTATACAGCAATTCTAGTAATCTGTTTTTATGGTTGACTACTTTTTTGTACGACGTCTTCCAAAAATAGTTTGATTCGTGAAAGTAAGAAGATTCAGAAAACCATGAAAAAAAATAAACTGAAAAGGTGGAAATTTGACTCTGTTTCACTTTGACACACCATGCTCAAATGTAGACCGAAAAAACAGTTTTTGACTACGAAAATGATGTTCTAGAGTTGACAAAATTTCAGACCAAACGGACAAGTTTGAGACCTTCTAAATCGGCAATTTTCAAATGAAAAGTTCAATTTCCAACTCTTTTTGCCGGTACTGTAGATAGTCTTACACACCTATGAGAGGAGCACATGTCTTCATTCCATAATTTCGTCTACTTCCTCGTTTTCACCATTTTGACCATCACCTGGAGCTCCATTAACTGGTTGGTCGTTGTTTGGGGAGACAACATCGTTCGGAGTTTGGAGAAGAGCTGCTAGGAGTGAGTTGGCTGGAAGTGCTGGAGTGGGAGCAGGGAGGCGGTTCAGGTTTCCGAACTGATGGTGTAGCTGCTGCATGTTCAACGGAGCAGACATGTACTGCTGTGGGTTGATCAGTGGCATTGGGATGAGACCGCCGAACTGCTGTGCGAAGCCTTGTTGCATCGGCATCTGTGGCACGGTAACTTGGTTCGGAACCGGAGGTGGAGCTGTTGGGAGCAGACCCAGGTTGGTGAGCGCCATCAATGCGTGTTTCAAGTTTGGGTCGATGACTTGTAGTTGCTGGTTCGCCTGTTGGAGGACGGCTTGAGCAAGTGGAACCACAGCTCCGCTCACCATCACCAAGAACTCATCGTGAATTGAGAGAAGTCTCTTGGTCAGAAGAGACTTCTCGCTGGCCGAGAGATCCTTCTCGTGAATCTGGACAAAACTTGCAGCTTCAGAGAACGTCGCGAGGGATGGGATGACGGCGATCTGTAATTTTTTCATGTACAGTACAGGACAAAAAAATGGATCATATTTGGGTGTTTTAAAGGGAATAGGCGGGTTTTGGGTGTCAGAAAAATGGTTAAGAGTAGTCCGATCATCAAGAAAATTTGAGGGTATATGATTTTAGTCTAGACCTTTATTTTTGTTGTTGACACCTTCTTTATACAACATTTTCATGAAGAAAGTGTCCATTTCAAGAAAAATCCGGTTTTTGCATTTTCACAAGTATATATTGGAGGAGAAGCGGTGGTAAACATGAAAATCTAGATTCGATTCATATAAAGCACCGGCCAAAATGTTGTCAACTTTGCTCATTTTCAGTGCAAAATGGTCAACTTTGAGGGTCTGAAAAAAATTTTCCGCAGTTCAATTTTTTTTTGAAATTTCGTGGGTATAGAGATCAACTCTAAAGCTCCATATTTACAATTAACAACTTTTCCCCATAACCACTGTCTTAATAGATTGATCGGGTAGAAAAAAATCTGTCACACTTTTCTTGAAATTAACAATGAATTTGAAAAAAATTTTGGGTAATCTTTCACGATCCCTAACTCTTTTGAAAATGTTTATAAAAAAATGGTCAACTATGAAAATGGAGTTCTAGAGTCGATCTCTGTACCCATACAATTTTAGGATAATTGAACAGCGAGAAACCTAATTTTCAGGCCTTCAAAGTTGACCCTTTCGGACTGAAAACGTGCAAAGTTGACAACCTTCTACTGTATAATATCTTCTATTTTTCTAGATAGTCGGAACTACTCCTAATCAAAATTTCAAACAGCATCTTGACTTTTCTCAAGTAAAAACACCCAAATTTGCAGCCCGGCACAATCTTTTTTAGTAGCTGAGGTTAGTATCTCTCTTTCTGACTCACACTCAAGCATGTTAAAAATCTCACCTTTAAACGGAAAAGTCCGTATTTTTTTGCTGCCGTGAACTTCCAAGCCTTGTCTCTTGTGGAGTGGTTGAGGAGGAAATCCTCACAGAGGTCCTTGCAGGTTTTGGACTCAATCAACTTGCACCAGTCCAGCACTTCACCCACATTTCCGTCTGAATAAGTTTCATTGACTTTTTTTCAAGATAGCAATATATACCGTTGAGCTTGTTTCGACCATACATGAGGTCCTGGAACACCTCGAGTGCAGCTCCATCGAGATGATGCCCTGGGAACGTCCATCTGGACGAAATTGGATTGCTCTTGGAGTACCTCTCGCAGTGCTGATAGAACTTCTGGAAAACCTTAGTTAAAATGAAAATGTTTGATTGGAAACCTCACCTCCGAGTTAATGTGAACCTCGCATTTCTTCAGCACGACAATGCAGTTTGTGTACTTGTCGATCTCAACTTCAACAAGGGTGGCCAAATGACAGCCTTCATCGAGAATATCAGCAACTTGATTCCAAGCTCCAGAATATATGACCAACTTCGATCCAGCAGGCATTCGGCATTCCATAGATGGCGTATCTTTATCAGCTCCGAAGCGAAGTACAAATCGTGCCGCCACCTTGACCAAGGCCGACCAATTCCCCTCAAGGTCGTTTTTGAGGACCAGTTTGAAGTGGTCCCCATCTCGCTGGAATGCCAAGTTCCTAAATAACATATTTTAAAAATAATGAATATTAGGAAAGACTAACCAGTGTACAGTCTCATCAACTTTATCGGTCTCAACCTGCGCTCCATCAACCATGAGGTTGGCATTTTGGTGGCACAGGGCCATTTGGAACACACTCATTTTGGAGGAGAATCTATAATATTATGACTATGTAAGTTTTTATTTTAAGGACTAGCAGGTACGAAGAGATACAGTACCCGCCAAAAGGCTTCCAACTTTGCACTATTTCAGTGCGAAATGGTATGAAAATAAGGTTTCCCGCTACTCAATTTTTTTTTTAATTTATGAATACAGAGACCGACTCTAGAAGTCCATTTTCACAGTTGACAACTTGTTTTCATAACCATTTTCAAAAGAGTTAGGTATCGTGAAAGATCACAACCCTCAAAAATTTTATTCCAAAGTCAGTGTTATTTTCGAGAAAAGGGAGACAGATTTTTTCAACGCGATCTAACTATTAAGAAAATAGCTACGGGAAAAGGTTGTCAATTGGAAATATGGAGTGCTAGAATTGATCTCTATACCCACAAAATTTCAAAAAAATTGTACAGCGGGAAACCTATATTTCAGACCTTCAAAGTTGACAATTTTGCACTGAAAATGAACAAAGTTGACAACTTTTTGGCCGGTACTGTATAAAGGAAGCGGTTGAGAAAATAATTGATTTGGCTATAAGTGGAGTCAACGAAAAAAGAAAAAAGAAGAAGGTTCACAGTGGTCGGTTAAAAATTTCCCTAATCACCAGCGCGTTTATCAGAATTTCAAAAAAATCGAATTTTTAAGGTGTCAGTATCAAATTATACCTTTGAAAAATTTATGGCAGGTCAAAACCGTATGATGAATTATCGCCACCCGTCGAGACAATATTCAAAAATAGGGAGGAGTCTAGATTCATGCCTACTTCTTCTTCAAGGTTGTCTGAGGTGTCTGGCTAAAAAAAACATAGTGTTTGAAAAGGGCATGCGTAGAGTGTAAACAAATTCAAATTTTGTTCATATCGAAGGACAAATTTTTTTCTGGCATCTGCAAAAACATAGTGTTTCAAATGGAACTGTGAATCTAGGCAAAAACCAGAGAAAGCCTAAAAGAAATTAGTGGTCGGTTAAGATTTGCCGACCGCCCGTCGACCGCCCGCCGACCGAAGAGACCTGTGCTTGACCGGCCCATAAAACTTGTGCATTTTGCATAAAGTGGTCACAAAACAAGCAAGAAATTGGAAAGTGTTATGCACGGTCACGTGCAATTCCAATCTAGATAACAGCTTTAAAAACAATCAATAGATCTTAGCTGTGATATGAGAATTTCTGATGACTTTCTCAGAGAAAGTGAGTCAGAGCTTTGAGTCGCATCCTCCAAGTCTTGCAGAAAAAGTGAAAGTAGGAGTGGACATAGATAGTGGAGAAGTAGAGAAAGAAGATGATACGGTTGTGTAAGTGTGTATAGATTCCGGGAAAGATTAATAAAAAAATAAACATAATCGAAAATGAAAGTGGGCGGAGCCAAGTCAAGCTTGGGCTCATTT
Source organism: Caenorhabditis sinica (assembly GCA_963932045.1). Classification (NCBI taxonomy): domain Eukaryota; kingdom Metazoa; phylum Nematoda; class Chromadorea; order Rhabditida; family Rhabditidae; genus Caenorhabditis; species Caenorhabditis sinica. The sequence continues at coordinate 23,631,951 of OZ009938.1, forward strand.
CGAAGATCTTGAGTAACTGATTACGATTTCAAACATCCTGGAAATTTGCAAAGTACTGAAATTCGAATTTCCCGCGTCAAGACCTTCAAATTGAGTCCAAACTTGACTAGGCTCCGCCCATTTTGAAAGTTTAGAAAAATAAAGGGGTCCGGACACCAAAAATAAAAGTGGGTAGTCAAGTTTGGGCACATTTCACATTCCGATATGAGTGATACATCATTCGAAAAAGAGTAAACGAGATCTCAGAAACAGTATTCTTTTTCTACTATAAACATCTGATAGCCGAATTATTTATGCTACGAATTGGTACCAAATTGCACTGATTTTCCAACTTCCTTCCTCCTTTCAGAGACACCCTCACTCCGAAAATCTTCTTCATGCGTTATATTCATGATCGTCCTTCTCCATATTGAAAACTGTGGTCAAGTGATCAAGGAGGGTATTCCCAAGCAATGCTAAAGTTTTTCTTTTTTTTATTTCTTGTTTTTTTTCAGTTTTTTACCATTCCCTAATGTTATTCTAAATTTTTTGAAATGAACCAAAAGATCAACCTTGCATGGAAATCAAACCCAGACATCTGTGCATGAAGTCACTTCAACACATATACTCCCTTTTTTATAGTCCTTGAGAACTAAGAAATTCGAATGTCTGCGGTGCCAGACTAGATGCGCTGCAGATAGTCTTATGTGTGGTCTATCTGTCTATCATTTGGTTGTGGAGCAGTAAAAGAAAGAAAAAAGTATCCTGATTTCGCATCATCATGAGAATGAAGCCTCCTATTTTACTGATTATCACTCTCTCCGTATCATTCGTTAAGTCCCATATCATAAGGGGCCTTGACAGACGCTGCGGCCACGAAATTTTGCACTCTATGCTTGCTGTGTGTCCAAATGGATGTGATCCAAGTGAGCCGATTCGGAAAAATAAACTTTGTGGTCAAACTTGAAAAAAAAAAAGAAAAAAAGCTCTCTGATCCAAATGATCTTAATCTATCGTAGCCTAACAAACTTTAAAAATTTAGAAAAAAAATTCATGACGGTAAATGAAAATAGTTCCCTTGTAAAATTTAATTGTGAACCGTACCTATTAAAACGAAATTTTCAACTCTTCTTGATGGGTTCCAGACGGACTAAGTTGAAAAATTTCATTCAAAATCGGTTTATTCATTTTGTATCCTAATTCAAGTAGAAGCCGTATAAAGATCATCCAATAGTACCGGTACTGTAACTGAGAAAAACTAGCTACTCTCAAGATTTTCTTACCAGTTTCTGACCATCAATTTTTGTTTTCTATTCATCCAAAGCACGACTAATGCAACCGTTCAACGATTTTGAGCCCTTCTCCAACTTCACTCTATATTTCAGCTGAGGAGCACGATTTTTCGGAGACCTGTTGCATTGGAAAATGCACTGTACGCCATATAATGGAAATCTGCTGCCCTGATGAGTTGACGGACGAGCATACTACTGCTCAGGTTGATGTCCAAGATTCGACTTCTATCTCCACCAAAGCTTCTTCTGGATTGATCTACATCGTTCTATTCGTTGTCATCTTGATCTTCATTTCTATTTCAATTTGGGCCCTTTACCATTTCACTGCTTATTTTTTCTCTTGAAATCTGCCTCGAAATCGATGAATAATAAATGGCAGTAATCGAAAATTGTTAAAAGTTGGCCTGTGAATCTACTTGTAATGTAGAGCAATTCTGAACAATATCTCTGTATCACAAATGTCAAAAGTGAACATAGTTCTCAGTGAATCCATTTTCAAAATTTTCATATTTTTTCAACTCTTTCGACCCTCTTTTTTTGTACCATGTTCCATTTTTTGCTTGAAATTATGAATAAATGTTTGTAATGTGAAACAGATAAACACCAGAATGACATGTCCAAAAGTAGTACAGAATCATGCTGAAAAAGAAGCGCTTTGTTGTTAGGGAGTCCTTTGCTTTGCTGCGCTATATTTTGAAAACGATTGAAGCTAGCAAAAAATTGTAAACTACTAAAATGAAGAGAATTACATTTTGTACATTTTTGTTGTTGACATCTTTTTGATAGCTCATTTTATTCTTAAGATATAACGCTTCAAAATCAATGTGCTCTTAGTGCCAGGGAAGGTTGTCGAGAAGAGAGATGTGGCGCTCTCACTTCTCTGCGTCTCTCGTTTTTGCTGATGAATGTGTTCCCTTGAAAAAATTTTAAGAAGTGTTCAACTAGAGAAATGTTCATATGTTTTTTTGCACATTTTTGTAGTTTACAAAATTTTGATAGCTCACCTATGAATGCTAAACCTGCCACAGTTCCATCCGAGTCTCAAAAATCATTCCACCTCTAGAAATCACATTCTGTTTTCTTCGGACCTGTATTCGTGTTGCTAGATAGTGTCTTCCTCTTTCCCTTCATGCAAAATACACGAATTTTATCGGCCGGTCACTGGTCTCCTCGGCGGGCGGTCGGAAAACCTTAACCGACCAAAACCTTCTTTAAGGTTCTCTCTAGTTTTCGCCTAGATTCATGAATCCATTTGAAACACTATGTTTTTGGAGGTGCCAGAAAAAAAATGTGTCCTTCGATATGAGGAAAATTTGAATTTGTTTACATGCTACGCTTGCCCATTTTAAACATTATGTTTTTTTTTGGCCAGACACCGTAGACGACCTTGAAGAAAAAGACGCAAATCTAGACTCCTCCCATTTTTTGAATATTGTCCCCATCGGCTGCCAATGGGTCATCATAATTTCTCCAATGGTCTAATCTGAAACGGACCCCCCTAAAATTTGATTTTCTTAAAATTCTGAAAAACTTGGTGGTGATTGAGGCAGTCCGACCACATTGAACCTTCTTCTTCTAGATTTTTGTTGAATCTACTTATAGCCAAATCAATTATTTTCTCAACCGTTTCCTTTATACAGTACCGGCCAAGTGATTGTCAACTTTGCTCATTTTCAGCGCAAAATGGTCAACTTCGATCTGTAACAACAAAACTTTCACTTTTTTGTAGGCCTGTCTCATTTTACTGTTCTATTCGTGACCTGTTTCATAGTTTGATAGACTTTGTAACTTTCAGGAGTGTTTCACATACGCATTCTTACATTAATCATCAGATTCTAAAAATCTCAATTTTACAGAATAAGAATCAGAAAAATGCGAGGTTTCATTCTCATGATGGGACGAGAATTTAGAATACTATAACCCTTGTTCTACTCTAAAACGGAATGATATGAAAAGTGACCACATTCAAATTTCAAATTACATTCGGTCATCATGATTACTCAGAAAAGGGAACCGTTGGTCTCCCCTTCCCTTGACTCACCGAGTTGGTAAAAGTGCATTGCACTTTTACGTTTGAATTCAAATTTTGGTATCTTCTTTTTCCTCTTCGAAAAACTCGATGATGTCATCTTGCGGCGCATCTTTTGAGACACCGCCGAAATTTAAATCCTTACTCAATTTAACATAGTACATTTATTTTCATAGGTAGATATAAAAATGTCGAAAAACTCTTTTTTCAATAAAGTTTTTTCAAATTCTCATTGTAGGCGTCCTTAGGTTGTGATATGGATAGAACTGCCATTACCTAGCCTATTCGAGATCTAGTTTTTTTTTTTCAATAGAAATACTTTAGAATAACTCTGACTTACAGACCATCTGTTTTTTTGTGTTAATAGTTTTTTCTCTCTCCTGAATATGACCATTTCTTTTTTACCATTTGTCCTCTTTTTCCTCACTAACTAACCATCACTTTTCCCATTATTTTTATTGCACAAAAAAGGACAGTGGGTTTCTTTTAGTGAGAAAGTTCATTCTCGATTCATGAGGGGCTATATCATTCTTTGTATGAGTAGTTGACATTATCGCCTATTCGAATGATGTACCAAAAAGAGCAGTGTGTCCTTTTATGATTCGATACATTGTCGGCATTCGAGCCTTTTCATCAGAACCGCCCCTAGCCCTCTCATTTCATTTCAAATACTGTTTTCTATTATATGCCTTTCTTTTACTATTTTTCTGAGAGCGCATTTTTTCCAATGTTAATCATTAGGCTTTTCAAGTGGTCTTACTCCTCCCTCTGTATAAAATCGTGGATACCACAATTTTAGAAAAATTTTTGAACCCCGTCAGTATTACAGTCCCGGTCAATAGTATATATGAACTTTTGTTTTTTTCAGTTGGAAAACGTCAACTTTGGGGATCTGGAAACGGATGTTAAGCATGACCTTTGATTTGAAACTTTTTGGGTGTGAACATCAACTCCAGAACTCTATTTTTGCGATTGATAACTTTTTATACAACCTTTTTTAAAGATGATGTGTCACTTTAAAGTGGGGTGATGCTAAATTTCCACATTTAGGGTCTTCTGCATTTCACGAGCCATCTCGTCTTTAGAGTAGGACGTACAAAAAAGTCGTCAACTATAAAAATAGAGTTCTATAGTAGATGTATACACCCAGAAAGTTTCAAATCGAACGGTCATATTTAAATATCTTAACGGTCATATTTAAAGATCACTCTTAAAAATGGTGAGACCCTTCTTCTTTGCCGCGTCCTTGAGAGACATCCTGCTCCTATTCTTCCATTTGGGTTGAATGTCCCTCATCCTTATTCCATTGAAGAACTCTTCCTTGTCGAAGCAGCACAGCCCACGCTGTCCACACACATCCTTCACAATCCAATACACGCTCCTCAACTCCCCGGGTGTCATTCTATGGACCCTCCAAAGCAGAATGAGTCCAGACACCGAATCGACCAACTGGATCATGGCCAAATTGGATCCATTGGGGGTGATTCTGATGCTGGATTCCGTGTCCACATAAAACTCACTGCCCTTCGTCTCCCCTCTTCTCCAAAAGCGTTGCATTTCCCGTCGTCCTTCGTCCAAGTTCCTTGCCTCCACGATCTCCCATGCTACTCCAGTTCGTGGGTCCAGCGAAGAGTAGTGGATGCATGGCTCGAGTCTCATACGGGCGTCCTCGATTGCGTCCAACACCCATCTTTGCACAGCACCACCGCCCAACAGAACTCGTCTCATTAGTTTGAAGTTCTCCCGGCCAACCAAAAACGTCCCGTCGCTCCTTTTCATACGGACAATGTCTGCAACAATCGATTTTCCAACACGTCTCCCAAAGCCGCCAACTCTGTGTCCCTCCAGGATTTTGTCCGTCACCGCTCCTTCACACAGCTCCTTCCCCTTCTCATTGCGCAATATCTCCTCAATATCCCAATGAGCCTCGTTGACAACGTCAAAATCGAAAACTCCGTTCATTTTTTCTGAAAGAACTAGAAAAAAAATAGAAGAATTTCACTTTTGAAAAATGAGAATATAACGGTTGATAACAAATATAGAGAGAAAGAGAGCAAGATAACCCTAGAGAAATTAGAAAACTCCCATACCAGAGATTCAGAAAAAAAAGAGATTTGACGAAAAAAAATCAGGAGAGATGAGTCGACAATTACTTTTCTCTTCGACAGCTGGTGGATCAGTTCAGACCCAGCTGTGTCCGTAACCTTTCTTTTAGAGCAAAACCATCTGGAAACCCCGTGCAAATGCAGCTGGCCTATGTTGTACTCTTGGTGCATTTTTTCCATAGGTTGAGGTTGGTAAATAAAATCGAAGTGCAGATTATCTAGAAACAGTACCGGTCAATAGAATACGAACTTTTGGTGCGTTTAGTTGAAAAAACGTCAACATTGGGGGTCTGGGAAAAGATATTTAAATATGACCGTTCGATTTGAAACTTTCTGGGTGTATACATCTACTATAGAACTCTATTTTTATAGTTGACGACTTTTTTGTACGTCCTACTCTAAAGACGAGATGGCTCGTGAAATGCAGAAGACCCTAAATGTGGAAATTTAGCATCACCCCACTTTAAAGTGACACATCATCTTTAAAAAAGGTTCTCGCATTTTGTATCTCTTTCTCTATTCTTCCAATTGATTTCACAATGATGATGTTCGATTTTCTGAAAAATGTAAAGAACATCCATAAGAAAGTCACAAGTCGTAGCAGCAGATTGTGAAAGATGAGCATACATCGACTCACTTGAACCAGAACTTGACAATCGGAGAAGCATCGACGAAGGTATATGTGATAATACTAAATATGACATTATTTATGTATCGTTACAACGAGAATACCCAACCTGATTTCCTCCAAAACATGACAAGTATATGAGTGCACAGACAGAGTTGATATTTTCCTGGACCTAAGAAAATTTTTTTTGAGCACTTTATTTTGTATATCACTCACTCTTCAGTTTTTCTCCATATGACACTTGTGAAAGTATTTAAGGAAGTATGAAGTAACAAAAAATCAAATGATAGAGATAGCACATTGAGCAATTTGAGCGAATTCTTCTTTTGGACTAAATGATTCTTAGATCTCATCCAAGACTTCCTGAGTGCAGTTTGAGACCAAGGTAGCAAGTATAGTTGTCTGATTTCGAACTGGAAAGTTATGAAGTTAGTTTTTTTAAATTACGAATATCAATAACGCTCACTTTTAATGTTTCTTTGAACTTCTGCACTTTTGTGTTCGAACGACGAGCAATTCATCATAAAATCCAAAAAGTCCTTGTCAACAAAAAGAAAAGTTAGAGTGACAAAGTGGTAGAAAGCAACCTGAAAAGTTCAATTTTCAAAACCAATTCTGTGAATCAAAAAAATCTCACCCTAACCAACAAAAGAAGAACGCCACCCGACACAGATTTTGAATTTTCCTTACCAGCTAAGACTAGAATTAGTGCAAGTTATGGCAAAATAAACTGGAAATGATTTTAGTTTTGAGATGCAGCACTTTTTTGTGCTTCATACGACTTTGACGACGTATCACGGCTATAGAAAAATTTTGTGAGCATTCTCATCGTGCTATTCGGAATCTACGCAATTTTTTGCATTATTTGAAACACAAAGTCATATCGGTCTAAATCCACCTTTAAACTTCATGTTAACAACTTTTTTCTAATAACTCAAAACTCACATATTCAGAAAAATCAACATAAAAAACAGGGCGCTATCCATAAACAAAGACAGCTAGAAGACCATGGGAATAACATACAAAAACATTTTCAGAATAATCACAAATCCAATAATTGCTGCGGTCCAAAATCGTCGGACCTTAAAGACACCTTATTTGCTCCGTTACATTGCAAGGTGTGAGCAGAAACTCCGGTTCTCCGGCCTTTTAAGGAGAGCTTTCATCGATTTCTCGGCGGTCTCTTTGGTTTCTATGCTCTTTTTTCTGGAAACGCGGATCTAATGCCAAGGTGGCTTATTGGGGGAGCATGCTGATTATGTGTGTAGTGGACTCCAAGTGTTTATCGCTCTTTCAATAGAGCATCGAGCAAAGTCTAAACATGCCCAACGTCTAAATCTCAGAATCGAAAATTTACTGACACTATGCCGCAAAAATAATTCACTGACACTATGCCCCCCCCCCCCCCCTTTTGACATCCGGAGTAACCGTACCCCCCCCCCCTCCCAATCTCCCCTTGCGTTTTAATATGATTCATGGATTACTGTAATTTATTGAAAACCAGTTGAAAATAATCCGAAAAATATTAGAAATTACAAAATTAATTATCGAAGAAGCAGTCCCTGAATTCAAATTGGAAATAGTAGAAGTTGGAGGTTGAAGGCGCTGGAGCGAGAGGGAATTACTGAATTTTTTTGTTGTTTTAAGATGATTCAAAATAAACTAATTTTACCTGATACAATGGATGTGAAGTCAATGAAGGACCATGTCGGATTGGTGTGCCGAGAATCTCCGTCGGGGACAGATTCAATATGCCGCCATGGACGCTCTCGCACTCTTTGTCTTGGATGGAGGAAAAATAAGCGATCAAAGAAAGGTGAGCTGGTATTAGGGCAAATGATAATAATCTTCGAATTTTCAGATCCCTTCTCCACAACCGATCCACTGCACCAAGGCAGAACTGGACGAAATGTATGGCTTTTAAACAGCCACTCGTTCAAAATCAGGTAAAATCAGTTTATTTTTAATCATTTTTGAAGCTATAATAAATTTCAGAACTTCCCGCTCTCTCTCTCTACCTGTAGCACAATCAACTTCCAACTTCCTTCATTGACTTCACATCCATTGTATCAGGTAAAATTAGTTTATTTTGAATCATCTTAAAACAACAAAAAAATTCAGTAATTCCCTCTCGCTCCAGCACCTTCAACCTCCAACTTCTACTATTTCCAATTTGAATTCAGGGACTGCTTCTTCGATAATTAATTTTGTAATTTCTAATATTTTTCGGATTATTTTCAACTGGTTTTCAATAAATTACAGTAATCCATGAATCATATTAAAACGCAAGGGGAGATTGGGAGGGGGGGGGGGGGGGGTACGGTTACTCCGGATGTCAAAAGGGGGGGGGGGCATAGTGTCAGTGAATTATTTTTGCGGCATAGTGTCAGTAAATTTTCGATTCTGAGATTTAGACGTTGGGCATGTTTAGACTTTGCTCGATGCTCTATTGAAAGAGCGATAAACACTTGGAGTCCACTACACACATAATCAGCATGCTCCCCCAATAAGCCACCTTGGCATTAGATCCGCGTTTCCAGAAAAAAGAGCATAGAAACCAAAGAGACCGCCGAGAAATCGATGAAAGCTCTCCTTAAAAGGCCGGAGAACCGGAGTTTCTGCTCACACCTTGCAATGTAACGGAGCAAATAAGGTGTCTTTAAGGTCCGACGATTTTGGACCGCAGCAATTATTGGATTTGTGATTATTCTGAAAATGTTTTTGTATGTTATTCCCATGGTCTTCTAGCTGTCTTTGTTTATGGATAGCGCCCTGTTTTTTATGTTGATTTTTCTGAATATGTGAGTTTTGAGTTATTAGAAAAAAGTTGTTAACATGAAGTTTAAAGGTGGATTTAGACCGATATGACTTTGTGTTTCAAATAATGCAAAAAATTGCGTAGATTCCGAATAGCACGATGAGAATGCTCACAAAATTTTTCTATAGCCGTGATACGTCGTCAAAGTCGTATGAAGCACAAAAAAGTGCTGCATCTCAAAACTAAAATCATTTCCAGTTTATTTTGCCATAACTTGCACTAATTCTAGTCTTAGCTGGTAAGGAAAATTCAAAATCTGTGTCGGGTGGCGTTCTTCTTTTGTTGGTTAGGGTGAGATTTTTTTGATTCACAGAATTGGTTTTGAAAATTGAACATTTCAGGTTGCTTTCTACCACTTTGTCACTCTAACTTTTCTTTTTGTTGACAAGGACTTTTTGGATTTTATGATGAATTGCTCGTCGTTCGAACACAAAAGTGCAGAAGTTCAAAGAAACATTAAAAGTGAGCGTTATTGATATTCGTAATTTAAAAAAACTAACTTCATAACTTTCCAGTTCGAAATCAGACAACTATACTTGCTACCTTGGTCTCAAACTGCACTCAGGAAGTCTTGGATGAGATCTAAGAATCATTTAGTCCAAAAGAAGAATTCGCTCAAATTGCTCAATGTGCTATCTCTATCATTTGATTTTTTGTTACTTCATACTTCCTTAAATACTTTCACAAGTGTCATATGGAGAAAAACTGAAGAGTGAGTGATATACAAAATAAAGTGCTCAAAAAAAATTTTCTTAGGTCCAGGAAAATATCAACTCTGTCTGTGCACTCATATACTTGTCATGTTTTGGAGGAAATCAGGTTGGGTATTCTCGTTGTAACGATACATAAATAATGTCATATTTAGTATTATCACATATACCTTCGTCGATGCTTCTCCGATTGTCAAGTTCTGGTTCAAGTGAGTCGATGTATGCTCATCTTTCACAATCTGCTGCTACGACTTGTGACTTTCTTATGGATGTTCTTTACATTTTTCAGAAAATCGAACATCATCATTGTGAAATCAATTGGAAGAATAGAGAAAGAGATACAAAATGCGAGAATGACGGAAACCAGTTGGCAACAGTTTAGGCAAAAAATCTTCGGGTAAAACTTTTGGTTAATTTATTTTTAAAAAAGATTACTTGGTTCAATTTTTCATGTGGAGACTGTAGCATACTTCTTATTTTCAGGGTAAATGCCAACGATACTGTGAACACACCTGAAAATTCAATAGCTACTGGGCAAGGAGAGCAAGTGTTCCGAGTGTTCCGTATACGTTCCTCACTAAATCTTTTTTATTAAGTAATGTCAAATCATTTTTTATCTTTTTTCTACGTATATTCATTATTCTTAATAAATGAGTGTTGTCAAATGTCTTATTCTGTTGGCCTTCTTTACAAATATGAACTTTGCTGCTTGTTTTCATTACAATTTTTGGGGGAGGAGCAAGATAATTATGTTAACCTTAAATATTTGGGGGACATTTCAAAGTACACGCTTCTAAATTGACGTTAAAATTGCGGATTGTTTGGTTCTAGTTTACTTTTTCAAGACAACAAAAAGTTCAAAAAGTGCGAAATTTTGGTGCAAAGATGTTATTGAAGTATAGTCATTTCAGATCTTTTAATTTCTGAATGTTGATGACTATGTTTTTCATCAAGAAACACTAAAAAATTGAACAGGAAAAGAAAAGCATGTTTGCTGTTAATAGTAGGACTCATTAAACTATTATTATAAACAACGAAAGTAGTAGAAGTAATGCAGAAGACACAATTAAGCTAAATAGGTTTAATAATTTACAAACTGATTATAAAACGAACTTTTAGTTTATGAGCTCCTTTTTTGTCTTTTTGGTGACATGGTGACGATGGATTTTGGTTGCTTTGCTTTGGGGAAGTTGGTACTGTCTTCTTTGCTGATTTTCTTGGCTTTTGTCCAACGGTTCCGGTGCCGATCCTCGCGAATGACTAGAAATGAACCCTAAATGTGCAAATTGCTGTAAATATTTGAAAATAATGGAAACAAAACATTACCTCTTCAGCCACTTTCGTAGAACTATTTTTAGTGATAGACTGATCCTTGCCCATTCCAACTTTGAATTGTTTCTGCTTTGGATTCAGGGTCTTTTTGTCAGTCTGGGTCATGTATCCCAAACCAATATGGATGAATTAATTTACAAAGGAGTCCGCTGGGATGAATTGAATGGCCAAAACTACCATTTCCGTGGATCCAGAAACTCGGCATACGACGTTGACATTGAACGGTCCGAAAGTGTTGATTTTCGCATCCCATGCAGGTTGACGGGCACTTGATTCTGTCGTAGAATCTGGAGCAGTTGTCCTCCTCCATGCAGTTGCAATTGAGTAACATGGTATTGACGATTGCAAGTGGTCTTGACCGACTTATGGACCTTAAGATTGTTGGTGGTAGTGGTCATGATGGTAGGGAATGGGAATATCGATAGACGATAAAGACGCAAATATTGAAAAAACTGAAGCGGGGACTGAGAACCTGTGGAATTTTTCGTCCTTATATAAATATAGATCAAGGAAATGAGTAAAGATCAAGGATTTGGAATTCTCCCAACGCGGGCGAAAACGGCCATCCCTTGTTTTCCAACCTTGAATTGTTTCTTCTATGATTTGATAGAACCGGTTCTATGATTTGATAGAACCGGTTCTATGATTTTTTTTTCTATCAAGTCATAGAATCCAAATTGGGTGATAGCAGAACCATACGGTGTTCGGAACCTAAAAATCAAAAATATATTGGGCTGAAAATTTTCCAGGTAATCTCACTTCTCAACCTTTCTACAGTACACTGCACGGGAACTGGAAACCGCGTGTTCACTTCTCCGATGTATGATGTATTTTGTTTTTTGTTATGCTCCACAGACTTGTAGACAACATCATTTTGATCACTCTGAAGTTTGCCATACAGAGAATATATTAAATCGAGAACTTACATTTATCCATTTCTCAACCTTTTCCACTGCATCGCCAGGGAATGAGTATTTCTGTCCAATTCACACAACTCCACATTTGGAGATTCACAAACTTCAAATACAGTACCTCTGCCACTGGTTATCATTTTCCCAAATACTTTTGAATTTTCGGAAAGCGATGATTCCGTTGACTGCTCTTTGATTTCCTGTGGAATATTCTCATCGTTGATATTCAGGTAGGCTAGAATCCTCTCGATAGTCCTGCTAGGTGGCAAAGTTTGAAAGAAACGCATTATGTCTTTTTAGTGATGATACTTGAACCAGTATTCAGAAATAACCTAATAGGGAATTCGGTTTTCGATTTATTGAGATCAGAAATCTTGAATATAGTGAAGACGAGTTGTGAGATTAATGATAATTAAGAGAGAAAGATGGGGAGAATTAAAAAAAAGAGACGATTTGAAAGTGATGAGTTTAGCATTCAAGATGTATAAGAGAATTAGGTTCAATAAAACGCAATTTCAATTATCGGCCCCAGTAGCCTGCGTTGTTAACTTTTGAGTAGTCCAATCTGCTCCCAGAATAAATGTTCAACAAGACTATGGCCACGATGAAGAGGACAATGAGAATGGCAATGACGACCCAGAAACAGAATTGTGCCGACCAGGACCGCTCGCGTCCTTTGAAGAACTTGATGGCTTTGCACGGCATCTAGAAAAAAGAACATGTTGAGATGACTCTAGAACTAATTGTTACTTGTTTCTACGATAATATAAGGTGCTTGGAATCATAGGGTCCGTTCTTCTAAAGCCTTTGTGACTTTTCAAACTCACCGCGACCTGGCTCCATGTAGCTCAGTACACGAGGAAGGAAGTTTGACAGAAGAAGAAGAAGTTCTGGAGAGCTATGAAAACCACTTCATCCACTGCTTCAGATGGCAGTGGGGATGATACACCACTAATGTCTCCGATAATCTGAAATAGGGAATAAATAAAGATAATTTCAATAATTTTGAAATAGTGGCCTCCACTTTTAAGAATGATTTCTCATCCCATCCAGAATTTGAGCTACCTCAATAATGATATCATTAAACTGATCCCATGCCTTCAGAAAAAAACTTAAATTTTCAGAAAAATCAGCACAAGAAACAGGGGCGTTGTCCATAAACGGGTCAACTAGAAGAGCATTGGAATAATATACAGAAATATTTTCAGAAAAATCACAAATCCAAACAATATTTGTTGCGGTCAAATACACTCGACCTATTTGCTCCGTTACATTGCAAGAAGTGAAGAGATACTCGGGCTCTCCGGCCTTTTAAGGGGAGCTTTCATTGATTTCTCTGCGGTCTCTTTAGTTTCTATGTTATTATTTTGTTTGCAGGGTTTTAATGGCAACAGCGGCTTATCGCTATTAGCATGCTGATTATGTGTATAGTAGGTTCCAAGATTTTGTTTACTTCTAAATGGAGAATTTAGCAAAGTATAATACATAATCTCTTTGGAAAACAAAAACATTGGAGAATAATTATTTGCCTTCAGAGTTTTGTGGAGCAGTAATAAACACACAACTTGCGATAATATTCCATCTCATTGTCCTTAATATCCGGAGCACCCATTTGGAGCAACACATCTGAAACTCTAAACTTCTGATACATCTTTAGTTTATGATCATACCGCACAGAAGGAGAGAGTGAAAACAGTGACAGCAAAAATTAGGTAGGTATGGATAACGCGCAGTGCTTTTCTTGAAACTGCTGGTTATTGAAGGTTTTATTGCTCCAAGTCTCTTGCCCTAAAAATATCAGAATACAAACTAACCCAAGTTTATTTTTTTCACCATAAATCAGAACGTCCGTGCGTTTTCTGAAGAGTATGATATTCGATGCAGTACAACAACTCTCGGCAAGTGCCAGAAATGCTCCCAGAACAAGCAAAAATGCATTAGTTGAGTTGACGTATCTAAATTAAAAAATAAAAAGACATAGGATCTCCATCGAGATTTGAAATCGGGACTCAGGATTCAAAGTTCTGAGTGTTAACAGCTACACCATGGAATCGAGTGCAGCGGCCGAGAATCGAATATGATTGTGCAGTAAATGTGTTCACTCTCACTCACCAGTTAGAAGAAACTCAACTTTGTGGAAGAGACAGAGTTTGTTTATCCATTCTTCTGGAACTAATTATAAATTAAGAGAAAGATGAAAAAAAGAATTATAAATTAAGAAAAAGATGAGTTTTTGAACTCAAATAATTGCGCAATTTGGACTGGACATTACTTTTCAAAAACCCAACACTCAAATTATTTCTGAAAAAACGACGAATTTCTACGATCAGTTATTTTTTGAGGTTGGGTTTTTGATGGTGAAAACTTGGGAAGGAATGTTTTAACTCACGTTTTTAAATACAGTAGAAATTATGAATTGAATAATTAGGAGAGTGATCAGAAAAATCATATAAAAAACAGGAGGTCGTATCCATCAAACAACCAAAAGAGAATTCAGAAAATCAGAAATATTTAGAGAAAAAGGCCGAACACATTGAGCCAACAGGAGAAGAAATGAAAAATTTTGACAGGTAATCAGTTCATATTGTAGTCAGAGAAAGGTTAGAGAAAAAAAAGCAATTAAACTTGGCCGGAAAAAGCAGAGGCTAGACAAAAAAAGACACAATTAAAAAGTCGTTAGGCTATTACAAGGAAGCACACAATTTTTGGGAGAGATAAGAAGCAGACGCATTTTTTTTTTCAAATAATATTGAAAAAGTTCATTAAAAAGTTGATGTGTTTACCCTTATCAGTGTTGGAGCAACTTTGGCGTTTGATTTTTTGACAGCCTGGGAAACCATGAAATGCTCTTATTCTCTTATTATGAAGGCAATTGAAAAAACTCTGAATGTTTTTAATAATTTTTGGAGACTTTGGGAGGACTCTCAGAGATTCCGAAGATTTCTAGTGCCTTGACGCATTTCTAGTCATGATTTTCTAGAGACATTCTGGACCCTCACCTTTTTAATAATCAAGTTCTGCTGACCAAGTTGTGCAAAGTTTCATACGCGCTCACTCTCAATCAAGAAGGCATTGGATGCCTAGTTCTGAGAAGATACTAACAATCCAAAGTGGTTATTTATTGGTTATTCTACCCACTCGAACTTGGTTATTTTGGTAAATAGACGGCTGAAACTTGATGATTGAGGCAAAAGGATTGTGAAAAAGGTCATTTTGAAGAATCCTATTCTGCTTAGTACGAAAGTTCCTCAGGAAACCATTTTTCGGATGGAAATATGTATTTTCGAAAATTTCGAAAAATTGGATCACATCTCACTTCGGAGTGAAGATAGGTGAGATTCAATAAGATTTTCGGATTCAGCGTTAAATTTTGATGCAGAAAATATCCAAAAATAGGAAATTTGTGGAACATTGGCAAAATTAGAATTCCTTCATATAAGGGAGTTACAGAGGTTTTAAGATTTGTGCATAAAACTGCCCCTAATTAGCCTAGTTTTCAAGATAGCAAGCTGAAACTACGTATTCTGATGAAAAATTGTACTCAAAGCACGATAATAAACAAATGGAAATAGGTATAGTGGAAAAATTTTTCAGGACGACCCTAAAACCAGTCATCCCCAGCCAAAAATTGACTTTAACAAGAATTTCAAAAAATCGTCATAAAATTTTTCTTTGTAGAGATACTGACAAATGAGTTGTTTTGCTGAATTCAGCGTTGAATTTTGAGCCAGAAAACACTTTAACTCATGAAAATCTTCAATTTGAGACAAAATATGGAAGTTTTTCTGAGAAAATCCAAAAATCCAAAAAAATCGAAATTTTCGAAAAAATCGCTTTTTTGACCGGAAATCGAACTTTTTTCCAATGAAGAAGTATTTTTATGGTTCTTCAAACAATTTCAGTTCACATAAAATTTTCCCAAAAAAATGAAATTTTTTTCAAAACACAAAATTTCAGCCGCCATCCCCTCAAGCCGCATATTCTTATACGCCATTTCACTCTCTCTCCATCACCCCAGCGTGGTGTACTGGTGTACACCGATGGCTGGGGTTCAGACGAGACCGTCGAAGCGTTGGTTCGAGGCCAGCCCGGTTCAAATGCAGCTCCGCAAAGTGACAAGGTGGAGACAAAGGACCCGGAACCGAATCCAAACAGAAGTGTTACGATGGATCCTCCAGAAGGTATCAAGATGTCATTGGGGATAAAGGTGGAAACAAAGGAGACAACGAAGGATAAGACAGATGACAAGACTCAAACTGGTGATACTGAAGACGAGAAACCAAAAAAGGAAGATGCTCCGAGAAGGGAATAGGAGGCGACAAAGGAGGAGCACACCTTTTTGAAACTTTCTGAAAATCGGTTCCTTGGTTCTTTCGAACCTCTTAAACCATTTTCAAACTCTAATCGTGTAAGTTGAGCCGTTACAAACGCGAAAACTTATCGTTTGATTTTCAAAGGATCATAATAAAAATACGGGGTTGTTTGTATGTTTGGTTTGAACAGCCGTAACTTTGTTCACAATTACTCAATTTTCACAAATTTAAGTGCGTATTGTAGCTGCCTAAGTGGTATTTGTTAAATTATACAACATTTGATTTTACCAACCCTCTTGCAAAAGTTGTGAGCCAAGAAGCAAACTCGCCCTGTTGCCAACTTTTACTTAGAAAGAGCCAAAGCCGTAAGGATTATTCGAAACACATTTCGAACGATTTGCCGTGGTAGATACATTTACACATTTTTACCATATTTAGCCGTGAATTATTGTATTCGAAAAGTCTGAAATAATCAGATTTTTGGAAATTTTTGAAAACTTTCCGGTTTCAAGTTCAAGTTGTACAGTATCTTGAATTTTTGTAAACAATATCTGATTTATTGAAATTTGAAATTGCTGATCATTAAAATAGCAAAACGTTAGAGCATTTTATGGTGAATTCAAGCTTTGATGAACGAGGGTCATATCCGAGTGTGACGGATTTTTGAGCGCAATGTCTGCAGAGGTATTTGGAGAGAGCGACGAGACACAACGTGTACAGGGACTGTAATAGGGAGTCTTGAACAAACGATTTTCTGATAAGTATTCTTACGACTTGGACGATTCCTGAGGACAAGAAGTAGATTCCGAGACTACGGGGTAGGGTTGTGGACTCTGTATCTTCTGAATCCGCAAGACGTGGCCCCCTTTCCAGATGAAGTCATCAGCATACGATGGAGGTATATGACTGGTGGTGTTCTTGGAGTGGGGTTGTTGACAGGGAAATGGATGAGCTGAAAATGAGATAAGTTAGTAAAAAATCAAATTTAAAGAATCACTTACATCTTTTCCAAACTGTTTGACAGTCATCCTGGTTCCATTGCATAGTCCTTGTTAAACAGAAATGTTTCTCAGAAGAACGACTTGTGCGCCGATTTTGAGATTCAGTCCGCATTCCGGATGGTGTCTCAGTAGCGAATACTGATGGGTCGGCAGTGAGTCCGTTGTCCTTGTCGGGAAGATCCGTTGAATCGAATGTTCTGAGAGGTTCATTTTCGAGTTTTCCGAGAACATACTCATTCAATCGAAGAGCTGTTCTGTTGTCAACGGTGAGAATGACGGATGTTTTTGCGTCGGCATCGGTCAAAGCTGGGAAAACCCAGTCTGCAAGTGCCTCATCGCTTTTCCTCTCAATGTTCTCCATCGGAATGAAGATCATTTCTCGGATCGGATCAACATAGTTGGTTCCGTTTCCGATTTTGAGGATCAATTCATCCTACGTCTTGCTCTTTTTGGCTCTCTTATTCTCAGCGGAACTTCTCGAATCGATTCCAAAGTTCTCCGCTGTTCAGAATAGAATTTTCGGCTCCTCGGCCTCGAACACCTTCCACAATCGGAAGAATCTGGCGCCAGTCGCCGCCCATGATCATCATTATTCCTCCAAATGGGATGTCGTTGCCGGTGAGAAGACGAAGTAGAGTGTCGACGGCATACACAATCCTCACATCGGATATGCAGATTTTGTCCCAGAATAATGGAAACAAAGCATTAACTGTTTAGCCACTTTCGTAGAACTATTTTTAGTGATAGCCTGATCCTTGCCCATTCCAATCTTGAATTGTTTCTGCTTTGGATTGACGGTAAAGCAGATTGTATTGACCGACTTATGGAACTTGAGTTTGAGGACCTTAAGATTGTTGGTTGCAGTGGTCATGGTGCTAGGGAAAGGGAGTATTGATAAACGATAAAGACACAGTTATTGGGAAGACTGGAGAGGGGACTGAGGAAACTTTTGGTCCTTATATACCCCCTCTCTGAGGGGGCGTGGCAGGTGTCACCAGTAATCGATAAGGATGATAAAAGGGATGCGGTGCCCTTTGTTCATGACACCCACTCACACAATACTAACACTGTATAAAGGGTGTGATCCCATTGTTTTTGGTTCTTTTCCCATACTGTACTATTGAAGGTTGTAAAACACGCACACCTGAACTATTACGTGCGGAAAATTTTTAATTATCAGCATTTTGCTTCTGGGAAAATAGAGGATCTCAAAATTCGAAAATGAGTAAAGATCAAGGATTAAAATTCTGGAAACGCATGCAAAAACGGCAAACACAGGATAGCTTTTGAACAAGGACAACAATGGTGCCTCTGACATTAGAGCAACTCAATGATTTCCAATTTTTACCAATGCATGTAGGTCATGTTTTTCAAATGAGACTGGATCCTGCCGTGATACCTTACCAAATCTCAATATTTTGAAGCATTTTTAAAAATTCTCGAAATTAGGTCACAAGCTCAAGAATAAGCATCATAGATGACTGAGCAAACTTTTTTTGGACTTCCGATGGTGTCCCTCACTTACCTGTTACATTATGAGATTTTTCAAAAAATTTTGAAATTAGGTCATGCGCTCATTTTTAGGCATCATGTTTACCTGCCAACTGCATATTCGGACTCCTGAAGGTGTGCTCTATCCATCCATACACTCTAAAGCCTAAACCAGTGTATTTGAGAATTTAGGTCACCACGAGACATCAAGCAGCGAGCTAAGTAGCTGAACTTTTTCTATTCATCTGTCAGCCACTGACCTATCACCCTTAAAATTTTAGATTTCCCTCAACAAAGTTTTATAGAATGAGTTGTCACGTTTGACCTCTGACGTGGAGCAATAAAAAGAAAATGTCAATTTGAGGGGGAGTCTCTCTGAAAAATGTATTCCCGATTTTCTTCTCCATAGAGACGCCCGCTTTTCTCCTCATCCTTCACTCGTATTATGCTGTAAGTTTTGGCGGGATGTGGGACTCCGTTTAGAAAGGGATAGAGGGTACTGATAAAAATGTGTAAGAAACTAACATAATTTCAGGAATCCCATTAATTTCGAAGTCGGAGGCTTGATCAACCGTCGATATCGTGTCATTTCCCGTATCGGGTTTGGATCGTTTGCCTCCGCCTTTCGCGTCGCTGACACCAAGGACGGTAATTCGGAGAAAGTTTGCAAGACAACACGGATTTCTGAAGATTCTTCCAACAAGCACGAGATGGAAGTTCTCGCGTTGAAGAAGTGTCTTGGGTTGAATCGCTGGCCGCAGATTGCCGATCATTTCGTCACTAAAAGTTTCAAGACTATTGGTGAGTTTTTTCGAGTTTTTGAGAGTCTAGTCAACATGTTTTTTCAGTGTTGTCAATTGAGGGCAAGTCAATCTATGATGTCCTTGAACGGAAGTCGCAGCCTCATTTCTCAATGGCGAACACTTTGCGTATTGGATACGGCCTCCTCGATGCCCTTCGCGCACTCCATACAGTTGGATACGTTCACCGTGACATTACGAAGGATAATGTCATGCTTAAGAGAGTCACGGAGGTGACATTTTTCTAAAAATTTTCTCTAAATAAATTGGTATTTCCAGGGTGTCATGGTTAAGATGATCGATCTTGGCAACAGCGCCAAAATCGATCCACCTTCGAAGTGCATGTACAATTCGATGAACACGAGCCTGCATGTGCTGAAGACTCATCTTTATACTACTTACGATGATCTGATTTCGGCCATCTACTTGTTGATTGAGCTCTCTGGCATCGAGCCTTTCGATTTGAAAATTCCATTGCTCCAGGCGAAAGAGAACCTGGTGAGTTTGAAATTTACATCCAGTTTGAGAGAATAACTGATTTTCAGCACTCTCGCCCCTTCACTTGCCTCGACAAGTCTCGCTGTTGGCTTGGAAACCTTATCACCTTGATTGATCAGCTCAAGACGCAGAAGTCGTCGAAGATGACTACCATCTGGAGCCAACTCGAGACTTCACTTCCGAACGTTTCTTCACATTCTCCAATCATCTTCAAGACTGTCGATGGAACACTCATCTTGGAGTGATTGATTTGAGGATTGTAGAAGGCTCAATACTAGAATATGACTCATTTGTGTGTATTTACTTACTTGAATAAAGATTTGATTTCAGCTCGATGTTTTTCTTTTTTCAATTAAAACAGAATAGCAAAGAATTTACATCTCTCAACTTTCAATGAAAGTAGACATAGTCTTCCACTTCTACAAATTTGAGGCTTCGTGAGTCTGGGCACTCACTGACATATCCTTCTGCAATAACTTTCTCAAAAACTGAGAGATTGGATTGGAAAAAAGTAGAGAATTTGGATCAATTGGATTGCGAGGGATACAAAGTTTTATATTTTCGTGGATACCTAATTTGAATTGAAGAACACTAAAAACCTGATCTTGCAATAGATGGGCAAATATTTGTAGCTAAACAGCTAGGCAGTACTTAAACATGCCAATCTGTCCACCAAGTAACTCAATGAACCACTACCAAATGTGCGAGTTATGGAATGTTGACTCCTTGGGTTATCTGCTATTCTAAATCGAATAGCCATCAAAGATTCTTTATGTCAGTTTTGCACTTCTCTGAACGACAGAAATAAAGGGGGAGGTGGTCCTATCCTCATTGCACGCACTTCATTCTGAGAAAAAATTGGAAGTTATAAAGTTTTAGTCTTGAAGTTTCAAATTTTTGTCCTCATTTTTTGGAGCATCTCGCCGTAATTTCTTAAGCATCAACTTCAATCCCCTTTCCGCAAGACTTGCTAAATCTGAAAATGGGAACATTTGTTCTGAGTAGGTGTTTCTCAACTCTTACCTTATATCAATTGAAACAAACAAACTGAAGCTCTTCTAATTTTTACAACCAGCCTCCGTCCCTTTGTTTTGTTTTCCAGTTCTGAAAGGAAAATAATTAACTTGAGGTTGACTATAAATATGATTATATACTCACAGTTCTTTAACATCAACTCGACTGTCGTCTCCACAAACAGAAATTCAAAATCATGATCGAGCCTCCGTCCTATCCATCCAGCTGGATTTTTTTGTTCTTAAATTAAACCAATCAACTTGCGGTAAACTCTAAATAAATATGTCTACACTCACAATTTTTATCATCCACTCGGCACACCTCCCCACAAACTGAGACTCACATAATCAGTTTTGACCCGCATGTAGATGTGGTGCACTCGATTTTCACTGATGTTGGGTCTGAAAAATTAGAATTAGATATTTTGGAATCTTGAACTAATTAATTGAATGTTTAGATTTGAGATGCTCCGATTTCCAGCATATCGAACTGTCAAAATTTTGAAATATCGGAATTTCTGGGAACCTCAGAATCTCAACTCTCAATGTACACGTATCTACTTACATTTTCTGACATTAACTCGGCAAATGTCTCCACATACGGAAATTAAAACAGTGAGTTTGGACCCGCAGGAACTTGATCCTTTCGGCAACGGCTGATCATAACTCTGAAAAAAATGGCTCTATCGGCGGAGAACGGACCTAAATGAATAGTACGGACCTAAATGAATACTACGGACCTAAGTGAATACTACGGACCTAAATGAATAGTACGGACCTAAATGAATACTACGGACCTAAAAGAATAGTACACGCCCAAGGAAAATGTAAGGTCCCAAGGGACACGGTCCCATGAAATTCAAAGGTCCCAAGCCTTCCTGAGATGCTCTTAGTGGCATAAATATGAAGAAAGAGAAAATTCGGTCTTTCTCACCATTTTAGTTGTCGGAGGAGTGTACCCGACTGGTCTACTCCCACCAAAGGAAGGCACAGCACCCACTTAATCCAGTGACAACGTTGAGCACCGCTGGTACCAAAATGTTTGATAAGAATCATTGTTGGTCTTCTGAGCTTTCTATGGCTTGCCACAGCTTTCTCTCGGTTTACGAGTGATGCAAACCAATATGACTCGTTGTTTGAAAAAATGTGGACACTGAATTCGGCCAATCGGGGACCATCGGGATTGAAAGATGGATTGAGTAGCTTCCGGTAATAAAAGGTCTTGTGAAATTTACAAAAATCATGATTGCAGTTGTGAGTTCCATGCAATTTCGTTCCGAGCATATGATAGTCAGAAAACTGGTAAAAAGTACCCTTGAGTTAACTTTGAATGCTGCTTATGATCAGTTATCAATATTCTAACAAATCAACTACTGAGTTTTCTCAGGACTTCAGCGCTTTTATGAGGCAAGCCAGTCGGGTACACTCCTCCGACAACTAAAATGGTGAGAAAGACCGAATTTTCTCTTTCTTCATATTTATGCCACTAAGAGCATCTCAGGAAGGCTTGGGACCTTTGAATTTCATGGGACCGTGTCCCTTGGGACCTTACATTTTCCTTGGGCGTGTACTATTCTTTTAGGTCCGTAGTATTCATTTAGGTCCGTACTATTCATTTAGGTCCGTAGTATTCACTTAGGTCCGTAGTATTCACTTAGGTCCGTAGTATTCATTTAGGTCCGTACTATTCATTTAGGTCCGTTCTCCGCCGATAGAGCCAAAAAAATTATATATGTCTCTGAGTCTCTCTTTCAGTTTTTGGAAAAATGTCTCAATTTTCACGTTAAACCCCTCATTTTCATCTTTATCCCAGCCCCTCATCCCCGATTATATTCATTTCCGGTCTTCCATTATTTATCCGATTATTGCAGATGCATCTCCTCGATGGGTTTCCTTTTCTCTCTTTTTCATCTCTTCTCTCCTGTATGTGACTAAGAAAAAAAATTATAGTGAAAAAGAAGCGCATTTTATGGTGAATTCAAACTTTGATGCACGAGGGCCATATCTGAGTACGATGGATTTTTGAGCATTCATTAGAGTTGGGTGATCTTGTCGTTGGCTCGTTCAAACTCCTCGAATAGGACGATTTGACTGAAAATGATGAGAATTAAACGTAAAATGGTTAGATTAAAAGAATCCGGATTTTTAAAATGACTATAAACGTGACTGCAACTTCCGACCGTTGGCCGATATACCGCCCACCGACCGACCATTGACCGGCCGAAAGTTTTCACGGTTTGCAGACGGTTGGCGGGTGCCAAGGCTCAAAGTTGATGAGATCTCGATTTCACTGATGTGAAAGTTTTTCCCTCTCAAAGTTCACTGTGTACAGAGTTTCAAGATATATTTCAATTTGATCCTAAAAACTGGAAGTTTTCAAAATTTTCCAAAGATCAGATTTTTTCAAACTTTTCAAAAACAAAAATTCACGGCTAAGATTAATAGAAAAAAGGTTTAATGAGTATATCTACCAAGGCAAATCGTTCGAAATGTGTTTCAATTCATCCTAACGGCTGTGACTCTTTCTAGGTAAAATTTGGAAACAGGGCAAGTGTGCTTCTTGGCTCACAATTTTCGCAAAAGGGCTGGTTAAAATAAATGTTTTATGACATGACAAATACCACTAAATCAGCTACAATATGCACTTTAATTTGTAAAAATTGAGTAATTGTGAACAAAGTTACGGCTGTTCAAACAGAACATACAAACAGCCCCGTATTTGTATTATGATTTTTTGCAAATCAAGCAAAGAGTTTTCGCGTTTGTCACAACTCAATTCAAACGATCATAACTTGAAAATGGTTTAGGAGGTTCTAAAGAACTAAGGAACCGATTTTCAGAAAGTTTCAAAAAGGTGTGCTCCTCCTTTGTCGCCTATTATTGCCTTCTCGGAGCATCTTCCTTTTTTGGTTTCTCGTCTTCAGTATCAGCAGTTTGAGTCTTGTCATCTGTCTTATCCTTCGTTGTCTCCTTTGTTTCCACCTTTATCCCCAATGACATCTTGATACCTTCTGGAGGATCCATCGTAACACTTCTGTTTGGATTCGGTTCCGGGTCCTTTGTCTCCACCTTGTCACTTTGCGGAGCTGCATTTGAACGGGGCTGGCCTCGAACCAACGCTTCGACGGTCTCGTCTGAACCCCAGCCATAGGTGTACACCAGTACACCACGCTGGGGTGATGGAGAGAGAGTGAAAAGGCGTAAAAGAATATGCGGCTTGAGGGGTTGGCGGCTGAAATTTTGTGTTTTGAAAAAAAATTCATTTTGGTGGGAAAATTTTATGTGAACTGAAATTGTTTGAAGAACCATAAAAATACTTCTTCATTGGAAAAAAGTTCGATTTCCGGTCAAAAAAGCGATTTTTTCGAAAATTTCGATTTTTTTGGATTTTTGGATTTTCTCAGAAAAACTTCCATATTTTGTCTCAAATTGAAGATTTTCATGAGTTAAAGTGTTTTCTGGCTCAAAATGTAACGCTCAATTCAGCAAAATAACTCATTTGTCAGCATCTCTACAAAGAAAAATTTTATGACGATTTTTTTGAATTTCTTGTTAAAGTCAATTTTTGGCTGGGGATGACTGGTTTTAGGGTCGTCCTGAAAAATTTGTCCACTATACCTATTTCCAATTGTTTATTATCGTGTTTTGAGTATAATTTTACATCAGAATACGTAGTTTCAGCTTGCTATCTTGAAAACTAGGCTAATTAGGGGCAGTTTTATGCACAAATCTTAAAACCTCTGTAACTCCCTTATATGGAGGAATTCTAATTTTGCCAATGTTCCACAAATTTCCTATTTTTGGATATTTTCTGCATCAAAATTTAACGCTGAATCCGAAAATCTTATCGAATTTCACCTTTCTTCACTCCGAAGTGAGATGTGATCCAATTTTTCGAAATTTTCGAAAATACATATTTCCATCCGAAAAATGGTTTCCTGGGGAACTTTCATACTAAGCAGAATAGGATTCTTCAGAATGACCTTTTTCACAATCCTTTTGCCTCAATCATCAAGTTTCAGCCGTCTATTTACCAAAATAACCAAGTTCGAGTGGGTAGAATAACCAATAAATAACCACTTTGGATTGTTAGCATCTTCTCAGAACTAGGCATCCAATGCTTTCTTGATTGAGAGTGAGCGCGTATGAAACTTTGCACAACTTGCTCAGCAGAACTTGATTATTAAAAGGGAGAGGGTCCAGGATGTCTCTAGAAAATCATGACTAGAAATGCGTCAAAGTACTAGAAATCTTCGGAATCCCTTAGAGTCCTCCCGAAATCTTCAAAATATATTAAAAACATTCAGAGTTCTTTTAATTGCCTTCATAATAAGAGAATAAGAGCATTCCATGGTTTCCCAGGCTGTCAAAAAATCAAACGCAAAAGTTTCTCCAACACTGATAAGGGTAACCACATCAACTTTTTTATGAACTTTTTCAATATTTTTTGAAGGAAAAAAATGCGTCTGCTTCTTATCTCTCCCAAAAATTGCTTGCTTCCTTGTAATAGCTTAACGACTTTTTAATTGTATTTTTTTTGTCTAGCCGCTGCTTTTTTCGGCCAAGATTAATTGCTTTTTTTCTCTAACCTCTCTTTGACTACTATGTGAACTGCTTACCTGTCAAAATTTTTCATTTCTTCTCCCGTTGGCTCAATGTGTTCGGCCTTTTTCTCTAAATATTTCTGATTTTCTGAATTCTCTTCTGGTTGTTCAATGAATACGACCTCCTGTTTTTTATATGATTTTTGATCACTCTCCTAACTATTCAATTCAATATTTTTGTTGCATTTGAAGAAGTAAGTTAAAATATTCTAGTCCGTTTCAAAAAAACAAAGAACAGTTTTTCGAAAATGACGTATTGTAGAAATTTGTGGTGAGTTTTAAGAAAGCATTCAGGACTTTGAATCCTGCAACCCAAGTTCAAATTTTCGGTAGAACCTATGACTCTTTGGTTTTTCAGTTTCAATACGTCAACTCAACTGATGCATATTTGCTTGTTCTGGAAGTATTTATAGCTTTTGCCCGGGGTTGTTGAACTGCTTCAAATATCATACTCTTCACGAAGCTCACGGATATTCTGATTCATGGTAAGAATGAACTTTGTATTGTTGATATGCTGATAATTTTAGAGCAAGAGACTTGGAGCAACAAAACCTTCAATAACCAGCAGTTTCAAAAAGTAGCACTGAGCGTTATTCATAGCTACTTTGTTTTTGGTGTCATTGTTTTCCTTCTCTCCTCCTGTTCGGTATGTTCATAAACTAAGATTGTATCAAGAGTTCAAAATTTCAGATGTGTTGCGAATAGGTGCTCCGGATATGGAGGACAATGAGATGGAATACTATCGCAAGCTGTTCATTTGTTACTACTCCAGCAAAGTTGGCCGTCCTTTGAAGGAAAATAATTTCTTTTCCAATTTTTTATGTTTTCCAAAGAGATTATGTTTTGTGAAAATTTTTTTAAGTTCAAAAAATGATTTTTGTTGATACCCTTGTTTTTCTTTTTGATGTTAATAACAAGTTTCTCAGCTATATACTAGGAAAAGCTTTCAGAGTCCGTTTCTCAGGGCGTTGAAGTATTATGTTTTGTTTTTCTCCATTTGGAAAGAAATTCAATTTTAATCCTTACTACACATGTCGTTGCCATTAGGACCTTGTAAACAAAAAAATTGCATAGAAGCCGAAGAGACTGCAGAGAAATTGATGTAAGCTTCCCTTAAAAAGCAGGAGAGCCCGAGCATCTTTTCATAACTTGCAATGTAGCGAAGCAAATAGGTCGAGTGTATATTGACCGCAACAATTAATGTTTGGATTTGTGATTTTTCGGAAATGATTCCTGTATATTATTCCATCGGTTTTCTAGTTGTCTTCGTTTTTGGACAGCGCCCCTGTTTTTTGGGTTGATTTTACTGAAAATGTGAGTTTTCTTCTAAAGGCAGTTTGAATCCGTTGAAGTCAGGCAGCATTTGAACTGCTTCAAGTAGCTTTTTTCTCAATTTTTGGCATTTCGAATCCCGCCCTGCACACCCCTTACCTATGGCGCGATTTGAGAATTAAGAAATGAGATTTCGTTATGATTGGTTTTTTCTTTCTGTTCAAGAAAGTACTTCAATTTTCACGCTTTCCTCTAGAAATCAAAAAAGGATGCGGTCAAACAAACAGAATTAAAATTGCATTATATAAGAAAGAGTGGTTTTCAATTTACAATGATAAACTGATTATATTTTTCTAAATCTTTTCATTTTCAGAATGTGTCTCTTTGAGATGATCTTCTTCAAAACTTTTGTTGATTTTCTTTCTGTTTAACAGCTACACGCCGTTACCAGATGCCTTCCAGTGTCCAAACAGCCGATGGGCTTCCAATCATTCATTCTCTGCTGCTCATTACGTCAGACACCACATAAAACATCTCAATGGAAATACAAGATCTCTTGGCAGGTAAGAACACATTTGTTAATAAAGCAAAACATTGAGAATGTGAATTCCAGATTGCTGCCCAGTGTATTCTCATGAGGGCTCTACGCGGTGACTGGCTTACTTTATGAGGCGGTGCAGTTTGTTCCAGAGATGTACATCATCGGGCAAATTGCCTGGCAGTGGACCAGCGCAATTATGCCGACTGCCTACATCTTCCTGAATCGCACGATACAGCGAGAACTCATCAATGTCTTCATGCCAGAATGTCTCCGACTGAATCTAAAAATTCTACTTGACATAGACAAGTGTTTTTCGAATTTGATTTTTTTCTATCGGTTGCCTTGTAAACTCTTGTTGTTACAATAAAAACTTTATTCAGAAGATCATTAGAAGTATCCACAAAGTTACACATAATTATTTTTAATACATTTCTATCAGCTTGAGCACACACAGTCCAATGAGCTCCGCCATTTCATAAAAGATCGCCTCCCTCTGGATTTCCTCGACAATCCTTTTGTTATTTGGAAGCCGGATGACGCCATCTCTCATATAATTGAGAATGACGCGGAAGTGGGTCCCATCTCTACCGACAAACATCTGAAAATCGAAAATTAGACTGAAAACGTTTGCTTTCTTCAACACCTACCTCCTCTTCAGCTCCCAACTTCTTCCTGAACCATCCACTCTTATTCTTCAAAGTAGACTGGTACGTAGTAAATGATACTCCACCCACATTCAATCGGATAATCTCCTCTGGCATTCTGTAAGTTGACTGTATGGGTTTTTGAAGGGCGACCAAAAAGTTTCGAACGTTGTGGATTTTTGGTATACGTCAAAAGAAAGTGTAGAAAGGAGGGTTCAGGAGAAATGCAGAAAGTTAGACAAAAAATTATTGGAGAAAACGATTGTAATGCGAGGAAAAGGTCCCTAGATAAAACAAATGAGTGGAAGAAAAGGCAATAATAGGAAAAGACGAGTTATTGGAGCACGCAAGACGACCTCAATGAAAAGAAGAGAAGAAGACAAATGAATGGTCCACCTGAATCCCAGCGCCTTACGTGCAGGGTTGCAGGAAGATGGACTGAATAGGCTCCGCCTAATATTTGTGTGCGCGCGGTTTTTTGCGCGTTTTTCCCCAAGAGCACAGCGTGTCGTCAATCGATTAAACACAAGGAACCAAATGATACTTGAAAAACAGAAAGAAACATAAAAAATGGAGCCTAATTCTCAACATTTCAGAAATTCTGTTGCACTCGGAATCATATCAGAGAAAAAAAATACAAGAAATGACAACCCAAATGATGAGTCAGTCGGAACACCCATCCGACAACTCAAATGGAGCAAAAGTGCTTCATGCTGGCAGAGTGAGCATCGCAGGAAGTCTCATCAATGGGGTCTCATCAAGGCAAGTAGACGGATGATTATGCTGAAAATCAGTTACTCTCTCAAATTGTATTCAGATTTAAAACTCACAACCTTCTCCTTTCCCTGAAGCAACGGGAGCTTCAAATCGAATGGCTCGGTTCCAGAGAGCTCAATCATCAAGTGGAGAGCCGAAATTAGATCGTCGTAAGTAGTATAAAGACAAGTCTTCAACACATGAAGGCTCATGTTCATAGATATGTACATGCACTTTGTAGGTGGATCGATTTTGGCGCAGTATCCAAGATCGATCATCTTGATCATCTTGACAACGACCCCCTGGCAATACCAACTTGTTTCAAGAAAATCTTTTAAAATCTCACCTCATTGACTCGCTTCAACAAGACATCATCCTTCGTAATGTCACGATGAACGTGTCCCACGTTGTGTAGAGTCTGAAAGGAATCGAAGATTCCGTAGGAGAGACGCAATATATTCGCAATGGAGAAACGAGACCGCGTGTTCCTCTCGAAAACATCGAAAACCAATTCGCCTTCCAACGACACTACTGAAGAATCATGTTGACTAGACTCTCAAAACTCAAACAGTACTCACCGATTGTTCTGTAACTTTCTGGAGTTGTTGAAGTCCTTTTAAATCGGGAAGTGGCATTTCTTTCTATTTTTTATCGCAATTGATCGAATTGAAAGAATCTATAAGGCTGAAAAATATAACATAGTAATTTTCCCTATCCGACACAAACTTTTGGATGTCTGTTAAGACGACCGTATATTTTCCAGAGAAATAAACAAGAACATTTAATTTTTTTGGATTTTTTTTTTCAAGTAGAACACGAGCAAAAAAAAAACTATAAAAACTATATACATATATTGAACGAGTAGAGGAGACTCACTTAGAATCTAGGGACACAGAAACCAAGGCACAATAAAAATGACATAAGACACAAATGGGGGACTCAATCACAATCCAGAGATACAAAAGCCATAATGACGCAAGGTTAATATGAATACAAGAAAATCTGAGCGCTCATGATCACAATTAAATATGGAAAAGTCTCTACTCCTATGATCATAAAGTTTCTAATAAAAATATCAAGAGACAAAATAAGGGTCACATTTCGAATGATGAAGGGTAGTTAAAGAGAATAGGATGATTGAGGTGGGAAGAAGAACATTTAGCACACACAAATGAGTCATATCTAAATAGTATCGAGTCTTCTACACTCATCAAACCAATCACTCCACAATGACTTTTTCGTTGACAGTCTTGAAGGCGATTGGGGAATAAGGAGAGACTTCCGGAATGGCATTCTCCAATTTGCTCCAGATGCTGCTCATCTGTGACGTATTCTGAGTCCTCAACTGATCAAACAGGACGATGATGTCTCAGTTACCGTAAAATCTGTAATTGAAGGGCACCTTTAATAGAAGGGCAGTCCGACGGGGAGGTGGAAAAATAGAAGGGCATGCCCTTCTATTACAGATTTTACGGTATTTTCTCAAATGTTATGTAAATTTCAAACTCACCAGTTTCTCTTTCGCCTGAAGCAACGGGATCTTCATATCGAATGACTCGGTTCCGGAGAGCTGGATGAGCAGATAGACAGCGGAAATCAGATCATCGTATGTGGTATAAAGACGACTCTCCATCACATGAAAGCTCGTGTTCATAGAATTGTACATGCACTTGGAAGGCGGATCGATTTTGGCGCAGTTCCCGAGATCGATCATCTTTACCGCGACCCCCTGGAAACACCAACATATTTAGAGAAAATCTTTTGAAATCTCACCTCCTTGACTCTCTTGAGCATGACATTATCCTGCGTAATGTCACAATGAACGAATCCCACACCGTGAAGTGTCTGAAGGGCGTCAAAGATTCCGAAGGAGAGACGCAAGATGTTTGGAGAAACGAGATGGTGTGTTTCTCTCGAGGAGATCATAGGTGGACTCTCCTTCAAAGGACACAACTGAAAAAACATGTTGACTAGACTCTCAAAAACTCAAAAAGAACTCACCGATAGTCTTGAAACTTTTCGTGGCGAAATGATCGGAAATCTGTGGTCAACGTTCCAACCCAAGACATTGTTTCAAAGCGACCACTTCCAACTCGGGCTTGTTGGAAGGATCTTCAGAAATCCGTGTCGTCTTGCATACTTTTTCAGCATAGCCATCTTTGGTGTTCACGACACGAAACGCGGAAGCAAATGATCCGAACCCAATTCGGTTGAAAACACGATAGCGGTGGTTAATGAGGGCTCCCACTTCGAAATTAATCGGGTCCCTGAAATTATGTTCGTTTCTTACACATAATCACCAGTACCCACTATCTAATTCTAAACTGACATTGAGCCCTACACCCCGCCAAAACTTACAGCATAATAAGAGTGATGCGTAGTCACTTCTTGCTTATTTTTCTCGTGTTGTTCTATCTTGTACTGGAATTTAAATGATGTTTTTAGGAATGAGTTTTGGTTGCACTTCCTCCTTCGCAATCCGATTGACCCGCCCACCCGCCCTGTCCTTCGCAATCCTTTGCAATCCTTCGGTCGCATTTCCTCCTTTGCAATCCTTCGCAATCCTTCGGTCGCATTTCCTTGTTCGCAATTCTTCGCAATCCGATTGACCCACCCACCCGCCCAGTTCTTCGCAATCCTTCGCAATCCGATTGACCCACCCACCCGCCCAGTCCTTCGCAATCCTTCGCAATCCTTCGGTCGCATTTCATCCTTCGCAATCCTTCGCAATCCGATTGACCCACCCATCCGCCCAGTCCTTCGCAATCCTTCGGTCGCATTTCCTCCTTCGCAATCCTTCGCAATCCGATTGACCCACCCACCCGCCCAGTCCTTCGCAATCCTTCGCAATCCTTCGGTCGCATTTCATCCTTCGCAATCCTTCGCAATCCGATTGACCCACCCACCCGCCCAGTTCTTCGCAATCCTTCGGTCGCATTTCCTCCTTCGCAATCCTTCGCAATCCGATTGACCCACCCACCCGCCCAGTCCTTCGCAATCCTTCGCAATCTTTCGGTCGCATTTCCTCCTTCGCAATCCTTCGCAATCCGATTGACCCACCCATCCGCCCAGTTCTTCGCAATCCTTCGGTCGCATTTCCTCCTTCGCAACCCTTCGCAATCCGATTGACCCACCCACCCGCCCAGTTCTTCGCAATCCTTCGCAATCCTTCGGTCGCATTTCATCCTTCGCAATCCTTCGCAATCCGATTGACCCACCCACCAGCCCAGTCCTTCGCAATCCTTCGCAATCCTTCGCAATCCTTCGGTCGCATTTCCTCCTTCGCAATCCTTCGCAATCCGATTGACCCACCCACCCGCCCAGTCCTTCGCAATCCTTCGGTCGCATTTCCTCCTTCGCAATCCTTCGCAATCCGATTGACCCGCCCATCCGCCCAGTCCTTCGCAATCCTTCGCAATCCTTCGGTCGCATTTCCTCCTTCGCAATCCTTCGCAATCCGATTGACCCACCCACCCGCCCAGTTCTTCGCAATCCTTCGGTCGCATTTCCTCCTTCGCAACCCTTCGCAATCCGATTGACCCACCCACCAGCCCAGTCCTTCGCAATCCTTCGCAATCCTTCGGTCGCATTTCATCCTTCGCAATCCTTCGCAATCCTTCGGTCGCATTTCCTCCTTTGCAATCCTTCGCAATCCGATTGACCCGCCCACCCGCCCAGTCCTTCGCAATCCTTCGGTCGCATTTCCTCCTTCGCAACCCTTCGCAATCCGATTGACCCACCCATCCGCCCACTCCTTCGCAATCCTTTGCAATCCTTCGGTCGCATTTCCTCCTTCGCAATCCTTTGCAATCCTTCGGTCGCATTTCCTCCTTCGCAATCCTTCGCAATCCGATTGACCCGCCCACCCGCCCAGTCCTTCGCAATCCTTCGGTCGCATTTCCTCCTCCGCAGTCCTTCGCAATCCGATTGACCCACCCACCCGCCCAGTCCTTCGCAATCCTTCGCAATCCTTCGCAATCCTTCGGTCGCATTTCCTCCTTCGCAATCCTTCGCAATCCGATTGACCCGCCCACCCGCCCAGTCCTTCGCAATCCTTCGGTCGCATTTCCTCCTTCGCAATCCTTCGCAATCCGATTGACCCGCCCATCCGCCCAGTCCTTCGCAATCCTTCGCAATCCTTCGGTCGCATTTCCTCCTTCGCAATCCTTCGCAATCCGATTGACCCACCCACCCGCCCAGTCCTTCGCAATCCTTCGGTCGCATTTCCTCCTTCGCAATCCTTCGCAATCCGATTGACCCACCCACCAGCCCAGTCCTTCGCAATCCTTCGCAATCCTTCGGTCGCAATTCCTCCTTCGCAATCCTTCGCAATCCGATTGACCCACCCACCCGCCCAGTCCTTCGCAATCCTTCGGTCGCATTTTCTCCTCCGCAGTCCTTCGCAATCCGATTGACCCACCCACCCGCCCAGTCCTTCGCAATCCTTCGGTCGCATTTCCTCCTCCGCAGTCCTTCGCAATCCGATTGACCCACCCACCCGCCCAGTCCTTCGCAATCCTTCGGTCGCATTTCCTCCTTCGCAATCCTTCGCAATCCGATTGACCCACCCACCCGCCCAGTCCTTCGCAATCCTTCGGTCGCATTTCCTCCTTCGCAATCCTTCGCAATCCGATTGACCCACCCACCAGCCCAGTCCTTCGCAATCCTTCGCAATCCTTCGGTCGCAATTCCTCCTTCGCAATCCTTCGCAATCCGATTGACCCACCCACCCGCCCAGTCCTTCGCAATCCTTCGGTCGCATTTTCTCCTCCGCAGTCCTTCGCAATCCGATTGACCCACCCACCCGCCCAGTCCTTCGCAATCCTTCGGTCGCATTTCCTCCTTCGCAATCCTTCGCAATCCGATTGACCCACCCACCAGCCCAGTCCTTCGCAATCCTTCGCAATCCTTCGGTCGCAATTCCTCCTTCGCAATCCTTCGCAATCCGATTGACCCACCCACCCGCCCAGTCCTTCGCAATCCTTCGGTCGCATTTTCTCCTCCGCAGTCCTTCGCAATCCGATTGACCCACCCACCCGCCCAGTCCTTCGCAATCCTTCGGTCGCATTTCCTCCTTCGCAATCCTTCGCAATCCGATTGACCCACCCACCCGCCCAGTCCTTCGCAATCCTTCGGTCGCATTTCCTCCTTCGCAATCCTTCGCAATCCGATTGACCCACCCACCCGCCCAGTCCTTCGCAATCCTTCGGTCGCATTTCCTCCTTCGCAATCCTTCGCAATCCGATTGACCCACCCACCAGCCCAGTCCTTCGCAATCCTTCGCAATCCTTCGGTCGCAATTCCTCCTTCGCAATCCTTCGCAATCCGATTGACCCACCCACCCGCCCAGTCCTTCGCAATCCTTCGGTCGCATTTTCTCCTCCGCAGTCCTTCGCAATCCGATTGACCCACCCACCCGCCCAGTCCTTCGCAATCCTTCGCAATCCTTCGGTCGCATTTCCTCCTTCGCAATCCTTCGCAATCCAGTTGACCCACCCACCCGCCCAGTCCTTCGCAATCCTTCGCAATCCTTCGGTCGCAATTCCTCCTTCGCAATCCTTCGCAATCCGATTGACCCGCCCATCCGCCCAGTCTTTCGCAATCCTTCGCAATCCGATTGACCCACCCACCCGCCCAGTCCTTCGCAATCCTTCGGTCGCATTTCCTCCTCCGCAGTCCTTCGCAATCCGATTGACCCACCCACCCGCCCAGTCCTTCGCAATCCTTCGCAATCCTTCGGTCGCATTTCCTCCTTCGCAATCCTTCGCAATCCGATTGACCCACCCACCAGCCCAGTCCTTCGCAATCCTTCGCAATCCTTCGGTCGCATTTCCTCCTTCGCAATCTTTCGCAATCCGATTGACCCACCCACCAGCCCAGTCCTTCGCAATCCTTCGGTCGCATTTCCTCCTTCGCAATCCTTCGCAATCCGATTGACCCACCCACCCGCCCAGTCCTTCGCAATCCTTCGGTCGCATTTCCTCCTCCGCAGTCCTTCGCAATCCGATTGACCCACCCACCAGCCCAGTCCTTCGCAATCCCTCGCAATCCTTCGGTCGCATTTCCTCCTTCGCAGTCCTTCGCAATCCGATTGACCCACCCACCCGCCCAGTCCATCGCAATCCTTCGGTCGCATTTCCTCCTTCGCAATCCTTCGCAATCCGATTGACCCACCCACCCGCCCAGTCCTTCGCAATCCTTCGGTCGCATTTCCTCCTTCGCAATCCTTTGCAATCCGATTGACCCACCCACCCGCCCAGTCCTTCGCAATCCTTCGGTCGCATTTCCTCCTTCGCAATCCTTTGCAATCCGATTGACCCACCCACCCGCCCAGTCCTTCGCAATCCTTCGGTCGCATTTCCTCCTTCGCAATCCTTCGCAATCCGATTGACCCACCCACCCGCCCAGTCCTTCGCAATCCTTCGGTCGCATTTCCTCCTTCGCAATCCTTTGCAATCCGATTGACCCACCCACCCGCCCAGTCCTTCGCAATCCTTCGGTCGCATTTCCTTCTTCGCAATCCTTCGCAATCCGATTGACCCACTTACCCGCATTTGAATGATGTGTTTAGGAATGAGTTTCTTTTTTTCTTGAGTATTGGTTTAAAAGCGCATTGTGGGCGCTGAAAAAACATCAGTACCTCGAACATTTGTAATTGGCTCACCTCAGTTTTTTCAAGCTTCCGATAATGCAAGCAATCTGTTAACAAATCTATAATTTTTTGTTCCACTAACATGTCACGGCTCGCAGTAGTAGTTTTTTTTAGTTTTGTACTTTTCCTACGTCATCATGGTTTTCTAAATTTTTGTTTATGTCCATCAGTATCTGAGCAGAGAGAGGATTACTCAGTCCAACAAGCATTCATCAACTTACCATTCCTTAGCATTTTCTGTTGTCGTTTGTATGTTTCACTGCTTCAGAAGTGCCAAAATATCAAAAGTCGAAGGAAAATAAAATAAATAAAACAGAAAAATTAGAAAATAATTATAAAAGAAAGTTGTGCCTTCAAGAGGCAACAAGTGGTAGTAAGCTGCCGATTTTATTAGCTACTTGTTAGCAAATCAATCATTTACCTCATACCACTTACTAGTCGCTTTGCTCCTAAAATCTCCTTGTAGTAACTATTCTTAGACACCCCTCACCCCCATAGAAGTATTTCCCACATACCTGTTGATATCCTTAGATGATATCTTTTCAAATCCATGGCTTCTGATTCCCGAAATTTTTCTATCATATCACGTTGGGTGGTCTTGTTTGCTTGTTGAAGTTCCTGAAAGTTTAAGATTTCTAAAGTTAGAAAAATCAATAATTAAAAAACTCAATAAGGAGAGAGAAAAGAGGTCACCGAGAAAGAAGTGAAACAAAACTGAAAATGAAAGAAAATGATGACAATAGGGGTGGGAAAGTATTGATTTTTTACACAACACAGTGCTACGGCGGGGGGGGGGGGGAGGGGTCTAATGTGAGGAATTTAAGAAAAGGGATTCGCTCCTGGGAAAAACAAAGGGAAGGAGTGTGGGAAAGGGGTGGTTAGAACAATAGGTGTGCCACCGGAGTGCGCGCGGTTTTCTATAGTTGGGAGATCAAATTTTTGGGAATTGCGTTTGATCTACCACTGCTAGAAATAGCTCACGCACTGAGATTGAGAAGGAGCGCACCGTTTTCATAAAAAAAATGACAAAATAACGATATTAATTGCAGTCATTGACAGTCGATTTATAAAATATTTCTGAATCTCAGACTCTGAAAATCTGGCAAAAACTGAAATCCTAGATAGTTTTCCAGGGAGAGCTGTGCACACAGATCCTTTGGTTCGAAGAAAGAGCTAATAGCGCCGTCTAATGGTTATCTGAATTGATTTGTCACCTAAAAAGGAGTTTGGGATTCTTTGAGTTTGAAGTGATACACCCACAACTGACAACAAATTCGAGAAATTAGACTTTATTCCATACATAGTTATTCAATAAAATATTAACAAGACTGTGAGATCGAACTCTCCAAACATCAAAACAGAGCAGGAAAGCTCTGTGGCCATAAATGTAGAACTTTGCACGCCACTCGACCCCATTTTCTGAGATTTTGAGAATTTCAGGATTCCAAGATGCTTTGATTCTGGGCTATGTGGTTTGAGATTCTGAGATGATCCGAAGATTCTGAATGCCAGATATTCTGATATTTTGCAACTCTTATGGTAAAACAATTCAATACAGATTTCAAGCTTTCAACTTTTCACATCGGAAGATTCTAAAATTTTGCTGAAAGCTGAAAAATCTGGACATTTTGGAAAACTCTCCCGGTTTCTTTCCAGATCCTGAGCATGTTTTCATTTTGATGAAGCTTTTTTTTTTGAGAAGCTGACTCCCAAGGTAATATTCTGGACTTCTTATAATGAAATTTTCCAACCCAATCTTTCCCATGGAGAAACGATGTTTACTCCATACATCAACACTATTCACCAGTACTATTAATCCGCTTTTAACTATCAAAAATTTATTTCCCGGTCTAGGTTTTTTTTTCCGATTTGTCCGATTATCTCGGTCGCCGGTCGCTTTATAATTTTTATCCTTTTTTCTCTCTCATTACAATTCGAAGTTTTATATAATGTCTGCGTCTCCGTCATTTTAATATATAAAAGGAAACGATGACTGAAAAAAACTCATTTCCCTTCCTCCTATGGGTTCCGTCTGTTTGGAACCCTGAAATTCAATGGCTTTGTATTTTTCTGAAAATTTTTAATAATGTGTATTCTCTTATTTATTTTTGATAGATCTCAAGTGTTGTATATATTTTGATCTCGTTTTCAAGGTGAGCTTTAATAATTAGAACTTAACCTTCGAGGGTTCCAGGAATTGAAATTTACTTCGATAATCGAAATATCAAAATTTCAGATTGATCTCAGATTTCTACGGGTTTGCCAGCGACGCATTGACATTATTTCATTTTATATTGGAAATCCAAACTTCAAGATGGCTGGCACAGGAATTTTTATTTATTTTTGATTCTTCATGGTAAGCTAGTATTTCATTCAACATTTTCATCGATCTAATTTTTTCTCAGAACCTGACATGCTACTTATTATATACTTTACTGGATTGTCGCCCACAACACTGCCATAAATTTAGTTTTTCTTGTTTAATTTGAATTTTAGTTGAATTTTAATTAGTTTGAGTTCGCATATACACAGTACCGGTTCTAGAATTTGTTGATATTTTTTGAATTTCTGAAATTTGAATAAATATGTTATATTTGAAAAAAGCGTATTCACACAATAATAAATATTAATATTGATCAGTTATCACAAAATCACGTTACTTCGAAGCTTATATATGACGATTTGCTCCTTTGAAATCAAAAATTTCTAGCAAATAGTAGTTTCTGAGATGTGCAATTCTGTGATTTTGAGATTTTCAAATTTTGAATTTTTTTGAAAATCTGATTTTAAAAATGATGAAAAATATAAGCGGATTGGGAGATTGTAGAAGATTAACGGGTACTGGTCTTATTATCCAAAAACTTGTGTCTTTATGTAGTGCTTGTATTGGTAAATCGTGTTTGAATGAGAATTCCCGGGTTTAAATATCACAAAAAACTGCACATTTTGGCTAAGCTGAAGTATTAGTTTTACTTTCAATAGCTTATTTATTTCTGTAAAATGCAGCACTGTGAAGCATAACTTTCCGAGTCACACAATGGACTATCATCTAAATTGAAATAGATTTTTTGGAAGCAAAAGCAGCGGGAGAATACAAAATGAGAGCGAGAATGAGAAATCGGGGTAAATTGTTGTCGATTGGATGCAATATTCGGAGACAAGATACTACTAATAAAGCATAAGAACTTGAAAACTTTTCTGAAAAGTATATAGGAAGGATGGGAGAAGAAAAGGGTTCTTGGAATAGTCAAAATAATCAGGCAAATAATGACTAGTACTGCTAAATTAGTTCAATGTTGACAATTGCATCTCATTTTTGTGGAGCCTTGGAGTGGGCAATCATGAAGAAAACAATGATGGCGATGCATGTTGTAATGTAGAAGAGATGGAATGTGGTGCTGTGTAAGATTCTCCAAACCATGGTGGGCGGTTGTCTGAAAAAAGGATATAGCGGTTTCTGAGATTCTGAGAATGTGAGTTTTTTGCTCATTGTGGAGCTTGAACTTTTAAAAATCTGTTTTTAAAAACTTCTAGACTACAATAATACCAAAACACACTTTTTCGGAGCAACAGCGGAAGTTGGCTGAGCAGTTGTCTGAATTGAAGC
Organism: Caenorhabditis sinica; assembly: GCA_963932045.1. Lineage (NCBI taxonomy): Eukaryota > Metazoa > Nematoda > Chromadorea > Rhabditida > Rhabditidae > Caenorhabditis > Caenorhabditis sinica. Next base: position 23,670,947 of record OZ009938.1, read on the forward strand.
TTCAAGTGGCTGTTTCAATACTGCAAAAACAAAATATAACAAGTTTTTTACTCCTATTCCAAGTTCGACTCACGTTTTGCTTCAGTTGGAGTATCCTCGTTCTCTTGATTGTTGTCTTCGGAGTCACCGCTTTCAGATTCCTCGGACCCATCCGAGAAATCACTGTGAACAATGACGGCTTCTCTTTTGGTTTCCGCGATTCTTCTCTCCAACCATTTGCGTTGTAACTTGTTTTCAATGAGCTCTGGAACAATTAGAGAATTGATTTAGGCTATGGTTCTTTAGCTTACCTATTTTAGCATCTGCCAATTTCCGTTCATATCGCTCTCTGCCTGAGAGCTTTGAATAAGCAAGTGACCTCTCAAGAGATTTGTCCCGAGCAGACTTTTCTGCTTTCATGCTATCTTCCATTTCTTTCAATGTAGCATTGTCCTTCAGCATCGCAATCTCATTCTCCAAATCCATGATTCTTCTTCTGTACTTGTTAGACTCTTCAAATGCAATATCGCTCATTTTTGTGGTGAGCCTCATCATATCGAAGAGAGATTGGGATCCTTGCTTGCCTGGGATCAAATCAGCGTAAGCTTCCGAACACATTTTTTCGAAGTTTGGCGGTTGATACATTTTCTCATCCACGCCATCATCCGAACTGTTAGCAGCGTTCTCTTTTTCTTCTGAAAAATGTTCTTTTGAAGGAGGTGACCTAAAATTAAAGAAGAATTCCGGTCAAAATTTTTTTTGCTTCAAAATACCGTATTTACTGTAATTGAAGCGCATGCGCCTCTATTTTTCAAACCCTCTGTCGTGGTGCGCTTCTATTAAAGGTGTGCTTCAATTAAAGGGTGCGCTTCTATTTTTCGAAGACATTTTTCGAAAAATCATCTTTTTACTGGCCAATTTTTCACGCCGTTTTGGCTTCAAAATTGATGATTTTCAATGAAATTATGGATGAAATTCAGTCAAACCCCCAAATTTCACCTTTTAAGATGGTTTTTTGACAAGATATTCCTGCAAAAATGTCGTCAGATTTTTTCTGGATGTGCTTCTATTACAGGGTGCGCTTCTACTAGAGGGTGCGCCTCTATTTTTCAAATCCAGCGCCAGCATGCGCTTCTATTAGAGGTGCGCTTCAAATACAGGTGCGCCTCAATTACAGTAAATACGGTATGTAAAATTTTATGCTAAATCCGAATATGATAGTAAAAACGCTTACAAATCTTTCTAAACTTTTGACGATTCACTTCTTAACGACCCTTTTTTGGCCGAACGGTCTCCTGGGACCGTGGCCCGCAGTTTTCTTGGGAACCTGACTCGGCCACCGCATTTTAAGATTTTTTCACCATTTTCTTCAGGTTTTTTTTGTGAAAATTATTAATTTCTGTTGTTTTTTCACTTGTCTTTTGGTTTTTACAATATAAGAGACATTCTATGCACTATGCACTGAGCATGATCCCACTATACCGGGCACACTTTTTCAAAGTTATTTTTTCTGGCTATTATTATGTGTGCAGACACTCTTATGTCTCTAATGTACAGTAAAATAGTTTTCCTCAACCCCCTACGGTAATGATCAAAATGCACCACTTTTTAGTCAAAATTTTCAAAAATTATCAAAAACATTTAAGTGAGAACTATCAATGTAAACTTTTTTGTAACTGCTAGCTGACATTATTCCGATCATCTGTCATTTCATGAAAACACAAGTAAAATTGCTGAAATTTGGTGGAGTCACTAATTATAATAGACAGAACATAGTCTGAAAGTTTAGTTTGAATCAGTTCGCTAGGAATGCTTTAACGTGAGTAAGGTCTAGTTAAAGTGATCGAAGTGGGGTACACATTTTGGCCTGGATCGCCTTTGAGACAACCAGAAATCATGGGAAATTTTTTCGGTGGACGTCTCAAGAGTTGATCTTGCTAATATCAAAAAATCTCGACTCACGTAGTTGAAAAAATTTTCAGGACGGTCGAAAAACTTAGAAAATTAGGTCACAAAAATTTTGCTCGATAAAGATGGATTATTTTCACCAATAAATAGCAGAGTTACAAGTATGTTGTCAACACATAAAATGCTTAAAATAATGTCAGCTAACAGTTACATAAAAGATTTCATTGATAGTTCTCACATAAATGTTTTTGAACAATTTTGAAAATTTTGGCTGAAAAGTGGTGCATTTTGATCATTACGGTAGGGTGTTAGAGAAAACTATTTTACTGTACATTAGAGACATAAGAATGTCTGCACACATAATAATAGCCAGAAAAAATAACTTTGAAAAAGTGTGCCCGGTCGGTCTCAGTTGTTTCATGGAACGTCTCATAAAACCTTGAAAAATGGTGAAAAAATCTGAAAATGCGGTTGAAAAACTTCGGGAGTTAGGCCATGGCCCCAGGAGACCGGCCAAATATGGGTCATTATAAAGCAATTTTTCAAGGTTTAAGAGAGATTTTTGAGCGTTTTGACTGTCATAATCGGGATCAGCAAAAGAAATCTTACATATTTCGAAGAAAAATATAAACGTTTGACGGAATCCTCCTTCAATCATTGCTATAAAATGTTCAAAAATTGTGTACTGATTCCAAATATTATGCAGAAACAGGCCAAATAGAGTTCTAAAATCTGGAAAATCAGTTTCCAAAAAGCTATTTCCGACTAGATCTTTATCAGGCGGTCGTGGCCTAACTACAGTTTTCTCTTCCATTGCACATAAAAAGCAATACAAATTTCTTGTCAGACATTTCCCTCAAAATACAATCAACTCACCTCGTTCTTTTAGCCACTGCTCAAACTTTCCTGACATTTTAAAGACTTGTAGCAAAAACGAGAAACTGAAAAATCAATAAAATTTTAACTCAAAAAGCAAAAAAAGTTAGAAAGATAGCGAGCAAACCACAAGAGAGAAAAGCAGAAATTCTAATTAAGATTCGAATAACATGACATTTCATGGAGAAATTGAGATCTTGTAAACAACAAAACCCCCTTTTCAACCTCTTTTTTCATATTGCCTTCATTTCTGGAAACTGTGTGACTTTTACAGGGTGGCTAATAAGTATTGAGACTTGAAATTGCCCCGATTTCTCGAGAAAGGTGTGCCCCAAGTTGAAGTCTGCTTATTTTCTGGATAAAGGAGAGTTTTTGCAGTACACAAAAACAAGGAAATGTTTGAATTCGGTCTCGTTCAAAACTAGGCCCCCTGAATCTGTTGCGAAAAAATAGCCAGATCGCCGCACCTGGTTTTTTGAAGTATCTTCGCACAGCACATGAACCGATAAAGGCTGGTACATCAAATTTTGATAATGATGAGAAAAAACCTTCTAGAAGATAGTTATAAACTTTCAAATAAAAATATCAATCCTACAGAAAGATATTGAACATTTACTGATACTGGGCCACCGGGTCCAAAATCTCAAACATTTCTCGATTTTCTGGTTTGACCTATTCGACTTTATGATGGTTCTTGAAACTGGTTCATTTACTTATTTTGCTTACGTGAACAAAGTTAGGACCAATACATTAGAAATTACTTTGATTTCTCGCCAGTTATGACCATACGAAAAACCTGCATTTAGTACTGCGCGGCGAGCCCAAAGTCATGCATGCAATGGGGCTCGCCTGGCTAATGTTGCACATTCGAACTACCTCAAAAGTGCTCTATTCATTAACCGAGAGTTGTACTATACACTAACGGCAGTGGGAACTAGCTCAGTATTGGAATTTTCGCACAGCGTACGGCTGAAAATGGTCATTTTTGCACTAAAATGCATTTTTTGGAGGGAAGAATTCAATAAAACGGACGCTGTGTGGGATTTATCGCAGGTTGTCATCTCAAATCAATATATAATATTCAGAAGGATCCCAGCTATCGATTTTTGAGAAAATTATCTTTAGAAACTACGTGGCCCTTTTCACAGAACTGCCAGAAAAAAGTCTCAATACTTATTAGCCACCCTGTATTTCTGACGAGAAGAAATCCCCAAGTAGGAAGTAATACACCAAGGATTACTCATCAAGGAAAAAAAGAAAAAGAGAGGGAAAGGGTAAAGAGCATATAAGAATGAAAATAAAAGAAGAATAGGAAAAAGGACGGCTACTTCATCAAACACGACAAAGGACGACGCCTCATTTTTTTTCTTTTTTTCTTTTAGAGGCAGAAGAAACGGATGAGAAGGAAGAAAGAGAGGAACAGATGGGTGAAATGAGAAGCCAAGAAAAAGAAGAATAAGGAAAATGCACATCTATTATTTTTTACGACAGAAAAGTGCGGACAAAATATTTTCGGAATATCGGACACTTAAATATGCCGAATTTCAAACTTTCGAAATTTCGAAATCTGGGAATGATCCTATGTGGTTTTTGGGCTGAGAAAGAGATCTTCAGTTAAAATTTAGATTGGAATCGTCAATGTATACTTTGATGACTCAGAACTCTTATTAAAACTCTTATGAATAATATTATTTTTTCTAAAAATTATCTGTACCCGAAGATTCTGGAAAAGTTCAATTTTTACGATGACTCTCAAAGTGAGTATATATATATATATGTTTCAAACCAAAATTCTTGAATTTTTAACAAAGTGCTCACAAGGGAAAACTAAAAAAAGCTTGCAAAAAAGAAAGTGAGAATAGAATGAGCAAGAAGGACAGCTCCCCCTTTTTTGCCATCCCACAAAGGACGACTCCGTCTTCTCTATTTTTGCTTCTCTGTGCTCTCGGGGGACCAAAAAAAGGGACGGGCGGAAAAGAAGAATTGGAGAAGAGATGGGAAGCGAAACGGAAAAATGAAAAAGAAAAGTGCTCACCCGTCACCTCCTATGACGGAGGGGTGCCTTTTTTCCATTTATCTTTCGTTCACTTTTTTCCGTTTTGTTCTGTTCTGTTTGGGAGCGGAAAAAAAGAGGCGCTGGCCAAAACCAAGAAAGGCTGTACTTTTTGAGAACAAACGAGACGGATAAAATGGGAAAAAAGAAAACGAAAATGTGGAGCGTAACGCAAAAAATTCGAGAAGGAAAAGGGACCCCTCGTCAGATGCATATTATTATTAATCTTTCATTTCCTCATTTCCGTTTTTCCTCGTTGTGATGCAGGAAAAGGAAGGTTGGGGGGGGGGGGGGGGGGGGAACGCCAAAAGCTGTTTTTTCAAGGGGTAACAAATTGGCAAAGTGCTGGATTTTGAGAAGGAGGAATCAAGAACAATTTGACTAGCTCTCAAAAAACTGTGTAAACAGCTGGTAACTAAGAAATTTCGTGACAATCCATTTTGAACAATTTTCAGGAAATGTAAATACCGGTAGTTTCAAGACAATGGGCATCAAGTCTGAATGAAAAAGTTGAAAAATCTTGTGTCTTATAGGTCACAATACGTTGTTTATGTGCAGATTGAGCGATATTTCATTGCTAAATTGAAATCTATTCCCTGGAAAGTACCATCATCGTTGTGAAATCTGTCTTTGCCATTTTTCTTTTGTTTTTTCAATTCTGTCGTCTTTTTTGGTAACAAAACGGAAAAGGAATTAAAAGGCACTTTTTCAAATACTGGCTAGAACAAAAAACAAATACATTGTTAGAGAAAAAAGATAGGAAGGAAAATGAAGGGAAGAATTAGTAGATTGTTGATAAATTTGAAGAAGAAGGACGGAGAATCAAGTCAAAATTGGACTCAATAACAACAACGTTAAAGGGAGAGTTTATTAATCACAAAATTGAAAATTTTTATATCAATCGACGCTAAATTTCAGAGAGAACAACTAATGTTCTTGGAGCCTGGTCCAAAAACCGCTCCTTAAAACTCAGTACTAATTGTTGGCATGTTTTCGGTCTATATCTCATGAAGGAGGGATTTCCAGACTAGGCTCCAAGAGGACTTCCTGTTCTCTCAGAAATTCTCGGTGTGCTAATACACGTCATCACCTTAAGCAATTGAAATTACAACAATTCTATAACCCAACGTCTCGATGGATTGTACTCCTGGCCTTTTTGAATAGACTCCAAGATAATTTCTTTTTCTCTCAGAAATTCTACGTCGAATGATATAAAACTCTCCAAAATTTTGGAATTAGTAGATTCCTTCTTCAATGTCATATTACATTTATGATCCATTGTGAAACTTCATTATGTCTTTTCACTCTCAACCATGACTATCAAACTTTTTCTCGAATTTCCCATTTAACGAAGCCTGATGTTGTATCCTCCTTATGCCTTGAAGGACTTTCTTAAACTTCAAAGACTATTTTCCCACTTAATGTAATCTTGAAGTTAGACGGTCCCTCACATTCAATTGTCTTGTTCCCATCCGGTTTCCCTTATCTTTTGTTTCCATCTTGCCACCTTTTCCCGTCACTCACCCGATGCTGAATAAAGAATCACAGTGTCACCGCCGACCCATTGTGCGTGTATACAACCAGCACTTATCTTCCCGGAAGCATTGGGACGATAACTGTGACAAATGCGCCATTTAAGGAAGGAAACACAGTGAAATGGCATCTCCTTGATCTTGATAACACAGATATTAAGAAAACAATAGGTCTTGGTGGTGAAAACTTTTTTTTTCAGCATAGCGTGAGTGAAGAGAAAAGTTGGAAAGACGAGAATAGAAGATAAGGGAAACCGGATGGGACCAAGAAAACTGAATATGAGGGACCGACCGATTTCAACATTACGTTACAAAAACTGCTGAAAAATCATTAGTATAAAATGCCTTAATAAGGCATATACAGGGTGGCTCATAAAAATTGAGACTATTATCTGGCTATTCTGGAAAAGGCGCCACGCGGTTTTTTGAAGTAATTTTCTCAAAAAGCGAGAGCTGGAATCGTACTGAATAGTATAAATTGTTTCGAGAACCAACATAAAGTCCAATTGGTCAAATCAGAAGATCGAGAAGGTGTCGAATTTTTTGGCCCGGATTCAACCTTCGATGACAGTATTGAACATACTTGAATTAGCTATATGACTCGATTAAAACCAGACATAGCATATTAAAACTAACAACAGGAACTTTATTGAAAGACAAGACTCGATTTGGATTCATTGTAATTTGTGGCCCTAAAGAGGGCCGTTGGGTTCGGTGGGTTTGTTCAGCGAATCGAAACGGTCTCAAATTCCCAAATGTGGAAATTTAAGCACGCTCTTCTCTGATACGTCTGGCCAGTTGAATGTCCTTTGGCATGATGGTGACTCGTTTGGCGTGGATGGCGCACAAGTTGGTGTCTTCGAAAAGTTCGACGAGGTAGGCCTCGGTAGCCTCTTGGAGAGCCATGACAGCGGAGGATTGGAAGCGAAGGTCGGTCTTAAAAGCCTGAGCAATCTCACGGCCAAGTCGCTGGAATGGCAACTTGCGGATGAGGAGCTCGGTGGACTTTTGGTATCTTCTGATCTCCCGAAGAGCGACGGTTCCAGGACGGTAGCGATGCGGTGTCATGACATATCCACGTGTTGGTGCAGACGTTTATATAGGATCGTGCGGTGGGTGGGCGGAGCTAACTTCTTAGAGTGTTGCGCGCCCCATCTTTCATTGTCACAGTGTGCGCGCGCGCAACACTCTCGGAAGTTAGCTCCGCCTACCCACCGAACTGTCGTATATAAACGCACTCCTCTCTCTCATTTCATTCACAGTCCCCAATTGGATTCCTTCTGAAATGGCCCGTACCAAGCGAACCGTCCGCAGATCGACCGGAGGAAAGGCTCCAAGAAAGCAGTTGACTACCGAGCTCCCCTACTGCATAGCTGCTCGAAAATCACCTTCTACAATTGGTGGATATGTCAAGAAGCCACATCGTTACCGTCCAGGAACCGTTGCTCTCCGTGAAATCAGACGCTACCAGAAATCCACCGAGCTCCTCATCCGCAAGTTGCCATTCCAGCGACTTGTCCGTGAGATTGCTCAAGATTTCAGGACCGACCTTCGCTTCCAATCCTCCGCCGTCATGGCTCTCCAAGAGGCCGCCGAGGCCTACCTCGTCGAACTCTTCGAGGATACCAACTTGTGTGCCATCCACGCCAAACGAGTCACCATCATGCCAAAGGACATCCAATTGGCCAGACGTATCAGAGGAGAGCGTGCTTGAATTTCCACTTTTGGGAATTTGAGACCGTTTCAATTCGCAATACCCACCGAACCCAACGGCCCTCTTCAGGGCCACCAATTACAATTATCCAAATCAAATCTTGTCTTTCAATAAAAGTTCTTGATGTTAATTTCAATGTGCTATGCTTGGTTTCAATCGATTGATTCAAAAGGCTAATTCAATTCTGCTCCGAGGAGAGCGTGCTTGAATTCTCAAAAATGGAATTGAAACTGTGTGAAAGGGAAAAAACCAGACGTAAGACTAGTTCTTTCCTTATAGTATTCTTTCACATTGAGAGCTTTTAGCACCCAGAGGAGAGACGAAGAAGACTGGCTCCGTCCTTTTATTTATTGGGCGGGGACTGCTCGCCTTCTTTAGTTAGTCTAACTGAGGAGACAGATGAACCTCTCGGGTGTCGGTGGACAGAATGAAAATTGGTGGAATGAAGCAATAGTGGTATTATAGATTTGCAGTCTGTTGGCACACTTTAAAGGAGCATGGACTTTTTCATCGCGATAACTCAGCACGAAATTGATCTATCGCCAGTTCAAAAAAAGTGCGCGTATTGAAGTCTCGATTCGCGCATTTGTTTTGAACTGGCGGTAGATCAATTTCGTGCTGAGATATCGCAATGAAAAAGTCCATGCTCTTTTAAAGTGTGTCAACAGACTGCAAATTTATAATACTAAAACGCGTTGCAGACAGTCTTTGGTATGTTTGTGTGTACAGAAGAGTGAGAGCAGTTTGAGCGTTTTGATTCTGATTCAGCAAAACTATGGAAAGATCTTTCGAACTCAAGAACTTAGAAACATTTCATTAATATTTCGATATAACAACATGCTATATTCACTATAGGCTACACAGAAATACAGATGAAATACAACAATTTTTGACATATCGGAAACTGGTTGGAGTCTGAGAAATAACAAATATGGTTGGAGTCTGAGAAATAACAATCTCAACGTTTGCCATTGTTCGAAATTCGAACAAAAGATAAGAACAACATCACTCCGTTTTGATAAGCTCTTCAATAAGTAACTCCAAGATCCAATCAAACCAAATTGGAAAGATTGTTCCTGCAATCGAATATTTTCTGGTGTTTACGCTTATCATCTTTACCATCTTTTCTCTTTCATTTCGTAAATTCTGACGGTCTTTTCATTATCAAAGTTTTTTTTTTGACCTAAGGTAAAATTGGATGGTCCCTCATATTCAATTTTCTTTGTCTCATCCGGTTTCTCCTATCTTTTGCTCATCTTTTGTCACCTTTTCCCGTCACTCACCCGATGCTGAATAAAGAATCACAGTGTCACCGCCTACCCATTGTGCGTGTATACAACCAGCACCTATCTTCCCGGAAGCATTGGGACGCGACTGTGACAAATGCGCCATTTAAGGAAGGAAACACAGTGAAATGGCACCTCCATTAATCTTGATAACACAGATCTTAAAGGAATAGTATGTCAGGGTGGTGACGAAGAGGTTATCTGTTCAATGTAAGGTGAGTGACAAGAAAAAGGGACCAGAAAGAAACAGAAGATAAGGGAAACTTGATGGGACCAAGGAAATTGAATATGAGGGACCGTCCAATTTTACATTATGTTGAAAAAAATGTCTTCGATAGTGTTCAAGCACGCTTCTGTAATGGGGCTGAGAGTGAATTGTTATTTCTCAGACAATAACTACCTAAATAGCCCAAAATAGTTGTATTTTATCTGTATTTCTGTGTAGCCTACAGTGAACATAGCATGCTGTTATTTCAAAATATAAGTGAACTTTTTGTCCGGTTCTGACCGGTTTTCATCTCCAAATGTGCCAACCTTTGGTTGCAATCCCAAAAGGTACAAAACTTTCTCGGATACTGTAGAAAGTTTGGAGCGTTTGTCGGCACCGGGAGCGGTGGCCGATTTCTTTTTTCTTATTTTTGGGTCGTTTTTATCATTGTGTTTTTTTGGCTATCGTTGTTGATAGTCTTCAACTTGTTTTGCATTAAAGTTGAGCAATCAATTTTTTAGCTCTTAATCTGTCTTTCTAGTCGTTTTGCCTTAGTTTCTAGTTGTTTCTAGCTTAGTTTTTTAGTTTAGTTTAGTTTTGTCTTCGTTTCGTTTGTTTTTATTCGTTTCAAAACCTTTGCGAACGTTCTGAAGTTTTGCGGATTTCAGTACATCTCGTACTTTTTGATAAGATATTGGGATCGAAAGATCATGATGGTTTCCATAGCTTTCCTGAATCAAAACGCTTAAATTTCTCTTACTCTTCTGTACAGAGAAAAAATTTTGATGTTGGTTTTTGAAACCGTTTCAATTACTTTTTTCGTGTATGTGAACAAAGTTGGGAATAATACATTTGAAGTTACTTTGACATCAAGCGAGTTAGGACCGTTCTAATAAAAATTCATTTAGTACTGCGCGGCGCAAGCAAAGTCATGTATGGAATGGAGCTCGTTTGAATAATGTTGCACATTTGAATTACTTAAACAGTGTCTGAAAGGACCAGAGTATAAATTTTCAATAATTTTCAGCAGAGTTACAAGTCCTTGAAGTTCCATAGTTTTGCTTGAATTGGCACTCCATGTTGGAGAACTTACGTGAATTTTAGTCCTGAGAGGTGTAACATGCGCGAGGGAACACTATGAAAAGTTAGAAATTATGAAGATCTTTAGGAATGTACCCATTTAATTTCAGACTATGCTCCCGGCGACTTTTCTGCTTCCAATTGAGTTTTGAATCGATTCTTATCTGAATATCAAAAATTCATCTACCGGAGGAACCTTTCCGCTTCAGCATGTGCCTTTTATTGTAATCCATTCATTTTCCAATGTGTTTTTCTCTTACTTTTCCCTTAGACCGCCTCTCCTCCTACACGGACCGACAGTCCTCCTCCTTACCACAGGGTTCCTCCCGCCCCCTGTTATGTCATACAAAGGCAATACGCACCAGGGCCTAGGCACCGCCCCCTTTCTATGATATAAAAGAGACCTCGGTAGCTAAGGAACAATCATATTCAATGGCTACCAAAGGCGGATACTGAGATTCTGCCGAAACTTTTTTTGTCTTGTGATTATTCTGAACAACTTTTTGCTGTATTCAATTAATGCTAGATGGAGGAATGGATGATAGATACACAAATACAATTCCAACTTCGTGTTCTAACACCAGTTAACCAATCAATCCTTGCTCCTGCAAGTAACATGGCTCCAATCCCAGCTCTACCACTGAAACTTAACGTTCTGCCATCCACAATTTCGGAGTCCTTGAAGAAGGAAAGGATGGCATGGTTTTCGAGCCAGGAGAGGTTGCTGCTGCAATCAAAATCGCTGTCGCCGCTGGATACCGTCATATCGATTGTGCCAATGTCCTATCAGAATCAGAAGGAAGTTGGAAAGGCTTCAAAGGAGATTTTTGCGGAGGGAAAAGTCAAGGTAATATAATCATTAATCAATTTCTGAGTTCATCCATATCGTATTCATTTAGCGCGAGGATCTCTTCATCACTTCCAAGATCTGGAATACCTTCTACTCGGAAGCCAAGGCCACCAAAAACGTTGACATTATTCTCTCGGATCTTCAACTCTCCTACGTGGACTTGATGCTCATCCACTTGCCACAAAGATACGCTGAAGGGGGCGAATTCTTCCCAGCTAGTGAAAATGGAAAAATGAAGTACTCGGATGTCGATTATCTCGAGACATGGAAGGCCCTCGAGGCTGCCCACAAGGCAGGAAAATGCCGATCGATCGGTGTATCCAACTTCACCTAAAAGCAAATCCAACGTGTTTGGGATGCTGCCGAGGTGAAGCCGGCTTGCCTTCGAATCGAGCTCCATCCATATTTCACTCACTTGTAATGTACCCGAATTGGGGTATGGCTTTTTGGTCGAGTATATACTTTTTGGAAACTACAAAAAAATGTAAGATTTTCCACCAAAGGAATTTTCCCGCTTTTGCGATTTGTCTGAGAAAATCGTGTATATAGATTTTTGTAATGAAAAGTGAGTCGGCCAATTATAAACGTTTGTAACTTTCTTCAAACTGGACGGATTTTTGAAATCTAAAGTGCATTTTATTGCCAAATGAACACCCTTTAAGATGATTAAGTTGATTTTACCACATATGATTTCCGAAATTAGTTATTTCTAAAAAACGAGATAATCAATTTTGTTGACATGTGCATAAAAAAAAATTCAACCGTTCATTTTTTGTGAAACTAGTTTTAAATGATAGAAAATGTCTAGTTTAGTATAGAAAGTATGTTTTTTAGCCGGGGGAAAACGTGTGTCAATGTTTTTTAAAAGGTTGAAAAATTGATTTTTTGTGATTTTTTCACTCAACTGCAATTTTCAGTATGAACTTCTACTGAGGTACTAATTGATGTGTTCAATAACAAATAATCCGTTTTATGGGCTTTCAAATAAGCTATTACTCAAAAAATTCTGTTTGGTTTGAAGCATTTTATAGTTGGTCTAATCTTGGAACCTAAATTTAAGGTGAAGAAGATATTTGAGAAAAATGAAAATCACGGTAGAAACTTCAAACTTGTTTCATTTTGTAGGAAATGCAGTATATGAACAACTTATCAACTAAAACTTTTCTCTAGCTATTCTCTGTAACTCAAAAACTGCGAAAACTTCTGAATTCTGAAATCGCATACAACGAATGGAAAACTTGGAAATTTTATTGGAAGTTGAATAGCTAGAAAAAAGTTTTAGTTAATAACTTGTTTATATACGTCATTTCCTACAAAATGAAACAAGTTTGAAGTTTCTACCGTGATTTTCATTTTTCTCAAATATCTTCTTCACCTTAAATTTAGGTTCCAAGATTAGACCAACTATAAAATGCTTCAAACCAAACAGAATTTTTTGAGTAATAGCTTATTTGAAAGCCCATAAAACGGATTATTTGTTATTGAACACATCAATTAGTACCTCAGTAGAAGTTCATACTGAAAATTGCAGTTGAGTGAAAAAATCACAAAAAATCAATTTTTCAACCTTTTAAAAAACATTGACACACGTCTTCCCCCGGCTGAAAAACATACTTTCTTTACCAAACTGGACATTTTCTATCATTTAAAACTAGTTTCACAAAAAATGAACGGTTGAATTTTTTTTATACACATGTCAACAAAATTGATTATCTCGTTTTTTAGAAATAACTAATTTCGGAAATCATATGTGGTAAAATCAACTTAATCATCCAAAAGAGTGTTTATTTGGCAATAAAATGCACTTTAGATTTCAAAAATCCGTCCAGTTTGAAGAAAGTTACATACGTTTATAGTTGGCCGACTCACTTTTCATCACAAAAATCTATATACACGATTTTCTCAGACAAATCGCAAAAGCGGGAAAATTCCTTTGGTGGAAAATCTTACATTTTTCTGTAGTTTCCAAAAAGTATATACTCGTCCGAAAAGCCATACCCCAATTCGGGTACATTACAAGTCAGGTCAAACTTCGTGAATTCTGCAAGGAGAAGGGAGTCGTTATCGTCGGATACTCTCCACTCGGTAATCCAGGATCCGCTTTCTTGCGCAAGGATGGAAATCCAAATGTTCTGAGCAACGACGTCGTCACTGATATCGCCAAGGTTCATGGAAAGACTTCAGCTCAAATCATCCTTCGTTGGTTCGTCGAGAGTGGATTATCTGCCATTCCAAATTCTGTGACTCTACGTAAGTTTCTTTCTCTGTTTACTGGCCCTTTGTTTATCAAAAACTAACCCGTATCGCTTCCGCATCTCTTTCTGTTTTTCCAGAGCGCATCGCCGAAAACTTTGCCGTTTTCGATTTCTCACCCCAGAAGAGGTCTCCCGAATCGACGATCTCGATAAGAACTGGCGTATCGTCGATTTGAGCCAACGCGATGGAGACCATCCACATTGTCCATTCCTTGACGAGCTCTAAACGTTCTCAATTTCCGCTTCTTCTTCCCATATGATATTTTCCTACGAATAAATTATCGTATTTAAGAAATTGTCTTTTGATATTTTCAGAAAGAATCGCCAAAAACTTCTCAGTGTTTGATTTCAAGTTGACTCCGGCAGAGATAACTTTAATCAACGATTTGAATCGTGGATGAAGACTCGTCGATCTCTCTCCAAGAGACCGAGATCATAAGTACTTCGGATTCAATAAGGAATTCTAGTTCCATTTCTTGATCTTACATCTAAAATGAAGATAATGGATGATGAATTCTCTAGCTGTGCAGCTCTCAAAATGTCTGATGATATCATGTGATTCCTGTAAATTCTGAAAAGTTTGAAAATAAAAGATGACTTGTGGGTAAGGGTCTTAACAACAAAAACAAGTATTGCAGGTTTGAATATTGAAAATCTGGGGGTTCAGACGTTCAAATCGTAAATGCAATCAAATAGTTATTCACGGAGTGTCATTCCTTCACAATGTCCAACTTGATGACGTGCTTCTCGCCATTTCAATCAGTTGCCTACTCCTTTTTTCTCCATTTTCAGTTACCGATTGAGAAGCTGAAACATGCTCGCTTAGTTGCCAAAACCGACATTTTCCCTTTATTTGGATTACTTTTTTCTTGTTTATTTGCTATATGAATCTGTTATTCACTGAAGAAATCGTTATTTGGCTTCCGATACATGAAATCAACAATCCTTCTTATTCAAGCTCTAATCATCTAATTTTCAACATTATATGTTTCTCCAGTGAAACCAAATCGGAAAGATTTTTTTGCAATTGAAGATTTTCTGGTGTCTACTTTTATCATCTTTACCATCTTCTCTCTCATTTCGTGGATTCTGACGGGCCTGTTCATTATCAAAGAAACATTTTTAACCTAAGCTAAAATTGGATGGTCCCTCATATTCAATTTTCTTAGTCCCATCCGGTTTCCCTTATCTTCCGTTTCTCTCTTGCCACCTTTTCTCGTCACTCACTCTATGCTGAAAAAAGGATTACGGTGTCACCATCCTGACACACTTGAGGAAGGAAACACAGTGAAATGGCACCTCCATTACTCTTGATAACACAGATCTTAAGGGAACAGTATGTCAGGGTGGTGACGAAGGGGTTATCTGTTCAACATAGAGTGAGTGACAAGAAAAAGGGACAAGAGAGAAATAGAAAAATGGGAGACCTGATGGGACCGAGAAAATTGAATATGAGGGACCGTCCAATTTCAACATTACGTTAAAAAAACTGCTAAAAATCATTAGTGTAAAATGCTCTGATAAGGCATATACAGGGTGGCTCTAAAATATTGAGACTTTTTCTGTCTGTTCTGAAAAAGGCGCCACGCGGTTTCTGAAGGTAATTTTTTTGAAAAATCGAGATGACAGAAAAAAATGGAAGTGGTGGTCAATGTAACTTTTAATACATAATCAAAAAACTTTCGATTGCAGGAACATTCCTTTCAATCTAGTTTGATTGGATTTTGGAGTTTCTCTTTAGTGCTCATCACAGCGGAATGTTGCTGTTCTCATCTTCTGTACAAGTTTCGGCAATGACTGAGAGTGAATTGTTACTTCTCAGACTCCAACCAACTTCATATATGATCTAAAGTAGTTGTATTTCTTTTGCATTTTTGTGTAGCCTGAAGTGAATATAGCATTCTGTCATTATAAACAATTTCGGAACTTTTGATAAGATCTTGAATTCATTATGATTTCCATAGCTTTCCTGAATCAGAATCAAAACGCTCCAATTGCTCTCACCTTTTTGTACACACACAAACTTACCAAAGACTGTCTACAACTCATTTTAGTACCGATACAGTAAACTTATTGCTTCATTCCCCCGATTTTCATGCCGTCTACCGACACCCAGAAACAAACCGCTGTCAATCACTTATGTGCTAATCAAGGAAGTGAACACTGTCTCTATTATTCTTAATATAACAAATCGTTAAGGAAAAATCCATCAGGATGGTGACAACGTGATTCTTTATTCAGGATAGAGTGAGTGACTAGAAAAGTGACACAGAAAAGACTTTGCGATTTCATCTTCATCAACTTGTGCTCCTCCGTGAGCCCAAACGTATGCAAATCATTCTACAGCTTCGCATACAGAACACAAAAACAGAAATCGGAGAGAAAAAAGAGGAAAACATATGACAAGTCAGTCTTGAACTTAAGAAAAATTTTTTTGCTGAAATTTACGTGTAAAGGGTTTTTGAGCGGAACTGGACAAATGAATTGAGAAAACTTAGCGGGAGCTCATGCACCTCTCATTGTCATGTGCACTGATTCTATGGAATGAAAAATGGAAGTGGGAGTCATAAAAAGCAGTCAGACTCTTCGCCATGCAACTTTTGGTGATTCTCTGAAGTGAAGAAATGCATCGACATGACTAACTGAACAGGCGGCACACTTTTGACGATGTCTGAAAGTTGAAAAAATATTATAATGTTTCTTCGAAACTTTATAAGATGTAGTGTTCTAAAAACATACGTTCCGCTCTCCGTAGCTCGCACGTCGACGTCAACTCCTTGATGTCATCTAACGTTAGGTTTGCCTTTTTCCGAAATTCTTCCAAAACTGCATCTTCGTCCATCGAAAAGAGACGTACTGCTTCTTTATAGTTGTTTTCGATATCTTTCAGATATTCAGCACAATATTGTCGGAATTGGTCACTCATTTTTACCACACGCAACCTCGTAGTTCATCGAATCTGAAATCTAGATTTGAGTGCAGCCTCGGATTGTCATAAGTCAAACTCGCCTTTGACAATCCTTGATTCGTCTATCCACAAATAATAGTAATATGTTCAGAATAATCACAAAACAAAAAAAGTTTCGGCAGAATCTCAGTATTCGCCGTTGGTAGCCATCGAATATGATTGTTCTTTAGCAACCGGGGTCTCTTTTATACGATCGTGCGGTGGCTAGGCGGGGCTAACTTTTCAGAGTGTTGCGCGCGCGCACACTATGACAATGAAAGATGCGGCGCAACACTCCCGGAACTTAGCTCCGCCTACCCACCGCACGATCCTATATAAGCGCACTCCTCTCCCTCATTTCATTCACAGTCCCCACTTGGATTCCAACCGAAATGGCTCGTACCAAGCAAACCGCTCGCAGATCGACCGGAGGAGAGGCCCCCAAAAAGGCCACCATTGCTGCCCGAATGTATATTCCTAAGGATTATGGAGAAGTCAAGAAGCCGCATCGCTACCGTCCAGGAACCGTTGCTATTCGTGAGATCAGACGCTACCAAAAGTCCACCGAGCTCCTCATCCGCAAGTTGCCATTCCAGCGATTTGTCCGTGAGATTGTTCAGGATTTCAGGACCGACTTTCGCTTCCAATCCTCCGCTGTCATGGCTCTCCAAGAGGCCGCCAAGGCTTACCTCGTCGAACTTTTCGAGGACACTAACTTGTGCGCCATCCACGCCAAGCAAGTCACCATCATGCCAAAGGACATCCAACTGGCCAGGCGTATCAGAGGAGAGCGTGCTTAAATTTCCACTTTTGGGAATTTGAGACCGTTTCAATTTGCTGAACAAACCCACCGAACCCAACGGCCGGCCCTCTTCAGGGCCACAAATTACAATGAATCCAAATTAATTCTCGTTTTTCAATAAAGTTCTGCTCATTTTCTAGTTTCTTTCTCACTGTCCTGCAGTTTCAATGTATGTCAAAACTATGTTCTCATTCGAATATAGTTTCTGAACACTCAAAACTGACTGTTGACCGCATTCATCAATAAAACCAATAGTCTAGTCTTGTTTGAGTGTTTCAGTTCTCTTTCAAACCCCAAACTGAACATATTTTCATCATGGTAGCCTTTGAGATCACAGCCCTTGCATTAAAGTTTTCTATGACCCGTAACGATTTAGTGATAGTCACCCGTGGTAGACTTAACAAGGGAGGTTCTTTTGAAAATTGTATTGAAACTGGCTAAAGTTGGTACCCATAAAATTTTCATGTCCGCAGTGTTAATCATTTCCGAGTTATGTCCCTTTGAAATCAGTCCCGATAGTCTCGCATTTCAATTAGCCCATCATGTATATGGTGGCTCAACAACTTCACTCACTAAGGAATCCTGTGACGATCCATTTTTAATGATCTTCAGGAATTTCGAATTTGCCACTTTCAAGACTGAGGGCATAAGATCTGAATAAGCTTGTTGATAAATCCTCAAGTCATGGGTCCTATGTAATTGTATATGTAGTTCACAATACGTTGCTTATGTGCAGAATGAGCATATTTTCATTGCTAAATTTAAATCTATTCTCTTGAAAGTACCAACATCGTTTTGAAATCACTTTGTTTTTTTTTCCAGTTTTGGACTCAAATTTTTGAATCTTTGGTAATTCTGGCGGGCTGTTCACTATTATAAATGATTTTTCCACACGACGTAATCATGAAATTGGACGGTCCCTCATATTCACTTTTCTTGGTCCCAACAGGTTACCCTTATCTTCGTTCATCTCTTCCCATTTTTTCACGTCACTTACCCTAAAAAATCCCATTGTCTCCACCAAGACCTATTGTTCCCTTAAGATCTATGTTTTCAAGACTATTGGAGGTGCCATTTCTCTGTGTTTCCTTCCTCAAGAATGTCAGGATGGTGACACCGTAATCCTTTTTCAGCATAGGGTAAGTGACGAGAAAAGGTGACAAGAAAAAAACAGAAGACAAGAAAAACTTGATGGGACCAAGAAAATTGAATATGAGGGACCGTCCAATTTCAAGATTACGTTAAGTGGGAAAATAGTCTTTGAAGTTTAGGGAAGTTCTTCAAGGCATAACGAGGATACAACATAAGGCTTCGTTCAATGAGCAATTTTAGTAAAAGTTTAACAGTCTTGAGAGTGACAAGTCCTAATGAAATGTCACAACAGGTCTTGAAGGTAATCTAGGCATTAAACCAGGAATTCACTGATTTCGAATCGTTTGTGATTTTTATATCATTCGACGTAGAGTTTTTGAGAGAACAAGAAATTCTCTTGGAGTCTAGTCTGATAATCACTCCTTCAAAAATAAAGGTCAAAAAGAGGTCAAAAATCAATACTGAAAACTTTATTAAAAAACGAGATTTGATTTGGATTCATTGTAATTTGTGGCTCTAAAGAGGATCGTTGGGTTCGGTCGATTTGTTAACGAATTGAAACGGCCTCAAATTCCCAAAAGTGGAAATTTGAATTCTTCGAGTTACAGTGTTCACAAAGTTGAACATCATCGATAAGATTCAAAGACCCATAACTTTTTTGTCACGAACTAAAAACGACATTCAATAATGTGGATTATTACTCAAGAAGTGAACAGAGTGTCTTGCTCCGACTGATTTCTCTAGTTTGGTCACATTTTGATTTGTCCAAACTCCGTATTTTTCGTCTTTTCCGTTTGTCTCCTTCCCCCATTATCCAATTTGTTTGGAGTTTGCTTACTGCTTATTTCACCCTTTTTGAAAACGTTCGTTTTCCGTTTGCTGCAGTAATCTGTGATATCTGTTATAAAATGAAACTCTGAAAATCCATATTTGCAATGGAAGCTGAAAATCCTGAACACCGAGAAAAGAACAAAAACACGTGTTTAGAATCAAAAAATTATTTATTATTAACAATTATGTCCGCACTAGGAATCAATAGTTGCTTCATCGAAAATGTGATGACTATGACTAAAAAATTAAAACTAGAAATGTTGGGATGGAGACCAATAACGATCAAAAACAACTAAAAGGAAAAACAAAAATCAAGGAAAACTAGGTGAAAACATATGAACTAACAAAGGACAGAAAAGAGCGTGGATATGTACTTCTAAGATCTAAATTAGAAAAAAAATTTTTTTTAAGTAAAAAAAACGTTTCGAGATCCTCCAAAAATGAAAATTAGTTCTAAAAATGATTATAGTACACAGCGGCTAACTTCCAGTCTAAAATGGCTACATATGAATTACTCAAACAATTTAAAAAATGCTAACATAAAAAATGCAAAGGGGGGGGGGGAAACAAAAAAATTAACCAGGATAAGAACTGAGAAAAAAATAAATATACAAACAAATTAATAAGGGGAAGGGGGCACAAAAAAATGGGGGTACGGCACAAAAAAACAACAACAAAAAATTCTAACTAACACAACTTCAGTCGCACGCCTCTCCGCATATTTGCAGATAACTCATCCAAACTGAAAATCAGAGCATTGAATTTGTAATGAATTAACTTTCGCATAAAAGTGAAAAAAGTACCCATTGTAGGGTTCTTCACGTCATAGAAAATTGAATTTCGACTTCGAAAAATGTATAAAATCTCAACTCACTTTTTTCATTCACTTTCCCAACCGTAGTGCTTTACCGAGTCCTTTCCACAAAAAATATCCTTTATTTTCGAGCCGGTTGATGTGAATGCATGGATGTCTGAAATAAGAGGAATTGAAGGTTCCCTTTGTTATCTTAACTTACTATTTTCTCAATTTCTTACTTCTTCAACAATCACATAATATCCATAAATTTCCAAAAAAATCCAAAATCAAGATATTGAACCCGTAATAAGGGAAGCACTCGTATTCGTCGAACATTATTGGGTGGTGTTCTGGAAGAAAAATGTTTTTACTAGCTTTTCTACGAGAACATACCTGAATCTGTGCGTACGAGATAGCGTGGAGATCACTTCTTTTCTCATCCAACATTAAAAAATCCATTTTTCAAAAAATAAATAAAACTCTTCGAAGACATCTAGAAAACACGACGCCAAGGGCAGAAGAGCTGAAATGATGACAATTAGGTACACTGATTTTAAGATAACCTCACTTCTCCAACAACAAAAATCTTCCACATAACCACAAATTTCCAATAATTTCCAAAAAAATCAAATTTGAAGACCTCTAGAAACAGGACGCCAAGATGATGAGAACTGAAACGATGAGTATGAGCCATTAGTCAACTTTTGAACTTTTGTGTTGCACTCACCTTCCATTCTTATCCAATAACAACACAAAAAATTTTCCAAAAAAATAAATCAAATTTGAAGAGACATCTAAAAACACGACGCCAACAGGGAGAAGAGCTGAAATAATGACGATCAGGATACACTGATTTCAAAATTATCTCACTTCTTCAACAACCAAAAAAACTTCCACATAGCCATAAATATTCAAAAACTTCCATAAAATCAACTTTGAAGACCTCTAATCAGACAGGGACCAAAATAATTAGAACTGAAAATATGACAATGAGAAATTGCAATTTTTCAAATGAACTTACACTTTTTCTCATTCAATAACAACAAAAAAAGGTTTTTTTTTCTGAAAAATCAATCAAACTCTTCGGAGACATCTAATAACACGACGCCAAGGGGGGAGAAGAGCTGAAATGATGAAAGTCAAGTGACACTGGTTTCAAAAAAAAAGCTCACCTTGAATTTTGATAAATTTTCAGTAAAATAACATTAACTATATACAGTGGGAGACATCTAACAGCACGACGCCAAAAAGGAGAGGGAATGAGTATATTTTCAATAGGTTTGCTTGAGCACAACACTTGGCTCTTTCTACTCCCAAACCCTCTTGAGTTTTCCCATTATTTTTTTTCATGCTCTCGTTGCATGGCAACCACTGGCACTACGTTTTTCTTTGATAAGGCCACGCTCCCTTCCTCTCCCTTCTGCTATTTTGGTGAAGCAAGATTTCGTATAGTGGGAGTATCAGGAGAAAAGGATTATGACGTGAGAGAAAAAAGACGACGTGATAAACATACGGAGAAAAGACTCACGGCGCAGGGTGAAAACTTCAAGGGATTATGTTATGGGAATGCAATGCTCATTGGAGGGGGACTAAAGAATTCCAACATTTTTTTGGTGAGAATGAAAAATTCAATTGGAGGGTAGTCTGAAAATCGCTCTGAAAGAAAATATAGTTTGTTAAAGTAACCTTTTGTGGGATAGAATCTTTATTTTCAACACAGAAAATTTTCAGTGGGATAACAGTAAATTTCACGGTTCCCTTTTATGTAAAGATAGTTCCCACCACCCAATGAGAAATCCAATTTCCTCAAAACATGATAGTGATTAATTGAGATATCTGAAAACTGAAAATCCTTATCGATAGTTAGATCATGAAAAGAAAAGAAGAAAACACATGGTTCAGATCAACAAAAAAGTCTGCAAACGAACAAAAAAAAAACATAAATATTCAATCGAGTAAAGATATTCTGTTGCCTAAATACAAAAAAGTTCTTGTCTTTTGTGACTCCAACCCAGAGATTTGCTCAACTAGTCGGGGGTTTATATAGACTACTATAAATAATGAAAAAAGGAGAAAAAACAAAATGAACATAAAAATCAGACAATAATCATTAAAAAACAAACAAATTGTAACAAAATAATTATAACAAATAACCCGGAATGCCAGTGCGAAGATCACTTTCAATGAAAACTAAAAAATGAGCTTGTTATAAGGTCTTCCATAATTCCTCACTTCTTCAACAACAAAATACTTCCATATACCCATAAATATCCAACATTTTTCATAACATCAGATTTAAAGATCTCGAACAACACAACACGGGGCCATGGGGAGAAGAGCTGAAATAAGGAAAGTAAAGAAGGCACTGATTTCACCGTTAGCTCACTTTAAAATTTCGATAGATTAGGTCAACATTTCCACACATTATATACAGAAATTTCCAGAAAATCAACTTTGAAGACCTCTAATCAGACAGGGGCCAAAATGATGAAAACTGAAAAAATAACGATGAGACATGCCGATTTCCCAGATAAACTCACACTTCTTTTCTCAGATAACACTAAAAAATCCTTTTCAGAAAAATAAATCAAACTCTTCGGAGACATCTAACAACACGACGCCAAAAGAGAGAAGAGCTGAAATGTTGAAAGTTAGGGGCACTGGTTTCAAAATTAGCTCACCTTGAATTTCAATACATATTCAGTAAAATAACACGAATTGGGCGATACATTGGGCGACATCTGCACACAGGACGTCTTTGGGAGAAGGAATGAATATGTTTTCTATAGGCTTTCTTGTAGCATAAAATCTGACTCCGCCTTCTTTCAGTCCCTCTTCAGTTTTCTCATTATTTCTTCTCTGATCTGTCTGCATGGTTGCACACCTACCTTGACACGGCGCTGTATTTTCCGCATTATCGAGTTTTTCTCCTTTCCTGATGGAGAAGGGCTCGTTTCCTCTCTTTTTCTTGATTTCTTAGGTGAGAGGAAATCTTGTGCCATATCAAAAATGCCATTAAAAAAGCATTACGAAATGAGAAAAAGTGAGTGATAAACATATAAGGGTGATATTCTGGGAGCAGGGTGAACACGTCAAAGAAAGAGGTAATGTGCTCACTAAACAAATTGTCAGCCTTTTGAAGTTTGTACCTAGAATGTGTACCACTTAACAGGAAACATTTCAAAGTTTCGAAAAATTACCAGTAATCCCTAGACGGCAATGTCTTATGTACATAATTACTACGAACCCTATTAACTTGGAAAACTCTTTACTCTTTTCTGTCTTCATTTTCATTATGGATGTATGTATGCAAAGATTTTAAAAAAGGAGTTTGAACTTAGCACTCTTAATCAGAAATTCAACATTTTCGGTCACGCCATCTAAATCAGAGATATCGGAGTCTAGGTTAATCACATAACACAGTAATACTAAATTAGACTTTCTGGGAAAACTAGGTACGTCAGATATCACGGCCCTTCAAAGCCGCGGCCGGCCGGCACCACGGCCCGTCCAAAACTTATCATCGCCAGGGCTGGGGTCGTGTGCCGCGTACAACCAATCGAACTATCTTTCTGAGCTAAATGCAACGGAACTAAAAAAGGGCTAATATTTAGGTCGTTCTTGTTTTTTCTTCTGTTTTTGGAACATCACATTTATTTATATTATCCTATAAAAAAGTGAACTTCATAGTAATCTAGGAAAAAAACAAAAGGAGAAGTTTCAGCTTTATTAAAATGATTTTAGTTTAATATCGATAATTTCTTTCCGGCGTAACGGTAATGTATCCCGTTTGAGGTACGGCTTTTTGGACGGGACTATGCTGAATAGAACAAGCATAAAAAGTTATGTGAGTGGTTAAAACCTTTCTTGTAGCTTATTGACGGCCTTCGAGAAAATCAACTTTTTGTCAAAATTTCGCGAAATCTGAAATTTTCATCTTCAAAGGGCCATAACTTGGTTTGTTCTAGACGGATTTTTGCAAACAAAAGTGGTTCATGAAGATAAAACATTCAAAAATGTAATTCTGAAAACAATTATGTTTTATCTATTTGTGTAAAAAAGTTATCCGTTGAAAACCATGAGTGCCAAAGTACCAAGGATGGCCTAAAATTTTTTATGGAGTATAACATTTTCTGGATTCAACTTAAAATGAAAGTCCGTGTTAGATTTAGTGTAAAAATATAATTTGTTGTAGGGGTAACCGTCCAAATTTGAAAAATAATTTTGATTTAATAAAATTTTATTTTGACATTTTTTGGGAAATTTGAAATTTCTCACAATTTTTGCACTGAACTTTAAAAGATTGTTTTGAAACCAAAATGTTTAAGATTGGAGCTTTTCAATAAATTTTAGATTGTTTGATTAGCTTCAGTTTGAAGCATTTTATGACCGTTTGAATTTGGAAGCCTGATTTTGAGGTTCCCTCTGAAAGTCGATAAATGAAAATGATCCTAGAGCTTTCAAACTTTTTTCATTTTATAGATAATTCAAATACAAAACATATTGTCAACTGCAACTTTCTTCCATCTCTTCATCCTCGTTTGTAAAAATGCGAAGTATAATATCGAGCTCATCAGAATGACGATTTTCTCCTTTTGCTATTTTACGAACGAGAATGAAGAGATGGAAGAAAGTTGCAGTTGACAATATGTTTTGTATTTGAATTATCTATAAAATGCAAAAAATTTCAAAGCTCTAGGCTCATTTTCATTTTTCGACCTCCTGAGAGCACTTCAAAATCAGGCTTCCAACTTCAAACGGTCATAAAATGCTTCAAACTGAAGATAATTAAACAATCTAAAGTTTATTGAAAAGCTCAAATTTTATACATTTTGATTTCAAAACAATCTTCTAAAGTTCAGTTCAAAAATTGTGAGAAATTTCAAATTTCCCAAAAAATGTCAAAATAAAATTTTATTAAATCAAAATTATTTTTCAAATTTGGACGGTTACCCCTATAACAAATTATATTTTTACACTAACTCTAACACGGACTTTCATTTTAAGTTGAATCCAGAAAATGTTATACTCCATAAAAAATTTTAGGCCATCCTTGGTACTTTGGCACTCATGGTTTTCGACGGATAACTTTTTTACACAAATAGATCAAACATAATTGTTTTCAGAATTACATTTTTGAATGTTTTATCTTTATGATCTACTTTGGTTTGCAAAAATCCGTCAAGAACAAACCAAGTTATGGCCCTTTGAAGATGAAAATTTCTGATTTCGTGAAATTTTGACAAAAAGTTGATTTTCTCGAAGGCCGTCAATAAGCTACAAAAAAGGGTTTAACCACTTACATAACTTTTTATGCATGTTCTATTCAGCATAAGCCCGTCCAAAAAGCCGTACCTCAAACGGGGTACATTACCGTGTAGGTGCAATGCAAATATTCCCCGCTTTATCCGTGTAGATGTTGTGTGGTTCCTTCTCCGAAATTCCAGTATCCATCAGGAATCTCTGCACAACTCTGACCTTCAATTTGTCTAGGTGCTCCTCGAACTTGTCCATATCCACTCTCAAAGTTCCCCTTGTCGATGTTTCCAACACAGATTCATTATCTCATACGTCTTCCAAAATCGCCGTTCCTCTAATTTTTTGAATGGTTCGTTGTCAACTGGGTCCTCTCTTGGAAGCTTTGGATCCATAAGACGTTCATGATCTCGTTCGTCCGCAGAGTGTACTGTAGCCGAGATGAATCTTCTCAAATCGGTTTTTGAGTTGGTGTGGATAAAGATATGGGTGTCTTCCTGTTTGGTGGAGATCCGCATGTTGTGGGAGTCTTGCCAGCTGAAATAAGTCAAAAGTTATGCGAAAAAAAAAGGTTGAAGGTCATACAAGGGATGACAGGGTTAAAAACGGAAACCTAATAGGCCCGCCAAGCCTGAAGGATCCTGGAAAACATAAAAAACTTGAAAACGAAAATAACTATTCTGAAAGCGACAACTTCAACATTAACTCACCTTTCATTTCTTATCCAATAACAACAAAAATTTTTTTTCGGAAAATCAATCAAGCTCTTCGGAGACATCTAAAAACACGACGCCACGGGGAGAAGAGCTGAAATAAAGACAATGCAGGTGCACTGATTTTAAGATTAGCTCACCTTGAACTTCAACAACAAAACTTTCATATAACCATAAATATCCAAAAAATTCCATAAAATCAAATTCGAAGACCTCAAACAAAAAGGGCCAACAAGATGAGAACTGAAACGATGAGTATTAGATATTCATTGTTTTTTTGTTGGATTTACCTCTCATTTCTCATCGAAATTTTTTTATAAAAAATCAATCAAACTTATTGGAGACATCTAACAACACGACGCCAAGGGGAGAATAGCTGAAACACTGCAAATGAGAGGCGCTGATTTGATAGATTTTCAGAAAAATAACCCACCAAAAATATCCTTTTTTTCAAGCCAGTAGGTGTAAACCCGTAAATGACTGAAAAGGGAGAAATTGAAGATTCCCTTTATTATCTCAACTTACTATTATTCAACTTTCTTACTTCTTTAACAAACATTTCCACACATTATACCCATGAATTTCCAAAAAATCAATTTTGAAGACCTCTAATCAGAAAAAGGTCAAGATGATGAGAACTGAAAAATAACAATGAAAAATGCCGATTTTCCAGAACTCAAACTTCTTTTCTCATCCAACAACCACAAAAAATCCATTTTCAAAAAATAAATCGAATTCTTCGGAGACGTGTAAAAGCACGATCCCAAGAGGAGAAGAACTGAAATAATGATGATTCCTGACACTGATTTCAAGATTACCTCACTTCTTCAACTGCCATGTATATATAACCATAAATAACCAAACAATTTTCATAAAATCAAATTTGAAGACCTCTAACAACATGTGGCCAAAAAGATGGGAACTGAAACCATGAGTATTAGATATTCATTGTTTTTGTGTTTGACTTACCTCTCATTTCTCATCAAATTGAAGACTTTTTTTTTCAAAAATCAATCAGACTTATTGGAGACATCTAACAATATGACGCCAAGGGGGAAAAAGCTGTAATTATAGCGATTAAGGTACACAAATTTCTAAATTAGCTCACCTTGAACTTTAATAAGTTTTCAGTAAAATAACACCAGCTATGTATGTACATTGGGCGACATCTGCACACAAGACGTCTTTTGGAGAGGAAATGAATATGTTTGCGATATTTTTCCTTTCTTCTTCGATACTCTCACTGCCTGGCAACACACCAAAACACAACTTTTTTTTTTCTCCACATAGTCGGGTACCTTAATCTCGCGCCTGCTATCATTGGGAAACGAGAGTGTCATGCCATAACAAGAATATCACGAGAAAAGTATTTTGCAATAGTGAAAAGGAGCCCGACAAGGCTATAAATATGATGGAAAAAATTCTTAATGGAGGATGATTACGGGAACCGAATAATAGAGTTTCCGCAAAAACTGAACTGCTGCACCGTGGTTTCAAAACATGCTCTTTCTAATGGAACACATTCTTTTTATCGATCCCACGGTTTCTGTACATGGTTCCCTTGTGAGTCACATTGATACTGGTCAGCACGAATAAAGGGGCTTCGATTCCGGCTCCGTAACATTTCGCAACCGGTTATTTCGCAACTACGTCATTTAGCAACTACTGTCATTTCGCAACTACAATAGGTCATTTTGCAACTACGTCATTTAGCAACTACAGTCATTTTGCAACTACAGTAGATCATTTCGCAACTACAATAGGTCATTTTGCTACTAAGTCATTTTGCAACTACGGTCATTTCAAAACTACGAAATTTTCAAATTTTTCTACTGTGGAGGAACTCATCCGTGGCGATATGTCACAGTTGCAAAATGGCCGGTTGCGAAATGACCGTTTGCAAAGTGTCTTGGAGCATAATTATCAATAGCTACTAAAAACTCTATTGTCCGATAACCCAATCTCGATTTCCAAGAAGGTTAGAGGACTCTGAAAATTTAGAATCAAAGCCGATAGAACACAATGTTTTTGATGACAAGACTTTTTATTTATGATCTCGTTTAACAATAGAAAAGAAAATCATAGAGATAGATAAGTGGGCAGATTAAGGGAAGAAGGAAATGGATTGAAAGGAGAGTTCGCAATGTCGCAGATTTTGTCCGGTGCCACTTTCGCGTGTTGTCCTTCATATTGAACTTGTCATCCCAATCGTTCGCCAACTTCTTGAAGTAGTCGTCCTGTGCGGCTTTTGGAGTAAAGACCTTGTTCTCCGACATCACTCTCTCCATGCTCACGTCTCTTTCGCAATGTGTCTTTTGCGAAGGGCCAGATGAATGCTGGAAGTATGGATGTTGATAAATTGAATCGAGAGATTTCCAAAGTAAACTTACATATGTCCACAGCACACAATTGCCGACTTCAACCGGGTCGAAGAGCGCCAAATTTTTGATGATGACGATCACGCCAGTCGGGTACACTATCATGTCGGCCATTTTGATGAGCGCGGCAATGAAGATCAATCGGGGAGCCTTGTGGATGTTGGTGGCTCCTCTGAAAATTTTGCCGTCGTAAGGATATGATTTGCCTTTGATACAATATCCCGGGCACCGATTATCAGAGGAACTTTGAAGGATTTCGTGTCAAACTCACTTCTTGTGCTTGCAGTAGTCACAAATCCAAGTCGTTGTCGTCAGCACAAAGCACAAGGTGTATGAAGTCCCATAAACCAGTACTTGTCTGA
Source organism: Caenorhabditis sinica (assembly GCA_963932045.1). NCBI lineage: Eukaryota > Metazoa > Nematoda > Chromadorea > Rhabditida > Rhabditidae > Caenorhabditis > Caenorhabditis sinica. The sequence goes on from OZ009938.1 coordinate 23,699,865, forward strand.
TGAACTCCCCCAGATCGCGACCGGGGCCAGAAGATGGAAACTGAAAAAACAACGATGAAAAGTGCCCATTTTTCAGAAAAACTCACACTTCTTTTCTTATCCAGTAACAACAAAAAAATCCTTTTTCGAAAATCAATCAATATTTTTGAAGACATCTAATCCATAAATCTACCAACACAAAATGCTGCTAGCTAGACGGAGGCGGGTCGATGCCGGGACGAAGCTTTGCCAGTGGTAGGTGTAGTCAAAGGTCCTACTTTGAGGATCTCGAAAATCTGAAATAAGCAATTTCGTTAGTGTTTGTTACTTTTATCTCAACCATTCCTCACCTTCAAAGCGACCCGCGCAAAGTACTCGCAGGCTCCTTTGGCGTGCTTGAACGCTTCCTCCTCAGCTTTCTTGACCGCCTTGATGTTCTTGACAACATCGATCGCTATTCGTCCAACCTTCGGGACCATGGCGTGCTCCAGCTTTCCTTGGAAGTGGTCGCGAAGACCCAGATAACCATAAATATCCATAAAATCAACATTGAAGACCTCTAATCAGACAGCGGTCATGAAAGGGTGAACTGAAACGAAGAGTATGAGATACTGACTCAAATTATGATCAACTCACCTTTCATTTCTCACCGAATTACAAAAACATCATTTTCTTCAAAAATAATTCAAACTCTTCGGAGACATCTAACAACGCGACGCCAAAAGGGAGAAGAGCTGAAATGTTAGAAGTTAAGGGGCACCGGTTTCAAGATTAGTTCACCTTGAATTCTGATAGATTTTAAGTAAAATAACACTAACTATATACATTGGGAGACATCTAACAGCACGACGCCAAGGGGAGAGAAAATGAGTATACTTTTTGTAGGCTTGCCTGAGCTTAACATCCGACTCATATTTTCTTGTCCCTCTCCATTTTTAATATTACCTCTTCCATGCTCTAATTGCCTGGAAACACTCCTTGACACGCTGCTCTCCTCCACAACGCAAAGGTTTGTTATTTCGAATGGGGAGTTACATGAGGGGAATATTATGAAGTGATAAGTAGTTTGAAAAAGTGATAAACATATGAAAAAGTGATAAACATATTTTACGGAGGATAAATCTGATCGGCAAAAACTGGTCTACAGAATTTGAAGGAAAATCAGGACTAGTTCAAGTCATATTCTCTGTTCAAAGTTTCTATCTTGTCCGAAGCACCCATGTTTCCAAGACCCTATTCTATTTTGTTCGAAGTTCCCATTTCCCATGTTTGTTGTCCGAAGTTTCCCAAGTCCCATTTCTTCATCCGATGACCCAATCTCGATCTCAAAGAAGGTTTCCGAAGAGCAGAGGACTCTGAAAGTTTAGAATCAGAGCCGATAGAATACCAATTATCAGGATTACAACATTTATTATCAACGAAAAAGTCCGCGAATAGGAATCTGTAGTTTTAAAACTAATAACAATAAACATTTATTTATCGCAATGATAAGCATCCTGGTGAAGATGTTGAACCCATAATATGGGCAGCATTTGCACACTTCGAACATGATTGAGCATGGCCAGGCGTGAGCCACGTATCCTGGGGGACTTGTGCATCGTCTGATTCTCAAACTTCTGGTGGACACTGTCTGGCTTGCTGAAACAATTGGAATAAATTATTAAAGACGCACATTCGCTTTTTAACCCACCAGTTTGTAAACCAAGACCATCCAATGAGTGCAATGTTGAATACACCGGGAACCAGGTAGTAGCAGAGTTGGAATATGAGCTCCGTTTCTTGTCGACCTTGGCGTTGAAGGCAGTTGGGCAGGATGTTATCGTTTGGCCCATCTCGAGCAATGAAGACTGCCAAGCATGTGGAGACAATGATCTGGAAAGACTGCTGTTATTTACATCCGAAGTTTGTCATAGCGTTCAGTTATATCTGGTCGTTAATAATGGTTTTTCGATCTTTTTTGTTTTGTGAGGATTCAACAAAAGTAGCGAAGACTGAGAATATGGTTCTGAACAGTCTGTTCTAAAAAACTCGTTTTTTCAAGTTTTTCTTAGTTCACGGCGAGCTGTATAGCAAATAAATAGCAATGGCACTATGCAATGTAAGCTTGAGTTGAAACGGAGCCAAATTTTCAGCGGACAGTTCGGAACCCTGTGTTAGTCGATTCCATTCTAAATGGGATTGATTGTACCTAGTGAACTTTCGCTAACTTTTATTTTTTCGTTCTACCATATTAGTTATTGTTAACCATAAAAACTCACCGAGACGACGGTGAAGATAACTCCTCGTTTGTAGGACGGGTTTGCTTTTGAGAGTGCAGTGTCTGTAAAATGATTACTTTCAACATGGTTTTTTGGATTAATGTGTTGGTGCATTCAAAAAAATCTATAACACTTACGTATTAATAGACTGTGATGAGATGATGACGGTGGTGGATTTTGTGAACACACTCTTGTTCCTCACAAGTCATTTGAAAACCTGTAAAAGGTAAACTGAATCCAGGATCAAATTGAAGTATCATGAAGTTAATACATTAATGATGAACCACTACTTGTATAGAAAGCTCACTATCAGTAAGGAATCATTAGGTAATTTGAAAAAAAAAACCAACCACAAAGGTGGCAATAAGCATGATGATGTGACTGACGTTGGTGATACAAGTGTTGAGCTTGCCGAGCCAGTGATGACGCTGTTGCTTCTGAATGTCAGATGCACAGGCCAGCTCTCGGTCTGGAAGCGACCAAAAAGAAGGAGCCTCTTCAGTATCCACGGTAGAGCGCGAAAGGAAGAAGAGCTAAAATGATGACGATTAATGTGGTGTTCAAAAAGACAAAAAAAGACAAAAAGATACAAAAAAAGATGTTCAAAATGGTGAATATTTTGCGTGTTTTCCGTTTTTAGTTTTTTTTTTAATTGACACGTCTATCCGATCAAAGACGTGTCAGCAAATGATTGGAGCCATATTCTTTTACTCATAACTCGTGACCCACTAAATGGATTGAGGTGAAACTTAATGGATGGACACCTGAATAGTTGGCCCACATTTTGTCTGTTGACTCAAAGTTGTTTTTGCATATCTTGGTCACCATTCGAAGTGTTGAAAACTTGACCTGGTTGTAACAGAAAAACGAGGATGGAAACTTGACCTGATATTGGAATATGTAATGTATTGGAATATGTCTGGGCTATCAAATGATATAGGTCACGATTGCCAAAGAACTTCGTATCTAGGTCATTAGTGGTAGGGTTCTGGACTTGGGAAAATTTTGTGAATGAAAAAAGGTACTCCAAATGAGTTCAGACTTCACATAGGTAGGTAGTCTGTGCTGAGTGAATAGGCACAATGATTAACTTTGTCAGCCATTACAACTAGGTTAGCATTTGACATAAATAGAAGGTCAAATTTCTATCAACCAAATGACTCCAAGTTTTGCATGGGTAGATTATCGACTAAGCTGAGTCGAAAGAGCACATTGGTTTTTGGTCAGCCATCACAACTAGGTTAGCAGCCAACAGAAATACAAGTTCAAACTTCAAAATTCGAAATTTGCATCAAAACTTCAAACTAGGACCCATCACTAAGACACGGAGGTTGAAAAACTACAGTAATAAAGTTTGAAAACCAGATTTCGGAACAAAAAGTCCACGATTTCAGCTTTTGGCTCAAAGAATAAAAAAAAAATCACACAAAAAACACGCAAAATATTCATAACTTTGAACATCTTTTAAAGTCTTTTTTTGTCTTTTTTTGTCTTTTTGAACGTGCCATAAGGTACACTGATTTCAAGATTAGCTCACCATGAACTCTAATAGATTTTCAGTAAAATAACACTAACTATATACATTGTAAGACATCTAGCAACACGACGCCAAGGGAAGAGGGAATGAGTATATTTTTCGTAAGCTTGCTTGAGCTTAACATCCGACTCCTATTTTCTTGTCCCTCTCAATTTTTAATATTACCTCTTCCATGCTCTAATTGCTTGGAAACACTCCTGCTTTCCTCCTCCACATAGTATAGATTTGTTATTTCTGATGGGGAGTTTTATGGGGAGTATTAGGAAGTGATAAGTATGTAGTTTGAAAAAGTGGTAAACACATATAGTGAGGATTTGCTACGGAGGATGAATTTAATCTGCAAAAACTAATATACAGAATTTGAAGGAAAATCAAAATTAGTTCAAATTATGGCAATGATTTGATACTCCAAGTCATTCGATTTTGAATCCTCTGTTCGAAGTTATCCGAAACACCCATGTTTCCAAAGAACAAAAAACCTGAAAAATGGACTTTTCAACCGCAAAAACTGCCAAAAATTGACCTCAAAAAAGCCTAAAATTAGACAAGAATCGACTCCAAGACCGCAGAAATTGCGAAAATTGACAACAACCCTATGAAATTTCACACATTTGCCCTGGAAAACGGCAGAAGGATGCTAGAGGAATCAGAAGGATATTCAATGAAACGTTTTTGAAATCTGATCAAAAATGATCACAGAAGACATCTAGAGGATTCTAGAAAGTTCGAACGACGTCGATTTCAGAGGTCCAGCGGATTTTTATTTAGTTCGAAGTTCCCATATTCGTAAGGTCCCCCAAGTCCCATTTCTTTGTCCGATGACCCAATCTTGATTTTCAAAAACCAGAGGACTCTGAAATTTTAGAATAAAAGCCAATAGAACATAGTGTTTCTTGTATAACACATTCTTTATTGAAGTTTCTGAAAGCAGATAAAAAAGAAAGGGAAAGAGATGAAAAAGTGGACAAATCAAGGGCAAAGAAAGAAAAAAGCGGATCCAACAATAGTTGTAAAACTAATAACAATAAAAATTAGTTCTTTTGCCCTTTGAGGCATTGTTTTGGAATTAATGAGAGGAGCTATCTAAGTGCTAATTCAAAAAAATGAAAAAAAAAGGGGTGGGGATAAAGGGGAAACAACAAAAAGCAAAAAAAAAAACAAAAACTATATAAAAATTATACAAATAATGTTTGATCTGGTCGTCAGAGAAGACTTTATTTGTCTCGCAGGCTTGGACGAGTTCTGAAATGTAAGAGTTAGTCATTTTTTTTCAGATCTGTATATAAGATATAAGGGAAAACGTATGAGTTCAACTTACTCACCTTTTATTCCAACTTTTCCTCAAAAATTCTCATTTCACCAACACAAAATGCTGCTAGCTAGACGGAGGTCCATTTCCAGCTCCTCCTCGTTGGTCACGCGGTGGGTGGAGTCGGCCAGGCGAAGGTAGTTGAAAAGGGGGATCGCGTACCCGTTGCGGGTCGATGCCGGGACAAAGCTTTGCCAGTGGTAGGTGTAGTCAAAGGTCCCACGGACGTCTTTGAGGATCTCAAAGACCTGAAATAAACAATTTCGTTAGTGTTTGTTACTTTTATCTCAACCATTCCTCACCTTCAAAGCGACCCGCGCATAGTACTCGCAGGCTCCTTTGGCGTGCTTGAACGCTTCCTCCTCAGCCTTCTTGATGTTCTGGACAACATCAATCGCCATTCGTCCAACCTTCGGAACCATGGCGTGCTCCAGCGTTCCTTGGAAGTGGTTGCGAAGATCCATAAACCATACATATCCATAAATTTCCATAAAATCAATTTTGAAGACCTCTAATCAGACAGGGGTCATGAAGGGGAGAACTGAAACGACGAGTATGAAAAATTGATTAAATTTATGTTCAACTCACTTTTCATTTCTCAGCAAATAACCAAAATAAATAAATTCACAAAAGTCAATCAAACTCTTTGGAGACATCTAACAACACGACTCCAAGAGGGGAGAAGAGCTGAAATGATAGACGCTAAAAAGCATAAACTTTAAAATTAGCCCACCTTTAAATCTAGATAAAATTTCAGAAAAATAACACTAACTACATTGGGGGACACCTGCATACAAGACGTCTTTGGGGAGAGCGAATGAATTTATTTTCCATAAGATTTCTTGGGCATAACATCTGGCTCCGCCTTCTTTTAGTCTCTTTCTCGTTTTCTCTGTGTTTTTCTCACGCTCACCGCCTGGCAAACACACCCTGGCACGAGGCTCCTCTTCTCCACATCATCATGTCTTTCTCTCTATAATCCTCTGATAGAGCGAGACATAATTCTCTCTTTTCTGCTATCCAGCTGCTTTTCTGATATCCAGGTGAAACGAAATGTCGTGCCATTTTGAGAGTGTCACGAGAAATGGATTATGACGTGAGAAGAAAGCCGATGAAGTGATGAACAGATGGGGATAAGGCCTCTGACCGAGGGGGAATAAGCGAAGCGGAAAAATGTAGTGTGAGCAAAAGACAAATTTTCACTGACACTTCTAGGCAGGGACAGAAAGAGAAGAAATTGAGCCCAACAGCGTCAAAATAAACAATAATTAACTACCAAACCGCACAAGTTGCGAAATTCAACTCCAAAACCCTTGACTTTCACAAAAATCGACTCCGGAGAACGCCAGAAGGATGATAGAGAATCGAGAAAGATTTTGGATGAAATTCTTGAAAAATGAACCCAGAAGACGTCTCGAGGATTCTAGAAGATTCAAGCGATGTCCAGTAAATTCCTGTTTTGTTCGAAGTTCCCCGGGTTCCATTTCTATGTCCGATTCTCCAATTTTAATTTCCAAAGCAGAATTTCAAAAACCAGAGGACTCCGAAACTTTAGAATCAAAGCCAATAGAACACCATGTTTCTTTGTGCCAAAGTCTTTATTTTACACTTCTTAAAGCACTTCAAACAGGAGAAAAGCGGATCTTGCTGGCTGGACGGGTGTGTGGAATCTATGTGCTAATAGAGAAATTAGAATTACAACATTTACTATCAACAAAAAAGTCCGCGAATAGGAATCAGTAGCTGTGAAACTAATAACAATAAAAGTTGGTTCGAATTCCCTCCTAGAAGGCATAACTTTGGAGGTAGTGAGAGGAGCCATATAAGTGCTACTTTAACAAATAAAAGAAGGGGGGGGGGGAAGGGGAAACAACAAAAAAGAAAAAAACACTATAACAAAAACTGATACAATACTCTAACTAATCATGGTCCACATGGTCGTTGGAGAGATCTCTATTTGTCGGCGTGGATGAGTTCTGAAATGAAAGAATTAGTTTTTTTTAGAAAATATCTTGACTTCTTCAACCAGACAACTTCCATCTATATACTATATCCATAAATTTCCATAAAATCAACAAAATTGGAGACCTCTAATCAGACAGGGGTCATGAAGGGGAGAACTGAAACAACGAATATGAAATATTGACTAAATTTGTGTTCAACTCACCTTTTATCTCTCAGCAAATAACAAAAAATAAAATTTCAAAAAATCAATCAAACTCTTCGAAGACATCTAATAACACGACGCCAAGAAGGAAGAATTTCTTAAATGTTTGAAGTTAAGGGTTACTGGTTTCAACATTAGCTCACCTCGAATCTAGATAAAATTTGCAAAAAATAACACTAACTACATTGGGGGACACCTGCATACAAGACGTCTTTGGGAGAAGGAATGAATATGTTTTCCAGTCGTTTTCTTGGGCATAAAATTTGACTCCGCTTTCTTCCAGTCCCTCTCTAGTTTTTTCTGTGCCTTTCTCATGATTTCACTGCCCGGCAAACACACCCTGGCACGAAGCTCCTTTTCTCCACATCATCATGTTTTTTCTCTATAATTCTCTCATACAGCGAGACATGTTTTCTCTCTTTTCTGATATCCAGGTGAAAAGAAATGTCGAGCCATGTTGAGAGTGTCACGCGAAAAGGATTAGGACGTGAGAAGAAAGCCGAGGGAGTGATAAACAAATGGAAAAAAGATCCTTGAAGTAGAGGGATTAAGCCAAGCGGAAAATGTAGTGGGATCAGAAGACAAATTTTTAGTGACACTCCTAGGCAGGGACAGAAAGAAAAGAAATTGAGCCCAACAGCGTCAAAATAGACAATAATTAACTCCGAAACCGCACAAGTTGCGAAATTTGACTCCAAGACCCTTGAAATTCACAAAAATCGACTCCGGAGAACGCCAGAAGGATGATAGAGAATTCAGAAGGATTTTGGATGACATTTTTGAAAAATGAACCCAGGAGACGTCTTGAGGATTCTAGAAGATTCAAGCGATGTCCAGTAAATTCCTGTTTTGTTTGAAGTACCCCGAGTTCCATTTCTATGTCCAGTTCCCCAATTTTAGTTCCCAAAGAAGATTTTCAAAAACCAGAGGACTCTGAAAGTTCAGAATACAAGCCAATAGAACATAATGTTTCTTGTACAACACATTCTTTATTGAAGTTTCTTAAAACAGTTAAAAAAGAAGGGGGAAAAGATGAAAAAATGGACAGTTCAAGGACAGGAAAGAAGCGAATTGAGTTGTTAGAAGAGGTGTGTGGGGGAGACAAGTCGACGCTAGTGATTGGAACTATTTAAGTGCTACTTCAACAGATAAATAAAAGGGGGGAAGGGAAACAACAAAAAAGAAAACAAAATAACAAAAACTAAAACAATACTCTAACTAATTATGGTCCACAAGGTCGTTGGAGAAATCTCTATTTGTCTTGCAGGTGTGGACGAGTTCTGAAATGAAAGAGTTAGTATATTTATTCAGATTTTAATATAAGGAAAATAATACAAGTTCAACTTACTCACCTTTCACTCCAATCATCCTCATTTCCTCAACCAAACAACTTCCATATACTTCAAAAAACTATATCCATAAATTTCCAAAAAATCAAAATTGGAGACCTCTAATCAGACAGGGGTCATGAAGGGGAGAACTCAAACGACTAGTATGAAATACTGACTAAATTTATGTTCAACTCACCTTTCATTTCTCATCAAATTACAAAGAAATAATAAATTTTTGAAAAATCAAATCAAACTCTTCGGAGACATCTAATAACACGACGCCAAGGGGAGAAGAGCTGAAATGGTAGACGCTAAAAAGCAATAACTTAAAAATTAGCCCACCTTTAAATCTAGATAAACTTTCAGAAAAATAACACTAACTACATTTGGTGACACCTGGAAACAAGACGTCTTTGGGAGAAGGAATGAATATGTTTTCCAGTCGTTTTCTTGAGCATAACACTTGACTCCGCCTTTTTCCAGTCCCTCTCTAGTTTTTTCTGTGCCTTTCTCATGCTCTCACTGCCTGGCACCGACACCTGGCACGAGGCACCTCTTCTCCACATCATCAGCTTTTTTCTCTAATCCTCTGATAGAGCAAGGCATGTTTTCTCTCTTTCCTGCTATCCAGCTGCTTTTCTGTTAGCCAGGTGAAACAAAATGTCGTGCCATATAGAGAGTCTCATGAGAAAAGGATTATGACGTGAGAAGAAAGCCGATGGAGTGATAAACAGATGGGAAAGAGACCCTTGAAGGAGAGGGTTTGAGCCAAGCGGAAAATGACATAGGAGCAAAAGTCGAATTTTCATGCACACTTCTAGGCAGGGACCGAAAAAATTGAAAATCAGTAACGAAAAAAAGTAACTTTCAGAATACCTAGAGCCCGATGAAGACTTCGACATGTATTTCGACACTAGAAATGTTAAACCTAGGAAGTTTTTCCAGGTGATTATCATTGAACCAACAATTTCAATTCGAATTTTTCAGATGGAGTATTGTTGCAGTGAATGTCTTCCTGGACGCCCCTTTCGAGAAACTCTACGATGTTCTGGACGACAGGAAAACAAGATAATGCAGAAGCTGGCTGCAAAAAAGAAGGCTGAACTGAATTCTTAATTGTTTCATATTTTTGTTTTGAATTGCAACTCTTTTCAAATGAATTTGAATTAAATCGACCCTTTTGACTTTTTTGGATTCGCAATTTTCTCAAGATCACAAGTTCTGCATCAGGAAGAACTTTGAAATGGTGACGATATCTGAACTTCAACGGATTCTAGATATTTGCATTGTTCATAGCAAATGAAGAGAAAATTAAGAACACTTTTCTCAGTCTCCCAAGGAAATGTCCACTTTTCAAAGATTGCAAACTAGTGTATTAGTGTAAAATTCTCTCGGTGCCCATCTTCCTGGCATTTTCTCTCCGTTTTCTTCTTGGCTTCTGAACATGTCAGATTTATTTACTGGCAGCTGTTGCGTCGGCTCTCTCCTCCGTTCCCCCCGCCCTCCAGGAATTTTCACCGAGTAATTGTTACACCCTGGTCCCCCATTTGTGCTTTCTTCTTCATCATCTCTTTCTCTCTGAGTCTCTTCTTTCTCAGGTTTTTACACAAAAGTTGACTCCCCGGATTCCAACATCCTCCCGTTATTCACTTTTAGTCTCCATGTTGACCGGTGTCTGTTTTGCCAGTCTACCTTAAATTTTTTCTTCCTTATTCGTATTGACTGCCATCTGTCTTCGGCTTGGCCTCCTGTTAGTATTCTTTGATTTTTCTGAAAATTATTCTAATATCCTATATTATACTCTATTATTTGGCGCAGACCGGATGCATTATTCAGATTTTTTTAATTGAGTAAGTTACATAAAACAGTGGCTTTTACAGTACCGGCCAAAAGGCTGTCAACTTCGCACGTTTTCAGTGCAAAATGGTCAATGTCGTGGACGACCTTGGATCCCATCAATCAAACTACTTGTCAACGGCTATCATCATGCTCAAAGTCGTGGGCGCCGCAGGACTATTACAACATCCAGAGAAGAGAACATGCTGACCTCGGAGGAAGTGCACCGAGAGAAGAGAGATATCATAAGGAGAAGATGAAGGACTAACAGAAACAAATAGAAGAACTACACAGACGCCCCCAGTACAACAAAAAGACCAGAAACAACAGCCACCACAACGACAACGGCTAAACCAAAAAGCAAAAAGAAAGAAATAGTAAAGGCTACCATCAGCGAGAAAGAAGTGAGTGACCAACAACTCACGAAAATTTTCAAGCACGAAGTGAACATAGAACTTATCCCCAACCAAATGGAAAGAAACAGCGAAGCGGAGTACACAAGCAAACGAGAAGCAGTATTAGACAACAAAGAAGGAGAAAAACTGGTTAAGAAGGTCAAGACAAAACCGTGGGTAGCGCACAACTCAGAGTCCACTATCACATGTACCGAGAACGGAGTACATTTGATAGACAAGGAGGTAGCAGTAGGAAAAACCTACGTCGTATGTGCAGGAACTTATTGTATCAACGACATAGAATCCAGATCGGAGATAGACATTACCTTCCCAGCAAAGCAAGTAGTCAATAAACACAAGGTAACGTGGAAAAAGCCAATTGGGAACCAGTATGTGTTGATAGATAAAGTCTGCCCACCAACGGACTACTGCAGCAAACTAGATTGTAGATTTTGTATAGTTATATAAAACAGTGGCTTCTACAGTACCGGCCAAAAGGCTGTCAACTTTGCACGTTTTCAGTGCAAAATGGTCGACTTTGAGGGTCGGAAAAATAGGTTTCCCGATGTCCAATTTTTTTAAATTTTGTGGGTACAGAGATCGACTCTAGAACTCCATTTTTTTAGTTGACAACTTTTTTCATAACCATTTCTAAGAGAGTTAGGCATCGTGAAAGTTCACAACCCGAAATTTCTTTCAGTGTTCATTTCGAGAAAAACGAGACAGATTTTTTCAAAGCTATCTATTTATTAAAAAAGTGATTATCGAAAAAAGTTGTCAACTACAAAAATGAAATTTTAGAATTGATGTATACATCCAAAAAGTTTCGAATCAAACGATCAAATTTAACATCTTTTCTCAGACCCCCAAAGTTGATATTTTTCCATTTAAAACACCAAAAGTTCATTGCTTTTTGTCCGGTACTGTATATTACGTCTTAAATTTCAAAGTAAAGGTACCTGTCAAGCTTTTTTGTTTTAACGTTTCCTTATTTTCAGAATGATGAGACCTACCTTCTTCCTCATGGCAATTATGGTTCCTTCAACCGCTCATCCACATCGTCCAACTTTTCTCCTGAGCTATCCGAAGCACCATCAGAAAGCATGATCACCACTCTCCATTCTGCTCCGCCAGCTACAAAAAGGAGAAAAGGACCCCCACCACTACCACCATGCAGTAGACCGCCGAGCCTGTCGCCTTACGACCCAACACCATCCTGTATTCATGAGGTGTGCCAGAAGCCGATGGTGGTGAGTAGTTGTTTTTTTTCTGAAAAGATCGCCAATAAATGTTCTTCTTTTTTGTTAACCATTATGTTTCAGTCGTCATCAATAGCGTTTGCAGCCATCGCCGACAACCCCTCAACGACCACAAAGCCAAGAAGCTCGGCAGCTAGGTGTTAGTTTTATTTCTTCTAATTTACGATTAGTTTTTTTAGTTTTAGTTTTTTTTGTCATACTACTCCTACTCCTAGTGGTCTCCTATTTTTTTCCCCCCATTTTTCGTCTTTATTTGGTAACCGGTTTTGCTTATCTCTCCTTCTACGGGCCCCTTGTCTTCCGTTTTCTCTCGTTTTTGTCCCGATAGTTGGATATTTTTTAAACTTCAATAAATTTTTGTATCTTTAAAACAATTGTGCAATTATATATTGTTTGAATTTCAGAATCGAAGAATCCCCGCATTTCCGCTCTCCTGATTCCTCTTCTTTTCGCCCCCTGCAAGCATCTGGCCGCATCATTTTTATTGTCATTCTATGTTCTGCGGAAAGTTTTTTCTGCCCTACTTTTCTCCGACGAAGTCTTTCCCCATCGCGCGTTTCTTTTCACCGCCCCTGCGTTCCTCCATCTATCAACTGACACAATGAGACGACACACAAAAAGAAGGATGCGCCGTTTTCAACAAATTTCCAATGTGGAGGAAAAATAGCGAAGGCAAACGAGAGAGTGGAGAATGCAAATGTGTCGGTTCTGCCAACCACACAAACAGAACTATGCACACTCCCTCGATTCCAAGACTTCGTGTGCCTAGATGTCCCTTTTCTGGCTTTCATGATTTTTAGGACTTCTATATTTTGAGGAAGTGAGTTCAACATGAAAATACTCAAACTTTCATAGTTTTTGTTTTAGGTACTCTTCATGACCCCTGACTGTCTAGAGGTCTCCGATTTTTGATTTTTTGGAATATTGGAAAATGGATTTTTTGAAATTTGTTGAGAATTAAAAGGTGAGTCAAACTGGAAAACAGCAAACTTTTAATCATTATAATTTCAGTTCTACCCTTCATGGCCCCTGTCTGATTAGAGGTCTTCAAATTTGATTTTATGGAAAATTATGAAAATGGTTGGAAATGTGTTAGAGAAATGTAAGTTGACATTATTGAGTTAGCTTTATATTGAAAGACTGTTCAGTGGAATTCAATTCTTCGGATTTGAGATGACTCATGGCGCGTCCCGGACACTCTTCGATAAGGCCCGCGGAACCTTTGATGGAGAGCCAACGATTGTGGGATGCGCCTACTCGCTGAAGGCGCCAACGGAGCTGGGAGGAATCAATTGGTTTCAGGAGCGAAATGAGTACAAGTTGAAGTAAGTTTTGTATTCTAGGGTTCCTATCAAGCCTATCCTTTTTTAAATGTTCATCTTTTATGTTTTCCAGAGACTTGGAAAACCGCTTTGTCAAATGCCTCAAGATCTACCACAAGGCAACTGGAAGTCACTGGGGCCAAAGTTCCCAAGTTGTTGGTTGTCGTGGTTCAGAAGACGTCCCACAATCGACTGTACCCGAAGAATATCCAGGGAACATCTGCAAAGGAACAGAATGTTAACAGCGGAACTGTTGTTGATTTGATGATAACTTCACCAGGACGTCAGGAGTTTGTTATGGTGTCTCAAGTTGCTCTGATTGTAAGTTTTTTGTTGTTAACTTTCAACCGATCTTATCCTTATTATTGACTGAATCCTCAAATTCTAACTTTCAGGGTACCGCCCCTCCCATCAAGTACTCGATCGTGGCTAATGATCCTGGGTGGTCCAAGAACGAGGTCATCAATTCGCACTACTTCCTGGCATTCGCTCATCAAGCGGTGTTTTTAATTTTTTCCCTTCTTCGCATATACTTATTATGTAATAATGAATCTTCACGGTTTAATGTGCATTCGATTTTACCGAGTTGAAAATGAAATAAACCAGATTCTCAGAATCCCAGGATCCCAAATTTTCAGATTTCCAGCTTTTCAGATTTTCCGATTTTCAGATTTTCAAAATTTCAGATTTCAGATTTCAAATTATCTGCTTTTTCTTCTTCTTTCCCCTGCAAGCATCTGGCCGAATCATCTTTATTGTCATTTTATGTTTTGCGGTAGGTTTCTTCTGGACGCTCTACTTTCTTCCGACCAAGTTTTTTCCCCATCGCGCGCTTCTTTTCACCACTCTGCCTTCCCCTCATCTATCAACTGACACAATGAAACGACACACAAAAAGAGGGATGCGCCGGCCGTTTTCGGAAAATTTGCAATGTGGAGAAAAAATAGCAAAGGCAAACGAGAGAATAGAGAATGCAAATGTGTCGGTTTTGCCAACCACACAAACAGAACTATATACACTCTCACAACCCCAAGACGTCCTGTGCCTAGATGTCCCTTTCTCTATTTGCTCATGATTTTTTGGAACATCTAGACTTTCAATAAGGTGAGTGGAATCATGAATTAATGAGAACTTCTTAATTATTCTCAGCGTTTTTCTTATTAAACAAGAAAATATTCAAACTTTCAAACTTTTTGTTTTAGGTACTTTCCCCTTCATGACCCCTGACTGTCTAGAGGTCTCGAATTTTTGATTTTTTGGAATATTGGAAAATGGATTTTTGGGAATTTATTGAGAATTAGGAGGTGAGTTGAACTGGAAAGTAGTAAATCTTTCATCATAATCATTTCAGTTATCCCTTTCATGATCCCTGTCTGATTAGAGGTCTCAAAATTTGATTTTATGGAAAATTATGATGATGGAAATTTGGTGGAAAGATGTAAGTTAAGATTTCTGAGTCGGCTTTATAAACAAAAATTTTTCAGTAGAATTCTATTTTTCGGCTTCGAAATGACACATGGTGCTTCTCGGACACTCTTCGATAAGGCTCAAGGAACTTTTGATGGAGAGTCAACAAATGTAGAATGAGCCAAAGGAGCTGGGAGGCATCAACTGGTTCCAGGAGAGAAATGAGTACAAGTTGAGGTTAGTTGGCTTTTCTAAGTTTTTTTTTCCTTTCTAAAGTTTTTTTTCTAAGGTTGGGACACCAAAATGCAAACCCCCTTAGTCTTCGAAATTACATTCTTACAGTTTTTCAGAGACTTGGAAAACAGCTTCTCCAAATGCCTCAAGCTCTACCAAAAGGCTGTTGGAACCATTGTGGTTTATGGAATTGGAGCTGGGGATGGAGATTTTCCACGTGTCGAGTTGGAAATAGAATTGATGAAAAACGAAGGAGAACGTGGCATCGTTGTGACCAACCGATTGTGAGTTTTCTGTTCACATTCCAGTTGTAGCATAGATGTCTTATCTCATTGTTTTACCAGACAAGATCGCAAATTCTGACTTTCAGAGAACCGCCAGGCCAATCAAGTACTCCATGGTTACTATCATCCCAAGCTGAGCATAGAACGAGGTCATCAACCTACCCTACTTCCTGGCATTCGCTCATCAAACGGTGTTTTTAATTTTTTTCCTTCTTCGCTTATACTTATCATGTAATAAATATTTACGGTTCAATGTGCACATTTGATTTCACCGATTTGAAAAAAAAGAAGGATAACAGATTATTCAGGACACTAATCTCAGAATCTCAGAATCTCACACTACTGGGATGCAATCAGTCCCACGCAATTAGATTTATTTTTCTCCTATTTCTGCTTCTTCTTCTTGTTTCCTGCAAGCATCTGGCCGAATCATCTTTTTTGTCATTCTATGTTTTGCAAAAAGTTTCTTCTGGACGCTCTACTTTCTTCCGACCAAGTTTTTTCCCATCGCGCACTTCTTTCTACCCCATCCCCCCTGCCTTCTCCCATCTATCAACTGACACAATGAGACGTCACACAAAAAAGAAGGATGCGACGGCCGTTTTCGGAAAATTTGCAATGTGGAGAAAAAATAGCGAAGGCAAACGAGAGAATGGAAAATGGAAATGTGTTGGTTTTGACAACAACACAAAAAGAACAATATATTCTTTCTCAATCGCAATACTTGGTCATATAAACCCCTCGAACAAGAACACACTCTTTCTCTCTCCCCCCAAGACCCCTGTCTGACTAGAGGTCCCTTTTTTATTCGGCTATTATGATTTTTCAAAAAATTTATGTTTCAAAAAGTGAGTTAAACATAAAAATACTCAAACTGTCATAAATTTTGTTTTAGGTACTCTCCCCTTCATGACCCCTGACTGTCTAGAGGTCTCCAATTTTTGATTTTTTGGAATATTGGAAAATGGATTTTTTTAGAATTTGTTGAAAATTATGAGGTGCGTTGAACTGGAAAGTTGCAAATTTTTTATCATAATTATTTCAGTTCTACCCTTCATGACCCCTGTCTGATTAGAGGTCTTCAAATTTGATTTTATGGAAAATTATGTGAGAATGGTCGAATATTCGGTGGAAAAATGTAAGTCCAGATTACAGAATTGAAGCAAGGACCACGCTTCCTTTCACAAGTTCAGTTTCCCAGTGAAGTTCAATTCTTCGGATTCGAAATGACACATGGTGACTCCGAGAAAATTGAAGAACTACGACTGATGGTAAGTTTTTTGGGATCGGTTCTCAAAACGAGGTGTTGTTTTTAGCAATCCTCAATGACTAGTCAGAAAGCTTTTCTGCCTCGACAACAAGTCGACAGAATTCAACAAATTCTGAACACCCATCTCAAGATCGAAGCAAACAAGAATACGGAATTCAAGTTAGCAAAGAGCCAATCCAGATGCAAGCAAATATTGGAGTGGTTGCCGTAGTTGCCTTTGATAGTGTCAGAATTTATTTGGGGTAGGTTTCAAATAAATAGTCTCAAAGTCTAGTTTCAAATTTTCAGAAAGTTTTGTGACAAGTTCTACGCTGAAAAGAAACGCGAGGTCCACGATGTGCTGAAATACTATGAGGCTGGAGTGGGCGAAAGTGCGGAGGATTGAATTTTGCTGTGGAGGCGATGCAACGGTTCCAGAACACGACAATCTGCTTGAATAGAGACATTGTGAATAAAGCTGGTTTTTCTCTAACTTTTCCTTTCGCTCCTACTATCAGCTACAATGAGTTTTATCAGAAACCATTTGGAAACCGCGACAGTTCGAAACCAGACATTTCGAAACCGTTGTAACATGTTGAGAATTTCACTGAAGTTTTGTTGATTTTCGACAACTTTTTAGTTTCTTTATGAGTAAAGACATGGATTGTCTAAAAAAATCTTGATTGATTATCCGAAAAAATCTTGATTGAGTATCCGAAAAAAGTAAAAAATCAACAAAACTTCAGTAGAATTCTCAACACGTTACAACGGTTTTGAAATGTCTGGTTTTGAAATGTTGCGGTTTCGAAATGTCACGGTTTCGAATTGTCGCGGTTTCGAAATGTCGCGCTTTCGAAATGTCTGGTATTGAAATGTCGCAGTTTTTAATTATCGCGGTTTCGAAATGTCGCGGTTTCGAAATGTCTGGTTTTGAAATGTCGCGGAGCCACTGTCAGATGCTGATGATTGTTATGTCCATTTAGTTTTGTCAATAAACGAAGAAAAAAAGAAAGAATTGAGAAATTGACACATTTATGGACGATTATAAATGGAAAATACAATTTTTTAAAATAAATTTCATGCCTCATTAATCAGCTTGATCAATCCTGACTTCTCTTGTGCTGATTGCATTTTCCAAAAACTTAGACCAATGCCTTGACATGTTGCCTTTCTTGTTTGGCAATAGTTTGTACTCAAACTCTAAAAAACAATAATTAGAAAAAATTATTTGAACGTTTATCTTACCTTGACCGATGGAGTTGGAATCAACGGAATGGACGATGGTGATGTGTTTGCTGCAGGAGCTGGATGCCGAAGGTTTACTGAAAATGAAAGAATTTGTCGAAAGTTTAAAAATTTCAGATACTCACGCTAAAAAACTGCAACCAGTGTTTTTACACATTGTCGTTCATGATTTTCCAGCGACTTATAGTTGAATCCTGAAACACATCAGATTGAGGAGACACATTTTTAGCCATCATCTCTTACCTAACACTTTCTAACCAGTTTTCATAACGTTTTGGTTCAGTTGGTGAAAGCGGCCTGGACAGAAAAAGAGGGGTGCACAACTCTGCAAACACACTTTAAAAAAACATTTTGCAGAAAAGTTTTACGTTTATTGTTCACTAGCAGCTCATGATATTGGAAGTTGTTTCCAATATAAGCCTCAGCTTCCCTAGCACTTTTGAATCCTCCAGTTCCCAATTTTGGCAGCAGCTCAAACGTGATATCCCTCGTCTTGAAGAAGGCTGCCATATTGTTGTTCTGGTGTTGCGTGACGGCAACTGAAAAATAAAAAAAAATGAAGTGGTCACTTGGTTTCAATATACAAAGGTCACTTGGTTTCAACATTAGAATCTCAACTTACTTTTTTTCGAAAAAAACTTCCATCCATTTTCACATAATTTTCCATAAAATCAAATTTGGAGACCTCTAATCAGACAGGGGTCATGAAGGGAAAAACTGAAACTTGAAAAATCGAAAAATGACTGTTTTCCAGCATCACTCACAATTCAATTCTCATCGAATTTCCAAAAAAATCAACTTTCCGATATTCCAAAAAATCAAAATAAGAGACCTCTAGACAGTCAGGGGTCATGAAGGGGAGATTACCTAAAACAAGCAATATGAAAGTTTGAGTATTTTCATGTTTAACTCACTTTATTAAATCATATAATTTTCAAAAAAATCATGAAAGCCAAAGAAAAAAGGGACCTCTAGTCAGACAGGGGTCTTGTGGAGAGAGAATGAGTGTTCTCTTTTTCGGGTTGTGTTTATAACCAACACACTCGCAGTTTTCACTCTCTCATTTTCCCTGTCTATTTCCATCGTGCTTCACAATCGTTCTCTCCGTACTGCATAATTTCCGGAAAAGACACGTTTTCTCTCTTGTGTGTCGTTTTATTCTGTTGATTGACACCGAGGCAAAAGCAGGTGGTGTGTTATGGAGAGAAGGGTGAACGAAAAAAGAACCGAAAGAAGAAAACAGAGAAGACGGAAATCAGAGGCAATAAATTGGGGGTCTAGTGTGAAAAGTGGGCAGAAAAAGGGTTTCGAGACAGTTGGAGTGCCTGCTGCGTGTTCAAGATTCTGAATATCTGAATATCTAAAAATCATAAAATCAAAAAATTTGAAAATCTTGAAAATCTTGAAAATCCTGAAAATCCTGAGAATCCTGAAAAACCTGAAAACTCTGAAAATGCTGAAAATCCTGAAAATCTGGAAATCTGAATATAATATGTTGGAAACTTGTGCAGATTTCAATTAAAATTTATTACATTCAAAAAAAGACAGGAGAACGGTTGTCAGAGGCATGGAAAAGGAAAATATTTTCGAAGAGAAGGAATAAGGGAAAAATGAAAACACTCATTGTCAGTTGAGTTACAGAAGGGGACAAAAAGGGTGAAATTGGCACTGAGAGGGAATATGGACAGCCTGCAGTAAAGGGTAGGTAGAATTTCAACAACATAAACATAACAAAGAAAGAGAATTAGGCATACAAGACATCAAAATCGTCAATAGGAGCCGCCACTTTGGCAACGTCGTTGCCGCATACTGTACCGTTGAACGTGATCAACACCGCTTCGAGCTGAACGATTTGTGTAGCGACCAGCTCTCGGTATTGCATCTCTGAAATGTTTCGTTTGTACGACACTGTATAAGGTTCTATGCTTACTGAAGTTCTCACGAAAACCGTCTACCAAGATTGATGTTTCGGAACTGCTTTTACTTGTCCATCGTACTGCTCAGCAGGAAAGAAAAACTGACGGAGAACTGAAAAAAAGGAATATATGCATATGTTCTCCATACTGAAAACTAACATTTGTTTTTTTTAATTGTAGATTGCAGGCGCATTTTTCAAATCTTCCATGGTCGGCTTCCTCGCTTCGACAGTTTTCGATTTCTGGGTCATCTCGAAGTAAATGCCAAGCCTCTTGAAGAAGTTGTGAATGCTTTCCGATTCGGAATCTATGATGGTGGCCCTTTCGTACTTCCATTTTCACGATTTCGGGTTTGCACTTGACACCTGCTAGTACACTCGTTGGGGGAAAACTGAAATTTGAAGAATTGGAACACGACTGTTTTCCAGCATCACTTACGATTCAATTATCATCAAATATTAAAAAAAAATCCATTCTCTCATTTTCCAAAAAATCAAAGTTTGAGACCTCTAGACAGTCAGGGGTCATGAAGGGGAGAGTACCTAAAACAGGCAATATGAAACTTTGAGTATTTTCATGTTTAACTCACTTCATTAAAATATAAATTCGCGAAAAATCATGATAGCCAAATAAAAAAGAGACTTCTAGTCAGACAGGGGTCTTGGGGAGAGAGAATGAGTATATTCTTGTTCGAGGGGTTTATGCCACCAACAAATTCGCGTTTCTCCCTCCGTCTCTTGTTTTTCCTGACTATTTTCATGTTTCCTCACAATCGTTCTCTCCGTATTGCATAATTTCCGGAAAAGACACGTTTTCTCTCTTGTGTGTGTTTCGTTTCATTCTGTTGATTGAAAGCGAGGGGAGAGCAGGTGGTGTGTTATGGAAAGAAGGGGTGGACAAAAAACAACCAAAAGAAGAAAACGGAAAAAACAGAAAATTGACGGCAATAAACTGGGGGTCTAGTGCACAAAATGAGGAGAACAGGGTTTTCAAGACTGTTGGAAGGCCTCCTGCGCGTTCAACACTTTTCGAAAATCTGGAAAATCTCGAAAATCCTGAAAATCTGAAAATCTGAAAATCTGAAATCCTAAAAATCTAAAAATGCTGAAAATCCTGAAAATCCTGAAAATCCTGAAAATCTGAGCTTCTGAAAATCTGAAAGTTTGAGCTACTGAGTGCCTGATAATTTGAATGCGGCCAACAGAAATAAAAATAAAGTTTATTGGAAATTGAACGAGAAATAACAACATAGTCCTGAGAAAAAACAACTATTAGATATTTGTCGGTCCCGCAGGTTCACAATCTTTTCCTTGGCTGTCCGCGTTCTGGTGTTGATTTTGCTGACGGTCTGGATTGTATTGGTGCAGATATCCAATTTGGTTGCTGTCGAGCTTGTTGGTGCCAATGACTGTTTTCCTGCATCATATTTACTGAATGAAGGTAAGCATTAGTTCAAAATTATCGGTTGTTTTTATGTTTAACTCACCTTTTATTTGTGGGACTTTCGCTACTGCCGTCACTTCACCATTGCTGTTTTCCGCATCGTAGAAATACTTCATAAAATCTGAAGACTAAGTGTTATGCGTGTGGTTGCTAATAACTGAGCGCTTACTGTTGTTATGAAGGTAGAGCATCACATACGGGAAGTTCTCCTTCTTGAAGTAGTTGAACCTTCCCAATGCATTAGTCAGCTCTCCCAATTTTGGATCACTGGGAATGGCAACTTTAGTTGTCGGGATCATCTCGAAGTAGAGACCAAGGCTTCTGAAGATTTTGAAGATATCCTTTGACTCTTGTTTGGTGATTGTGGCCCTCTCGTACGGGTCCACATAGACATCGTTCATCTTCTTTTCTATTTTCACGATCTTTGGCTTGAACGCGCACTTCTCGTTTGGTCCTGGTGAGACACTTGTCGGAGAAGCTTGTTCTGAAAAATGGTTCCAATAGTTTTTAAATTCAAATTTTTGTACTTACATTTGTGATTTGGTGCCGCTGCCTGACGGAGATTACCATTATCTGTTTCGAGTGCTCCGATTTTCAACATCAGACCGTTTTTGATTCGCTTGAATTCCTCCATCAGTTTCTCAATGCGATCATCCTTCTCTAAAATCAGATCATCTTCAGGCTTTGTTGGAAACTTGTGCAGATTTCAATTGAAAATTTTCTACTCTCGAAATTTCAGAATTTGATAACCTGATAAATGGTGAAATTTATCAGGCTACCAAATTTGAGCATAGAACGTACTTTTGCACTCTGAACAGTGTGGATGTGGTTGGCTCGGCTGCGGAAGATCCTGATCTTGTTGTGGAACTTCTTTTCTGACAAATGGACGACGACCGACACGTTGAGATCTGTCAGTGAACGTGTCCATTGATCCGATACCGGTTAGCATATTTTTTGGATTTTGGGAGCATTTGAAGATCTGAAACAAAAAGGATGAATTTTTTAACCTGTTTTTATTTAACTCACTCACTCAGAATATGAATATTGGAAAAAAAATCATGAGAGCTGAATAAAATAAAACCTGTTCGACATCTAGAAACACGACGCCTTTGGGGGTAGAGAATGAGTATATTCTTGTTCGAGGGGTGTATATAACTAACACTCTCGCGTTTTTCACTCTCTTATTTTCCCTGACTATTTCCATTTTGCTTCGCAATCGTTCTCCCCGTATTGCATAATTTCCGGAAAAGACACGTTCTCTCTCTCTTGTGTGTCGTTTCATTCTGTTGATTGACAGCGAGGGGAGAGCAGAACAAATTGAGGGGTGGTGTGCTACGGAGAGAAGAGGTGGACGAAAAACAACCGGAAGAAGAAAACGGAGAAGAGGAAATTGGACGGCAATAAACTGGGGGTTATGGGCGCAAAATGAACTTAAACAAAAGGTTTTCAAGATGGTTTGTGGGCATCCAAGGATTATTATCAGGAAAGATGTATTAGAAAAACAGAGGATTTTCATGATTAATCGGTAGCTGAGTTCATGATCGTCCTGCATATCTGAGTCTATAATTATACTGTGGCTGTCATTTTGGGATCATACTGTAGCTGTCATTTAAGGATCATATTGTAGCTGCCATTCTAGGATCATACTGTAGCTTTCATTCTAGGATCATACTGTAGCTCTCAATCTGGAATCATACTGTAGCTCTAATTCTAGGATCATACTGTAGCTCTAATTCTAGGATCATACTGTAACTATTATTCGACGACCATGCTGTAGCTTTCATTCTAGGGTCAAACTGTAGCTCTCAATCTGGGGTCATACTGTAGCTCATATTCTAGGATTATACTGTAGCTCTCATTTTAGTTTTATACTGTAGCTTTCCTTCTAGGGTCATACTGTAGCTGGTATTCCAGGATCATACTGTAACTGTTATTCTAGGATCATACTGTAGCTAACATTCTAGGATCATACTGTAGCTTTTATTCTACGATCATACTGTAGCTCTCGTTTTAGGATCACACTGTAGCTCTCATTTTAGGATCATACTGTAGCTGTTACTCTAGGATCATACTGTTGCTCTCCTTCTGAGATCATACTGTAGTTCATATTCTAGGATCATACTGTAGCTCTCATTCTAGGATCATACTGTAGCTGTTATTATAGGATCATACTGTAGCTGTCGTTCTAGGATCATACTGTAGCTGTTATCATAGGATCATACTGTAGCTCTCGTACTAGGATCATACTGTAGCTCTCGTACTAGGATCATACTGTAGCTGTTATTATAGGATCATACTGTAGCTCTCGTACTAGGATCATACTGTAGTTCTCATTCTAAGCTCAAACTGTAGCTGTCGTTGTAGGATCATACTGTAGCTGTTATCATAGGATCATACTGTAGCTGTCATTCTAGGATCATACTCTAGGTTATTTGAAGCAAAATCCGAACAAAAAGTTTACATTTTCTCAATATTTTGGTTTCACCAAAAAGTCGTTGTTACGAAAAATCTTGATAATGGTCTCAAAAATCCAAAAATTTATAGGAGAATGTGAAAAATCAATCGAAAAAGTGGGAGGCAATACCGAAAGTGGGAAAACCAGGAGAAAAAATAGCAAGAGAGTGAAATTTTTCAGATCATTTCAGGATCAGTTTTACCCAATTTTTCATGCAATTATTTCTCAGCAGATTCGCCTTCAATCTGATGCGTCGGCGTGAAACGGAAATATGTCCAATGCTTTGAAAGCCTGTTCGGAGAGATCATGGGACTTGAATTCGACGAATCCGATTGCCTTATTTGTTGGCGTGAAGCGAGAGACCAGGGAATCTGAAAAAAGAAAGATTTAGAGGGAATTTTGGGTGGAAAATCGACATTTTTCAGTAAAAATTAAGTTCAAAATTAGCATTTTTGACTATAAAAATGCTCCAGTAGATTCGAGAAGGCTTCAGATGACTTCACGATGAATCAAAAGTCACGCGCAATTTAGAAAACGTCCAAACCCAAAAATGCGGAATCGTTCTCAAACTGTCTAACAAACTGTCTAAACTGTCTAATGTCTAACTTAACAAATTTTCAAAATTTTTGGCTCATATTTCTTCCTCAACGCTCCGGAAAACGCCACGATAATTTCTTTTTCAGACACGCCTAGCCTCATTTCTTTCAATTTTCGCCTGTTTTGTGCAATAAAATGCCCGAACGACTCCAGAAGGCTCCAGAATTTTGCGTATTCGGTTTAAAGCTCTCACACATCGCTAGAGGTTTCCAGAAGACGTCATGACACTTCAGAAGCCTTCCAGATTTCTGTGGGCTCCATTTTCACGGATTTTTACAATTTTAGCTCATTTTTCCTCATTTTCTCTTCTATTTCTCTCAATTTTCGTCCAAAACACTCACTGTCTGAAAAATTGCTGAATCTGCTCCGGAACGGATTTTGATGGGATATTGGAGCAGAAGAGAATGTGATTCGGCACATTGGTTCCCTCCTGATTCTTCGATGACGCTGTGTTTTCTGAAGCCCATGGAGCACCAGATGCTCTCGAAGATGTTTCACTGTTTTTCTTGTTTGCTCAATTCTTTGTCGGCTTTTCAGACGGCTTCTGCTGTGCTCTGCGAGTCAACGTCTTCGTCCGACGCTCCACCCATTTTCCCTTGGCGCGGGCGATGACGTCCAAATCCTCACAAACGTATTCAATGCGCATCGGTGTGCCATAGAATTGGAAGCCCTGGAAATATAAGAGTGAATTAGAGGGAAATCAACTGGAAATAGGCGAAAATAGTTCAAAATGGTTTAAAATGTTCCATATTCAACATGGAGCGTTTTAGGAATTGATGAAAAATTGGCTAGAACCAGTTTGGCTGCTCTCGGGCTCAGAAAATCCAAGATGTGACAAAATATAAGCCAAAAAAGTTTGGCTCCGCCCACTTTTCGGGGGTTCATTTATTTAAATTTTTGGGTCATTTTTTCTAATTTTCTGAAAACTACCGCCTTGAAGGCGATGAAAATAGGCTAGAACCAGTTTGGCTGCTCTCGGGCTCAGAATATCCAAAATGTGACAAAATATAAGCCAAAAAAGTTTGGCTCCGCCCACTTTTTGGGGGTTCACTTTTTGAAATTTTTGGGTCACTTTTTCTATGTTTCTGAAAACTACCGCCTTGAAATTGATGAAAATTGGCTAGAACCAGTTTGGCTGCTCTCGGGCTCAGAATATCCAAAATGTGACAAAATATAAGCCGAAAAAGTTTGGCTCCGCCCACTTTTTGGGGGTTCATTTATTGAAATTTTTGGGTCATTTTTTCTAATTTTCTGAAAACTACCGCCTTGAAGGCGATGAAAATAGGCTAGAACCAGTTTGGCTGCTCTCGGGCTCAGAATATCCAAAATGTGACAAAATATAAGCCGAAAAAGTTTGGCTCCGCCCACTTTTCGGGGGTTCATTTATTGAAATTTTTGGGTCATTTTTTCTAATTTTCTGAAAACTACCGCCTTGAAATTGATGAAAATTGGCTAGAACCAGTTTGGCTGCTCTCGGGCTCAGAATATCCAAAATGTGACAAAATATAAGCCGAAAAAGTTTGGCTCCGCCCACTTTTTGGGGGTTCATTTATTGAAATTTTTGGGTCATTTTTTCTAATTTTCTGAAAACTACCGCCTTGAAATTGATGAAAATTGGCTAGAACCAGTTTGGCTGCTCTCGGGCTCAGAATATCCAAAATGTGACAAAATATAAGCCGAAAAAGTTTGGCTCCGCCCACTTTTTGGGGGTTCATTTATTGAAATTTTTGGGTCATTTTTTCTAATTTTCTGAAAACTACCGCCTTGAAGGCGATGAAAATAGGCTAGAACCAGTTTGGCTGCTCTCGGGCTCAGAATATCCAAAATGTGACAAAATATAAGCCAAAAAAGTTTGGCTCCGCCCACTTTTTGGGGGTTCACTTTTTGAAATTTTTGGGTCACTTTTTCTATGTTTCTGAAAACTACCGCCTTGAAATTGATGAAAATTGGCTAGAACCAGTTTGGCTGCTCTCGGGCTCAGAATATCCGAAATGTGACAAAATATAAGCCAAAAAAGTTTGGCTCCGCCCACTTTTCGGGGGTTCATTTATTTAAATTTTTGGGTCATTTTTTCTAATTTTCTGAAAACTACCGCCTTGAAATCGATGAAAATTGGCTCGAACCAGTTTGGCTGCTCTCGGGCTCAGAATATCCAAAATGTGACAAAATATAAGCCGAAAAAGTTTGGCTCCGCCCACTTTTTGGGGGTTCATTTATTGAAATTTTTGGGTCATTTTTTCTAATTTTCTGAAAACTACCGCCTTGAAGGCGATGAAAATAGGCTAGAACCAGTTTGGCTGCTCTCGGGCTCAGAATATCCAAAATGTGACAAAATATAAGCCAAAAAAGTTTGGCTCCGCCCACTTTTTGGGGGTTCACTTTTTGAAATTTTTGGGTCACTTTTTCTATGTTTCTGAAAACTACCGCCTTGAAATTGATGAAAATTGGCTAGAACCAGTTTGGCTGCTCTCGGGCTCAGAATATCCGAAATGTGACAAAATATAAGCCAAAAAAGTTTGGCTCCGCCCACTTTTTGAAATTTTTGGGTCATTTTTTCTAATTTTCTGAAAACTACCGCCTTGAAATTGATGAAAATTGGCTAGAACCAGTTTGGCTGCTCTCGGGCTCAGAATATCCGAAATGTGACAAAATATAAGCCAAAAAAGTTTGGCTCCGCCCACTTTTTGGGGGTTCACTTTTTGAAATTTTTGGGTCACTTTTTCTATGTTTCTGAAAACTACCGCCTTGAAATTGATGAAAATTGGCTAGAACCAGTTTGGCTGCTCTCGAGCTCAGAATATCCAAAATGTGACAAAATATAAGCCAAAAAAGTTTGGCTCCGCCCACTTTTTGGGGGTTCACTTTTTGAAATTTTTGGGTCACTTTTTCTATGTTTCTGAAAACTACCGCCTTGAAATTGATGAAAATTGGCTAGAACCAGTTTGGCTGCTCTCGAGCTCAGAATATCCAAAATGTGACAAAATATAAGCCAAAAAAGTTTGGCTCCGCCCACTTTTTGGGGGTTCACTTTTTGAAATTTTTGGGTCACTTTTTCTATGTTTCTGAAAACTACCGCCTTGAAATTGATGAAAATTGGCTAGAACCAGTTTGGCTGCTCTCGGGCTCAGAATATCGAAAATGTGACAAAATATAAGCCGAAAAAGTTTGGCTCCGCCCACTTTTTGGGGGTTCATTTATTGAAATTTTTGGGTCATTTTTTCTAATTTTCTGAAAACTACCGCCTTGAAGGCGATGAAAATAGGCTAGAACCAGTTTGGCTGCTCTCGGGCTCAGAATATCCAAAATGTGACAAAATATAAGCCAAAAAAGTTTGGCTCCGCCCACTTTTTGGGGGTTCACTTTTTGAAATTTTTGGGTCACTTTTTCTATGTTTCTGAAAACTACCGCCTTGAAATTGATGAAAATTGGCTAGAACCAGTTTGGCTGCTCTCGGGCTCAGAATATCCGAAATGTGACAAAATATAAGCCAAAAAAGTTTGGCTCCGCCCACTTTTCGGGGGTTCATTTATTTAAATTTTTGGGTCATTTTTTCTAATTTTCTGAAAACTACCGCCTTGAAATCGATGAAAATTGGCTCGAACCAGTTTGGCTGCTCTCGGGCTCAGAATATCCAAAATGTGACAAAATATAAGCCGAAAAAGTTTGGCTCCGCCCACTTTTTGGGGGTTCATTTATTGAAATTTTTGGGTCATTTTTTCTAATTTTCTGAAAACTACCGCCTTGAAGGCGATGAAAATAGGCTAGAACCAGTTTGGCTGCTCTCGGGCTCAGAATATCCAAAATGTGACAAAATATAAGCCAAAAAAGTTTGGCTCCGCCCACTTTTTGGGGGTTCACTTTTTGAAATTTTTGGGTCACTTTTTCTATGTTTCTGAAAACTACCGCCTTGAAATTGATGAAAATTGGCTAGAACCAGTTTGGCTGCTCTCGGGCTCAGAATATCCGAAATGTGACAAAATATAAGCCAAAAAAGTTTGGCTCCGCCCACTTTTCGGGGGTTCATTTATTTAAATTTTTGGGTCATTTTTTCTAATTTTCTGAAAACTACCGCCTTGAAATCGATGAAAATTGGCTCGAACCAGTTTGGCTGCTCTCGGGCTCAGAATATCCAAAATGTGACAAAATATAAGCCGAAAAAGTTTGGCTCCGCCCACTTTTTGAAATTTTTGGGTCATTTTTTCTAATTTTCTGAAAACTACCGCCTTGAAATTGATGAAAATTGGCTAGAACCAGTTTGGCTGCTCTCGGGCTCAGAATATCCGAAATGTGACAAAATATAAGCCAAAAAAGTTTGGCTCCGCCCACTTTTTGGGGGTTCACTTTTTGAAATTTTTGGGTCATTTTTTCTAATTTTCTGAAAACTACCGCCTTGAAATTGATGAAAATAGGCTAGAACCAGTTTGGCTGCTCTCGGGCTCAGAATATCCGAAATGTGACAAAATATAAGCCAAAAAAGTTTGGCTCCGCCCACTTTTTGGGGGTTCATTTTTTGAAATTTTTGGGTCATTTTTTCCAAGTTTTTAAAGACTACAAGTTTGAAATCGTTGAAAAATTGCTTGACGAATGCCGCGCGTTTCTCGACAAATTCGGCTTGATTTTCAGCCATTTACTGCAGATTTCAACCATTCTCGGCTCATTTTGAAGCACTTTTCCTCCAAAAAACGACAGAAATCCTTACCGATTGAACATGATCTCAAGCATTTCGGCAGTTGCTTTATACGAAAGATGCGTGCAGAACAGAATCTTATTGGGTGGTCCGGATCCCTCTCTGCTAGCGTCTCTCCTCCTCGATTTCCCTTTTTTCTGAACCTTCTCCATCAAATATTTGGATTGTCTCTCCACATACGTTCCGTTCGTCGTCGTGATTGTATTGGACCCCTCGCGTGCAAATTCGGCTTCCTGGAAATTGATTTTGAGTGGAATCGGAGAGTTTTTGGGAGGTTTTTAAGCCTTGGGCTGAAAATACCGGGAACTTGACTGAAAATTTCTAATTTTGGCTCCAAAACCTCCGGGGCTTGAAATTCACCCAAAAAACCTAACTTTTGATTATTTTT
The DNA here is from genome assembly GCA_963932045.1 of Caenorhabditis sinica. Taxonomy (NCBI): domain Eukaryota; kingdom Metazoa; phylum Nematoda; class Chromadorea; order Rhabditida; family Rhabditidae; genus Caenorhabditis; species Caenorhabditis sinica. Next base: position 23,729,163 of record OZ009938.1, read on the forward strand.
GAGCCAAAAACAAGTTTTTTCAGCTGTTTTTAGCCAAAATCAAAAATCATTGCTCCTTGGGTCAAATTTCATCATAAACTTCAATTTTTGGTCATTTTTAGTTCAAAAATTGGCTTCTACGCAATTTTTGAGTTCAGAAAGTTTTCAGTATCGAATTTCAACTTCAAAACCAATTTTTCTCCGATTTTCTTACGTACCGTTGCCTTCACGTAGAACGGAAATCCAGTGAATGTGTCCTTGGTGGATACGGCGAACGAGACCTGAAAAACAAGTAAAATTGAGTTTTTTGGGTGAATTTTTGCTGGAAATTATGAGTTTTTCAGTGATAAATTGCTCGATAATTGATTTTTCTGTCAAAAAAATCGCCAAAAACCAACAAAGAATACTAAACCGTTTTTAGTCGATTTTCACTTATTTATAGTTATTTTTTACATACTTTCTGGTCAAAAATTGCTCCAGAATTTTACTTTTCACGAGAAAATCACTCTAAAACAGCGAAAAACTCTCAAAAATGCGAAAAACCAATAAAACCCGTTGAAAATACTAATTTTCGTTAGTGTCCAGCGGAGCGCACTTGCCTCCTCCGCCTCCCGGATTTCTAGGAAACTCGTTTCGGACGTTCGATTTTTGGTGGTTTCGGGGATTCTGAAGGGGTGACGATGGTTTTAGAGGGAATTTCGAACGAAAAAATTTATTTTTAGTGAGAATCGGGGGTTTTTCAGGGAATTTCGACGGAAAATGGCAAGGGAAGGGGGTGCCACTACTAAATTCTAAGATTTTGGTCGTCTGGGGTGCTTTTAGCTTATTTTCAGCGATTTTTTTAGGATTTTCTTCACAAAACGACGTCTCTTGAATCGTTTAGAGACAGGAAATATGAAAAAATTTTTTTTTCAATTTGAAAAAAAAATTTATCGAATTTGAGTAGTTTTAGCAGCCGAAAAATGATATTGTTGGGCTATTTTAAAGCGAAATCAGTGTAGAGAGCTTCTAAGTTTATTTTCGCTTGAAAATGCCGGAAAAAGGACTGGAAATGTTCTTTTTTCCCTCCAAAACCTCAATTTCGATATTTTTTTTCAGTAATTCTTACCTCAAAAATATGCTATTCCGTGATTTTCAGGTCCAGTAAGCTTCCAGAGTCGAATTTCGTTTTCGAAATCCAGTTTTCTTCGTTTTCTTCCGTACCATTGGCTTCTCGTAGACCGGGAATCCGGAGAGTGCGTCCATGCGGTGATGGAGACGAGTCCTATAAAACAGGTAAAATTGAGAATTGTATGTGAATTTTCGTTGAAAATTTTGAATTTTGAATTAAAAAATTGGTTGAAAATTGATTTTTTTTTGCTCAAACATCAAGAAAAATTCTGACTTTCTGCTTTATTTTTGCCGGGGAAATCAATCCCAGGGCAAAATTTCTCATTAAAATCTAATTTTCTATTCGTAAATTGCCAAAATTCACTTCAAAAGAGACAAAAATGTTCCAGGTCGAAATTTGACCAAAATCGATAAAAACGAGCTAAAATGATGGTTTTTTAGCGAAAATAGTTTCAGTTTGACAAAATTTACCTTTTCGAATCCAATATTGCATTTGAAAATCCTCATTTTTCATTCCTCACATTGGTTCAGATGACGTGGCTTGCCCATGCATCTTCAGAGTCCGAAAACACATGTCGATCTTGATCTTCTCGTTCTAGTTGTTGATGTACATGTGTTGTTCTTATTGATTTCTGCCATTTTTATAGTAGAAAGCTGAAAAGTGGAAACATTTAAAATTTGAATTGAAAACAAGAAAAAAAACTAGAAAAATAGACCGTAAATCGCAAAATTTCATCAAAAACCAATAAAAAATAGTTTTCAGTCAATTTTCACTAATTTATAGTCTTTTTTCAAGCATTTCTAGGTCAAAAATTGCTCCAGTAGCTCATTTTTCATTTAATAATCAAAATAAAACCGCGGAAAACTCTCAAAAATTGCGAAAAACCAATAAAATCCGTGGAAAATTACTCATTTTCGCTAATGTCCTGCGGGGCGCACTTGCCTCCACGGCCCCCGGATTTCTAGGCCACGCATTTGGGAATTTGGTTTATTGATAATTCTGAGGATTCTGAGGGCATGACGGTGGTCTTTGTGGAAATTTCGATCGGAAAAATGGATTTGTAGTTAGCAACTGGGGTTTTTCAAAGAACCGCGGCGGAAAACAAACAATTTTCACACGGAAAATGGTGGAAATCGAGAGAATACGGGAAGAAGAAGTGACACTGTGATAAAATGGATTTTTGAAAGCCAAAACCGGGTAAATAACGTATTGGGAGAAAAATTAACATATTCGATAAGAGTAAAAAATTTTGAAATTTTGTGCTGAAAATGGGCGGAGTTTATCGAATTTCATGATTTTCTAAAGATTGATTAAATTGGCTTTTCGGAGGCAAAAACCGGGCCATGAACGTGAAAATATATTGGGGGGAAAATTTAAGAGGCAATGTCCCAGGAAGCCGAACTCGCCGTGTACGACATCCCCCAAACTTACCCGATCGGGGTAATTTTTGGCACGGTAGGTACATAGGATGATGTAAACAGAATACCATTTTGAAAATTAGGCTCCGCCCCTTTCTGATAAAATTATGACATCAAATAGGCCAAAAAATAATTTTTCTCAGTTTTGAAGATAGAGTTAAAATTCTTTCAGAAATGGATTTCTGACATGTTTTTGATCATTTTATGTGTTGACAACTATTTTTTAGCTCGTTAACATCAACTCGAAAATCGAAGTTTTTTGTGTTATTTCACCTGTAAATTGAACAATTTTCAACATTTGGTCATTTTTCGGGTACTCGTACTATAGACTTTAAGCGAGATTTTGCTGTTTTTGAATTAATCAGAATCTGCGCTTTCAGAAAACATATAAAACAGCCAGATAAACCGGTGGCGGGGGCACTTTTTTGGCAATTTCAATGTTCCAAAGAGGAAAATTCAACGTACCCCCCTCCATGGGCAAAATTGTCAAAATCATGGATTCGGATGAAAATTGGTCAAATTGATTGACTGATAGTACCTGACTCTCTCACAAAAAATTACGTTCCTCGGAGATGATCGGGGCTCATGGGAGCACTTTGAAAATATTGAAGAAAAATTTTAAGTGCAAATTTGGATGTGGTGTAACTTTTTTTTACGTCAACCAATTTTGTTGAAATTTTTTGTATTTTGTTTTAATCGTGCTGCTTGTTTGAAATGTTAATTTAAAAAACATTATCGAAATTAGTAAAAAGTGGAACGAAGATTGCATTATTGCGCCGAAATTCTGGGAGTTAAAAAATTTGCATATGTGCAAAATGAAAGTTTTAACGCAATTCGTAAGTATTTCAATCTTATTCCATCCACATCAAAAAATTTCAACAAAATTGGTTGACGTAAAAAAAAGTTACACCACATCCAAATTTGCACTTAAAATTTTTCTTCAATATTTTCAAAGTGCTCCCATGAGCCCCGATCATCTCCGAGGAACGTAATTTTTTGTGAGAGAGTCAGGTACTATCAGTCAATCAATTTGACCAATTTTCATCCGAATCCATGATTTTGACAATTTTGCCCATGGAGGGGGGTACGTTGAATTTTCCTCTTTGGAACATTGAAATTGCCAAAAAAGTGCCCCCGCCACCGGTTTATCTGGCTGTTTTATATGTTTTCTGAAAGCGCAGATGCTGATTAATTCAAAAACAGCAAAATCTCGCTTAAAGTCTATAGTACGAGTACCCGAAAAATGACCAAATGTTGAAAATTGTTCGATTTACAGGTGAAATAACACAAAAAACTTCGATTTTCGAGTTGATGTTAACGAGCTAAAAAAAAGTTGTCAACACATAAAATGATCAAAAACATGTCAGAAATCCATTTCTGAAAGAATTTTAACTCTATCTTCAAAACTGAGAGAAATTATTTTTTGGCCTATTTGATGTCATAATTTTATCAGAAAGGGGCGGAGCCTAATTTTCAAAATGGTATTCTGTTTACATCATCCTATGTACCTACCGTGCCAAAAATTACCCCGATCGGGTAAGTTTGGGGGATGTCGTACATGACCCTCTATAGCCAAACTCGACTTTCTCGGATTCTCCGTCTTAACTATTTGATAAGCATGAGAAACTTCAACATTTTGTGCTGAAATGTGCGCTGAAATGGGCGGAGCTTATGGAATCCCATGATTTTCTAAAAATTGATTATAATGGCTTTTTGTATACTTTCGGGGATTTGATTACCGAGTTTTCTCAGTAGGGAAAAGTTGGGCCATCACCATTTGTCATCACCGGCTGAAAAAAGTCCGATTTTTGGGAGCTATAATTAATATTCGTCAGTGTTTAGGAGGATATTAGCTCATTTTTGGTCATTTTTAGTCTATTTTTAGCAAATTTATTACTCTTTTGACCGTATTTGAAAGGATTTTGTGCCGAAAATTCTCGAAAATAATGATAAATAGTCTGTTGGAGATTTGATGACCGAGTTTTCTCAGTAGGGAAAAGTTGGGCCCTCACCATTTGTCATCACCGGCTGAAAAAAGTCCGATTTTTGGGAGCTATAATTCGTATTCGTCAGTATTTAGGAGGATATTAGCTCATTTTTGGTCATTTTTAGTCTATTTTTAGTAAATTTATTACTCTTTTGACCCCATTTGAGGGGATTTTGTGCCGAAAATTCTCGAAAATAATGATAAATAGTCTGTTAAGGATTTGATGACCGAGTTTTCTCAGTAGGGAAAAGTTGGGCCCTCACCATTTGTCATCACCGGCTGAAAAAAGTCCGATTTTTGGGAGCTATAATTCATATTCGTCAGTATTTAGGAGGATATTAGCTCATTTTTGGTCATTTTTAGTTTATTTTTAGTAAATTTATTACTCTTTTGACCCCATTTGAGGGGATTTTGTGCCGAAAATTCTCGAAAATAATGATAAATAGTCTGTTGGAGATTTGATGACCGAGTTTTCTCACATGGAATGATAGCGAAGTGTTACCCTTGTATTTGAATGAAAGTACTATGACTCGATAGAGCTCAAAAAGTTATGTAAGGATCCGGTGACACATTTTTTTGTGTGTCCCCCCTCCTCCAGAAAAATCGCACATTCTAAAATTCGCCCGAAATGTGAGTGGGGCGCCTTAGAACTACTGTAACTTTGTTGAAAGTGATCGGAATCTTGCAAACTAAAATGTAAATGAAGCCAAGAACATTGTGCTCAAATTCGTAGTTGAATTCAAATAAAATCTAAACGGTGACGTTTTAAAAATTTGACTTAAACACAAAAGTTGAATACCAACTTTTTCATAAAAAAATTTTCAACCATACGATTTTTATAAAACTACTTTTTTATGAAACCGCAGACCGTGATTACTTCAGAAAAGTTGATTTCGTAGCTGTCATGACCTCTGTATAGGATTTCAAGCGCTTCAAAACCTCAATTTTATGCAGCATGTTTCGAAAATAGTCAATAGCCAATTCTTTCTCTACCAAGTCTTGTTTTAGTATGTTTTATTATTATTAATCAAGACATTTTCTATTCAAATAATTTTAGATTTCACGATTTGGTCAAGTTTGAGCCGAGTTATGAACGCTCAAACAACCACTTCCAGATTCCACCTCACCGAGGTAAATTTTGATTTTTAAATTTTTTATTTTTCGCGGAATATTGTTGCGAAATAAATAATCTGTCTGTTTAAAACATAAAAAGTTGCTTGGGAGACATTGAAAATGCATTACAGCCAATAAATCCCGTAAAAAACAAATATCTCTGAAATGACTTGAGAACGGTGCAGTTTTTGGACATTCTGTGTATGATTATTGCATGAAAACAACTTTGAATACACTTTTTAGCAATTATTTACCCCTACACAACAACATGCTGCGAAAAAATGAAAAAACAAAAAATCAAAATTTTCCGTCTACCTCGGTGAGGTGGAATCTGGAAATGGTTGTTTGAGCGTTCATAACTCGGCTCAAACTTGACCAAATCGTGAAATCTAAAATTATTTGAATAGAACAAGTCTTGATTAATAATAATAAAACATACTAAAACAAGACTTAGTGGAGAAAGAATTGGCTATTGACTATTTTCGAAACATGCTGCATAAAATTGAGGTTTTGAAGCGCTTGAAATCCTATACAGAGGTCATGACAGCTACGAAATCAACTTTTCTGAAGTAATCACGGTCTGCGGTTTCATAAAAAAGTAGTTTTATAAAAATCGTATGGTTGAAAATTTTTTTATGAAAAAGTTGGTATTCAACTTTTGTGTTTAAGTCAAATTTTTAAAACGTCACCGTTTAGATTTTATTTGAATTCAACTACGAATTTAAGCACAATGTTCTTGGCTTTATTTTACATTTTAGTTTGCAAGATTCCGATCACTTTCAACAAAGTTACAGTAGTTCTAAGGCGCCCCACTCACATTTCGGGCGAATTTTAGAATGTGCGATTTTTCTGGAGGAGGGGGGACACACAAAAAAATGTGTCACCGGATCCTTACATAACTTTTTGAGCTCTATCGAGTCATAGTACTTTCATTCAAATACAAGGGTAACACTTCGCTATCATTCCATGTCAGTAGGGAAAAGTTGGGCCCTCACCATTTGTCATCACCGGCTGAAAAAAGTCCGATTTTTGGGAGCTATAATTCATATTCGTCAGTATTTAGGAGGATATTAGCTCTTTTTTGGTCATTTTTAGTCTATTTTTAGTAAATTTATTACTCTTTTGACCCTATTTGAAAGGATTTTGTGCCGAAAATTCTCGAAAATAATGATAAATAGTCTGTTGGAGATTTGATGACCGAGTTTTCTCAGTAGAGAAAAGTTGGGCCCTCACCATTTGTCATCACCGGCTGAAAAAAGTCCGATTTTTGGGAGCTATAATTCATACACTGCTGGACATAATTATAAAGCCACTTGAAAATTCTGATTTTTTCGAAAACGGGGCAAAGTGAAGAAGCTGTTTTTAGATGAAATAAATACTCTAGCGGAGTACTAATTGTTAACATACAAACGATTTATCCATTTGTGGTCTATCGGGGAAATTTCGAAAAATTCGAAATTTTGACCTCTGGGGAGTGGACATAATTATAAAGCCACTTGGACGACACCAGGTGATTTTTCTGTGAAGGTCCGGAAACAGTCTTAAACTGTAATTTATGTAATTATCAGCCCAAAATTATGCCGTTCGCAAAATTTGAATCCAATTAGAGCTCTTTGAAACTTTCCACAAACGATTTTCCACAGTTTTTCATGGCCCTTCATATTTCGATCCATAACTGTTGAAAATAGTGTGCGTGTTGGAAGATTTTGATTTTATTTGTATGCTGAAAGCATGTTTGACATCTTCCATTCAAAATAACTTTCTAGAAATATCCTACCATGACAGGGCACAAACTCCAAAATGGTTACCCCAATTCTGATCCGTGAGCATTCTCTATAAGGTGGCTGTATTAGTAGTAGGAGTGGGTTATTATAAATAGTGGCATTGGTTCTTCAATGCTAATAAAAGGGCTTTTGAATGAATCAAAAACGTTTGAAGGAACTTCACCTTTAAACTCTCTAAACTCGATAACACAAGTGTGGTTCCTCATAAGTAGGAGCCACTGAAACTTTTACATGATGACAATTATCAAGCGAATGAGAATTTATCTACCGCTGGAATTGTGCCAGCATATGAAATAAGCGTCTAGAAACCTAATTCCACTCCCAGACATTTGAAATTCCGACTCTTATTTTTTGATTTTCATGTATCCCTATACATACGTGGACTGCAGATGAAGGTATTCAATTTTCAACCCCGTATAGGGATACATGAAAATCAAAAAATCAAAGTCAGAATTTCAAATGTCTGGGAGTGGAATTAGGTTTCTAGACGCTTATTTCATATGCTGGTACAATTCCAGCGGTAGAGAAATTCTCATTCGCTTGATAACTGTCATCATGTAAAAGTTTCAGTGGCTCCTACTTATGAGGAACCACACTTGTGTTATCGAGCCTAAATCGTTTATTGGTGAAGTTTCTTCAAGCGTTTTTAATGCATTCAAAAGCCCTCATGATGGCATTCAAGGACCAATACCAACTTCTATAGCAACTCTTTCTTACTACTAATACAGCCATCTTATACAGAGAGCTCACAGGTTAAAAATAAGTTAACAATTTAGGAGTCTGTGCCATGTCAAGGTAGGACATTTCTAGAAAATTATTTTGAATGGAAGATGTCAAACATGCTTTCAGCATACAAATAAAATCAAAATCTTCCAACACGCACACTATTTTCAACAGTTATGGATCGAAATATGAAGGGCCATGAAAAACTTTGGAAAATCGTTTGTGGAATGTTTCAAAGAGCTCTAATTGGATTCAAATTTTGCGAACGGCATAATTTTGGGCTGATAATTACATAAATTACAGTTTAAGACCGTTTCCGGACCTTCACAGAAAAATCACCTGGTGTCGTCCAAGTGGCTTTATAATTATGTCCACTCCCCAGAGGTCAAAATTTCGAATTTTTCGAAATTTCCCCGATAGACCACAAATGAATAAATCGTTTGTATGTTAACAATTAGTACTCTGCTAGAGTATTTATTTCATCTAAAAACAGCTTCTTCACTTTGCTCCGTTTTCGAAAAAATCAGAATTTTCAAGTGGCTTTATAATTATGTCCAGCAGTGTATTCGTCAGTATTTAGGAGGATATTAGCTCATTTTTGGTCATTTTTAGTCTATTTTTAGTAAATTTATTACTCTTTTGACCCTATTTGAAAGGATTTTGTGCCGAAAATTCTCGAAAATAATGATAAATAGTCTGTTGGAGATTTGATGACCGAGTTTTCTCAGTAGGGAAAAGTTGGGCCCTCACCATTTGTCATCACCGGCTGAAAAAAGTCCGATTTTTGGGAGCTATAATTCATATTCGTCAGTGTTTAGGAGGATATTAGCTCATTTTTGGTCATTTTTAGTCTATTTTTAGTAAATTTATTACTCTTTTGACCCTATTTGAAAGGATTTTGTGCCGAAAATTCTCGAAAATAATGATAAATAGTCTGTTGGAGATTTGATGACCGAGTTTTCTCAGTAGGGAAAAGTTGGGCCCTCACCATTTGTCATCACCGGCTGAAAAAAGTCCGATTTTTGGGAGCTATAATTCATATTCGTCAGTGTTTAGGAGGATATTAGCTCATTTTTGGTCATTTTTAGTTTATTTTTAGTAAATTTATTACTCTTTTGACCGTATTTGAAAGGATTTTGTGCCGAAAATTCTCGAAAATAATGATAAATAGTCTGTTGGAGATTTGATGACCGAGTTTTCTCAGTAGGGAAAAGTTGGGCCCTCACCATTTGTCATCACCGGCTGAAAAAAGTCCGATTTTTGGGAGCTATAATTCATATTCGTCAGTGTTTAGGAGGATATTAGCTCATTTTTGGTCATTTTTAGTCTATTTTTAGTAAATTTATTACTCTTTTGACCGTATTTGAAAGGATTTTGTGCCGAAAATTCTCGAAAATAATGATAAATAGTCTGTTAAGGATTTGATGACCGAGTTTTCTCAGTAGAGAAAAGTTGGGCCCTCACCATTTGTCATCACCGGCTGAAAAAAGTCCGATTTTTGGGAGCTATAATTCATATTCGTCAGTATTTAGGAGGATATTAGCTCATTTTTGGTCATTTTTAGTCTATTTTTAGTAAATTTATTACTCTTTTGACCCTATTTGAAAGGATTTTGTGCCGAAAATTCTCGAAAATAATGATAAATAGTCTGTTGGAGATTTGATGACCGAGTTTTCTCAGTAGGGAAAAGTTGGGCCCTCACCATTTGTCATCACCGGCTGAAAAAAGTCCGATTTTTGGGAGCTATAATTCATATTCGTCAGTGTTTAGGAGGATATTAGCTCATTTTTGGTCATTTTTAGTCTATTTTTAGTAAATTTATTACTCTTTTGACCCTATTTGAAAGGATTTTGTGCCGAAAATTCTCGAAAATAATGATAAATAGTCTGTTGGAGATTTGATGACCGAGTTTTCTCAGTAGGGAAAAGTTGGGCCCTCACCATTTGTCATCACCGGCTGAAAAAAGTCCGATTTTTGGGAGCTATAATTCATATTCGTCAGTGTTTAGGAGGATATTAGCTCATTTTTGGTCATTTTTAGTTTATTTTTAGTAAATTTATTACTCTTTTGACCGTGTTTGAAAGGATTTTGTGCCGAAAATTCTCGAAAATAATGATAAATAGTCTGTTGGAGATTTGATGACCGAGTTTTCTCAGTAGGGAAAAGTTGGGCCCTCACCATTTGTCATCACCGGCTGAAAAAAGTCCGATTTTTGGGAGCTATAATTCGTATTCGTCAGTATTTAGGAGGATATTAGCTCATTTTTGGTCATTTTTAGTCTATTTTTAGTAAATTTATTACTCTTTTGACCCTATTTGAAAGGATTTTGTGCCGAAAATTCTCGAAAATAATGATAAATAGTCTGTTGGAGATTTGATGACCGAGTTTTCTCAGTAGGGAAAAGTTGGGCCCTCACCATTTGTCATCACCGGCTGAAAAAAGTCCGATTTTTGGGAGCTATAATTCATATTCGTCAGTATTTAGGAGGATATTAGCTCATTTTTGGTCATTTTTAGTTTATTTTTAGTAAATTTATTACTCTTTTGACCCCATTTGAAAGGATTTTGTGCCGAAAATTCTCGAAAATAATGATAAATAGTCTGTTGGAGATTTGATGACCGAGTTTTCTCAGTAGGGAAAAGTTGGGCCCTCACCATTTGTCATCACCGGCTGAAAAAAGTCCGATTTTTGGGAGCTATAATTCGTATTCGTCAGTATTTAGGAGGATATTAGCTCATTTTTGGTCATTTTTAGTCTATTTTTAGTAAATTTATTACTCTTTTGACCCTCTTTGAAAGGATTTTGTGCCGAAAATTCTCGAAAATAATGATAAATAGTCTGTTGGAGATTTGATGACCGAGTTTTCTCAGTAGGGAAAAGTTGGGCCCTCACCATTTGTCATCACCGGCTGAAAAAAGTCCGATTTTTGGGAGCTATAATTCATATTCGTCAGTATTTAGGAGGATATTAGCTCATTTTTGGTCATTTTTAGTTTATTTTTAGTAAATTTATTACTCTTTTGACCCCATTTGAAAGGATTTTGTGCCGAAAATTCTCGAAAATAATGATAAATAGTCTGTTAAGGATTTGATGACCGAGTTTTCTCAGTAGGGAAAAGTTGGGCCCTCACCATTTGTCATCACCGGCTGAAAAAAGTCCGATTTTTGAGAGCTATAATTCATATTCGTCAGTATTTAGGAGGATATTAGCTCATTTTTGGTCATTTTTAGTCTATTTTTAGCAAATTTATTACTCTTTTGACCGTATTTGAAAGGATTTTGTGCCGAAAATTCTCGAAAATAATGATAAATAGTCTGTTGGAGATTTGATGACCGAGTTTTCTCAGTAGGGAAAAGTTGGGCCCTCACCATTTGTCATCACCGGCTGAAAAAAGTCCGATTTTTGAGAGCTATAATTCATATTCGTCAGTATTTAGGAGGATATTAGCTCATTTTTGGTCATTTTTAGTCTATTTTTAGTAAATTTATTACTCTTTTGACCGTATTTGAAAGGATTTTGTGCCGAAAATTCTCGAAAATAATGATAAATAGTCTGTTAAGGATTTGATGACCGAGTTTTCTCAGTAGGGAAAAGTTGGGCCCTCACCATTTGTCATCACCGGCTGAAAAAAGTCCGATTTTTGGGAGCTATAATTCATATTCGTCAGTGTTTAGGAGGATATTAGCTCATTTTTGGTCATTTTTAGTCTATTTTTAGTAAATTTATTACTCTTTTGACCGTATTTGAAAGGATTTTGTGCCGAAAATTCTCGAAAATAATGATAAATAGTCTGTTAAGGATTTGATGACCGAGTTTTCTCAGTAGGGAAAAGTTGGGCCCTCACCATTTGTCATCACCGGCTGAAAAAAGTCCGATTTTTGGGAGCTATAATTCATATTCGTCAGTATTTAGGAGGATATTAGCTCATTTTTGGTCATTTTTAGTCTATTTTTAGTAAATTTATTACTCTTTTGACCCTATTTGAAAGGATTTTGTGCCGAAAATTCTCGAAAATAATGATAAATAGTCTGTTGGAGATTTGATGACCGAGTTTTCTCAGTAGGGAAAAGTTGGGCCCTCACCATTTGTCATCACCGGCTGAAAAAAGTCCGATTTTTGGGAGCTATAATTCGTATTCGTCAGTATTTAGGAGGATATTAGCTCATTTTTGGTCATTTTTAGTCTATTTTTAGTAAATTTATTACTCTTTTGACCCTATTTGAAAGGATTTTGTGCCGAAAATTCTCGAAAATAATGATAAATAGTCTGTTGGCTATTTGATGACCGAGTTTTCTCAGTAGGGAAAAGTTGGCTCACTTTTGTTCATTTTTAGTCTATTTTTACTAAATTTATTACTATTTTGGCCCCAAAAATTGATTCAAGCGGTTTTAGGAGGCTAAAATCGGGAGATTAACGTTAGAATATATTGGGAGAAAAATTAAAGTACTTGATAAGAATGAGAAGTTTCAAAATTTTCTGCTGAAAAATGGGCGGAGCTTATGGAATCCCATGATTTTCTAAAAATTGGTTAAAATGGTTCTAGAAGGCTAATACCGGGAGACTAACGTTAGAATATATTGAGGGAAAATATTAAATTCTCGATAAGAATGAGAAATTTCTAAATTTTCTGCTGAAAATGGGGCGGAGATTATCGAATTCCAGGATTTTCTAAAAATTGGTTGAAATGGTATTATGAGGCTGAAATAGGGAGATCAACGTAAGAATATATTGGGGGAAAAATTAAAGTAATGGATACGAGTGAGAGATTTCAAAATTTCCTGCTGAAAAGGGGGCGGAGCTTATCGAATTCCAAGATTTTTGAAAATTGATTAAAATGGTTTTTTGAAAGCGAAAATCGGGTCATTGATAAGAATGAGAAATTCCCATTCCGTATAATTTTGTTGTGTGGATTCTAGAAACGTCGTCGCAAGAATCAACATTTTTTCACTTGATTACAAAATCTCATCGCGGCAATTCGTTCCGGATTAGCGATTGGAGTACAATTTCCGCAGACACTCATTAGGGGTAAAGGTGTAAACGAGATAGTCACCACCGAAATAAGAACTGTTGGTATTCTGAAATGGATGGGGTGCAGTTCCAAACTTGAAAGTCCTAATATGTGAGGAAATCAGAGAAACGTAGAAGAATGGAGGAAAACGTTTTTATTCATGTCTGGAGAAAAATCATCATAACTATTTCGTTATCTGCGACATTCATGCCATCAACTTCATCGATTAGAGCGGGTCGCATTGTTTCCATAGTTGGGTCCGCAAGGTTGTCCTGTCTGGGCGCTTGGATCTGAAAATATGAACACTGTGACTAAAAAAAAGTTTTTAAGATAGCTCACCTTGACTCGCTTTGTCGATGGGCCACTGCTATCTTCGACATCACTATCTGGACTTGATCGATCACTTGTGTCCCCAGAAGCGTTGTCATCGATATCTGTGTCGACTCCGCCTTCGTTGACTTGCTGAAATTTTGAATAATTCATTCAATTATAATATCAATCTAGAACTGAATAATCAAGCACCCTTTTTGTTCTGAATAAAATGCTCACCTCTCCAATATTTTCCAAGGGAGTCGTTCCAGTTCTTCCACTCTTGTTTCTGAGCAGCTTCATCGGGCTTGGCAATCTTCTTATTTGCAGTAGTGACTTGTGCCTCAAGACTTGCGATCTTCTCATTCGCAGAAATCAAGCTTGCCTCCGTTTGTCCCCCGATTCTCACAACATTTGTGAACGTAGCTTTCAACTGGTCCATCAATATCCTGAGTTGCTGTGTCAAGTTGGTCCTGTTCCTTCTTTTGGCTGCATCCAAGCAACAGTGCTCCTCTCCCATTATGTCCTCCAATTCTTGATTCCTGCCCTTCAATTGATCTTCTGCTTGAGTGAGACGCTGAACTTCCTCGTTGGCTTGGTTCAGATTTACTTTCTCCCGTTGTTCTCCGTTTGCAAGTGCTTATTTTCATAATCTAATGCCTCATAATCGGTGAATACTTCGCCAATGTAGCCGGGAATGTTGCTCAACCGTGAGATCACAACTTCAGCTCCCGCGTTCGCCAAACGTTCTATGCTCTGAAAAATATGTATTTTTAATATACCGTATATTCTCTAAGCCATGCTATTTTACTGTTCAACGTCCTCAAAATAGAGTCTTCGAATTTCAAAGGTTAGTTGTAACGGTTTTCAGAAGCAATACATGTGCAAGATACGAAAACTGAGAAAGACTAGTATAAAATTCTACTAAATTGAAACTAGTGATCATCAAAAAATTTCCCCATATTTAAATTTTTACCTTTTCCTGGTCTCCGTCTGGATTCAACAAGTTTGCCAAATCGGAAGCTCCGAATCTTGTGATGAGCTCATCTCTGATCTTGGTGCATTCATCCAACACGATGGGTTTTTCTGGTTCGTTCATCTCTGAAACATAGCGATGGTTAGTTTAATGCAAAAATCTATGAGTCTATTTTTCTTTAAATTGATTAATTTAGGCATGCAGAAGTGATTTTTTGAAAGTAAGACTATTCTCAATTACTTACAGTACCGGTCATAATGATATTCGTTTTTGTCATTTTCAGTTGAAAAACGCCAACTTTGAGTAGCTGAAAACTAATTGAAAGTAATTATTTCTGTTTGAAAGTTTCGGAGTACATGAATCGAATCTTGTACTTTAATTTTGCAGTTGACAACTTTTTTGTATCTTTTAAATGAAAAAAGTTACGCACAGAAACATATGGCATTGCCAAATTTTGCTCGATTTCAGTTCTAGTTCTCGAAATATTTTGAGCTGTTTTTTCTACGTGCCATATCTTGGCATAGCAGATTTGTGAAGATAAGTTGTCGGTTAAAAATGAAAGTTCAATATTTGATTAATACACTCTCATATTTCAAACAGAAAAAACGATTTTGAATCACTTTTCTAGTTACCCAAAGTTGACGATTTTCAACTTAAAATGACGAAAGCGAATCATTTCTCAAAAAAGAAGGAAAAAATCATTTTCCGTAGGAAAACGACTTTCCTCACTGTTTTCTTCTTTTTCCTAAAGAAAATGATTTTTCAGTTTACCACGTTTTATAAAAAGAAAAAGGGAAATTACTAATTTTCCGCTTCACTCACCTTTCAGTTCTCATCGAACTTCGAAAAATCCATTTTCCAATATTCCAAAAAATCAATAATAACCTCTAAAACACGTGGTCAACGGAGAGAAGATCTGAAATGGAAAGTATGAAATTTCGAATAATTATCCATTCAACTCACTCTACTATAATATAAATATTTCAAAAAATCATGATAGCTAACTAAAATAAAACATGTTCGACACCTAACACACGACGTCTTTGCTATATAGAATGAGTGTTCTCTTGTTCCGGCCGTTTATATAGCCATCACACTCCCGTTCCTCTCTCCATCTCTTGTTTTTTCTCTCTATTTTCATAGGGCATCACAATCGTTTTTTTTCATCTTGCTTGTCCCGGAAACGACCGAAACGACCCGTTCTCTTTCTCTCTTTCTCTCTTGTGTATCGTTTCATTCTGTTGAGTGGCAGCTGGACAAATGCAGAATGAATCGAGGAGTGGTGTGTTATGGAGAGACAGCTGGGTGGAGGAAAAAAATCGAAAGAAAAAATGGATGGCAAGAAACTGGGGGTTTATAGGCTACACACATGCGTTCTTTCCTCCTTTTCCGAGATTTCTGAAGCCGATGATAAATTGAGAGTTTTACAACCATGGGACAAATCAGAATTTATTGAAAAAGAGAGAGAAATAACAACAAAACGTTGTTGAGAAGCAAATAAGGGACATCAAGAGACATAAATTTATTATCGGTGCTGTCCCTGTGAAGGTGATGAGTCCAATTGCCGCTTGCGCTTCTTGCATTTCTTTCAGAACAGTCTGCAGTGCTTTGAAGTACTTCTTTTCTTCTTTTACCAACAGTTTGTGATCCGACTTGACTGAAAAATCAACTTGAATAGTGATAGTAAAACTTTTTGAACTTACACTTGTATTTCAATTGGTTGTAGAAGAAATCATCCTCTTCACAGGCTGTCCTGTCACCTGATACCTTCCAATAATCTGAAGATGTAATAGATTCAAATTGATATTAATACTCAATAAAAATTGAACTTACGCGTACTGTACTCATACAGATAGAGATATGAGAAATTCTTTTTTCTCGCAAACTCCTTCACCATATCTTCGTTTTCAAGATCGGTCTCTGTTGAATTGTTTCTTGGTGATGTGGTTGTATGTGCTCTCCCTACACAATTTCCATTTTGAGAGCGAACTGGGCTCCATGATACGATATTCCAAAAAATCAAATTTTGAGACCTCTAATCAGACAGGGGTCAAGAAGGGGAGAACTGAAATTGAAAAATCGGAAAATGATTGTTTATCAGCATCACTCACGATTCAATTCTCATCGAATTTTAAAAAATCCATTCTTTAATTTTCCAAAAAATCAATGTTGGAGACCTCTCGACAGTCAGGGGTCATATAGAGGAGAAGACCTAAAACAAACAGTATGAAAGCTGTAGTATTTACAAATTTAACTCACCTCTTTAAAATATACAAATGTTTAAAAAAAATCAGAATAGCCGAATACAAAATGGACCTCTAGTCAGAGAGGGGTCTTGGGGAGAGAGAATGAGTATATTCTTGTTGGAGGGGTTTATATAGCCAACACACTCGCGGTTTCCACTCTCTTGTTTCTCCCTGCTATTTTCAGATGGCTTCCCAATCGTTTTTCCAATATTGCATGTTTTGGAAACGACACTTTCTCTCTCTTTTCTGTCGTCTCTTCATGTTGATTGAAAGTGAGACGAATGCAGAATGAATTGAGTGGTGGTGTTCTATAAAGAGACAGCTGGGTGAAAGAAAAGGGAAGAAGAAAACGGAAAAGAAAATGGGTGGCAATAAACTGGGGGTTTGTAGGCTATAAAACCATTACACTTGCGTTTTTCCACCCTGTTTTGTTTTACCTGACTGTCTTCATTGGGCTTCACAATCGTTCTCTCCATATTGCATAATTTCCGAGAACGTCATCGGTTTCAAATCGAAATTAACAATGGCGGACACCGGTACATCCTTTGAGGATTCAGAATCTTACCAGCCGTGGAGAGTGAATATGTAAAATTTTGAAGTTTTGACGTTGGATCTCTACAGAATAATTTTTTTAAACATACCATTTTGAAAGATTTTCGGTTCCTCGCAATGATGATATCAAGTTCAATCTTTTTTTAAATTGAATTTTCCCGTACCCTCCCTTTCCCCCCCCCCCCCCCCCCCAAAAAAACACCGCCCCAAATCCCTATCTCTGCCCCAGATTTCTGTCCATATAAACAGTGTGTGTTCTTCACAGAAACCCTCAATCAGTTTCTTCGTTCCAACTACAGTACCCTTCTGGCGGGAAGGATGAAGAAGCACACTGAAGACCACTGGCACCCGATCCCCCGGCCCCGCCGACGTTCTCGACGCCAACAAAGAAAAACGATGATATGATGAGCACCTTCTGAAGTTGATGGATCCGACGTCTTCTGCTGGATTCTTCTGAAATGGAGGTCTTCCGAAGTCGACGTCTTCTGGATCATCCCGACGACTTCTCACACACAACAACCACTTAACACATCTTCAAGAACATATGCAACAGTCTATCTTGTGTTTATGTTTTTTTTGTTCAACAGTCATTCTTGTGTTTTGTCCGCCCGTTCTTTTTCCTAAGCCCGTCCGTCTTTGGTCCGTCCGTTTCTTGTGGAAAACTAAACATTTTTTTGCTTTATTTCGGCTTGAAATAAGAATGCAAAGCTGGTATAATAACCGGAATTAAATTTGCCAATTCAGTTTCAACAGCTCTAAAAAATTTCAAAAAATCGACGTGAGTTGCGAAATGTCGTAGTTACGAAATGATGGGTTGCGAAATTGCTGGTTGGAAAACGTCGTAGTTGCGAAATCGACGTGAGTTGCGAAATGTCGTAGTTACGAAATGATGTGTTGCGAAATTGCTGGTTGGAAAACGTCGTAGTTGCGAAATCGACGTAAGTTGCAAAATAACGGGTTGCGAAATTACTTTTTGCAAAACGTCATAGTTGCCAAATTGACGTAAGTTGCGAAATGTCGTAGTTGCGAAATGGCGGGTTGCGAAATTACTGGTTGCGAAACGTCGTAGTTGCAAAATTGGCGTGAGTTGCGAAACGTCGCGTTACCGGAATTAAATTTGCCAATTCAGCTTCAACAGCTCTGAAAAATTTCAAAAAGTTGCCAGGCTACGGTAGCTTCCCAGCAACATTTGATTTCAATAGGGATTTTTCAGTATTTCAAGAAAAACCAAATGATCCTATTTTTTTCATATTTATTGAGGTGAAATCGCAAATATGTACATAGTACAGAAAAAAGATTATAATGATGACCAGTTTTCAGCCGAAGAGTTAGAAGACGCCAACGATACTTGCTTCTGAAAATGCATTAGCTTGACTCAAAATAAAGTGAGGAACATCATTCAACGACCTAATATTCTTATGTTTTGCCAAGATTTTAAGACTAAATTTCAAGAGCTGAAATTTTTCAAAAACTTTTGCAGATCAAAAGTGGGCTCTTCCAAGAACCATAGTTCCTGTCAGAGGTCATCGAAATTCATCATGCAGCAGTATAAAAACTCCGGGACATTTCGCCACTAGTGATTTTGCAACTACGACGTTTCGCAACTAGTCAATTTGCAACTCACTTCGATTTCGCAACTACGACGTTTCGCAACTAATCATTTCGCAACTACGATATGTCGCAACTCTCTTCCATTTTGCAACTACGACGTTTTGCAACTAGTCATTTCGCAACTACGACATATCGCAACTCACGTCGATTTCGCAACTACGACGGTTTGCAACTAGTCATTTTGCAACTACGACGTTTCGCAACTCACGTCGATTTCGCAACCGCGACATTTCGCAATTCACGTCGATTTCGCAACTACGACGTTTCGCAACTCACTTTGATTTCGCAACCACGACATTTTGCAACTCACTTCGATTTTGCAACTACGATGTTTTGCAACTAGTCATTTCACAACTACGACATTTCGAAACTCACGTCGATTTCGCAACTACGACGGTTTGCAACTAGTCATTTCGCAACTACGACGTTTCGCAACTCACGTCAATTTCGCAACCGCGACATTTCGCAATTCACGTCGATTTTGCAACTATGACACTTCGCAACTGAACATTTATTTTTTTATTGGTAGAAATTATCGAAAAGATGGCTTGCTATAAGGTTCCGCATGAAATTTTTGAAAGTAAGCTTTCTTTTGAGTTTTTGAGCTTTTTGGGCAACTTGATTTTAACGTGAACTTTCTACAAAAATCCTGGACTTGGTGATTTCGAAATAGCGTGGTTGCCAAATTGACGTGAGTTGCGAAATGTCGTAGTTGTGAAACAACTGGTGCGAAATGTCTTGGAGTCATAAAACCTATCAAGCTTATTCCAATTCTCACGTTCTCCTCCAATCTCTTCAACCTGGATGCCTCGATAAAATAAGGACTCTTTTCTTGCTTCGACAAACTCGTCCACATTCCTGAAATCAATTTTTTTTTGAATTCACATTATACATCGTTCCTAGTAACTTACAAAGTACCAGATACAATTCTAGTAAAGTTCAATCTTCTCCCACTCAAATGAGTTTTGTGCATCTTTTCGTATTGAAGTTTCTCCTTTCCTCTTAGCCTGTCCCATCTTATTTCCATCATTTTCTTGATGTCCGTTGGAATTTTGCCTTTATGAGTGGTGGTGTGCTCAAGGCGATGAAATCTGCAGAAGAATGAGAATGGAATCGGGTTCTCTGGGGTTTAAGCGACGAATGCTCGAGCTCCGGGATTGTTTGAGAATCAGAGTCATCTGGGGAAACCATCAACAAGGGATTCTCGAATTCTAAGGGATTTTTCTTCATTGGGCTCATATCAGCAACCGTATTTGCCAGTTCTTGCTCATCTTCGGGTTCCATCAACGTGTCCGATAGACAGAGAAACAGCCACAGTGACAGTTGTAAGTTTCGATTTATTGTTTTATTTTTCAACTAATGCTTATTAGCGATATTCCCCAAAGGGAAACCATCGCCAACTTGGCTGAAATTTGAATTTTCAGTTTTTCAGCCGTTTTGAAAACAGCAAAACATGTTTTTTTGGGTGCGTGGACTCCTCGTGAACGATTCGACTGATGCCCGAGTTGTGCACGAGGAGTCCACGCAACCACCAAAACATGTTTCGCTGTTTTCAAAACGGCGGAAAAGATGAAGATTAAAATTTCAGCCAAGTTGTCGATGGCGCGCGTTTCCCCTTGGGGAATATCGTTAATGAGATTCCCCGAAACAATCTATTTAAGGCAATCTATTCAAAATACCGCTGATTTCTTTTAGTCGGAACGAGTCCACTGAGTCAACGATGATTAGTCCAATGGAGTTCAATGACGTTGAAGACTTGGATCACTATAGTATTAATTTCTATGGGTACAGTATGATAAGCAATCCAATAAGTTTCGGGTGAGTTAACAAGGTTTGACATATTACCGATATTCTCCGAACAAAAACGCGCTCCATTGCCAACTTGGCTGAAATTTAAACTTTCAGCTTTCCCGCCGTTTTGAAAATAACAAACCATGTTTTGGTGGGTGCGTGGACTCCTCGTAAACAATTCGACTGCTGCTCTAGTTGTCCACAAGGAGGCCACGCACCCACCAAAATATTTTTCGCAGTTTTCAAAACTACTGGAAAGCTGAAAATTCAAATTTCAGTCTAGTTGGCAATAGAGCGCGTTTCCCCTTGGGGAATATCGCTAATGACATATAAAAATGTGATTAAAGGTTTTTTATCCCAGAGTCCCAAATATTGAGATTCCTAAACTCTGAAGGATTCTGAGATTCAGATTCTAACTTTCAAATTTTTTAGCGTCATCTCTAATCCTGCATACGACCCGGAGGACGTTTCGAGTGGCTCCGAACCATCTTCAATTTACCATAGTCATCTTGACTACTTTCAAGCACAGGGGCTCAACAACATTCATAAAACTTGGTTGATGGAACCCGAAGATGAGCAAGAACTGGCAAATACGGTTGCTGATATGAGCCCAATGAAGAAAAATCCCTTAGAATTCGAGAATCCCTTGTTGATGGTTTCCCCAGATGACTCTGATTCTCAAACAATCCCGGAGCTCGAGCATTCGTCGCTTAAACCCCAGAGAACCCGATTCCATTCTCATTCTTCTGCAGATTTCATCGCCTTGAGCACACCACCACTCATAAAGGCAAAATTCCAACGGACATCAAGAAAATGATGGAAATAAGATGGGACAGGCTAAGAGGAAAGGAGAAACTTCAATACGAAAAGATGCACAAAACTCATTTGAGTGGGAGAAGATTGAACTTTACTAGAATTGTATCTGGTACTTTGTAAGTTACTAGGAACGATGTATAATGTGAATTCAAAAAAAAATTGATTTCAGGAATGTGGACGAGTTTGTCGAAGCAAGAAAAGAGTCCTTATTTTATCGAGGCATCCAGGTTGAAGAGATTGGAGGAGAACGTGAGAATTGGAATAAGCTTGATAGGTTTTATGACTCCAAGACATTTCGCACCAGTTGTTTCACAACTACGACATTTCGCAACTCACGTCAATTTGGCAACCACGCTATTTCGAAATCACCAAGTCCAGGATTTTTGTAGAAAGTTCACGTTAAAATCAAGTTGCCCAAAAAGCTCAAAAACTCAAAAGAAAGCTTACTTTCAAAAATTTCATGCGGAACCTTATAGCAAGCCATCTTTTCGATAATTTCTACCAATAAAAAAATAAATGTTCAGTTGCGAAGTGTCATAGTTGCAAAATCGACGTGAATTGCGAAATGTCGCGGTTGCGAAATTGACGTGAGTTGCGAAACGTCGTAGTTGCGAAATGACTAGTTGCAAACCGTCGTAGTTGCGAAATCGACGTGAGTTTCGAAATGTCGTAGTTGTGAAATGACTAGTTGCAAAACATCGTAGTTGCAAAATCGAAGTGAGTTGCAAAATGTCGTGGTTGCGAAATCAAAGTGAGTTGCGAAACGTCGTAGTTGCGAAATCGACGTGAATTGCGAAATGTCGCGGTTGCGAAATCGACGTGAGTTGCGAAACGTCGTAGTTGCAAAATGACTAGTTGCAAACCGTCGTAGTTGCGAAATCGACGTGAGTTGCGATATGTCGTAGTTGCGAAATGACTAGTTGCAAAACGTCGTAGTTGCAAAATGGAAGAGAGTTGCGACATATCGTAGTTGCGAAATGATTAGTTGCGAAACGTCGTAGTTGCGAAATCGAAGTGAGTTGCAAATTGACTAGTTGCGAAACGTCGTAGTTGCAAAATCACTAGTGGCGAAATGTCCCGGAGTTTTTATACTGCTGCATGATGAATTTCGATGACCTCTGACAGGAACTATGGTTCTTGGAAGAGCCCACTTTTGATCTGCAAAAGTTTTTGAAAAATTTCAGCTCTTGAAATTTAGTCTTAAAATCTTGGCAAAACATAAGAATATTAGGTCGTTGAATGATGTTCCTCACTTTATTTTGAGTCAAGCTAATGCATTTTCAGAAGCAAGTATCGTTGGCGTCTTCTAACTCTTCGGCTGAAAACTGGTCATCATTATAATCTTTTTTCTGTACTATGTACATATTTGCGATTTCACCTCAATAAATATGAAAAAAATAGGATCATTTGGTTTTTCTTGAAATACTGAAAAATCCCTATTGAAATCAAATGTTGCTGGGAAGCTACCGTAGCCTGGCAACTTTTTGAAATTTTTCAGAGCTGTTGAAGCTGAATTGGCAAATTTAATTCCGGTAACGCGACGTTTCGCAACTCACGCCAATTTTGCAACTACGACGTTTCGCAACCAGTAATTTCGCAACCCGCCATTTCGCAACTACGACATTTCGCAACTTACGTCAATTTGGCAACTATGACGTTTTGCAAAAAGTAATTTCGCAACCCGTTATTTTGCAACTTACGTCGATTTCGCAACTACGACGTTTTCCAACCAGCAATTTCGCAACACATCATTTCGTAACTACGACATTTCGCAACTCACGTCGATTTCGCAACTACGACGTTTTCCAACCAGCAATTTCGCAACCCATCATTTCGTAACTACGACATTTCGCAACTCACGTCGATTTTTTGAAATTTTTTAGAGCTGTTGAAACTGAATTGGCAAATTTAATTCCGGTTATTATACCAGCTTTGCATTCTTATTTCAAGCCGAAATAAAGCAAAAAAATGTTTAGTTTTCCACAAGAAACGGACGGACCAAAGACGGACGGGCTTAGGAAAAAGAACGGGCGGACAAAACACAAGAATGACTGTTGAACAAAAAAAACATAAACACAAGATAGACTGTTGCATATGTTCTTGAAGATGTGTTAAGTGGTTGTTGTGTGTGAGAAGTCGTCGGGATGATCCAGAAGACGTCGACTTCACTGTTAAGTTTCAAACACTATTTCAGGTTCAAACTCTATTCCTCAACGCCAGAACTGTTCAGATTTCAAAATAATTATGTGAACTTATAGTAAAAGTATTCGTCATTTTCTCTTGATATTGGCAGACATCGGGCTCATTTCAAAACCAACCCTTTACATCAAATTTCAAATCATTACTCTCTGAACTCAAAACTTTTATATGGTCCGGTCTTAAGATTTTGATCGTCAACTAACAATGCAAGTTCCCCCATTGGCACTTTAAATATGAAGATTGCCACTTTGCCACTATTGATCGGGAACCTATGGGACAGTTGAGACTTCTGGTTTTGACTAGACAAGTCTTTCACGACTAGTCTAGACTTGTCTAGTTCAATTTTCTCCAACCTATTTTAGTCCGCAACTCCAAATATCCTTGAAACGCCCTTTCAGAAATTTCAATGTAGCTCCACCTCTTTTTCTTCTTATGATTTTTCTGAATTTTGCTACCCAATTTTTGTTATCTAGGCCCACTATGTGCCGCTCATTTCTTATTGTATTTTTTTAATTCAGAAACTCAGAATCTCAAATTAGGGTCGCATTGAATAGCTTAATCTAATCATAAAGTATGTTGACCTAGAAGATTGATTCATAATTTGAAATACTATTTAAAACACTAACCTGTATCTGCCAACTGCCCTCGGAGCCACTTTCTTCATCCATTTTTTCGAACTGAAAAATGGTCTTTGATTACAATACTAGACATTTTTCCCCACAACTCACAGCTTCATTCAAAACTTTCATCCTTTTTTTTGAAAAATCAAGGTTAAGAGACTTCTAAAACACAAAGTCAAAGGGATAAGTCCTGAAACAAAAAAGGGGAAAAATTGAATAATTGTCGTTTCAAAAACTCACATCATCGAACAATATATCATTTCTGAAAAGTCATAGTACTAAATTTGGTCGGCAGCTGTCAAACCCCTTAGGAGAGAATAAATCTTATTTCCACCTGCCTATGAGACTCATAACAACAACACACTCGCATTCTCCACTCTCTTGTTTTTCCTTGTTCTTTTCTTTACTAGTATTTGCTTTAATTTCAATTTCTCAAAATCTCCACTTCGTATCTCCAGTATGTCGTCTCCTTCTGTCCATGGCTGAACATATACACAGCGGTGAAGAGTAGTTGTGAGGAACAAGGCATCGAAGAGCCAGAAGGTGTCATAACAATGTGTGGAGAGCCGTTTCTGTCGGAGCGACAAAAAAGATGTAAAATGACGGGAGTTGCGAAATGTTGTAGTTGCGAAACGGCTAGTTGCGAAACGTCGTAGTTGCAAAATAGACATGAGTTTCGAAACGTCATGGTTGCAAAACGTCGTAGTTGCAAAATTGACGTGAGTTGCGAAGTGTCGTAGTTGCAAAGTGACCGATTGCGAAACGTCGTATTGGCGAAATTGACGTGAGTTGCGAAACGTCGTAGTTGCGAAACGGCTAGTTGCGAAACGTCGTAGTTGCAAAATGACGCGGTTGCGAAATGACTAGTTGCGAAACGTCGCAGTTGCAAAATCGACATGAGTTGCAAAATGTCGCGGTTACAAAATCGGCAGGAGTCGCGAAATGACTAGTTGCGAAATCTCAAAATCCATCGGAATCTCAGGATCCATATATTTCTCAAGATCTGTATCAAAATCTCATTCAGAATGTTTGCATTCGTTTTTAAATTTTCAGAGCAAGTCTCAATCCAGACCCATGGTGTTTCCCAAAGCGGTACAAGCCCATAGTTCTCATTGACACTTCACTGGTCACTGTTCCTAAAGAAAGAGTAGGTTCGTATGAGCGCCAAGATCGCGGGGATCCTCCAGATGAACAATCTTATTCCAACTACTGTATGAAGTGCTTTGTGAACTGTTTTCACTGATTTCATAATTTTAGGAGAAGCCGAATATGCCATGATACAGTATAAAAATTTATTCAACATGTCGAATATTAGAAATGAAAATATAACTGTGAGCCCATGGTTGATGGATATAGCAGCCTTTCTCGATTTTGCAATTTGGGAATCCTTCCATTGGCTCTCTGTGGAACTCCTTGTTGTACATAGTAGTCCTCTTCTTTCTGCCGTTGGAAGACATAAATAGCACGTTGGTTGTAGTCCATGCTGTCTCCATACTTTTCCTCAAAGTCCTTGCGTCGATCTTGATTTTGTTTTTGGTATCGTTGATCATGTCCTTGAGACAATTCTCCATAAACTTGGCGTCTTCGGAAACATTATCCTCATCCAAAAACGTCCTTAGCATCATTTTTGTTGATCTTGGACTCGTAGTCGTCGGTGGAAAGGTTTTGCGACTCGAAGCATTTATTGCAGATGGCACGCTCCTCTGCATCCGGGCTGAGATCCTTTTTGGTCCAGTACACCGTTGCAAATCCAGTTGGAGGTGATGAAATGGAGATCTTTGATGGTGGTGTTGCACTTGGCGCATTCGGAGGTCTGAAAACGGTGAGAAATGGTATAACGACGAGGGAAGAGAGGTGACAAAATAGAGCATGATTTCATCGAGCCGCCGTCCGTTATCAGTTGGTTTTAAAGGCGCATAGAGTTATTTCAGATGATATCTAATTGGGGCACATGAAATGTGTCATTAAATTACGATGGACTGATAAAAGTGAGGTGCGCCTTCACGGGCGTTGGCGCATTATTGGTAGCCCCAATCAGATATTGTCTGAAATAACTCCATGCGCTTTTAAAACCAACTGACAACGGACGGCGGCGCGATAATTTATCGGATACAGTTTTTTTTTGGACACATGGCATATCAGATACATTATACACTCTGTCCAATATCTATAGGTCTACTTGGATTTATATTACTTTGCGGTCAGCGTTGGGTTCTTTGAAGAAAAACTTACATAAATAACAGCGTTCTTCTGCTTTTTTGCTAGCAAATGGGGAGAGGGGGGGGGGGGGGAATATAGTTCAGAAAAATCATAAGAATAAAAACAGGCAGGGCAGAAACCCCTAGTAAGGCGTTTTGAGGATATTTGAGGTTGCGGACTAGACTGTCTTGGACAACATCGAACTAGACAAGTCTAGACTAGTCGTGAAAGACCTGTCCAGACGTCTCAACCGACCCATAGGGTCAGTATTGACTCCTCGTCCCCCAGGTCACTCCAATCCTCAAAAACGCCACACCAATGAATTGACTACAATCGTCTGCCCTTATATACTACGGCTCGGTGGCGCGTCTCGAAGTGTTCCCGCCCCCCTCGAGTCTGGAATATTCTATGTTGAGTGTTCCCACGGTTTTCTTCTCGATCAATACTGGCAAAGTGACAGTCTTAAACTGACAATGGTTTAGAAGAAGAGCGATAGTCGCGAGCAGAAAGACTAGATACCTAGTGTGCCCTCCCAAAGAATAGAGCTGTTCAAGAAATCTGGATCCACAGACATGCCACTAGATGAGATATCACATGATAAGATATCGAAAATTTGTAAAAACCAATCGAGCCAAGATCTGTAATAACCCCCAAAACCAATCTTTTGTGAAAGTACCTTTTCCGGTACCATAGTACTATAATAATAGAAATAAAAATGGGAACACTCAACATAGAATTTTCAAGACTACAAGAGGAAGGGAACACTTTGAGACTTGCCACCGGACCGTAGTATATATTGTCTTTCCAATAAAATGTCGGGAGTGAGCGGGAAACTTAACCGAGACGTCCCTTTTTGCTACCCTGTGGCGCGGTTAGTGCTTTTGTTGTAAATGGACGTGTCGGGAATGCTGACATTTCATTAAAGAGACAATTAAGCCAGTGGATTGCAATAGATTCATTCGTTTGACGCTTTCAAAGATTTGAGTGATGTGGGGACGATGAGTCAAAACTGGCCTCATGGGTTAGTTGAGACTTTTGATTTCGACTTTCATTTTTTTTTCTAAACTTAGCTACCTATTTTTTGTTATCTAGGTCTTCTATGTGTAAATTTCGTATTGTATTTTTCTATTCAGGATCTCAGAATCTCAGATTTTTTACTTAGAACCTCACATTAAGGTTGTACAGAATAGCTTAATCTAATCATGAAGTATGCTGATTTCAAAAATTGACTGATACTTTGAAATACTATATAAAAAACTAACCCATATTTGCAAACTGCCTTCTGAGCCATTTTCTTCATCCATTTTTCCAAACTGAAAAAAGGTATTTAATTACAATACAAGACACTTCTTACTACAACTCACTTCTTCATTCAAAAATTTCAACCATTTTTCCATATATTTTCCGAAAAATCAAGTTTGAGAGACTTTTAACACACAAAGTCAAAGGGGGAAGATCTGGAACAAAAAAGGAGAAAATTCAAATTATTGCTTGTTCGAAAACTCACATAATTAAAAAGTATATCATTTCTGAGAAATCATAGCACTAAATTTGGTCGGCAGCTGTCCAACCCCTTGGGGAGAGAATGAATCTTATTTTCACCTGCCTATGAGAATCATGACAACAACACACTCGCATTCTCCACTCTCTCGTTTTCCCGTGTTCCTTTCTTTACTAGTTTTCGCTACGATTCCAATTTCTCAAAATCTCCACTTCGTATCTCTCGTATGTCGTCTCCTTCTCTTTATGACTGAACATATACACAGCGGTGAAGAGAAATTGTGAGGAACGGGGCAACGAAATGCTATATTTTGCGTTTGGGCTTTTCTAAAAGTCCATTTAGGAAGGGTCCATTGATTTTCTCCGCTAGGGCCATCTTGCACCGTTCCAGAGATTGTTGTAGATCGCATAATTGTCCTTGTGCCGCGACGAGTTCTTGCTGGACCCTGGCAGTTTCAAGAACTTGCAGTGCTCTAGCCTTCTCTGCAGCTGCTGCCCCAAAGCAATCGGTAACAAAATATCATGAAATTTAATAAAGTAGAAAATATGAGATAAAAATGATACCTTCAACCCATTTTTTAGGATAATCTATCAGGAACAGAGATTAATACATTTTCGGATGGGTTTTTTGAACGGTATTGAGAAAAAAAGAGAAGGGCGTAATGAGAGGGTAAAAATGGAAATTGCTACATAAGAAGAAGAAAATTGTACAGGATTGCAGGAACACGTATGAGTGAAGTACCAAAGAGAACACAAGATATCACATCTCGCAATTAATGAAACCATTTGTTATTTGAGTGCCGACCTCATCATGCAATGTCGCACTCTCCAATTGCCACAAAGTCTTGAGGAGCCCATGATTCTCCGCTTTTCTGGTTTCCAGTCTAAGGACATCAGAACCATATAGCGGTAGTTTCGTGCTCCGAAATACTTTTTGGGAGAAAATAAGAGAAGTGAAAAAGATTAGAATTCAAAACTCATTTATTCATTTTCAAAAATTGAATACAATTAAAATTTCTAAAATTCCATTTAGGTAGAGTCCATTGATTTTCTCCGCTAGGGCCACCTCGCATCGTTCCAGGGATTGCTGTAGATTGCCTAATTGTCCTTGTGCCGCGACGAGTTCTTGCTGGACCTTGGCAGTTTCAAGAACCTGCAGCGCTCTAGCCTCCTCTGCAGCTGCCGCCAAAGCCGTCTGCCTCCTCATCTCCTCCGCGATGTCGACGATTTGATCGTGAGCCAAGTCGGTTTTATGCACTGAAAAGAAAAAAAATGAGAAACAATTTTTTAAATTGAGTGCTCACCTTGATTTTTGAGCAAGATTCTTAGTTTCCGAAACTCGACGCTGGATTTGATTCTTCCGAGTTCGTTTAGACGTTGTCCTCTTCCTGTTGATTAGGCGTTCTAGACTGAACTTAGCCATCTTTTCATCAAGCTTAGCCATCTTTGCCTATAAGATAAAACATTTCAAATAAATTTACATAATTTCGTTGTCTAACCTGAACTGCTACATTGTCCGGATCGTGTCCTGCATGAGGTCTTGAAATGGACATTGATCCATCAACTTCTCTATGACCCATAGATTTGCACTTCACTTTGGCCTTTCTCTCTGTGCAATAAAGCAATTTGGCTCCAGATGCCAGCGATTGGACTTCTATTTCTGAAAATTTATTGTCTTTTGTCATAAATGAAATTTTAGTATCCTTACCCTTATTGTCAAGAACTTCTTTGGAGTTTTCCAGTTTCTATTCCAGCTCAGTGATCGAACTCTTCGC
This sequence comes from Caenorhabditis sinica, assembly GCA_963932045.1. NCBI lineage: Eukaryota > Metazoa > Nematoda > Chromadorea > Rhabditida > Rhabditidae > Caenorhabditis > Caenorhabditis sinica. The sequence continues at coordinate 23,758,880 of OZ009938.1, forward strand.
TTCGGAACGTTTCTGGGATGCTTCGGATGCTTTCAACTTGTGATCAGTAAGCGAATCGTTGGCCGTTGCCAACGAAGCTTTCAGATTCACAAGGTCTAATGGATTCGAGTCCTTCCTGTTCATGGGGGGGGGGGGTAAGCAGAAACCCCTAGTAAGGCGTACTGAGGATATTGGAGGTTGCGGACTAGACTGTCTTGGACAACATAGAACTAGAAAAGTCTAGACTAGTCGTGAAAGACTTGTCCAGGAGTCTCAACTAACCCATAGGGTCAGTATTGACTCCTCGCCCCCCACGTTACTCCAATCCCTGAAAACGCCACACCAATGAATTGACTGAAATCGTCTGCCCTTATATACTACGGTCCGGTGGCAAGTCTCAAAGTGTTCCCGCCCCCTTGGAGTCTGGAATATTCTATGTTGAGTGTTTTCTTCTTCTCGATCAATACTGGCAAAGTGACAGTCTAAAACTGAGAATGGTCTAGAAAAAGAGCGATAGTCACGAGCAGAAAGACTAGACATCTAGGGTGCCCTCCCAAAGAATGCAGCTATTCTAGAAATCTAGATCCACAGACATGCCACTAGATGAGATATCACTAGATGAAATATCGAATATTTGTAAACGCCAATCGAATCAAGACCTACATATAATAACCTCCAAAGCCAATCTTGTGAAAGTACCTTACCAGGTACCATAGTACTAATAGAAAGGAAAATGGGAACACTCAACATATAATTTTCTAAACTCCAACTGGGCGGAAACACTTTGAGACTTGGTACCGAACCTTTGTATACATTATCTTTTTAATAAAATGTTGGCAGTGAGCGAGACTTAACCGACACGCCCCTTTTTGCTACCCCGCGGCGCGGTTAGTGAGCCGCGGCGACTTTCAGTGCTTTTTTTGAAAATGGACGTGTCGGGAACGCCGACATTTTAGTGAAGAGACAATTAAAGCAGAGGATTGTAATAGACGCATCTGACGTTTTCGAGGATTGGAGTGATGTGAGGATGACGTTTTTTCTGAACTTTGCTACTCCTTTTTGGGCTCTATAGGCGCAGTACGGACCTAAATGAACAGTACGGACCCAAATGAATAGTACGGACCCAAATGAATACTACGGACCCAATTGAATAGTACGGGCCCAACCAAGGCTGGCAAAATCTCTCGGCTAGCCGAAGCCGAGCCGGCCGGGCCGAGGAGTCGGCTAGCCGCGGCCAGCCGACACCAGCCTCGGCTAGCCGAGAAAAGCCGCGGCTAGCCGAGTGATACTGATCGCAATGAATTTCGAGTTTCTGGGCTATTTTCGAGGGGAAATTCGAACTTTTTTCCGGTTCCATTATCGAAACTTTTAATGATAATAATATTTGCAAGACGATTTTCCATGAATTTGCAGCAAAATTTTTTCCAATATTTTGCATGTACTGCGACGGTTTCAGAATTTTTGCTTCAAACTCCCACAATAATAATGAATTTTTCATGATTTTTCACTTTTATCATCAATTATCTGTTTCGTATTCGAAAAATCAGTAGTTTCAAGCAAAAAGTGCGACAAAATTAAGAATCGATACACAGCTCGGCTTTTCTCGGCTTTTCTCGGCTAGCCTGAAGCCGAGGTGTCTCGGCTAGCCGAGCCGCGGCCGGCCGCGGCTAGCCGTGTGACAGCCTTGGGCCCAACGAAATGTAAGATCCCAAGGGACACGGTCCCATGGAATTGTAAGGTCCCAAGCCTTCCTGAGATCCTCATAGTGGCATAAATATGACGAAAGAGAAGACCTCGATCTTTTTCGGAGGACACAGGGGGTCTTCAGATTTTAAGTGTGACAACCTCTAAGAGTCAAGGCCTTGATTAGTTTTGTGTAAGCATGTTCCATGTGAGACGATTAATGGGTTAGCATGCACTCAACTATGTTTCTTCGTTTATCACACAGTTGAAATCCGACGTAGACTGTATGAAGCTACTGTAGACACCCACAACAAGAATCATAACTACTTTATCATTCGCAATTTGAGTAAAGTTTTAGAGTTAGTTGACCTAGAAGCTCCATTCTAGGTAACTTTACTCCAACTTACTCCGAGTGGATCTCTAAGTATTGATAGTCAGAAAATTAACTGAACTATCTGTAAAATTTTCATTTATGAACACTTGGAGTGATAGGAACATTTAAATGGACGCCGTGTAGTTAATAAGATTAACTATGTTGCCAATGATGCTCTAAATGCTAAAAAGACAATAAATATAATGAAATCTGACTATCAACTCTACTACAGAATTCGTGATAAGAAGAATGCCAAGCAAAGATCTTACAATGACAACCATAGTAGCCAAAGTGTTCATGTTGGTTATCATGGGTACCCTCTTGTCTGCCTCTCTGATCAGTAATTTTGATTGACGCATAACAGCTAGAATAGATTAACAACAACAAAATATGTAAGAGTATAGTTTACGAAATCAAGAAAACAAATGCTTACCGCAGAATACAGTAGATGATATATTTCTCAGAGGACTAGTTAAAGGGGGTCTAAGGAGTTACAAAACTCGAGGCTTTTCAGAAATGAGTCGGTAGAGATTTCGGTAAGGAACAAAAAATAATCTGAAATAGTCGGGAACATTCCGGATCATAAGACCTTTCTTGTCGGATAAGACCGTTTTTGTTGTGTGGGACCATCCCTCACAGATGGAGCAGGAAAACCACACTTGGAGTCATCCTATGACTTAATTTTCTGACTATCAATACTTGGAGACCCACTCGGAGTAAGTTGGAGTAAAGTTACCTAGAATGGAGCTTCAAAGCGATGCCATAGCTCGAATGATATGAGAAGAGTAGGGTCAACTAACTCTAAAAGTTTACTCAAATTGCGAATGATAAAGTAGTTATGATTCTAGTTGTGGGTGTCTACAGTAGCTTCATACAGTCTACGTCGGATTTCAACTGTGTGATAAACGAAGAAACATAGTTGAGTGCATGCTAACCCATTAATCGTCTCACATGGAACATGCTTACACAAAACTAATCAAGGCCTTGTCTTTTAGAGGTTGTCACACTTAAAATCTGAAGAACCCCTGTCTCCTCCGACAACAAAAATCGTGAAAAAGATCGAGGTCTTCTCTTTCTCAATATTTATGCCACTATGAGCATCTCAGGAAGGCTTGGGACCTTACAATTCCATGGGACCGTGTCCCTTGGGATCTTACATTTCCTTGGGCCCGTACTATTCATTTGGGTCCGTAGTATTCATTTAGGTCCGTACTATTCATTTAGGTCCGTACTATTCATTTAGGTCCGTACTGCGCCTATAGAGCCCCTTTTTGTTATCTAGGCCCTCTATGTACTTTTTAAAACACTAACCCGTATTCGCAAACTGCCTTCTGAGCCATTTTTTTCATCCATTTTTCCAAACTGAAAAAAAGGTGTTTTATTACAATGCGAGACACTTCTCGATACAACTCACATCTTCATTTGAAAATTTCATCCATTTTTCCATTTTTCGAAAAATCAAGTTTGAGAGACTTCTAATACACGAAGCCAAAGGGGGAAGACCTGAAACCAAAACGGTGAAAAATTAAACAATTGTTAGCTCAAAAACTCACAGAAAGTATATCATTTCTAAAAAATCACAGCACTAAATTTTGTCGGCTGCTGTCAAACCCCTGGGAAGCAAATGAATTTCTTTTTCACCTGCCTATGAGACTTATAACAACAACACACTCGCATTCTCCACTCTCTCGTTTTCCTTTGTTCTTTTCTTTACTAGTTTTCGCGACAATTCTAATTTCCGGAAATCTCCACTTCGTACCTCTTGTATGTCGTCTCCTTCTATGTATGGATGAACACATACATAGTGGTGAAGAGAAGTTGTGAGGAAGAGGGCAACGAAATGCTATATGTTGTGTTTGGGCTTTCATAGACACAAAAGAATCGGAAACAAAAAATTTTTAAATTTAGTAAAGTATTCATTACTCAGAGAATCTGAGATAGTGAAGTTTTCAGATTAGGTAAATCTGAGAGACTGTATATCTTGAAATTATGTATAACGATTTTTTGGCCTTCTGAAATTGTTGTGATGACTAGCTATTCCTCTTTTCTCACTATATATTATTATGCGGCGATTTAGAAGAGCCAGAAGAGTGTCATTGAAATGTGTGGAAAATCGTTTCTGTCGGAGCGAAAAGGTGAAAAATTGGATGATTGCTGTTTCAAAAAGTGTCATCAAGCCACTTTAGTTCAGCTCATTGTTTTCTCTTTATTCTCTACAATGTCTGTATACCTTACTTTCCCATTAATCTTGCTACGCACTGTTCCAATTTGCATATCCCATTTTCATCTCTCCGCTCCCTTTCTTCCCCTTCCTTAGAATTGTCCAGTGTTCTCCAAATCAGCATTTCGGAGTGGAGTACCTGCTCAGTTGCGTACTCGAAAATACATTCTGTGAGAAAATTAGAGAAGTGACATAGATTAGAATTCAAAACACATTTATTCATTTCCAAAAATAGAATACAATTCAAATTTCTAAAAGTCAATTTGGGAAGGGTCCATTGTTGGAGTGAACCATGTGTGGGCAAAGACAACTTGTCTTGGCATTGGAGTATGGACGACTGGGTGGTGAGCCAAATCTTTGCAGGTTGTGGAACTGTACTGGTCTGAAAAAGATAATTGAGAAAACTGATCACTTAAACTGTTGAAAAAACTCACTCTGTTCTCCGGGCTTTGTGAGAATGTTTTTCAAAACGCCAATGAGTCGAGCTTGATCTTGAGGATCCTTGAACTTTCGAGAATTCTAAAGTTACACTCTTGAATTTTTTCCTTGTTTTAAATGAATACCTCGATGAGCGTTCGCAGAAGCTATTTTGCTGTTTCGGGTGCAAATTCCATCCTGTTGATTTGGATGGTGTGGTGCTCAAAGCTCACGTTTTCGTGGCGGTATTGCAACCGTCGCTGAGTGGTTTCCCACGCCTGAAGTAATCAATAGTTTGTTTTAAGCCCATTGCCGGATCAAGACGATCAGACTTAATGTAGTCCTCCTAGATTGACATATGCCTTACCTGAAAGGATGCAATACCGGCCATAATGATATTCGTTTTCTTCATTTTCAGTTGGAAACCGCCAACTTTGAGTGGCTGAAAAACTAAATCAAACTAGTTATTTCTGCTTGAAAATTTGACGGTATATGAAGCAAACCGTGAACTTTAATTTTGTAGTTGACAACTTTTTTGTATCTTTTCAATCAAAAAAGTTACGGTGATGCCAAATTTTGCTCGATTTCAGTGCTGATTCTCGAAATTCTTGAGCTTTTTTTTTCGACGGGCCATATCTTGGGAGAGCGGACATGTACAAAAACGTTGTCAACTACAAAATGAAAGCTCAAAGATTGATTAATACACTCTCATAAATTTCAGAGAAAAAAACGAATTTGAAACACTTTTTCAGCTAACCGAAGAAGACGATTTTCCATTGAAAATGACGAAAACGAATAGCATTATGGCCGGTACTGTATGTGTTCACTAGAGACTAGAGTTATGGAGCGTACCCTGCGTTTGGCAAAGGAAAAATATTAATTTGACCAACTCAAAGAGCAGTTTCATATGGAGTAGGTCGAGAGACAAAACTGAAAAATGAAAAAATAACTCACCCGTATTTGACAACTGCATTCTGAGTCCCATAACATCGCTCTCTAGTTCTATCACGTGGTTTTCTGCAAGGTCAAAAGTAGAAATCTTAGGTTTAGAACCGAAATTTTTCAAGCTATTCTAAGTGTTGACTGAAACTAGCATAGGCTTAGTAAGTCTTCTTGAGTAAGGGGTCCCTATATTAAGAGCCGAAAAGTTATACGGCTGTTATGAGTTTAGAATTACAAAATCGAACAAACTCACCTTGGGCATGTTGCTCTCTCGTCAGCTCCGTGACTTGCATCGACAGCTCCAAGATCATTTCACCTGAAAAATGAACTAACTAGGAAACAACTTGACTACACCATTTTGGAATTTTCCAAGAACTTGATTCTAGGTAATATTGGTCCAATTAATCCCGATTCCAGAATAAAATACTGCTAAATGTGTCCCAAAATCGAGTTATGGGCCTTCAAAGTTGCCCCCAGGCCCTCTAGTGTTAACTTTGAAGACGAATATCTCAGCTTCTCGGCACTTCTAGAAGGTTTTAATTACAGTAGAATTTTTCAAATTTATTGTAGAATCATGTTCTGCAGCTAACTCAAAACATTTTCTCGACTCAAAACTTCGAAATTTTGCCACCATTTTTCAGCTTCTAGGCTTGGGCGTGCAAATCACCTAGAACCAAATTCTTGGAAAATTTCAAAATGGTGTAGTCACGTTGCTTCCTAGTTAGAAAGTTGTTACAGTCAATTTTTCCCATGCCTTGTTTCGTGAAGTTTTCCTTGAGCTCAGCGGTGGCTCCCAGCGCTCCAGCATCCTTTTCATCTTCTCCGCGATGTCGACGATTTGATTGTGAGCCAAGTCGGTCTGATGCACTAAAAAGAAAAATTGTGAAACTTTAAATATCTTAAAGTGAATGCTCACCTTGATTTTTGAACTTTGACTCGTGAGCCCAGCCACTTTCAGCTCGTGTTCTTCTCGGGTTTTCTCTGAATCCTCCAACTTCTTCGTCAGATCGGCACTTGCAGTGGTGTTGGTCTCAATCTTTGTTTTCCAACCTTCGATCATGTCATCTGAAATTTTCAATGTTTGGAACAGAAATTTTCAGATGAATTGCTTACCTTTGATTTTCAGATTTTGCAGAGCTTGTTCAAGCTGAGTTCGCAACAATTGGACTTCTATTTCTGAAAATTTATTATTTTTTATTATGAATGATATTTTAGGGTCCTTACCCTCAGCGTCAAAACCTTTTTTGGAGTTTTCCAGCTTCTGTTCTAGCTCAGCAATGGAACTTTTCCCTTCGGGTAGTTTCTTGGAAAATAAGTGTTGAAACTAATTTTTCCGAAAAATCAAGTTTTGAGAGACTTCTAACACACGAAGTCAGAGAGGGATGACCTGAAACAAAAAAGGTGAAAAATAAAAATATTGCTTGTTTGAAAACTCACATAATTAAAAAGTATATCATTTTTGAAAAATCATAGTACTAAATTTGGTCGGCAGCTGTCAAGCCCCCTGGGGGCGAATGAATTTTATTTTCACCTGCCTATAAGACTCGTAACAACAACACACTCGCATTCTCCACTCTCTCGTTTTCCCTTGTTCTTTTCTTTACTAGTTTTCGCTACAATTTCAGTTTCTCAAAATCTCTACTTCGTATCTTTGGTGCGTCGTCTACTTCTATCTGTGGCTGAACATATACACAGCGGCGGAGAGAAATCGTGAGAAAGGGGGGGGGGGGGCGATGAGCCAGAAGGTGTCATAACAATGTGTGGAGAGCCGTTTCTGTCGGAGCGACAAAGAGGATATCATGTTACATTTATGTTTATTATACGATTAGATACTAATCTGTACTTAGGAGTGATCATTTGGATCAAGTTTGAAAAGAATCTGTGCCAGCTGACGATTATGAGGTTCGGAGATTCCAAAATTTTGGGTTTTCAAGATTCCCATATTTTGACATTCTGCTATTGAGGGATTTTGAAACTCGGATTTTTTGAAATTCTGCTAGTTTTTGAGCCTTTGAAGGATTCTAAACGATACTGAGTTACTGAAGGCTGAAGTTTCAACTCTCATCAAAGCTCCCCCCCCCCCCCCCATTTTCAACCCATTCTTTTTTTAATACTCCACAACGTCTTCTTCCCTCACTACCTTATTAATCTTGTTTCATCCTCTTCCTTTTTGCATACCCCCATGTCTATCTACTCGGTTCCTTCTTTTTCCTTTTTTCTGAATTGTCTAGTCTCCTCCAGATTAGCATTTCAAAATGAGCACCTGCTTCACTCAGTTCTTCCTCTAAAATATTCCTCTGATATTTTTCCTCTAATACTTCTTCCTCTAAAATATTTCGAAAAGAGCAAAGGAATAGTTACATTTTGTTCAGGTTCCGTTCTATAAGTAGAATTGTGCATCAAACAGCAGCGGCACAGAGAGCGTGAGAGAATTAATTGTTTTGTCCGTCCTCACCGTTGTCTTGTTCTCTCCTCCCCGTCATTTTTCTTATCTAACAGAAATGTATTGCAACATTGTCCTATCTGTCTTGTTCCGTGTGTCCAGATGTTGACCTCTCGTTTACAACCGCAGTCTCTTTCTTGCCTCCCCCCCCTCCCCCTTCTCTAATGTTACACTTTCTTAGTCACATTTTTTTTCTCCTTTCTTTTCTTTGCCTCTGCTAACCTTTTTTATGTTTGTTTTCAAGTATATGTGGAACAATTTTTGTGTTTTGTCAGTAGTTTTTTTTGAGAATTTTTTCTTTCGAAACTTTGTGAAATTCAAAAAGTTATATTTGGAGCTTTTTCAGAATTTTAAAAATTCACATTTTTTTAAAAGTTGCTACTTTTTCGGCGATTTTTCAGTGATTTTCTAAGAAAAAAATTTTCTCCTTGAGTGTCTGATATTGCGGGATGTGTTTCAATTGATAATCATATTTCAAACATATCTCAAAAAAAAAATTCCGGTTTTAAAGCTTCGAATTTTCGGACAGACTGAAATCGGCGATAGTTCTGTATAATGATTGACAGAACTAGAACCTAATTCAATCCCACCGATAATAACGCCTCCCCACGGTTATCATAACAGGACTTATCCCAATTACCGTAATTATCTTGTAGGTATCTTTGTTGAATTTACTTTCCATTATTTTTCCTGAATTCATTATTATTCAATTTCTAAGTATTTCAGAGATGAGCATGGAAGAAAAAAGTGAAAAATTCGAGGAGAAACTGGGAAGGATCGCAGATGTCATGAAAATCGAGGGAGATCACATAACCAAAGTAAGTTTATTTTTATGGTAGTTTTAACTATCTACACTTTTTGAAATATTGAAAATCTCTATTTTAAATTTATCTCCGAAATCTCAAAAAAAAATGTTTTTTGAAGTTTAAAAATTTCAATTGCTTTCAAATCTAACTTTAGGTGCTATCAGGATTTGCGAATGATATCGGGCTTCTGAAGTTCAAGGGAGCAGACCATAAAGATTTGGTTGGCGGAACGCGTGCTGCTTTCAGTATGGTGGAACGCAAAGATGAATTAAAAGTTGAGGCGTTTGGGGCGTGGAAAAATGGTAAGTAATATTCATAACTCATGACTGGAAAATTTTTTTTTCATTGTAGGTGCTCCTATAGTTCTCATTAAACAAAAAGAGCAGGAAGGAAAATTTGTGGACGATGATGATGGAAACCAGTTTGATGGCAGTATGTATGAACGAGAAGCCTCCGAAGGACTGGTTCACCCGAAAGTAAGTCGAGAAAATATTAACAAAGTCATATTAGCGATATATTTCCTCCAAAATCTCATTCTTGCTACGGGCCAAGCCCGGCACATGGAAGAATTTTTAGCAGCCCGCAATTTTAACGTTAGTTCAAAAATTTGAAATGCCAGTTTTCAGCAGTGACAATGAAGGTGCATTTTTCGACCGGATTTTGAATGTTATTGGACATTTTAGAAAAAAATTAGATTGAAATATTCTAGTTTTTTTTTCAAAAAAAACACTCGAAATTTTCGATAATTTGAAAAAATATTTTAAAGGAGGACTCCGGTCAACATTTTTTTGCTTGAAAATATGTAAAGTTTTGTGCTGATACCGCATATGATAGTGAAAACGTTTTAAAAAATTTCTAAAACCCTGACAAATCGCTTCAAAACGACCCTATTTTGGCCGACTGTCTGGGGTGTTTTCTCGGCCACCGCATTTTCAGATTTTTTTCACTGTTTTTTAAGGTTTTTTTTTGTGAAAACCAAACGAAAAAGTGAAATAACAGCAAAAATTGATGATTTTCACAAAAAAAAACCTGAAAAAACGGTGTAAAAACATCTGAAAATGAGAAAAATTATAGTTTTGAAGCGATTTTTCAGAGTTTTAAAGAAATATTGAGCGTTTTCACTATTATATTCGGAATCAGCACAAAATTTTACATATTTTGAAGCAGAAATAATTTTGACCGGAATCCTCCTTTAACACATTTCATATTTTCCAGTGCAAATTTTTTAGTCGGGCACCTCCTCGGGCAGTTGTCATCATACATTTTCTTCAAATTTTCTTCAATATATGCATTTCAGCAGTGCACTGTGAAGCTGGAAAAAAAGGATAAGAAACGATTTTTTCAAGAATGCCGGCCGGGAGATGTCTTTCGATTTGCGTCCAGACTGATCACGAAGAACATAGTCTTTTGGGAGTAAGATACTCTAGTTTTAAGAAATTCTAAGTATGCCCTTTACAGTGAGCAGAAACAGAAGGATTGTGAAATCTTCCATTCTACCCTCAGGGACTTCACAGAAGGGGACCCAGTCCAAATATCCCCGTTTGTTCCTTGGTGCATGCCATATCCTCGAAATAGCGCTGAAAGAGCAAAACATAATCTTGGCCCTTCACAATATACCGCTTACCGGATGGCCAAAGACAAGGAAAAACCGCTCGTTTTCATTGACGGACCACCGGGATCCGGGAAAACGCACACCCTCGCTGTCTTGATTCTTAGAACTTTGAAGTCGAGAAGAGAGAAGGAACAAATGATTGTCCTCGCTCCAAATGAGAAGATATTGAAGATCTTGAAAGACAGAGTTGAAAGTTTCATTGAGCCATGCAAGGAAAGAATGGAACTTCATGAACATGGTAATCATTTTTTTTAAATAATTTTCTAATTTTTGAAAACCTCATATCGTTCTTTCAGCGCTGATGGACATGAAGACTTTCAACACCATCATCAGTACATCTGAAGGAGCTGTGGAATCATTTGAGAACTGGGTAATATTTTTTCTTTTTGTAAACGGTATTGGAACTTGCTGAAAATTGGTTCATTGGTAGTTTGACACCTCCTGAACATGAAAATCAACAACTCAGGGCTGCGATATAAACATTATTTGAGTTATCATTCTTTGAAAATCGATCGCATGCGAAAAGCTTATGTTTTTTGGCTTCCCGACGTTTCGCAGCCAGTTTTTTTTGCAATCGCGACATTTCGCAACTCACGTCGATTTTGCAACTACGACGTTTCGCAACTCACGTCGATTTTGCAACTACTACGTTTCGCAACTAGTCATTTCGCAACCACGAAATTTCGCAACTGTACATTTCCCAACCAAAAGATACACGCTTTGTAAAAATTCTACGGTGCAATCGAACATTTTTTATTTGCTTACAATGCTCCCTAACCTAAATGAACGTGAAGCAGAAAAGTTTCGATAGTTGCAAAATTACTGGTTGCGAAACGTCCAGTTGCGAAACAACTGGTTGCAAAAAGTCGGGGTGCCTACGGCTCAATTTTCAAAGATCCATAACTTGAAGACGGTTTGTATTTCTTACTCAAAAATTTGAATGTCGTATTCAGAACGCTCGTAAAGTATTAGAATATTGACTTTTAGCAAGTTCTAATATGATGTTCGAAAATAAAACCTTTGTAAGTGACGTTGATAGGGATGTTTTATCGCGAAATAGAAATAATAATTTCCTTTCATCTCGTTATAGCCTGATTTGCCACTGCTAGTTCATTCATTTTTCATTTTGCGATTTGAGAGTCGGAGGTTCTAAGCTTCTGTTTTTCAAAAAAAAATTTCAAAATCAAACTCTCCATTGTCAAAACTTCCTTGAGTCAAGTTTTCACAGAAATTTCATTTTGCAAACCCATTAACATTACTTTTAAGACTGTTTTCGATTTCAACAAACTTCCTATAAATTTTCAGGAGTTTCTGAGAAAGAACCACGTAAAAGGTGATCTGGCATCCAAAGTTTGGGAAGCACAAAAACACGAATTTCAAGAATTACAAGACTACGAAACCCAAGAGATAAGCACCGGGGTTGGAAAGGTAAGTGAAAATTATAAAACTCATAGTGTGTGAATTATTTCAGCAAATTATGAAGAACGTTCGTATCGTGTTTGCAACTATTGACTCACCCTTCATTGACTTTGTGATGGAGCAATGGTCCTTCAATCCGAGCTACTGTATCATTGGTAGGTTTTCTTTGAAGGAGGACTTTTTTGGATTTTCGATTTTTAGACGAAGCAGCGCAAATTATGGAGTCTCAGTTTTGGCCAGCCGTTCATAAGATGCCAAAAATTGTCATGGCCGGAGATCCGAAGCAACTTCAAACACTTGTATGGGCACAAGAGTGAGTGAAGGATGTTAAAAAACAGATTACTGTATCAGAGTGAGGGGGGGGGCTGAAAAAACAGGAGAAATTATCTTCAAAGCTGAATTTTTTGAAAAAATTGAAATTTTCAGAGCAAAGCAGTTTGGGTTGGGACAGTCAATCATGGAGCGGCTCCAAGAAAAGAAGAAGTTCCTTAGCTGGGCATTGCTTCAGGAGCAGTACCGTCTTCATGAAGATATTGCTTATTGGTTACACGGAAGTTTTTATGATTGGCATGTCATCACGAGGACCAACTCGGATGATGTCTTGGAGTGAGATTTTTCTTCATGTTTTTATTTTTAAATTGCCGGCTGTGATGCTATGCTGCGTAACTTTTTACAGTAGAAAAACACCAATTTGGATGTCTGAAATTTTTTTATTAATTATAATTTTTTAGAGAAAGTTATCGAAAATATGGCTCAGAATCTCAGAATCCATCGGAACCTTAGAATCTGTTGTATTCATCTCTAATTTTTCAGAGCAAGTCTCAATCCAGACCCAAGGGCTTTTCCAAAACGATACAAGCCCATCGTTCTCATCGACACTTCGCTGGTCACTTCTTATCTAGAAAGAGTACGCTCGTATGAGGGCAGAGATCGCGGGGATCCTCCAGATGAACAATCTTATTCCAACTATGGTATGAAGTGCTTTGTGATCTGTTTTCACTGATTTCATGACTTTAGAAGAAGCCGAATATGCCATGAAACATTATGAGAATTTATTGAACCTGTCCATCGCGCCGGAGACAATTGCTATCATAACTCCATACAGTGGACAGGTAACAGTTTGTTCACTGTGTTTGAAATCAGATTTTTGGATTTCAGGCGTGTAAATTGAAAGCAAGAAAATGGGAACTGATGGAGAGACTGAACAGACCAGATCTCAAGAAAACAATGGTCGGAACAGTTGACGATGTTCTGGGTCAAGAATATGATTGTGTTATATTCACGATGGTCAGAAGCAATCCAAAAAGTGAGTCTCGTCATAGACTTGGTTCAAATTATTATTTCGAAAAAAGTTCAGTTGCCATGGATGAAGTTACCAATCGTCTCCTCAATACTGCATTGACCAGAGCGAGGAAGCATACCATGTTGATTGCCAACGGATTCATGCTTGAGAAGAATAACAATCCACACATTAGCCACTTATTCTGGTGAGTACATATTTGAAGAAGTACAAACCGGTCATTTTTTTTGCAACCGGTCGTTTCGCAGCGAGACATTTCGCAACCGGTCATTTTGAAGCGAAACATTTCGCAACCGCTAATTTTGAAGCGAGACATTTCGCAACGAGACATTTCGCCACCGGTAGTTTCGCAACCGATTGTTTCGCAGCCGGTCGTTTCGCAACCGGTCGTTTTGCAGCGAGACATTTCGCAACCGGCTGTTTCGCAGCGAGACATTTCGCAACCGGATCGTTTCGCAGCGAGACATTTCACAGCCGGTCACTGAAAAAAAGGAATCGCAGCTGCGAAATGTCTGGTTTTCCGGTCAAAATTTTTATTGCTACAAAATATGTAAAATGTGTGCTGATTCCGAATATCATAACGAAAAATCAAAAAAAAATTTGTCCTAACACCCCGAAAATCCGCTTTGAAAACCTCATTTTCGGTCAAATTTGTATTGGGTGGTCGCGGCCGACTTCCGGAGTTTTCTCGGCCACTACTTTTTATGCCAATTTGAGTTATTTTTCTGGTTTTTTCGGCTGAAACTGGATTAATAGTTGAGGATTCAACAAAAATTCATCTTTTAATCCAGTTTCAGCCAAAAAAACCAGAAAAAATGGTTGCGGAAAACACGTGGCCGAGAAAAATCCGGAGTTTACACATTGCTACATATTTTAAAGCAGTAAAACATTTTGAACGGAGTCCTCCTTTTAACGATGTTATAAGCCCTCGAAGAGCCAAAAAAGCGATTTCGAGGTCAGAGTGAACCACAAAATTTTTTACTTTGAAAGCCTATAATCTGATTTATGAAAGTCCGGTTATGGGAGAAATCGAGGCGATCCAGATGAAAAAAGAAAAAATTTTTGGAACAATTTATTCTCCTTATCATTCCTGTGAAAATATAATAACTAAACAAAATTTCAGCCAACTTCGCAACGAAAAATTGCGTCTTCACCCTTACAATCTTCATGGAGCACCGGGACCTGTGCCAGAAGAAACAAAAAACAACTTTGGAGCCAACTTTGGAGATTTCATAGCTTATTCGAACGATGAAGAGATGAAGGAGTGGTGTCGCACATTTATTGCCAATGGGGGAGATCCAGAGTACAGAGAGAAGAAAAATGGAAAATCATATGAGCAATGGGGAAAACTAGATGAGCAGAGTCAGCAAAGTTTGATACAAAGTCACGTCATAGCTGAGTTAGAATAATGGGGCACGGATGATGATTTTTCGTAAATTTTTCTTTTATTTTGTAAATTTTTTTTTGTCAAATGTGTATGCCCTGATCTGTCTTTTATCCCTTTTTTGTGTGTTGAAGTTTTTGAAAATTTACAAACAGGATTGTGGTATATTATTGTTTATTCAAAGAGTTCGAGAAAATAAATATAAAAAATAGAGTTTCCTTTAATCTCCTGGTTGTTCATGGTGATGATCGCACGGGCGGCCGATTCCTTCTTTTCAAACTTCGGCGTATCCTTGCACCTTGAACATCCGGATCTCGTTGATTGTTCCGAATTCATCGAATGCTCGTCGGATTTCGTTTTCTGGAAAAATGGAAATGGTTGGTTGTTGAAGACATTGGGATCAATTTGAGTGATTTTTTAGGTTTTTTGAAGGCTTTTGAAGTCCAAATGTTAAAAGGGAGCTAAGAACATTTTATGGTGCTCTTGGAGCACTTGTTTGGGACATTGAGATCCTCCAGGACCAGCTAGAGCTAATTTCTAAGACTGTTGAGCATGTTTTTCTACCAAAAACGGCTGGGAGGAAGCTAGGGACGGTGAGGAGCTCAGGCAGTGCATTTTAAGGTTTTTAGGCGAATTTTCAAAAAAATTTTTGAACAAAATTGGTGCTGAAAAGGACCTAAAGACAAAGGGGAACTCTAGGAGAAAACAAGATCAAATTAAGAGTACTTTGTGGACTTCATGTGTATTTTTGAGGCGCCATTTTTTGCGGTTTCCACTTCATTTTTTCCCAATTCTCAATCCGAACTCACCGGTCTTCTTCCCACTTTTTCGTCGCCCAATTCGTCCAAATCGTTTTTCGGCTGGCGCTTGTTCTGGCTCAACAACATGACGCTGGTGACGACGGAAAGGACCCAAGAATGGCTCCATCTGAAAAAACCGAGCGTTTTTTCTAACATTTCTGGTGTAAATCTTACGTTATCATCGTCTGATGAGCCTGAATCTCTTCGCTGCCGGGGAACCGGCGCAAAAATGGGTCGTCTGGGCAATTCATCTGCAGGAACAATGTTTGCAGGAAGATCTTGAAGAGGGCCTTCTATGATGATGATCTGAAAATTTTGAAGTTTCTGATTAAACTATTATGTAGTGCACAAAAACGCAATGGCTGACTCCGCCCCTTTTTGAGAAACTCGGCTACTGCCACCCGGAGATACCTTCTGCGATTTTTGTCAATTTCGAAGCCCTTTTTGGGATTTTTGAGAAATAGCGGAGAATTTTCA
Organism: Caenorhabditis sinica; assembly: GCA_963932045.1. Lineage (NCBI taxonomy): Eukaryota > Metazoa > Nematoda > Chromadorea > Rhabditida > Rhabditidae > Caenorhabditis > Caenorhabditis sinica. The sequence continues at coordinate 23,774,736 of OZ009938.1, forward strand.
TTATGATTTACAAACTCTGCACACATTTGCTTACATATTTTTAAGCAATAAATGTTTTGACCGGAATCCTCTTTTGAGATTTTTCAACAAAAAAAATCTTACATCATCGTCATCGTCGTCGTGCCTCGCTGCTGGCTGCATTCTCATCCGGTTTTGCTAAAAAGACGAACGCGAATGGCTCGTCCCTGGAAATCTCATTTTTATGGTAACTTTTTTTCTGAAAAATACTCACCTTTTTCACCCGATTACAACGGCGATCCGGATCATTAATGATCAATTATATGAAAAATAATAGAAAATAAAATGGGGGAAGGGGTATTTTACAGAAAATCAAATAAAAAAGGCACGTACACACCGCACCAACGGGGGAAAATTTGAATGATGAAATTCCGCCTTGGTTAGCGGGAGGACGGAGTGGGAGAGAGAGAGTGTGGATTAGGAGGAGACGCAGAGAGTGAGAGAAACTGATGATCGATATATAGAGGTAGTGCTTGGCGGTTATTGTTACAATGAGCGAGGGACGAGGAGGTGAGGGCATTTTCGAGAATTTCAAGGGAAGTGACATGCGTTGAATAATTGAAAAAAAAATTGAAGTACCGAAAATGAAATCCGGAAAGAACCTTTCTAACATCCATAAACAGTCAAATATGGCAACATCTTAGGAATAATAAAGATTCATTGATGAAAAAGAAAAATCAAATACTCAAGTCTTCGGATTTTTTGAATTCTTCAGAATTTCAGAATTCTTCAAAGTCACAGAATCCTCATGTGCTCGCAAAATAAATCAAATTTCAGAATCCTTCGGAAACTCAGAATTTCACCATTTTGCAGATTTTCTCTCAGAGTCATGGGACCCCGAAAACGGGAAAGAGCCGATTTTCTAATTTTTGATGTTCAGAACATTTTTCAGAAAAGAAAAATTTTTCGCTGGAGTTTTTGAAATACATTTGAATTTTTATAGATCAATTTTCATGATTTTCAAGCCATTTTTGGTTCTAAGCTGACAGTTTTCATTCCAACCTCCGACAGGTAAAATTAAGCCTCAACAGTGGGTAGAGCTGTAATAAATTAGGCTTCGCCCACATTTGGGAGCAATTTCCGGGTAATCTTCAGCTCTAAATTCATTGTTTCTGCATGAAAATACTCGTTTCAGCCGATTTTAGAACGTTTTCATTGCATTAAAATACGTGATAATGTGCGTAGATTTCAAAGTCATAATGAAAATGCTCAAAAATTTTTCTAAAATCGCGAAAATAAGCACCAAAATGAGCTAAACCTGCAGAATTTGTATCCGGTGGCAGTAGCCGAGTTTCCCGATAGAGTGCAAAGCCGAGCGTAGTGATTGGTTGCCGGACGACTGCAAAGACGCTCATTAGCTGACTCCGCACCTTTTTGGGGAAACTCGGCCACGGCAACCGAATACATTTTCTGCGTTTTTCCTCACTTTGGACCCATTTTTAGGGATTTTAGAGCCATTTTCGAGCATTTTCGTTATAATTTTTACATTCTACGCAGATTTTTACATAACTTGAAGCAATAACAATTTGAGGTCGTATTCCTCCTTTAAGGGTTTTCCAGTCTAGAAGTAGCTGTTGTCCGAAAGAAGCCTAATTTTTAGCAAAATAAACTGGTTCAAGTTATTATTTTGGCCGATTTGTGAGTGAGGAAAAATGCAGCGTTTTATTGACTATTGAATGCGTTACATGTTGGCAGAAGTAATTCCTCTGCAGGCAAATTATGCAATAAAGTCCAGAATGAGTATCAATAACAGTTTATTCAAAAGAAAAATTAGTCCAGAAAAAATAATTTACTTATTTAGCTTGCGCATCGCGGTTGTTTTCTGCCGACGGATTGGATCACCACCACGACGTCTGGAGCTGGGGCTGGGTCTGGGTCGACCATTATATAAGCTTCTGCAATATTTTCGATTAAAATCTGTAAAAGAAACAATGAGCAATAAGGTAACAAGTCCGGGTTTAAACGGATAAAGGTAAGGAAAACAAGAGTATGAACAGATTTGAGAAAAAAAGACGAATTTTATTCGAATTACCAAGAAAAGAAAAGAAAAAACCACTGGAATTGAAGGGGATACAACGGGTTCTGGGGAATTATATTAGTTAAAATCAAAAAAGCGAAAGCTATCATGAGAATCATACAATAAATGATAAGTAAATGCGGAAAATTAGTCTAATTTCAGCCACAAAGCCTATAACTCCATCTCGCTACTTAGCTCATCGTCGTTTGTTTTGTTCTCCAAATCTTCCTCAACTACTTCTCCCTCTTTATCGCTGCTACCATCACTATCAGGATCCAGTCTTCGCTTTCGACTAGTCTGCTAAAAATCGAAACATTTTTAACAAATTCGGTCAAATATATCAACTCACTCTGACTGCAAAATCCATATCTTGAACCACTGATTACCCATTCTTGGTGCAAGGTAATCATGATCCATCTGAACTGCAATAGGGTCTCCGATTTGAGGCGCCAGGTAGTCATGGTCCATTTGCATCGATTTTGAATCTGCGATTTTATGTTCAAGGTAGTTTTAATCAGGCCTAGAATCTAGAAGCTACAAAGCCTTAATTTTTGCTTTTTTATCTTGATTCCAAAAGCACATCTTGCTTCCTAGCCTAATTTTCTGGTTTTCGAAGCTTCAAGGCCTTATTTCTATTCCCTAGATCTTTCTAGAATTCTCAAATCCTTACTCTGTCCAACAGAGTCAGCCCTCTCATCGATTAGATTGCCTGCGTAACTTTTTTTCTGAAAACTCACCTCAAAAACGATCTTGGCCTTCGTCACGGCGCCCATCTGGTTGAACAGTGTGGCCAGAAACTTGTCGGTGATCGCTGGATCTAGATTTCCGACAAAGCTGAAAAAAATATTTCTCGAAATATTTTAAATTACCGTTTTTTTTTTGCCTAAAAATCAACTCACTGCGTTTTTTGATCATCAGAACCCGTTGCCAAATGGTATCCTTCGCAATCCTTTTTCCACCCGATTCCAACGAAGATTTGGACAAAATTATAGAAAATGAAATAAGGGGAGGGGGGTGTTTTACAGAAAATCAAATAAAAAAGAGGCACGTACACACCGCACCAACAGGAAAACTTGAATGATGACTTTTCGCCTAGGAAGAGGGAGGACGGAATGGGAGAGAAAGAGAGTGTGGAAAAGGAGGAGACGCAGAGAGTGAGAGAAACTGATGATCGATATATAGGGGTAGTGGTTGGCGGCTGGTGTTTCAATATGCAAGGGAGGAGGAGGTGAGGGCATTTCCAAGTATTTCGAGGGAAGTGACATGACTGGAATAACTGAAAAAAGAAAAATTTGAAGTACCGAAAATGAAATCCGGAAAGAACCTTTCTAAACATCCATAAACAGTCAAATATGGTGAAATCTTAAGAATAATAAAAATTCAAAGATGAAAAAGAAGAATTTAAAACTGAATTTCGTGGATTTTTTGAATTCTTTGTTCATTTTTTTTTCAAAATTTTACTGAAAATCTGAAGAGTTTTCTAAAAACGGCTATAATTGGCTCAAAATGACATTTTTACGAAAAAAATGCTAGTATTAGCCGAATTCCAAATTCTATTAGTTTTCACTTCTTCAAATGTTGAGCCGTTTTTTAGTCAACTGACGTTCCAGTGACTTTTTTCCAGTTCACAAGTGAGATGGTATGTTTAGTAGTATTGAGGAAGAACAGATAAATGGATTATGAAACAACAATTCATTGATTATTGATCAAAGTATGGAAAAAATCGGACAATGGAAACCGAAAAAGTTCAACAAAAAAAAACAGAAAAGATAATGTGATAAAAACCGTTAGAAGCATTACTGTATTTACATTAGTACAGTTTAATGACGTCGTGGACGTTTCTTAGCCATTACCGAGACTTCAGGCGATTGGCTCTTTGTGCTCCTTTCTGGTTGTCTTGTTGGGTTTTGCGACTCCTACGAAGTGCTGCTACTTGCGGTCTTGGCTGAAAAAAAGAATTTGATATACTAGAAACGGTCATTGTTTGAATCAGAAAAGCCAAAAAAATTAGGTTAATCAGGTGTTTTCGTTCAAAAACTACTCTAATCTCTCCAAACCTTTTCAAAACAGAGAATACCGTAAAAACTGTATTAGAGCGGCATGTCGCTCTATTTTTCGAATAGGTTTTTGCTGTCATTCTACTAAAGGCTGTCGGTCTAATAAAGGTGTCGCTCTAATACAGTTTTTACGGTATACTAACAGCCTTTTCCTGAACAACTGGCCTCGACTCAGCATCATCTTGTTGCATAGTTGGAGCGTTTAGTCCCTGGAAATCTCATTTTTCATAATAACTTTTTTCTGAAAACTTACCTCAAAAACGATCTTGGCCTTCGTCACGGCGCCTATCTGGTTGAACAGTGGCCAGAAACTCGTCGGTGATCGCTGGATCTAGATTTCCGACAAAGCTGAAATAAAATTTTTTTCGAAATTTTTTAAATTATCGTTTTTTCTCGCCTAAAAATCTACTCACAGCGTTCTTGGATCCTCAGAACCCGATGCCAAATAGTATGCTTCGCGTTCGTTTTTCAAGCGATTTCAACGGCGATTTGGATAAAGTTATAGAAAATGAAATACGGGGGGGGGGGATATTTTACAGAAAATCAAATAAAAAAGAGGTACGTACACATCGCACCAACGGGGAAAATATGAATGAAGACATTTTGCCTTGGCAGCGGGAGAACGGAGTGGGAGAGTGAGAGAGTGTGGATAAGGAGGAGACGCAGAGAAAGAGAGAAATTGATGATCGATATGGGTAGTGTTTGGTGTTACAATGAGCGAGGGAAGAAGAGGTGAGGGCGTTTTCTAAAATTTCGAGGGAAAGATAAATAAACATATTAGTGATATTCCCGAAGGGAGAATGCGCTCCATCGCCAACTTGGCTGAAGTTCGAATTTTCAGCTTTCCCGTCTATTTGAAAACAACGAAACTTGTTTCGGTGGGTGCGTGGACTTCTCGTGAACAATTCGACAGCTGCCCGAGTTGGCAACAAGGAGTCCACGCACCCATCAAAACATGTTTCGCTGTTTTCAAAACGGTGGGTAAGCTGAAAATTCAAATTTCAGCCAAGTTGGCGATAGAGCGCGTTTCCCCTTGGGGAATATCGCTAATACTAAATTTTTTGGAAAAATCTTATTTTCTTAAATAGCAAAATAGTCCCTGACTCCGAAGAATTTTCATGCATTCACGCGTCAGTATGCCTATGCTTCGTGGTTCCGGACTTGCATCATATTTGACGCAAAGGCACGTTTCAGAAAAAAAATCAAAACTTGCTGTCCAACACCTTTGTCCCGACACACACGACCACCGCATTTTCAGATTTTTTGAACCATTTTTTCAGTTTTTCTGTAAATTTTATTGTGAAAATCATAATAAAAATCATAAATCAATAAACTATATAAATTAAGGGGATAAAAGAGGAAAATTCAACAGATTTTTTCGGGGGAAATTTTCAGAAAAAATTGTCACAAAATCATTCAATTCCTAGGTCCCTCTCCATTTCCACCAGCCTATGGTGGCTTTCCTCCCTGCCAGTAGTTGTTCCATTGCTGCATCAGGGACGGATTGTTGTAGTACTGCGCGTAGTTCTGCCAGTACTGACTGTTTCCTCCAGCGGTCGGTGGGGGTCCTCCTGGGGGTCCGCCTGCTCCGAATGGTCGGAATGGGTGCACGTTTCCTGTTGATGGTGGTGGGGGGTCCTCCAGGGCCTTCTCTACCGTATCCGTATCCATAGCCACCGGTGCCACCGCCGCCTCCACCACGTGGATTGTCGTTCGATTTCGCCTGAAAAAATTGGGTGGTTTTTGAGAAATTAGGCTTAAGAGAGGCTCAATTCTTCTTAAATGCCGGTCTAGAAAACTAAAAATGAATCTAAAAATGGCACTTTTAAGTCAAAAATAGCTAGTTTTTTTTCGGATTTTCAGTTTAATTGACTCAAATTTTGAAATACAAGTCCCCGGAGTCAATGTGATCCGAAAATCAATATTTTTGACAGATTTTCCCCATTTTTTCATTTTAAAGAAATCTCACATCGCCACTCTTTCCCCAGCTACACCGAACAGAATTTCCTTTGATCTCCTGATTGTTCATGGTGAGGATTGCGCGGGATTCCTTCTGTTCGATCTTCACAAAAGCGTATCCTTAGACCTTGAACATTCGGATCTCGTTGATTTTTTTTCTGGAAAAATGGAAATGGTTGGTTTTTGAAGAAATTGGGATCAATTTGAGTAAGGTTTTTTGAAGGAATTTCGTCCAAATGTTAAAAGGTAACTAAGAAATTAATAGTGCTCTTGGTGAGTTAGGGACATTGACAACCTCCAGGACAAGCTTGAACCGATTTCGGGGACTGTTGAGCATGTTTTTCTACAAAAAATGGCGAGGATGGAAGCTAGAGACGGTGGGGAGCTCTGACAGTGCATTGTTCAGTTTTTTTGGACAATATTTGGGTTGAGAGGGACCTAGGGACAAAAGGGGAACTTTAGGAAAAGACGAGACCGAATTGAGTGAGCTTTGTGGAAGTTTTGAGCCACCATTTTTGCGGTTCCCACCCCATTCTTTCCCAATTCTCAATCCAAACTCACCCGTTAGATTCTGGCTCAGCAACATTTACCTCTTCTGGAGCATCTTCGGGAGTAGGGTCAGCAGCAACAGCGTGTAGCTCTTCTAAGCCATCCAGAGCCTGGTGAGTAGAAAGGCGTTTCGAGGATGTTGGGGGTTGCGGACGAGACTGCCTCAGATACCATCAAACTAGATGAGACAAGACTAGTCTAGTCAAAACCAGGAGGAGTCTCAACTAACCCATAAGGGCAGTTTTGACTCCTCGTCCCCACGTCACCCCAATCCTCAAAAACGCCACACCAATGAATTGACTGAAATCGTCTGCCCTTATATACTACGGTGCGGTGGCGAGTCTCGAGGTGTTCCCGCCCACTCAGAGTCTGGAAAATTCTATATTGAGTGTTCCCACGGTTTTCTTCTCGATCAATACTGGCAAAGTGACCGTCTTAAACTAACAATGGTCTAGAAGAAGAGCGATAGTCGCGAGCAAAAAGACTAAATACCTAGTGTGCCCTCCCAAAGAATACAGTAGTTGGGACCAGTTGCTTTGTGTATCTTTTGCGTGCGAAGTCGATATGAGCTACAAAATGTCGTAGTTGCGAAATCAACGAAAGTTGCGAAATGTCGCGGTTGCGAAATGACTGGTTGCAAAACGTCGTAGTTGCGAAATCGACATGAGTTGCAAAATGTCGTAGTTACGAAATGACTAATAGCGAAATGTCGTAATTGCGAAATTGACGTATGTTGCGAAAGGTCGCGGTTGCGAAATGACTGGTTTTAAAATATCGTAGTTGCGAAATCAACATCAGCTACGAAATGTCGTAGTTGCGAAATTACCGTAAGTTGCGAAATGTCGTGGTTGCGAAATTATTGGTTGCGAAACATCGTAGTTGCGAAATCGACATGAGTTGCGAAATGTTGTAGTTGCGAAATGTCGTAGTTGCGAAATTGACGTTACAGTGATGTTTTTTCCACTTCACACTCAAATTAGGCCTGTTAAAGGGGTCTACTAATTTCAAAAGTTTTGAGATTTTTTAATTCTTAATTCTCGCGGACCCTAGTCCCAAAATGTCTTCTTTTCGAAATATAAGTAAAAAACAGGTGAAAAAAATGAACCGTGAGGGTGCAGTTTTTCGTTAATGTGGAGATTTGCACCCTCAAGAAATATTCGCACCTTCAAAACGTGAGTTTTGCACCCTCATAGTTGATTTTTGACCTATTTTTGGCCTATATTTTGAAAAGGAGATATTTTGGGACTATGGTCCAAGAAAATTAATTTCCCTTGCGCTAATTCTCCGTGAAATAGTACCAAAATCTCAAAACTTTTGAAATAAGTAGACTCCCCCTTTTTAAACAATTTTTCTAGTCTAGAAGTATCTGTTTTCAGACAGAAGCCTAATTCTTTTCTAATGAAACTAGTTCAAGTTGATATTTTAGCCGGTTTGCGAGTTGGGAAAAATGCAGCGACTTATTGAGTATGCATTACATGTTGGCAGAAGTAAATAATTCTTTTAGAGGGTCCTATAGATATTGACCGTACTGCAGTTGTATGTCTGTGGATCCGCGACATTTCGCAACTCAAGTCAATTTCGCAACTACGACGTTTTGAAACCATTCATTTCGCAACCGCGGCATTTCGAAACTTACGTCAATTTCGCAACTACGATATTTCGCAATTAGTCATTTCGTAACTACGACATTTTGCAACTACAACATTTCGCAACTCATGTCGATTTCGCAACTACGATGTTTCGCAACCAATAATTTCGCAACCACGACATTTCGCAGCTTACGGTAATTTCGCAACTACGACATTTCGTAGCTGATGTCGATTTCGCAACTACGACATTTTGCAACCAGTCATTTCTCAACCGCGACATTTCGCAACTCACGTTGATTTCGCAACTACAACATTTTGCAACTCATGTTGATTTTGCAACTACGATGTTTTAAAACCAGTCATTTCGCAACCGCAACATTTCGCAACTTTCGTTGATTTTGCAACTACGACATTTTGTAGGTCATATCGACTTCGCACGCAAAAGATACACAAAACAACTGGTCTCAACTACTGTATTCTTTGGGAGGGCACACTAGGTATTTAGTCTTTTGGCTCGCGACTATCGCTCTTCTTCTGGACCATTGTTAGTTTAAGACTGTCACTTTGCCAGTATTGATCGAGAAGAAAACCGTGGGAACACTCAACATAGAATTTTCCAGACTCTGAGTGGGCGGGAACACCTCGAGACTCGCCACCGCACCGTAGTATATAAGGGCAGACGATTTCAGTCAATTCATTGGTGTGGCGTTTTTGAGGATTGGGGTGACGTGGGGGACGAGGAGTCAAGACTGACCCTATGGGTTAGTTGAGACTCCTCCTGGTTTTGACTAGACTAGTCTTGTCTCATCTAGTTTGATGGTATCTAAGGCAGTCTCGTCCGCAACCCCCAACATCCTCCCTCGAAACGCCTTTCTAGGAGTTTTTATGTGGCTCCCCCTATTTTCTTCTCATTATTTTTCTGAACTCCCCCCCCCCCTGAACCTGCTCCCGAAGATGCTCCAGAAGAGGTAGATGTTGCTGAGCCAGAACAGCCATCGAACAGATGAACGGACAGCGGGTTGGGCCAAAGAACGATTCGGACGAATTGGACGACGAGAAAGCCGGAAGAAGACGGCGGAGAGCGTCGAGATCGTGGTGGAGATCTAACAGGTCAGTTTGAATTAGAAATTGGGAAAAATGGAGTGGAAGCCGCAAAAAATGGCGGCTCAAAAACTCCACGAAGCCGAATCAATTTGGTCTCGTCTTCTCCTAGAGTTTCCTTTTGTCCCTAGGTCCTTCTCATAGTCCCTAGGTCCTGTCCTGAAGGTTCTCAATGTCCCTAACTCAAAGAGCACTATTAACTTCTTAGTTTCCTTTTAACATTTGGTCAAAATTCCTTCAAAAAATCTTACTCAAATTGATCCCAATTTCTTCAAAAACCAACCATTCCCATTTTTCCAGAAAAAAAAATCAACGAGATCCGAATGTTCAAGGTCTAAGGATACGCCTTTGTGAAGTTCGAACAGAAGGAATCCCGCGCAATCCTCACCATGAACAATCAGGAGATCGAAGGAAATTCTGTTCGGTGTAGCTGGGGAAAGAGTGGCGATGTGAGATTTCTTTAAAATGAAAAAGTGGGGAAAATCTGTCAAAAATATTGATTTTCGGATCACATTGACTCCGGGGACTTGTATTTCAAAATTTGAGTCAATTAAACTGAAAATCCGAACGAAGAAACTAGCTATTTTCGACTTAAAAGTGCCATTTTTAGATTCATTTTTAGTTTTCTAGACCGGCATTTAAGGAGAATTGAGCCTCTCTTAAGCCTAATTTCTCAAAAACCACCCAATTTTTTCAGGCGAAATCGAACGACAATCCATGTGGTGGAGGCGGCGGTGGCACCGGTGGCTATGGATACGGATACGGTAGAGAAGGCCCTGGAGGACCCCCACCACCATCAACAGGAAACGTGCACCCATTCCCATCATTCGGAGCAGGTGGACCCCCAGGAGGACCCCCACTGACAGCTGGAGGAAACAGTCAGTACTGGCAGTACTACGCGCAGTACTACAACAATCCGTCCCTGATGCAGCAATGGAACAACTACTGGCAGGGAGGAAAGCCACCACAGGCTGGTGGAATTGGAGAGGGACCTAGGAATTGAATGATTTTGTGACAATTTTTTCTGAAAATTTCCCCCGAAAAAATCTGTTGAATTTTTCTCTTTTATCCCTTTAATTTATATAATTTATTGATTTATGATTTTCGTTATGATTTTCACAATAAAATTTACAAAAAAACCCCGAAAAAATGGTTAAAAAAATCTGAAAATGCGGTGGTCGTGTGTGTCGGGACAAAGGTGTTGGACAGCAAGTTTTGATTTTTTTCTGAAACGTGCCTTTGCGTCAAATATTATGCAAGTCGGGAACCACGAAGCACAGGCATACTGACGCGTGAATGCATGAATATTCTTCGGAGTCAGGGACGATTTTGCAATCTAAGAAAATAAGATTTTTCCAAAAAATTTGGTATTAGCGATATTCCCCAAGGGGAAACGCGCTCTATCGCCAACTTGGCTGAAAATTCGAATTTTCATCTTCCCCACCGTTTTGAAAACAGCGAAACATGTTTTGATGAGTGCGTGGACTCCTTGTTGTCAACTCGGGCAGCTGTCGAATTGTTCACAAGAAGTCCACGCACCCACCGAAACAATTTTCGTTGTTTTCAAATAGGCGGGAAAGCTCGAATTTCTGCCAAGTTGGCGATGGAGCGCATTCTCCCTTAGGGAATATCACTAATATGTTTATTTATCTTGTTAATTGGTCACGTGTGTTTTGAGAAAACTCAATATTATTGTTTTTAGCTTCAACAACTACTGGATCTCAATCAAAAATGGACGAAAGCAGCGGAAGACTTTCGACAAGGAGGGAGAGCCGATGAACGGGTTCCCACCACCATACCACTGTATGGTTGTTGAGGATCCCTTCCTTCCCAATTGGAACTGTGCGGGAACAGTCAAACACTACTATGTATACCGTGAGAGAATCCAGGAGGAGTGTCGACAAGCAGTGAACGACATTTTGAGGAAGAATACTCTGTTCTCCAAATATCCAAGTCCTTCGAAGAGGAAGAATGTTTTAGAGGGAATAGCATTTGATCTGCGAAACGTCAGAGAGAGAGAGGAAAATCTTATGTCATCCGTCTGTTTACTGGGAGGAGAATAAGATACAGTACGACAATTATAAACCATGGCCGAAACGTTCGGAGATGATTTATTACTGGGTTTGAATTGTTGCTCAAAGGAGGTTTTTGGTCAAAATTTCTTTTTGCTCCAAAATATGTAAAAATTTGTGCAGATTCCAAATATGATAGTGAAAACGCTAACGGTCTCCGCGGGCCGTGGTTTAACTCCCTGAGTTTTCTCGGCCGCCGCATATTCAGATTTTTTTGTGAGAATCAAACGAGAAAGTGAAATAACAACAAAAATTCATGATTTTTACAAAAAAAATTGCTTTAATTACAAAGTTTGCTTCACTGTAAACATCAAAGAATGATTCCCCTTTATTTTGGTCAGACTAGAAGAGTACTGTAGTGTTTTGACAAGTTCCTATTTAATAGAATCAAATTTGTACTTTGAAAAAAATATAACCAAGACATTTCGCAACTGGACGTTTCGTAATTAGTCGTTTCGCAACTCATGACCGGAAGCAAAATGTCGTAGTTGCGAACTTGATGTCAGATGCAAAATTTCGTAGTTGTGAAACGAGTGGTTGTGAAATGTTTTGGAGCCAGAGAAACAATTCGATTAAGTTTTGAAAATGGGCGACCGGAATTAAAATCAAGACCGGGAATTTCAGAAATTTTATTTTTTTGGGACCAGTTGTGTTTTTCTTCAACTAACTCTGTCCTGAGTGTAGTTGCACTGAATTGGCTCGGATCTCCAGCCAACACCATTTTCACGGACTCATAAGCTTTGGGCCATGTGCGAAACGCCTTCACTCGAGCAGCTCCATCTAAGAAATCAAAACTTTATATTAAATTTCTTTGTGAGCTGCATACCGATGAGACAATGACTGGGTTTAAATGAGGCTCGGGTAGCGAGGTGATCGATGAACGGCAATCCAACAATTGAGAACACCACGCAAACATTTCCCAATAACTTCTGAAATTAATGTTAGACTCTAGGTGTTTTCCAAAGTTAAAGGATGATTCCGGTCAAAATTTTTATTGCTTCAAAAATTGTAAAAATGTGTCCTGATTTCAAAAATCATGGTGAAATCCGCTTTTAAACTCCTAAAAATTAGCTTCAAAAAGACCCTTTTTGGTTGGGGTCGCCGTGGCGGAGTTTTTTCTCGGCTACCGCCTGTTTACTTGTAATGTACCCGAATTGAGGTATGGCTTTTTGGACGAGTATATACTTTTTGGAAACTACAAAAAAATGTAAGATTTTCCATCGAAGGAATTTGGCTCCCTTTGCGATCTGTCCGAGAAAATCGTGTTTTTAATTTTTAGTCATGAAAAGTGAGTCGGCCAATCATAAACGTTTGTAACTTTTTTCAAACTCAACGGATTTTTAAAATGTAAATTGCATCTTATTGCCAAATAAATATCCTTTCTGAATATTAAAATAATTTTATTACATCTCATTCTTAAAAATAGTTATTACTAAAAAACGAGCAAAACAATTTGGATGACTTGTGCATAAAAAAGATTCAACCGTTCATTTTTTGTGAAACCAGTTTTAAATAATATAAAATGTCCAGTTTAGTATAGAAGGTATGTTTTTCAGCCGGGGAAAGACGCGTGTCAATGTTTTTTGAAAGGTTGAAAAATTGATTTTTGTGATTTTTTCACTCAACTCCATTTTTCAGTATGAACTTCTACTGAGGTGCTGAATGATATTTACAAGATCAAATAACTCGTTTTATGGGCTTTCAAACAAGCTATTGCTCAAAAAATTTCGTTGAGTTTGAAGCATTTTATAGTTGGTCTAATCTTGCAACATGATTTGACTGGGAGGGAGATATTTGAGAAAAATGAAAATCACGGAGAAACTTCAAATTTGTTTCATTTTGTAGGAAATGCAATATATAAACAAGTTATCAACTAAAACGTTTCTCTAGCTATTCAACTTCGAATAAAATTTCCAAGTTTTCCATTCGTTGTCTGCGATTTTGGAATTCAGAAGTTTTCGCAGTTTTTGAGTTCCAGAGAATAGCTAGAGAAACGGTTTAGTTGATAACTTGTTTACATATTGCATTTCCGACAAAATGAAACAAATTTGAAGTTTCTACGTGATTTTCATTTTTCTCAAATGTCTACTTCACAGTCAAATCATGTTGCAAGATTAGACCAACTATAAAATGCTTCAAACTCAACGAAATTTTTTGAGCAATAGCTTGTTTGAAAGCCCATAAAACGAGTTATTTGATCTTGTAAATATCATTTAGCACCTCAGTGAAAGTTCATACTGAAAAATGGAGTTGAGTGAAAAAATCACAAAAAATCAATTTTTCAACCTTTTAAAAAACATTGACACACGTTTTCCCCCGGCTAAAGAACATACGTTCTATACTAAACTGGACATTTTCTATTATTTAAAACTAGTTTAACGAAAAATGAACGGTTGAATCTTTTTTATGCACAAGTCATCAAAATTGTTTTGCTCGTTTTTTAGTAATAACTATTTTTAAAGATGAGGTGTAATGAAATTATTTTAATATTCAAAAAGGATATTTATTTGGCAATAAGATGCAGTTTACATTTTAAAAATCCGTTGAGTTTGAAAAAAGTTACAAAAGTTTATAGTTGGTCGACTCACTTTTCATGACTAAAAATTAAAAACACGATTTTCTCGGACAGATCGCAAAGGGAGCAAAATTCCTTTGGTGGAAAATCTTACATTTTTTTGTAGTTTCCAAAAAGTATATACTCGTCCAAAAAGCCATACCTCAATTTGGGTACATTACAAGTTAGCTATTTTTTTCATTTTTTCAAATTGTTTCCAGAAAAACCAATAGAAAACTGAAATTATGTTAGAGTTTCTGCCTCTAGAAAAAAAACCGGAAAAAGTGTATGAAAAATAAACTTCGCCCCGGCACCCGGAAAACCGTTGGAGCCAAAGAAATGTCACTTCAAAGCAAGTTTTCAGAGTTTTGAAACGATTTTTGAGCATTTTCATTACGATATTCGGAATCAGCACAATTTTTGGAATCCCCCCCCCCCTTAAAACTTACTTCTTCGAGCACCATTCTCATAGCTTTCTCCTTCTTTTCCTGCTCATCAAATAATTGCTCTGAAGTAATCCTTCCTGTTTTGTAATCCTCCCGTAACGGCATCTAAAAAAGAAATTTGTATGAAGTTTATGATTTCCAAAAATACCATTTGGTCAAACACCTCTTGCGCTTCTGGTGACTCGTTGACGATTCTGGTGAACCTGTCGACATCCATCAGAGCTGAAAACATTGAAATCTAGATTTTTAGCTCCGTGACGTTTCGCAACTGTGACACCTCGCTGATTTCTGGCCATTCTTTCTTGAATATTTTCATTTCTAAATTAGGAGACAAAATTCATCAACATTTTACTGGAAATGTGCAAAAATCTGAATAGTTTTCTGAAAACGGGCATGATTGGCTCAAAATGTCAATTTTTACAAAAAAATGCTAGTGTTAGCCGAATTCCAAATTTTATTAGTTTTCACTTTTTTTAAATTCTAAGACATTCTTCAGTCATTTGACGTTCCAGTGATCCAATTTTTTCCAGTTCACATTTAAATTAAATCAGTTAAGGCTTTTCCAGTCTAGAAATATATGTTTCAGAGATAAGCCTTATTCTTACCAAATGAAACTGGTTCAAGTTAATGTTTTAGCCGGTTTGTGAGTTAGGAAAAATGCAGCGACTTATTGAGTATCCAATGCATTACATGTTGGCAGAAGTAAATAATTCTTCTTGGGGGTCTTATATGTAGATATTAACCGTACTGAATTTGTATGTCTGTGGATCCAGATTTCTTCAATTGTTGTATTCTTTAGGAAGGCACACTAGGTATCTAATCTTTCTGCTCGCAACTTTGTCAGTTTAAGACTGTCACTTTGCCAGTATTGATCGAGAAGAAGGGAACACTCAACATAGAATATTCCAGACTCTAAGGGGGCGGGAACACTTCGAGACTTGCCACCGGACCGTAGTATATAAGGGCAGACGATTGTAGTCAATTCATTGGTGTGGCGTTTTTGAGGATTGGAGTGACGTGGGGGACGAGGAGTCAAAACTGCCCTTATGGGTTAGTTGAGACTTCTGGTTCTGACAAGTCTTTCACGACTAGTCTAGACTTGTCTAGTTCGATGTTGTCCAAGACAGTCTGATCCGCAACCTCCAATATCCTCAAAACGCCTACCTAGGGGTTTCTGCCCTGCCTATTATTCTTTTTATGATTTTTCTGAACTTAATCCCCCCTCCCCCCTCCCCATTTGCTATCTAGGCACTTTATGTGCCCCTTATTCTTCATTAAACTTCAAGCTTCAACGCTTGTTGGCCGGTAAGGACACTAAAAGATCATTCCCAACGAAAAATTATAAATCTTCAGAAATAGAAGTCCATTCGCTCACGAGCCAACTGTCCAATGAGGGGTCGTTAAGCCGCAGAGCGATTCGGACAAATTGGGCGACGAGAAAGCCGGAAGAAGAAAGCTTCGAGATTGTGGTGGAGACAGAGAGGACCGAGATGGAGGTGGAGGACATCGTCGTCATTTCGTGAAGACTTTTGATGAAATCTTCAATCAGACGTCCGCCGATAACACTTTGATCTATGTTGGCTAGATCAACAATCTAACAGGTCAGTTTGAATTGGAAATTGGGAAACATATGGAGTGGAAACAGTGAAAACTGGCGGCTCAAAAATTCACATGAAATCCACGAAGCCCACTCAATTCGGTCTCGTCTTCTCCTAGAGTTCCTTTTTATCCCTAGGTCCCTCTCAACCCCAATTTCGTCCAAAAAACTTAAAAATGCACTAAAAATGCTGTCAGAGCTCCCCATCGTCCCTAGCTTCTTCTTAGCCATTTTGATTGAAACACGCTCAACAGCCCCAGAAATTGGCTCATGGTTTTCCTGGTGGTTCTCAATGTCCTAACAAGTGGTCCAAGAGCAGCATAAAGTTTTTAGCTTCCTCTTAACATTTGGACAGAATGCCTTCAAAAAACCTTAAAAATCACTCAAGTCGATCCCAATTTCTTCAAAAGCCAACCATTTCCATTTTTAAGAAAAATAGTCAACGAGATCCGAATGTTCAAGGTCTAAGGGCGGGGTTCAAAATTATAGGCAGCATGCTCTAGTTTTCAATGTTGACTGCAATTCTTGTAAAATTGTTAGAAACAGCACTGTGTGCATTATAATACGTCTAGATCTCTGTGAACACCAATTAATTTCAGCCGGCCGACTTCATGAGTTTCGTGGAGGCAGCGCTACCGGGACCCGAAAACGCCCCTACAGTAAACTTGATCCAAGGTCTAGGATCGGACGAAGACATGATCGGCGCACTCGTTCAAGAGGCTGAAGACCCATCCCCCAAGAAAAGTACAATACTCTACGAGAACGGGCTGAGATTGTTGTGAATCGGTACCGTGAGGAACAAGGAAACCGTATGAATACTTACCGAACGGTTATTTAAACTCCGCTGCAGGAAGAGAGAACAGAATTACGATTAGCGCAGGAAAGAGCCCAATACGGTACTGTCGATGTTCCGGAAAATGATTTTGAAGCTATACGTATGCATGCGAGAGCAAGGAGGATACGGCTTATCACCATGAACAATCAGGAGATTCAAGAAAACGTTGTTTTTTAAATAATTTTTTTCCAACTTTTTGAATAAACAATGATATATTACACTCCTGTTCGTGAATTTTCAAAAACCTCCAAATTACGCTTCAAAATATAATAAAAAAATGGTATTTCGAACCTTTTCGACTAGATAAGTGAACACACATCAGTTCGACATTTTGGTTTTCAGTTGGTACCTAAATAAAACTGACTATTTTCTGTCAAAAAAATATTCGCACCCTCAAAACATAAATTTCACACCCTCACAGTTGATGTTTTGACCTGTTTTTGCCTTATATTTCGATAAGGAGATATTTTGGGACTAGGGTCCAAGAGAATTAATTTCGGCTCTACAGGCGCAGTACGGACCTAAATGAATAGAACGGACCTAAAGGAATAGTACGGACCTAAGGATAATGAAAGGTCCCAAGGGACACGGTCCCATGGAATTGTACAGACAGGTGGGGAAATATACAGACCGATGGGGAAACTCATAGACCGATGGGGAAATTCACAGACTGGTCTATGAAATTCCCCACCGGTCTGTACAATTCCATCGGACCTTTCATTATCCTTGGGTCCGTACTATCCATTTAGGTCCGTCCTATTCATTTAAGTCCGTACTGCGCCTATAGAGCCTTAATTTCCCGTGCGCTTATACTGCGTCAAATGGCACCAAAATCTCAAAACTTTTGAATTAAGTAGACTCCCCTTGTTTAAAAGACTTTTCTAGTCTAGACGTATCTGTTTCAGATAGAGTATTGGATGCATTACATTGAGTATTGGATGCACTACATGTTGACAGAAGTTACTTCTCCGCGAGCAAATTATGCAATCAAGTCAAGAATGTGTATCAATAACAGTTTATTCAACAAAACATTAAAAAAAAACAGAAAAAAGAATTCACTTATTCTGAACTTTGCGGCCACTGCGAAGGCGCATGAGACGGCCACTGGTACTGTCAATCTCATCTTCACTGTCATTGCCGATGCCATTGACCTTTCCATCGACATTTCCATTTCCATTTCCACCGACACTGCCACAACGGCGATCACGACGTCCACGACCACGTCCACCACGTCCACCACGTCCACCACGTCCCGGGACACTTCCGGCTGGTTCGTTGCTGGAATATATGGTCAATACAAGTCCATGACAATTTTTAAAAATATCAACACTACCTGTCGGCAACGGGGGCAGCATCAGCACCAGTGGATACTTCGGCTTCAGTAGCTCGGTCCCCACCAAAGTTGAAGGTGAAGTGGACGCCGCCAAAATTATTTGTGACGCTGGTGCCAGGGATGGTCTGAGTGATACCCTGAGTGACACCAAGCAAGCACCCTCTCACTGCAGCTTCCATACTGTACGACGGGAATCCAGTCGGAAACGTTGGCGTGGATGGGAACAAGTGGGGAAGAGAAGGTGTCGGGCTTAGTCCGAGACCATTCCAACCGGTTCCCATAGAAGCCAACTGGTTGGCAGCGAAGTTGACGTTGTTCCCAGAATAATGGATCCTGCTCATGTAATTGATAATCTCGGTGGGGGTTGAGGGGGTCCTGAATCCGTTTCTGAGTTGGGTGAAGGCTTGGAAGATTTCTGGAGTAAGATCCGGGACAGTGTTTGTTGGAGCCGCGAATCCCGGCTGAATGGCTGGAAGAGCCTGCGGGGCGACGGGCATGGAACTGAAAATTGAAAGTTTTTGCTGAAAATTAGGAAAAAAGAGAATAAAATAATTATTTGGTAATATTTATGGATGATATCTTGAAGGAGGATTCCTTTCAAAAAATTTTTTTGCTTCGAAAAATGTAAAATTTTGTGCTGATTTTGAATATAATAGTGAAAACGCTCAAAAATGTCGGTAAAACTATGAAAAATCGCTTCAAACGACCCTTTTTCGGTCGAACGGTCTCTTGGGCCAGTGGCCTAACTCCCGGAGTTTTCTCGACCAAAGTATTTTCAGATTTATTTCCACCAATTTTTCAGATTTTTTTGTGATAATCATTTTTTTGTGGTTATTCCACTTTATCGTGAAATTTTTGGAAACCAAAACCTGAAAAAATTGTGAAAAAAACTGAAAATGCGGTGGCCGAGAAAACTCCGGCAGTTAGGCCACGGCCCCAAGAGAGCGTTCGGCTAAAAATGGGAGATAAATTCAAAAAATTTGTACCGTTTCATTTTTTTTAATCTCTCGTTTTTGGTTAAAATTCAGATTTTCCAAAAATTTGATCCTCTGTTATATTTACTCTAAACACCGGGAAAAAATTAACTCTAAACACCCTCTCATGTGATATCGAAATAGTGAAACTAACTCACTTCCCGGTGTTGGTGTTCGCCATTGCTAGCAGTTGGTCTTGACTTTGTGGAGTTGCGTCTTCAGAGTCGTTGGAGTTCATTGTAGATTTTAGTGAGGGAAGCATCACAGAAAACTGTAAAGCTTTTGAAAAGATTTGAATGGTAGATTGCGCGCTCTTCTGAGAATCTGAGATTCTGAGATCTGATAAGAGTCTCGTGATAGGCAATATTCCTTTGTCCTTCGTCCTTGTTATGTGTGTTAATTAGAAAAATTTCTTATCCTATCTTATTAGCAATCTGTCGAGGTCAACTTTTCTAAATTTCTCTCTTTGTGCTTGCCGCAATATGTTGTTGACTTTGAGAAAGTTTCTGATTTTTGATGTTATCTTTTGCAGTAATCTTTTGATCTCGTTCGGAGATTTACAGATTCTTACATTGAGGAAGACACTGTAGTTCTAGGAACTGAAACCTAAGAGAGGAAGAATATAATAATGACAAAAAAGAATACCAGAGACGTCTCAAAAACAAAAAGAAGAATTAGAAGACGTCACAGGAGACAAGCATAATGATGCGACTACAGTACAAAGAATAACTCTGCCACTTCATATGATCCACTATGTGTTGTGCATTCATTCTCTCAAATTTCACCAGAGTGTGTAGTTAAGTTGTGTGGAAAGTACAATACGACCACACATCTTTTCTGCTTTGTTTTGGTGGTTGGAGAGCGCATACTTTCAATTTCTTTAACTATTTTTTGAGAAAGCGTGATCACAATGGCTTGATTTAGATTTCAGATGAAACAAATCTCTTAATGATTCGGAAATCCTTTCGAAGTTTCAAATTTCTGATATTTGTATTTTCAGATTTTCCGTTTTTTTCTAAACTTCTAATTTTTACTTCGGCTTCTCTTCCGGGTTTCAAGTTCTCAAATTTTTGGGTAACGTATGCACCAGTTTCAAATGCCAGGTTATTACAGATTTCTGAATCCGGGTTTTTAAAGTGGTCTTAACGGTAATGTACTCCGTTTGAGGTACGGGTTTTTGACTGAATGTAGACTCAATAGAACAAGCATAAAAAGTTATTTAAGGATTCGGAATCGTTTTTGTACCTTTTTTGTGGTTTTCGAGAAAATCGACTTTGATCAAATTTTTACGAAAATGAAAAAGTTCATTTTCAGACATTCATAACTTTTTTTTCCCTCAACCAATTTTTATAAACTAAAATGTATTAGAAAGGCAAAATAATCAGAATTGTGATACAAGTTAGAATGTTTCAATATCTATTCTCAGAAAAAAGTTGTGAGTCAGAAACTAAGAGTGGTCTTGTTGCAACATAGAGCTAAAAATTTTTTGACTGCAACAAAAATTTTTAAACATGTTTTAAAAGAAAGAGCACTTCAAGTTTAGTCAAAATAAATCATAAAAAAGGGGGGTACCCGATCAAATAAAAAAATTATATTTGATTGAAGAAAATTTTTTTCTAACTTTTTTTGGAAACACTCAAATTTCAGCAAGACTTTGTTCTGGACAATTATTATTTGTTTAAAATTTCAGTTTTTGCATTGTTTCAGCTTTAAAATGCGCTATTGAACCTCAAATAATATCAAGTTTGAAGCTAGTTATGGTCCCTGGAAGTCAACAGTGTTGTCGAAGACAAGGCCTAAGGCCGTTTCGTCAACCCAAAAGGTATTCAATAACTCTCTAGGTTTAGCCCACTAAACTTGAGTTACAGAAACCTTACCAATTTCCCTTCATTCCAATCAATAAATAATGTTTTCCATTGCTTCTCAGCGATAACACTGAAAAACCCTATTCAAACTCCCGCTCATTTGTGTGCGCAACGACACTCCGTATGCCGCCCACAAACGACGCTCCGCTATGCCGGTGCGCGCGCGCTCAACCGCGCCGCACTTGCGTAATGCGCGCACTTAACACTCTGGCCTAAAATAATATTAGTTTAAGTCAGTCTGAACGACAGTTGAGTTGTAAGACGTCGCTAAGCGACGCAACTCTGTTCTGTTGGCTAAAAGAGTGTTAAAAGTGCAGAGAGAGTGGAGTAAAAAGGGTTGAAGTGAGCTAAGCTTATGATTCTCCCCAAATAAATGAGAAAGTGCTCAATCCGCTCCTCATCGTCACTACATTCGTCGCCAATGGACAGAGCACTCTATTTACTCATTTTCTATTCCTTTTCACCCAAATTGGGTCATAATAAATGGGTCATTGATTTACTTGTCTTAATTCGTTTCACCGCTCATCCTCGTTACACTCCTTATCCGCTTCGTACATAAATCCCAATCGTTTGTGAGTTGGTCATGGGTTCCGACTCCCCGACTAGCAGTGACCCTCACAACATGGTGCATCGACCGTTTGTTTCTAGCTAAGCTAGAAATGAGTGGCATCGGTGTGTCCAGAAAGTAAAATTCCCTAAGGGAATTGCTTGAAAATCGACGAAAAAATTCGAATTTTCGGCGCTTTCTGGAAAATCCATTTAAAAGAACCCGAGTCGGACGATTTTATGTACTTTTTGCCCAAAAATTTCAAACGAGGCGAGTGAGTGATCGTCAAAGACGAAAATCGCCACTGAACCCTAAAAACCCTAAAAATCCGCTGAAAATAACTCCAATGGGGTTTGACAGTGGATTCCGGTGCTTATGACGAGCTGTTGCACAAAAAATCTGAATTTTTAAGACTCAAAATTCCTTCGGAATGAGCAGAATTCTGATTTTCGAAAAAATTTCGAATTAATTTGTGCGCGGAGGTTACGGTAAACATTGCGTACTTGGTGTTTGCACCGACGCTGGCCTAAAATAATTTTCGCCGGCGCTCTGCATATTTTCGCCATTTTCGCCCGTTTCTCTCTAAATTTCATGCATTTTGTCGATTAAATTTTCACGAAAAATACTAAAATCGAACAAATTTCAGACATGGCAACAGCATCCGACGACCAAACCCGAAAACTGGACAAAAAACGAGCCAAAAATCGAGAGAATCGAAGAAGCCATCCGCTCAAATCGAAATTCCCACGAATCCGCTCGAAAAGATCCGCTAAGAGGTTGGTCCGAAGTTATCGTCGAAAAAATCAGCAAAAAATCCGCTAAAAGAAGCCAAAAATCTGTAAAAACAGGCGAATTTATGCCCAAATTTTCATGAAAAATAGGCGAACTCATGCCCAAAATTTTACAAAAAAACAGGGAAAATTATGCCCAAATTTTGCTTCAAAATTGCCGGGAATTGCTGAAAAATCACCAAAAGCACTCGAAGAAGTGTGTTAAAAAGTATTTTACCGGGAAAATCGGCTAAAAATGCTCTAACTAATGGTGAATAAATTTTCGATCAAAAATCGACGAAAATTCAAATATTTGAGCCAGAAATTGTCGGAAAACTGATAATTGTAGTGAGATAAGGTGTTTTTTGTCTGCTCGTGTTCTTTTTGGACCAAAGGAGCCCAATTTATCGCCAATCCGCTATAAAATTGTCATTATCCGCTAAATTATGACGAAATCGGTAAGCAAACACGCTCCAATGAGAATGTTTCGGGCGCGTCGCGGTCGCGGCGCGTGCGGTCTCTTGTTTCGAAAATATCGAAAATTTTAGGCCTATCTGATAAATTCTCGAGCATTTGCCGAAAATTTCGCAATAATTTTTCTCGTAAAATTCGAGAAATTCAGCTCAAAATATTTTCGATTCGATAAAATTGTGAAAATGACCTAAAATTCTCAAAAGATGCATTGCAAAGTTCTCAAGAATAAAAATTTCTTGTTTTCAGCCAAGCATTCGTTCGAGCCACCTTCAAGAACATCGGAGGAAAGGAAACTCGGCGGCGAAGAGGAAAAATAGTGATATCCGCTCCAATGATAACCTGGAGTTTTGCATCATCCGCTCCGAACAAATTCGGAAAAGTTGCATCATCCGCTATTCCCAACCCGCTCGAAAACTCCAAATATCCGCTCGTTTGAGGTAAAAATTGAGAAAAATAGTGTCAAAATTCGACCTAAAATTCTTCCAGAAGCCAAGCTCCGCATCAAAAAGATCGATGATGGACAAAGCTCAAAAGAAAATAGTGACAACATCCGCTAAAAATTAGCGCGAAATTGTTGCGGAAAGGTTAGAAAGATCACAAATCAAGATCGAATAACAATAAAAAGTTGCAGAAAGCAACCAAGCTTCCGAACCAACCAAAGTCGTCTACGATGACAAAAGCGATGCCATATCCGCTTCATCCGCTTCTCCAAAGGTGTCAATACACCGGGAAGACGGGTTATCCGCTTAAGGTTGGTCAGAAAAGCAAAAAAGTGTTGTAAAAGCAGCTAAAAAGAAGAGATGAACGCTAAAAAATTCTGAGAATATTGAGAAACTCATGCCCAAACTTTCGTCACTAAAATGTTGTCGAAAAGGCAAAAATAGTGCTCAAAACTCAAAAAAGTGAAATTCCAGAAAATTTTTGAGGTAGAATTTTTTACCAAAACTATCGGAATTCATAGCGATATCTCAAATTCTGTGAGAAAATTGACTAAAATCTATAAAAATCTCGCTAAAAACCTAATGAAAATCGAAAGCAAATTCGTTGTTTTTCAGACTCGAAAAATCGAGCCAAGCAATCGGAGGCTTCGAACATCAAGAGGACATGGAAACTTCAACCAAAATGTTGAAAATCAACGTTATCCGCTTCAAAACAAAGAAGTATAGGAGACGTCATCCGCTGCATTTAAAACATGTAAGACAGCAAGAATTCCATGTATCCGCTCAAGATAAGGTATAAAGCGAACCAATTGAAAAAAAGTCAATAATTCTGAATTTCTTTCAGCTCTGAAAGCTTCGAATCCCGTAGCCAAGTCATCGACGGCACAAATGGACGAAGTAAAAGCTCGCATCCGCTCCATCCGCTAACATAGCGGCAGTTGTGGACAAGAGAAAAGGGCGAAGAGACAGAATCCGCTCACAGAGGTGAATTCAAAGGAATCGCCAGGAGCCTAATAAGGTAATGAAAAAATCATCAAACATGGTGTAAAGAAAGACGTACTTTGCAGAGAGCGAAGGCAGTGACTTCAATGAAGTTCCGAGGAAATCCACCCCACTTCGTCAAGAATGTGGAAGATGACCCAAAGGGAACAACATCCGCTGAAGCGTGAAGAATATCCGCTAAGCACAAGTCCAAGTCAACTGCAAGCTCCAAGTCATCGTTAATATATTACTTTCTTATCTTTACCCGCTCTTTTGTTGATTATTACCCGCTCTTGTTAACAGTACTATTTTAATAAATAAACTGTAACTTCCTTTTAACTTCACAATCCAATAAAAGAGATGTAGAAGCAAATGGTGCAAAAATATGCCAGTCTAAAGAAAGTTCACTCAAATGGGTAGACCATTTGCCCTAATGATAAAAGAATCAAAAAGGCTCAAGTCTGAAAGGCTCAATGAACATATAAAGCATTCTAGATTGTCAATATACAATACATCCGCTTCACATCCGCTCAATTATCCAATTAATAATCCAAAGGATAATAATAAAGAGTAATGGTTGAATAAGATTCCCAGTGACACAAATCAAACAAAGTTTGATAATCAATTCTGCGATCCAACCGAAAATCTTTTTCAAAATCCGCTATAACCAAGTGTCAAGCAAATAATTTGCATAAAGAACACACAATAGCCTATAAAATCATAAGATGATTGAACAATCAAAGATTGATAACAAATCATCTATGAACCAACAAAGTCTGAACCAATGTTCAGCACAATTATAAATAGCCGGACGAAGCTAAAGTGTATAAGAATCAAATGAGAATTCAAAATACCGCTTCAAATATCCGCTAGTTTGGAAGATACCGAATAAGCCAGACGTTTCAAACTGTGTGTAGTTTGGAATAGATTCAGCTTATCAACCCAAACAAAAACCCGGTTTCATGATTGAGACTTTCCAAAGGCAAGGCCATGATCTAAGATCATGGTTGTTATGTCTAACTTGAAGGTGTATAGGTAGTCTATAAGGGCACCGATTGACCTCTCAACCAAATAGTAGTCCATGACAACTGTTGATTCAGTGAAGAGCCGCTCACTCTTCGCTGAGCCACAACGAGTCTTAATTCAGACCATCGGTGGCAGCGATATACCGAAATCAGGTTTTCAGAAGAGCAACTGGAAACTCTGAGACAAGTTTTTCATATATCGTACAACAGTCGAGATTATAATGAGGTTGAAGGACCCAACGGTAGTTTTAGACGACCCTATATAGTTTCAAGCGACATTGATAAGTGTCAATTAAACCACTTCAATAATCGTGAAGCTAAAAGAGAGATAACTAGACTCCAAAGAGAGCAATCTACTCTAATTTCTGATCCGCTAAAATTGATTCAAAAGTTCCGAGCATCAGCAAAGCTTATGCAAAATTGGAACAAAGTAATCAAAAGCTATCAGAGAATTCAATAAAGTTTACGTACCAAGTACTTAAACCAAAAAGCTTCAAACGATTATAAACTCTATTGAGCTGATCCGGTGATGGGTAAAAAGCACCAACAATAGTCTAAATTGACTTGGTGACAATAATCAGCACATAAAATATGTGCCTCACATCAGGAAAAGCCAATAGCGTCAACAATTGACACTCCTTGACCTTAAAAGGTTTACGCCTAGCTGGACTGTCTAGTACGTTGGCCACGTGTGTGTAAGAAAGAGAAGATAGTTCCTTCACGTGGTGTCCCGGTACTTAGTACCCTGCGTAGTGTCAAGGAGCACCTAGCAGACCAAGCGCACCTGCCTAGAAGATACTCTGTAGTTTCTGGCGAAAGCGTATAACCTGGAACAGCGGTACTGCCTCTGACAGTAAGAGTGTGGTCTACTTAGGGATTGCCGAAGTAGATCATAATACCAGCTCTTGCGAAGTGCCTTCAAATTTCCCACGTTGGCTGTCAGAGGAGTCTCCATGTGTCCGAAATAAGGATAAAATACATGTCCATGATTTTAACACCAATTTGGTGTTAAATGGAAGTCATGAACCACACAAAAAGTCCAAAAATTGGCAAAGTCTAAGCTGTAGATCTGTGACGGCAACAAGCAGGCCGAGCTTAGCACCTTCGCTAGTAATACCCATAGGAACATCAGACACATCCTGATTCCTAATATGAGGTATTCAAATGCAATTATCCGCTCACAGACCGGATAAACCCAGTAGCCTAAAACACCAGGCAAAAACAAATCGCCTAAAAAGATCAGGCACAAACAATAGCCTAACAAGATCAGGCAATAAAACCAAACTTCTCAAAGTCTGAGAACCCTAAGCTGACGCAAAGTCGTCCATCTGGGGAAGTTCCAGATCTGAGTTGACTTGGATTACATTCGGGTATGACAGTTTCTCATGGAGAAACAGGAGTCAAAAGTGAGTAGTCAGTGGCAGTGATCTCATGAGTAGGCAGACACCATAAGACTACCGTAAACCCATAGAAATCCAACAATCCAGTCGACCAGCTGGGAAACTCAGTGAATGACTTTTACCATACATGATTCCAGTTATGCCAAAGGCGTCGCCGGGAGCCATAACAGTTGGTGGTACTCTGACAGAGGAGATTCTGGAAAAATGATCTGGAGATCATCCATCCGCTGGAATAATAATCCGCTCTAACTAAAGATCTATGATCTGCCAGAGTAATTATCCGCTTTAACAAAAGATCGATAATCCGCTGGAATGCAGAAAAATGTCGATAAACACGACCTCACAACATGGTATACCACAAATTGGTCATGAGAGAGTCAAAGACATCTGCTACTCATAAGGATAAAATTCCGTGAGAATTCCAGAAAAGGAAAAAGATCTAATTCCATATATACCAAAAGACACTTGGTTTTTTGTGTACTCTGGAAGCCAGCAAACAAAAAAGAATACACATAGACTGAATCTGTCTGTATATCCATCCATATCTCAATAAATATGAACCACCAATATGCGAGAATGAGAGGAATACAGAATGGACGGAAGTCACAAAACAACAAAACTTGCGAATATCCGCTTGTATATGTTACAATATGTGTACATCTATAATTGCTGAACTGAAAGAAGTACTACCTTTTTCCCAAGATGTAGGTATACAATTTTTTCTTTTTTTTTGAAATAATTTTTTGATTTTTTTTTTGAAAAGATCAATGAACCCCAAAACCATGAAGTCCTGAGACAGATAGTCTGGAGGCATAAATCCCGATACGAAAGTTCGGAGATAAAAGTCCAAAGACAAAACGAAATCCAGTGACAAAATGTCCTGAGACATAAGACAAGTCCTGAGACAATGAGAAAACATGGAATAAGAAGGGAGACTATGGGAGTCCAAAGAGACTATGGTTAAAAGCGGAATCGAAAGTCTAAGACATTCCGAATTTTTGAGCTACCATGATGTTTAAATGATACTATCGGTACGTGCCAGGGAATCCTAGGCCAAACCGCGAAACATACATCATCCGCTATACCGTTCCCTGTCACTTCCCTCCCCCGGGAGTGTTGTCGAAGACAAGGCCTAAGGCCGTTTCGTCAACCCAAAAGGTATTCAATAACTCTCTAGGTTTAGCCCACTAAACTTGAGTTACAGAAACCTTACCAATTTCCCTTCATTCCAATCAATAAATAATGTTTTCCATTGCTTCTCAGCGATAACACTGAAAAACCCTATTCAAACTCCCGCTCATTTGTGTGCGCAACGACACTCCGTATGCCGCCCACAAACGACGCTCCGCTATGCCGGTGCGCGCGCGCTCAACCGCGCCGCACTTGCGTAATGCGCGCACTTAACACTCTGGCCTAAAATAATATTAGTTTAAGTCAGTCTGAACGACAGTTGAGTTGTAAGACGTCGCTAAGCGACGCAACTCTGTTCTGTTGGCTAAAAGAGTGTTAAAAGTGCAGAGAGAGTGGAGTAAAAAGGGTTGAAGTGAGCTAAGCTTATGATTCTCCCCAAATAAATGAGAAAGTGCTCAATCCGCTCCTCATCGTCACTACATTCGTCGCCAATGGACAGAGCACTCTATTTACTCATTTTCTATTCCTTTTCACCCAAATTGGGTCATAATAAATGGGTCATTGATTTACTTGTCTTAATTCGTTTCACCGCTCATCCTCGTTACACTCCTTATCCGCTTCGTACATAAATCCCAATCGTTTGTGAGTTGGTCATGGGTTCCGACTCCCCGACTAGCAGTGACCCTCACAACAAACAGGGCGAATTCAGTAGTGGTTGCGAAAATCGAAAAAATGAAAATCAAGTTAGAGGCTCAAATTTTTTTGCATCATGTAGGGTTTCTAATTTAAAACAATGTTTTCAACTGCAACTTTTTCTCATCTCTTCATCTTCCTGCCATAAATCAAAATTTTACTATGGCAACCAATCATAGAGATGAATTACAGAATATCTCAATTTATGGCAGGAAGATGAAGAGATGAGAAAAAGTTGCAGTTGAAAACATTGTTTTAAATCAAAAACCCTACATGATGCAAAAAAATTTGAGTCTCTAACTTGAATTTCATTTTTTCGATTTTCGCAACCACTACTGAATTCGCCCTGTTGACTTCCAGGGACCATAACTAGCTTCAAACTTGATATTATTTGAGGTTCAATAGCGCATTTCAAAGCTGAAACAATGCAAAAACTGAAATTTTGAACAAATAATAATTGTCCAGAACAAAGTCTTGCTGAAATTTGAGTGTTTCCAAAAAAAGTTAGAAAAAAATTTTCTTCAATCAAATATAATTTTTTTATTTGATCGGGTACCCCTCTTTTTTATGATTTATTCTGACTAAACTTAAAGTGCTCTTTCTTTTAAAACATGTTTAAAAATTTTTGTTGCAGTCAAAAAATTTTTAGCTCTATGTTGCAACATGACCACTCTTAGTTTCTGGCTCACAACTTTTTTCTGAGAATAGATATTGAAACATTCTAACTTGTATCACAATCCTGATCATTTTGCCTTTCTAATACATTTTAGTTTATAAAAATTGGTTGAGGGAAAAAAAAGTTATGAATGTCTGAAAATGAACTTTTTTATTTTCGTAAAAATTTGATCAAAGTCGATTTTCTCGAAAACCACAAAAAAGGTACAAAAACGATTCCGAATCCTTAAATAACTTTTTATGCTTGTTCTATTGAGTCTACATTCAGTCAAAAACCCGTACCTCAAACGGAGTACATTACCGTTTAGTTTTCAGATTGTCGAACATTTTTAGATTTTTTTCGTGTTGTTGGTCCAAAAATTCGAATTTTTCATAAATCCTTCACTGAATAAATGCTTTGTTGCTCAATAAACTCTCTGCACATTTTTTTCCATTTTATTTAGGTTGCGGAATTTCAGGTTTTCCTTATTTTGAGGTTTTCTTTTTGGGAACATGTTGATGAGATTTCCCTGTTACTTTCAATTCATGTTTAAAGGCAAAATTTTTTCCACAAAAGATTCTCACAGGACCCGCCATGCTCCTATGCATACATAGAAAGGGTATGAAAAAACATTGAATTTTCCCACGAAATATGCAAGAGAAAACCTTACATTCAACTGACAAGGGTCCAGTGCACAAATTGAAGACATTGGTTCTAATCATACTCTATATAGATATCTTTTAAAAAAATTACAGTTAACACAATTTTTATTCATCATGATATAAATTTGAAAGGAAAACTTAATGAAATTGAAAACAGAAACATACTATTTATTTCCATGCTGTAATAGCATGTTTCAGAAGTTGGTATACAAGAACCCATACGTACAGCAGATAGTGAGTGATGCCCATAAACAAGGAAGCTACGAGAATATATATGATGCATCGTCGGACGACTTCTTTCCATTGTTTCGGGGGAACAGCCGCTTGCTCATTTTGCTTAATATTGACTCGTCCGTTGTTACAGAATCCGAAAGTTGCCATCATGGTGAGCAATAGTATAGCAGATTTGCTCCCCATTTTAATAGAATCAAATTTGTACTTTGCATCAGTCGTCGCATCAATGTTTACTCCATGCATCGCTATCTGCAAATACGAAAACAATTTTTGGAAAGATCAACAAGACTTCAGTGAAAATCTCAACACATTACAACGGTTTCGAAATGTCTGGTTTCGAAATGTTGTGCTTACGAATTTTCGCGGTTTCGAAATGTCGCGGTTTCGGAATGACTGGTTTTGAAATGTCGCGGTATCGAATTGTCGCGGTTTCAAAATGTCTGCGGTTTCGACATGTTTGGTTTCAAAATGTCGCGGAACCTTTTTGCTAACCTCATCAGTCAGGTCTCCATAGACAACGCGTCCTTCCGGCTCTATCCTGTTATTTTGGTGCGGCATTGCAAGAAATCTACAATTTTGCGATTCGGCTATTTCGAAAAAAAAATAGGGAAGAGGGGAAAAGGGAAGAATTTTCAGAAATGTGTAAAAGAAAGTCACTGCCGAGAAGTCAAGCATGTAGAGCGTGAGAAATTCACAGTTGTTCCCATGCTCAATTTTTTAGTTGGCCGCGTGATAATTTTCTTCATGAGGTATTTCCATAAAAAGTGTTTTTATTTTTAGATAATATGCATAACGATATTATAATTTTAGTGTTTGGTGTTACCTCGTTTAAAGGCCCATGCGATGGCTTATTTAGCAATTTTGCCTATTGACAAGTTTTGAAAATCTAGTTTATAAAACGTTAGTATTCCCAAATTTTCGTCTTCTGAATCTCTGACATTTTAACATTTTTAATAAGAACCGGCAAAAAAACCAGTTCACAAATAATGTGTTTCTCTGCATTTCCAAGGAAATTTTATCATGTAAAGCTTCGTTTCAGCCAAGTTTTTTTTTTTCTGAAAACAATTATTTTTAATAGATTAATTTTGGTGATATGCATGTTTTACTTTGAGCTTATGGGTAAATAAATCATTTTGAATGAAAGTTCAAGATTTATTCAAAATTATAAAAAAAGGGAAAAATGGAAATTTGAAAAACAGAGGGATTTGGGATAAGGTAGAACATATTGTTGCCTATGGTAAATAGTTGGGAAAAAGAGCAAAAATTGAAAAGACCGTTAATTTGGAAGAAAAATGTGATTCGAGTTGAATGGAGTGGATTTAAAAATTTCATTAAAAACTTTGATTCATGGAAATGGGTTTTAGATAGGTTAGTAAAAAGAAATTACAGAGGAAAAATAAGGAAATCGGTAAATTATTTCTATTGGAACTGCTGTCTGCACCACTGTTTCATTTCCTCATCATTCGTGTTCTCCGCAAAAGTGATGTAACGTCCTCCATAGTTGTTTCTGACTTCAGCAGGCACTTCTCCAGATGTTCCGAATATATTGGCAGGATGGAATCGGTGTTTGTTGGCGCAAATTGTACTGAAAATTGGCAACAAAAAATGAAAAAAATCTACATCCAGAATTCTCACTCTAATAAAGCACAAATGTTCTTTTCATCTTTTTGCGTAAGCATAAACGCGTTGGCAATCAACATGAAGTGTCTCTTTGCTCGACTGATTGCTACGTTGAGACACCAACTCTCAGCCAAGAAGCCGAGGAATTCTGAAAAAAGTTTTTTTGTTTTCAGAGTATTTTCATAATTAGATTAACATCACAACAGTTACCGTATTCATGATAAGACTCACTTCGTGGGTTGCTTCGGACAAGTGTGAATATGACCACATCAAATTCACTTCCCGAGACGCTGTTTATTGTCCTAATCTTGGTTGACTTGCATTTCTCGTAACCGGGAGTTTTCATCAAAGTGTTCATCTTGGATTTGATTACCTCAACCTGAAAAAATCATCATAAAATTATAGAAAGTTGAAGTAGCTGTCCGACCGAAAAATTCTAAGTGCTCTAAATTTGTAGAAATGCGTGATGATTCCAAATATGACATTCAAAAAGGCTATGATAACTTCTGACATAACTGGTTTTTTCAGAGTGTGTTTTTTTAGGTTTTAGAGCAGTTTTTGGGATTTCAATTATGATATATGAAATCAGCACACATTTTACATGTCTATATATTTTAAGGCAAAAAAACTGTTTGGTCTGACACCTCCTTTAAAGGAGGAATCCGACCAACATTTTTTTTTGCTTCAAAGTACGTGAAAATGTCCGCAGATTATGAAAAATACATATTAATGAAAATGCTCAAGATTCTAAAACCCCGACAAATGGCTGCGATTTTTTATTTTGCTCATTTCGGAGTCATTTGTCGTGGTTTTGAAGCAATTGTCGTAAATTTTCATTGTGATATACAAAATCAGCACACATTTGTACATATTTTAGAGCAAAAAATTTTGATCGGATTCCTCCCTCAAAGGAGAATTCCGGTCAAAAATTGACTTGCTTAAAAATACGTAAAAATGTGCTTAGATTCCAAAAATCCGTACAAAAATGCTCGATAATTACTCTAA
Source organism: Caenorhabditis sinica (assembly GCA_963932045.1). Classification (NCBI taxonomy): domain Eukaryota; kingdom Metazoa; phylum Nematoda; class Chromadorea; order Rhabditida; family Rhabditidae; genus Caenorhabditis; species Caenorhabditis sinica. Next base: position 23,807,339 of record OZ009938.1, read on the forward strand.
AATACTGAAAATTGGCTTCAGAATGGGAAAAAAACTCAAAAGTATCCTCTCACAACTTCTGCGATTTTCGCTCTTTTCGAAGCTCGTTTTGATGATTTTAGAGCGATTTATAAGCAATTTTGTTGTTATTTTGGAATCTACGCACATTTTCACGTGTTTTACAGCAATAAAGTTTTCTGACCGGTATCGGCCCATGCACTCACCTGTCCTTCAAACGGAGTGATGATTGCAATAGTCTCCGGGTCGATGGACATATCAATCAAGTTCTTGTAATGCTGCATAGCATACTTTGCTTCTCCGGAAAATTCAAGACAGTAGGGAAATTAGTTTTAAAGAATCGCAAACCTTCATTGACGTAGGAGCACACCTCCTTTCCAAACACCACTTCCCTTCGCTTTTCATATGTCTCAACTCGCGTGCGATCCGTGACCAGAGATGTGTCTATGAGGACTAATGGATCGTAGAGTTTTGGAAAATTGGTTGGTTTTGGATTGCAACTTTTCCTAAATAATATTGGAACTGAGCCTCTGCTAAAATATTGTATAAACTCACTGCAAAACATCTTCAGGGTCCGTCCGGTTTTTCAGCTCGCAACCATAGAATCTTCCGTTTGACCAATCAGATATTTCTTGGTGATTGCGGTATTGCTCATTGAACTCAATCCAACTGAAGCGTTTTTTGTTGTTTTTGTCCATGATACGCTCCATGATTGTTTGGTGGAAATGGAGATCTGCTTCACTGTAAATATTGAAGAATAATTCTCCTATATGTATGTTGGTCAGATTAGAAGAGCACTGTAGTGTTTTAAAAAGTTCCTGTATTTTATATAAATCGATATGTCAAAAAAATTGACCTTAATGTAGTTATAGGCTTTCAAAGTTTCGAAATAAGGTTATGTGGTCTTATTTTTAGTGGGAAAAATTGAGAAAATTGTGTGGTCCTCCGTAAAATTTTCATGGAGAAAAGGAGCGAAAAACTGATTTTCGGGTACTTTGAAGGTTTATAACCCGATTCAGATCAGTTTTTGAACATAGCACCAAAAGGAATTTTCTTTTCTTCAACACTCCTAGTCGATTCAAAAATATCACAAATTTTTGGAACACTACAGTACCTCTCCAAAGCAAAAACATCCACGGAGGGTAGAGAAACGGCTCCGGGACATTTCGCAACTATTCATTTTGCAACCGAGACATTTTGCAACTGGACTCGTAATCAGTCGTTTCGCAACTCTAAAAACTGATTCACTACAAGTACATTAGGGTTGTATGGGATTGAGGGTATTGTGAACTATTCCAGGTTATCATCAACATTTGAAAATCTTTGATTTCAACGTGAATTTTCACAGAAATTCTGAACTTTGTGATTTTGAAATGACGTGGTTGCGGATTGTCACGGTGGCGAAATGACCGGTAGCAAAATGTCGTAGTTGCGAACTTGACGCCAGTTGCAAAATTTCGCAGTTGTGAAACAAGTCGTTGTGAAATGTCTCGGAACCGGAAAAACAATCTGCTTAAGTTTTGAAAATGGGCGACAGGGATCAAAATCAGGACCGGAAATTTTAAGAAATCAATTTTCTTGGGACCAGTTGTGTTCTTCTTCAACTTACTCGGTCCTGAGTGTAGTTGCACTGAATTGGCTCGGATCTCCAGCCAACACCATTTTCACGGACTCATAAGCTTTGGGCCATGTGCGGAACGCTTTCACTCGAGCAGCTCCATCTGAGAAAACACAACTTTATTTTGAATTACTTTTTGAGCTACATACCGATGAGACAATGACTGGGTTTGAATGATGCTAGGTTGGCGATGTGCTCAATGAAAGGCGATCCGACTGTTGCGAACACCACAGAAACATTTCCCAATATTTTCTGAAATGAATGTTGGAATCTGGGTGTTCTTTTGAGTTGAATGAGAACGCCCCCCCCCCCCCTCTCCTTATACCCACTTCTTCAACCACCATTCTCATAGCTTTGACTTTTTTTTCTTGCTCATCAAACAATTGTTCTGAAGTAATCTTTCCTGTTTTGTATTCCTCCAGTGACGGCATCTGAAAAACAAACTTGTATGAAATAAAATACTTTAACAAAATACCATTTGCTCAAACACATCTTCCGCTTCCGGTGACTCGTTGACGATACTGGTGAACCTGTCGACATCCATCAAAGCTGAAAACATTGAAATGTAAATTCTGGGCTTCGCGACGTGTCGCAACTGTGACACTTCGCAACTAAACTTTTTGCAACCGGTCACTTCAAAACTGGACGTTTCGAAACCAGGCGTTTTGAAACAGCGATATTTTCTAGATATAGTTCACATGACACAAGAACGAAAAAATTTGCTCAAAACTGAAAATAGGATTCGAAATAAACGTCCGGTTTCAAAACGCCCAGTTGCAAAGTAACCAGTTGACAAAAGTCTAGATGCGAAGTGCCACAGTTGCAAAACGTCAGTAGCAATATCGACATCAGTGACAAAATGTCACTGTTTCGAAATGTCACGTGTCGAAACGTCGCGGAGCCAGATTTTGAGAGCAATTGAATAACCTTACCATGTTCATGTAGATGTTTCAGTTCCTTTGTCTTGGTCGCCACAATGTTTTCAGTCATCTCTTTCAAAATTGCTAACTCTTCTTTGGTAGATGCCATGACGATGAATTGTTTCCCTTTTATCTTCAAAAGCTTGTAGATGAGCAATGAAAGACAATGCGTTTTTCCTGTTCCCGGTCCTCCATGAATGCATACAAGAGGTCTCAAATCGTTCAGTGTCATTTTGACGGCTTCCAGTTGCAATTCGTTCAATTCATTTTTGGGAGTATTTTTGTATTTGATTTTACCGAGCTCTTCGGGATCTTTCTCGTGTATACGGAGGACATCGTGGAATTCGACAAGGCGAGTATCGATGGGAAGGGGAAGATGATACAGATCACGTTCTGCCTGATTTCTGGCTCTGCAAACACAAAGATTTTTCTACTTTTAGTGGAGGGATAGCTCTGTGTGTCTGTGTGTCTGTCCGCGACAGTCCTGGACATACATTTTTCCAAAACATAGCCACACCAGCTGATTACTCTAGGATTACTGTAGCTACAGTAATCCAATTTTTGAAATAGGAAACCCAAAAACACGCAAACTCAGGAAAACATTTTAAAAACATTGAATAAAAGGAGGGTTCCGGTCATAAATGTTTTTTCACTTCAAAATAGATAAAGTTTTGTGCTGATTCCGAATATGATAGTGGAAACGTTCAAAAATCTCTCTAAAACCCTGGATAATCGCCTCAAAACTACCCTGAAAAAAATGTTTTTAAAATCTGAAAATACGATGGCCGAGACATGTAGCCGAGAAAACTCCGGGAGTTAGGCCACGGCCCCAGGAGACCGTTCGGCCGACAAAGGGTCGTTTTGAGGCAATTTTTCATGGTTTTAGAGAAAATATTGAGTGTTTTTACTATCATACATTTGGAATCAGCACATTTTGAAGCGAAACAATTTTTGACCGGAATTCTCCTTCAACTCGACGCATCACGAATATTAGCTCTATTACTCTAAATTTAGTAATATTTCTAAAATTCCGTAAATTATGCCCCGGAAGAGCGTCAGTTGTTGCAAATTCATCGAAACCAGCTGGAAGGCGAAAAATTCGAAATTTCTAAAAACCTATATTTGTTCAAAACTGATAATATTGAAAATACAGTTTGTCATTTTTACTTATTCCCTCAAAATTTCATTGCTAGAAGCCGTCTAAAACTCGGAAAAATTGAGTTTGAATATGCATATTTTAGTACTGTAATAGTGCATTTTCAACTTTGAGCTCCAATATCTCGCCTCAATGCTACCGACGGACTCCAAAATTTTCATGTGTTTTTAGATACCGTAAAACCTGTATTAGAAGGGCCGGCCCTTCTATTAAAGGGGCCCTTCAAATAAAGGGGGCCCTTCTATTTTTCGAGCTACTTTTATGAGTTGGCGCGCTGTGTTTTTAACTCTTTTTTCCAACAAAACGAGACTGAACAGTAGTCAAAAATGTCATTTTTCTACTAAATTTGATTAATTTTGGCCTGGTTTCGTTCTCCCATACTGGTAATTTGAAATTTTTCTGGAATTATTGCCCAGAAATTGTTAAAAAATCCTGATTTTTCATTTGCTGGAAAAGCCCTTCTATTTGAGGGGCGTTTCTATTACAGGGGGCCACTCTATTTTTCAAAGCACCTCCCAGAGTGCCCTTTTATTAGAGGGGCTCTTCTAATAAAGGGGCCCTTCTAATACAGGTTTTACGGTAGTTTCTGAGATGTCACTGGTAAAAATTGCAAAGATTTCCGTTTGTTAGTCAGAGGGCAAACTCACTTTCTTCGACTCATGCTTCCAGTCTCCAATGGAGCAAAACCAAACATTTCTCCAATTCGGAATTGCGTGAAGAAGCGGGCCTGGTCTTCTCTGCTCAGCTGGACTACACACTCTTGTGACATGGGAGTGTATGGTCTTTCTTTCTTGCCTCCCTTTTCGAACAAATATCCTTTAAACGGTTTGCCGTCACCTTCCAAATGCCTCGACGTCATCACCACGGCCCAATCTCCAATGTGATTGGAAACTAGGTTTTTTTGGGTTAACCTTTTTTCTGTTTCTTACCATCATTCCACTTGCCAAACATACTGACAGCATCTTCACTTCTATTCAACAGTTTGAAAACTGCATAGACCCCGCCAACACTGTGTTCCATCCTGATCAATTCCAGATCCCCAACCTGCTCCCAGTACAGGTATTCGTTCTAAAATCAATGGTTTTTTTGCAGTTTCCAGAACAAAATCATTACTTTCTTACAGTACTCTTGTGCACTGAGTACTTCCAAATTGAAGAAAGCGTTTTGTCGAATGATCACCTCGAATGTGATTGAATGGTACCTGCAAATGTGTATTGTTTCAACTTTTTTTTCGAAGTTTTTGTTCCCTACCGTAACCCTGCCGCAAGCTGATTCTTCTTCATTCTCATCTCTCCCAGATTACCGTGTCGGTATACTCTTGGTCGCAAATCTTCGCGCTCCATTTGAACACCGTAGACAGTGTGCTGAAATTTCAGACAATTTTATCATCTCACTTTCTATTTCAAACAAACGATGATTCTATCACCCTGGCTATCCTCTTGGTGGCAAAGTTTTGGATGTCCACTTTTGATCTGGATGAGGGCTCCTGGTCCCAATATCTTATTCTTCCTGTAATTTAATAACCAAAGGTTTTATGATTCGACTCTCAAAAACCTACACTAACGAGAAATAAACAATCTCTCCATGTCTTTTAGGGCAGTCATCAAATGTGGTCAACTCCAGGATACTGTCTAAAGTAGCTCCCGCTCTGAAGCAAGCCACTCTGATCCTCTTGATGTCATTCGTTCCATTTGGAAGCCGACCAACATAAAACCCAGAATATTGATCTTCACGTTCAGTCATGATGAGTTCTGAAATTAAGATTTAATTTAGTAGGAACGAATTCTATAAAAGTCAAGATACAATGTAAGCTGCAAAAAATCTGAAAAAAAAAATTCAAACTTTAGAAAATTCAGACACCGTCAGATTGGAGGGACTCCAAAGATTTGGCAAAAGACCTCAAAAATTTGACAAAAATAAGAAATTGACTTGATATGAAGTCGTAGAAGAGGGTTCTTGTTAAATATATGACTTATTGGGTATTAGATAAAAAAATATCACATTGGGGGGGGGGGGGGGGGAAGAATGGTAAAAAGGTAAAAAAGTGATACATGGGCCTGTATTCACAGAAGAAGGACATACCGGGGATAGGGTCTCATAAAAAAGAATTTGGAAAAACGAGAAAAAGGAACATGAGAAACCGGCAATGTTAACATCAATGATCATAACTTTTTTCTCAGTCTCCTTGGAACATGTTGGCAAACTCAAACTTTCCTAAATAATGAGCGTCAAAATCGTATTCAACAATCCAAGAGCTTCAAAATGAGCCCAATCTCAACTGTGCTCTGCCCACTTCCGTTTTTGGACCCCGGGACCTCCCCCCTCTGATATTTATCTAAATGTTCAAAGTGGGCGGAGCCTAGTCGAGTTTTGGGTCATTTTGAAGGTCTTGGGACGGTTGGTTCAAATTTCAATTTTCGGAAGTCTCCTGGATCCTCAAAATTGCGAAATTTCTAATTTTTAAGAAATTTCCATGGTTTGGAAACTGTATTTTAGGATTAAAGTTTTCAATTTCTCACTTTCATAAGTAGTAAACGTCAAAATCGTAATCAGCAAGTTGAAGGCTTCAAAATGAGCCCAATCTCGACTATACTCCGCCCACTTTAATTTTTGTGCACCGGGACCCTGTTCCCCTATTTTTCAAATGTTAAAAGTGGGCGGAGTCTAGTAGAATTTGGGGTCATTTTGAAGGTCCTGCCGCGGCACATGTAAGTTTCAATGTTTCGGGAGTCTCCTGAACTCTCAAAATCGCAAAATTTCTAATTTTCAAATAACTGCAATGTTTTTATAACTTTATTTTTGGCAGGAAGTTTTAAACTTTTCACTTTCACAAATAATTAACAACAAAGAAAAGAACGAAAAATGCGAAAAAGAGCGAACAAAAAAGAGTTGGTTCCCTTCGAAGGGGGAACAAAATTGATGAGAAGAGAGAACTGGCACGGACTCGCTCCGACGGATAGGAGTGCATTTTTGAGAAGAAGAAGGGATCAGGGGGAGTAGAAATAGAAAAAAGAGGGTCCACTGGGAACTGAGAAAGATTATCGAACGAGACTAGTACACATGGACTGCTTCTTAAAAGCGGCAGTTGTTCTTTGATTGAGGAAAGAGAAAGTGAATGATACTTTGAAACTTTATTATAAGATTCTGGAAACTTCAAATACCATGCATTAGAATTTTAAAAATTTTGATTGTACAATCTTTTGCAATTTTGAAAGGTTAAAAACACACATTGGTTTCGTGTGGATGGGGTTCCGAAGGTGCCATACTTGGGATCAGGGCTATCTGAAATTGTGAAATTTTTGAAATCGGGAAGATTTTGAGTTGATATTCTAATGTTTTAGAAGTTCCTTGAAATCCAGAGATTTTGAGACTTCTTAATTTCGTTGAACAGTGACAATCAACATCTTGAATTTTTCAAACTAACGGACTCTGAGACTCTTCACAATAATTAATGATATCCAGAATAAAAAAGTAGATTTTGTAGGTTGACAAGGTGACTGCGGTCCGCTGTGAATGGGGTGCCGTCGTCACCCTCTTGGGAGGGTGCACACAATGATACCTGGGAGCCCCTGAAGTCGTTCAATGAAGTCCAGCACGAGAAATTGCAAGATTTTTTGAAGGGTCCCGCCAACCAGAAACAATACGATGCCGCCTGAGATTCTGAGATTCCAAAATACTAAAAACTCCAAATTTCCAAAAATTTCGGGTTTTGGATTCAGAAAATCGGGCTTTTCAAATCAGAATCTCGATGTCAAAATTAAAATAAATGACTCACCATTTTGCCTCATAGCACCATAAGAACCACAATACCGGTCGGCGATATGTCTCCAAACTGGGTTACGAAGAAATGAACAGACCCCAACCCAAATCTGAGAAACATATCGACGACCAGTCTGTGGGAATGAAGAATAATATGTGTAGTAGGGAATAATGATGAATTGAAGGAGGGGAATGAGTGATGATTGAAAATGGGGTAGGGGAATTTATCAATTTCAGATCGACCGTGATCAATAGGAGAAGTCAGCCGGTCACAGTGGAAAAGTAGAGCTTGATGATTCGATTTCAGTAGCTCTTCATGAAATCGCTTTTCCAGATCTCCATTACTGGCACCCGCAAATTGAATTCACCATCTCTGATGCATGTATATCCCGCTCACATTGACCTCTGAAAATAGTACATTTCTTAAAATTCTCATATACAACGAACAATAAACAGACTAAAATCGGATCGAAAGTGGTTTAAAATGATTTCAAAATGCTCAAAACCCATAATTTCGGCTCAAACATGCACCAAATTAGCCATATGTGCTCTAAAATGGCTCAAATACTGGACAGGCGGCCCCAGTAACTGACAACAAGTTGTATGTTAATAGGCCCCCTCTGCGAGGAATGACGTAGTAATAAGACCACATAACATGTAGAAGAGAAGCAAAAAGAGAAGGATAGAGACTTTTTGTGGGGTCCGATTTGTCGACATTTGACCCGAAAATTACAAATTTTCACCCGGAAATCATGGAAAATGACCCAAAAATAGCTGAAGACGACCCAAAAAGTTGGATATGCGATCCCCCAAAAGTGGACGGAGCCTAAATGCTTCAGGCTCCGGCCACTTTTCGTGGTCCAATTTGACCACATTCGACCCGAAAATTACATAATTAGACCCAGAAATCATGAAAAATAACCCAAAAATGGTCGAAAACTATCGAAAAACCAAAAAATCGGTCCCCGGAAAATGTAGAAATTAGTACAAGGACCCTATTTTCAGTGCGGGAAAGTGCGTCCTCTATCAACAACAAAAGATTCTGCGAGAAAACAAAATATTCTAAGGGTGTGGAAGACGCGATGTTCCCAGGAAAGATGCAAATGCACCCCATCGGACATACCCCCCCCCCCCCCCTCATCACTCAGTCTTGTCTGCCGGAGGGTCCCCGTCGAGGGATCTCTTGTGGTGCGTGACGTAGTTGTATGATAGAGAAGAATAAGACACGCGAAAAGAGAGGGAAGGTGGACACTAGTAGAGGCCAACTAGAAGACACATTTTACCAGAAAAGAAGACGTTGCACCTGCCTTCTCCACTTACTTTCCTTTGCCTCACCACACTCTCAATTTCTAATGGTCTCTCACCTTGTGCACCTGCCTACTCGGTGTCCGCACAAGTTTGTGGCACACGAGAATGCCGAAGGCGATTAGAAAATGTGAATGGAGATACGAGACATGTGGGCATGCCGGACGGTCCCCGTCGGATGGGAGGGGGGGGGGCCTTGTGTTGAGTGACGTAGTTGTAGGGGGAGGGAAGAAGAAGAGAAGCAAAAAGAGAGGGGTGGTGGACGGAAAGAGGCACACTGGAAAGACGCTCACCAGCCTTCCCCATTCACTCTCTTGATTTTCTCAGAGTCTCTCACATGCACCACATGTCCAGAATGTCGTCGAGGTCCGCGAGAGAAGAGGCACAATATCGATCTATTTTGTGCACACGCGAGGGGCAAAGACGAATAGGAAGAGGAGAGAATGAATGGAGAGACATCATGTGCAAACCCAAATTAGTGTGTGGTGACCGGTTCGATCTCATTTTAGGTCACCAATACACATTTCGAACATCACAGAAGGAGTGGAACGTTGGAAAAGTGTCCATAATTTTTGAAAAATGAAAAAAAAAACTCACTTCAGTCTCTTGGCAAAGGAATTTCTATGTAGTACAAACGAGTATTCACTGGTTTGCAGAGTCGGATAGTTGGTGGAAAGCGACATTTTTCGTTCCAGAATCATCCACAAGTCGACGTCGTTCCAAATTGTGTTTCGGACCATCCATTTGCTGTCGGAGTCGGTTTTGTGGAGGATGCTCATGGTTTGAAAGTCTGAAAACGAAAATCTTTATGAAAATTCGTCTTTTTTGTGTGCGCATGAAACTGTGGCCGCGTTTCGTGACGTATGAGGTGCTCATGCTCCTGGGAAACATCTGGAGCCTCATTTTCTGGCATCGAAAGGGCATTCCAAAGATCACAGAGAGAGAGTGGAATTTGGGAAAGTGTCCACAATTTTTGAAAAAATGAAAAAAAAAAAACTCACTTCAGTCTCTTGGCGGAGAGATTTCTATGTGGTGCAAACGAGAAATCACCGGTTAGTAAGCACCGACGGTATGCGAAGAGCGGCAATCACATTTTCCCAAATGAACCACACATCGACGTCATTTCCTGTTTTCACTTGGAGCATTCCTCTATTGTTTGAATCGATTTGGTGGACGATATGCATGCTTTTGAGGTCTAAAAATAGGAAAATTTATCGAAATTTAGTTTTTTCGCTTTGTTTTCACCTTTTCGATAATCTGGTAAAACTCTTTGATGTGTTTCACTGGAAATCCGGGTGCAAATTGAGCCGATAATCGTCCGCGTCCTTTGTAAGGAGATTTGCAACGTGTTCGTGCTCCTGGGAAACTGCCAGGACAACATTCAGGCTTGATAAACACCTTCCAAACATCACCGATAGAGTGGGCAGATGAAAAATTGTCCATAATACCTGAAAAATGAAAAAAGCTCACTTCATTCTTCTGGCATAGAATTGTCATGTGACACCGACGATTTTTTACTGGTTTCTAGGCACAGAGGGTGTGTGGGAAGCGGCAATAATACTTTCCACGATTTCCAAAAATCAACCCATTGGAAAGTCTTTTCCAGCTTTTCCTTGGAGCATCCATCTGCCGGTTGAGTTGGTCTGGTGGACGATGTGCATGGTTTGAATGTCTAAAATAGAAAAATGTTATATAAAATTGTTTTTAAACTTATTGTTTACAACTTCACTCATTTTGTTGAGCTGTTCGAACTGTTCCACTGGCTGCAAATTGAACTGATTATCGTCAACGTGGTCTGGTTCCGAAAATTTCGACGTTTTCGAAAAATCGATTTATCTGGAAAATAACATTTAGCGACTATTAGAAACACAAATATGCAAAAACGATATTTTCTCAAAAAATGACGAATTTTTCTACAAAATAGCCAAAAATTTAGAAAAATCACTCGGGAGCTGTTTGTTTGCTGGTATTTGAAAGAATTTTATGCAAATTTCGGGCAAGAAACATGATCTCAAATTAACGACAAGCTAAATTTCGAAGTTCGAATCCGAAATTCCAACAATTCCCCATAAATTTTCGAAGGATTAATGCGAAAAAACATTTCCTCACCCAATAAAAACGCATTGTTCGCAGTACGCAGTGCGCGCAACTTGACGCCACATTGCGGACAAAAAATTATATATCAATTTCCGATAATTTTCCACGTTATTTTTCTGTGTTTTTAGGAGTTCTGCGGTGATTTAAAGGGAAAATTGAAAAGAAAATAATTTTCAAAAAATTGTCTACCAAAAATTCGATTATATTTCTTGAAAGGAGAGTTGTAAAGGTTCCGCCCGCCTTACCAGTCAAATCTTGTTACTTTCTCAGTATATTATTAGAATTAATAGTTTTTTTGTTTATAATCATTTTCCAGGAACCATGGCCAACAATAATGGAGGTCGCTATGTTTGCCTGCCAGTGGAGCTTCCACAACCACTACATGAAAGATGGTTCATCAAAAAATGGGCTGAAACGATGCAAGGAGCTCTCGAAGACGGTCTTTCAGGTGATTAGTTAGTGAAGTGCTATTTCATCAAACATTTCTCGGTTTTCAGAATTTTCAGTTATGAAAATTCGACATCAAAAATGAAATCACGAACCATCGAGCAGCAAAATGACGCCTGAGCATCGGAGCAACTACGAGACCTTGCCTCAAATATGCCTCACAACGTTTTAGGATTGTGACTTGTAAGTTTTTGATGAAAAATTGAAGAAGAAAGCAAGTTTACTGTAAAATTACAAAATTCCGCCCGAAATCAACTAAAGTTCCAGCATTTCCCGGCAGAAAAAGTGAGAAAAAAACTTTCTTTTGACGAAAAAATCGAATTTTGTAGAAAAAACCAAGAAAAATACTGTAAAATTATTGAAAATCAACCTAAAATGGGCTAAAAATGCCCCAAATACCCTCAAAATGAAGAATTTTGAGAACAAATCGCTGATGATGTATTACTTACACCAAGAACTAGAAATTTATTCCAATAAAAACAGCTCATTTTCGCCTTAAAATCACGAAATTCCGCCCGAAATCAACCGAAATTCCAGCATTTCCTGGCAGAAATAGTGAGAAAAATACTTTCTTTTGACGAAAAAATCGAATTTTGTAGAAAAAACCAAGAAAAATACTGTAAAATTATTGAAAATCAACCTAAAATGGGCTAAAAATGCCCAAAATACCCTCAAAATGAAGAATTTTGAGAACAAATCGCTGATGATGTATTACTTACACCAAGAACTAGAAATTTATTCCAATAAAAACAGCTCATTTTCGCCTTAAAATCACGAAATTCCGCCCGAAATCAACCGAAATTCCAGCATTTCCTGGCAGAAAAAGTGAGAAAAATACTTTCTTTTGACGAAAAAATCGAATTTTGAAGAAAAAACCAAGAAAAATACTGTAAAATTATTGAAAATCAACCTAAAATGGGCTAAAAATGCCCAAAATACCCTCAAAATGAGGAATTTTGAGAACAAATCGCTGATGATGTATTACTTACACCAAGAACTAGAAACTTATTCCAATAAAAACAGCTCATTTTCGCCTTAAAATCACGAAATTCCGCCCGAAATCAACCGAAATTCCAGCATTTCCTGGCAGAAAAAGTGAGAAAAATACTTTCTTTTGACGAAAAAATCGAATTTTGAAGAAAAAACCAAGAAAAATAATCTAAAATTAGTGAAAATCAACCTAAAATGGGCTAAAAATGCCTTAAATACCCTCAAAATAAGGAATTTTGAGAAAAAGTCGCTGATGATGTATCACTTACACCAATAACTAGAAATTTATTCAAATAAAAAAAGCTCATTTTCGCCTTAAAATCACGAAATTCCGCCCGAAATCAACCGAAATTCCAGCATTTCCCGGCAGAAAAAGTGAGAAAAAACTTTCTTTTGACGAAAAAATCGAATTTTGAAGAAAAAACCAAGAAAAATACTGTAAAATTATTGAAAATCAACCTAAAATGGGCTAAAAATGCCCAAAATACCCTCAAAATGAGGAATTTTGAGAACAAATCGCTGATGATGTATTACTTACACCAAGAACTAGAAACTTATTCCAATAAAAACAGCTCATTTTCGCCTTAAAATCACGAAATTCCGCCCGAAATCAACCGAAATTCCAGCATTTCCTGGCAGAAAAAGTGAGAAAAATACTTTCTTTTGACGAAAAAATCGAATTTTGAAGAAAAAACCAAGAAAAATAATCTAAAATTAGTGAAAATCAACCTAAAATGGGCTAAAAATGCCTTAAATACCCTCAAAATAAGGAATTTTGAGAAAAAGTCGCTGATGATGTATCACTTACACCAATAACTAGAAATTTATTCAAATAAAAACAGCTCATTTTCGCCTTAAAATCACGAAATTCCGCCCGAAATCAACCGAAATTCCAGCATTTCCCGGCAGAAAAAGTGAGAAAAATACTTTCTTTTGACGAAAAAATCGAAGTTTGAAGAAAAAACCAAGAAAAATACTCTAAAATTATTGAAAATCAACCTAAAATGGGCTAAAAATGCCCAAAATACCCTCAAAATGAGGAATTTTGAGAATAAATCGCTGATGATGTATCACTTACACCAAGAACTAGAAATTTATTCAAATAAAAACAGCTCATTTTCGCCTTAAAATCACGAAATTCCGCCCGAAATCAACCGAAATTCCAGCATTTCCTGGCAGAAAAAGTGAGAAAAATACTTTCTTTTGACGAAAAAATCGAATTTTGAAGAAAAAACCAAGAAAAATACTCTAAAATTAGTGAAAATCAACCTAAAATGGGCTAAAAATGCCTTAAATACCCTCAAAATAAGGAATTTTGAGAAAAAGTCGCTGATGATGTATCACTTACCCTAATAACTAGAAATTTATTCAGATAAAAACAGCTCATTTTCGCCTTAAAATCACGAAATTCCGCCCGGAACCAACCGAAATTCCAGCATTTCCCTACAGAAAAAGTGAGAAAAATACTTTATTTTGACGAAAATATCGAATTTTGAAGAAAAAACCGAGAAAAATACTCTAACATTAGTGAAAATCAACCTAAAATGGGCTAAAAATGCCTTTAATTCCCTCAGAATAAGGAATTTTGAGAAAAAGTCGCTGATGATGTATCACTTACACCAATAACTAGAAATTTATTCAAATAAAAACAGCTCATTTTCGCCTTAAAATCACAAAATTCCGCCCGAAATCAACTGAATATCCAGCATTTCCCGACATCAAAAATGAAATCACGAACCATCCAGCAGCAAAATGGCGCTTGAGCATCGAAGCAACTACGAGACCTTGCCTCAAAAATGCCTCACAACGTTTTTGGATTGTGACTTGTAAGTTTTTGTTGAAAAATTGAAGAAAAAAGCAAGTTTACTGTAAAATCACGAAACTCCGCCCGAAATCAACCAAAATTCCAGCATTTCCCGGCAGAAAAAGAGAGAAAAATTTTCATTTTGACGAAAAAATCGAGAAAAATACTCTAAAATTATTGAAAATCAACCTAAAATGGGCTAAAAATGCCCAAAATACCCTCAAAATGAGGAATTTTGAGAACAAATCGCTGATGATGTATCACTTACACCAAGAACTAGAAATTTATTCCAATAAAAACAGCTCATTTTCGCCTTAAAATCACGGAATTCCGCCCGAAATCAACCGAAATTCCAGCATTTCCCGGCAGAAAAAGTGAGAAAAAACTTTCTTTTGACGAAAAAATCGAATTTTGAAGAAAAAACCAAGAAAAATACTGTAAAATTATTGAAAATCAACCTAAAATGGGCTAAAAATGCCCAAAATACCCTCAAAATGAGGAATTTTGATAACAAATCGCTGATGATGTATTACTTACACCAAGAACTAGAAATTTATTCCAATAAAAACAGCTCATTTTCGCCTTAAAATCACGAAATTCCGCCCGAAATCAACCGAAATTCCAGCATTTCCTGGCAGAAAAAGTGAGAAAAATACTTTCTTTTGACGAAAAAATCGAGTTTTGAAGAAAAAACCAAGAAAAATAATCTAAAATTAGTGAAAATCAACCTAAAATGGGCTAAAAATGCCTTTAATTCCCTCAGAATAAGGAATTTTGAGAAAAAGTCGCTGATGATGTATCACTTACACCAATAACTAGAAATTTATTCAAATAAAAACAGCTCATTTTCGCCTTAAAATCACAAAATTCCGCCCGAAATCAACTGAATATCCAGCATTTCCCGACATCAAAAATGAAATCACGAACCATCCAGCAGCAAAATGGCGCTTGAGCATCGAAGCAACTACGAGACCTTGCCTCAAAAATGCCTCACAACGTTTTTGGATTGTGACTTGTAAGTTTTTGTTGAAAAATTGAAGAAAAAAGCAAGTTTACTGTAAAATCACGAAACTCCGCCCGAAATCAACCAAAATTCCAGCATTTCCCGGCAGAAAAAGAGAGAAAAATTTTCATTTTGACGAAAAAATCGAGAAAAATACTCTAAAATTATTGAAAATCAACCTAAAATGGGCTAAAAATGCCCAAAATACCCTCAAAATGAGGAATTTTGAGAACAAATCGCTGATGATGTATCACTTACACCAAGAACTAGAAATTTATTCCAATAAAAACAGCTCATTTTCGCCTTAAAATCACGGAATTCCGCCCGAAATCAACCGAAATTCCAGCATTTCCCGGCAGAAAAAGTGAGAAAAAACTTTCTTTTGACGAAAAAATCGAATTTTGAAGAAAAAACCAAGAAAAATACTGTAAAATTATTGAAAATCAACCTAAAATGGGCTAAAAATGCCCAAAATACCCTCAAAATGAGGAATTTTGATAACAAATCGCTGATGATGTATTACTTACACCAAGAACTAGAAATTTATTCCAATAAAAACAGCTCATTTTCGCCTTAAAATCACGAAATTCCGCCCGAAATCAACCGAAATTCCAGCATTTCCTGGCAGAAAAAGTGAGAAAAATACTTTCTTTTGACGAAAAAATCGAGTTTTGAAGAAAAAACCAAGAAAAATAATCTAAAATTAGTGAAAATCAACCTAAAATGGGCTAAAAATGCCTTTAATTCCCTCAGAATAAGGAATTTTGAGAAAAAGTCGCTGATGATGTATCACTTACACCAATAACTAGAAATTTATTCAAATAAAAACAGCTCATTTTCGCCTTAAAATCACAAAATTCCGCCCGAAATCAACTGAATATCCAGCATTTCCCGACATCAAAAATGAAATCACGAACCATCCAGCAGCAAAATGGCGCTTGAGCATCGAAGCAACTACGAGACCTTGCCTCAAAAATGCCTCACAACGTTTTTGGATTGTGACTTGTAAGTTTTTGTTGAAAAATTGAAGAAAAAAGCAAGTTTACTGTAAAATCACGAAACTCCGCCCAAAATCAACCAAAATTCCAGCATTTCCCGGCAGAAAAAGAGAGAAAAATTTTCATTTTGACGAAAAAATCGAGAAAAATACTCTAAAATTATTGAAAATCAACCTAAAATGGGCTAAAAATGCCCAAAATACCCTCAAAATGAGGAATTTTGAGAACAAATCGCTGATGATGTATCACTTACACCAAGAACTAGAAATTTATTCCAATAAAAACAGCTCATTTTCGCCTTAAAATCACGGAATTCCGCCCGAAATCAACCGAAATTCCAGCATTTCCCGGCAGAAAAAGTGAGAAAAAACTTTCTTTTGACGAAAAAATCGAATTTTGAAGAAAAAACCAAGAAAAATACTGTAAAATTATTGAAAATCAACCTAAAATGGGCTAAAAATGCCCAAAATACCCTCAAAATGAGGAATTTTGATAACAAATCGCTGATGATGTATTACTTACACCAAGAACTAGAAATTTATTCCAATAAAAACAGCTCATTTTCGCCTTAAAATCACGAAATTCCGCCCGAAATCAACCGAAATTCCAGCATTTCCTGGCAGAAAAAGTGAGAAAAATACTTTCTTTTGACGAAAAAATCGAGTTTTGAAGAAAAAACCAAGAAAAATAATCTAAAATTAGTGAAAATCAACCTGAAATGGGCAAAAAATGCCTTAAATACCCTCAAAATAAGGAATTTTGAGAAAAAGTCGCTGATGATGTATCACTTACACCAATAACTAGAAATTTATTCAAATAAAAACAGCTCATTTTCGCCTTAAAATCACGAAATTCCGCCCGAAATCAACCGAAATTCCAGCATTTCCTGGCAGAAAAAGTGAGAAAAATACTTTCTTTTGACGAAAAAATCGAATTTTGAAAAAAAAACCGAGAAAAATACTCTAAAATTAGTGAAAATCAACCTAAAATGGGCTAAAAATGCCTTAAATACCCTCAAAATAAGGAATTTTGAGAACAAATCGCTGATGATGTATCACTTACACCAATAACTAGAAATTTATTCAAATAAAAACAGCTCACTTTCGCCTTAAACTCACGAAATTCCGCCCGAAATCAACCGAAATTCCAGCATTTCCTGGCAGAAAAAGTGAGAAAAATACTTTATTTTGACGAAAATATCGAATTTTGAAGAAAAAACCGAGAAAAATACTCTAACATTAGTGAAAATCAACCTAAAATGGGCTAAAAATGCCTTTAATTCCCTCAAAATAAGGAATTTTGAGAAAAAGTCGCTGATGATGTATCACTTACACCAATAACTAGAAATTTATTCAAATAAAAACAGCTCATTTTCGCCTTAAAATCACGAAATTCCGCCCGAAATCAACTGAAATTCCAGCATTTCCCGACATCAAAAATGAAATCACGAACCATCCAGCAGCAAAATGGCGCTTGAGCATCGAAGCAACTACGAGACCTTGCCTCAAAAATGCCTCACAACGTTTTTGGATTGTGACTTGTAAGATTTTGTTGAAAAATTGAAGAAAAAAGCAAGTTTACTGTAAAATCACGAAACTCCGCCCGAAATCAACCAAAATTCCAGCATTTCCCGGCAGAAAAAGAGAGAAAAATCTTCATTTTGACGAAAAAATCGAGAAAAATACTCTAAAATTATTGAAAATCAACCTAAAATGGGCTAAAAATGCCCAAAATACCCTCAAAATGAGGAATTTTGAGAACAAATCGCTGATGATGTATCACTTACACCAAGAACTAGAAATTTATTCAAATAAAAACAGCTCATTTTCGCCTTAAAATCACGAAATTCCGCCCGAAATCAACCGAAATTCCAGCATTTCCTGGCAGAAAAAGTGAGAAAAATACTTTCTTTTGACGAAAAAATCGAATTTTGAAGAAAAAACCAAGAAAAATACTCTAAAATTATTGAAAATCAACCTAAAATGGGCTAAAAATGCCCAAAATACCCTCAAAATGAGGAATTTTGAGAACAAATCGCTGATGATGTATCACTTACACCAAGAACTAGAAATTTATTCAAATAAAAACAGCTCATTTTCGCCTTAAAATCACGAAATTCCGCCCGAAATCAATCGAAATTCCAGCATTTCCTGGCAGAAAAAATGAGAAAAATACTTTCTTTTGACGAAAAAATCGAATTTTAAAGAAAAAACCAAGAAAAATACTCCAAAATTAGTGAAAATCAACCTAAAATGGGCTAAAAATGCCTTAAATACCCTCAAAATAAGGAATTTTGAGAAAAAGTCGCTGATGATGTATCACTTACACCAATAACTAGAAATTTATTCAAATAAAAACAGCTGATTTTCGCCTTAAAATCACGAAATTCCGCCCGGAATCAACCGAAATTCCAGCATTTCCCTACAGAAAAAGTGAGAAAAATACTTTATTTTGACGAAAATATCGAATTTTGAAGAAAAAACCGAGAAAAATACTCTAACATTAGTGAAAATCAACCTAAAATGTGCTAAAAATGCCTTTAATTCCCTCGAAATAAGGAATTTTGAGAAAAAGTCGCTGATGATGTATCACTTACACCAATAACTAGAAATTTATTCAAATAAAAACAGCTCATTTTCGCCTTAAAATCACGAAATTCCGCCCGAAATCAACTGAAATTCCAGCATTTCCCGACATCAAAAATGAAATCACGAACCATCCAGCAGCAAAATGGCGCTTGAGCATCGAAGCAACTACGAGACCTTGCCTCAAAAATGCCTCACAACGTTTTTGGATTGTGACTTGTAAGTTTTTGTTGAAAAATTGAAGAAAAAAGCAAGTTTACTGTAAAATCACGAAACTCCGCCCGAAATCAACCAAAATTCCAGCATTTCCCGGCAGAAAAAGAGAGAAAAATCTTCATTTTGACGAAAAAATCGAGAAAAATACTCTAAAATTAGTGAAAATCAACCTAAAATGGGCTAAAAATGCCTTAAATACCCTCAAAATAAGGAATTTTGAGAAAAAGTCGCTGATGATGTATCACTTACACCAATAACTAGAAATTTATTCAAATAAAAACAGCTCATTTTCGCCTTAAACTCACGAAATTCCGCCCGAAATCAACCGAAATTCCAGCATTTCCTGGCAGAAAAAGTGAGAAAAATACTTTCTTTCGACGAAAAAATCGAATTTTGAAAAAAAAAACCGAGAAAAATACTCTAAAATTAGTGAAAATCAACCTAAAATGGGCTAAAAATGCCTTAAATACCCTCAAAATAAGGAATTTTGAGAAAAAGTCGCTGATGATGTATCACTTACACCAATAACTAGAAATTTATTCAAATAAAAACAGCTCATTTTCGCCTTAAAATCACGAAATTCCGCCCGAAATCAACAAAAATTCCAGCATTTCCCTACAGAAAAAGTGAGAAAAATACTTTCTTTCGACGAAAAAATCGAATTTTGAAGAAAAAACCAAGAAAAATACTCTAAAATTAGTGAAAATCAACCTAAAATGGGCTAAAAATGCCTTAAATACCCTCAAAATAAGGAATTTTGAGCAGAAGTCGCTGATGATGTATCACTTACACCAATAACTAGAAATTTATTCAAATAAAAACAGCTCATTTTCGCCTTAAAATCACGAAATTCCGCCCGAAATCAACCGAAATTCCAGCATTTCCCGGCAGAAAAAGTGAGAAAAATACTTTCTTTTGACGAAAAAATCGAATTTTGAAGAAAAAACCAAGAAAAATACTCTAAAATTAGTGAAAATCAACCTAAAATGGGCTAAAAATGCCTTAAATTCCCTCAAAATAAGGAATTTTGAGAAAAAGTCGCTGATGATGTATCACTTACACCAATAACTAGAAATTTATTCAAATAAAAACAGCTCATTTTCGCCTTAAAATCACGAAATTCCGCCCGAAATCAACTGAAATTCCAGCATTTCCCGGCAGAAAAAGTGAGAAAAATACTTTCTTTTGACGAAAAAATCGAATTTTGAAGAAAAAACCAAGAAAAATACTCTAAAATTATTGAAAATCAACCTAAAATGGGCTAAAAATGCCCAAAATACCCTCAAAATGAGGAATTTTGAGAACAAATCGCTGATGATGTATCACTTACACCAAGAACTAGAAATTTATTCAAATAAAAACAGCTCATTTTCGCCTTAAAATCACGAAATTCCGCCCGAAATCAACAAAAATTCCAGCATTTCCCTACAGAAAAAGTGAGAAAAATACTTTCTTTTGACGAAAAAATCGAATTTTGAAGAAAAAACCAAGAAAAATACTCTAAAATTAGTGAAAATCAACCTAAAATGGGCTAAAAATGCCTTAAATACCCTCAAAATAAGGAATTTTGAGAAAAAGTCGCTGATGATGTATCACTTACCCTAATAACTAGAAATTTATTCAGATAAAAACAGCTCATTTTCGCCTTAAAATCACGAAATTCCGCCCGGAACCAACCGAAATTCCAGCATTTCCCTACAGAAAAAGTGAATAAAATACTTTATTTTGACGAAAATATCGAATTTTGAAGAAAAAACCGAGAAAAATACTCTAAAATTAGTGAAAATCAACCTAAAATGGGCTAAAAATGCCTTAAATTCCCTCAAAATAAGGAATTTTGAGAAAAAGTCGCTGATGATGTATCACTTACACCAATAACTAGAAATTTATTCAAATAAAAACAGCTCATTTTCGCCTTAAAATCACGAAATTCCGCCCGAAATCAACTGAAATTCCAGCATTTCCCGACATCAAAAATAAAATCACGAACCATCCAGCAGCAAAATGGCGCTTGAGCATCGAAGCAACTACGAGACCTTGCCTCAAAAATGCCTCACAACGTTTTTGGATTGTGACTTGTAAGTTTTTGTTGAAAAATTGAAGAAAAAAGCAAGTTTACTGTAAAATCACGAAACTCCGCCCGAAATCAACCAAAATTCCAGCATTTCCCTACAGAAAAAGAGAGAAAAATCTTCATTTTGACGAAAAAATCGAATTTTGAAGAAAAAACCAAGAAAAATACTCTAAAATTAGTGAAAATCAACCTAAAATGGGCTAAAAATGCCCAAAATACCCTCAAAATGAGGAATTTTGAGAAAAAGTCGCTGATGATGTATCACTTACACCAAGAACTAGAAATTTATTCAAATAAAAACAGCTCATTAGTGCCGTAAAATCACGAAACTCCGCCCGAAATCAACTAAAATTCCAGCATTTCCCGGCAGAAAAAGAGAGAAAAATACTTTCTTTTGACGAAAAAATACTTTCTTTTGACGAAAAAATCGAATTTTGAAGAAAAAATCGAGAAAAATACTCTAAAATTATTGAAAATCAACCTAAAATGGGCTAAAAATGCCCAAAATGCCCTCAAAATGAGGAATTTTGAGAACAAATCGCTGATGATGTATCACTTACACCAAGAACTAGAAATTTATTCAAATAAAAACAGCTCATTAGTGCCGTAAAATCACGAAACTCCGCCCGAAATCAACTAAAATTCCAGCATTTCCCGGCAGATAAAGAGAGAAAAATACTTTCTTTTGACGAAAAAATCGAATTTTGAAGAAAAAACCAAGAAAAATACTCTAAAATTATTGAAAATCAACCTAAAATGGGCTAAAAATGCCCAAAATGCCCTCAAAATGAGGAATTTTGAGAACAAATCGCTGATGATGTATCACTTACACCAAGAACTAGAAATTTATTCCAATAAAAACAGCTCATTTTCGCCTTAAAATCACGAAATTCCGCCCGAAATCAACCGAAATTCCAGCATTTCCTGGCAGAAAAAGTGAGAAAAATACTTTCTTTTGACGAAAAAATCGAATTTTGAAGAAAAAACCAAGAAAAATACTCTAAAATTAGTGAAAATCAACCTAAAATGGGCTAAAAATGCCTTAAATACCCTCAAAATAAGGGATTTTGAGAAAAAGTCGCTGATGATGTATTACTTACACCAAGAACTAGAAATTTATTCAAATAAAAACAGCTCATTTTTGCCTCAAAATCACGAAATTCCGCCCGAAATCAACTAATATTCCAGATATTGGACTGAATTGTGTGATTTTAAAGCAATAATGAGCTGTTTTCGTTTGAATAAATTTCTGGTTCTTGGTCTAAGTGATACATTATCAGCGACTTTTTTTCAAAATTCCTCATTTTCAGAGTATTTAAGGCATTTTTAGCCCATTTTAGGTCGATTTTGATGTTCTTTAGAGTTTTTTTTGGTTTTTTTTTGGTTTTTTTAGATTTCAATCAATGTTGGTCAAAATGAAGAATTTTTCTCTCTTTTTCAGTCGGTGACCTCCCTTTTCAAAATTTGGTTTTCTAGGCTATTACTGTAAAATTGCCTGATTTTCATAAAATTTGTTTATACTCTGTACCTTTTTTTCAGATCATCTGAGCATGCAAGCCGGTTCTGAGCTCTCCCACCGCCCAAAGCTATGTCCTGTCCGTCATCCCAGGATCATCACCGCTCTCGCCAAGATTTCAGCCAAAAGCGGAGAATAAAAGGACATCATTTGGATTTTTCAGAGCTGATTCCGATTCTGTTTCTCTTCTCTTTCTTGATTCTCGTTATCTTTGTGTCTTCTCATTTTTGTGAAGATTAAGTTTGATAATAAAATCTTTGTAGACGGAGCTTTCATAGCCTACACCTTTTAATTATCTAAATTTTTGAATTTTTCAAATAACTTTCGAATTTCCCTGTTTCCAGTCAATAAGAAATTTACTTTGAACAGATGCGGGCCACACAGAAAATCATTTTAGCTGACAAGGGAATGGTCAGAACTGACCGTGGGTTTTTGATATGAGTGATACACCGTTCGAAAGAAAAGCTAATGGGATTTGAGAATCAGTTCTCTGTTTTTTCCGCGGGCATCTGCGAGTCGAGATATTCGTGCTCAAAAATGGTATCAAATTGCATTGATTTTCCAGCTTCTTCCCTACTTTCAGAGCCGCCATCCCTCTCGAAAAGCTTTTTCCTGCGCCACCTTTATGGCTGCCCTCCTCCCTCTTTAAAATGTGGGCATGTGGCCAAGTGGGTAAGAGGGACGCTCTTCATGCACAAGAGCTGGGTTCAATTCCAATGCAATGTTCAACTTTTTTCTTTTCTTTTTTTTGCTTTTTTAAATTATTCGTTCTATCATTTTCTTCAGATTTCAATAGATATGGGTCTTGAAAGGAAGAATCCGGGCGCGTATTCGTGCTTTTCAGTAAAGTTCAGCGGGAAATTAGGCCTATATAAAGCCAGCTTTTCCCCAATTCTTTCATTCATCCCATATTCGTTTTCTATTTTTCTTTTATTCTATCGCTATGGTTTTCCTCCCATCCAATGTCCAAATGTGTATGTTATTCCTCTCCAGAGCGTTCCCGGGCCCACAGCCCTTGTGCATGAAGAGCGTCCCTCTTACCCACTCGGCCACATGCCCACATTTTAAAGAGGGAGGAGGGCAGCCATAAAGGTGGCGCAGGAAAAAGCTTTTCGGGAGGGAGGGTGGCTTTGAAAGTAGGGAAGAAGCTGGAAAATCAATACAATTTGGTACCATTTTTGAGCACGAATATCTCGACTCGCAGATGCCCGCGGAAAAAACAGAGAACTGATTTTCAAATCCCATTAGCTTTTCTTTCGAATGGTGTATCACTCATATCAAAAACCCACGGTCAGTTCTGACCATTCTCTTGTGAGAACCATTGGAGCCAAAAAGGTTCTTTTTGAAGCGGGTTTACAGGGGTTTGAGGAAAATTTCGAGCATTTTCACTATGATATTCGGAGTTCGCATAACTTTTTACATACTTTAATGCAAAACAATATTTTAACCGGAATCCTCCTTTAATGTATATCGATCTTCCCCTATATTGACGTCTAAAAATGATTCATTTTATGAAATTCTCATTTTTCTTCTGTTACCGACGGAGGTTTTTTACATAAAAGATACAGAAAACGCTATGAAAATAGTGCGCGTTTTTAAGAAGGATCTAGAGAAAACGCAAACGCGCTCGATTGACTCTCGTCACTCTTTCGATTACTAGTAGTCTCTCACTTCTAGCACATGAATTGGTTGTCCTTTGGAAAACGGCATTCATTGTCGATAGACATCGTTGATTTTTTCTGTTCCATTTTTTGTCCAATATTTTTCCTTCATTATCGAATTCCAGTATATTTTTTCTCTTGCTTTTCGTCTGAATTTCATTAATTTGTGTCAATTTTCATATTTTCAGAAATGGCTAACAATCAAGAAGGAGAAGACCTTTCCGGTTTTATGGATCTCCCAGTGGGCTCTATAGATAATACCCTCAAACAATTGGCCACCATGAGGAATGGATATTTTGATCTGTGAGTTATTTTTAAAAATATATTTATATTATGCACTTTGTTGTTCAGAAGCTCTCGCAGAGGAATTTTTTTACTATTTTTGAATTTCTCCATTAGGATTCCTCTTTCATCAACTTAAAAAAATTTCTATTTTCGATTTACAGCGAGAATTTTGCTGGAGTCTCTCCAGAATGCCTCCAGGCCGTTCAACGTGTTCACACTCCTCTCATCGGATTCAATATTAACAGTAACAGTGAGCAAATCGAACTGTCCTACCTACAAGAAGGAAAGATCTACAAAGAAGAAAATGAAGTAGTTGCAAAACAAACATTTCGGTTTGAACCGGAACCGTTTCCGCGGTTTCGAGCTTATAGGGGATATATTCCATCGGACGTCATGGTTTCGAAAATAAGGTACGCTTTTTTTAAAGAATAATCTTTACTAATAACAATCACCGATTCCGTCTGTGTGTTTGTTTGTCGCCGGCTGTAACTCAGCCCATACTTGACCGATTTTCATGAAACTTTTACCAATAGGTTTGAAATGTGTCTTAGTTGATGCCCCCACTTTTCTTTTT
Source organism: Caenorhabditis sinica (assembly GCA_963932045.1). Taxonomy (NCBI): domain Eukaryota; kingdom Metazoa; phylum Nematoda; class Chromadorea; order Rhabditida; family Rhabditidae; genus Caenorhabditis; species Caenorhabditis sinica. The sequence continues at coordinate 23,832,344 of OZ009938.1, forward strand.
TCAAAAATCTCAACTTTGAAAATTTCCAAAATCACCCCATTTTCACTGTGGCAGTATAACTGATACTCTCAGAAGTAAGCAGATGCCAGGGGGTTGGAGTCCCCGAAGGGGACGAAAACCACCTGGTTCAATAACAATGACGGTTACAAAAAAATTGTCGACTCCAAAACTCATCGAAATAATGCTTCATTTTTGCGATTTTCAGTTTTATTTTAGCATTGCTTTTTTTTTGAGAGAATCACTCTTAATTGTCCAGATGTTTTTAAAATTTGGATTGCTTGACAATGATTTCAAAATTAACAAGCTACCAAAAAAAAATTCAAAGAAAGAACAAAAAAAAAACGTCTAAATAAACGTTTGAGGATGTAAAATTTTATGTCAAGTTATACTCAAATTTTCGAACTTTTCAGCAAAGACTTCTACACTCAAAACGATGGAGAAGAGCCTATTCGTGATTACGAGGGAGCTATTGCCGCTGTGAATCACATCGTTTCTCTCTTCAGGAAGCCATTTCTAAAAGTCAAGGTTGGAACAGTTCATTTCAAAATTATGGCTTATTTTTAGTCCATTGAGTTATACTTCATTGCTCAAAAGTTGCTTAAATGATTTTGAAAGGGATAGTCAAAAATTTTTATATTAAAAATTCTTATTGCTCTACATACTTAAAAGCGCGCGAAGACTCCAAAAATCAGAACGAAATTAACATTTAGAAAAAAAATTTAATTTAGTAAATTTTACGGTTTTTTCGATTTTCAACTTTCCATACAAACATGATTTTCACTACCAAATTTGAGTTCCTTCAATCGAAATTTTTTTCTCAATTTGGTGTCAAATTCAACGTTTTTTTCAGATTTACGTTGACGATCTTCTTCCAAACCAGATTCCTATGTTTCTTCCCACTGATTCCTGCGAACGACTTTTCATTGATGGGACCGATCTGATTCCAAATGATGTGTTGAAGGTTAATTATAAAAAACAAAAAAAATGTAGCTCATAGAAAAATAGTAATTTTTTCTTTACATTCTAGTCGTACTGTCAAAAATACATTATAAAACAGTTATAGTTATCAAAAGTTGTAATTGAATAATTGCATAACATTTATTAAAAAAAAAACCAAAAACTCAAAAACTCAAAATTTTCATTTCAAAATTTTCAGAGAGTCATAACTACCTGCAAAGCCTCAAAGCGGCTCCGTTGTCGTATCCCAATTCACGAAAACTTTTCCATGGACCTCTCCGTGATCCAGTCAGAAGTTATCGAGTTCGCTGACGCCCACTGGGTTTCCAGAAGAGCCCTCCAGAACCTCCCCTACCGATGCGCCAAATTTTCGAATACCCGATTGGGAGTCAGAGATTTCGAAAGTTTGATTGCGTACTGGTATCGGTCTAGAGAGACTGGCAACGGAGCGTTGTTCATCAATTCTGGAGCAGTGACATTGGAAAATTTGGATTTGGGAAGATTCAAAGCAATGCCATTCGACGATGAGAGAGCAGATAGACGTGGTTCGGTTTATTAGTAAGTTTTGTCGAACAATTTTTTTTGAACCATTTTATCTTTAATATTGAGAGCAATAAAAAAGTGATGAATCACGAAGAAATTTACAAGTTTTGCTGAGCAATTTCGTAGTTGACAACTTTTCAAATAACGTTCTAGTTATGCATATTCAATTTTTCTAAATTTTCAGCACCAGACCAAAATATGGATTCGATTGCGACGAAGACACCTGTGTGGATATTCGAAGACCTGATGGTGTTCTGGCTACAGTATCTGTTCGAAATGGATCATTCGTTCTGTTAGTCTGGAATGACAGATCTCAAGTTGAGACTGATCATCACTACATGCGCCTCGATGAATGATATTGTTTCCTTTCCCTCTTATTCTCCCTGAGCCCCGACTATCCCTCCAATTTCCAGATCTCACAAATGTTGTCGTAAAGGAATGTTATTGAAATGTGCTGAGCCTGATTTTAAACAATAATGATAAAACATAGTTTTTTATCATTACTGAACCTTCCCCCTTCCCCCTTTACTAGCTTCTCTATTTGTATTGTTTTCTACACCTAAAATTCTCTTCCAATCCACTATCACAAATCCCCCCCCCCCCCTGTTATCGTAATTTCATGTTTATAAAGCTTGATAAAAATGTTACATGGTGCATTGACCGGAAAACATGTGATCTGCTTATGACTTTTCGGACATACAATAGTAGGACAACATCATAGAAAAATATTCAAGTTTTTTGGGTTCTCCTGGGTCATCCTCAAAGAGCTTCATTTCTTAACCCATCACCGCATTTTTTTGATAGGTATCAGTTGGTCTCTGGGCTTTATGTTGGAATATTTTCTTGTAATCTGTCTATCAGTTTGTCTGTGCATCTATTTTGTCCACCACCTCTGTGCGGACCGGGCATCAGATCTTGTACTAGTCCTATGTGTTTGGGCTCCGGGACAATTTGCAGCGAGACATTTTGCAACCGGTCGTTTCGCAGCGAGACATTTCGCAACCAGTCATTTCGCAAACGCTCGTTTCGCAGCGAGACATTTCGCAACCGCTCGTTTTGCAGCGAGACATTTCGCAACCGTTCGTTCTGCAACGAGACATTTCGCAACCGGTCGTTTCACAGCGAGCGAGTTCCCAAAACCCTGACAATTCTTTTTACATACTGTTCCAATAATGTAAATTTTACAACCCCGACTACAATGTCTCATGTGTCAATAGTGCATGGGAAGGGGGACCTAAACAAAAGAATCGCTCCCTATTGTCATCATTATCGATTGCACCCTAAACAACAAGTCACGCTCCTTCGACGGGGGTATATAAAGACCAGGATTTCCAGAGATCTTCAGTCCCCCGCTCAGCTGTTCCAATAGCTGTCATACCATTATCGATTCTCGATAAACCACAACTTCTTATTCTTTACCGCTATTATGTCGCTAGTCAGCAAGGCGCACTACTACCTTGCTCATCAAATTCCACAAGTCGGTCAAGACTGTGTGCCCAACCATCAACGCCTTCAAGCCCTGCTCATCGGATTGCAGCTGCAACGAGGAAGACGGATGTCCAAGAGTCTACGAACGGATCGAGTGCCCCAAAACCTGCAAGGACTGCCATAACCAACATTTCCGGGATACCACCAAACACGCCAAGGTCACAGTCAAGGATTGCGGTAAACGGGGACGTGGCCTATTCGACGCCAAGTTCATTGAGAAGGAACATTTATCATCCCATTCACGTATCACATGTGGAGTTGCCATTTGTGCTGGAATTGTTGGCCAGAAGACAAAGGACGCCACGGTCATCAAGAAGAAGCTTTTATCATCCCAATCATTGGAGAAGTGATTTCCAAGGCCGAGGACTCCTCCTTCACCACCGAAAATAACGAAAATATTGTAACCGACGCACAAAGACCCAAGAGGACTCTCAAGGCTTGGGCTCTGTTTTTCGATGAATTCGAAGTCCGTGACCTCTAATCTAAATCTCTCTGGCTTAATATTTTCCTTATTAAACTGATTCTAATACTTAGTGAATAAATATTCTTTTAATAGCAATTGCGCCCTTCAGCTTTTTTACTTTTTTTGAATTTTTTTTCCAGAACGAAAACTCGGGATTCATCAGACATTGAGAAAAATGCAATAAAAATGGATTAACAGAGATTTAGAATCATTTTCTTCATTTCCTCTACAGTACGCCGTTAGAACCAGGAAAGCTCATCAATATTCAACAATTATGAATTATAATCGTTTGGTTAAATCCTGATGCAGTTATTCTATTTTTCTAAACATTGAATCCTCACCGGTACCGGAACTATTTTTACTATCACTACTACTTCAAACGTATTTTCTTTTATAATCATAGTATCTAAAAAATCAAAAAGTGATGAATAGTATTTCAGAAATATTTTGATTTCATTGAAAGAATGATAGGAAACTCAGACGGTTTGATCTGAAGATCTGAAATTTTTCAAAGTTCCAGCAAAAGTTGGATGTTAAAATTTATTGAAAAAAGTGGATGCTGAGAGAATATCAAAATAAGTTAAGGTCACAAAAATACAAAACAAATTATTACAAGGAGGAGTTATAGCAAAAGCCAACCATCCGCCGCAAAATCTGCATGTGCGCGTCAAAGTGTTCCCGTCGGCACATTCTACCAACGGCCAGTTTTTGGTCAGAAATCGGAAAGGAAAATAAGCATTTTGATAAGGGAGGTTAGCAGTTGAAGGTTAAGGAAAAAATGAAGAACTGGAAGTGAAAATGATGACGAGATTCGGAAGAATTATATTTCGAGGAGGATTGGGATTCGTATAAAAAGGCAATGAAACAAGTGGGGGGGGGTTAAATATTGTAGTCTGGAGCACAGTAGGCTTGAGGTTTGATATCAAAGCAAGGAGTATGAAGCAAGGTTTTTAGGAAATGAAAAGACAACATCTCTAAAAAGGAGAAGCAGGAGATGAAATTATTTTCAGGAACGATCAGTCAAGGAGGGGGGAGGGGGGAGAAACATCTGGGCAAATAGTGACACAGAAAAAATGATGGGTATTTTGTACTATCAAAAATATCATTAGGGGGAAAAGATATATATTTGGATATTTGGAAACGTAGGAGTTAATCAAGAGGAAAAAAAGACGACAATTTTAGACGGAATACAATCTGAGATTGAAAAGTTCAGATGAAAAAGAAAGGAGATAATGAAATAAAGAACGTTGGGCCGAGTTGTCTTGAGAAGAGATAAGCAATCAAAATTCAATACGGGACATTTGGGGAGAACACGGCATACTTGGAGGGAACGCAGAGTTGGCTTTAGCTGAAAAAAAAACTTTCTGCAGAATGAAATCGGATTTCCTATGATTTTGTTTTCAGCAACCTTGTGTTAGCTGCATCAGCAAAAATAAAATTTGAACTTTCAGTATTTTGAATTGTTATCAAATAGAAAAGATAGCAACACGTTTAAAGTTTTTTCCAGCGAATGTGCCCTTTTGACGAACCTGGAATCAGATTTGACTTTGATCTTGTCGTGTCTCAGTCGGATATTTGTTTCATTCTTGATCCATGCCGAAACGTTTGTCTTTGTTACTTCAAACTTTCTAGCAGCCTCCAAGACCGAGGACTTCGCGGCAAAGTCGAGAACTTCAATTTTGAATCCGATGTCGTAAAAAGTTCTACTTCTTTTTTGACTGCTGCGGCAAACTATTCTCGGCTCAGAAGCCATCATCCTATAAAATCAAAAATTGAAATATAAAATGATAAACATGAACTAAAATCGACCTTACGAGTACTTGTTTTCAAAAAACTCACTTTTTTTTCAAAACCCCTCGCTTCAATACCATTTTTCTTATTTTTCTAGTAGACTTTGTGTCGCTGGACACATCACTCGGTATTCTATAACGAAAAGAGTAAATATAGGATTTGACCCTACAGCATTATGACCCAAACTCATCTTCTGTATCTTTGGGGTAAACAAAGTATACTTTAGGTCACTGGGCCGTGAGAGTTTGGACTGACCTCTCTCATTATTTAACGAGAACGAGATCATTATTTTAGCTTCTTATAGCACCGACCACAATGATATTTGTTCGCGTCGTTTTAACCAAAAATACGTCAACTTAGGGTGTCTGAAAAAATGATTGAAAGTTCCTTTTTAAAGTTAACATTTGAAATTTCGATTTGAGTGCTAATTCTCGAAATTCGTTGAGCTTTTTTTCGACGGGTCATGTCTTGACAGAGCAGACTTGTACAGAAAATTCTTCAACTACAAAATTAAAGTTCAAGATATGATTAATACACTGTCAAATTTTCAGACAAAAAGAGCAACTTTGAATTACTTTTTCAAACAGCCAAAGTTAACTTTTTTCAACTGAAAGTGACAAAAACAAATACAGTACCGGTCAATAGTGTGTGAACTCTTGGTGTTTTTTGTTGAAATATGTCAACTTTGGCGGTCTGGGAAAGGATGTTAAGCATAATCCTTTGATTCGAAACTTTGTGGGTGTATACAGCAACTCTAGAACTCTATTTTAGTAGTTGACCACTTTTTGGTACGATCTCTTCTAAAGATGATATGGCTCGTGAAATACAAAAGACCATAAAATCGGTAATTGAGCATCGCCCCTTCAAAAGGACACATCATCTTTAGAAGAGGTTGTACAAAAAAGTTGTCAACAAAAACAAAACTAGAGTTCTAAAGTTGATGTATGCACCCAAATAGTTTCAGATGAAACTGTCAAGCTCAACATTGTTTCTCAGACCCCCAAAGTTGACGCTTTTCAACTTAAAACACTAGAAGTTCATATAATATTGGTCCGTACTGTGTCATTATGGCCGGTACTGTTAATCTCCCAAACAAAGAAACCAAAAAAAATTTGCTTACTTCTCTTTTTCTCCTTCATCTTCATCATCCTCCTTCTCTTCTTCAACATCTGCTCCCTCATCTCCCACTTCATCATCATCGTCTTCTGGTGCCCGAGATCTTTCACTTCCTTCAGATCTTCTCTCCGACTCGGCTCTTCCACCTTGATCATCTTCTTCTTCCTTCTCCATCTCATCTTCAACGTGATCTTCATCGGAATCCTCCTCTTCCTCCTTTTCTCCTTCTCCAGCATCATTGCCTTCGGTTCCTCCAGATCCTTCACTGTCTTCAGACTCTCCTTCCGACTCGTCGCTTCTATCTTGCTCATCTTCATCATCCTCAGTCTCCGCCTCCACACTCATCTCCCTCTTATGGAAATCTTCAAAATATTTCTTGAATCCATCGCTATACCCCTTGAAGAAGTCCTTTTTGTATTTTTGAGTGAGAAGTTGATCCAAATCGATTCCATAGACTCTTGGAATCATTTCAGCCTCCACCTTCCATTTAACCTCAATTATTTCAGCCTTGATTCTTTCCAACTCCTCCTCCGTTTCCTTTTGCTTCTTTTCGAGAAACTCCAGGTGCTCCTTTGGGGTTTTTGGAGCCTCCTTCTTCATCAAAATTGCTTGCTGTGCCCTCTTCACTTTCTTCATTTCCTCGTCGACAATCTCCAGCATTTTTTGATGGAAGGCAAAGTATATTAGGGCATTGTTGCAGCTAAGCATATCATTTTTCGAGAAGGCCCATCTTGTATAGTCTTCAAACTTTTTCTTCATCTTCCGGAAATCAACAGCGTCCTTAAGGAGGAAGCTTTCTTTCATCTGCAAGCAATCTTCCTCCGTCAAATTGGCTAAGAACGGTTCATGTCTTCCCAAAAACTCTCTTTCGTTTGCGAAGACTTTCAGGCGATTTGCAAGTTGTTGTTTCAGAAAATCTTGAAAGGCTGCTTCTTGTTCTGGGTTGAAAACGACTGGGTGGTATGTTTCGTTGGCGTTGCCGGCTTCTTCTGGATTTTGTGGTTGGGCGCCTTCAGGAGAATTTCGAGCGGAGTGTGCTGTCTCCTCCTCCATCCTTTCCTCGTTGTTGTTTCCCAGATCCAAAGCAGACTGTGCTGCTTGTGCTCCTTGACTGGTGGATGATTGATTGGAATTCTCCATTAGATCTGAAAATCAAAAAAATAGACATCGGACTGAGAATCGGAAGGTGCCCACAGAAAACAAAAAGTAATGCGGAATAATATGGGTGTTAGGACTAACATAACACTTTTACACACCGATCAGATGACAGTGGCGAGCATAGGTGAGTGTACCTCCAGACTTTCATCTACAACTCGACTAAAACATGTCCGATTGCTATGAAATTTTTCACGCACATTACTGAGTGTTTGAGATATAATGTCCCAGGTTTTGGAAAATTGAATGTGCTCCGGAGCTCCAGAATATTCCCGAATGTAGGCGTGACTAAAAAATCAAAAAATTAACTTTTTGTTGAGAGAAGGAATTTTTGTGATTTTTATTGCAAAACGTTACCAGCTCTTCAATTTGGAGATTTGAAGAGTCTTGTCTGCTTCAACGCTCATAACTCCAGAGCCGACCAATCAAAACGGACCAAAAATTTTCTGGTTTTTATTTGAAGAGCTGGTAACGTTTTGCAGCAAAAATCATAAAAATTCCTTCTCTCAACAAAAAGTTAATTTTTTGATTTTCTAGTCACGCCTACATTCCGGAATATTCTGGAGCTCCGGAGCACATACAATTTTCCAAAAAACTAGGACATTATTTCTCAGACACTCAGTAATGTGAATGCAAAATTTCATAACAATCAGATATGTTTTAGTCGAGTTATGGATGAAAGTCTGGAGGTACACTCACCTATGCTCGCCACTGTAAGATGAGAAGAGGATGAGAAGAAATTTTTCGGCTCCGGGACATTTCGCAATCAGTCATTTCGCCACCAAGACAATTTGCCACTCACGTGAATTTCGAAATATTGGCTTTTTACCATTGATCTTTTCGCGACCAAGATGCTTCGACACTAAGACGTTTCACAACCGGTCGTTTCGAAACTGAGATGAATCGAAACCCATTTTTAATGCTTGTTTTAAAAATTGATAACTAGGTTGTCAACTGTTGTATGCATCCATAAAGAAAATGAAATAGACTGGTAATGACAAGTAATAGAAACGTCATGGTTTCAAAATGACTTAGTTTTGAAATGACCAGTGGCGAAATAGTATGTTGCAAAATGTTTTATAAGCAAAAAGTCTAAGTTTCGAAGTTTACGTGAGAACTTGGAATTCCGGTGTCCTAGAAATCTTGTCTTCAGAAATGTTCAAAAGTACAAGATTTCCTATTTTGAGGTTGAGAATTGAAACATCTGATACAGTCCCTCTAACGAAAATGTAGACTAACATTGAAAATGCTTGAAAATCAAATGATAATCTTCTTTTTTATCATATCAATGAATTAATCACTTACTTGACAAGATGGTGGTGATGTTCAACAGGGGAATGCTTTTCTTGGGATGTGCTCTCTTCGAATTGAAATGTTGTGATGCAGTAATCTGAAATCTCATAATCTCAGGATTCACCTTTCATTATCAGGTCACATCTCAATTCATTTCTCCCTACATGTCTCGCTCGACATGTGTGGGAAGGGCCAAATAAAAGGGATAAGAACACAACCACAGGTAACAATGAACAAAAGAAAAGAGCAGGCAAAAGAAGAAAAAGGAGAAGAAGAAGAAAAGTTACAAGTTTTGGAGAGATAAATGACGAATCTTTTTTGTCGTTATCGAAGGAAAGGAAAAGAAGGGTCGAGGCTATTTCTACTGTTACTGCCATAATCGTCATGTCAACCAGTGCAGTCTTCTAGGATGATGTGCACAGGAAAGTGTGAAAATGAGGGAAAACGAGGGGAAAAAGTAAGCAGGAAATTAAAGGAAGGGAAAGGAAAAATGGGGGGGGGGGGGAAACAAGGCTGAGCAAGAGGCTGAGGTTTAAAGAACACCCATATTAGGGATGAACAGAGATATGTTAGTGTAACAAGAAGCCTCAAAATTGGGTTTCAAGCTTATTTCGTGTCTATAAATGCATTTAAAAAAATTCATAAACTTTTTTTTTCAAATTTTCATATTTTTGGCTTTTTTGTTCAAAATGCTCCGAATTTCTTTAAATTTGGTTTTTTTCCAATATTTGGCTAGAAATCGATTTTCAAGCTTATGCCTAAAAATGCAGTAAAAAAATATCCAAAGTTTTTTTTTCAAATTTTCAAATTTGGTCCTTAAAATAGCCTCCTAGTACTAACTATTACACTTTCAGTAGTGATTTTGAAGGCGATTATCTCAGTTTTTAGACAAAGGTCTGATTTCGAGGTATAACATGGGGGACAGCAATTCAATATGGCAACCAGCAGGGAAGGGGGGGGGGGGGGCACCAAGATGACACTGTCACCATCTGCCCCATGTAGGGGAATGAGGACAGAACGAGGGAGATAAGAATCTGGGTGACGTGGTAATCCTTTACAGGGATAGTCCGCACCGTGTGAGGAGAAAGGGTGGGGGGGGAGGTGGATGGACTCTATTTAGCATATAGGTCAAAGGTTAAATCATATTAAACATTGAAAAACCTCAAAAAAGAGGTAACTTTTTTGAGCTCAAAAGGATTATTCATTTACGAGTAAAATGGGAATGCTAACATAAATAGGCCATCTTCTTTGACACGTAACCAAAAGGAGGAATAGCAAGGGGACTCTGTCACCATCTGCTCTAGGTAGGGACAAGATGACAAAAAGAAGAAGATAGGAATCTGACTAATGAGGAAGGGCGTCCCTCGCCGATCTAGGCGGGAGAGAGATACGCATATGGACCCCTTATTATCACATTGGTTGGTGGGAGGGGGAGGGGGTGCGGGGAAAAATGAGAATACAAACATAATTGTCGCTTTCGCTCAAAATGTGGCAGAAGAATAGCATTCTAGAAACAGGTGCAGACATGATTTGTTCAATTTTTTCTTAATTGATCAATTTTTTCTTAATTGATCCAAGAATTTTTGTCAAAATCTACAGTATTTTCTCAAAATCAGGAAATCTCACTAAACCATCAGTTTCCTTTTCTAACTTTCAGATTCTTCTATTTTTATTATCTTCAGAATTCCCAGAATTCAACAACTCTAAATCTTTCAAACCGCAATTCTCTCTTTTTTCTTATACAGTAAACGTGGGATTACTGTGTTTTTTCACATCTAGACAGTAATCCTATTTCACTGAACACTGAAGCTTTGAAAAAGGTCGTGGAAAATCAAACAGGTTGATCTGAAAATCAGAATGTTTTGAATAATTTTTAATTTACTGCTGATTTTTTTCAAGTTGCCATAGTTTATTGAAAAAGTGGATACTTTGACAAAATAAAATAAAAAGACGCCATGATCGATTGTACGAGTATAAAAAAATTAAAACAGATATTGGGATTCAAAATATTTAGAAGGACTGGTGAGAAAAAAAAGATTTTCAGAAAGATAAATCTGAATTTTTAATGGAAATAGAAAAAAATAGTCATCTAGTGGGAAAAGAAAGTTGGAGGCATACATGTTTGCCTAATATAATTTCGATACTTTTTGGTCCGCAAACACGCGAAACACCTCATTTGACGCGCAATCCGCAAACACCGCGCAAGCGCGCCAATTCAAACCCCATTTTTCTAGCTCGCACTTTTTCGAAAAAAAAAAGTTTTTTAGCTCGCATTTTTTTGCAGAAAAAATACAAACTTTTTCGACATGTATGGTTGGAGGTATGAAATTTTGAGGAGGATTGAGATTTGTAATGGAAAACAACAAAAAAGTGGGATTTTCAAATAGAGAGTATTTGGTATCAGGAAGACAAGGTTTTTGGATATTTATAATTCAGAATATATGACAAAAAAAAGAGAACCGTGAAGATAGGAACGTTTTCGAAGGGGATTTTCCCGGATGTGGCACAAAAGAAAAATATAATGGGTTAGGGAATGCTCATCAAGCCAATAGTGGAACAGGAAAGCAGATCGGAATTTGGGACACTCAGAGGGGAGAATAGGAATAGCAAGGCTACATGAATATCTGGAAATTGAAGAGTGAACCTGAAAGAGGATAGAGGACGGAATACAATTTGACATAAGAATTTCGGATAATGAACAATGAAGACAGAATCTTCCTCCTATTTCCCTTTTCTGACTGCTGGGATGGTATTCTCTTGGCTGTAGGGTTGCACGTCTTTTGGTTTATAGTCGTCACCCGGAATTCTGCAATGTAAAATTTCCGCTTTCAATTGAAATGCGATTTTGATTATAAGCATCCAAAACCTTACTCACCAGTCATCTCCCTCCTCATCCTCTATATACTCTTCCTGATCTTGTCCGGTTCTTTGTCACCTTCATATCTTTCATTGCAGTCCTTCTCCGGCAAAAAGAAAAGACGACTTGTTGTGTGGTAGTTGTTCAGTTGTGATGAGATGAGTTAGTTGTGAGTTGGAGTTCTGCAGTAGTGAAATCTAACAGAAGTTTTTATCAAATAAAAAAGTGGTTTCAAATTTTTCAAATATTGTGAGTACTGTAAGTACAAATTTGCTCACCTGTCTCCGTCTTGTTCATATTCTTCCTCCTCCTTTTCATCTTCAACGTTTTTTTCATCGGAATCCTTTTCTTCCTCCTTTTCTCCATCTCCACTATCATTGCCTTCGAGTCCTCTAGATTTTTCACTTTCTTCATATGGTCCGTCAAGCTCATTTTCATCATCATCATCTGTCCCAGGCTCCTCACTCTTTTCCCTTTCAGGGAAATTATTGAAAAAATTTGTGAGTCCCCCTCGATATCCTTTGAAAAAGTCCTTCTTGTACTTCTGCACAAGAACCTGTTTCAAGTCGATTCCATATCTTCTCGGGATCATTTCCGCCTCTTTTTTCCATTCAATCTTGTTTCGGACAGCTCTGTTCCTCTCCAGTTTTTTCTCGAGTTCCTTTCGTTCCTCATCCAGATATTCCAAAATCTCCTGATCGGTGTTTGGAGCTCTCTCTTTAACTATTTCCACTTCCTTCAACTCCAAGTCGATGATGTCAAGTTGCCTTTGACTCCGGCAAATCTTCCCAAGTGCTCGATTGCAGCGGAGTATATCTTTTTTCGTGGTTTCCCATCTCAGATTGTCTGTATATCCGATCATTTCATAGTTGAGTTTGATAGCGTCGTATTTTAAACACGTCTCTTTTGCTTCTAAGCGCGCCCGTTTTGGCAGATGATATAAATACTTATCATGCTCATCCAAAAAGTCTCGTTTGCCTTCAAATGACTTTGTTCGATGGAGTTCAACTTGCTCTTTCAAATTCTTTTGAAAATATGCTTCTTCTGCTGGATTGAAATGGACTTCGTGTTCTTGGTTGTCATTGCTGGATTCTTCTGGAGCTAGATCTTGAGCATCTTTAGAAGGATCTTGAGCAGATTGTGTTGTCTCCTCCTCCTGCTCCTCCAGCATTACCTCTTCTCCGTTTCCGATATGTGGAAGACCCGCTTGACTGGTGGATGGTGGTTGATTGGAATTTCCCATTCTGTCTGGAAATCTGAATAGGGTGAAAAAGAACGGAATTCTGATCAAAAAGTGTCATATGAGAAAAAGTGTTGCGAAATTGTGAAGAAAAAAAGGAACAAGAGGAGGAGACAAGTGAATGAAAAAGAAGGGGAAATGAAAACGAGAGTCGAGGAGATAGATAACGAAAATTCTCTTTTCTCTTATCATTAGAGAGACGGATAGCCACTGCTACTGTTGCCATGGCGGCCACTGCACTCTTCACGAGATGTGTGGACGGAAAAATGTGGAAATGAGTGAGTGAGGGAAAATAAAAGGGAGGGAAAGGAAACGAGAGTAGAAAAATTGCTCTCGTTGTTCACCCCCGCGAGCCGGTCTGCGATTTGACAAATCTTGTAAACCTGTTTCTAGAATGGCCTCCTTCTGCCACACTTTGCGCGAAAACGAGAGCTACGTATGTCCGTATTCTCTTTTCTTCCCCCAACCTATGTGATAATTAGGGGTCCATATGCGTATCTCCATCCCCCTTTCCTTGATCGGCGAGGAACGCCCTTCCTCATTAGCCAGATTCCTATCTTCCTCTTCTCTCATCTTGTTTCTACCTGGAGCAGATGGTGACAAATTCCACCTCTTGGCTACGCGTCTAGGAAGTGAACCTTGTCACTCTGGCATGCCCATGTTACACCTCAAAATGAGACTTCCTAAAGGAATACTCATTTTGAGCCAAAAAAAGTGACCTTTTTTGAGGGTATTGTTGTGTTTAATTTGACTTAACCTTTAACCGATATGCTAATTATAGTCTATCCCTCTTCCCCTTCCACTTCAAACGGTACGGACCGCCCCAGCAAAGGATTTCCTCATCACACATATTCTCCCTCGTTTTGTCCTCTTTATTCTCATTGGAACAGATGGTGAGAGTTACCTTGCTACCTTCTTCCCCGTTGGTTTTCAAATTAAATTGTCATCCCCCTCCCCGTTATATCTAAAAAGTATAACTGTGCCTAGAAACAGACGTAATCGCCTTCAATGTTACTACTGAATGTCTAGTAGTTAGTTCAGCACTCCTTGTGTAACATTCAGCCAATTCCAAAATGATGAACGTACAAGTTTCAAGTCGAATTTCCTCTTTTTTTGTAGATCGCTATCATCTTGTTCAGTTTTCCGATTTTGAGTCTCACTCTCCGTCTCTCTAATCTGTAATCTCTAATCATCGTATGCGATAGCTCTACACATTCTCACTACATTTACATCTTTCTGTTCATACCTAATATGGATATACTTTGATTCCCAGCTTTCTGGTCAGCCTTTTCTACTCTTATTTCCTTTCCCTCCATATTATTTTCCCTTGCTCACTCACTTCCACATTTTCCCGTCCACACCTCCCGTGAAGAGTGCAGTGGCCGCCATGGCAACAGTGGCAGTGGCTCTCCTTCTCTCCAGAGAAAAGAGAAAAACGTTTCGTTATCTATCTCCTCGACTCTCCATTTCCATTTCCCCGTCCTTGTCATTCTCTTTTCTACTCCTTTTTATTTACACTCTCGCAACACTTTTTCTCAGATGACACTTTTCGATCAGAATTCCGTTCTCTTGGGAATTTTGAGCTCAAAAAAGTTACCTTTTTTGAAGGTTTTGCAATGTTTCATCCGACTTAACCTTTGACCTATATGTATGATAATTAATGTCCATCTGCTTCAACCACCCTCCCCCCTCCCTTTTCACCTCAAGCGACACGGACCACCCAAATAAAGGATTACCTCATCATCAAGATTCACATCTCCACTTTTTGTCCATCTTTCCTACCAAATTACCAGTTATTTTCTACCAAGTTGTGAGTGGTGCTTCCTTCAGTGTGGCCGACATTGGGAAGAACTCAATCAGATGAGAAGTGCTTTGATGAACGATTGTAGAAAATTTCCATCTTACAGCTTTGCCTACAATCATACAACAGTCTGAACCTTTTTAGGGTGATCCCCTTGATGGTCATCCCCCATATTATCTAATTCCGATCTGTCATGTTCATTAGTGCAGAGTCTTCTCCTTAGACTCCTCCTTCTTCCTTTTTTCACGTGTTTTTTATTTACCCAGTCGTCTCAATATTTGTATCATCTGATTTCCACAGTTTTACAGAACACCTCAATCCTGCTCAGCAATGGCGCTTTCGCTCACTAAACCGCTTTCATATCCATGCCAAAACGCAATTTTGTCGTACATGGATGCCAACAACCGGTGAGATATTCAATTTCTCTTGTTTCCAATGTCGTACCACCTCAAATAAACCAATGGTTCAAAAGACCTTTTTTATTATTAGGGACTGTCTTTTTTGACATTATGAGATTCAGAGGTCGCTTAAATCATCATGTTTCTGAGGAATCTGAGATGATGTCTCTAAATTTACTTTCTCCTTGTTTTTTTCGGATGTTGCCTTTTTGCTGTCACCCGTGTTAGGCAGAATATGCCAATCTCTGTACAGTGCGCATCAGAATGATATGTATATATTTAAATTCTCCAAATCCCACGTCCCTAGTCTGTCCAAATCCAGCAATTTTGATAGATCAGAGTTTCGGAATCTCAGATTTCTCCAACTCCAAAACTCCACAATGTCCAAATCATGGAATTTTAGAACAGTGAATCTCAAAACCTCAAGATGACTACATTTTGAAAGCCTGAAATCCTAGATTCTAAATTTTCAGATTTTTAGAATTTATGTTTGAATTTTCCAGTTTTTTGGAATCTTAGAAATTGACTTGTGAGTATGCACCTTTTTTGAAATTCCTTCGACTTCAGATCTACATAAATACCCAAATGTTTGCAAATGATGAGAAATAAAATTTGCTTGCTAATAGAAAAAATCATTTGTTCAATCCAACCACACGCAGTTGCTCTATCATTTTCTGTTTTGTCCTTTTCTTCACCTCCCTTTCTTTTTCTTTTTCTTCTTCTCAGATGTGGGCAAGAAATAAAAAGAGTCAAAACAAAGGGGGGGGGGGGTTCTCCTTTTTTTGTATTCAGAGAGACATACAGAGTACGCCTATACAGTGCGCTTCAAAATGATAGGACCCCCTCCCAAAAAAAAGGTCCTGAAAAAACCAAAAAAGCTAGAAAAATTCCGGTCATGTAGTTTTGCTCAGCATCTCAAAAAACGTAGGTACTGAAATTTTCAGACCGATTGAGCTATTTTGAAAAATTTGCGCTCAAAAGTCCCTTTTTCGACCGCGTCAATGTGATAGGAACCCCCTAAAAAAACGGAAATCTCAACATTTTTTTTGGAACTTTTTCACAAAATTTAAACTTAAAAACTATCAGAATAGTTTCAAAACTCAGTATTTATGTACTTTTGATTGAGCTGAACTAATTTGGACCACTTGGAAGAAAGTTCATTTTTCAAAATTTCGCCTGATTTCGGCATGACTTCAAATAATAGCGAATATCTCAACTTTTTCACATAATTTTTCTCGGTTGGTGCTAGGAAAGATTCTCATAATACTTACAAATTTTGAGTCGTTTTTCGATTGCAAAATCTATCATCCAAAAGATTTCTTTTTCAAACTTTTTTTCCTTTCAGAATCCACCTCTCTTTGAAATGTCCTGGAATCCGCACCGCTGATAAAAACGTCCCTCTCAAAGTATCTTCCCTGGCTCTCAATCCATTGGAGTGCTATGTGAATGGCAATGTCTACGAAGTCGACTACATTCGGAAGAACCACGTTCGGAACACAGATCAAAGTCAGTTGATGAGCAACGATGTGGAACGATTCGCTTTTCCAAATGCAACTCACTTGCAGGAATCCGAGACTATTAAAGAATGGAAACGTTTGGAGGTGGAAAATTTGGAAAAGTTGAAAGATATCGAAAATCAGATAAGCTGCGTCTCTGGAAACCAGGGGATAAAAAGACGAAAGTTTGAAGATAATGGGACGTTGAAAAGCCTGGAAAAAAGAAGAGAGATCTTGCTCGACCGTTTGCTCGCCGTCAGAAACAATTTGGGTGTCATCCGCCCTCTGGAATACACCGATTTTGTGCAATTTTCCTTCAATGGAACTGCTCTGACACGTCGGGAGGTTAACCTTCCAGCATACACTGTGATGGAAAACTTCATCAAAAGGATTTTTGGAGAAAGGGACAATGTTCATGTGGACAAGTTAAGACTGGACATTTTGAGAATGCCAAGGGAACGTTTTGATCGGCAATACCGAGGATTGATTAGTCGATCTTCGGTGGAAACGCTTCTCAATGCTCTCCCAGACAACGTCAACCTCAGAATCAACCACCTTTGGATGATGGATGGGGCAGCTCGTGACCGTATTCAACCAAAGGCACAACGCCTGAGATTGGCTGGAAGGAATCATCATGAAAATGTCAACCATCTGCGCCAGAAGTTGGTGCATTATGACCATTATCCCTACCATATCCTGAACATTGTGAAATCGTTTTTGGAAGAGAAGGATAGGGAGATTGGGACTCGATGGACTTTTGATATTAATGAAGGAGTCTATAAATGGGTGCGAGATTATCTTATGGGCTATCAGTCCAAAACGAGAATACAATTTCCGCATGCAAATGTGAACGGTCATGTTTACGAGGTGAACAGGTATAGTAGTAGTTAACGAGATCTTTATCAATTCCTAAATTACAGAAATCTAGACTTCACGTACCGCGTCGTCCATCAGATGAACGAGACTTCCGAAATTCATCAGTACTGTGAGCACAAAGAAGACGATGCGAGAAGAATCCACTGGACACATGTGCTGGAAGTGCTCCCACTCGGAACTCGAAACAGACCAAACCATCTTTTCTATTATTAAAACTCAAAATTATGATGATTTTTATATGGGTCGATGCAGCATTCAGTATAGGTTTGAAAAATCTTTTGGGATGTAGTCTGAAAACGCCTTATTCTCCAGATATTCAAGTCAAAAAAGTCAACTTAGAGTGGTCAAATTTGATTGAAAATTTCACATTGATCACTTTGGGATTTTGGCTCCGCGACGTTTCGACACGTGAAATTTCGAAACAGCTACTTTGACACTTCGCAACCGGTAACTTCGCAACTGGCCTTTTTGAACCCGGACGTTTCGAAACGAACGTTCCCAAACCAAACGTTTCAAAACTGCGATTTTTCGAAGCTTACCAGTTCTATTAATTTTTGTGATTTCGATTTATTTCGAAAATTGATTGAAGTTTCGAACTGGTAAGTTTCGAAATATCGCAGTTTCAAAACGTCCGGTCTCGGAACGTCTAGTTGCGAACTGACCGGTTGCGAAACGTCTAGTTGAGAAGTGTCACAGTTGCGAAACGTCGCAGTAGCGAAATCGAAATGAGTGGCAAAATGTCAAAAAAGAAATTTCATATGCCGAAATGTCGCGGAGCCGGTATTTTCCCTCCAAGATTTTCAACACATTTGACCACTTTACGTTCATTTTTTTACTTTTTTTTCAAAGATATCTCGAGAACGAGTCATTTTCAGGCTGCCCTTGGAGAGGGTACCTGAACCTAAATTGAATTTGGCATCGAACCATATAAAAAACTCCATATTTTTTGGAATACGTCCACTCCCTCCCCCCCCCCCCCCCCCTTTAACACCGGTGTTTGATTTTTTACAGATCTCAAAATTTTCGATTTTGAGTTCGGAATTTCAAAATGTATCCCTTTTCTAACGTTTCCCAACTTTTTCAATGTTTTCACAACTTTATCATAGTCACCATAATCTTTATTTTCACTATGTTTTCCTTTCCCAATTCTTGTCCTTTTCTCATATAGAAAGAGAAGTGACGTTGAGATAGAAATCTACAGATGTCAACCCATCTGGCACTACCCGCTATTTTAATCCTATTGTCACTTTTTTCTCGCCTTCAAATTCCCTTTTTTGACATCTTTATCTAATCTTGTCCCCTTTTCCTTTCTTGACATTTCATGATAATTGCACCATCTTCGAGAATATCAATTTCAATAAAAGTGTTTATTAACCCGTCATTAGCAGATAACTGAAATAGGAAATAATGAAAAAATTGAAAAAAATTCATGACTTGAAAAATTTGCTGGAATCCGAAAAGGTAACATATTGAATTGAAGGGTACGCTGTTGTCCTGGAATCCCTCTTAAATTGCTCCGACGGTTGAGATGGAGGGTACTCTGAAATTTCCTCTATAATACTTTTATTGGACTACTATCATTATCCATGTACGGTCCATTGCACATCCCCCCCCCCCCTCTAAAAATACTTACTCAATTTGTTCATGATGGCAGTGGGCATGACTGTATCCTTAAACGTCCAAACATTTCGTTTGTTCACCTGCGCAAGTCTCTGAAAAACATGAACACTTCATATTGTTTGTGATAATTTCAAACATACGACAATGTTCATTTGTTCAGGCTCCTGATACGGCACGAAGCTCAACTCATCCAGATGATGTGGCCTGATTTCTGGATCGGAAGCGTGAAGTATCTTTTTCTCAATGGTTGTTCACTTCCATCGTTCAAGCGTTTTTGAGCCGCCTTCTTTTTTTTGAAAAATCTTCAGCTATGCTCCAAAATCTTTTAAATCCAAAAAAACTCACCCGAGCATCCATCTTATCTTTCTTAGCTCTGTCCTGTTTGAATTTATTATCTGCCAGTTCTGCCTCCTGTTGTTT
Organism: Caenorhabditis sinica; assembly: GCA_963932045.1. Taxonomy (NCBI): domain Eukaryota; kingdom Metazoa; phylum Nematoda; class Chromadorea; order Rhabditida; family Rhabditidae; genus Caenorhabditis; species Caenorhabditis sinica. The sequence continues at coordinate 23,851,858 of OZ009938.1, forward strand.
TTGCTCTACGAATGACAGGGAATCTTTTATGCCGTTTCTTACTGACTGTCGAGTGGCACGAAGAATGGAGGAAGTGTTACTATTCTTTTTATTGGTCTATTATCTCGATAGTTTATGGAAAGATTCCTGAGAGCGCGGTCAGATGTCATGCTTGATTTCTGGATGATTGTAAGCTCAGTTCTGAAAAATTGGCACTTCAGAAGACAATAAACTATGTGCACTTACATACATTGTAGGCTTTTGACATTTTGACGGTCTTTGACGTTCATCATCTTTGGCCATGCGAGTTGCCGTTGAGGTAGATTGTCCTTAAACAAGTCGAGCACTGTTTTCTTCGCGGAGGAATGGACTCGTGATACTGGAGGAACTGATGAGTGTGTCATCAATCATTTTGCTATTCCTTTGAGGTCCAAGCCTGTAAAACAAAAAATTAGATAATAAAAAGGCAATGAGGAGAGGGGGCTTGATTTTTTTAACATCCAGTCGGTTTTTGATTCCATTGATGTGTTATCGGCTATTAACTGTAAGAAAAGAATTTAAACTTAAAAATTACACATGATAAGGTTACCGTCTTAGGCGTAAAGGAGTTTTGCTATTTTCTCGCCAGGTTTGACGATCCTTGGGGGTGGGGTTTGAGAATCACGTTGTTGAGATGCTCGACAAGTTCTATCAGCGGCTCCAAAATTAGTCTTCTAAAAATATACGCCATCGTCTGAGTAATGGTAAGCGCTGCTCTTCCGGTTGAACCAACGATTGCGAGGGGCTCGATTTTTCCGCGAAACATCCAGTCGGTTTTTGATTCCATCGATGTGTTATCGGCTATTAACTGTAAGAAAATTATTGAAACTCCAAAATTACACATGAAAAGGTTACCGTTGTTTGGCTTGCCTCAGTTTCAAAACAAGTGAAAATATCGCACACAATATTCTTTGTCATAGCGAAGAAGCGTAATTTGTTTTTTTCTTGATAGAGTTTCTTCTATTCATTTGTATCCGTATCGAATTTTTTTGCAATTGTACATTCGAACATTTTGGATAGCAGCCCATTTGTTAGTGCAGAGGAAACACTCTTGAACTCATCCAGGAAGACATAATCACAGCTTTCGATTATGCGAATGTAGAACTTCTTTTGAGGACTCTGCTTCTGAAAATTGTATTTGAATTGCGACGTTTTGCAACCAGATATTCTGTAACTGCGACGTTTCGCAACCAGCCATTTTGTAACTGCGACATTTCGCAACCAGTCCTTTCGCAAGTAGTCCTAGTTACGTTCATTTTCACTTTTTTGTTAGTTGTTTTTTTTAACTGAAGTGAACTTAAAAACGCAGTTGCGAAACGTCGCAGTTGCAAAACATCGCCAAGCAGCAAATCAGCATCTTCGTCCAAATCTATTTCTTGGAGGCCTTACTTGAACTTAAGACTTACCACAAAAGAGCTCAAAGTGGGATCCTTATTAAACAAACTCTTGCAAGGGATCAACTTTTGGTAGTTGTCTGGTAGGGCGCCGTGAGTCTGTAATATAAATTTGTAAAAAGGGGCATTACCAAGAAAGCAAAGTGTCTAACAAAAGAAACTTACAGATGACCTAGCATCTTCTGGATTTTTTGGCAGGTGCGTCCTTAACATCATAGGCATCTGTCGGTCCACCAAGCTGTCTAGATTTTTCCTTTGCAACTTCAGAGTACACAGTTCTACGAGAACAGCTTCCAGGACCGTCAGTGTTGCTCTCCACGTCTTCAAATGTTCTAGAACCTTCCTCATAACCTTCAGAATCCATCTGCTCTCCGGAACCTCCAAATGTTGGTCTTTCGTCTTCTGGATTGGCAGCTTCTGAGCTTGAGTCTTCAGAGCCTCCAACTTCCTTTTCCACGTCTTCATGAGGTGAATCAATGTCATCCAAAGACCCAAATTGCTTTTTGAATTCTTCGACCTTCACAGTAGGATACACAAGCATGGAGACTTCTCACTTCCTAAATTTCATTTTTCTTGTTTATGCCACCTCTAACTGTTGGGAAAACATGTTTGGCGTAGAGGAGTTTTGCTATTGTCTCGCCGGGTTTGACGATCCTTCGGTTTTTTCGAACTCTTGGTACTCCTTGTGGTCTTGGGATTTGAGAATCACGTTGTTGAAATGGTCGACGAGCTCTATCAGCGGCTGCAAAATCCTCAAGTGACTCAAAAATCTCGCTTAAAAGAGGATTCCGGTCAACTTTTTTTTGTTTCAAAATATGAAATATTTAACGCTGGTTCCGACTATAATAATGAACACGCTCGAAAAAAGAAAAAATTTCTAGAACCTTGAAAAATCGCTTCAAAACTACCCCAAATGGTCTCCTGGGGCCGTGGACTAACTCCCAGAGTTTTCTCGGCCACCGCACTTTCAGACGTTTTTCATCATTTTTCAGGTTTATTCTTTGAAAACTAGGTTTTTTTGTGATCTTATAAATTTGGGTTGTTACTTCACTTTTCAGTTCGGTTTTCACAAAAAAAAACTTTAAATATCTGAAAATGCGATGGCCGAGGCAGGTGGTCAAGAAAAAGAGTTAGGCCAGACCGTTCGTCCAAAAAAGGATCGGTTTGAAGCAATTTTTCAGGGTTATAGAGAAAGTTTTGAGCGTGTTCACTCTAATATTTGGAATCAGCGTCAAATTACACATATTTTGAAGCAAAAAAAAATTGATCGGAATCCTCCTTTAAATCAACTTTTTGCTTTTTTTTGCCCGTTTTGGTTGTTCGGAGTGTCTCGAAAGTTCTGAGGTGACTGGATTTTGAACTACAGAAGGATAAGGTGTGATAAATGCGTTGAGTGTTTTAGAGTACGTCTTCAGATGCTTCAGAATCCTCAGATGACGTCAGAAGCTTGTTCAACTCTTGAGCTAGAGATGTTGACACTCCTAGGGAATTTGGCTCAGCAACATTTCGAACCAGGTATTTTGAAACCATGACATTTCGACACCGCGACAATTCGAAACCGTTGAAACGTCATGAGAATTTTACTGGAGTTTTGTTGATTTTCAATAAGTTTTTAATTTCTTTGTGAGCGAGAACATAGATTCTCCAAAAAATATTAATGGATTGTCCGTAAAAATCTCGATCTTGATTGTTCGAATAAAGTTGTCGAGAATCAACAGAACTTCAGTAAAATTCTCAACACGTTACAAGGGTTTCAAAATGTCGGGTTTCGATTTGTCATGGTTTCGAATTGTAGCGGTTTCGAAATGTCGTAGTTTCGAAAGGTCTGGTTTCGAAATGTCGCGGAACCCACCGACCGACCGCCGGCGGACCGAATCGACCATATTACTTTCGATCTCTAGCTAGATATGTGATAGTCCCAAATAGCCCACCCCCACCAATATTCAGTTTGTTGTAACAGTACTCACTTTTTTGACCACAGGACCCGACACAGTATCACTGACGCTCAGATTCGGGCGTGTGTCGCTATCTCCACTGTACTAGTGAGGATCCCAGATGCTCCAACGTCTTGGTCAGTTTCCACAGGGACAGAATCCAATGAATTCTGGTAGGTGGATGAATCCTGTTCCATCTGCAATGATTGTATTCCGGTTACTTGCTTAGTTTCATTTTTTGCATTTCTAGAACGCATGTTCGGCTCTACGACACTTGGCAGTCAGGTATTTCGAAACCAAGACACTTGGAAACCAGACATTTCGCAACTTTTTAAAGTGGTCCAGTTTGCATTCATATATACTACATTTGACCGGTGGTGTTATAAACCATTCCAGATTGTCTTCTACATTTGGGAAGATTAAAATTGGGCGATATGACCGGCTGCGAAGCGTCTTAGTTGCAAAATGGAAGTTAGTTGCGAAATGTCGCAGTTGCGAAACGTCTCGGAGTCGGGAATTCAAAGTCTCAGAGAGAGAGATTCGAATCCAACTTGCCCCATGCTTATAAAAAGACTAAAAATGACTGGGCGCTGCCGCATTTTAACCTGTGATCGCTTAAACCCCCCCCCCCCTGTGAACTTATTTCCTCAAAATGGGCGGAGCCTAACTAAGTTTGGGCTTATCATAAAGCTCTCAGCATGTCAAATTTGAAAAAGTCAGTTACTTTTAGAATAAAATACCGTACCTCAATACCTCCAGGAGAACGCCATATAGCCTGATCCAGTAGTCCAGAATACAGAATAAAAAATATAGTTAAAAAATAATAATTTCACAAAAAATACACACCAAACAATTTCGGCCAGCACTCAGTTGCCAGGCCTTAGGGAGAACACCATATGGATGCTTTTTACACCCAGGGCATCCTCTTTTATACGGCGGGAAAAGTGGGCGGAGCCTTAGACTACAGGGGTATAGTGGGTGGAGGGAAAAGTGGGCGTGGTTTGAGGAGATGTCCGGGACATTGGGAAAATGATAGGGAGGAAGAGAATGAAAATGAAATTTGGCTATTTTCAGAGATTTAGAGTATTTTTGGGATTCTGAAAATGTGATTTTTGGAATTTAAGAGATTTTCGGTTTCGAAAAATGGGTCGTGGTGCTATTGGGGGTCTGAGGAATTTGAGATTCTTGAGGATTCTGAGATTCTAAGTTTTTGAGATTCTGAGAATTCTGAGGATTATGAGATTCCGAAGGTTTCTGAAGTTCGAGGATTCTGAAGCTTTGGGATTTGGAGGTGGCGCTATTCTAAGTTGTTAAAAACTTTTCGAGGCTCTGAAATATTTAAAAAAAAGGTTTTTATGGAAATCTGTCAGCAATCTTGTTGACAGCCCCTAATCCTTTTCCGCTTTAGCTACTCCTGGCGGATTATAAAACAGGCTCCGAGACATTTCGCAACCAGTCGTTTCGCAACTACGACATTTCGCAACTCACGTCAAAATAGCTACTATGACATTTCGCTACCGATCATTTCGCTACCGCGACAATCCGCAACCACGTCATTTCAAAACCACGAAATCCAGGATTTTTGTAGAAAGTTCATGTTAAAATCACACTTTTCCAAATGTCGAATATAACCTGGAGTAGTTCACAATACCCAATCCCATACAACCTCAAAGAACGTAAAGTAGACTAGCTAAAGTTGCGAAATTACTGGTTGCGAGACGTCCAGTTTTGAAATGTTTTGGTATTATCGCGATGGGGAAATCGAGGTGAGTTGCGAAATGTCGTAGTTGCGAAATGAAGTGCTGCCGGCATTCTTGCTGACAGCCCCCGTAATCCTTTTCCTTTCTTTTCCAATCTTTTTTGCAGGATTATGAACTACAACATGCGGCTGTCAATAAGAAAAATGAGAAAAAGAAAATGGATACGATATTAGTTTAGGTTGCAAAAAGCCAATAAAATTGCAATTGTGATTTGTTTTTTAAATTTCAGTGAGTACAGCTATGGACAATTTTTAAAAGTTGCAGGAATACTTTTGCCCGTTCATTTTCCCTTTATCATTACTGATAACAATCACCAATTTCTGTCTGTGAGTCTGTCTGTGCAACCTCATAACTCGACTGCGGTCGGGCCGATTTGGGTAAAACTTATATTGATCAACTAGAAATTTGTCTGAGATAACGCTCGTATTTTTCTTCTCTCAAAAATATCAACTTTGAAATTTTTGATTTTTTGCCCTTCTTTCACTGTGGGCTCTTCGGCTGTGTGTGAAGAGACAAGTAAGCGGATGCCAGGGGGATGGAGTCCCCAAAGGGGACAAAAACCGCCTGGTAGTTATCAACTACAGTACTCTCAAACAGACTACTCTAGATTACTTTCCCTTCCATCATCATAACGCTCCTTCTTATTCTCTTCTCTCCAAAATTCAAATATCTTGCCACCTCCCTATCCAATTGTTTATATCTGGACAACTTCTGCCACCCCCTCCCCCTCCCTCTCTGGTCCATGGGTACCTGTTTCTACATGTGTTTATATTATAAACAAATCGAGATGACCACCAGATACACGGGGGGAGGGAAGGAGGGTGGCGGAGGTGTCCGGATAATATAAACAAATTCAAATCGAAAATGCCAGGAGAACATTTGAATCTGAAGGAGAGATACGTCTAGAAGAAAAATATCTAGAGAACACTGGTGGAGTAAACCAAAATTAAATCTACTGTAGCCCCCTCAGAGTTTCAGGGTCTCAGAATTCTTCAGAAATAATCTCGAAAATTGGCTGAATCTTCAAAGAAATTATACTTTTCATGATCATAATATGACTCAAAGCTTTTCAGTCAATTGATACCCATGTCAAAAAATGAGCGTGGCTTATGCTACAAAATCAAAAATTATTTTTTTCTATTTTTTTTGCAAATTTTCTGAGCCAATAACATAAGATTTTTTGAAGAATTGGTGGAAGATAATAATATAATGAATACTGTGACTCATAGGGGGCTACTGTAGATCTACTGTTGGCTCACGTACAGTACCGGCCATTATAATATTCGTTTTCGTCATTTTCAGTGAAAAGTCGTCATCTTCTAGTAACTAGAAAAGTGATTCAAAGTCAATATTTCAGTTTGAAAATTTGAGAGTGTATTAATCAAACCATGAAGTTTGATTTTGTAGTTGACAACTTTTTTGTACAAATCTGCTCCACCAAGATATGTCCCGTCGCGAAAAAAGCTCAAAAAAATTTCGATAGTTAGCACTGAAATTGAGCATAATCGCCGTAGTATTCTGAGCGTAATTTTTTTGATTGAAAAGATACAAAAAAGTTGTCATCAACAAAGTTAAAGTTCATAGTTTGATTCATATATCCGGGAAATCTCAAACAGAAAAAACAACTTTGAAATAGTTTTTCAGCCTCTTACAAGGGAAGTATTTTGGATTGCAGTTTTGGAATTTTCCAAGAATTTGGATACAAGTAATATCGACCCTGTCGATCTCAATTCTGAAATAAAAAAATGTTTCTCAAAAACGAGTTATGAGCCATCGAAGTTGCTCCAAGAGCCCTCCAGTGGTAACTTTGACAATGATTATCTCAGCTTCTAGACACTTCTAGTGGGTCATAGTTACAATGAAATACTTCAAATTGACTGTAGGACCATATTCTATTACTAACTCAAAAAAAATTTTCTGACTCAGAACTTTTTGCCACCATTTGGGTGCAGATTTTGTAAAAACCTTATTAGAACTCATATAAAATATTTCCAGTTGAAATCAGCCCCAAATTGAACATATTTTTTCACAGGCCAAATCGGGCGAAAAAAAACTGCACCCTAATGGTGGCAAAATTTTGAAGTTTTGGGTCAGAAAATTTTTTTGAGTAATAGAATATGGTTCTACAGTCAATTTGAAATATTTTAATGTAACTATGACCCACTGAAGTGCCTAGAAACTGAGATAATCGTCGTCAAAGTTAGCACTGGAGGGCTCTTCAAGCAACTTCGATGGCTCATAACTCTTTTTTGAGAAACATTTAGCCGGTTTTTATTTCAGAATTGAGATCGACAGGGTCGATATTACTTGTATCCAAATTCTTGGAAAATTCCAAAACTGCAATCCAAAGTACTTCCCTTTTTCGAGATTTTTTCTGGAGGTCTGTGAAATTCTGAAGCACTCTAAGCCCATGAGATTTTGAGAGAGAGGGGGGGGGTACTGTAGATCTAGTTTCGGCTTACTCCACCAGTGTTCTCTAGACGTTTTTTCCTCTAGACACCTTGCTCCTTCAGATTCAAATGATATCTTAGCACATTCGATTTGAATTTGTTTATATTTTCTGACAGCTCAGTTCTGACACCCTCCTTCCCTCCCCCCCCATGTATCTGGTGGTCATCTCGATTTGTTTATAGTATACACATGTAGGACCAGGTACCCATGGACCAGAGAGCAAGGGGAAGGTGGTGGCAGAAGGCGTCAAATATAAACAATTGGATAGGGAGGTGGCAAGATATTTGAATTTGGAGAGAAGAGGATAAGAAAAAATGTTATGATGAAGGAAGGGAAAAGAATTTAGAAAAAATCTGTTTGAGAGTACTGTAGTTGATAACGATAAAAGAAAGTGAAACTGACAAAAGTATTCTTGTAACTTCATAAAATTGTCAATAGCTGCACTCAGTGAAATTTAGATAACAAATCAAAATTGCAATTTTCATTGCATTTTTGTTAACTACACTAACATCGTATCATTCCTTTTCTTTTTCTTATTGACAGCCAAATACTTTTTCAATCCGCCAGAGTAGTTAGAGAGGAAAAGGATTAGAGGGCTGTCAACAAGAATGCTGACAGATACTCATTAAAGCATCTTTTTTTCTAATTTTAGAGTCTTGAAAATTCTTTAACAGCTCTGTTTTCTTCTCCCAATTTTCGTCCTTTTCCATCAACGTAAAAGCAGCTAAAAACATTTTTTTTCTGATTTTTTTTTGAGTGCGAACTGGGGGTTTTATAACTACCGTAACTTTTGTGTAATGCTGGCTGAAACCGCAAAAAATGACCAGTCGACACAGAATTGAATTCTACAAAATTGAATGCTCAAAAATTCCAAAAATTTCAGAAAATTTTTTCGATTTTTTCTTTGAGTGTGAACTGGGGGTTTGTACCCACCGTAACTCTATTTGAAAAGATTTCTGAAACTTCAAAAAATGACCAATCAACACAGAATGGAACTCTACCAAAAACGTATGCTCAATAATTCCAAAATTTTCAGAAAAATTTTTCGAATTTTTTTTGTGTGACTTGAGTTTTATAACTACCGTAACACTATTTGAAAAGGTTCCTAAAATTTCAAAAAATGACCAGTCGACACAGAATTGAATTCTTCAAAAATATATGCTCAAAAATTCCAAAATTTTCGAAAAAAATTTTCAAATTTTTTTTTGTGTGACTTGAGTTTTATAACTACCGTAACCCTATTTGAAAAGGTTCCTAAAATTTCAAAAAATGACCAGTCGACACAGAATTGAATTCTACAAAATCGTATGCTCAAAAATTCGAAATTTTCAGAAAATTTTTTCGAATTTTTTTCTACCGTAACTCTATCCAGTTTCTCTACTCACTCTCCGCGCACCAGGCTGTCTCATGAAGTACATAGTGCGGCCCCTCACATTTTGGTTCTCCATCCACCCTTCTTCCCTTCTTCTATTTGGCGTCCCCACTCGCATTTTACACAGAAGAGAAAGATTCCGAGGCTCTTTTCTTGCTGACGTCGTCTACCTAGCAGTCATGTGTGAGAGTAGAGACTATGGGATATCGAGAGAGTGACGAGGTTGATACTTGTTAGTGGACGTCTTCTACTCCATTTAGAATTCTTGTGTGCCCTTTCCCTCCCCTTTCCTTCTTTTTCTTCCTCTTTTGCTTTTTTTCTTCTTCTTAGTGGTGGGGGGGGGGGCTTCTTCTTAGTGGGGTTTTTCTACTTCTCTTTTATGCGGACTCCTTCTACCGAGCAGTCATGTGCAAAATGTGAGAGACCATTTAGTATTGAGAGAGTAGTGAAGTTAGTGCTTGTTAGTGGACGTCTTCGCCTCCATTGAAAATTCTAGTGTGCTCCTTCCCCCCCCCCCCCCTAGGAAGAAAACAACTCCGAGGCTCTTTTCTGGCTGAATTCGTCCATCGAGCCGTCATGTGTGTGAGATTAGAGACCATGGGATATCGAGCTAGTAGTCGTCTTCTCTTCTGTTGACAATTCTAGCGGGCCCCTTCGCTCCTTTTTTACCCCTATTTCTCCCTTTTTGCTCATTTTTTTCTTCTTCTATGTACTACTACTGCGACGTTATTTTTAGAGCAAAGAAAGTGACTCGTCGGTTTCAGAGAAGTGACATTCAGACTTTTATTAGTATTTAGATCGTCAGTCCCCAGGAAGTTAGGACTCACGTTCAGCTTAAACTGGATTCATCATACTATGTCAACACGACACATCATTCAATTTTTTAGCGTGAATTCATTGCTATTCTCTACTACATACATATTCACATTCTATATTCCCACGCACTGGTCGCTGATATGTCTTGGGTGTTGGGTTGGGATAACACACTCGATCGTAACCCAGTTTCAAGACATATTGACGACCTAATTAGTGGCTTTTATGATGTTATGATACCCTCGGTAAGTTAATGTTTTATATCTTCCAGTGAAACGTATGTATTAGAGTCCCATTTTGAGTTTCAATGCGTAACACTGCATTTTGATTTTCACAGGCCGCTCCACTTGCTTCTTCTTAATTGTTTCTGCCACTGCGTCTGCCACAAAAAAAAAACCATATATTTTGTGCCTTTTTTGTGTCAAGGCTAGTGTTTGTTAGTGGACGTCTTCTCTTCAGTTGAGAATTCTAGTGTGCTTCTTTCCTCCCACACTTTAGCTCTCCTTCCACCCTTCCTCCTATTTCCTATTTGACGTCCCCACTCGCATTTCACACAGGAGAGGAGGCTCTTTTCTTGATGACGTCGTCTACTGAGCAGTCATTTGCAAAATGTGAGAGATCATTTGTATTGAGAGAGTGGCGAAGTTAGTGCTTGTTAGGGGACGGCTTCTTTTTCGTTGAGAGTTTGTGTGCCCCTTGCCTCCCTTTCCTCCTTTCTTTGCTTTTTTCGGAGACCACGGGATATCAAGAGAGTGGGAATGTTAGTGCTTGTTAGTGGACGTCTTTGTCTCCTTTTCAGAATTCTAGTGTGCCCCTCTCCGCTTTTCTCTTTCCTCTTTTTGCTTCTCTTCTTCTTTTTTTTTCTTCTTCTTCTTCTTTGTACTATACATTCTATACATCATTTTCGAAGCATAGAAAGTGACTCTTCGGGCAAATGTTCAAGAGAAACCATTTTCAGACTTTTATTTGTATTTGGATCTTCTGTTCCCAGGAAGTTGAGACCTATTTATCATTAATTATTTGTCCAGCTTAGATTGGATTCATCTCACTATATCAACCCCAAACATCATTAAATTTTCAGGTTGAATCTACATATTACTCCCATATTCTTATTTCATATTCCCACACTCTAGTCGCTGATATGTCTTGAATATTGCGTTGGGAGTACACACTTTTCTGCTAACCCAGTTTCGAGACATATTGACGACCGGATTAGTGGATTTTTCAAATGCTATGATACCACCGGTGAGTCTATGTTTTATATTTTTATTTGAAACGGCTGTTAGATACCAACACTAACTCATCTGTCATTAGTTGCGGTAATATTTCAAAGATTTGTTTTCAGAGCTAATTTTGTTAGATTTCTCACACTTTCATCCCACCCACATCAGCATATTAGTGTTCTCTACTACATATTCTTATTCTATGTTCCCACGCACTGGTCGCTGATATGTCTTGGATATTGGGTTGGGAGTACATACCTTTCTGCTAACCCAGTTTCGAGACATATTGACGACCGGATTAGTGGATTTTTCAAATGCTATGATACCACCGGTGAGTTGATGCTTTATATCTCCATTTGAAACGTATTAGAGTACTATTTCGGGTTTCAATGCTAAGCACCAGGGTTTGATTTCCCACATGCGATTTCAAAATTGATCCTGCCGAAGATGTGAGCTACCAAAACGAACTCATCTGTCATCAATAGTGGTATCCTTTCGGAGATTGGTTTTTCAGAGATAGTTTTGTCAAATATCAGCATCTTAAGAGGAAGAGCAGTCGACATTGAATCATCGAAACCAATTTTTCCCTTGGACCAAATTATTCAAGCTTTTCCGACATTTACACCATGATCTGCAAACACGCTATCACCCCAGCCACAGCATCATATTACTGTTTTTACTACATATTCTTATTTTATATTCCCACGCACTGGTTGCTGATATGTCTTGAATATTGCGTTGGGAGCACATGCCTTTATGCTAACCCCGTTTCAAGACATATTGACGACCGGAATAGTGACTTTTTAAAATGCTCTGATACCACCGGTCAGTCTATGTTTTATATCTCTGTTTTAAACGCAATCCTACAAACTGGACGTCAATGTGTTGGTCCAAATTGGGTTGGATACAATTGGAACCATTTCCTAATTCCTTTTGAAAACATTGTGACGACCGGAATAGTGGTTCTTATGGTGCTATAATACCCTCGGTATGTTGATGTCTTATATCTTTGAGTTGAATGTATTAGAGTCCTATTTCGGGTTCTAATGCTTAACACCGGATTTACAAGCCTCATGATGAAGTGTGACCCTCACACTTTGGCTCTCCATCCACCCTTCTTCCCTTTTTCTATTTGACGTCCCCACTCGCATTTTACACAGAAGAGAAAGACTCCGAGGCTCTTTTCTTGCTGGCTTCTTCTCCCAAGCAGTCATGTGCGTGAGATTAGAGACTATTGAATATAGAGAGAGTTGCGAGGTTAGTGCTTGTTAGTGGACGTCTTCTCTTCTTTTGAGAATTCAAGTGTGCTCCTTCCCCCACCTCCTTTTTCTCCTTTTTCTCCCTCTTTGCTTATTTTTTCTTTCTGTCATATGCGGGAGATTAGAGACTATGGGATATCGAGAGAGTGACGAGGTTAGTGCTAGTTGACGTCGTCGTCTCCATTTCAGAAATCTAGTGTGTCCCTTCCCGTTTTTCCTTTTTCTCTTATTGCTTCTCTTCTACTTCTTCTTCTTTTTACAACATATGTTTTTTTTTCTATTTGGAGCGTAGTAGAATCCTAATCCGAGTGCCAATTCTTAACACCGGGGATTGATTAATCCTGCCGGGGCTGTGAGCTACCAAAATTAAATTACAAAATTGGTTTTCAGAGCTAATCTTGTTTAATTTCAGCATCCTATGAGAAAGAGCAGTCAACATAAAATCTTCCGATTTTTCCCTTTGACCGAATTATTCCATTTTTCCCTACTTTTACATCACGGACTGCAAACACCCTATCACCCCACTCACAGCATCATATTTCTGTTCTCTCCTACATATTCTAATTCTATATTCCCCACGAACTGGTCGCTGATATGTCTCGGATGTTGGGTTGGGATCTGTACATTTCTTCGTAACCCAGTTTCGAGACATATTGACGACCGGATTAGTGGTTTTCATTGTGCTAAGGCACCATCGGTAAGTTTGTGTTCTATATTTTTATTTGAAATGCAACAGAGTCTCATTTTATGTTTCATAACTTAACACTGGAAACCGGAACATGTACTTCAACAGATGGGACCTCAAAACTTGAGTTTTGAGATCAGTATCTCAGAGTCAATCAGAATCTCTTTTCAGATTTTAGTCGTCAGAGAGTCTAGCAATCTCAGAATCGGAAAATGTCAGAATATGAGAGTTCCTTAATTTCAATGGATGAGAAATAAGAGAAAGAAGGTTTTTTCCAGCTTCTTGTATCTGCCATCAGTTTGATAACAGACCTCCAGAAACATTCTTCAAGCCTATGAATCCATTTTTCGAATTGTGATACTTTCACAGATACCAGATTTTCAACCCTTTTTTTGTCCAAAAGTCTCTTTTTATGCTTTCGCTCTGAATATTAATTTCTAAAAATTAATGACATCTTGGATTTGTCGGTCTAACTCAATCTGCTCCACTCCAATCTATCCAGCTTCCCTATTTGTCATTTCACCTGTTTTTCGTGTTTTGATTTCACTTCGAATCTTGTTTTCTGTTGAACAAAATATTGAAAGTACATCGGAAATGTATTTACAAATTCCTATTTATACAGCAATTTTAAATTTCCTTCCTTTTGAATACGAATTATTCATTGTGAACCTGAAATATAAATAGAATAGCACCTGGTTATTCAACCATTATAAGTGAAATAACAAACGAATCTAGTCAATTTTAAAAAGAAAAAAATTTATTAACAACTTGGAAAAATAACAACCACAAATGACAGTGAAGAATTGATAAAAATATGAAATATTGGGTCGGCCGTTTTGCATTTGCTGAAAACCAGAAAATAAGAAACCTGCAGAAAACTCAACAAACTCACAATTTGGTTTCCCCGCTGCAAACACCAGTTCGCCAAACCTGAAAACCAGAAACTCAAAGAGATGTTGACAACTAACGAAACTCACTTTCCCAACCACTATGAAAATTTCAGTGTGGCTCAAAGCGCGACGCTATTTTTCAAACTGCATACAACTGAAAAAGTAGGATGACATCCAAGATAAAACTTACCACAAAAGGAATAGTTGGAAAAATAAGATGGAAATTCAGAAAAATAGAAGACCAGAATGAGGAAGCACCTAGAACAGATAGACGCTTAAGGGGGACATATGTGTATGATATCAGTTATTTTCCACTAAGATACATCTCGTGTTTTTCCCATCACGCCTTATTTTCTTTGTCGTCGGTCTCACACTATTTTGTGAGATCTCGGTATCTTTTTCATTTAGCTGCGCCACCTCGTGTCTGGTAGAAGCCAGAGCCTCACCTATCCACACATTATCTTTATTGATCGCATTAGTTCTGAACTTCTAAAACACTCCTTGATCCTGAAAGATGCATCTATTTGTTGAAGAAATACAGGTATGTATTCATATCTACTACTGTACCCCTCTATTCTTCTTATTCTATTCACTCAAAAACTGGTCGATGATATGATTTAAAATCTTGGGTTGGCTACAGTTGAGGTTTTCCAACCCAGATATAAGTCATATCGCCGATCGGAGTTGAGGGTTTTTTTTTTCGGTGTCATGGCACCACAGGTAAGTTTTGAGTTTTTATTTCAATTCGATACGCAACAAAGAGGGATCCAGATGTTTCAAATTTTGAATCTAAAATACTGATTAAGAACCATGTCAGAATTCTATGGCTGTAAATTTTCTGTTGGCAGAAGATTAAAATCTAAAATTTCTGTAAAACGTAGATATGCTGAGGAAAACCTGAAGGTTGTTGTGGTTTCAGAATGAAGCATGTGAACATGAAAGTATACCTCTTTCTATTCGAACCCAGGATCTGGCTGAAGATTTTTAAGACTTTTTCCATTTTTGTTATTCACTGTAGAAAAACGCTGGACGTTTCGCAACTGGATGTTTTGCAGCGAGACGTTTTGCAACTGGACGTTTCGCACCTGGACGTTTTGCAGCCGGACGTTTTGCAACTGGACGTTTCGTAACTGGATGTTTCGCGACTGGATGTTTTGCATCTGGACGTTTCGCAACTGGATGTCGCGCAACTGGACGTTTCGCAACTGGTCGTTTAGTAACTGGACGTTTCGCAGCCGGACGTTTTACAACTGGACGTTTCGCAGCTGGATGTTTCGCAGCCGGACGTTTTACAACTGGACGTTTCGCAACTGGTACATTCACTTTTTGACTCATTTCCAATTTTCTAGCTCTTGTTGACTTTCTAACAACTTTTGGTTCCAATTGTTCCCTTCCTTTCAGATTTAACTGGAAATGTGGTACCTATAAGTTTATGTGCCTGAAAATTTTGGAAATGTTCTCTCCCTTGAAGACCAAAAAATGTATTCTCCTTTCTATCAACAATCCCATTTCAATCAAGTGGATTCTGAAAACTTCCGGCTCACAGAATGAAAACTAATCTAATGACGGAAATAGAGTGCCGGCAGGTGTTAAGCCCTGCCGCCACCAGTCACGTAGAAGAGGATAGAGCTGAAAACAGATGAAATAGTGTAGTATAGACGGCTAAGAAAAAGGGGCGGGGTGGAAAAAATGAAGGGGTATATAAGGGGTAGCATACGGATAACAAACTCATATATCCCCCTAGGACGTCAACTGTGTAAGATGTTCGAAATTGTGGCCTTGTATTTTACTGAAAATTATTTATTCTCATATCAAACTCATATATCCCCCTAGGACGTCAACTGTGTAAGATGTTCGATATTTCGGCCTTGTATTTTACTGAAAATTCATTTATTTATAGTATTTATCTATTCTTCATTTGAGTAGTCTGCTGTGGTGAGTTTGTAACCTCTAATATTTCTCTGAAATTAATTTATGTTTTTCAGAGATTAAAGGAGTTGCAAGCGGAGGTTAGCAAAATGGAAAATTCGAATCAACCATCCACGAGTCAAGAAGCAAGGATGAAGGAGGAGAAGACAGCACATTCCGTTTGGGATTCTCCAGAAGGCGCCCAAGACACAACGAAGACTACCACCTAGTCGTCCATAGCCCAGGAGAAGAAGCAGACCTTCAAAAGTGTCTGAAACAACAACTCGAAAGTCGCCCGTGGATCTTTTTGAAGAAAATTTTGGAGATGTTCGTAGCCAATCAGTCGGAGGAAGAGTGCATGAAAATTATATGAGATGGGCCGCTTCGAAACACGATATCCATGGATGCGACAAAGAATGCTGGAGATCATTGACGACGCAAAAGGAGGAGGAGTTGGAGAGAATCGAGATGGAATGGAAGGAGGAAACGGCATGACGACATGGAGGGCACATCCAGCAAGGAAGAGGGAAGAAAAGGAGGAAAGGTGAGTTTTTTTTTTTGAAAACTAGTACTCGTTAGCTCGATTTGATTTCATGTTTATCTTGCCATATTTCAATTTTTGATATTATAGGATTGTGGATTCCTCCAATGATGCAGAACACTTGACGAGGATGAAAGAGGAGAAACTGTTGCAAGCAAAAATGCACATCGTGAGTTCTGTTTGTCTTTTTTTTTGCAATTTTCTAATTTCCTTATTTCCAGAACTGACATGGCGGACCTCGGCAATGTTTATTGTTATTTGTTAATTTTTCATTGTTATTTGTTGTTGTTATTGTTGTTAATAAATTTTTGTTTTTAAAACTGACTTCTATCGTTGTCTATTTTTCCCTTAATGGTTGAATAACCAGAAGCTATTTCTTCTCTATTCCAGGTCCGCAAAGAATCATCTGAACTTTTGATTAACACGATTTGGAGCGTTTTTTCAGGTGGCTTTTCAGGTGCAAGCAAGTTTCTCAAAAGAATTTGGTAGAAAGTTGAGAATGCAGCTGACTCTATAATGCATTTGACGGAAAAAAAGGGTTACAGAACACATGAAAGCATATATGGACAACAGAAAGAAATTTGAGCAGATTCTAGTTGAACATATTGAGAAATGACGATGTGAGAAGAGTAAAACTACACTCGATGGAGAGAAATCAGACAAAAGTGAACAACTCTTTCCTGTCTAACAGAAGTTACCGTCAAAAAACTTCATAAACACACAAAGCCTAGACTATTAATGGTTTGGAAGATATCCTGGTACTGGAGTAATCCGTTGGATACATTTCTAATATCTCAATCCTTGCCATGTGTGATTTTCGATCAACAATTGGAGCTTAATCAATATTCATATTATTCTTAAAAAGCTGGTGGTTATGAAGCCTAAGCTTGTTACAAAATGGGGAAGTTGGTGGTTCGGTCGGTCAACAATTGGTCGGCGGTCGGTCTGTAGACAGAAGTTGCCAATTTTGTGGAGAACCGTTGACGAAACGTTTAACGAACGTCGAGCTAACCCAACCAGAGAAAGGAAAATGTTTTCAATCACTTCGCAGACATGGAGATCTTCGGTTGGAGTTGTCGGCGGACGACTGTCGTTATTTTTCAACTTTGTTTTTATTTTCTCCTCACTAAATTTTTTTCAATTCCAGTTCGAAATACGGCATCAACTTTTTACTAACATTCCAACCAAAGTGTACTCGCTGACGGACGCAAAAATACTTTTTCAATAATTACAGTTTTCTCTTGCTTGATCACTTCGTCTTATCCCGGTCAATTTGTCCCTCCTCCCCCCCCCCCCCCCCCTTCTTAAAAAATACTTAATTTCTAAGGAATTGTTCATTGTGAACCTGAACTAGAAATGATATTCATCGGAGGTCCGCCGCTCTTAACGCAAAAATTCATTGACATTTCCATTTTTTAGTTTTTGTTTACATTCTTACAACTTTTGATTCCAACTGAACCATTTTCAGGTGTTTTTTGGTGATTGCGATTATTTGTGATCTCATAGGTTCCTTTTACATTCAACTGTAATGGTGCTCTTCTAAGTTTGTGTGCCTTAAATTTTTCGAAATGTTCTCTTCCGTGAAAACCAAAAAATGTATTATCTTCTCTATCAGCAATCTCAATCGAGTGGATTCTCGAAACTTTTGGTTCACAGAATGAAAACTAATCCAATGACGGAAATAAGGAGTGGGCAGCTGTTAAGCCCTGCTGCCTCCAGGCACGTCGAAGATGATGAAGCCGAAAACACATGAAATAGTGTAGTATAGACGGCTAAGGAAAATAGGCGGTGTGGAAAGAATGGAGGGTGTATATAAGGGGGAGCATACGGATAACAAACTCATATATCCCCCTAGGACGTCAACTGTGTAAGATGTTCGATATTTCGGCCTTGTATTTTACTGGATATTATTTATTTATATGAAGCCTGAGACAAGAAAAGGATGAAAGAACAGCGAATGAGGAATGCTCAGAAGACAGGATGCTGCAGTAAGAGGAGTTCTGGAAGTTGTTCAAGCTCCTGCGCCAGTTGTTGTGAACCAAGTAGTGGAACCCGTTGCGCCAATGATTCCCAATCAAGAAGCACCACCCGCTGCGCCAAATTTGCCTATTCAAGAAATGGAACCCGCTGCACCAAACCTTGCAAACCAAGAAGCACCACCTGCTGCAGTAGAAAATATTATATATGCTGATGTTCCAATGCTTGAACCGTTTGATCTGAATGCAGCAAAAAACGCTTATGAGATACTATGGACGAACCTGGCAAATGAACTCCTAGCAAACATAAACCACCAAACGAGAGGAGCTTCTGCTATTCTATCAGGTGCACCGCATGGGTTGAGGCAACACTTGTCGCGCCCATAATACGCCTTATGTACGCGACGGTTCTCATTATCTCTCAAATATTCGCTAACATATTCTACAACTTCCTTTCGTTCAATTCCCCAAGCAATTCCCACGGAATCGATGGTAAAGCAGACTCACTTCAACTTCTCCCGCGAGGATCACCCGCGTCGACAATGCAAGTGCGCACCACCGGACTTTCCCGCCAAACGCGTTTGAACGCGGAACGATTTCGCAATAATTAGTTGTTCCTAAAATTCCCCCGTTCACTTCACTTCACCTTCCACTTCCCTCACTACTCATCTTCTCTCCCTTTCCCACATCGAGAACGGTGACTTGTCATCGCTCTCTCGTCTCATCTGTCCCCAGCCTGTTCTACTAATAAAGCAGTGCACAATATTCACTACTCTATCTATTCTGCCACCGACGAAACACCACTGAACCACTGAACCACACTCACCAACGGCTGTTGCGAAGCCTGAGGTGTCTACACACATCGTCAAGCCCTTCAGAGGCACTCAGTTCACCACCAACCATTCACTCGCGCAGATCCTGGCTTTCGCGTGTGAGCCAGTAAATATCCACGGCGCGACAACACTACGAGAATGGATTCGAGGGCCAGCCGGGAGAGAGTAACGTGGTCCAGTTTCAGTGAGAATATTTGCGAGACTACCGGAGGCTGCACCAGGCGTTGAGGAAGATCTACAAAGAAGGTTGGATGAAGCATTAGATGAAACAGAAGAAGTGCGCGACGATCCAGAAGGAATTACTCCAGATGCTCCACAAATGTGCTTTGTGAGTACTGTTCGTTTTTTGTAATTTTCTAATTTCCTGATTTTCAGCAACGATATATGTAGCAGACTTTGGCAGTGTTTATTGTTATTTGTTAATTTTTCATTGTTTTTTGTTGTTGTTATTGTTCAAAGTTGTTTATAAAGTTTTTGTTTTCAAAACTGATTTTGATTGTTGTCTATTTTCCCCTCAATGGTTGAATAACCAGAAGCTATTTCTTTTCTATTTCAGGTCCGCAAAGAATGATTTGAATTTTTGATTATCAAGAATTAGAGCGCTTCTTCAGGTGGCTTTTTCAGGTGCGGCAAGCAGGTATCACAGAAAAAATTTGGTAGAAGGTGAAGAATGAAGCTGATTCAAAATGGCATTTGACGGAGAAAAATGGTGGACAGAACACATGAAAGCATAGATCGACAACAGGGAGAAATTTGAGCAAATTATTGTTGAAAATAATGAAAAATGACCAAATAGGAAGAGTAAAACTACAGTCGATAAAGAGAAAGCAGACAACAGTTAACAACATTTTCTGTAAAACAGAAGTTTACGTACAGAAATTCCATAAACACACAAAGCCTGGATTATCAATGACTTGGAACAAATTCTGCTACTGACTGGACGAATTCAATGGATACATTTCTAACATCTCAATCCTTGTCATGGGTGTTTTTTGATCAACAATTGGAGCTTATTCTATATTCACATTATTCTTAACAAGCTGGTGGTTATGAAGCCGGAGCTTGTTACGAAATCGTTGGTCGGCGGACGGTCAGTGGTCGCCGGGGGTTTGTGGTCGGTGGTCGATTGCCGGCCTTATTTTTATTCTGTTCGTCTACCTACTGTTCGATGATACAATTTTTGATCTTGTGTTGGCCACAGTTGTGGTTTTCTAACCCAGATTTAAGTCATATCGCCGACCGGGATAGTGAGGTTTTTGGTATCATGGCAGCACAGATAAGTTTGGAATTTCTATTTCAGTTTCATACGCAACAAAAAGGGATCCGGATGTTCTGATTGTTGAAATCAAAAGACGGATTATGAACCATGCAAGATGTATTTTATGTAAAGATTTTGTGGTTGTAGATTTTCAGTTGGTTGAAGAGAAACATCTATAATTTGCACCACAGATAAGTTTTGAATTTCTATTTTAATTTGATACGCAACAAAAACTCAAAAACTTGGAAGATGAAAATCTCCGAATTTCCAACTGTCATGATGATATCCTAGTGTTGATGCATTGTGGAACCAGTTTTTTCTTCCTTCATCACTTTGTCTAATCCGGGTCAAGTTGTCCCTCTATCTTCAAAAAAACGTAGTTTTGCTCTCATCCTGAATACGAATTTTTCATTGTGAACCTGAAATAGAAATGAGACATTTCCTGGTTATTCTGGGTGGGCGGTCGGTCGGCGGTCGGTCGACGGTCCGCATTTTACGCAAAGATCTATTTGACGAGTCCATTTTTCCAGATCTTGTTGCCTTTCTGACAACTCATTGTTCTAACTGAACAATTTTCATGTGTGTTTTAGTAATTGCGATTATTTGGGATCTCAGAGTTTCTTTTTACATTTAACTGTAATGGTAGTCTTCTAAGTTTGTGTGCCTAAAATTTTTCGAAATGTTCTCTTCCGTAAAAACCAAAAATTTGTGTGTTTTCTTCTCTATCAACAATCTCATTTCAATCAAATGTTTTCCTCTAAATTCCGGCTCACTGAATGAAAACTAATCCAGTGCCGGAAATAAGAAAGGGGCAGGTGATAAGCCGCCACCAGTCACATAGAAGAAGATGAAGGCGGAAACACATGAAATAGTGTAGTATAGACGGCGAAAAAAAATGGGCGGAGTGGGAAGAATGAAGGGTGTATATAAGGGGGAGCATACGGATAACAAACTCATATATCCCCCTAGGACGTCAACTGTGTAAGATGTTCGACATTTCGGCCTTGTATTTTACTGGAAATTTATTTATTTATATTATTTACTTCTTTATTTCTATTCATTACTTTAGTAGTCCGTTGTTTGGAAAATGGTGAGTTCGAATCCTCTATTTTTTTTTAATTCATACATATTATTCAGAGATTGAAGGATTTGGAAGCCGAGTTGAAAGAGGTGAAGAACGAAGGAGTGGTTTGAAAGCACAAAGAAGACTGTTCGAGGAGTAAAGGATCTGAAGACCATGATGATGGAGAGGGAGAAGACATCGAAAACGGAAGGAAAGAAAAAACGAATATGAAGGAGAGAGAGAAAGGTGAGCAAAATGTTTTGGATTTTGTGATGACTGATTTATGTAACAGTAACATTTATCAGTCCAAATTCTCATGGCCTAGTCACCTAAATATTGACACCGGAGCCTGAGCCAGCCGAGGCTGCTCCCAGTCAGGTAACCAGAGTGTGTATCGGCGGCCGGAGACATCCGAGCCCCAAAATGTGAGAGATAAGCGGTGTGTAAGACGAGTTATCATTGACCCATTTATTGAGAAGGTCAAGATAAACGATAAAAGACACAAGACAAAGGCGAATAACGCAGGAGGGGAATTTAGGAGGAAAAGTTCGTCGAGAAGTGCTGGATGAAAAATTGAGAACAAATCTGGGATTCCTTGTTCAAAACCGTTGTTCTCTCGACAACATCGCTCTTCATCAAGAGGAGGGGGGGGGGGAGGACAATTCAAATATAATTTCTTTGCGAGGGATTTTAATTAAGTGTTTGTTTTTTGGGAAGGCGAATCAAAATATAAGGAATTTCAGCAACAAAATCAGGGAAAATAGTGAGAAAAAGATAGAATAAGTGATACAATAATTTAAGGCGGGAATTCGGGGAGTTTTGAGGGCAAAACCACTGATCCCTGAATTACAGAGCCTTCAGGTTGGCACGATTTGGCCGAAGGGGCAAAATCTGACAACACTAAAGTCTAATTTGTTTACACATTTTTCTTCCAGTATCTCTCATCCATCTCCCCATACATATGGAATGCGCTCATGGGGCCACTGAAAAATCCGAATAACGAGCTCAATGGAGTCGAAGCAGAGCATTTTCGCGTGTTCCTCAGAGTCGTCAACGGCGAAGACTGTCTAAACGGTAAGCCGTCATTTAAGATTTTTCCTAAATTTTTGTTTTTTTTTTCAGACAACAACATCAAGCAAGCTCTAAGCACTTCTGCTTACCTTGCCTGCAATGTTGCAATGGCTTCCTGTGAGAAATGGATGATAGAGAAGAGCGGGTTGAGTGAGAGAAGGAAATTCCAGTTGGCCATAGAGTTCAAAATAGAGAACTTGAAGGTAGGGGACAACTCGGACACTTCCTTTTCAATGTTTTATTATTTAGGACGCAGTCCTGGAAGGCTTCACCAACATTCTCGATGTGTGGAAAATATTCAACAACATTGCTCAGATGAAAAAAGATTGGGACAGAGACACAATAATGAAGGTCCTTGGAAGATTATTTGGCCTTGTTAGGATTCCACAACCCCAAAGTCCCCGTTCAGTTGCGGATGTGACAAGAGAGCGAGACCTGCTGCAAGTACAGATCCGGGCAATGAGAGTGAAGATGGTGGAGAACTCGAAGCGATGCAAGATGACCTCCAAGATAGTAAAACGGAAGAAAGGGAAAGATGCTGAGACTCTGTTCGAATATGAACTGTTCTGGACACAAACTGAAGATGGTGTTCGTCGAGAACTAGCAGTGGCTCTACTTACCAACATCTTGCAGTACTTGGGA
Organism: Caenorhabditis sinica; assembly: GCA_963932045.1. Taxonomy (NCBI): domain Eukaryota; kingdom Metazoa; phylum Nematoda; class Chromadorea; order Rhabditida; family Rhabditidae; genus Caenorhabditis; species Caenorhabditis sinica. The sequence goes on from OZ009938.1 coordinate 23,874,949, forward strand.
ATTAAAGCATCTGTCAAGATTCATCAAAAAAAAGCTAGCGATCCACATCAAGGCACTGCAAGAGCGGAACACTCTCAATTCATTACGTATCGAGCTTCATGAACTTGTGAAAGTAAGACGGGCGGAATGCATTAGAAGATGAGAAATAATCGAAGAGGCAGTAAACAACGCTCGCCGACAGATTGAAGAAATTCGAAGAGGAGGAGGAGCCCAACAATTACCGGAGGGAGCGGAGAAATTAGTTGAAAGAATGTTGTAAATTCCTGGTTTTCAGCAACGACATGGCAGACCTCGGCAGTGTTTATTGTTATTTGTTGATTCTTCATTGTTGTTTGTTGTTCTTATTTTTTCTAAATTGTTAATAAATGTTTTGTTTCAAAAACTGACTTCGATTGTTGTCTATTTTGCCCTTAATGGTTGAATAGCCAGAAGCTATTTCTTGGTCCGCAAAGAATCATTTGAATTTTGGATCAAAAAAGAGTTGGAGCGCTTTTTCAGGTGACGTTTTCAGGTGCAAGCAGGTTTTACATAGGATTTGGCCGCTGATTTAAAAATGCGTTTGACGAAGAAAAAAAGGGTACGGGACACATGATAGCATGGATGGACCACAGGGAGAAAGTCGGAAGGAGTAAAACTACAGCCGATAGAGCCAAATCTGGAAAAACTCAACAACTTTTTACTGTCAAACAGAAGTTACCGTCAAAAAACATCACAAACACACAAAGCCTAGATTATCAATGAATTTATCAAAGGAAGCAAATTCTTATTAAAAGAAGCAAATTCTGCTACTGGAGTAATTCAATGGATGCATTTCTAAAATCTTAATTCTTGGTGCTTTTTATTTTTCAGATACTGTGATCATTAAAAAAAAACAAATAATCGAAAGAGTACTGGTAACGGTAACACTGTAAGAGCCAAACAATATGATTACTGTATCTAGATTCAACCAGGGTAACAAAATAATTTTTGCAACAAAAAAGAATCATTCACATGAGCAGAAGAGAAGGAATGTTAATATTTCTTTCTCTTCTGCCCATGTAAATGATGTGAGGGGAGGGGGGGGGGGGGACAGAAAATACAGTAAACCAATATTTCTGTATTTCTGTCCAAGGTCAATCGGAAGGAGGGGGGGGGTTGAAAAAATAACTGTAGGTGGAAGAAAAAATGGAAGAAGGGGGGAGGGGTGGAGCGCAGAGAGAGCAAGATTACTGTAAAGCAAAAAAGGGAAAATTTAATAACTGAAAAAGGGTGATGATTGAATGTAGCTGACATTCCGAAATCCCAAGAAATCCATTTTGATCTATTTTTGGCCAAGATGAACTGATTGTTCTCCATTTCTCATGCTATCTTCGTTCTCGTTCTGGAAAGATACAATTTCAGTTTTTGTCAAAAAATGTAAGATTCAAAACAAACCTACTCTCCATTAGCGGAATCACGAGATTTCCAAATGTTGAGATACTTGTATTTCTGTTTAGCGTAAGATTTCGTCGTTTTCCTTTTACTTCTTTGTTTTTAATGTAGATCGGCGTCAGATGTTGCCGTGTTGTTGGCATCCTTGGAGATGTAAGAATTCTGAAAAAATTGAACATTTTGAAATATGTTTAAAAATGGCTCACCTTAACAAAGTGAAGAAACCTTGGTTACTTGGTTACGTAGCCAGGGTGCGTTCCGGTTAGCACGGGAAATTCCTTTAGGAGTAGTCTTTTGTTGCACTTCATCCGTATCTAAAAGTCCCAATGTGTCCTGATTGTTGTTCTTTTTGTATTTCAAAGTATCCCAAGAAGTGCACTTGATGGAGATGAAGAGACAGTGTTTAGGTTGTTGATTTGCCGGAGATGTCGAATTGGTAGATGGAGATAGAGGGAGCCCTAAAAAAACAAACTCATTTTGAAAAACTTATCAAGCGTCCTGAGAATAGTTTGAAAAATGGAAAAAATGGCTCTTCTTGACACTTTTTGTAGTTTCGGCACTTTCAACCCCAAAAGCGTAAGGTGTTGGAATCAATCTTTCCATTTTCGTTGGAGCAGTGTTGGTCCTTGGGCTGGAAATAAGCAAAAATTAATAGATTTTTTGGAGCCATTCTGATATTTTGTTTGAGAAAAATCAAATTTGCAGAAGAAAAAACGAAAATTTCGAAATCCAAAAAAAGACTCACCGTGGTACTTCCCGTTAAACTTAGAATTTTGATCCGCCCAACCAGTCGACTTCATGCTGCCCCACACGGTCTCTATAGGGTGTCGTCGCAATAGTCGCAAACTGTCCATTTTTCGTTGAAATGTTGTTGATTTCTTAGCTGAAAATGAGCAACATTAGAAAATAGTCTTCACTCTTAAAAAGCTGAGGATGCATGTAAAAGTGGAAAACACACCTCTTATTATTTTAGTCTTACTTTGGTTTCCATTTTCTGAAACTTTCCGTGTTGTCTCCGTTTCTTGATGGTAGTCGTGGTCTTTTTGTTGCTTTCAGTTTCCTGGTGGTCGTGAACGTTCTTGGTTCCTTCATTTTGTTTATGGATCACTTTCAATTTGCATCGAGAATGGGCCGCCCCATCTTCAGAAGGTTCAGCTGGTCCGAGAATGGAGTTTGGGGGGGGGGGGGGGGCGGTGAACTTTCCTTTGGTTCGACATCTTACGGAAACTGAAAATTTGAGAAACTGAATAAGAAAAGTTTTCGAAAAAAAAAGAAAAAACTAACCGTTGTACTCCGGACTCCAGATTTCGCTTTTAAATCCAGATTTGTCGAATTCTTGTACTTCCAATTTCAAGAGCGTAGAGTGTTGGCATCGAACTGTTTATTTTTCGTTGGAAGGCTGTAGACTTCTGGGCTGAAAATGAGTAAAAATCAGGAGGTAGTCTTGAAAACATTAGAATGTAGTAGTAGTAGGAGTAGAAGCACAAAATTAAAAAAAGTTGAGCGCTTCAAGCTGAAATAGTGAAAATGGGAAATTTCGTAATTTTCGAAATATTGCGAATATTTAGGAATATTATTTTTCCAAAGTTTTCAGAAAATTGGCGCGCAAAAACTTGGCGATTCGCCATTGGGGAGGTCATTGATGCCAGCTGAACACCTTCCAAACTCATTGACAAGAACGGGGGAATTTCGAAATTTTTCAATATTAAATTTACCACATTTTGCCAAAATTGTGCCGGAAGTCAACAAAAATCAACGATTTGGAAAACAGAAGTGGCATTTTTTCTTTTTTCTAAATATCAAATGTCCATTCCGGAACATTTTCTTGCGAAAATCGCATTATTTTTGGAATTTTATGACGTTTTTAGCAAATTTTTAGGGCATAAACAAAGAAAACCCAGTCGAAAATTCCCCGAAAATATTTGAAAGCAAAGAAAATAGAAATAAACTTTGAAAATGTGAAGTAAAATGCCTGAAGACGAGAGAAAATGACGAGTCAACCGCCTCTTCGCGCGCTCTCTCTATTTTGCGCGTAAGGCATGGCGCATCCACCGCGATTGCGGACATGGTGTCAGTGGACAGGGAGACGGCTGAAATTGAAATTTTCCAATGACATTGGCACCGAAAAGGGAAATTTACAAAAAAAGAAAAAATTATACTTTACGATTTTTTTTTTCGTTTTTTTTTCAATGAAATCAGAAAATGTTTGGAAAAATTGAATTTGTTTTTTTATCCCAAAAATCTATCTATGATTTTTAGAGTCCATCATGTTCAGCTACGAGAAAAAGATGAAGAGCCTCTACCTCAGACATCTGCGATTCTAAAAAGAGTCGGATTGAAGAATGATATTTATTTCAGGGATATTACTTTTTATTTAACATCGACAAATACGCCTCTAGAATCAAAGGAAAACAATTGCACGATTTGCAATATTATGGGTTCACAAGATGACTATTGACAAGATGAAACTGTTGAATGGAAAATTTTTGAGAGTGTCTCAATAGAGAAAACTTGTGAAAAGGACGAAGGGATATAAGGAAAGCGAGAACAAAATAATTTTCACTACAATAATGAATCGTTCACATGAGCAGAAGAGAAGGAATGTTAATAATACCTTTTCTTCTGCTCATGTGAATGATGTGAGGGGGGGGGGGGGGGACAGAAATACAGTAATCCAAGATTACTGTATTTCTTGTCCATCCTAAGGGAGAAAGGGGAGGGGTGAGGGTTATATAGATAACTGTAAACAGAAAAAATGGGAGAGGTAGGGGAGAGAAAGCAAGATTGTTGTAGACCAAAAAAGGGGACACTTAGAAACTGAAAAAGAGTAATGATGGAATATAGCTGAAATTTCGAAATCTCACGTATTCCGTTTTGATCCATTTTTGGCCAAGATGAATTGTAGATTGTTCTCTATTCCTTGTGCTGGCCACGTTTTCGCTCTGGAAAAATGCTATTTCCGTCTTTGTCGAACAATGTAAGATTCAAAACAAACCTCCTATCCATTTGAGCTCCGCCGCGCTGAAATACTTGCACTTCTGTTTTCGGCAAGTTTTCGCCGTCTCCATTTTTCACGTAGATCGAGTTCAGAAATTGTCCTGTTGTTGGTATCCTTGGGAATGCAAGAAGTCTGAAAAAAAACTGAACATTTTGAAAGTTGAAAAAAATGACTCACCATGGTACTTCTTGTCAAACGCGTTTAGTCTCCTGTTGGTATCAAGATGTGTCGATTTCTTGAGATTGCGCTCCATCCAGCCAGTCGACTACATTCAGCCCGAACGGTCTCCATATAATATTGGCATCAGGCTTTGCAATTTCCGTTGGAGAAGTGTTGGCTTTTGAGCTGAAAATGAACAGAATTAGGAATATTTTTCAAAATCTCAGAATGTACTAAAACGTCTAAAAAATCTTAGAGGGAATTTAGGTGAAGTTTTTGAAAGTCTGTTTATTCGAGACCGTATAACGGCTCTGATAACATAAAACTTAAATTACCGCAGGAAACTAGAAGAAAATTTTTAAAATTCTAAAAAAGACTCACCGTCGTATTCTTTGATCCATCGTTGTAATCCAGGTTTCTCTTTATTTTTCGAAGTTATGGGCCGCCCCATCTCCAGGAGGTTCAGTGGATCCGAGAATGGAGTTGGATCTCCATAGGGTGTTGGCGTCAGGCTTCGAATTTTTCGCTGTAGCAGTGTTGACCAAAAATGGAGTTGGGTTCAGGCGGTGAACTTTCCTTTGGTTCGACATCTAGGCAGAACCTGAAAATTTGAAAAAGTTGAATACGAGAAGTTTTAAAAGTTTGAAAAAAGTGACTCACTGTCGTACTTTGGACTCCATATTCCGTTTTTAACTCCAGATTTGTCGGTTCTTGGCACTTCCAATCCCAAAAGCGAAGGGGTCGGCATCGCTGTCCATTTGTCGTTGGAACATTGTAGACTTTAGGGCTGAAAATAAGTAAGAATTAGGGGGTAGTCTTGAAAACATTAGAATGTAGTAGTAGTAGAAATAGAATTTTAAAATTAGAGAACGTCGAGAACTTCAATCTCAAATTGTGAAATTGGGAAATTTCGTAATATTTCGAAATATTGCAAAATTTCAAGAAACTCAAATGTTTGAAATTTTCATAATTTTCGAGAAAAGTGGTGCGCAAAAACTGGCGAATTACGATTGGAAGGTCATTAACGCCAGCTGGATACTCTCCGAACTCATTGAGAGAAACCGAGAAAATTCGAAATTTTTCCAAAAAAAAATTACCAGATTTTGCCGGAATTTTGTCGGAAATTTACAAAAAGCCACGATATGGAAAAGAGAAGTGGCACTTTCTCCTCTTTTTTAATGATCAAATGTCCATTCCGGAACATTTTAGTGCAAAAATCGCATCAATTTTGGAGTACTACGACGTTTTCGCCTATTTTTAACAGATGTTTGAACTCAAAACAAAGAAAAATCAATCGAAAATTCCCCGAAATTATTGAAAACCAAGAAAATAGAGAAAAAAGTCGGAAATGCAAGGTAAAATGCCAGAAAATGAGAAAAAATGTCGAGTCGACCGCCACTTCGCGCGCTCTCGCAATTTTGCGCGTAAGGTATGGCGTATTCACCGCAATTGCGGACTTGGTGTCAATGGACGGGGAGACGTTTTAATTTGAATATTTCCAATGACTTTGGCACCGAAAAGGGAAATTTACAAAACTACACTTTCCGGATTTTTTCTTGTTTTTTTTTTTAGTAAAATCAGAAAACTTCTGGAAAAATTGAATTTATGTTTTTCCTGAAAATCTAACTTCTGCATTTTGAGAACTCGAGTTTCCCAAATTTTAAGATTCATAAACTAGTTTCCCAAATTTTAAGATTAAAATGACGAGTCAACCGCCTCTTCTTTCTACGTTGCGTGAGCTCTCTCTTCCTTCAAAGGATTCATTGCTGAAGCTCATATTGTGAAACCTAATGTTTAACTTTTCAGTGATATTGGAAATCGAGAATTCAAAATATATATGTAGAGTCAGTAGTCGCGTTGGAAAATCGAGATAGTTCTGAAGAACAAACCGAAATTTTCAAAAATCGAAAAAAGGACTTACTGTACCTTATCAGTCCTTATCAAAACTGTTGGATACGATTAGGAATCCAGATTGATAAATCTATTTCGATTCCCTCCCACAATCAACTTTTTTTCAATAAACATACTTTCTCTGAAAAAAATTGAAATACTTTAGAACTCACAGATTTTCAGGTCACAAGGCCCAATTTTACTCCCCTTTTTTAGTGAAATAAGAAAAATTTCTAGAACACTTTTCATTAATTTACCTTTATTGATTCTGTGATTATAACAAAAAAAACTGTTCGAATTAGTAATGATAATATTATAAAGAAGAGTACTAGTATTGGTGAAACTTTAGAAGAAAGAAAAATATAATTACTGTATCTAGATTCAACCAGGGTAACAAAGTAAAAACACACTTCGATCCATTTTCGGCCAAGATGAATTGATTTTTCTCCATTCCTTATGCTGACTTCTCGCTCTGGAAAATTTCTATTTTAGTTTTTGTCGAAAAATGTAAAATTTGAAACAAACCTCCTATCCATTTGAATTCCGAGATTTCCAAATGTTGAGATTCTTGCACTTCCGTTTTCCGTAAGCTTTCGTCGTCTTCCTTTTACTCCCTCATTTTTCATGTTGATCCGGTTCAGAAGAGTTGTCATGCTGTTGGCATCCTTGGAGATGTGAGAATTCTGAAAAAAACTGAACATTTTTAAATATATTAAAAAATGGCTCACCTTGACACTTTTTGTGATTTCGACTCTTCCAACCCTAGAGGCGTAGGGTGTCGGCATCAGTCTGTCCCTTTTACATTGGAGCAGTGAAATTTTCTGTGTTGTCTCCGTTTCTTGATGGTAGTCGTCGTCTTTTTGTTCCTTCCGATTTCCTTGTGGCCATGAATTTTCTTGGTTCCTTCATTTTGTTTATGGATCACTTTTAATTTGCATCGAGAGTGAACCAAGGAGCGAAAGGTCATCATCGCTGAAAATTAGGAACGTTAGATGAGCATTGAAGAAATGAAGAAATGTGAAAAAAAGAAGAAATGAGGAGATTTAGGAAACCTAATGATGTTGTCCTTATAGATATTTTGAAATCCAAAAAAAAACTCACCATAAAACTGCATTGCGTTGCATCCCCTTCGGTGCGCCCAATCAGACATCCCACATGGTCCCCATAAGGTGTCGGCATCAACCGGTCCCTTTTTTTCTTTTAGGAGCAGTGTTGTCCTTTGGGCTGCCGCCCCATCTTCAGGAGGTTCAGCGGGTCGGAGAATGGAGTTGGGAGGGGGGGGGGGGGGGGGGGGCGGTGAACCTTCCTTTAGTTCGACATCTTGACGGAAACTGAAAATTTGAGAAGTTGAAACTGAGAAGTTTTTGAAATTTGACAAAGTGACTCACCGTTGTACTTTGGACTCCCTCCAGATTTTGCTTTTGACTCCAGATTTGTCGAATTTTGGTCCTTTCAACTCCAAGAGCGTAGGGTGTTAGCCTCCAACTGTTCACTTTCCGGTGGAGTTTTGTATACGTCTGAGCTGAAAATGAGTAAAAATTAGGGAGTACTCTTGAAAACGTTAGAATGTAATAGTAGTAGGAGTAGAATCACAAATTTAAAAAGTTGAGCACGAATAGGAAATTTCGTAATATATCTAAATATTGCGAAATTTCCAGAATTTTTTTTTTATTTCAAAATGTTTGAAAAAATGGGCCGCGATAACTTGGCAAATTGTAGTTGGATGGTCAGTAAGGCCAGCTGGATACCCTCCGAACTCATTGACAAGAACGGAGAAATTTCGAAATTTTTCGAAAATAAATTTACCACATCTTGCCAAATTTCGCCGGAAATTTACGAAAATTTACGTCGAGGAAAACAAAGTGGCAATTTTTCTCTTTTTTAAATTTCAAAAGTCCATTCCGGAACACTTTCTTGCGAAAATTGCATCAATGTTGGAACTTTACGACGTTTTCGTCTATTTTTAATACATTTTTGGGCTCAAAACAAAGAAAAATTAGTCAAAAATTCCCCAAAAATTATTGAGAACAAAGAAAACCGAGAAAAGCGTCGAAAATGTAATGTAAAGTGCCGGAAAACGAGAGAAAATGACGAGTCGACCGCCTCTTCGCGCGCGCTCTCTATTTTGCGCGTAAGGTATGGCGCATTTACCGCAATTGCGGACTTGATGTCCACTGATGACGGGACCTTTTAAATTGGATTTTTTTGTGAACATTGGCGCCGCAAAAAATGAAAATAACAAAAAAGTGGAAAAATTCCATTTTTTGGATTTTTCTTCCCGTTCTTTTTTTCAGTGAAATGAAGAAATTTATTTCAAAAATAATTTATATTTTTTCCTGGAAATCTAACTTCTGCATTTTGAGAACTCGGAGATTTCCAAATTTCAAGATGTTTGCCTTTCTCCTGTATAAGGTTCCTCTTCCTTCAAAAGATTCATGCGAGGGATGTGTTGGTGGATACTGTCCAAAGCAAGACGGTGAGTGAATTTTTCTTTGATTTTTGTACAATTATCTATAATTTTCAGAGTTCATCATATCCAGTTACGAGGAAAAAAATGAAAAGCCTCTACCCGACACCATATAGTGACTGACCCTCTGGGGTTGTACGAAGTTTTGAAGCAAGATTTGGAGAAATACAAGGAGGATGAAAAAATTTCATCGAATTCTACCTAGAAGTTTCAGCTCTCATTTTTTGGCATAATGCCAAACTTGACTAAAGTAAGAAACATCTGCGATTCTAAAAAGAGTCAGATTGGAAAATAGGATTTATTTCAGGAATATTACTATTCATTTAACATAGACAAATACAGCTCTAGAATCAAAGAAAAACAATGGAAAAATTTGCAATCAATTATGGGTATTAAAGCATTCACAAGATGCAACTATATATAAAATTTTACAATGTTAGGGGACGGGGTTTAGTTAAATGGAAAGCTTTTGAGAGGGTCTCAATAGAGCAAACTCGTGAAAAGGACGAAGGGATATGAGGAAAGGGAGAATTAAAAGATTTAGGATAAGTTATTACTGTAAGGTGTAGAAGTACACTTGATCGAGAAGGTTGTTGATTTGCCGAAGATGTCGAATAGGCAGATAGAGATAGAGGGCACCCTGAAAAACCAAACTCAGTTTGAAAAACTCATCAAACAACGTAAGAACATTTTGAAGTCGGAAAAAATGGCTCACCTTGACACTTCTTGTGATTTCGGCACTTGCGATCGGCATCAGTCTGTCCCATTTTGGTTGTTTTCGATTTTCTGGTGGTCACGAACTTTCTGGGTTCCTTCATTTTCCGAAACTTTCTGTGTTGTCTCCGTTTCTTTATGGTAGTAGTGGTCTTTTTGTTCTTTTCGATTTCCTTGTGGTTGGTTCCTTCGAGAATGAGCCAAGGAGCAAGGAGCATTGAGAATGAGCCAAGGAGCAAGGAGCAAGAAGCAAGTCGTGGTCATCATCACTGAAAATTAGGAAAGTTAGATGAGCATTGAAGAAATGAAGAAATGTGAAAAAAGAAGAAAGCAAGAAATTTTTGAAATTCGAAGAGAAGTGACTCACCGTTGTACTCTGCTCTCTTGATTTCGCCAACGATGGTAGTCGTGGTCTTTTTGTTCTTCTCGATTTCCTTGTGGTCACGTACTTTCTTGGTTCCCTCATGTTGTTCTGCCACCCCATCTTCAGGAGGTTCAGCGGGTCGGAGAATGGAGTTGGGAGGGGGGGGGGGGGGGGCGGTGAACCTTCCTTTGGTTTGACATCTTGACGGAAACTGAAAATTTGAGAAGTTGAAATTAAGAAGTTTTTGAAATTTGAAAAAAATGACTAACCATTAAACTTTGGATCCCAGATTCCGCTTTTGACTCCGGATTTGTCGAGATTTGGTCCTTTCAAATTTGGTCTTTTCATGTTGGCCTCAAACTCTCCACTTTGCGGTCGAATTTTGTACACTTCTGGGCTGAAAATGAGTAAAAGTCAGGGGATAGTCTTGAAAACATTAGAATGTAGTAGTAGTAGGAGTAGAATCACAATATTAGAAAACGTTGAGCGCTTCAAGCTGAAATGGTGAAAATGGGAAATTTCGTAATTTTCGAAATATTGCGAAATTTTCAGGAATTTTTTTTTTTCATTTTTCAAAAAAATTGGGGCGCAAAAACTTGGCAATTTGCGATGTTGAGATCATAGACGCCATCTGGACAACCTCCGAACTCATTGAGAGAAACCGAGAAAATTCGAAATTTTTCAAAAAAAAAAAAATTAACCACATTTTGCCGGAATTTCGTCAGAAATTGACAAAAATCCACAATATGGAATCGAAAAGTGGCAGTTTTTTTTTCAACATAAAATGTCTACTCCTATACATTTTCTAGCGGAAATCGCATCATTTTTGGAATTTTGTGACGTTTTTGTCTATTTTTAGCAAATTTTTAGAGAAAAAAACAAAGAAAAATCAGTCAAAAATTCACCGAAAATTATTGAGAACAAAGAAAATCGAGAAAAGCGTCAAAAATGTAAATTAAAATGCCGGAAAACGAGAGAAAATGACGAGTCAGCTGCCGAGTCGCGCGCGCTCTCTGGATTGCGCGTAAAGTATGGCGCATTCACCGCAATTGCGGACTTGGTGTCAGTGGACGGGGAGACGGCTGAATTTGATTTTTTCCGTTGAGATTGGGCCCGCAAAATCTAATAAAAACAAAAAATAAAAAAAAAAATGTGTCCTATTTTTTCTTCTCGGTTTCTTCAGTGAAGGATTAATTGAATTTCTATTTTTCCAACATTCTCAGATTATATATAATTTTCTGACCACTGTCAGGTCTTGTTTTGTCTGTTTTTGGCATTTGTGTTCCTTATTTTGTTTTCGTGGCCTCGGTTTTTTTCAATTTGGCGCTCCCTTATTGTCAAATCTTATTTCTTGTGTTCTTTTGTCCTATTCAAATTTGAATGTTCGCGCCTTTTTTTGTCTCTTTGGGTTTGTATGTACACTTGCCAATCAATACCAGACTAACTGAATGGCAGCTAGGGCACACCGTTCTCTGCCGAAAATCAATAATGACCCCTTCTGAAGTCTTTCTGTGGATCGATTTCTACATTTTTCTAATTGTTTGGGTGTTCGTTTTTTACTCTGATATGCTTCCGACGGCAACAGAAGTGCTGAAATGCTGAGAAATTTCATAAGTCTTCATTTATTTTACGCTTCTTCTCGATTTTCAAGAGTATATTTTTTTTCGGTCTCTTGTGTTTAATGGATCGACGACACAGTGCTCTTGGGAAAAACGCGCAAAAAACCGCGCGCACAGAAATAAGAGGCGGAGCCTATTCAATACATCTTCTTGCAACCAAGGCGCTGGAATTCAGATGGATCATTCATTCGTCGTCTTCTCTTCGTTTCATCGTTTTTTTTCTCATTGATTTCTAATAAAAAATATCCCCTATGGATTTGTGCCAGTAGCACTGGTGTGAGTCCTCAAAACCAACCCTAAGATCTTTACAAACTTTGTTGTTTCGAGTTGAAAACAGCCGACGTCTTTAAAATTTTCAAAATTTCCTTAATATTTTTTAGAATACTTTGTGTTTTGACATCCATAAAATTTGCTCCTACAAAATGAAATCTGTATTTCAGAACTCAACATGACTGAACGTGAAGATCTCTATTCTGGCTTTTATGTTGGTCGTCTTCGGAACGGAAAGGATGGAATCAAGAGGATCAGAGTGGCTTGCTTCAGATCTGGAGATTTTCCAGACAGAGTCTTGGGGCTGAACACATTTGATGAGTGTCCTAAAAGACATGGAGAACTCATCCACTTTTCGACAAAGTAGGTTTTTGAGAGTCGAGTCGTGAAACCTCTTGTTATTATATTATAGGGATAAGATATTGGGACAAGGAGCACTCATTCAGATCGAACGTGGACATCCACAACTTTGTCACCAAGAGGATAGCCAGGGTGATAGAATCATCGTATGTCTAAAAATAGAAAGTTAGATGATAATTGTTTTCAATTTCAGCATACAATCCACAATGTACAAGTTGACGGCAAAGATTTGTTGCCAGGAGTATACCGACACGGAGATTTGGGAGAAATGAGAATGAAGAAGAATCAACTTGTAGCAGGGTTACGGTAAGGAAAAAAACTTCGAAAAAACAGTTGAAACAATATTCATTTGCAGGTACCACTCAATTACATTTGAGGTGATTATTCAACAAAATGGCTTTTTTGATTTGATAGTACTCAATGCACAAGAGTACAATAAGAAGGTAATGGTTCTATTCTAGAAACTGAAAAAAAAACTTTTCATTTTAGAACGAATTCCAATACTGGAAGCAAGTTGGGGATCTCGAATTGATCAGAATGGAACACAGTGTCGGCGGGGTTCACGCAGTTTTCAAATTGTTGAATAAGAGTGAAGAGGCTGTCAATATGTTTGGAAAGTGGAATGATGGTAAGCAACACAAAAAGGGTTAACTCAAAAAAATTTCTAATAACATTGCAGATTATGCCGTGGTGATGACGTCAAAGAATTCGGAAGACGACCACAAACCGTTGAACGGATATTTGTTCGAAAAGGAAGGCAAGAAAGAGGGGCCATTCACTTCCTTGTTCCATGAGTGTGTGGTCCAGCTGAGCAGCAAAGACCAGGCCCGGTTCTACAAGTAATGCCGAGTTGGAGATGTGTTTGGCTTTGCTCCATTGCTGTCTGGAAGCATGAGTCAAAGGAAGTGAGTTTGCTTCGTGCCAAAAAATTGGAAGCCTTTGAAATTTTTACCATGACATCTCAGGGACAATCTAGAAACATCTGAAAATTTTGGACTCCGTCAGTAACATTGAGGCGAGATAATGAAGCTGAAAGTTGAAAATGCACTATTAGCGATATTCCCTAAGGAGAAACGCGCTCCATCGCCAACTTGGCTGAAATTTGAATTTTCATCATTTCCGCGTTTTGAAAACAGCGAAACATGCTTTGGTGGGTGCGTGGATATTTTGTAGACAACTAGTGCAGCAGTCGAATTGTCAACGAGGAGTCCACGCACCCTCCAAAACATTTTCGGGCTGGGTTTTCCTAACAGGGGCCGAAAAAATTATCACCGGCCGAAATAACACCGGCCGAAATAACACCGGCCGAAACCAATTTTCAGATCCTCTAAAAATTAACACCGGCCGAAATAAGACCGGCCGAAATATGACCGGCCGAAACCGAATTTTGCAACTCCAAAAATTATCACCGGCCGAAATACCACCGGCCAAAATATCACCGGCCGAATGTCAATTTTCTGTGAATCATCGGATTGAACAGTGACAGAGGAAACGGTGATCGAGTCGGTAATAGTTAGAACAAAATTTTGGGTTACTTCTTCCTTTCTCTTAGGCTTAGGCAAAGGCTTCAAAAACACTATATTTACGGAAAATGCATTTTAAGATGCCTTTTAGCTGTTAATTTCTATTAAAGACTTCTGTGGCGTTATCTAAGCCTGAAAGTATAAGGGGAAGTATGAAGGATTGGGACCATTTTCTGCAGTTTTTGTTCTAACTACATATTACCGACTTGATCACCGTCTCCTCTGTCACTGTTCAATCCGATGATTCACAGAAAATTGACATTCGGCCGGTGATATTTTGGCCGGTGGTATTTCGGCCGGTGATAATTTGTGGAGTTGCAAAATTCGGTTTCGGCCGGTCATATTTCGGCCGGTCTTATTTCGGCCGGTGTTAATTTTTAGGGGATCTGAAAATTGGTTTCGGCCGGTGTTATTTCGGCCGGTGATATTTTCGGCCGGTGATAATTTTTTCGGCCCCTGTTAGGAAAACAGAGCCCATTTTCGTTTCCCCCTGGGGAATATCGCTGATATTTCAGTACTAAGATATGTATATTCAATCTTGATTTCTCCATGTTTTAGACGGCTTCTAGCATTAACATTTCAAAGGAAAACGTAAAAATAGTTTTTTTTTTCGGTATTATCAGTTTTTGAAGAAGTATTCATTTCTCGAAATTATGAGTGTTTTGCCTTTGAAACCAATTAACTCGCACCCGGTCAGCCGAGGCATAATTTATGAGATTTTTTCAAATTTGCAAATTTTGAAGTAATTAGGTCAATATTTGCGTTGTGCTAGTTCAATGTACGATGCTTTCCGGAAATTTCGTGTTTTTGGGTCTACCTTAAAGTTTTGTTCAAGACTGTCACACAGTCACAACAGCTATTAGCGATATTCCCTAAAGGGAAACGCGCTTCATCGCAATCTTGGCTGAAATTTGAATTTTCAGCTTTCCTGCCGTTTTGAGCAGCGAAACATGTTTCGGTGAGCGCGTGGACTCCTTGTGAACAACTCGGGCAGCAGTTGAATTGTTCACGAGGAGTCCTCGCACCCACCGAAACATGTTTCGCTGCTCAAAACGGCGGAGAAGCTGAACATTCAAACTTCAGCCAAGATTGCGATGGAGCGTGTTTCCCCTTGGGGAATATTGCTAATATTCCGTCAGTAAGGGTAGACAATTTTCGTGTTTGCAGAGCCAGAAATCAAATAGAACTTGACCTATATCATCTTACCCCCTCCACCAATTCTCGTCTTGTTGAATTCCACGATGTACTCCGTATTCACGAAAGAGAACCCCAAGTGCTCAAGCAAATCAAAGACAAAAATACTCCGAAAAATGAATTGAACGAATTGCAACAGGAAGCCGTCAGAATGGCACTGAACGATTTGAGACCTCTTGTATGCATTCGAGGAGCACCGGGAACCGGAAAGACTCATTGTCTTAAAATGCTCATCTACAGACTTTTGAAGAAAAAACAAAAGCAATTCATTGTCATGGCAGCTACCAAAGAAGAGTTGGCAGTTTTGAGAGACATGACAAAAGCATTTTTGGCAACAAAGAAAAAGGAATTGAAACATCTACATGAACATGATAATGTTGTTCGATTGCTCTCAAAGTCTATATTTCAATGTTTTCAGCTTTGATGGATGTCGAGAGGTTCACCAGTATCGTCAACGAGTCACCGGAAGTGCAACAGGTGTTCGACCAAATGGTATTTTTGGAAAATTTTAATTTCATACAAGTTTCTTTTTTAGATGCCGTCACGGGAGGAGAACAAAACAGGAGGGATTACTTCAGAGCAATTGTTTGATGAGCAGGAAAAGATAGTGAAAGCTATGAGAATTGTGGTTGAAGAAGTATGTTCAACTCAGAAAAACACCTAGAAACTAACATTCGTTTCAGAAATTATTGGAAAATGTTTCTGTAGTGTTCGCAACAGTCGGATCGTCTTTCATTGAGCACATTGCTAACCGAGCCTCATTTAAACCCAGTCATTGTCTAATCGGTATGTAGCTCACAAAATAATTCAGATTATAGTTTTGTTTTTTTAGATGGGGCTGCTCGAGTTAAGGCTTTCCACACATGGCCCAAAGTTTATGAGTCGGTGAAAATGGTTTTGGCTGGAGATCCGAGTCAATTCACTGCTACTAAACTCAAGACGGAGTAAGTTGAAGAAGAACACAAGTGGTCCCATAAAAAAAGGTTTTCTGAAATTTTCGGTCCTGATTTTGATCCCTGTCGCCCATTTTCAAAACTTAATCAGATTGTTTTTCTGGCTCCGAGACATTTCACAACTACGAAATTTTGCAACTAACGTCAAGTTTGCACCAGACATTTCGCTACCGGTTGTTTCGCCACCACGACAATCCGCAACCACGTCACTTCAAAACCACGAAATTCAAAATATTTGTGAAAATTCACATTGAAATCATAGATTTTCAAATGTAGATGATAACCTGGAATAGTTCACAATACCCTCAATCCATACAACCCTAATGTACTTATAGTGCATCAGTTTTTAGAGTTGCGAAACGACTGGTTACGTCTAGTTGCAAAATGTCTTGGTTGCAAATTGTCGCGGTCAACGTTAGTTGCGAAACGTCGTAGTTGCGAAATGAACAATAGCAAAATGTCCCGGAGCCGTTTCTCTATCCTCCGTTGATGAGTCCGATTTGAAGAAATACCGTAGTGTTCCAAAAAATTGTGTTATTTTTGAATCTCGGACTGTTGGAGAAATGAAAAATCCTTTTGTAATATATTCGAAAATTGAAATGAATTGGGTTATGGACCATCAAAGTATCATAAAATCGGTTCGTAGGCCTCTTTGTTAGAAGGACTACACAATTTTTCAATCTTTTTTGCAGTAAAAAGAAAACCATAAATCCCAATTTTGGAAGCTTTGAAGACTTATAAGTAGATTTATTAAGGTCAATTGTTGGGCATATCTCGAGAAAAAATTATTCCTGAAACATCAAGTAGATCCATATAAAAATGTTAAAACTTTTCAGAACACTACAGTAATCTTCTAGTCTAACAAAAATATAGGGTAATCATTTTTTGATATTTACAGCAAAGCAGATCTTCATTTCCACCAGACAATCATGGAACGTGTCATAAACAACAAGGAGAGCTTCAGTTGGATTATGCTTGATGAGCAACACCGCAATCACAGAGCAATAATTGACTGGTCAAGCAGAAGATTCTATGATGGAAAGCTAATAAACCGGAACTACCATCAAGATGTTTTGCGGTGAGTTTATACAAAGTTGATATTATAGTAGAGACAAATATTTTTTAGGATGAGTTGCCATCCACAACCAAAGAAATTCCAAAACCTCTATGATCCGTTAGTGCTCATCGACACATCTCTGGTCACTGATGACACCCGAGTGGAGACGTATGAGAAGCGAAGGGAAGTGGCGTTTGGAAAGCATGTGTGTTCCTACGTCAATGAAGGTTTGTGATTTGTTATAACTAATTTTCCTACTGTTTTGAATTTTTAGGAGAGGCAAAGTATGCTATGCATCACTACAAGAACTTGATCGATATGTCCATTAAGCCGGAGACGATTGCGATCATCACTCCGTTTGAAGGCCAGGTAGGTGGATTGGTCATTAATTGAAGAATCCGGTCATGAATCTTGATCGCTCTTAATAAAGGTACCATGATTCCAAAAATCATAGCGAAATTGCTAAAAAATCGCTCGAAAACCATAAAAATAGGCTCTTGGCAAAGGCCGCCAAACTTGTCTAACTTTTGCGTTTTTTTCCCATTTGGAAGCTCATTTTCAGTGTTTTAGAGTGATTTTTGAGCATTTTCGTAATGATTTTAGGAATCTAAGCACATTTTAAAGGAATTTTTAAGCAATACCAATTTTGAATCGGAATTCTCCTTCAAAGGGGGAGTCCGCTAATTTAGATTTTTGAGATTTTTACATCACTCGACGTAGAATTTCTGAAAGATCAACTAATTCTCTTGAACACTAGTCTGAAAATCACTCCTTCGAAATATATATGCCAAAAAACTGTCAGAAAATTAGTACTGAGAGTGTGCAGTTTCTTTCGTTGCATACTCTACGAAATTGAAAGTGAAAAACGTGTGAATCTGCACATTTTCAGTACTAATTCTTGGCCTGTTTTCGGCCTATAACATTTTAAGGAGCAATTTTCAGACTGGTATCCAAGAGAAACAGTTAATCTCTCAGAAATTCTACGTCGATTGGTATAAAGTTACCCAAAATTTTGGAATTAGTGCATTCCTCCGTTAAAAGAGGTGTCAAACAGTTTTATTGCCTTCAACATGTTAAAATGTGTGCTGATTCTAAATCACATAATTTGAAAGTCTAAAAATTTTCGATTTTTTTGGGGTTTTAGAGAGATTTTTGGCCTGTTTGAATGTTATATTTGAATCATCACACATTTCTAAAATTTGAAAGCATTGAAAACTTTTGCGCAGACAAACCCTTCAACTTTCTAAATATTAATGTTGCATTTTTCAGGTTGATGAGATCAAATCCAAGATGAACACTTTGATGAAAACACCCGGTTATGAGAAGTGCAACAAGACCAAGATTGGTACCATCAACAGTGTCTTGGGACATGAATATGATGTCGTAATATTCACACTTGTCCGTAGCAACCCACGAAGTGAGTTTTATCATGAATTGGTAACTGTTGTGATGTTGATCTTCCGATGGCAGTATTTTGAAAACAAAAAACTTTTTTCAGAAGTGCTCGGCGCATTGGCTCAGAGTTGGTGCATCAATGTAGCGATCAGTCGAGCGAAGAGACATTTTACGTTGATTGCCAACGGATACATGCTTACGAAGAGTCATGATAATAACATTCGTGATTTATTCGGGTAAGAACTTTTGCATATAGATGTTTTTCATATTTTGCTGGCTATTTTCAGCACAATTCTCTACAACAAACACCGATTCCACCCTGCAAATCTATTTGGAGTATCGGGAGAAGTGCCTGAAGAAGTGAAGGACAACTATGGATTCTTTTTCACAACCTTTGCGGAGAACTCGAATGATGAGGAGATGAAACAGTGGTGCATCGAGTATGGGCGAAAAGGGAACGATCCAGAATTCGTGGAAAAGGAAAGACAGAAACAACTGGAAAGGGAAATGAGAAGGAAAATAGAAAAAGTCCCCAACATCCCCCCTATTCCTCTTGTTCCCTTGTAGCCTAACTAAAAATCTGAATCGTGATACGAAAATTTTTTTCAAATTTTTCATTTTTGTCATTTTTTTTCTAAAAGGTTTTCTCCTCACTCTCACATTCTCTTATTTTGGCTCTGTTCCAGTTCCTTGGACCCAGGGGTGGGTCCCGGGACCCATGGGGCAGGTGGCGGGACCCATGCTTGGGTCCAAGGACCCACGGGGTAGGTGACGGGACCCAAGCTTGGGTCCCGGGACCCACGGGGTAGGTGACGGGACCCAAGCTTGGGTCCTGGGACCCACGATCAGATTGAGCCAAAAATGCGAACGAGCAGATTTTGGTAAAAGATGAAGAGTGTAGAAGGATTCTGCAGAACCTAAAATCTTAGCAAAAGAGAAATAGAACAGTTTATTGAAAAAGAGAAGAAGAAGAGAAATTAAGAAGAAAAACATTTGACTTTTTTTTTTTTTGAAGCCTTGGGGTTGGTGTTGAAGCCTTGGGGTTTGAAGCCTTGGGGTTGGTGTCGGCTTGTTGTTTCCTTTTTGGTGCCTTTGTGGTGAGTGATGAAGACCTAGAAGAAAATTGTTTTAGAGGAGCAGACGGAGAAGTTAGAGTTTACCTGGATTGTGAGTTTCGTGGAGGAGGAGCAGCTGTGGGATCAGATTGAGGAGAAGAACGTTGGGCAGAAGAGACGGCAGACTGAGAAGAGAGACTTGACGGACGGGAGGGAGTCTCAGCAAGAGATTGGGGGGGGGGGGGGGGGGGGGGGAGAAGAGGGAGATCAAAGAGAATTAGAAGAATTGGAGGAAGGTTTGGTGGAAAACCAGGATCGCTTTTTTCTAAAGTTAAACTTCTGCGTTTGATTCCAGGTTAAATTATTCTTTTATATATAAACATTTCTTATCAGTTTCACTTTCCACTCTATTCAGCAAACAATTTATGCGTCATACACTTGTTTTTCATGCCAAAATCTGCTCGTTCGCATTTTTGGCTCAATCTGATCGTGGGTCCCAGGACCCAAGCTTGGGTCCCGTCACCTACCCCGTGGGTCCCGGGACCCAAGCTTGGGTCCCGTCACCTACCCCGTGGGTCCCGGGACCCAAGCATGGGTCCCGCCACCTACCCCATGGGTCCCGGGACCCACCCCTGGGTCCAAGGAACTGGAACAGAGCCCTTATTTTTCTCAACTACAAATATTTCAAACAATTGGAAATGTTTCAAATTTTTGTTATTTTTTTCCTTCCCTCCCCCCCCCCCAAATACGTCTGCTTTTCACATTTTATTTTTTCCTCCGTTCATATAATGTTGAATAAATTTTGAACCAATAAAAACTCAAACTGAAATATGCATATAACGTTATATATGACTGGTGGCAGCAGGGCTTTACACCTGCCCATTTGCACTTTCCGACATTGGAGTTTCGAAAATTTTCAGGCACACGAACATATCTCTCTTTTGTACTTTTGAAGGTACTTAAGTCGTTTTTAAGATCAAAATTCGATTATAACGTGCAGATACCTTTAAAATGAGCTCGAACACGACTAGGCTCCGAACATTCTGAAAATTCTAAAAAAATAGGGGTCTGAATTTTAAGAATCCAGAAGTTTTGTACTATTAACGGTACTGAAGTCATTCAAAACACAAAAATTCAAGGTCGAGGCCTTCGAAGTGAGCCCTAACTCGACTAGGCTCCGACCACTTTGAAAATTTCAAAAAATGGGGGGTCCGATTTCCAAGAAATCAGAAGTTTCCTACTTTTGAAGGTACTGAAGTCGTTCTTAACATCAAAATTCAAGTTCACCGCGCCGAGACCTTGAGATACCATCCTGATAATGTAGAAAAAAAAAGAGCTGTATTCAAAATTCACTTTTTTTTATTCAGCAAATAGAATTTGTTACCATATAATTATAAAAAAGTTTTTCTATGCATTCTCCTCTTCCCATTGAAAATGCTCCTGAGCGTTGAAGTCAGGCAACGAGTTGATGACTTGAATAAAGTCCTCCGGTTTTGTACTGGTTTCGAGAAGGCGATGCAACCTAATGAAGATGTCGTGACCACGGCCAACCAATTCGACACTTGTTAACAGACAATTGAGATCACGACGAGATGACTTTTTGTCGAGGACTTTGGCCTCAGACGGATCAACCAAAATCAGACGAGCCTTCTGAAAAAATTGTAATCTCACTCTAAGTGAAATACAATTTTAGTCTATGTGAAATTTTAGTTTTTTCTTTAACAAGGAATTCGCAAGACCACGCAAATTTGGAATTTCTTGAAATGTTTGTCGTAGATACCTCTGGGGTATCTAGAAATGTCTGAAAAATTTGGAGTCCACTGGTTACATTGTGTCGAGATATTGGAGCTCGAAGTGCAAAATTCACTATTTTAGTATTAAAATGTCTATACTCAGACCAGTTTTCTCTGAGTTCTAGGTCACTCTCAGTCCTAAAATTTTGGAAAAATATAAAATTGACTGTATTTTCAGACCTATTCCTTTTTGAACAAAAAATAGATTTTTTAAATTTTCGATTTTTCGCCCCTTTTACCAGAAAAGCGAAATTTCGAAAAAATATAATTTTTTTCGGAAACTGATAATTCTGAAAACACAGTCAATTTTTTATATTCCCTCAAAAAATGAGCACTGGGAGTGGTCTAGAACTTGAAGAAAACGTGTCTAAATATTGACATTTTAGTACTGAAATGGTGAATTTTGCACTTTGAGCTCCAATATCTCGGTTCAATGTAACCAGCGGACTCCAAAATGTGCAGGCGTTTCTGGATACCCCCAGAGGTGTCTATGAAAAAAAATTTCAAAAAATCCCAAATTTACGTGGTCTTGCGGTTTCCTTGTAAGTAAAATTTTAGTTTTGCTTTTTTCAAAATATACAAAACTTACCGATGGTGAGCGTGGACAGCAAATGTTTGTAAGCGAAACGTCTCCGTGTGACAATTCAATACCGTGTAGAAACTTGATCGCCATCAAACCATGATACAAGATGAGTGGGACTGTTCTATCCTTGAATCCATCTGTGCCAGCCAATTCATTTAGATTCTTTCCTTCTAGCGACATTGCTGAAAAAAATGGAATTCTTACAATCACTTTTTCTATAGGACCCAACCATAAAAATAAGTTTTTGGACTGCGTCCTCCAAAGTGGAGTGTGGTCGGCGAGAAGTTATAAGGTCTCAATCGCTTTAGCATCTTGTACTCATTTTTGAATCCGAGGTCATCGTATTTTGGTTGTTTTATCGCAACTTCCAAATTCGATTTCCTATCACGAGCAGAGAAAATTGTGCTGAACAAGCCTTCATTGATCATTTTGATCACTTCGAATCGGTTGCTGAGGATATCGCCAGGGTGAAACATTCTGAAAAATATTCGTTACTTTTTCAGGTTTAAAATTCAAATTGAGAGAAAAAACTCAATTATTATGCGCATTAAATCTTAAAAATAAGTTCCTTGAGGTTGTGGTTTGAAATTTTTATGAAATTTTTGCCCAAGGTACTTTCGACTATGTAGATCTCGATTTATATATTTTTTTTGAAACAAAACCTGGCTTATTTTAATCTTTCTATTATTTGATGGCTTTTTGGGTTTTTGCAATGCCATTTGTGTCAGAAAAACGTCAGCACTTGCCTTAATAAGCGCATTTCCGTTCAAAAGGTTGTGAAATGTTATTTGGAAAAGTTTTGTTGATATACAGTACCGGCCAATAATCTATGAATTTTAGGCATTTTCAGTTGAAAAACGTCAACTTTGGGGGTCTGGGAAAGGATGTCAAGCTTGACCGTTTGATCTGAAACTCATTGGGTGTATACATTCACTCTAGAACTCTATTTTTGTAGTTGACAACTTTTTGGTACGACCTCTTCTAGAGATGATATGACTCGTGAAATGTAGATGACTCTGAAATCAGTGAAAATTGCACTGAATATGCGGAAATTTATCATCGCCCAACTTTAAAGGGACACATCGTCTTTGGAAGAGGTTGTAAAAAGAAATGTCAACTACAAAAATAGAGTTCTAGAGTTGGATGTATACACCCAAAAAATTTCAAATCAACCGATCAAATTTAAAATCCTTTCCCAGACTCCCAAAATTGACGTGTTTTAACTGAAAACGCCAAAAGTGCATAGATTATTGGCCGGTACTGCATGTTGATGCATAAACCTACAAAAATTCACTTTAGATGTGCAAACTTGAACGGAAAACGTCAAAACCACGCAGTCTCTTTTTTGCACTACGTGAACCCATTACTTTCAGGTCAAGTTTTTAAAATTTTATCGAGAGAATTTTTTCTTTTCTATTAGATTAAAGACAAAGTTTCTGGCCCTGAATTAATGATTATTATTCGAAGAGCATGATCACCAAAAGATTTTTTTAGGTGGATTTTTTGTCTTAACTAAAATGAGAACTAAAAACAACATTTGAAGGCGCAGAGAAAAAAAAATATAGTGAAGAAGCAAGGAGGGCATGTTTGGAGTGAAATGTGAGAAAACACGTGAGGTTTTTTGTAGGAGGCAGGGAAGCAGGAAATAAAATGATATCATAAACACGCGTCACTGAGTTTTTCAATTATTTTCGGCAGCTGCGGCAAATATATGAATAACAATCAAGAAATAGAAATCCTCGAACCAAAAACTCAAACCAAAAACCAAAAAATCAATTTTTTTCTCTGATTTTTTTTGATAAACAAGAGTTTTCTGTAGTTTTTTTAGCTTCACTTAAAAATATTAATTGAAACTTTTTTTGGGAAACTCTGTGAATAGTTCTCTAGCTTTCTTCAAAAAAATTAAAATTTCTCCCTTTTTTTCATATTTTTGACGAAAAAGCAGGTTTAAAATGCACCATATTTCGGAGTCGTTTCCGCCTTCTTCCAGGAATCTCAACAATAAGCCATTATGCGCATTCGAAAGCCCATACTCGAATCTATCAATGAGCAAATTTAGAAAAAAGTTCTATGAAGGTAAATGAAAAAGGTTCCCTTGTTAAAGCAATACGAATTTTGCCCAGTAATCCTAATTTCCTTCCTAGTGTGGGTGTACTTTGATCCTTTTTCTCTTGGTCAGCTCTTTCACTCACTTTTTTTTTCTCCACATGTCTTTTTTCCCTCATTCCTCTTCTCATTTTCACACTCTCCTCCTCACAACTCTCATACACAGCAATGGCCGACATGATAACCATGGCAACCATAGCAGTAGACACACCTTTCCTATCCTTATAAATAATAAGAGGAAAGAGTTTTGATCTATCTCTTTAAATTTTTGTTGTTGTCGCTCCAAAATCTTCTTCTTTTTGGACCTGCATTTTTCTTTGTTTTTTGCTTCTTGAAAAAAAAAAAATGTTGGGAAATTTCATTTAAAACAAGGTGGAGAAAATTCAACAAAAAAATAACTGAGATTGACACAAGGAAAGAAATGGAAAAGTGCAGGGGTAATTGAAAAGAGAGAAAAAACAATTACAGTAATACGAATAGGGGAAGTTGAGCATAGACAAAACGATTCGGATGATTCATTTACCATCAAAAGATTAGTGGAACCGATAAATAAAATATCCTATATTAAAGGAGGATTTTGGTCAAAAATTTTTTTGCTTTAAAATATGTAAAATTTAGCACTGATTTCGAAAATGATAATCAAAATGCTCAAAAGTCTCTCTAAAACCTTTAAAAGTTGCTTCGAAACGATCTTTTTTCGGACGAACGGTCTCCGGGCCGTGGCCTTACTCCCGGAGTTTTCTCGGCCACCTGACCCGGCAACCGCATTTTCAGATTTTTTCAAGGTTTTGTTGTGAAAACCAAACTGAAAAGTGAATTAACAACCCACCTTTATGATTTTCACAAAAACACAGAGTTTTCACAAAAAACCTGAAAAAATGGTGGAAAAATCTGAAAATGAGGTGGCCGGGAAAACTCCGGGAGTTAGGCCACCGCCCCCGGAGACCGGTAGACCGATTAAGGTTTGTTTTGAAGCGATTTTTCAAGGTTATAGAGAGATTTTTGAGCGTTCTCACTATTATATTCGGAATCTTCATAAATTTTACATATTTAAAAGCAATACAAATTTTTGACCGGAATCCTCCTTTAAGCCACAATCATTCAAACCCAGTAATAAATCATTTCCGAACGTTTTGGCCATGGTTTATAATTGTCGTACTGTATCTTATTCTCCTCCCAGTAAACGGACGGATGGCGAAGGAAATTCCTCTTTCTGACAATTCGCAGATCGATTGCTTTTCCATCTAGAACATTCTTCCTGTTCAAAGGACTCGGATATTTTGAAAACAGAGCATTCGTTCTCAAAATGTCATTCACTGCTTGTCGACACTCCTCCTGGATTCTCTCACGGTATACATAATAGTGTTTCACTGTTCCCGCACAGTTCCAATTGGGAAGGAAGGGATCCTCCACAACCATGCAATGGTATGGTGGTGGGTATCCGTTTATCGGCTCTCCCTCCTTGTTGAAAGTCTTCCGCTGCTTTCGGCCACTTTTTATTGAGATCCAGTAGTTGTTGAAGCTGAAAACAATTATATTGAGTGTTTTCGAAACACACGTGAACAATTAGCAAAATAAATAAACTTTTTAGCGATATTCGACAAGAGGAAACGCGCTCCATCGCCAATTTAGCTGAAATTTGAATTTTCAGCTTTCCCGCCATTTTAAAAACAGCGAAACATGTTTTGGTTGGTGCGTGGACTCCTCATGAACACCTCGGGCAGCAGTCGATTTGTCCACGAGGAGTCCACGCACTAACCAAAACATGTTTCGCTGTTTCAAAACGGCGGGAAAGCTGAAAATTCAAATTTCAACCAAGTTGGCGATTGAGCGCATTTCTGCTTGGTGAATATCGCTAATACTATATTTCTTGAAAAACTTTAATGTTTTGAATTAGCAAAATCGTCTTTCAAAGCTGTTTTTGTGGTTTTTCCGACGATTTTTGTCAATAAATTCAATATTTTAGGATAATAAAAGTTTCAGTTCAGAATTATTTTTTTTCAGATTTCTCCAGACAGAGTCCAATTAAAGGAGGGATACGACCAAAATTTTTAATGCTTAAAAATACGTAAAAATGTGTGTAGATTCCGAAAATCATAATGAAAATGCTCTGAAATCGCTCTAAAATGCCAAAAATGGTTCCGAAAGCAGCAAAAATTGCAGAAGTTGTTCCCGGTAGCCGTGGCCAAGGGCTGACTCTGCCCCTTTTTTGGGAAACTCGGCCACGGTCACCGGAAACAACTACTGCGATTGTTGCTCATTTCGGATCCATTTTCGGCGTTTTAGAGCAATTTGTGATCAATTGCATTATGACTTTCCAAATCTACACACATTTTAACGTATTTAAAGGCAATAAAAATTTTTGATTGGATTCCTCCTTTAAACATGAGCATTCAAAACTTACTCGAATTCTGCAAAATAATTGAAGAATCCAATCATCAAGTCGCTCAAACTATATTCTCCAGCAACTTTCTTGTGTTTTCTGAATCCTATTTTCGTTTTCTTCCAATCAAGTCCCATCGCATCCAGTTCGTTTCTGAGATTTCTTCCCTGGTATGTGTGATCTTTGATCTCAAATTCTCCGTTGATCTCAGGAAAGAGTTGTTGGATGTTGGGGAGCTCGTTCCAACCTTAAAGTTTGAAATTGAATACTTTTTTTAGAATTTGAACATTCAAGTTGAATAATTTGAGTTCTTACTTTGCAGAAATTGAATCAAAATGAAGCAAATTGAGATGCTGTTCAAGCGACCTTCTCTTGAGTTCAGCACTCCCGACTTTGACGCCCACGCTTTGATGGCTTTGCACAAAACGGAAAATTTGTCGTTGACTGAAAATAAATAATTCAAAATATTTCAAATTATCAGCGATATTCCCCAAAGGGAAACGCGCTCCGTCTTGAAATTTGAATTTTCAGCTTTTCCGCAGTTTTTCGTCTGCTGTCCAAGTTGTCCACGAGGAGTCCACGCACCCACCAAAATATGTTTCGCTGCTCAAAACGGCGAGAAAAGTGAAAATTCAAGTTACAGCCAAATTTGCTATGGAGCGCGTTTCCCCTTGGGGAAAATCGCAAAAACCGTATTTACTGTAATTGAAGCGCACTTTTATTTGAAGCGCACCTCTAATAGAAACGCATTCTGGCGCTGGGTTTGAAAATAGAGGCGCACCCTCTAGTAGAAGCGCACCCTGTAATAGAAGCACACCCAGAAAAAAAACCGACGACATTTTTCCAGGAAAATCTTGTCAAAAAACCATCTCAAAAAGTAAGATTTGAGGTTTTGACTAAATTTCATCCATCATTTCATTGAAAATCATCAATTTTGAAGCCAAAACGGAGTGAAACATTGGCCAATAAAACGATGATTTTTCAAAAAATTTCTTCGAAAAATAGAAGCGCACGCTCTAATTGAAGCACACCTTTAATAGAAGCGCACCAAGACAGAGGGTTTGAAAAATAGAGGCGCATGCGCTTCAATTACAGTAAATACGGTATATAGCGAGCAAGATTCAAAAAAAACTCACACTGTCGATACCACACCAAAAGTTGAGCGTTTCTTCTCAAACCACCGTTATCCATAATGACGTCAATCTTGACATTGGTGGGCTTGTGAACCAGTTGTAAAACCGGAACCTGAAGTTTTTGATGTGTCACTTTTGAAACATTATTTGTCTCACCCTTGCTCGAATGACTTCTCCTGAAAATTTGTTCCAATCAAGTTTCATTTCAACACGGTCAAGTTTGGAAGCGGCGTCAAGCTTATCATCGTATTCTGGATCATCGATCTTGATAGTAAAGTCGAGATCCGAGTCAAGGATATCCAATCCAGCAGCAAAAGATCCAACGAGCCAAACATCAGTTTTCGGAGGCAACTTCTGGGTCACGAACTCTCGAAAATCTGCTTCTGCCGTTTTCATTTTTGGGTGATAGTAGGTGTCGGAATAGGACTGGATTTCAGAGTCTAGCTGGAATCGGAATATTCAAAAATTTCACTAGGAGATTAAAAAAAATTTCACTAAGAAGTTGTATTTTTGAAATTTCAGAATCTGCTACGCTTCTTTAGCTAATCGAAACGTCCGGTGTCGAAACGTCCAGTTGCGAAGTGACCGGTTGCGAAACGTTTAGTTGTGAAGTGTCACAGTTGCAAAAAGTCGCAGTAGCAAAATCGACATGAGTAGCGAAATGTCAATGTTTCGAAATGTCATGTGTCGAAACGTCTGAAGTAAGGTCTTAGTTTTTTGAAAATCAAAATTCATTCAGTGCTCCAGAATATTGCCAGATGTAGACGTCACTCAAAATAGAAAAAAATTACTTTTCCAAAAATAGATAAATCATTCTAGTTTTTGAGTATAAAAATAAAAAACCGAAAATTTTGTCTGAAGGACGTTTTAACATTTTTTCAGTGTTTCTCAATATTCATCAACTCACCTTCAATTCCGCAAATCTGTACTTCACACCCGTCATGATGTTTCTAGCCGGTTCTCTTTTGATACTCGGTTTTGTCTCGACAACTGGATTCAACGGAAGTGGGCAAGGTGGAGCTTTTGGAACAGTTTTGCTCAATGGTGGTGCACGAGTAGAATTGCGAACAACATCGGCGTAAGTCATCACTAATTCTGAGATTTCAAGAGTATTGTCCAAAAATAAAAGTAAAAATTTAGTAAGTGAGTATCCTACTAACCCGAAAAGCTGGAGAGATCGGGACACTGATAAGGGTCTGTCCTATATTCTGTCTCTCTTTGAGCTACACACTATCTAGCTGACTATTCAATGCATAGTAGAGGAGAGGGACTAGTGTGTCGGTTAGAGGGAAAGGTGGGGTGAAAGTGAAAGGAACAGATGCAAAGGTTCCTATCAGTGATTCACTAAGCTGATTTTTAATCAATTTTCTTGGGATGAACAGATTCGAAAAGCTCTGAAAATGACGGTCATCTTGAGTGATCATAAAGCATAAATGAGATTCTGAGACTCCGAGAAGTTATTTTGCTGATTGAAGAATATTGCAACCAAATCTAAAAATTAACATATCGAACCTGCAGAAGCGAACAAATTCAAACAATCAATTACTATGACATAAAAAGAAAAAGAAAAATGGAGTAACACAAACCTATTTTCATGATTTCAAAATACAAAGGACAGATATTCTAAGACAAAGACTGCCCGCATAACAATAACGTAAAAAGTAAAGAAGCCTCAGACAAGGCGCTAGATTCAAGGACAAGCATAAGAAAAAGGAACACAGCGGCCTATTTGGGAAAGATAGAAAGTGATTATGAGTCACATAACGCAACATTAGGTTTTGAAAAACAAGAAGGAAATTATGAATCTAGCCAAGAGTGAAATTTTTCAACAACCAGTTAAATTTCTGAAATTCTTAGATTCTTGAGCCGTCGAGGTTATCAGCGTCAGCTTCCCAGAAGGCATCAATTTGAGGATGAATTTCGAAATTTACAATTTCGTAAAAATTTTTTTTTTGTGTTTTTGTATTATTCAGTCAAGCATATCCAAATTTACTGTTGGTTTCTGAGATCCATTCTATTTTCCCATACTTTCTCTACGTCTCAGCTTGCTCCTGATCCTGAAGAAGTGCGATAGCTGGACACTCGCTGATCTGAAGCTTGAAACATATGTTCTATTTATTTGTACTCTGTGTATCCATATATCCAGATGCCCACGGTAATCGAATAAATTTTCAAACTTCTGTTGTTCTAAATTCAAATCTTCAAAGTTATCAGGAAAATTTTCCAAACTTTAATTTTTTTAATTTTTATTGAACCAAGTCAAGAAATGTCGAAAAAATAGTAGTAGGTGTTAGGGGGGGGGGGGGGGGGGGGGTAAAAGAATATAGAGTGAAAAGTTAGGGTCTTTAAAGAATTAGTTTGGATTGTGCTGTAGACTTTTAAATTCAGAACAAAACAGTCAGAACAAAAAATACTTAGAAAAATAGGATTAAAAATAGGTGAAGTTCCATTTAATTTAACTTTTCAGCAGATTCCCATAATGAAAATAATGATGGTAATAGAGGAAATATAGTAGAGTTATCACAAAATATGAGGGAAAGTTATTAATATACGGTTCAATAAAATTTAGGAGAAGATCAGTCATAAAGGGTCCAGGGGTATGGAAAAAAATTATGAAAAATCATTCAATAAGGCATGTTCAGGGGGTCTGTGGGGAGCAGGAATCTCTCCTTTAGACAAGTGAAAAGTCAGAACAAGACGTTCCTTTTTTAGTCATCTGCACTAAAGCCTGACGCTCTTTCTCCTTGATCTTATCGGCCTTTTCCTCATTTCGAATAATATTGTATTGACAGACAAAACACCATGTGCATGAGATGAAGAAAAAGAACAGTAGGATTCCCAACATGATTCGTCCATTTTTCGATGAGATCATCGGTTCGATGAAGGTAGAGTTGGCGATTTGAAGCGTTGAGTTTTCCATTTTGTTTTCGTTGGATTTGTTTGGCTGCAAAATAGAAAAATTAATAGAAAACCAAAAAAAAATTTGAAACTCGGTCAATTTTGATAATAATTTGATAAAATCATAAAAAATGAGTATGAAAATGAGATTTCGGAGTTCATTTTTGATGTTTTCAAGCAGTTTTCAAAATGTTCCAAAGTTATTTTCGGAATCTACATAACTTTTAACATAATTGAAAGAGACAAATTTTTTGGTAAAGAAAAAGAATTTTCATTCATTTCTAGAAAAGAAATTTATTTGTATACTTTGAGGCAGAAATGTTTATGTTTATGTGAAAATCGCGGAAATGCCAATCACAAAGTATCGCATTTCTAAACAAAACAATAACTGAATGTTATTTTTCGCGCCATCATTCTGGAATTCTGCTGTTTTCCAATAAAAAAATGCGGAATTTCTTTGTTAAAAAATTTAACCTGCCGGTGATCTTTGAGTTGAAACTCAAGATTTTGAGTAAAAAAATGATGAGAGAGACAATTTGATATTTTTGAGACAAAGACTATCTACTACTTTTTCGATATTCTGTTCACCAAAAAAACTTATTTGAATATCGAAAATTAATTCCAGGCCCTCACTATTTCCAGGCCAAATATCTGAAAAATTTCAATCTACCGTAGTTCTGTCTACCTTCTCACAAATCATCGTCACGCTATTTTCCCTATACTGACCTTCATAATTCCGTTTTCTTTGGTTTTCTGAAATCTCCAGAATTTGCGGCTAATCTGCATTTCATTGTTAAAACGACATTAATTCCTTCAAAAAGGCAAAACTTCTGATTTATTAAAATTCGGACCCCCTCATTTTTGAAAACTTTCAAAGTGGTCGGAGCCTAGTCGAGGAAGGGCTCATTTCGAAGGTCTCGGTACGAGAAATTTGGATTTTAACAATTTGAAAGAATACAATATCTTCAAAACAGCGAAACTTCTCAGTTTTTAGAATTCGCAACCAACTTTTTGAAAATTTTCAAAGTGGTCGAGCCTAGTCGAGTAAGGGCTCTTTTTGAAGGTCTCGTACAGAAAATTTGAATTTTACCACTTCGAAAGACTACAGTATCTTCAAAACAGCAAAATTTTTCAGTTTTTAGAATTCGCAACCAACTTTTTGAAAATTTTCAAAGTGGTCGGAGCCTAGTCGAGTAAGGGCTCATTTTGAAGGTCTCGACACGGCAGATTCAAATTTCAATGTCAAAAACAATTTCAGTACCTTTAAAAGTACAAAACTTCTAATTGCTGAGAATTCAGACCTTGTGTCTTTTTAGGTAGAGAGGGATTATGAAAATGTTTCTGTAGACAGTGTTAATTGTGATGAAAATGTTATTCAAAAATGAAGGGAAACTGCTCAAATTTTGAAAAATAGAACAAAAAAATAGAATAAAAGTGTTATATTAATTTAATCCAGAAGTGAACGGTTGCGGAGCTTTGAAAGAAAACATCTTGATTCCATTTTCTCCTGAAAAAATAAAATTTCTGAAAATTATCGAATTTTCAAATTTTTCGAAAAATGTCTGTTTTTGAGCTCTACGCTTCATTTAGAAGTGCCGATGACTCAAAATTCAAATTCACTGCATTTTTTTCCACTTTGGTAAACTGTTTTCAAACCATTTTCTATCGATGGCCGAACTTTTTGGAAAATGGGATTTCTAGGCCACCATAGTAAAACTGACCGAGTAATTCTCTGAAGATAAGAAAACGTGAAAAACTTGAAATCAGAGTCAATTTTAGTTCAAGAGTCATAATTTTTTAAAATACGGGTTTTTGGACATATTTTGTTGAAAATGTCAATTTTCGAAAATTTAACTTTTTTGAAATTAGACTGACGGAAGAAAACGTTTGAAGGCAAACATTCAAAATCTGAGTTTGATTTTTCGAAAATGGTCAATTTTTTTTCGTTACTTGTGTCCTAACACTAGATTCAGACGGAAAAAATTGTGATATTTTTGCCGAAAATTGCCCAAATTCGCTTGATTTCAGCTTGACTTGGCCCTGTTATTGGTCCGGATTTCTGGAATTTTGGTTGGTTTCAGGCTGATTTTCGTGATTTTTAGGCGAAAATGAGCAGTTTTTAATTGCAAAAATTTCTAGTTCTCGATGTAATTAGGTCATTATCATCGAGGTTTTTCTCCGAAAATTCTTTGTTTAGAGGGTGTTTATCGCAATTTTAGACCATTTTGGTCAATTTTGACCTATTTTCGAGTTCTTTTTCGATTTTTTTAAATAGAATTCGATGAATTTTGGTCAAAATGACTCGAGAAGAAAGACAACGAGGTTTTTTGTTGGATTTTCAGGAATTTCCGCCGGTTTCAGGCTGTTTTTTGGAATTTTTTGGCAAAAATGAGCAGTTTTTATTTGTGAAAATTTCTAGTTCTCGATATAATCGGGTCATTATCATCAAGGTTTTTCTTCAAAATTCCTCATTTTAAGGGTATTCATCGCAAATTTACACCATTTTAGGTAAATTTTGACCTATTTTCGAGTTCTTTTTCGATTTTTTAAAATGGAATTCGATGCATTTTGGTCAAAATGACTCGAGAAAAGGAAGATAACGAGATTTTTTGTTTGATTTTCAGGAATTTCCGCCGGTTTCAGGCTGTTTTTTGGGATTTTTTGGCAAAAATGAGCAGTTTTTATTTGTGAAAATTTCTAGTTCTCGATGTAATTCGGTCATTATCATCGAGGTTTTTCTCGGAAAATTCATTGTTTAGAGGGTATTTATCGCAATTTCAGACCATTTTAGGTCAATTTTGACCTATTTTCGAGTTCTTTTTCAATTTTTTAAAATGGAATTCGATGCATTTTGGTCAAAATGAATCGAGAATGAAGATAACGTAATTTTTTGTTAGATTTTCAGGAGTTTCAGCCAGTTTTAGGATGATTTTCGTGATTTTTAGGCAAAAATGTGAATTTTTATTTGTAAAAGTTTCCAGTTCTTGATGTAATTGGGTCATTATCATCGAATTTTTGGCGTGGGAGAAGGTGCGAAAGCGACCAAAGGCTATATTTTTAATTTTTCGAACCAAAATGGGCAATTAATATTCGATTTTTTTCAAGATCTTGAGAATTTTTTTCTTTGAATTTGCAACAAAAACTTACAAGTCATAATCTTGAAACGTGGCTAGGCTTATTTGAATCACGCTTATTTGAATCAAGGTCTCGTAGTTGCTTGGATGATCAGGCGTCATTTCCTTGTTGAATGGCAGGCGACTTTATACTGGAAATCCAATTTTGTTAATCAACAGTCTGAAAATCAACAAATGTTTAATGAAATAGTACTTCACTGACTAATCACCTGAAAGACGGTCTTTGAGAGCTCCTCAAGTCATTTTTACCGGGTTTTTTGATGAATTATTCGGTTATGTAGTGGTCGTGGATGCTCCATTGACGACAGGCAAACATAGTGATGTCCAATATCGTTGACCATGGTTCCTGGAAAATGATCATACTCAAAAAAGACTATTAATTTTAGTAAAATACTGAGAAAATGACAATACCCAACTGGTGAGGCGGGCAAAACTATCACTACTCTTAAACGCATCACTTCAAAAAATATTATCGAATTTTTGGAAGAAAATTTTTTGAAAATTAATTTTCTTTTTAATTTTCTCTCCAAATGACCGGAAAACTTTTAAAAACATCGAAAAAACAAGGAAAAAATAACGAAAATTGATATATAATTTTTTGTCCGCAATGCGCGTCAACCCGCGCGGCTGCGTACAATGCATTTAATTTGACGAAAATCGCGTTTTTTTTTGCTGAGAAAGTGTTTTTCCGCCGGAAAATCCCCTAAAGTTTACAGAAAATTGTGAAAAATTTGGATAAAAAATTCAAAAATTCAATTCTCTTCAATTTGAGTTCATGTTTTTGGCCGAAATCCGCACAGAATCCTTTAAACTATCGTCAGATTGTTTTAGAGCGTTTCCTTTCTTTTTTTCATCTTTGTTCATTGTTTCTCGTTTGGATTCCGTTCTTTCTATATTTCGTGTGGTGAAAATTAAAATTTTCTTCATTTGCAGCTGAGTCAAATTCCTCAAAACGTCGAATGTCACGGAACCAGACCAGGCGGACGGATATCGGTTCAATTTGCATCCGGATTTTCAGTGGAACTAATTGAACAGCTTCACAAGATGCATACGAAGGTGAACGATGTGCTAAATATTGAACCTCTGAAAAATTGTCAATTTTTAGACCTCCAAAGCAAGTGCATTGTCCACCAGACCGACTCAGACAGCATACGGATGCTCCCAATAAAAATTAGAAAACGCGTTTGATTGTCGGTTCAAAGAAATCGCTGGAGAATACTTTTTTTGACGATTGCCACATATCGTCAAACCTCTGACCAATAGATTGAAGAGAGTTTCATTCATTTTTCGAAAATTACGAACGCTTTTCCAAATGGTTTGGAATGTCTTTTTGAGGCGAGAAAATAAGATCCTGCGGTTTTCCAGGAGCATGAACACGTCCCACGTCACGAAACGCGGCTAAACAGACAAATATCGGTTTGCTTTGCACACCGACTTTCAGTGGAATTGGTCGAACAGCTCAAGAGATGATTGATAAGGTGAAGAATCAGTTGAAAATACGAATTTTCAAGAAATTTTTGTTTTCAAACCTTCAAACCATGCGCATCGCCCACTAGGCCGACTCAGACAACAATTGGAATGGACAATTGCCATTTTCCACCAACCATGTGACTCTGCAACCAATGGATTCAGATAAATCCTTTCGCCACCAGACGGAAGTGAGTTTTTTTTCCAAATTTTCATTTTTCAAAAATTGTGTACACTTTCCGACATTCCACGCTTTCTGTGATTTTTGGTAATGCGCATTTGCTTCCAGAAAATGAGATCCAACTTGTCACCATGAACCAGTCTTCCACCCAGAAGTATCCCAGGAGCACCACCTTTTGCGCAATGTATTAAAATTGGTGAATGAACTGACGAAACAATCTTAGTGAAGAATGAGAAAGCTGTAGTGACCCTCGTCAGAAAGTCTTTCGTGTCAATCAAACTAATTTTTTGAAAAAATCCATTTTGGCGAGAGTTACTCTCCCGATCTCAATTTTCAACTGAGTTTTCCCCTTTCCCAAGTTTTTTTTTCCAGTTGATCAAATAGGAAACATATTTTTCCCAGATCAAATTCTTTTCTTTTCAGGCCACCAGGATGTCTGAAGAAGCAGATGATGTCTCTCCACTCACCCTCTCCTCTTCCTATTCCTCTTTGCCCCCCGCGTGTGCACAAAATAGATCGATATTTTGCCTCTTCTCCCGCGGACCGCGTCGACGGCGTAGTCGTGCATGCAAGAGACTATTGGAAATCGAGAGAGTGGCGAGAGAAAATGGGGATGGCTGGTGAACGTCTTCTCGTCTAGTGGGCCACTCTCCGTCCACCTTCCCTCTCTTTTCGCTTTTCTTCTTCTTCTCTCCCCTACAACTACATCACTCGCCGCGAGGGACCCGTCGACGGGGATCCTCCGGCAGACAAGAGTGAGTGAAGGGTCTTTCCAATGGGGCGCGTTTGCATCATTCCTAGAAGAATCACCTTTTCCTCACCCAACTTTCAAAGAATCTGATGTTTTCTCTCGGTTTGTTTTGTTGTTGATAAATGAAAGATTGTTTGATAATCAGGTATTTTTTATAATTGAACAATTGCAGGCATCAATGTGATCGGGGATAGGATCAACATGCATCAGGAAAACTGAATTTTGCTATCGCTGAAAAGGAAGATGAGCTGTGCAATCTAGAGAATACATCAAAAATGGGAAGCATCTCTTCTGGAGGAGCGATTCCATGATGAATGACATCGAATCATCCAGCACTATTTCTCCTTTGTGAGCGGCTGATTCATCCTTTGAATTATGGTCGATCTGAAATTGGGAACACTTCACTATTACACACTAAATCGTCACTTTCTTTAATGGATTACTATTCTCTACTAAACACTCTTATTCTTTATGCCCACGCACTGGTCGTCGATATGTTTGTCAGATTTGGGTTGGAGCTGTTTGAGCCATTTCCTAACCCAAATTGGAAACATATCGTCGACCGATTCAGTGGTTTTTTTGGTGCTATCATGCCAAATGGTGAGTTTATACAATTTTTCCTTTATTTTATTTCAGAAAAGGGGTTGCAGATGAATGCAAGAAACGAGGTAAGAATTTTGACCAAATGAAAAAATGTGAACAAAAATGCGCTGAAACGCCTCCAATTTTGCCCTAATTGCTAGATTTTGGTTTAGAAGAGGTTGAAAAAATTCTAAAATATTCTAGAGTCTTCAGAAGATTCTTGTGGGAGTCTGGTAGATTCTGTACAATTATATAACCTTCTGAAGGACACTGAGTGTTCTAGAACCCTCTGGGATCCTCTCGGAACGTTTTGAATCTTTTAAAATTTCCCACAAATCTTCAGTTAGCTCGAAAACCGTGTTTGCTAGCCACAAGCTGAGGGACTCGGGTCCTACACAATGGGAAGGAGCGGAGATGCACATGTGATATTTTTGTACAATGAGCAGAAGGGGGCGGGGAGTTCGTGCCCCCCCCCCCTGCTCATTGTACGAAAATATCATGCGGGGGGGGGGTGTGGCGCACATTGTGACTGTATGGGTGATTGATCTGTATGGACCCAAAATGAATCGCCTAAAATGTGGTCAAAAATTAGTCTCAAATTCTCAATCATCAAAATTTTCAGACAACTAATGAGTGTTCCTACCTCACGAATAGATCCCATTTCCAATCGTGGAAATCCCGACGGTCCAAGTGGAACAGGTCAAGGATGAGCAATCGGAGAAGGATCGGAAGAGACCCAAGATTGCGATCATTTGAGATTTGCCTGGTATAAGCATCTCAAGTCGATCATCAATGGGCATGTGCTCCGGAAACTTTCAGGGATAGGGATGTGAGATTTTTTCCAAAATTGAAAAGAAAGGAAAATAGCTTAGAGTGGCAAAATTGGAATCAGAATGACTCTAAAATGAGCTAAAAAAAATGTCTAAAAATGTCTTAAAAAATCTAAAATGAGCCTAATTTAACCCAAATCGACTTAAATTTAGCGGAAGGAGTCTCAACAGATCATTGGAAACGGTGGCCTTTCGAAAACTCTCTTTCTTCACCATGATACTTGCCACGCTACTCTTTCATCCAATTGTTGTGAATACCAAAAATTTTTACATGTATTGGTCCCCATTTGGGGTATGGGGTTTTGGCCGAGACTACGTTCAAAAGAACCAGCACAAAAATCTAAGGTATACCCCAAAACGATTTTTGCTACCTTTGGGTCGTTTTTGAGAAAATCGACTTTAACCAAAATTTTCAAAAATTTAAAAATTTCATGTTCTAACGGCCACAACTTTGTTCATTATTGCTCAATTTTAGAAAACTAAAATGCATATTGTAGCTTAATGTGTGTACAATATTGTTCGAAAAAGAACAAAACTCAATTCCACCTTTGTAGAAAGTTATGAGTCCATAAGCAAAGTCGCCCTATTGACAACTTTTGCCTAAAAAAAGTTCCAACCGCTAGAATCATTTGAAACATGTTTTAAACGATTCTTCATGTTTAATTTACTAAGTTTAGTTGTTTTCGGCTAATTTTAACCGTAAATTTTGATTTTGGACAAGTTTGAAAAAACCGATTTTTGTGAAATTTTTTAAAAAGTAAATTTTTGAGAGCAAGTTTGTACAGGATGTTAAAGATTACTAAATGGTATATTTTTGCCTTGTTCTCAGCTTTAAAATGCGCTATTTATCTACGAATAATATCAAGTTCAAAGCTAGTTACGGTCTCTGGAAGTCTACAGGCTGAATTCAGTAGTGGTTGAGAAAATCGAAAAAATGAAAATCAAGTTAGAGACTCAAATTTTTTTGCATCATGTAGGGTTTTTGATTTAAAACAGTGTTCTCAACTGAAACTTTTTCTCATCTCTTTATCTTCCGATCATAAATTGAGATATTCTTCAATTCCTATTTATGATGGGTGGCCATTGTAAAATTTTGATTTATAGCAGGAATATGAAAAGATGAGAAAAAGTTCCAGTTGAAAACATCGTTTTAAATCAAAAAACCCTACATGATGCAAAAAAATTTGAGTCTCTAACTTGATTTTCATTTTTTCGATTTTCTCAACCACTACTGAATTCAGCCTGTAGACTTCCAGAGACCGTAACTAGCTTCAAACTTTATATTATTCGTAGATCAATAGCGTATTTTAAAGCTGAGAACAAGGCAAAAAATATACCATTTAGTAATCTTTAACATCCTGTACAAACTTGCTCTCAAAAATTTACTTTTTTAAAAATTTCACAAAAATCGGTTTTTTTCAAACTTGTCCAAAATCAAAATTTACGGTTAAAATTAGCCGAAAACAAGTAAACTTAGTAAATTAAACATGAAGAATCGTTTAAAACATGTTTCAAATCATTCTAGCGGTTGGAACTTTTTTCAGGCAAAAGTTGTCAATAGGGCGACTTTGCTTATGGACTCATAACTTTCTACAAAAATGGAATTGAGTTTTGTTCTTTTTTGAGCAATGTTGCACACACATTAGGCTACAATATGCATTTTAGTTTTCTAAAATTGAGCAATAATGAACAAAGTTGTGGCCGTTAGAACTTGAAATTTTTAAATTTTTAAAAATTTTGGTTAAAGTCGATTTTCTCGAAAACGACCCAAAGGTTGCAAAAATCGTTTTAGGGTATACCTTAGCTTTTTGAGTTGGTTCTTTTGAGCCTAGTCTCGGCCAAAACCCCGTACCCCAAATGGGGTACAATACATGTTAGTTACTGATTTTCATGAAATTTTGGGTTAAAACAGAACAAATTTTGTTCTTTTTGATATGTTTGCTTTAAAAAATCTTTCTTTATTACTTCCATTTGATTTCCAGAGAAGATTTACATTGACTGTGAAAAATGAAACTTTTTAGCCACATATTTATGCAAAACAAGAAAAAATCCAGTGCAAACCGAAAACCTGGTGTTTGCTGGAAGCATCCAACACGACAGAACTTACTAAATCGTTCTTAACTGAACCAATACAAGGCTCAGAATCTCGAAAATCACAGTCCCGAACCATCATTTCTTCTGGTTCTCTGACAACTTCATCTAGACGGATTAGAATATTTTTGGAAAAATCACTAATTTTTATGAATTTCTCGGTCAAAATTAAACAAATTCAATTCTTTTTGTTTTGTTTTCTCGATAAAATCGTTCTTTATTACGTTCTTCTGATTTTCAGAGAAAGATTCACACTGCCAGTGAAAAATGAAACTTTTTAGAAATATATTTCGGCCTAACATTCTACCGGTGTAATTTCTAGGCCATGATAATGATAGCGAGCTATTTGTCGTTCTTTTCACCAATTTTCAACCTGAAATTGCGGGTTTTAATATGGAATTCGTGAGTTAACATGTTTCTTAGAAAATGCAAAATGTTCTTTTCCAGATAAATCAAATTTCTGGAAACGTCAAAAATCAGACCACTCTGACGATTATCGGCTTGGTTTGCACCGGGATTCGCAGAGGAACAAATCAAAGAGCACTTCAAAATGATTATAGAGGTGAAAAATGAGTTTTAGTTTAAAAAGTAATTGTATATAACATTTCCCATTTTTAGACTTTCAAACCATGCGCATCGTCTACCAGACCAACTCAAGCGGCAGATGAATGTTACATGGAAATACTGGGAATGACGTTTCTATAAGTCGATTTTTGGAAATCGCTGGAAAGGATGATTGCCGTTTTCCACATACCGTCTTCGTTTTGCAGCCAGTGAAAAATCGTCGGTGAAACAGGAAAATTTTCATGCCAAAAGACTGAAGTGAGTTTTTTTCATTTTTCAGAAATTATTAACATATTTTCGACTGCTCAGTCTGTTGGTGATGTTTGGAACGTGCTTGTCTAGCCTGAATGTTGTCCCAGCAGTTACCCAGAAGCGTGAATACGTCGCAAGTCTCCTAGGACGATTATCGGTTCAATCCACATCAGGATTTCCATTGAACAGCTCTACAAGATGATTGAGGAGGCGAGGAAGGAGCAAAAAACAAAATTTCGATGAAGTTTCCCGTTTTTAGACCTCAAAAGCATGCGTAGCGCCCACCAAACCGTTTCAAACAATAGAGGAATGCTCAAAGATAAAATAGGAAATGGCGTCGAATTTGGGAAAATGTGATTGCCGCTCTACACACACCGTCGGTGCTCTGTAACCAGTGAAAACTGGTTTGCATCTCATAGAAATCCCTTTGCCAGAAGACAGAAGTGAGTTTTTATTCATTTTTCAAAAATTGTGGACACTTTTCCAACGTTACACTTCTTCTGTGATGTTCGGAATGTGCATTTGGGACCAGAAAATGAGATTCAACTTGTCATCGTATAAGAATTTCCCCCCAGACGGTTTCCAGGAGCACCACCTTTTGTTCAATGTTTTGAAATTGGTGAATGAACTAACTTAGTGAAAAATGAGAAAGCTGTAGTGACCATAGTCAAAAAGTTTTTTTTCAATCGAACTAGTTTTTGAAAAAATCCATTTTGCTGCGAGTCACTCTCGCAATTTTCATCTGAATTGCCCCTTGCAGTCTCCATGAATTTGCTACTGAAAAAATCGAAAAACACTTTTTTAAAAAGTGTTTTTCCCAGATCAAGTTATCTTCTTTTCAGGCTCCCCTGGATGTCTGAAGAAGCATTCAGGCCCGCATGTCATGTTCCTCCATTCACCCTCCCCTCTTCTTATTAGTCATCGCCTCTCGCGTGTGCACAAAATGGATCGATATTTTGCCTCTTCTCCCGCGGACCGCGTAAACGGCATATGGTGCATGCAAGAGACTATTAGAAATTGAGAGAGTGGCGAGAGTAAGTGGGGAAGGCTGGTGAACGTCTTCTCTTCTAATGTGCCACTTCTATTTTCCATTTTCTCTCCGTTTGTTTTGTTGTTGATAGATGAAACATTGCTTAATTATCAAGTTTTTCAAATCAAACAGTTTCAGGCATCAATGTAAGCGGAGATCTACATGCGTCAGGGAAAATGCATTTTGCGGTTGCTGAAAAGGAAGATGAGCTGAGAAATCTGGAGAATACATCAAATATGCGGAACATCTCATCTGGAGGAAAGATTTCATCCAGCACTGTTTCTCCTTTGTGGCCGGCTAATCAATCCTTTGGACTATGGTCGATCTGAAATTGGGAACACTCCACTATTACACACTAAATCGTCACTTTCCTCAATGAATTACTATTCTCTACTAAACACTATTATTCTTTATGCCCACGCACTGGTCGTCGATACGTTCGTCAGATTTGGGTTGGAGTTGCTTGAGCCATTTCCTAACCCAGATTGGAAACATATCGCCGACCGGATCAGTGGTTCTTATAGTGCTATGATGCCAAATGGTGAGTTTTAAAGTTTTTTGTAAACTTTATTTCAGATCCTCGAGAATTCAAAGAAAATTGCAAGGATCATAGAGGCCTCGAGAGGATTCGACTATTCTGAAATTCCGTGATTCTGAGATTTGGAGGATTTGACATTCTAATCATCACATCCGATGAACAACTGGATGGAGAAGGTAATGAGGAAAAGGTCCGATCTCATCGTGTGGATGACATCATCGAATCTGAAAGTTTGCAAGTGTGGATAACAGAAAACCGCCGGGAAGCCATTCTGGAATGAGCTCATTAAGCTCAGAGTTGAAGATGAATCGAAGTATTAAGGTAAGGATTTTCAACGTTGAAAAGTGTGAACAAAAATGCGCTGAAACCCCTCCAATGTTGCCTAAAATCGCTAGATTTAGGTCTAAAAGGAGCTGAAAAAAATTCTAAAAGATTCTAGAGTCTTCAGAAGCTTCTTGTGGGATTTTGTTGTTTCTGTACGATTCTAAAGTTTTCTGGAGGACACTGAGTGTTCTAAAACCCTCTGCGATCGTTTCGAATATTCTACTATTCCCCACGAATCTTTAGATTGTTCGAAAACGCTGTTTGCTAGCCACCAGCTGAGGAACTCGGGTCCTACACAATGGGAAGAAGCGGAGATGCACATGTGATATTTTTGTACAATGAGCAGAGGGGGGGGGGAGTTTTTTCACCCCCTGCTCATTGTACGAAAATCTCATGCGGGAGGGGGGGGGGGGGCGCACATTACTGTGGCTATATGGGTGATTGATCTGGATAGCCCCAGAATGAATCGCCAAAAACGTAGTACAAAACTAGTCTCAAATTCTCAATCATCAAAATTTTCAGACAACTAATGATTTCGCAAATCGAGTCCCGCGGCGAACAATGTTCCGAGCAAGCCAAAAACTCTCATCTCACAACTTCTTCAAATAGACGTCACGAAGAGAGTCTCCTCCGAAAAGTAGAAAACTTACAAATGGATTATCCCCAGCTCGGCTCACCTCCAATAGTGAAAATCCCGACGGTCCTAGTGGAACAGGTCAAGATGAGCAATCGGAGAAGGCCCAGAAGAGACTGAAGACTGCGATCATTTAAGTTTGATTCTCCCAGAGATTGGCCTAGTATAGGTAACTCAAGTCGGTCATCAATCGGGATGTGCTCAAAACCCTTTCTTAGAAAAGGATCTGACGTTGAGCTTTTTTTTTTGAAAAGAAAGGAAAATTGCCTAGAGTGGCCTAATTGTAGCCTGGAATGACTCAAAAATGAGCACTGGACGGCCTACTTCAGCCCAGACCAACTTAAACTTAGCGGAAGAAGTCTCAACGGGTCATTGAAAACAGTGGCCTTTTTGAATACATTTTTTCACACCGATACTTGCCACGCTAGTTTCTCATTCAATTGTTGTGATAACCAAAAAATTTTGAAACACTGTGGGTGGCTGACCACCAAAATTCCATAATTTATTGGAAAGTACAACAATGATATGAACATTTCAGACTCATCTTCCCGCCCACGCCGATGAGATCACCTCCGATGTCATTGAACGCTTTCGCGAAGTTTCCAGCTATAAGATTAACGAAAATACTTCAAAGCAGGTAATTGATGTCTGAGAGAGTCTCTCATCAACTGAGCATCCAGTGCGTGGTTCGGTTTGCTCACTTCCCCGCTACCCAACCCGTCTCAGTGTTTTGTTGTTGGTGAGACAGTGATTGACTCAAATTTCATTATAGTTAAAAACGTAATCAATAAAACAGTAATACACATAAGAACAAGAAGGTCTAGCATATTTTTCGTATTTTAGAGCTAATTCTAGGCCAACGGAACAAACTTGTGAAAAAAAATTGAAAAAAATTATCGCGCTCGCTAACCAAATTCTGTTGAAAAAACCGAAACTGTGAGCGAATCTTCGCTTTCACCATGCCTATGTTTAGAGTCCCTGATATTGGTACTCACCATGCTGAGGTTTTCATCACATTGTTGTACTTTCCACATTGTTGTACTTTTTGATTTTTTCAAAAATCTTCTAATCCGTCCAGATGAAGTGGTCAGAGAACCAAAAGAAATGATGGTTCGGGACTGTTATTTTCGAGTTTCTGAGGCTTGTAATGGTCTAGTTAAGAACAATTTAGTAAGTTCTGTCATCCTGGATGCTTCCAGCAGACACCAGGTTTTCGGTTTGCACTGGATTTTTTCTTGTTTTGCATAAATATGGGAACATGGAAAGAAAGAGGGAAGAAACAATAAATTATCACAGAAAAAGGTAGATCTTTGGAGGGCTGGGAAGGCTGAAAATAGGAGAAGCATAAACTAAACAATACAAAAAAAGGAGCTAAAATGCGAGTATGTGCACTTTTTGAGATTTTTGGGCAAATTTTTGGAACCATTGAATCTCAAAAAAACGCATCTAAACCGTCCCTAGAATCAATAAATTACACTTACATGAGATTATTCCCTTACAAAAAATGGAAAAAAGTACTGATATGAATTATTTAAAAAAACATTTAAAAATCTAGCAAAAGAAATTTGAGACAGACAAAAATGATAACGCTAAAATCAGAAAAATTCCAATTTTTAATAAATTATAACTCCTTGGATCCTTTTCATTTCTCCCTGAAAAAGTGTCGTTTTCGCCGTTTCGCTGGAAGTTCCATCGCCGCCACTTGCAGTGGCCATCCACCGCCGATGACACCCGCATGGACGGAGGCGCCCGTCACGACCGCCAGCTCCGGGTCCACACCGTAGTTGGCCGTTTTTCTGAAAAAATAAATTAGTTGGGGGTACTGTAGCGAAAAATTTCTTGACAATTGCATTTTTAAAACTCTTCCAGGTCCGATTAGACTCACTGAACTTGAGGTTTTGAAAACTATAGTTTTTCCAAATTTCGAGATCCTTAAATTTTGTGGGTCTGTGGATT
This sequence comes from Caenorhabditis sinica, assembly GCA_963932045.1. Taxonomy (NCBI): domain Eukaryota; kingdom Metazoa; phylum Nematoda; class Chromadorea; order Rhabditida; family Rhabditidae; genus Caenorhabditis; species Caenorhabditis sinica. The sequence goes on from OZ009938.1 coordinate 23,919,607, forward strand.
CCTGGTATTCTGGATTTCAGGATTTCCAAGTTATTGACTCTAGGTGATTTCTAGACTCTCTAGAAGCTCTTTTTTTTACAAATTTCCCTTCCAGCTTTTCCTCGTAGACTTCCCTTGTTCCAATCCTCATCTAAGCCCCGCCCCTTTACCCAAATCCTCCGTATAAGCCTCGCCCCTTTTTCCATAGTCCTCTCTTTGTCTCCATTCTAGTGTTCTCTCCTCTTTCTCACGCCTTCAATCGATGGGCATTCTGTAACTGTCAATCGATAGGGGTCCCCCTTTTTTCCCGCGCACATTCTGGGTATTGATCCGTCCTTTTATAGCAAAGTGGCCATCAGTCACTCCCAGTGCTAATCACAGTACCATAATTGGTTTTTCATGATTTTTCTCTTTTTTTAAATACTCCAGTCGTCTGACCCTAGGTACCTAGATCCTCCATTTTAGACCCCTACCAGACATCCCTAAACCAGATACCCATATACCCAGACACCTTTATATCTAAAAACCTCTATTTTTAGTCACCCCTATACCCTAGACCCTGGGTTCACACACCTTATACCTTATACCAAAAACCCTATATTAGAATTCTCCGACCCAAAAACTTCTCAATATATTCCCCGCCCACTCCCCATGACACTTTCCTTTTTTCAGAACAAGCAACTATAATGGCGAGGATCAAGACAATCACCCGCGCGGAAATTGAGGAGCTCCGCAAGAAATACTTCGAAAAGGAAAGAGCCGCCGCCGAAGGGCCGGCCTACAAGAAGCCCACTGAGCTGGACCACGAAGCCTTAGCCATGATTGAGCGGGCCGAGAAAGTAACCAACTCGCCCAGGGCTTGCAAAAAAAATTTCAACAAGTACCAGCTCACGGTGCTCCAAGCTCGACTTGCCCAGGTCAACAGACGTGCCGCGAGCAAGCTTCGAATTGCCGAGAAGCGCGTGCTCGGAGAGCACCTCCATCTGTCGGTTGTTCAGATAGATAGATGGATGAGGGGGAATAAGGCAAAAAATTTTGAAAAGACTAATGACGAGGCGATTCTTGAGGTTTTGGCTGATATCAAGGCCAAGGCTGAGGTCTATCAGATGAAAAAATGGAAGCACTGCACGCTTCTTCAAAATCGTACGATGGAGCTTCGGTTCCAGAAGAACAATACGATTGGGATTAGTGAGAGGGAGGCTTTGGGGGTGGAATTGGGCATGGATCAGTTGCAGATTAAGAGTTGGTTCGAAAGGAGGAACAAGGAAGAAAGGGAGGAAAATATGGAGGAGGAGGAAGAAGAAGAGGGGTCCGATGTCGAGAATGAAGATGAAGATGAAATGACCGATTGATTTTTGTTGAGGTAGGTTGACGGGGGTTTGTGCTTTTTAGGTTTTTTAGACTTTCAGGCTGCGCTATTTTCCAAATTCCTTTTTTTCAGATTTTTCAATTTTCCTGCTTCCCAGTGTCATCATTCCTCTGCTCCACTTCCTGTCTTCGTAACTGGATCTCAACTATCTTTGTAAATTTTTTGAATTTCGCCTGTGTTTTTCTCTGTTTTTCTTGTTTAATAAAAACTTGTGGATTTTGGAATGCGTGTGTTTTTTGTTCAATTTTCAATCTTTTAAGGCCATTAAGACCATCTGGGCCATTATGGCCGGCCAGGTCATTTATGCCATTTAGACCAGATTAGCAGGCTTTCTAGGCTTTCCACATTTTTAGACTTCAAGGCCATCTTGGCCAAGTTTCCAGACATTAAAACTTTATAAGTCTCTTCTAGGCTTTTAGACCACTTATAGGCTTTTAGGCCACTCATAGGCTTCTAGGCCAGCTAGGCCAGATTTCTAGGAATTTCGCTTATCTAGGTTAATTTGGACATTATTATGACCTTCTAGGCTATTAAGGATTATTTAAAGACCATTTGGAACATTTAGGCTTTCACAAATAGCTCGTTTTCATTATCATGGCCTAGAAATCACGCCGGCAGAGCGTTAGGCCATCAGAAATACGCATCGTCCGCTTGGAAATTGAGAAAATGTTCTTTGAGTTTAGGCTGTCTTTGGCTCAATTTCTTCTATTAACTCACGAATTGAACTCTAAAACCGGCACTTTCAGGTTGAAAATTCGTGAAAAGAACAACAAAAAGCTCGTTATCATTATCATGGCCTAGAAATCTCACCGACAGAGCGTTAGGCCATCAGTAATACGCATCGTCCGCTTGGAAATTGAGAAAATGTTCTTTGAGTTTGGGCTGTCATTGGCTCAATTTCTTCTATTAACTCACGAAATGAACTCTAAAACCGGCATTTTCAGGTTAAAAATTTGTGAAAAGAACAACAAAAAGCTCGTTATCATTATCATGGCCTAGAAATCTCACCGACAGAGCGTTAGGCCATCAGTAATACGCATCGTCCGCTTGGAAATTGAGAAAATGTTCTTTGAGTTTGGGCTGTCATTGGCTCAATTTCTTCTATTAACTCACGAAATGAACTCTAAAACCGGCATTTTCAGGTTGAAAATTTGTGAAAAGAACAACAAAAAGCTAGTTATCATTATCATGGCCTAGAAATCTCACCAACAGAGCGTTAGGCCATCAGTAATACGCATCGACCGCTTGGAAATAGAGAAAATGTTCTTTGAGTTTGGGCTGTCTTTGGCTCAATTTCTTCTGTTAACTCACGAAATGAACTCTAAAACCGGCATTTTCAGGTTGAAAATTTGTGAAAAGAACAACAAAAAGCTCGTTATCATTATCATGGCCTAGAAATCTCACCAACAGAGCGTTAGGCCATCAGTAATACGCATCGACTGCTTGGAAATAGAGAAAATGTTCTTTGCATTTGGGCAGTCTTTGGCTCAATTTCTACTGATAACTCACAAATTGAACTCTAAAACCGGCATTTTCAGGTTGAAAATTTGTGAAAAGAACAACAAAAAGCTCGTTATCATTATCATGGCCTAGAAATCTCACCAACAGAGCGTTAGGCCATCAGTAATACGCATCGACCGCTTGGAAATAGAGAAAATGTTCTTTGCATTTGGGCAGTCTTTGGCTCAATTTCTACTGATAACTCACAAATTGAACTCTAAAACCGGCATTTTCAGGTTGAAAATTTGTGAAAAGAACAACAAAAAGCTCGTTATCATTATCATGGCCTAGAAATCTCACCAACAGAGCGTTAGGCTATCAGTAATACGCATCGACCGCTTGGAAATAGAGAAAATGTTCTTTGCATTTGGGCAGTCTTTGGCTCAATTTCTACTGATAACTCACAAATTGAACTCTAAAACCGGCATTTTCAGGTTGAAAATTTGTGAAAAGAACAACAAAAAGCTAGTTATCATTATCATGGCCTAGAAATCTCACCAACAGAGCGTTAGGCCATCAGTAATACGCATCGACCGCTTGGAAATAGAGAAAATGTTCTTTGAGTTTGGGCTGTCTTTGGCTCAATTTCTTCTGTTAACTCACGAAATGAACTCTAAAACCGGCATTTTCAGGTTGAAAATTTGTGAAAAGAACAACAAAAAGCTCGTTATCATTATCATGGCCTAGAAATCTCACCAACAGAGCGTTAGGCCATCAGTAATACGCATCGACTGCTTGGAAATAGAGAAAATGTTCTTTGCATTTGGGCAGTCTTTGGCTCAATTTCTACTGATAACTCACAAATTGAACTCTAAAACCGGCATTTTCAGGTTGAAAATTTGTGAAAAGAACAACAAAAAGCTCGTTATCATTATCATGGCCTAGAAATCTCACCAACAGAGCGTTAGGCCATCAGTAATACGCATCGACCGCTTGGAAATAGAGAAAATGTTCTTTGCATTTGGGCAGTCTTTGGCTCAATTTCTACTGATAACTCACAAATTGAACTCTAAAACCGGCATTTTCAGGTTGAAAATTTGTGAAAAGAACAACAAAAAGCTCGTTATCATTATCATGGCCTAGAAATCTCACCAACAGAGCGTTAGGCTATCAGTAATACGCATCGACCGCTTGGAAATAGAGAAAATGTTCTTTGAGTTTGGGCTGTCTTTGGCTCAATTTCTTCTGTTAACTCACGAAATGAACTCTAAAACCGGCATTTTCAGGTTGAAAATTTGTGAAAAGAACAACAAAAAGCTCGTTATCATTATCATGGCCTAGAAATCTCACCAACAGAGCGTTAGGCCATCAGTAATACGCATCGACTGCTTGGAAATAGAGAAAATGTTCTTTGCATTTGGGCAGTCTTTGGCTCAATTTCTACTGATAACTCACAAATTGAACTCTAAAACCGGCATTTTCAGGTTGAAAATTTGTGAAAAGAACAACAAAAAGCTCGTTATCATTATCATGGCCTAGAAATCTCACCAACAGAGCGTTAGGCTATCAGTAATACGCATCGACCGCTTGGAAATAGAAAAATTTTCTTTGAGTTTAGGTTGTCTTTGGCTCAATTTCTACTGATAACTCACGAAATGAACTCTAAAACCGGCATTTTCAGGTTGAAAATTTGTGAAAAGAACAACAAAAAGCTCGTTTTCATTATCATGGCCTAGAAATCACGCCGGCAGAGCGTTAGGCCATCAGTAATACGCATCGACCGCTTGGAAATAGAAAAATTTTCTTTGAGTTTGGGCTGTCTTTGGCTCAATTTCTTCTGTTAACTCACGAAATGAACTCTAATACCGGCATTTTCAGGTTAAAAATTTGTGAAAAGAACAACAAAAAGCTCGTTTTCATTATCATGGCCTAGAAATCACGCCGGCAGAGCGTTAGGCCATCAGTAATACGCATCGACCGCTTGGAAATAGAGAAAATGTTCTTTGAGTTTGGGCTGTCTTTGGCTCAATTTCTTCTGTTAACTCACGAAATGAACTCTAATACCGGCATTTTCAGGTGGAAAATTTGTGAAAAGAACAACAAAAAGCTCGTTATCATTATCATGGCCTAGAAATCTCACCAACAGAGCGTTAGGCCATCAGTAATACGCATCGACTGCTTGGAAATAGAGAAAATGTTCTTTGCATTTGGGCAGTCTTTGGCTCAATTTCTACTGATAACTCACAAATTGAACTCTAAAACCGGCATTTTCAGGTTGAAAATTTGTGAAAAGAACAACAAAAAGCTCGTTTTCATTATCATGGCCTAGAAATCTCACCAACAGAGCGTTAGGCCATCAGTAATACGCATCGACTG